>CM055649.1:21315044-22803600 GCA_029378325.1 Elaeagnus macrophylla | reverse complement strand
ACTCAATGTGCAATTGTCCTGTCAAGACTTTTTCTCTTAAGAAATGAAAATCTATCTCTATATGCTTTGTTCTAGCATGATACACAGGATGTTTAGCTAGGAAATTTGCACTGATGTTATCACAAAAAATTACAGGAGCTGCTGAAGTGTCTACATGTAGTTCTTGTAATACTTTTTGAATCCATATAACTTCACATACAGTTAGAGCCAAAGCTCTAAACTCAGCTTCTGTTGAAGACCTTGACACCACCTTCTGCTTGCTGGAGTTCCAAGATATCAGTGTGTGTCCCATGTATATACAATAACCTCCTGTAGACCTTCTGTCATCTTGACATGAAGCCCAGTCTGCATCAGTGTAACCTATAAGACTTAGATTTTTGCAATGATAAATCATAAGCCCATAATGTGGTGTACCTTTAAGGTACCGTAACAACCTCTTTACTGCAATCCAATGTTGATCAGTAGGTTCTGCAAGAAATTGACACAACTTATTCACTGAGTAGCTGATGTCAGGACGTGTGAGAGTACAATATTGCAAAGCACCTACAACCATACGATAAAGAGTAGCATTCTCAAGTGGAACTCCATTCTGCTTACTCAGATTATGATTAGTCATCATTGGTGTTGAAACAGACCTTGTCTCATTCAGCTGAACCTTGTTTAAAAGATCTGTAACATACTTGTGTTGATTAAGATGAAGTCCATCAACTGTCTTAGTAATTTCAACACCAAGAAAATAACTAAGATTCCCAAGATCTTTGAGTGAGAACACTGAATTCAATTCCTGAATGAAGGTTGTAATAAGAACAGAATTGTTACCAGTAACCAACATGTCATCAACATAGATTAGGAGTATTATAAAGTCACCCTCTTTGTCATAGATCATCATTGACACATCGGCAGTAGAACAATGAAAGCCCCATTCAAGTAACCAACCATTTAACTTCAAATACCAGGCTCGAGGAGCCTGTTTAAGGCCATATATTGCCTTTTGGAGCTTACAGACGTAGTTTGGATAATTAGGATCTTTGAATCCCTCAGGTTGTGCCATATAGACTTCCTCCTCAATATCACCATTGAGGAATGCTGTGTTTACATCAAGTTGTCTGAGCGGCCAACAATGAGACACTGCCAAACTCAACACTATACGAATCGTAGTTGGTTTAACCACAGGACTGAAAGTCTCTGTATAATCAATCCCTTCAATCTGTTGAAAGCCTTTTGCTACAACTCTGGATTTATATTTATCCAAGGATCTGTCAGCCTTCAACTTGGTTCGGAACACCCACTTATTTCCAATAATTTTGTGATGGTTTGGTGGTGGTACTAATTCCCACGTACCATTGGAGATAAGAGAGTCAAATTCACTTTTCATTGCTGCTTTCCATTCAGGTACAGATAAAGCTTCCTTAGCTGAAGTTGGTTCTGGAAGTATGAGAGAAGTCATGTAAACCTTTGGCTTATAAATTCCATGTTTAGCTCGTGTGAGCATTTGATGTGTATTGGAATAATCAGGAGGTCTATGTAGACCAGAACTACTATGTAGACCAGAACTCAATTCAGAGTGTAAAGGTAAGTCAACAGACAAGGAAATTCCTGATGGATTAAAGACATGAACTGGTTCATTTAAAAGTGCTAATTCATGTACTGGATTTGAAGATGTTGTTGTAGGCCATTCAAGAGATCCAGAAATTATTGGTGAGTTTGTATCACAGGTGGATGTATCAGACGTGTTGTTAGAATAGGTAGAAGTATGTGAAGGGTTATTTAAAAAATTTACTTGACTAGGCATGAATGAGTTCTCACTATTATCAAGACTGGTGGATAGTGACTTGTCAAAGCCTGTTGAAGACAGTGACTGATCAATGGAGATTAAATGAAAAGGATATGAAGTAGCAGCTGGTGGTGCTGTTGTATCAGAACTTGAAGTAACAATTGTTGTTTCAGGTAAAAGTGTAGCAGTGGGGTTAATATTCATAGTGGAAACATTATCATTCGTAGCAGCTGTTGGTGCTGTTGTATCAGTGTCGGTAGGTATGGCTGTGGATAAAGACTGGTTAGCAAGTGGAAAAGCATTATACACAGATCTGTATGAGGAACCAACGGGTATTGATGCTAGTATAGGTAAGGCCTGAGAAGTAAAAGGCTGTGAAGAAGTAATAGCTGCAGGCACATGTTTAGATAAAAAAGGAAAGTCGAACTCATTGAACTTCACATGAGTTGACACGTAAATTTTTCCTGTGACAGGTTCGAGGCACCAAAACCCTTTATGCTGAGCTGCATAACCCAAAAACACACAAGGTAATGACCTTGGTTCTAATTTATTGCTATTGTAGGGTCTTAAATAAGGAAAGCAGAGACAACCAAATATTTTTAAGTGAGAATAATCAGGCTTTGTCTTATATAACAGCTCATAAGGACTTGCAAAATCAAGTACACGAGATGGTAGCCTATTTATCAAGTACACGGCAGTTTTGAAAGCATAATCCCAATATGCCATAGGCACACCTGACCTCATGATCATAGCTAAACCACTTTCCACAACATGTCTATTCTTCCTCTCAACCACTCCATTTTGTGATGGAGTATAAGGACAAGAGATCCTTCTCACATATCCACCTTCAAACAAATGTGCTTCAAGAGCCTTCAATTCAGTGCCACCATCACTTTGCAATTGTTTGATACTTGCATTAAATTGTCTATTTATCAATGCTTCAAAATGTAGAAAAAGAGATGCAGCTTGGCTTTTATTAGACAGAACATATAGCCACTGATATCGTGTACAATCATCAACAAATAGCAAAAAATATTTCATATTATGAACTGAATATACAGGAGAGGGTCCCCATAGATCCACATGTATGATATCAAATGGTTTATTAGATCTAGTATGAACATGAGTAAAGGGCAAACGGTGTGACTTGCCTAACTGGCAAGCACTACACAACTCATAGCTGCTATTTGTTTTAAGTCTTTTATTCATACTACTTACAACCTGCTGTATCACAGGTGGATGTGGATGCCCAAGGCGATCGTGCCAAATAGCTCCACTGACTTCAGCTTTATTGCAGGTAATGGAAGACTTGTGACTTGTATCAACCTGATATAAGCCATTTCTAGCCGCCCCCATTAAAATAACAGCCCTGGTAGTCAAGTCCTTTATACAAAAAGAGTTAGAGAAAAACTCCACACTCACATTATTATCTTGACACAACTGTTTAACTGAAATCAGGTTTTTCTCAAGTTGTGGAACACACAATAACCCTCTTAACTGCAGATCATGTAAATTGTAATGTAGACTAGTATGTCCTACATGTGTAATAGGTATTTGAGAACCATTACCTAGCATGACTGATGCATCTCCTGTGTAAGTAGTAGCATTTTGAAGCATTTCCAAATCTGAAGTTAGATGGTGCGTAGCTCCAGTATCCATATACCATTGATGAGGTTGAATTGAAGATGGAACAGTTGGTGCAAGAAATGCTTGTGGAGCTCCATTCTGTGGATAAATTGTGATTTCAGTATTAAGACAATCTACTGCAGATGCATCAGTGCTTTTATTTTCCTGAATCTGAGAAAAATTTGAGGCAGCAGGTTGTTTGTCATCTTGAATTTGAGGAAAACGTGACTGAGATTGAGATTCATTAGACTGTTGATTGTTCATAGGACCACTGTTTTTGGACTGTGTGTATCGAAAATAGCAACGTGCTGCAGAATGGCCCATCTTCTTGCATATCTGACATTCTATATTCTCATATTTATTCTTTCCTTTTTCTTCATCAAAGTTCTGCACATTTGATGCTCCAGTTTTAATCACAAAGTTGTCGGTGATTGCATTTTTGAAACTAGAACCACCTGTTGCCTTTGAATTATTCTCAAAACTTGCATTCTTATAATTCTTAGAGTTTTTCGAATGATTAGCATAGTTTGCTAGGATCAGATCAGGATCAGTAAAATTCATTCTCTCTCTTTGCCTTTCATGCATCCTCATACGAGTAAACACTTCATCAAGAGGCAAGATTCTCTTCTTGCTTGTAATTGTAGTGATCAGAGATGTATAGTTGTAATCCAGGCCGCCTAGTACGTACAGAATTTGTTCTCTGTCACTTATTTGATCACCAGCAGCTAAAATATGATCGATCAAATCCTTAGCAACACTGATATATTGCTCCATAGTCTGTGTGCCTTTTCTTAGTGTTTGCAGCCTCCATCTCAAATCCATAAGTCGTGCTTGTGAATCATCATTGAATACTTTTGCTAGAGATTTCCAATATTCTGCAGCTGTTACTTTTCCAATTAGATGCTTCAGAAAGCTAGGTGAAAGAGAAGAGTAGATCTAATTCTTGACAGCATTGTCTTGTCTATCCCATAGAATATAGTCAGGATTAGTTTCAAACATTTCACAGATCTGAGGTTCGCCTTCATTGCTCAACACTGTAACTGCCTTTTTAATAAACTTCGCAGGTATTGAATTTGATTCATCTATGAGTAATTGAAGACCAAAAATAGAGATAACTTGTTTCAATTGTTCTCGCCAGATTAGATAGTTCGATTCATCTAACCTCACCGAGAAAGTAGGATTGATAGGATATGTAGGAAAACCTCCATTGTTGTTCATGTTGATAGCCGGCGTATTGATTGTTATTTCAGATTCAGTACTTGAATTGTTTATATCAGCGGAAGACTTGTTGTTGTCCATAGATCTCGGCTCTGATACCATGAGAACTGTGATGCAGTTCTAAATCAAGAAGTAGAGATGAAGAAGAAACAGGAAGAACAAGAAAGAAGACGATGATTTGGAAGTTGTTAGTATTCTATTCAATTCAACCAGTTATACAAAACAAGCCTTATATAGGCAAGCAACATAACAGAAAGCATAACAGAAATCATATAAGCTCAACTAACTCTCAGCACATACATCACGTGCTATACTGGAAATCAGTTTAACAAGATTGCTATATATAAAGCTAGCTAAAGCAACGAAACCAAAGAAATATTAGCAATGGAATCTGAATATTTAGATATATTCAGATTGCCATGTCCTCCAGGTAATGTTTTTTACTTTCTTTCAAATAAATAAATAAATAAATATATTATATATATATATATATATATATATATAGGTTAAAATTTATTAATAAACGTAGATTAATCTTTAATAGAAATTATAATTGAAAGATAAAATTAAATGAAATTATAAATATAAATATATATACAAGCAGGTAAGAATTCATGGCCAGAACTGTTGGGAGTAAATGGGGAAAAAGCAGCTATTACGGTAGAGAAAGAGAATAAACATGTGCATGCCATAATTCTACTGGAAGGAACTCCATGGACTGCAGACGAAAGCTGCAGTAGGGTACGTGTTGTCGTCGATACCAACGGTATTGTTGTTGCAGTCCCTCGCGTCGGCTAATGAATTTCTTATGTTAATTAGATCTCTTATGATCCATCAATGTATAACTTAAGTCTTGTTTGTTATTAGAAAAAATAATAATATTAAATAAGTTGTGATAATAATTTGAATAAATTCTACTGTTCCTTTATTTAAACCAGTAGTACTACTTTTAGTTCCTGTGATGTAATTTGAATAAATGCAATGATAATGATGGGTCTTTGTATCCTTTCATTACTTGTTTGCTTTTAATAATCTCCCCCACGCATTTAATTTCTCATTTGGATGTGAAACAATAAAAAAAAAAAGGAATAAATTACTTTTAAAATATCTTTTCATTTTTATATAATCTAATTATTTATTTGATTTTTTCAAGAAAAAATACATATTATTTTTTGTTAAATGTAAAACAATATATATTTTTCACACATGCACGCGTGCACACATATATATTTTGGTACAAAAATAATATATATTTTTTATTAAAATGATTAAAATTAAAATTCATGCATAAAAAAAATTATGATACTCAATTAAACCTTTAACAAATGCAACAATAAAATATTTAAAGCATACCAATTTTAATAAATACAATTAATATATTCAATTGAAAAAGAAAAGCCATAATAAATGTGCATTATTTTCAGAAAATTTACGAGGAATTTCAGGTAATGTAATGTGCAGGGATACGAATTAGGATCCTTGGCATGGTTCAATTTTTATCTGTTCTTGACTATAAACCATTTCTCTTAATAATAAGAATTCAAAGCTTAATAAAAGGTCATGCAAAAAACGTAAAAGAAAAACCCCAACGCAATCATTTTTTTTTTTTTTAAATTTTTGCATGTTTATTCTTTTACAGATAAATGGGTATAAATTTAGCCTAAGTCAACAAAAATTTGAACGACTTGGTTTGGTTTGATTTAACTCAAATTTTGATTAGTCCTAAGTAAGCTTGGTCTGGTCTTACTCAAATCATCTTAAGGTTGAACTTAAGATTAAACATTTATATTATCGTACTAGTCTGAACTAGGCCCGAAGTGCGAGTTAAGTTTAAATTTTATAAAATATATGTATATTTAAATATGATAAATCATTATTTTATAATTTATTGTATTATTTAAACTCGAGTAGAAACTTAAGTCAATTTAAAATTTAAAAAGTCATGTTCGACTCTACTTTAATGTTTTAGGGCCTAGTTTTGAGCTTATATTTAATTTAAAAAAAATTATTCTAACCTAACTTAAAAATATACATTGCCTGATGATATCCGACCCAAATCAAAAATTTTGCACTTAGATTAATCTGATCCACCCAAATTTACTTATCTTTTACAAATCTAATAATAAATTTTAGTTTCTTTTTATTAAAAAATATTTACTTTCCACAAATCTTCCTCCTACTTCCTCTTAAGTCTTAAATATATTTTCATCCGTAAACAATGTAATAAAACACCATCATAATATATGAAAATAATTATATTTCCAATGTTGTTAGATGAAATTTTTCTCAACAAAAAAAAATTATAAGAAATGGAATTTTTTAATTGATAATTGAAGTTGTGAAAACTATTGATGAAGGGTTGTAAAAATCTTCAAAGGTTTCAAATTTGGTATCATTTAGTCTATCAAATTATAATAGATAGTTTTTAGATCCTCAACTTAAAATAAATAAATAAAAAAAGACCAATTAAAAATAAATGATTTTAGTGTATATGGGAGTGAGGTTACACCTGTTTGCAGTCTGGTATATTTAGACTAAATAATTGTTTGTTTTCTAGTGATAGAAGTGAGGGTATATGTCTATTAGAGTGTAGTGATTACACCAGAATAATGCTCAATAGTTTGTTAGAGTTGTGGTACCATTCCGTTGGTGTATAGGCTGACAATAGTGATGTTATAAAGCAAGCATTGTAACCCACATGAAGATGATAAATAGTAATCAGAATTTGATAACAACTTTTACAGTTACTCTACTTTCTCTCTCTTCTTCTTGTTCTTGATTCTTCAAAGATTAGAACCTAAGTTCTTCATGGTATCAGAGCTTCTATGGCTCAACCACCAACTGCTACTACTGCTCTTGAAGAATCGTCATCTATGTCAAACAAATTATCTGCTATTTTGTCATGTCCGTTGGTAAGCATACCTATCAATCCTAATTTCTCAATGAAACTAGATGATGCAAATTTTCTGATATGGAAGGAACAGATTAAACATGTTGCTGTTGTGTATAGTTTACAAGGTTTCCTTGAAGGTACTGACCAGTACCTGTAAAGCAGATTAAGAAAATGATTAGTAATTTGTCTGATGAATCTAGAAATGTTGAAGTGTTACAAGATAATCCAGAGTACGAGGTTTGTGATCGCAAAGATAAAATTGTTATGAATTGGATCTACAATTCTATGTCTCCTACTAAACTCAAGTTTCTGTATGGAAATTCTAATGCACATGAATAGTAGTCAGCTTTGGCTAGGAATTTTCAAGATAACTCAAACTGTAATCTCATGAAACTTAGATGGAGACTACAAACCATGAGGAAGGATAATCAGTTGATGGATGAATACATTGAGAAGGCTAAAGAACTGTTTGATTTAATGTCAGCAACAGGAGATAATGTTTCTTTTCGTGAGCAGATCATATATCTGATGGGAGGACTTAATTCCACCAATTATCTTCCTCTTGTAACTAAGGTAACAAATAAGAAAAAGATGTCGAGCTTAGATGAGGTATTTTCTATGATGAGAGCTTATGAAAGACAGGTTATACGAATGAGTCCAGTTGATGTATAACTGGTGCAAGCAAATCTTGCACATAATAAACCTGAAACTTCTTTTTCTAGTCCTTATCAATCTCAAATTTCAAGAATGTTACAAGATTCAAAGCCTAGTGGTCCTACAGCTTATGCAGGTATCAATAATCTCTGTACACCTATGTCTAATGCCTATCCTACACAACCAGTATTTCCAAATCCTTCATAATTTTCACAGCAACCAAGTAACAGTTCTCTTAGTTACAATAATGGAGGAAGAGGTTAATATAAGGGAACCTGTCAAATAATAAGAAAGTTGGCCATAGTGCTCAACGGTGTAAATTCATATATGCACAATCCTCAACTTTCACTGATCCAAACAATCAATCTTCTCATTATTCACAACCTACTTATTCAATCACTCAATCGACATAACCAATCCAACCATGGCCTAATCACTTACCTAGATCTACTGTGCCTTTCAGACCTTCTGTACCTCAAAATGTGTCTTTCTCAAGGCCTTATGCTCATCTGTCTTTTGTTAACAATACACCAGTTCCACAACCCCAAACTTTATCTTTACTACCTTTGTACCCTCAAATGTCATCCATGCTATCTTTACCAATGCCAAATACATCTAATGATTCACCTTATTCAATGCCCTATTATGGTTCTGTTGATGTTTCTTATGTGCCTACTCAAAGCTGTGACACTCAATTACCTGATTCTACTCATATGACTTCTTCACATCAACAATGGTTGTCTCAAGCTTATAATGCTGGATTAGCAACACCTGCGGTACATCATGATCCAAATTGGTACATGGACTCAAGTGCTAGTCATCACCTCACCTCAGATAGCA
Organism: Elaeagnus macrophylla; assembly: GCA_029378325.1. NCBI lineage: Eukaryota > Viridiplantae > Streptophyta > Magnoliopsida > Rosales > Elaeagnaceae > Elaeagnus > Elaeagnus macrophylla. The sequence goes on along the minus strand of CM055649.1, from coordinate 22,794,595 downwards.
CTAATCTAGCACAGGCTGCTCCATTTTCAGGACATGAAGTTGTCTTATTAGGTAATGGTAATTCAGCTTCTATTTCTTATATAGGACAAGGACATATTGGTAATCGTAATTTGATTTTTAAACTTAATCATCTGCTACATGTGCCTCAACTTGCAAAGAATTTAATTTCAGTATGACAAATGTGCATAGATAATCATGTCTTAGTGGAGTTTTTTCCTAATTCCTTTTTTGTAAAGGACCTGAGTCAAGGGAAAGTGCTACTAACAGGAGGAGTGGATAATGGTCTCTACAAGTTTCCTGATGAAAGTTCTTAAGGACTGCTCGGTACTAAATCTGGAGAACTTGGTTCGACTGTATGTAGTTCTACTTCTAATAACACAATACCTAGTCAATTGCTTACTAATCATTCAATTACTTCTATTCAGTGTAATAAGGCTACTCTCAGTAGTTTAATGTGGCATGATAGGCTGGAGCATCCCCATTTTTCTGTATTGAAACAAGTTTTGCTTGAAATAGATAAATCTTGTTCTCAGTTTGATACAACAGATATGTGTGAAGCTTGTAAACTAGGGAAGTCTCATAGGTTACCCTTCTCTCATGTGCATGAACGTTCTAGTGAAGCTTTTGACATTGTGCATGTTGATGTATGGGGACCTTCCCCAATTATTGTTGATAATGGAGTTTGATATTTTGTTCTATTTATGGATGATCATACTAGATATCAATGGCTATTTTTATTGCATAATAATAGTTAGGTGGCTCAAATCTTCTTGCATTTTGAGGCTTTAGTAGAAAGGCAGTTTAACAAGAAGATTAAGCAACTTCAAAGTGATAGTGGTACCGAGTTTAAGACATTGGAAACTCACTTGTTTCAAGGGGGGTATAAAAGGAGAGTGACATGTCCATACACTCCATCCCAAAATGGGTTGTAGAACGCAAGAATAGGCATATGGTAGAGACTGGATTGTCAATGTTAATTAAGGCTGGCTTACTTTTGGAGCTCTGGATTTGCAGTTTTAGAACTGTAGTTTATTTAATCAATAGATTGCCTTCTAGAATACTTGCTAACAAATCTCCATTTGAGTTGTTATATCATCACAAACCTGAGTATAAGTCTCTAAGAGTGTTTGGCTGTTTGTGCTATCCCTACACGAGACCCTATTCCAGATCCAAGTTGGATGTTAGATCGATTTCTTGTGTGTTCTTGGGATATCCTGAGCATTAAAAAGGCTATAATTGTTTGGATCTAGTTACAAAGAGGATGTATCATGTTGTTTTCAACGAGGGTGAATTTCCTTGGTTTCTGGTATGCCTACAAAAACTCAGAGTTTGTCTTCCCAAGCCTGTGACAAGTCTCCATCACCTGTGCACTTTGTGCAGTTACCTCAATCACATGGTCAAACCAAGACTATCTACAATGTACTAAATCACTCAACCCTCTACTGAGAGAGTCACACCCTTACATCGTGTGTCTACTTCAGTACTTGTCAAATCTTCTTCTTCTTCATCTTGAACATCACCTACTTCCTCAACTCATACTTCCACTTCTTCTTCTTTAGACCAAACTGTGTCTCCTAATTTGTCTTGTTCTTCTCTTCCTTCCTCTAATCCTATTGAACCTATATCAGAACTGTTGGAAATAAACTTGATTTGGCCCAAATTATGTTAGATGTTTTAAAAACTAATTTAAGAGTCCATTAAAATGTTAAAGCCCAAAGAGCCCAAATTCTAGAAACATGCTCTAGAATTGTCTTAGAAATATCTAGATATTTTAAGAAGAGAAAGTAGTAGAGAGTGGTAGAGAATTCTAGAGAATTGAATAATTTAATAGAAAAATCTAGAAGGTAAATTATAACCATTAGATTAAGAGAATGTTGGCAAAATCCTAGCCATTGGTTAGGATGAGCTTTTAGTATAAATAGGGGTAGTCTTGCTCATTTTGTATCAAGCCAAAATTTGAGAATCAATAACAAGTATCCTATTCTTCCAAACCAACTTTGTTTCCTTATATTTTCCAAACATCTTAAACCCTTCTAAAGCACTCATCTTCCAACAAAGTGGTATCAGAGCTAGTTAATTGGTTCCAAACATATCATTATAGCATATCAAATCGAAGCTCTCGACGAGAGGAACACGACGGTGAAAAACTCATCCTGATCGGAGTTGGGACGCTCCGTTGGAAGTTTGCTGCGCGAAAATACCTAGTCAATCCGAGTTTGGCCGAGTTGGACCGAATTTGAGGCGAGTTCAAGACCCTCTTAAGGTATTTTGGTGTTCTAAATTCATCTGTGCAGTCAAAAATTTAAAATTCTAACTGTATATAAAGATATGGCTAGTAATATGGCATCATTTCAAGTTCCTATGCTCAATAAAAGCAACTATGATAATTGGAGTATTAAGATGAAGGCTCTATTAGGTGCACATGATGTTTGGGATGTTGTAGAGAAAGGATACAATGAGCCACAAGATGAGGCTACATTATCTCAAGCCCAAAAGGATAGTTTAAAAGACTCAAGAAAGAGAGACAAGAAAGCTCTCTATCTCATCTATCAAGCTTTAGATGATGATGGTTTTAAGAAGATCTCAAGTGCAACATTTGCTAAGGAAGCATGGGAGAAGCTGAAAACGTCTTGCAAGGGAGCTGAACAAGTGAAGAAGGTACATATTCAACCATTAAGAGGTGAATTCGAAGCTTTACATATGATAAAGTCTGAATATGTGTCCGACTACTTTTCTAGAGTTTTGGCCGTTTCTAATCAAATGAAAAGAAACGGTGAGAAACTAGAAGATGTAAGAATCATGGAGAAGATACTTCGCTCATTAGATCAAAACTTTGAGCACATTGTGGTGACAATAGAGGAAACAAAAGATTTGGAGGAGATGACTATCGACCAACTAATGGGGTCCTTACAAGCTTATGAAGAAAAGCATAAGAAAAAGCAAGATATCACTGAACAACTCTTCAAAATGCAACTCAAGGAGAAAGAAGAAGTTAAAAGTTATGATAGAAATAACCATAGTCGTGGAAGAGGCAGAGGCCAAGGACGAGGAAGAGGAAGAGGTCATGGTCGCGGACAAGGTTGGCATTACAACACCAACACTTCCAACAACAACTACGAAAAAAGAGAAAGCTCAACAAAAGGATGTGGAAGAGGAAATTCAAACCCAAGGTATGGAAAATCTCAAGTTCAGTGATATAATTGTCAGAAACTTGGACATTATGCTTCAGAATGTAGAGCTCTCAAAACAAAATTTGAAGAAAAGGTCAACTATGTGGAAGATAAAAGAAAAGAAAATGAGACTCTATTACTAGCATATAAAGGCAATGATGAAAAACAAGATAACACTTGGTATCTTGACACTGGTGCAAGCAACCATATGTGTGGGAAAAGAAGTATGTTCGTGGAGCTCAATGAATCAGTAAGCGGTAATGTTTCCTTCGGAGATGAGTCTAAAATTCCAGTGAAAGGCAAAGGTAAAATTCTTATTCGGTTGAAGAATGGTAGACAACAATTTATTTCAAATGTCAACTATGTGCCCAATATGAAAAATAATATTTTGAGTTTAGGTCAACTCTTAGAGAAAGACTATGATATTCACATGAAAGATGGTAGTCTTTCAATAAGAGATAATACAAGTAATTTGATCACCAAGGTGCCAATGTCAAGGAATAGGATGTTCTTGCTTAACATCCAAAACGATGCAGCAAAATGTCTTAAAACTTGCTACAAAGATGCATCTTGGCTTTGGCATCTTCGATATGGGCACTTAAACTTTGGTGGCTTAGACTTGCTATCCAAGAAGAACATGGTAAAAGGACTACCTTCCATCAATCAACCTGATCAACTTTGCGAAGGATGCTTACTTGGAAAACAATTCAGGAAAAGTTTTCCAAAGGAGTCAAACTCAAGAGCCCAAAAGCCGCTCGAGCTCATACATACTGACGTCTGTGGACCAATTAAGCCAACCTCTCTCAGTAAAAGTAATTATTTTCTTCTCTTTATAGATGATTTCTCAAGAAAGACGTGGGTGTATTTCTTAAAGAAAAAGTCAGAAGTTTTTGAAGTTTTCAAGAAGTTTAAAGCTGCAGTTGAAAAAGAAAGTGGACGAGAGATCAAGGCTATGAGATCTGAACGAGGTGGAGAATTCACTTCCAAGGAGTTCCTGGAATTTTGTGAAGCAAATGGAATTCGATGCCCTTTAACCATTCCAAGATCCCCCCAACAAAATGGAGTGGCAGAAAGGAAGAATAGGACAATCCTCAACATGGCACGGAGCATGCTCAAAAGTAAGAGATTGCCAAAGGAATTTTGGGCTGAATCAGTAGCATGTGCAGTCTACCTCTCCAATCGATCTCCAACAAGAAATGTTTGGGGAAAGACACCTCAAGAGGCATGGAGCGGAAGAAAGCCCGGCATTTTCCATCTGAAAGTTTTCGGAAGTATAGCCCATGTTCATGTACCAGATGAGAGAAGAACGAAGCTAGATGATAAAAGTGAAAGCTTCATTTTCATCGGCTATGATGCTAACTCAAAGGGCTACAAGTTGTACAATCCAAGCAATAAAAAGATTGTGATTAGTCGAGATGTGACATTTGATGAAGAAGGAGAATGGGATTTTGGATCTCATACAAATGATTTCAACTTCTTTCCTCAATTTGAAGAAGATGAGCAATCATCAGTGGAGCAACCAAGAGAAGTGCAACAAGAGCCATCCACTCCACCTACTTCACCAACAACAGCTATTGAAGGCTCACCACCATCATTTCTAAATGAAAGAAGTGTCTCACGTGCAAGGAGTGTAGAAGAAATTTATGAGGACAGTGAAAGGATAGAAGATCTCACACTTTTCTGTCTATTTGCCGACTGTGAACCTGTGAATTTTCAAGAAGCTGTGCAAAACAAGAAATGGAGAGATGCTATGGATGAAGAGATTAAATCAATCACAAAGAATGATACGTGGGAGCTTGCCTCACTTCCAAAAGGGCATAAAGATATTGGTGTCAAGTGGGTCTACAAAACAAAGAAAAATGCAATGGGAAATATTGAAAGATACAAGGCCAGACTAGTTGCAAAAGGATATAGACAAAGAGCTGGCATCGACTATGATGAGATATTTGCTCTAGTTGCTCGCCTAGAAACAATAAGACTAATAATTTCTTTAGCAGCTCAAAATAGGTGGAAGATCCATCAAATGGATGTGAAATCTGCCTTCTTGAATGGATTTCTAGAGGAAGAAGTCTACATTGATCAACCAATAGGCTACGTGGTAAAAGGACAAGAAGACAAAGTCTTTAAACTAAAGAAGGCTCTCTATGGACTGAAGCAAGCACCAAGGGCGTGGAATAGCATAATTGATAAGTACCTGCAACAGAATGATTTCACCAAATGCCCACATGAGCATGCACTTTATGTCAAGATCAAAGAAGGAAATGTCTTGATCGTATGCTTGTATGTGGATGTGTAGGGCCCCCGTCCTGGCACCAAGGGACCAACCGCCCTGACCAGCCAACGGCTACCTACTCACAGGATATCCTCCTTAGCCCAGAGAGTTCCTTTCGCCTCCCCAGATGCTCGAACCTATGACTGGCCACTAGTCAAATAGATTCCTCAAGCAAAGCTGTAAAAAATCATAAACAACGTAATAAACAAAATTGAGTATGTTTTAATATTAACAACAACATGAGTGTAATTATTTATTTAAAATAAATTTTAATTTTAGTGTTAATTTGTATTAAAAAGTTATATTTTATTTGGTTGAAAATAAAAATTAATATAGTAAAAATTTAAAATATATTAATTTTTTAATAAATTGAAAAAAATAAATAATTGCACTAATATAAAGTTAAATATAAAATATATAATAAAGCTTGAAAAAAACTTACAACAAAATAATTAAGTCATACTTTTTTGGGAAATTACCAAAAATAGCACCCCTTAAAAATTATAATAACAAAACTAGCACCCCTGTGTTCAATTAAAATTGAACGTTTAATATTGAACGTTCAATATTCAATTTGAACGTAAAATATTGAACGTTCAATATTAAATAGGTCTAATTGTCGTCATTCAATTCTAATTGAACGGATAATATTGAACGTTCAATATTGAACGAGTCTAAATTATCGTCGTTCAATTTTAATTGAACACAAGGGTGCTAGTTTTGTTATTATAATTTTTAGGGGGTGTTAGTTTTGTTATTTTCCCTACTTTTTTTTTTATATTATAAAAAATAATCAAATAAAAAATATATAAGTCAAAATCTTTTTCTGATTTTTTCTTTTAGAAAAGAGACATACGTTCGGGGTTATAATAGTAATATTATTATTAATGATGTTAATAAATATTTTATGCAAAATTTATATATATTTTTTTAAAAATAAAAATATTGACACTGAAATAATTTGATGGATATCTTGACTCTTATAAATCATACCAAAAGGCTATATGACATGTGTGTCGGCATTGTATAGAACTGACTACTGAGAGGGCTCAGATACAGGAACGTTTTAGTCATTATAAATTTATAATGCCGACAAACATGTCATATAATCTGCGGACATGGCCGTATGGTTTTTACTCAACAGGTCCCCCACATATCCTTACGTTTGTGTGTGTGTGTTTTTTTTTCACACATTATCATATATATATATATATATATATATATATATATTATTTTTCTTATAATATAAAATAATATATATTTTAAAAAAAAATTATATATTCTTGTGAAAAATATACATTTTTTTGTAAAATATATATGCTATTTTACATTAAAATATATATATATATAAAAGATTAAACATAAAAATCTAATATATAAAAAATAATTATTTAATAATTAAACCAAAAAATTCTACCATGAATTTTATTATAGTGACATTTTTTTTTTCATCGGGCTTTATATATCACTAGGTATGATAAGCAAATTTTTATTATAGTCACTAGGTACGATAGCAAATTTTTATTGATGTCAAATATTTTAATATTTATAAAGAAAAAAGTTATAAACTCATTTACATTTACTTATTCTCATGTTTTATCATATACAAGTAAGTACTTTATATTATTGATTTAATTTCATAAATATTTGACTAAAATAAAAAAAAATAAACATCAAAATAACTAACATTTTACTATTGATCCATACACTCAAAACAAAACTAGGTATGTTAAAAGAAATAATTGATGACTATTACACCTTTCTTTTAATTGTCTATTTATTTGTCTTATTTATAATATATTACAACATGTACATTCAAAAATATTTAAACATCTAAACTATTATATATTTTATTTATTATTACTATTATTATTATTATTATATGTATAACATTACACATATCTTGTCACTTGTAATACATTGTAGTTATTATTGTACGAGATAAAATAATTAATAAATATATAAATTATTATATCTAAAATAAAAAAAATATTTGTTAATTATCTGGTTTATACTGGTAATACATTCTAACATTGTGAGTAATAAGATGACAAATGATTAAAAAAAAAAATTTGAAAAAAAGGTAGAGGTTTTTTTAGTGACAATTGCTATATGCGAGGGGATGTTGTAACTTCGAAGGACTGCAAGGTTCAAGGTGCAAAACTTGGGGCCCTGGGCCACGATGTTGAGCAATAGAAGATGAATCCCCCACTAGTTTGTGAATGGTTATCAACAAATTTCTTATCATCTAGGTGGGATCACAATGCTGTCATCCCTGCTAGTATTTTTTTTCAATAAATAAAAAATAAATAATAATTTAAGTTATATTTGTATAATCACGTTTAATAAAATAGGTCATTTATGTGCAAGATAAATGTTAAAAACACAAATGTGAATATATTTTTGCACTCATGTAAGTTTTAGTCTGTTGTGTGACAATTTTTTTTTTTTTTGAAAAATAAACAAATTTTTTAAAAATTTCACCTATTATAATTAATATAAATATAAATTTATATTTTTTTATATACAAATAACTCAAAATTTAATGATGATATTAATATAAATCTTACGGAATAACAAAATGATGAATTTTATTATAAATTAGATATATGAATTATCATTCTTACTGTAATATGTTTTGTAATTGCAAGAATTTTAATTAATTTTATAATGACTAACAAAATAAGTTATTTTATAAAACAACATGTATCTTTCAAATTAATATTTAAATGTAATATGTTATTAAAGAAAATATATTTGGTCTACAATTATGAAATTATACTATATATGAAGTCAAGTGACAATCAAGTAGATTAACTAGTCATGAGTTATTAGTTATTATATTAACTTTAATATTTGAGATACTGTCATAGCGATGTTAAAATGTGTCAATTAAAATGATATCTTATGTTGAACAATTGTCATTATTAAAGGAGTACATTTGTATACATGTTATACATTTTTTTATCTCCAAGGTTTTGTCATAATGGTTTTTATTGGAAAGATAATGAGGCAATTTAAGCGTATTATATAAAAATAATGTATTCTTTTTCCCTTTACTATTTTTTTGTCTCATTAAGTTTTTTCTAGCAAAGTTTTTAACGAAACATATTCTCAATGCATTTGATTTTTAGTTTGAGTGTTATAATTTGGATGTCAAATCTTAAATATTATATATCTATAAGATTTATTTTAAATAAAAATTTATCTATTTTGTGTTACAAATTAATTTATATTTAATTAGAGATTTAAAATGTATATTGTATCTTATAAACCTTATAAATATAGCCTTTAATAATGTATTAGAAATACAACAATTAATAAAAATTATTTATTCTATTTACTTTCTCTATATTTTTATTTATTTATTATTTTGTTTAGTTTTATAAAAAAAATAATTATGTGAATAACTCTTTTATCTCAAAGAGAATTATAATTATGACGTAATTTTTTCATGTAGCCGCGTACGCATGTGCATCTTTCTTTTCTCGATTTTCAAAGTATACACAGAGAAACACTATACCCAGGTCCCAGGAGATCAAATGAACGGTTTCGATTATTTATTTATTTATTATTTTCCCCTTTAAAAATTATTTGTTTTTAGCTAATTTATATCCGAGCGTGTTTATTTTATAAATGGTCGTCATTGTAAGGATGAAAATGTGCTGAATTAATTTTTTACTTTTAATTGAGATCTTCATTAAAAATATAAAATTATTTTGGCATTTTTGACATCTATACTCTTTTTTTTTTTACCTCCCAATTAATTTATATTAAAAAAGAAAACCCTAATTAAAAATAAAATTCATTTAATTACATGTTTATGTAATCTTAAATTTGTTTTGGATATATAATCTAATTTTTTAATTCTTTAATAACCAGAATCACCTCTGACATTCGTTGTACTTTTAAATACATATATTAAAAAAATTCAAAATATATACGTAAAAGTAAATAAGGAAGTAAAAAAATAAAAATACTTTTTGAACATCATCGTATAAAATATTCTCAATTATTTTATTATTTTTTTAAATTTCAATAATATTTTGATGTTATTTGATCTTACTAGTCGAATCCCTACTTTTATTATTTTTCATTAAAAAAGGCAAAGAAAATTATTCACTTACATTACTTCAATTTATACGTACCTGTGTGTATGAGCACGACACCATACTTTTACCGCATAATTTTAGGGATGGGAAAACTTTATTTTTTAGGGTTATATGCTGTCATGATCCCCTATTTATTAAAAATTTGATATGATCCCCTCCACTTAATTTTTTTACATATCATGACAAAAATGCCCTTAATAACCCCTCAGTTGGACGACTGTCCAACTCACATCAACAGAGTTGGACATATGTTCAACTGAAAACCAGAGGAGTATATTTTAGAGGACACATATGTCCACTCGCCGGAGCTCAGTTGGATGACTATCCAACTGATGAAATTTTGACCGGCCGACGACCTCACTCGCCGGAGCCGAGTTGGACACATGTCCAACTAGACTGTCCAGAATAACCCCTCAGTTGGACACAGAGTTGGACATGTGTCCAACTGAAAACCAGAGGAGTATATTTTAGAAGACACATATGTCCACTCGCCAGAGCTCAGTTGGACAGTCGTCCAACTAATCAAATTTTGACCGGCCGACGACCTTACTCGCCGGAGCCGAGTTTGACATATGTCCAACTAGACTGCCCAGAATAACCCCTCAGTTGGACGTATGTCAAACTCACCTCAACAGAGTTGGACATGTGTCCAACTGAAAACCAGAAACCAGAGCACCCATCTTTACAGGAGAGAGAATAAGAAAATTTAAAAATAAACTCACTTCTTCTTTTTTCTATTAAACGTTTGAATTTGATTTTTTTTTTCTTTCTGTAAATAGCTAACACGAATAATAAATATGTTCCCCCCGTTAATATAAGAATACAATCATTTACATATAAATATATTGCCGTGGTCATACTTGTTTCTGGGTTGATCAAATTGAGCATTATAATTTATATGATATATCGGAGGCAATAATATTTAGATAATGATTATCTAGCAAACAAACCATAAATAATATATATATATATATATATATATATATATATATATATATATATATATATATATATATATATATATATATTAAGGATACACAGTTTTATTTATTTTGTGTGATAAATGATATATATATATATATATAAATTGAAGTTTAGAGAAGGGTAAATTTGAAATATTATTATAATTGCAAGCGGGGTGTCTATTTTAGATTAAAATTAATAAAAGGGGGTCATATGAGCCTATTTTCCTATTTTTTATTATGAAACAGGCAAATATCACTAATAATAAAAGTATATTTAATAATATTATCATAAATATTTTTGATATTATTATAATAAAAATTTATAAATTACGTATTTATTTTTATAATTAATTATATTTTAATAATATTAATGTTAGATAAAATTATTGTCAAAATATAAAATTATTGTGACATTAATATTAGAACAGTTTTTAAAATAAAATGATTAGCTTCGACGAGTGCCTTTAGTAAAATGATTTATCGAATAGTTTTAACTTCTAAAAGTTAAAAATTATGAATTATGTTTAAATATATTTTTGAGATGCTTTTTGAATGGATTATAATTATTTGTAATTAATTATATATATATTATAAGGTATATAACTTTTAAAAAAGTGAAAACCTAAAAAAAATTATAATCTATTTTAAAGAATTTATAAAATTTTATAAATAGATTATTTATAGAGGAAAAAAACAAAGAAATAAAGTTGAAAAAGAATAATAAATATTTTCAAATATTTTTCTTTTATTATTTTAAATAATGTGTATTTAAAAAATTAATTATTTTAAGTATTTTTTAAAATTAAATATATTTTTAGTTATCTTTTTGTATATATACCGTAAATAATAAAAAAATTTATTGTATCCTAAAAGCATTTTTATTAAACTTTAGTATATTATTGAATTTGTAAAAATAAATAACATTTTTAAGTATAAAGAGTTATAGTGGTGTCTTATAGCCAAATTTAAATTTCATTTTACTTAATATAGTTATGCAGTGTTTAAGATTTGGATGTTTCACTTTCAAACTTGGCCTTGTTTGGTCTCCATATTATAAAATAAAATGCATTAATTATTATTTAATTTTTTAATTTTAAAAATAAAAATTAATTAAAAATAAATTATATTATCTTATTAAAAAAAATTCATATCAAGTATTAAAACGCAATAAAACTCAAGCTATTAACACAGATAAAATTAAAATTTAATATAAAATAAATTGTTTTTTTTTTAAATAAATAAAAATTGTGACAATTAGTAAATATTAAACAAAAAAATTTGTAAAAAAAAATTCATATAATTGTTGGTATATTATTGTATTAGTATAAATTGTTGAAATTTATTTTAAAATAGGAAAGTAAATAAAATATTAATATGGTAGAGATCATTTCTAATATGGTAGAGATCATTCTCAATATGGTAGAGATTATTGTACTTAATTATTATCCTTTTATGTCGTCTTATTTCTATTATAAATTCATGTAATCTGTGCAAAGTAATACAAGTCAGTGAAATATTCAGAACGAAATATCACTTTCTTCTTTTCTACGTAAATTTGTGTACGTATCATTCCTCTTGATATATAATAGAAAAATTATTAGTTGATAAATTATGCTAATGTAATCGTTTAAGCTAATCAAAATGCAAGAAAATGAATCTTAATGACTCATTACTGATTACCCTCCTCGCATATTTTAGTTAGTTTGGAACAGGACGATAGCAAACCAATTAATAATTCTTGTATATAATACTGGTTTCAAAAGGATAAGGTTGGATACACCTTTGGGCAGTTAAGTTAGAAAATCAGATTAGTTGCATGGATGATCGTTCGAAGGTTAGCGATTTTAGTATTGAAGGGTGCACAGTTTTTTTTTTTAACTGAGTTTTTAATGCGAATTATTAAGTATTATGTCGGCTAATTTGAGATAAATATTCTAATTCAAGATAGTTAATAATATCCAATAATTTAAGAAAAATATGTTGATATAACTGTAAAGTAGTCACGATTTTTTCCTTTGATGATTTTTTTTTTGAAAAAAAAGAAGAGAAAAAGGTTGGATTGAATTTATTATCATTTCAATAATAACTTGCCAAGTGGATATAATATTGGACAACTTTATAGGCTCCTTGGTGATTTTTCTTTCTTTCTTTTTTTTTTTTTAAAAAAAAAAAAGAAGAAGAAGAGATAAGGTTGGATTGAATTTCAATTTAGAACTTGCCAAGTGGATATAATATTGGACAACTTTATAGGCTCCTTGGTGATTTTTCTTTCTTTCTTTTAAAAAAAAAAAAAACAAAGAACAAGAAGAGATAAGGTTGGATTGAATTTCAATAATAACTTGCCAAGTGGATGTAATATTGGACAATTTTATTAATTATTGAAAATTTTTACGTGTATGTATATATATATAATTTTTCACGTGTATATATATAATTCAACCCCACCTTATCCTAATATTAGAGGCCCTATTTTTTATATATTTTTTCTTTTAAAGATAGAGATTTTGAATAATATTTTTTTTTCTTTTTTATTGATTATAAATCTCAATATGTGTAATAAAATAGTATTATTACATTCTTTTATTTTAAAGGTTGAAATTTTGCATTATTTTGGATAAAAGTTGAAGTATTTTTTTATCTCCAACCTATTGCATTACATGTTGTACTAAAAATTATACTTTTTACAAAAGCATAATATTTTTTTATTTATCTTTTATTAATCAATTCTTCTATCTATAATATATATATATATATAAATATTTAAATAATATTAAAATAAATTTTGGATAAAAATATTTTTATATTTTTTAATAATAATATATATTACTCTTTATATTTATTTTAAATTTTTTTAAAAAATAAAAAACTCCTTAATAATTACTTTTTTCATAGAGATATTATCTTATTTTTTTAAACATATTAAAAAATATATAGGTTAATATTAAAAATCATTTAAAATTTTAGGTATAAGGATCGAAGCTTCATGAAGATGGTAAATGAAAGAATCCAAAAGGTATAAATCATATCGTCCGTACAAATTAAAGGGGGAATGGTAACTTATGATTAATATTAGAATTTATATCATATCGTCCGTACAAATTAAAGGGGGAATGGTAACTTGTGATTATTATTAGAATTTATATTTTGGTTATTTTGGTTTGGTTAAATTTAAATTTAATTTAATTTAATTTGTATAATAAATTATTAATTCTAACATAAATTAAAAAAATTTGTTTTGACATATTTTTATTTATATATATTAATTAATTTTTTTACTTTAAAATATAAAAATTTAAAAGTCTCCATGAACAATTACTTTAAATTAAAGTAAATTATTTTAAATTAAAGTAAATGAGTATTTTAAATTTAAATTTTGTGTAATTATAATTAGTAAAAATATAATATATTTGTACATTAATAGTAAAAAAAATACAGTAAATTTTTTATGATATAAATTAACAAACTCAATTTACAAAATAATAATAATAACAATAATAAATAATAATAATTATAATTATAATTATTTTTTATTTTTTTTATTATTAGACTAGTTCTAACCTAATCCTAGCTCAACTCTAACTAACCTAATCTTAACTTTAATTTTTTTATGTTATTTAAAATGATGTAAATTAAACTTAAATTTAATTCATATTTTTTTAATTTATATTAAATTTAAACGATCACACTACAATATAAATTGCCTCCCATAATTATTACTTGTTTTTGACATTAAATATTGTTAATGTTTTTAAATACCTTAATTATTAAAAGTACTTAACTATTTTATCGAAAAATAAATATTAGGGAATGAAAAAAAAATAATAATAACGAGCAAGAGAGAAAAATAGAAAAGATAAAATAAATAATAAAAAAATTAAATTATCTTTTATTTATTTTTGTATAAAAATTATTTGAACTAAATGATAACTTTTATTAATATGAATATTTTAAAAAACTAGGTCCGTGGACAAAATAATTGTACCTTGCATCAATCACTAATATATTAATTTGAATATATTAATAATTGTACCTTGAAAACAGAAGAAGACATTACAATTACATGACAATAGGCAAAAATATATTTTATCATTTGTATATATTATATAATTTAATTAATTTTTATGAATAATTAATTCAATAATTATTTTTTTATCTTTTAAATTTTACACATAATTAATAATTAATTATATAAATATAATAATTTAATATTTATAATATAATTAATTCAATAATTATTTTTCTATCTTTTAAATTTTACACATAATTAATAACTAATTATATAAATATAATAATTTAATATTTATAATATTATTAAAATATATATTTATCGTGAATAGAAAGAATGTGTGTAAATTTTAAGGAGAAATAAAAGAGTTGGCGTTGTCCTTCATGATAATAATATATAAAATTGGTATAATATTTTTAAAAAATAACAAAATTATATTTAAAATATGTAATAATAAAAAATATTTTTTTTTATAACTTATATATTTTGATTATTTTAAAAAATTTAATTTATCATTTTATTTAAACATTATTTAAGTTGAATTACATTTATTTATAATTGTTTAACATCAAATATAGTTTAATTAAATTTGGTTAATATTATTGATGAGTTAATTTTATTTTTAAAAGTTTTCAATTTTTATTTTTTTAAAAATAAAAATATTTAATATTTAATTAAAAAAATAATTAATAAAAAATACCACTTTACTTATTATAGTAAAATAGTTAGTAACATCACATAATTTATTACCACATACAAACAACCAAGTTAATAATCATTATTTTTTTAAAACAACCAACAATTGCTTTGCTAAAAAAATTGTTAATGTGATCGGTGACTGTAAGAACTTTAAATCTATCATAATTATATATTTTTATGAGACACATGTATAATTAGATCGTGTATATCGATTTGTGCTTTAAATGATATAATGATATTTTTATTACTACTTTGAAACATCATAACAAAAGTATGCATGACTTTAATTTTTATATTTAATTATACTATAATATTATTATTATACAAAATTATATGTGTACGATAGTAACATGTACATGATTCAAAACCTGAGGCTCACTTCGATGTCGGACTAATCCTTTTTTAGTAATTAAGTGTACGATAGTAACATGTACATGATTCAAAACCTGAGGCTCACCTCGATGTCGGACTTATCCTTTTTTAGTAATTAAATTTTATTAAAATTATTTTAAATTAATTATATTTTTAAAAAAAAATTAGTTTAATATTTATATTTTTAAAATAATTCTAATTTTGTTATTTTTAAAATTTTGGATAATTTTTTATATTATTAAGTGAATTAATTGAGCATGAGTATTTTTGTCACTTTATTCCCTTCTTTTTAATAAGGGAATAAAGTAACTAAAAAAAATTGGCAGTTCAAAATTGCAAATAAATTGCACAACAAAGAACACAAAATTTTTTTTTTTATCATAATTTTACTTCCAAATTGCAACAAAATTATAAAGTAACTAAAAAAAAAATTCACAACAAAACTATAATTAAAGTGTGTAATAAAGAACCCAAAAAAATTCCCAAATTCACAAAAAAATTACAAATAAACTGTAAAGAACACAAAAAAAAAATTCAATAATTTTACTACAAAATTGTGCAATAACTAAAAAAAATTCACAACAAAATAGCTATTAAATTATGCAATATATTCTTTTTAAACAGCAAATATGGCAAAAATTGCAAATAAACTACAACAAAACTGAAATAAAACTGTGCAGTAAAAACACACAAAAAAATTCACAACAAAACAGTTAATAAATTATGCAATATATTCTTTTTAAACGGAAAAAATAACGAAAATGAAGGCTAAAATTGTTAATGGAGGTAGAAAGGGGTAACAAACAGAAATACTTATGCCTAAATGTTAAAACTTGACATTTAGTGCTCAAAAATGGGGAGGCGATGGAGTTCGAACGATGACTTCGAATGCGAACCCAGCCCGATTTGCCGGTCGCTGCCTCCCTGTTTTGATTAGGCTCTTCGAGTAGCTTCCTCGATTTCAATTTTACAATCTCAATCCCCATTCAGACAACTACACTTCTGGTTTTGATTTAACACTTCACACCACAAACATACATATTAGGGATTTACTTTCTGCGGTGACCCATACCTTGTAGTATTCCATCATACGATATTCAGATCTTCACGCCTGGTTCACAATTTCACAGGACCATTATAGCCTCGAGCCACCCACAATTCCACAGATTTACAAGCTACACTAATCCCATTTGACGAGTCGGTTCCTCGACGTTTCGGATTTCAAGCAGTGCATGACATTTCACTGAACCCTGAAGGATCATTGATTGGCTCCTTTCAAATGATATTCAATTACAGAGCTAAGCACACAAACATGTTTCGTGTCGATACAAGTCTCCAATTATTACTACTGACATTGAACTTTTGGTTGCTCAGCCACTGTTATATAAACCAACAACCTCTTCAACAACACTCCTCATCGCAACCTTACAAAAAAAGAAAAAAATACCAAACCAAAACTGTTTACTCTATCAAGATGTCGCACCAACCTAAGCCAATTCTGACTGAAGAGTTACTTAAAACAGTGGAGGAAACCGAGCAAATTACCTGTCTCCTACCAGAAATTAAGCTTGATGAAGATCAGGAAGATGACAAGATTTACTCGGCTCTAAAACTTATTGGGAAAGTACTCTCTCGGTCACCTATAAGGAAATCACAGGTGATCATTGCAGTGAAGAAAGCTTGGAATTTAAAGGGTGATGTGATCATATCAGTTATGGACTATCACAAGAACATCTTCTCATTCACATTCTCCATGGAAGGCGACAGGGATTATGTATGGGAGCAGAGAATATGGCACGTTAACAATTCTCTAATGGTTCTGAGAACTTGGGATAATCAGCTAACAATCCAAGAACTCAACTTCAGTACCACATTATTTTGGATCCAAGCACATGGCCTACACTTCGCTGGAATGAAACAATCCAATATTGGCAAACTGGCTAATGTGGCTGGAAAATTGATAGAATATGATTCAGAGGACAATGACATACCTCTCACACACAAGTACCTAAGATTCAGAGTTGAAGTGAAGGTGCATGAACCACTGGCTACAGGTTGTTTAATCCCACGAAGATATGTGCGCCATCAAACTGACAAACTGTGGGTTGAGTTCCGATATGAAAAACTACCGAAATTCTGCTTTAAATGTGGAATTCTCGACCATTTAACCAGAGAATGTGAACTGAAACAAGCCACCACTTGCATGGTGAATGAAGATTTATTTTCCCCTGTTTATGGTGAATGGATGCGGGTCAATGCTAATCAAATGGCACCCTTGAATAAATTTTGGCTCATAACCAACTCAGATGTCTTTACTCTGCTTCCCAGCACCAGCTTTACCTCAATCCAGACAGGGCAAACAGAAAATCCCTCAGCTATCGAACACACCAAATGTCAAATTCCAACAGGAGCAAAACTCTTCCCATTCAGTCACTCAACAGGAAACCTTCTCAGCAAAAATCAACAGGTTACATGCGGAAGTGCAAGAATTCTTACTCATGACTCAAGAACTGGACCTCATTCACTTTGCTGCAGCATATGAAGAATGGCTCTCGGCTGGTTACTCCAATTACAAGGACCTCAATCTTAAGTGCAAATTACTAGCCCAAGCCATAGGGTTCCATCTTGAGTTTAACATTCAAGAACCCCCAAGACGCATCACAACTACTAGAATATTCCAGTTGGCCGAATTTGTACACAATGGAGTCTCATTCCATGCTGCTGACCACATCTCTAAGATCACATTTGCTATATTCCAATATCAACTGCTGCATCAACAAGAGGATAATCACAAAACAAAATCTGTCACCAAGCCACAGGCCGACCACAACGCCACTAACATCAAATCTGGATCCTCCAAAAGAAAAGCCACTGAGGGCAACCAAACAGCCTGCAAAAAAAATTCTATTATGCAATTCTGAACTGAACATGGGCTCTGAATCTCTGATGTGTTTGAATGATTTTATTTATCCTGACTTTCCTAATTTACAGGATACTGGCTCCAGCTCGGTGGGAGTTAGAGCCGCTGATGGAACTGCTGACAAAGGTGGGGAGGCGACCTGTAACATGCCCCTCAATCAACCATGATCATCCTAAGTTGGAATTGTCGGGGTTTGGTCCGTCCCCGATCTAAGCGCGAGCTGCGCTACATGGTTAAGAAACAAAATCCGGACATTATATGGCTAATGGAAACTAAGATCAAAGATGTACAAGCTTCCCAATTGAAATCTACTCTTGCAGGCTTCAACAATAGTTTAATCATTCCAGCTTTGGGGTCACAAGGCGGCTATTGTTTATTTTGGAAAGATAATGTAAATTTGGTAGTGAATTTTGTGGGAAGCACCTTTGTAATCGCAAACCTTAATCCTGCTTTTGGATCAATTGAAATAAAACATCTGATATTTGCTTACATTCCTCCTTACCCACATGAAAAGAGAAAAGTTTGGATGGACATCTCATCTCGGATCCAAACTCTAAATCATTTCTGGTGTTTAATAGGAGACCTCAATGACATAACTAATGAGTCTGAAAAATGTGGTGGATCCCCTTTTTACAGTTACCCACAGAACGAACTAAACCAATTCATCGATGAACATGGTGCGGTAGACATCGGCAGTGTTGGATATAAGTACACTTGGTGTAACAAACGGCAGAAAGAATACAGGATTCTTCAAAAATTGGATCGTGCTATTTCTTCTATACATTGGATAGATGTATTTCCCAATGCTATGGTTACCAATCTCCCAACTTACACTTCTGACCATAATCCAATAATTCTCCAGCTCAATGGCACAGAGGAAAAGTTTCTAAAACGTCCTTTCCGGTTTTATGAAATGTGGACTCAAGACACTAGCTGCGAGACTCTGATTCAGGAAACCTGGAATTCTCACACTGACAATCAAACCAATTCCACTGAAAGACTCAATTCTCTTGCTATAGCCTTTCCCAAATGGAACAAACAGCATTTTGGATTTATCTCAGGAAAAATAAAGAGATTGGAATCACAACTCAAGGATATTCAACAAGATTCACATACTGAGAACACAAAAGAAATGGAAAAGATGGTTTGCTCACTACTAGAAGAACAATACACTCGATGGGATTCAATGTGGAAACAAAAATCTAGAGAACTGTGGATACAAAAGGGAGATAGAAATACAAAATTCTTTCACACTTCTACCTTATTGAGGCGAAAATCAAATTTTATTCATTGCTTAAAAACCAATGATGGCAGAACAACTTGGGATAGACAAGCAATTGGGAACAGCTGTTTAAACCATCTCAAAAACTCTTTCACGTCGGACAACCCCGTCTTACACCCAGAGCTTGATCACTTATTCACCACAGTGGTTACTTCAGAAGAAAATTCAATTCTCACAGCAATACCCACCTACTCTGAAATCAAGAAAGCATTGTGGGAAATGGGAGACTATAAAGCACCAGGCCCAGATGGATTCCCAGCAGGATTCTACAAGAAATACTGGCACATCACAGGAGAGCTAATAGTCCAGGAAATACAACAATTTTTCATTACTGATACTTTACCGGTAAATTGGAATCATACTTTCATCACCTTGATCCCAAAGATCACTAATCCCTTAAGATGCAAGGACTTCAGACCCATCAGTCTCTGCAATGTCAGTTATAAAATCATCGCTCGGTTGTTAGTTAACCGCCTACGTGCCATCCTCCAAAAGCACATTTCACCCTTTCAATCAGCTTTTCTTCCAGGGCGATGGATCGCAGAAAACACAATTTTAGCCCAAGAGGTAGCTCATACAATCTCAAAGAAAACTACTGGCAAAGGTGGACTCATGGGAATTA
Organism: Elaeagnus macrophylla; assembly: GCA_029378325.1. Taxonomy (NCBI): domain Eukaryota; kingdom Viridiplantae; phylum Streptophyta; class Magnoliopsida; order Rosales; family Elaeagnaceae; genus Elaeagnus; species Elaeagnus macrophylla. The sequence continues at coordinate 22,774,175 of CM055649.1, read as the reverse complement.
AATTAGACATGGAAAAAGCTTATGATCGGGTGGAATGGACCTTCCTCATGCATATAATGGAATTATGGGGATTTTCTGAGAAATTTCGAAAGTTAATCCTTCAATGCATTTCAACCTCCTCGCTCTCGATATTATTAAATGGCTCACCTTTTGGCAGATTTCGACCCTCAAGAGGACTTCGACAAGGGGATCCTTTATCACCCTATCTATTTCTCATTATCTCTGAGTGCCTCTCCAGAATGATTATGAAGGCTGAACAGCGAGGCCTAATTCATGGAATCAAAATTGCAAGAAGAGCCCCCGCTATATCTCATTTGATGTACGCCGATGATGTGGTTATCTTCTTGAGAGGAAATATTCAAAACACTACCAACATCAACACCATTTTGCACGACTATGGAACTTGGTCAGGACAGAAAGTAAACCTCTCCAAATCAGTTATTTTCTTCTCCAGAAACACGAATCCCACGCTTCAATCCAACATATGCAACATACTCCAGATTCAGAAAGCGAATGGGCCCATTAAGTACTTGGGCAACTCACTTCCTCTCAGCAGATCCAAAAAAGTAAATTTTCATAACATTATCCAGAATCTCAACAACAAACTTCAAAGCTGGAAGTCCAAACTTCTCTCCACTGCGGGTAAAGCTACTCTCATTCGGTCGGTACTGCAAAATACTCCCATTTATTCCATAAGTACCTTCAAACTACCTTCAAGTGTTTGGTCTGAAGCTGATTCAATAATACGAAAGTTCTGGTGGAACAAGGCTACAACGGACTCACATTATTTCTCACCCATTGCTTGGAGTCAAATTTGTCAACCCAAAGAAACAGGTGGCCTAGGATTCCGACAGTTAAAAGATTTTAATCAAGCCATGCTAGCCAAACTGGCATGGGACATTTTAAAAAATCCGAATAAACTGTGGGTTCGCATCATCAGTGCAAAATATATTAGAGACCTGGATTTCTCCACCATTGTTCAAAAAAACACAGACTCATACATCTGGAAGGGTATACTTTGGGGGAGGGACTTAGTAATACAAGGAAGTTATTGGAAAATTGGACAGGGTAGCTCGATCAACATCTAGACTCACCCTTGGATTCCTGGATTACCAAATCAAACACTCCCTACTACAAATGGACACACCAACCATTCACATATCACCAATCCTATTGATCTCTGTCATTGGAACCCGAATCTTCAATGGGATGTAACCAAACTGGAACATCTGTTCCCTTCACATATTACCAACTTTATCCAGGCACTCCCACCACCCACACTAGGTACACCGGACACTCTTACTTGGATTGGTACAGGCAAAAGAACTTTCTCGGTTAAAGATGCTTATCTCACACTGATCAAGAGCAAAAGAGTTACAGACTGTTCAAGCTACTGGAAACTTTTATGGAAAGCCAATTTACATGAAAGACATAAAATCTTCCTCTGGAAGATTTTAAAAAATGCTCTCAGCACGAAAAAGAAAATTGCTCATTTCACTTCAATCACGGATATCTACTGTGCCCTCTGTCATCAGGAAGTGGAAGATGTTGAATATCTTTTTATCCGGTGTAAAGTTTTACAATCTTGGTGGAAACATTGGAATTGGAACCTTCAATGGGATTTTACTCATAAACTTGATATTTTTACTTATATCAAGTTCATCCTACAACCACCTAAGCTCCTCCTCCCGGATAATTACACCGCAGACCTATTCACCCTGACTGCTGTTATCATGCTTGAACACTTATGGTATACCAGGAACAAAGTAGTGTTCAATAAGGGAACAATCGAGGATTTTAATCCAATCCATTCAATAGTCTGTAGAGTGGCAGAATTCAATCAACATTTATTGACAAGTAAACAGAATGATACTGACACTTCAAAAGAAGACTTTTACATCCCAATACCCATTCAGTGGCAACCACCTCCACAAAATGCAGTTAAATACAACTTTGACGCCGCTTGGAGTAAGGGAAATGCAATGATTGGTTTCGTTGTCTCTGATCATAAGGGAAACATCATTGAATCTTGGACAGAGCAGAGGTATACCAATTGTGTAGATGTTGCAGAAACACTAGCTTTAGAAGCGGTTATGACCCATGCACTCACCATCAAACACAAGGCAATTTACATTGAAGGAGATGCAAAATTTGTCATTCAAGCTTTAATGGAAGACAGACTGGACGACATTTCAAACTCAGCAGTGACAATCATCTAGCAACTTCAAAAACAGTTGCCACAATTCTCTATGATTTCAATACGCTGGATACCAAGAAACTTAAACTACAGAGCTCATAACTTGGTAAGACACCAACCACAGGGTACTGTAGTCGAGACCATCTTTGACGTACATTCAAACAATCCTGTCAATCACCATACACTTTAGGCAGATGCCTGTCCATTTTAGCAACAAAAAAAAAATTTAATAAAAGTTGAGTATTAAAAAAATATATATTCGTCGCCCAGAAATGAGGCTCGTCTTACTAGCTTGAGAACGGTGAACGATCTACAAATTTTTCATCATCCACGCGAGGCCTTGGTAGTGACATCTCTCTTGATGTGATTTTTATATGATTAAAAAAATAATAATAATTTGAGTTATATTTATATTGCCACATTTAATAAAATAGTTCATTTATATTCAAGATTAATATTAAAGACATAAATTGATATATATTTTTGTATTTAAATTAATTTTAATTTATTATGTGACAAAGTTTGCTTGAGTAATAAATAAATTCTAAATTTTTTAAAATTATTTTATCATTAGACATACATTAATTAATACAAACATAAATAAATATGTAAATTTATGTTAATTTAACATTTTTCATGTTTTATTTTTGAATAAAAAAATATTAACATAATAATAATTTAAAATTTTATCTTATAATTTAATATTTTATTATTTTTAAAAATAAAAATATTGTGTTAACATTAATATTTTTTTGTTATAAAAAGAAGACTATCTTTTTTTTGAAAGTTAAAAAAAAAAAAGTTTAATTTCTTTATTAGTACACAAATTTTGATCAAATTTAAACATAAATTTTTAAATTTTTAAATCATTTAATTTAATTATAAATTTTTATAATTCTTTAAACTTTTTCATTCAATAGCTTACCAAATTTAAAAAATTTATATGTAAGTTCTAATTTAACTAATATTATTACAGCGTATATTTGTGAATTAAAATTTATGTATTTATATAAAATAAATTAAAAATTAAATTATATAATTAAAATTTTTAAAAATTTATATATAAATTTAGGGAGAATAATAAAACTAATATTTCTCAAAATTTTTAATAATAAAATTAGTATTTTTTGTGTTTAAATTTATATTTTTACAATTAAAAAAGTAACTAATTTGTTATTTTTTTAACATTCATCTAATTAAAATTAAACGATGATAATTTAGACTTATTTAATATTTTACGTTTAAATTAAATATTAAACGTTAAATATTATTGAAGAATTAATTTTGTTATTATGATATTTTTAAAATTTAAAATGATTGAGATCTCGTTACTATGTTTTTAATATCGTCCGAGCAAATTAAAGAGGTGGGGACAAAATAATTGCAACTTGCATCAATCATTATCAAAGAAAGAAAATGACATTACACAAAATGGACCGTACGTCTAGAAAAAAGTTGGCAAATAGAAGCAATAAATATAATATTTTTAAAATTTATAAATAATAAAAATAATATTTTTAATATTAATATATATTTATTTTAAATATATATATATATTAATTTATATTATATAACCTAATTAATTAATATAAATATGTAATTTTATAATCACTTTATTATATTATATTTTAATTTTATATTTAATTAATAATTAATATTTTATTTTATAGAATGAAATTAATATCTATAAAATATTATATAATTTTTTTTATACTATTATATCTTGAGATTTAAAGAGGTTAAAATTAAAAAAAAAATCTTAATTTCAACACATAAAATTAAAGAATATAATAAATTATCTAAAAAAATTATGACCATTGATCTTATTCCTTACTTTATAACACTATTTAACAATTATTGATAATGTCATGAAAAATGTGGTATGTTTTGAAAGAGAAATTATTGTTTTTTTCGAATAAGAGTTGACATGGTACTTCATGCTAATAATATATAAAATATTATAATATTTTTAAAATTTATAATAATAAAAGTAATTTTTTTTTATAATTTATATATTTTTTATGTTTTAGAAAAGTTTGATTCATCATTTTATTTTAAATATTATTTAAATTAAATTATAATTATACAGACTTATTTAATGTTAAAATATAACATCCCATAACTTAATAGTACATACCAACAAGATATTTAATATTTATTATTTTTGGAAAAAAATCAACAATTACTTTTTGCTAAAAAAAATTAGTCATGTGAGGGATGATTGTATCATCTAAATCTATCAAAAATAATATATTTATATGAAACATATACGTAGTTAGATCGTGTGTTTTGATTTGTGCTTTAAATGATGTAACCCTACTCTTACTACTACTTTTAAAATATCGTTTGTAAGATTATTTTATTTTTATATTTAATTACACTATAATATTATTATTATTATTAAATAAAATAATAATAATTAAAAAATAATTACATTAATAATAATTTAAATAATATCATTCGTAAGTTTGCTTAGTGATAAGAGTTATATGCGAGTGAGGTTGTAGCTACACGGGACTACGAGGTGCAAGGTTTGAAACTTGAGGCATTGCACCTCGATGTCAAGCCAGAGATGAGGCATTTTTTGCTAGCTTGTGATTGGGAAACGTTAATAAATTTTTGATTATCTAGATAGGACCTTGTCGGTGCCATCTCTTGATGAGTTTTTTTAGTTTTAACAAAATAATAATAATAATTTGAGTTTGGTTCAAATCATCAAATTTAATAAAATAGATCATTTGTATATAAGATGAATGTTAAGACACATATTATCATACTCATTAGTTTTAGTCTATTGTGTGACAAAATTTTCTTAAAAAAAAAAAATAAATTTTCACTTTTTAAAATTATTTTAATATTTGAGATATTATAATTAATATGAATGTAAATTTATGTTATTTGATATTTAATTTTCGTATATACAAATAATTCAAATTTTAAATGAAAATGTTTTGAAAAATTATCAAAAATAGCACCCTTAAAATTCATAGTAACAAAACTAATACTCTAATAATATTGAATGTTCAATATTCAATTTAAATGTAAAATATTGAACGTTTAATATTAAACGGGTCCAAATTATCGTCGTTTAATTCTAATTGGATGAGTGTTAAAAAAAATGACATATTAATCATTTTTTTAATTGTAAAAATATAAGTTTAAATACAATAAATATTAATTTTATTATTAAAATTTTTGAAAGATATTAGTTTTATTATTTTTTTAGATGTTTTTCGTGTGAGCATCCATAAAATTATTTCATGTGGAAAACTTTTTCGTAAAATTTTGACCTGTAGCCGCGTACACAGAGATACACTATACCCAGGTCCCAAGAGATCAAATAAACAATTTCATCGTCTTTTTTTTTTTTTTTTCCTTTAAAAATTATTTGTTTCTAGCTAATTTATAAAATATATATAAATTTATATTTGTCTAATACGTAAAAGGAAGAATTTCAGGACATCATGTTGGAAGCTTCTTGAAGAAAGAGAATCCAAAAGCTGTAACTCAGAATCGTCCAAGTAAATTAAAGAGAGTGGGGAACATATTAATGTACCTTCCATCAAGAGTACTAATGCAATATATAAAAACTTCACATGTTCGCTATGAGTCCTCGAATTTCCCAGTACGTGTCGGCCACTATCAAAACTCATTAAGAAATGCCGTACCAAGTTGGAAGTCTAATTTAACCCATGACAATTTGTGGAGTAACTCATCTACATTATTCAGTTGTGACATAAGATTATCTATTAGTTATTTCAAAAATATTATTTTCCATTATTAAATTTATAATTTTATTATAATTTATGTAATAAAAATTAATTAAATATATAATATTAAATATTATATTATATTTATTATTTAATTTATATTTTAATTAATTGTTAATTTATATGTAAGTAATGATACAAATTATAACTCATTTGAGTTATGTTTCCGAGCATTATTTTAGTTATTAATTATATATAAAATAAAAAATAAGTAATAATATTATACTACAATTTAATAAAATATAAAATTAGTACAATTATTTTTAAAAAAATATAACTATTAAATATTTAATAAAAAAAATAACTAATAAAATTACTTTAGAATATATTTTAAGAATAATAAATAATATTTTTTTTATTAATAAAGAGTTATTTAAATTATATTATCTAAATTAATATAAGTATTAAATTATGAAAATAATTTTTCCATCAATAACGAAAAAAGAAAAAAACATTACAAATGGCAACTTTTGGACACTACAGATAATTATGAAAGAAATAGTATTGTATATATAAATTTATTGTATTTATTAAATAATTTATTAATTTATAATAAAATATAAAACTAATGCTGTAAAATTAAATACTAATAAAAATTAATTTAAAATTAAAGAAAAATATTATAGAGGTTAAATACTTATTTGAAACCTCTTTTTTTTTTTAAATAATATTTAAGTCATTTTCTTATGAAAAATACAGTACAAGTTATCTTCTTATAAAAAAATGATAACTCAAGTCCTATTTTTTAAGAAAATATAAAAAATATTTCTAGATTATGTCTATTAATTATAAAAAAAATATTTTTTGCATATTAAAATTTTTATGTCAATACAAGTTTAAAAGGAAAAATTATTATAGAAATTTTATCTGCTTAAATATTAAAAATTATTAAAATTAAAATATCACATAAAATTTTGGTATCGCAGAAAATTTAATGAATTTTAAGATTAAATTTATTCAACCTAATATAACAAGAGAAGTAAATTATCTAAAATATTATAAATAATAATTAATAAAATTAATACTCTAATTAAGAGAAGAAAAAAAAAAGAATTAATATGAACAAGTAAAATAAATCCAATAATTAAAAAAAATTTATAATTGAATTAATAAAATGTTATAAATAATAAATCATTTTTATAAAATCTTAAAAATATCTAACAAATATTTGTAAAGTCTTACACAATAAAAAAAAATAACTAATAATATTATTTTTATACTATTTATAATTTAAGTAATAAAATGTTACTCCAGTGACTTTAGACTTCAGGTGCGATAGGGTACGTGTTTAAGTCAATAACGATTATCTTGTTGTTCAAGTCCCTTACGTCGGCTAAGTAATTTCTTATGACCCATCAATGTATAACTTAAGTCCTGTTTGTTATTAGAAAAAATAATAATAGTAAATAAGTTGTGATAATAATTTGAACAAATTCTACTGTTCTTTACGTAAACTAGTAGTACTTCTTTTAGTTCATGTACTATATTTTTTTTTTTATATTTAAAAAAAATAAATATATAATTTTTTTTACTAAAAAAGATTAAAAATAAAATAATTTAAATAATTAAATTATTTACACATCGAAAGGATAAAAAATATCATTGATGTATTAATATTGGAAATACTCGCAAAGAAATATTTACAATGTTGTATTAAGAATTAAAAAATTTTAAAGTTACCAATAATGGGTCTTTTATATTTATAAACTTTATATATCCTTTAAAAACATATATTTATATAAAAATTATATTCTTCACGAAACACCAAGAATAATTTTATTGTAAAGACAAAAAAAAAAAAAACTATTTATTTAAAATTTCAGTTCTAATATATATAATATATTTGTCTAATACGTAAAAGGAAGAATATCAGGACATCATGTTGGAAGCTAGGTGAAGAGAGAGAATCCAAAAGCTGTAACTCAGTATCGTCCAAGTAAATTAAAGATAGATTAATGTACTACCTTCCATCAAGAATAATACAATATATATATATATATAAACTTCACGTGTTAATTATGAGTCCTCGAATTTTCCAGTACGAGTCGGCCACTATCAAAACTCATTAAGAAATGCGGTCCCAAGTTGGAAATCTTATTTAAACCATGACAATTTGTGAGTAACTCTCCTGCATTAGTTAGTTGTGACATATAAAGATTATCCATTAGTTATTACAAAAATATTATTTCTCATTATTAAATTAAGTTAAAATTTTATCATAATTTATGTGATAAAAATTAATTGAATATATAATATTAAATTTTATGTTATATTTATTGTTTAATTTATACTTTAATTAATTATTAATTTACATGTAAGTAATGATACAAATCATAACTCATTTGAGTCATGTGTTTTCAAGCATTATTTTAATTAATAATTAATAATTAATAAAATTAATGCTTTAATTAAGAAAAAAATAAGAATTAATGTAGAATATGTAAAATGAATCCAATAATTAAAAAAAATTATAATTGAATTAATAAAATGTTATAAATAATAAGTCATTTTTGTAAAACTTTACAAATATCTAACAAATATTTTTAAAGTCTTACATAATAAAAAAAAATGACTAATGATATTACTTTTATAAAAAAAAAAAAAAAAAAAGGACTAAAGTGATGCAAAATATAAATAAGAGACTAAAATGTATGTTTTCATAAAAGAAAATGACCATTGGAATCCTCTGTCATAAATTATATTATGTAAATGAATGTATATATTAAATTATAATAAAAATATTTTTGAAATAAAAGCACGAGTAATATCATAAAATTTGTATAACATTTTACGAAAATTTTATATATTTTAAATTGAAAATTAAAAATGACGTTTAATTTTATTAATAAATATAATTAAATTTACACACTAAAATACTCTATCAAGTTGATAATGAAAGTGGCTTACATTAAAGATGTTATGAATTCAAGGCTAAATTGTAATTGTATATATGTTTATGGTATTTGTGTCAAGTACGCGTGTTTGATTGATCAATGGTCATTGATTAACGTATAAATAACACTCAATCAACACACGTAATCATAACATTTAATAAATAAAATATTATTTATTAATTATAATATTGTCATTTTTTTTCAAGCCTTATAAATAGATCTCATATCTCATTAACTAGGGTTTTTTTTTATTATTAAACATCAATTTTCTTGATTGATTATGGAAAATAGGACTTAAATATTGGAGTATATTTGACACCAATCGCTATCTCTTATTTTATAAGATTTGAAATTAGATAAAGTAAAAAACATGTGGAGCAAAAATGGAACACCTGCAATATATTAAAACTCTTCTCTATGTATATTAAACTATAAATAACACACAATGTCCACCCATAGACCATACCTCTAAAACTAAAGCTCGGAAGTCACAAGAATCAATAAGTTGTGATTAGATTGCTATATATAAAGCTAGCCAATTAAGAAACGAAACTAAAGAAATATTAGCAATGGAATCTGAATATGCAGATATATTAGCAATGCCATCTATATGTCCTCCAGGTAATGTTTTTCACTTTCTTTCAAATATATATATATATATATACACGTAAAAATTTATTAATAGAAGTAGATTAATCTTTAATAGAAATTACAATTGAAAGATAAAATTAAATGAAATTATAAATATAAATATATATACAAGCAGGTAAGAGTTCATGGCCAGAACTGTTGGGAACAAATGGGGAAAAAGCAGCTGCTACGATAGAGAAAGAGAATAAACATGTGTATGCCATAATTATATACCAAAGGAACTCCAGTGACTCCAGACTTCAGGTGCAATAGGGTACGTGTTGTCGTCGATAAAGATAATAAAGTTATTGTTAGTCCCTCGCGTCGGCTAATGAATTTCTTACGTTAATTAGATCTCCTATGACCCATCAATGTATAACTTAAGTCTTGTTTATGTTACTTAGAAAAAATAATAATAGTAAATAAGTTGTGATGAATAATTTGAATAAATGCTACTGTTCCTATTTGTGAACTAGTAGTAGTACTTCTTATTAGTTCCTGTGATGTAATTTGAATTAAATGCAATGATAATGATGGGTCTTTGTATCTTTGATTAACTGTTTTGCTTTTAATATTCTCCCTCACGCATCTAATCTCTCGTTTAATAATCTAATTATTTTTTATTTTTAATTGCTTAAAAAAAATTATGTATTATTTTGTTTACGATATAAAATAATATATATTTTTTATGACCTAAAAATTATGTTATAAGAAAAATAATATATATTTTTTCTTAAGAGGGATTAAACTCCATGCATAAAAAAAATTTATAATAGTAAATTAAACCTTTAAAAAATGCAACAATAAAATATTTAAAGCATATCAATTTTAATAAATACAATTAACATATTCAATTGAAAAAGAAAAGCCATAATAAATGTGCATTATTTTCAGAAATTTTACGAGGAATTTCGGGTAATGTAAATATGCAGGGATACGGATTAGGATCCTTGGCATGGTTCAATTTTTATTTATTCTTTGACTATAAATCATTAAATCTTGACTATAAACCATTTCTCTTAATAATAAGAATTCAAAGCTTAATAAAAGGTTACGCTAAAAAAGTAAAAGAAAAACACAACGCAATCATTTTTTTTTTTCCTTTTCTTCTTTTAAATTTTGCATGATTATTCTCTCAGAAACAAAGGGATATAAATTTAGCCAAGCTCAACCAAAATTTAAATAATTAGGTTTAATTTGATTAGTTACTATTGATCTCGTACTATTCAAATATCTATATTACGAGTTCAACCTGAATTAGTTCTGAAGTGTAAGTTAAGTTTAAATTTTAACATATATATATATATATTTAAATATAATATGTTATTATTTTATAATTTATTTTATCTTTTAAATTCGAATACAAACTTAAGTCAATCATATCCAACTTTGCCTTAATATTTTAGGACCAAACCAAAACTTTTGAATTTAGGCAAACTCTACTCACCCAAATTTACTTCCATATTACAAATCTAATAATAAATTTTAGTTTCTTTTTATTAAAAAATATTTACTTTCCATGAGTCTTCCTCCTACTTTCTCTTAAATATATTTTCATCTGTAAACAATGAAATAAAACACAATCGTAATCTATGAAAATAATTATATTTCTTGAAATTTTTCCAAAGAAAAAAAAAATAAAAAATGGAATTTTTTAATTGATAATTGAAGTTGTGAAAAACTATTATTATCAAGATGAAATAAAAAATGGAATTTTTTAATTGATAATTGAAGTTGTGAAAAACTATTATTATCAAGATGAGAGGTTGTAAAAGGCTTCAAGGGTTTCAAATTTGGTATCATTTAGATTATTAAATTATAACAGGTATTTTTTATATCCTCAATTTAAAAAAAATTGATTAAGAACAAATTATATTATTTTATTAATTTTTTTTCATATAAAGTATTAAAATACAATAAAACACAAGCTATTAATATGGATAAATTAAAATTTATATAAAATTATTTACCAAAAAAAATAACAAGAAAAATATTAAGAAATTATAAAAAATAACATTTCTAAAATTTATAATAACAAAAGTATCATTCCATAACATTGAACATTTAACATTGAACATGTCTAAATTATCGTAGTTCAATTTTAATAGCGTCTAATTAAACAAATATTCAAAAAAAAAAAAAATTGATGTAACAGTTATTTTTTAATTATAAAAATATATAATTTAAATATAAGATATACTATTTTTATTACTATAAGTTTTAAGATATATTATTTTTGTTATTTTTTCAAAAATATTAGGTAAAAAAATTATTTAAATATATTATTTTTTTATAATAAATAAAAATATTAAATTAAGAACTATAATAATTGTTAAATATTAAAATAAATATTTTGTGGAAAAAAATTCTTATTAACTGTCATTACATTATTATGTTTGTACAAATTTGTGTATGTATACTTTCGGTTGAATTGACCTTAAGTTGCGCTGATATGCTCGTTCAAATAGAAAAATAAATATTAAAGGATTAAAAAAAATAAAAATAAATAAATATTCTCACTTCACATATTTTTGTTAGTCTGGAAGCGACGATAGTAAAGCAGTCAATAGTTCTTCAATCTAATACTGGTTTCAAAAGGATAAGATTGGATTGAATTTTATTATCATTTCAATAATAACTTGCCAAGTGGATGGAATATTGGACTGTTTTATCAATTGCTGGAATTTTCCTCTTATTATTATTATTATTATTATTATTCCCCATTATTTTAATAAAAAATTACAGTTATTTATTATCTCCTATCTACTATATTAAATATTACATTACAAATTATTATTTTTTTAAAAAATATAATATTTATTTATTTTTTTATTAATCAATTTTTAACGATTTATTATATAAAAAAATTAATTAATTAATTATATGTTATAATTAATTAATAATAATAAATTTAAAAAAAATTATTTTGAGAAAAAAATTAATTACAAATTTACTAACTAAAATATTATATTTGCTAACGTGATTGAAACATTAAAAATATAGATATTACACATAATTAAAAGTATATATTGATAAATATTAATTCTCTAAATGAGTATATGCATTTTATAAATGTTTAATTAATACATTTTGAAATACATATCGATAAATATTAGTTCTCTAAATTATTATATATAAAAAAAAATTAAACAATATTATTAAATAAAATAATATAATATTTAACTAAAAAAAAAAAAAATAGTATGATAAATAATATCGAACCAGTTTAGCATTGCATTACATTACTTGCCATATTATTTTAGTACAAAAATTTAAAGCCTTGCTCTTAGTTCTTAACATTTATTGTAGCAATTAAATTTTTTTTTTTAGGTATCATCCTTATGACTAATAAATTGTATTGCAATTTATTTTTGAAAAGTTATAAAAAATATTACTCCTAAAATTTATAACAATAAAACTAGCACTATAATAATATTGAACGGGTCTAAATTGCCACAATTTAATTTAAATAATATTTGATTGAACTGATATTCAAAGAAAAATTATGTAAATTTTTTTTTAATTATAAAAATATATAATTTGAATCTAGAGGTATTATTTTTATTATTTTAAATTTTAAAAGGTGTTATTTTTGTTATTTTTTTATATTTTATTTCATTTATTAAATAATTATTTCCCTACTCACAAATTTACGAATACACATACACTTGTGATTAAGTTGCTCAAACACATATCCCTCTTATACCCCACGACAATTTATCAATTTTTTTCATCTTACCAAGAGATTTTTTTTTTCAATTAATAAAAACTTATTTTGAATGTAGATGAAAGGCTTAAGAAAAAAAAATATAATATATTTTAAAATTTATAACAATAAACATAATATCTTTAACATTAATCTTGTACTAAATTATATTTATCTTAATTTAAAAAAAATATTATTTTTATTATTGAAAATTAAAAAAAAAAATTATTTTAAATAATTTTCAAATATATAAATCTTATGTTCAAATTAGATCACTACAATTTTAATAAAAATGCGTGAAAACTTTATGTAGAATGTAATCAAATAAAACTTATTCAGAATTAATAGCGTGTTAAAGATAACAATTTATAATTATATCTTAAAATTAAGTTTAAATATCATATTACTTAATATAATTTTATAATATTACAATTAAAGATTTAAAAACTTCAATTGAAATAATAAAAATTAACATTCAATAAAATAATTCAAACATATTTTCTAATAAATAATAATTTAAATTATAGTAATATTATCACAATAAAAAGTACCATAGACATAATTATATTGAAAATGCTCACAAAGAAATATTAGCAATGTTGTATTAAGAATTAAAACATTTTAAAGTTATGAATAATGGGTCTTTTATATTTATTAGTTAAAAATACGTCCTTTTATTTGAATTTTTTGAATTTTTTTTATTTAGTTAATTTCTATGACATATTTAAAATAAATACAAAATTAACTTTTTAAGTTTTTAAATTAATTATGAAGGAAAATTAATGAAATTTTTATTAGATGTGGTAATCATCATATGACTAGCTAGAGTCCTTATTAGATATAATCTTTATTCTATTATCATATTTATAATCCTTATTTATTGCGATAATATATCTCAAAAGGTTAATATCAATAATTTAAAATATAAGAATAATTTTATTCAAAAAATATTATACATGATTTAAATTTTTATATATAATAATAATATAAATATGGATATGGATAGATAGATACTTTATATACTTAAAAAAATATTTATATAAAAATTATATTCTTCATGCAACATGAAACACCAAGATTAATTTTATTGTAAAGACGATTCACTGTTTAGGCAAACAAACTTTTTATTTAAAATTTCAGTTCTAATATATATAAATTTATATTTGTCTAGAATTTCAGAAACATCATTTTTAAAGCTTCGTGATTTACTAAGACAGATTTATGCTAAAAACTAATAAAAAATAGTAGACACCCTCCAACTATTCATGCTAGTTAGTAATTTAAGGGGACCACATTAAAGAGGAAGTAGATTATAAGGATTAAATTGTAATTTGTTCTACTTTTTTTTTTTCCTCAAAATGAGGTGTGGTTTAAGTAATAATTTTATAATTCCCCTCTATTTGCCCTATATTAGAGATTAATTGATAAATAAATAAACACACTGTTGCAATTGTTACCCCCAAATAAGATAATGTTGTAACCTCATTCGTGTTGATCAAAAAACTTGTAATGCTTAACATTTTTCTAAATTTAATTTCAAATAGTATTATTATATGAAACAAGTTATATACACCAATTTAAGGTTTAATTTTCCATCAAATTGTTGCGATTTTTCATTAATTATGATACGATTTTATATTTCTAATTTCCTATTTTATAAAATGATAACTCTATCCTTGTTCTAACTGTCCATAAAATGTGTTACATTCTTCGTTATGTTGTATTTTAGTAGGAGTGTGAGATAAAGATATAAAGTAGAAAAATGACATTTAGAGTTCTAATAAAATACTAATATTTGAATTAAGATTATTCCAAGTTGAATTCCTTATCATATTGCTTAGCAATAACTTGAAGGTTTTCATTTTTAGTTTAAATTATCTACGGGGTAAAAAAATATGTAATGTACAAGATGTAGAAAACGAAAACTATTCATATAATTTTATTTTTTCAATGAAAATCTAAATTAGATGTAACAATTAAATTAATTGAGCATATTTTCATCCTTACAATTACGACCATTTATAAATTTTTTTTTTTTTATCATAATGCATATATCAAATATTAATCTATTAGATATATTTTTATTGGTTCTTATTAGTAAGAAGTCTTATAATCACTTTTTCAACTCACACTTTCAGCTTTAAATTTAATCAATAACTGACATGTTATACCCCAGGACAATTTATCATTTTATTTCATCTTATCAAGAGATTTTTTTTTTTCAATTAATAAAAACCTATTTTGAGTGTGGATGAAAGGCTTAAGAAAAAAATAATAAATATAATATATTTTAAAATTTATAACAATAAAAATAATAATTTTAATATTAATCTTATACTAATTCATATTTATCTTAATTTAAAAAAATAATATTATTTTTATTGTTATAAATTTTAAAAAATATTATTTTAAATAATTTTCAAATATATAAATCTTCTGTTCAAATTAGATCACTACAATTTTAATAAAGATGAGTGAAAACTTTATTTAGAATGGAATCAAATAAAACTTAGTCAAAATTAATAGCGTGTTAAAGATAACAATTTATAATATATCTTAAAGTCAAGTTTAAATATCATATTATTTAATATAATTTTATAGTATCACAATTAAAGATTTAAAAACTTCAATTAAAATCATAAAAATTAACATTTAATAAAATAATTCAAACATATTTTCTAATAAATAATAATTTAAATTATAGTAATATTATCACAATAAAAAGTACCATAGACATATTTATATTGAAAATGCTCACAAAGAAATATTAGCAATGTTGTATTAAGAATTTAAACATTTTAAACTTATGAATAATGGGTATTTTATATTTATTAGTTAAAAATACGTGCTTTTATTTATTTTTTTTAGTTTTTTTATTTAGTTAATTGTTATGACATATTTAAAATAAATACAAAAGTAATTTTTTAGGCTTTTAAATTAATTGTGAAAGGAAATTAATGAAATTTTTATTAGATGTGGTAATCATCATATGACTAGCTTGAGTTCTTATTAGATATAATCTTTATTCTATTATCATATTTATAATCCTTATTTATTGCGATAATATATCTCAAAAGGTTAGTATCAATAGTTTAAAATATAATAATAATTTTGTTCAAAAAATATTATACATGATTTAAATTTTTATATGTAATAATAATATAAATATGGATATGGATAGATAGATACTTTATATACTTAAAAAAAATATTAATATAAAAATTATATTCTTCTTGCAACATTAAACACCAAGATTAATTTTGTTGTAAAGACGATTCACTGTTTAGGGCAACAAACTTTTTATTTAAAATTTCAGTTCTAATATATATACATTTATATTTGTCTAATATGTAAAAGAAAGAATTTCAGAAACATCATTTTTAAAGCTTCGTGATTTTTTTTTTTGAACAAAAAAAGACTTTCGGGAGGAGACGGGATAACGCCTGCTATGCACCATTCACCCGGATTATTGTCTAGAAATAATACCTACAATGGCTAGCATCTCAGACTGTCATTAGAGGAATCTTTATGCACAATTACGATTTTTTCATCTCTTAAATCTAAGACTCGGTGCATGTAACCCGGTGGCTCTCCAGCTGCAGGTTGTGATTTAATAGACAGATTTATGCTAAAAACTAATAAAAAATAGTAGACACCCTCCAACCATTCATGCTAGTTAGTAATTAAAGGGGACCACAGTAAAGAGGTAGTAGATTATGAGGATTAAATTGTAACTTGTTCTACTTTTTTTTCAAAATGAGGTGTGGTTTAGCTAATAATTTTATAATTCCCCTCTATTTACTCTATATTAGAGATTAATTATGATAAATAAATAAACACACTGTTGCAATTGTTATCCCCAAATAAGATAATGTTGTAACCTCATTTGTATTGATCAAAAAACTTGTAATGCTTAACATTTACCTAAATTTAAATTGAAATAGTATTATTATATGAAACAAGTTATATACATCAATTTAAGGTTTAAGTTTTCATCAAATTGTTGCTATTTTTGATCAATTATGATACAATTTTATATTTATAATTTCCTATTTTATAAAATGATAACTCTATCCTTGTAACTGTTCATAAAATATGTTACTTTTCTCATTATGTTATATTTTAGTAGGAGTGTGAGAGAAAGATTTAAAGTAAAAAAAGGACAATTTAGAGTTCTAATAAAATGCTAATATTTGAATTAAGATTATTTCAAGTTGAATTTCCTATCATATTGCTTAGCAATAACTTGAAGGTTTTCATTTTTAGTTTAAATTATCTAGGAGGTAAAAAAAAAAAAAAAAAAAAGTAATGTACAAGATGTAGAAAACGAAAACTGTTCATATAATTTTATTTTTTCAATGAAAATCTAAATTAGATGTAACAATTAAATTAATTGAGCTTATTTTCATCCTTACAATTATGACCATTTATAAAATAAAAAAAATATTTTTTATCATAATGCATATATCAAATACTGATCTATTAAATATATTTTTATTGGTTCTTAGTAAGAAGTCTTATAATCACTTTTTCAACTCATACTTTCAGCTTTAAATTTAATCAATAACTGAGATGTTATATGATATATCATAACTTAATGCAAATAGCAATATTTCAAAAATAATTTTTTTTTAATTACAAGTACATGGGTAATATATAGTCTCAAATATTTATTGTATGTATTTGTTAATATTTTGATGACTATTATTCTTGGACTTTTACATCCTTTATGATTTTGAAAACATATAAAATAAAATAAAAAAAGGCTATAAACATGTATCTTAAAACTAAGTTTAAATGTCATATTATTTAAAATGATTTTGTAGTATGTGAATTCAATATTTGAAGGCTTGATTTAAAATCATGGAGATTAATATTATAATTAAATTAAATTCTTTTTAATAAATAAATAATAATTTAAATTATGACAATATTATTACATCAAAAAATAGGTTTAACAGTACGATATAACTTCATTCATATATAGAATTTTATTTTTAATCTTCCTCATAAAAAAAATATATGTTCATTTTTTTTATAATGTAAATACATATATATATTTTTGATATTAGTAGAAAAATGAATATATAATTTTTTTTACTAAAAAAGATTAAAAATAAAATAATTTGAATAACTGAATTATTTAATATAGGAGGATAAAAAATATCATAGATATATTAATATTGAAAATGCTCGCAAAGAAATATTTGCAATGTTGTGTTAAGAATTAAAACATTTTAAAGTTACGGATAATGGGTCTTTTATATTTATAAACTTTATATATCCTTTAAAAACTTATATTTATATAAAAATTATATTCTTCACGAAACACCAATAATAATTTTATTGTAAAGACGATTCACTATTTAAGGCAAAAAAAAATTTACTTTTTATTTAAAATTTCAGTTCTAATATATATAAATTTATAATTGTCTAATACGTAAAAGGAAGAATATCAGGACATCATGTTGGAAGCTTCGTGAAGAGAGAGAATCCAAAAGCTGTAACTCAGTACCGTCCAAGTAAATTAAAGAGAGTGGGGGACATATTTATGTACTACCTTCCATCAAGAGTAATGCAATATATATATAAAAACTTCACGTGTTAGTTATGAGTCCTCGAATTTTCCTGTACGAGTCGGCCACAATCAAAACTCCTGCATTATTTAGTTGTGACATTTAAAGATTATCCATTAGTTACTACAAAAATATTATTTCTCATTATTAAATTAAGTTATAATTTATCATAATTTATGTAATAAAAATTAATTGAATACATAATATTAAATTTTATGTCATATTTATTGATTGATATATACTTTAATTAATTATTAATTTACATGTAAGTAATGATACAAATCATAATTCATTTGAGTCATGTATTTTCAAGCATTATTCTAATTATTAATTATATGTAAAGTTAGAAATATGTAAAGATGAAAAGATTATGAAATCCTTACTAAGGAAAAATTATTTATTGTTCTAGGAATAAAAGATGATGTAGTACTCTAATCCAATTACATGTAAGATTAGTGCAACTATTGTTTTAAAAAATACAATCATTAAATGCTTGATAGAGAGAATAACTAATAAAATTTCTTGAAAATATATTCTAAAAATAATAAATAATATATTTTTATTAAAAAAAATTAATTAAATTATATCATCTTAATTAATATAGGTATTAAACTGTGATAATTTTTTTTTTCCATAAATCATGAAAAAAGAAAAAAAAAACATTACAAATGACAACTTTTGGACACTACAGATAATTATGAAAAAAATAGTATTATATACATAAAATTATTATATTTATTAAATAATCTATTAATTTATAATTAAAATATAAAATTAATGATGTAAAATTATAAAATTAAATACTAATAAAAAATTAATTAAATTTTAGAAAAAAAATCGTAATGGTCCTATACTTCTTTAAAAATGAGCAGTTTAATCCTCTACTTATTTTTTACAACATTTAAGTCTTTTTCTTATGAAAAAGATGGCACAATTTTTTAAG
The DNA here is from genome assembly GCA_029378325.1 of Elaeagnus macrophylla. Taxonomy (NCBI): domain Eukaryota; kingdom Viridiplantae; phylum Streptophyta; class Magnoliopsida; order Rosales; family Elaeagnaceae; genus Elaeagnus; species Elaeagnus macrophylla. The sequence goes on along the minus strand of CM055649.1, from coordinate 22,754,459 downwards.
AAAAAGTCAGTACAAGTCATCTTCTTATAGAAAAATGATAATACAAGTCTTCAATTTTAAGAAAATATAAAAAATACCTCTAGATTATGTTTATTAATTATAAAAATTTATTTGTCCATATTTAAATTTTTATGTCAATACAAGTTTAAACAGAAAAAATTATTATGAAAATTTTATCTACTTAAATATTGAAAATTATTAAAATCAAAATATCGTAGAAAATTTTGGTATCAAAGCTAGTAAGAAAATTAAATAAATTTTAAAATTAGATTTATTCAACCTAATACAACAAGATAAATAAATTATCTAATATATTATAAATAATAATTAATAAAATTAATACACTAATTAAGGGGGAAAAAATAAAAGAAGTAATGTGAAAATGTAAAATGAATCCAATAATTAAAAAAATATATAATTTAACTAATAAAATGTTATAAATAATACGTCATTTTTATAAAATCTTATAAATATTTAAAAAATATTTGTAAAGTCTTACATAATAAAAAAAAAGACTTATGAAATTACTTTTATAAATGAAAAGGATTAAAGTGATGCAAAATATAAGTAAGAGACTAAAATTTATATTTTCATAAAAAAAGGACCATTAGAGTCATCTATCATATGTAGATGAATGTCTATATTAAATTATAATAAAAATATTTTTGATATAAAAGCACAAGTAATATCATAAAATTTTTGCAACATTTTACGAAATTTTTATATATTTTTAAATTGAAAATTAAAAATGATGTTTATTTTTATTAATAAATATAATTAAATTTTCACATCAAAATACTCTATCGGGTTAATAATAAAAGTGTCTTACATTAAAGACGTCATGAATTCAAGGCTCATAGGAGTGTAAATTGTAATTGTATATATGTTTTGTGGTATTTGTGTCAAAGTACGCATAGCAAAGCATCATTAATATACATCATAATTTGATTGATAAATGGTCAATGATTAACGTATAATTAGCACTCAATCATGGGAAGAAAAACATTTAATAAATAAAATATTATTGTCATTTAATTTTTTCAAGCCTGTAAATAGATCTCATATCTCATTAACTAAGGTTTTTTTTTTTTAATTAAACTTTAATTTTCTTGATTGATTATGGAAAATATAACTTAGATATTAGGGTAGATTTGACACTAATTGGTGTCGCTATCTCTTGTTTTATAAGATTTGAAATTAGAAAAGTAAAAAACATGAGGAGCAAAAATGGAACACATGCAATATATTCAAAACTCTTCTCTATGTATATTAGACTATAAATAACACACAATGTCCATCCATAGACTATACCTCTTAAACTAAAGCTCGGAAGTCAGAAGAATCAATAAGTTGTGATTAGATTGCTATATATAAAGCTAGCTAAAGAAACGAAACCAAAGAAATATTAGCAATGGAATCTGAATATTTAGATATATTCAGATTGCCATGTCCTCCAGGTAATGTTTTTTACTTTCTTTCAAATATATATATATATATATATATAGGTTAAAATTTATTAATAGACGTAGATTAATCTTTAATAGAAATTATAATTGAAAGATAAAATTAAATGAAATTATAAATATAAATATATATACAAGCAGGTAAGAATTCATGGCCAGAACTGTTGGGAGTAAATGGGGAAAAAGCAGCTGTTACGATACAGAAAGAGAATAAACATGTGCATGCCATAATTCTACTGGAAGGAACTCCATGGACTGCAGACGAAAGCTGCAGTAGGGTACGTGTTGTCGTCGATACCAACGGTATTGTTGTTGCAGTCCCTCGCGTCGGCTAATGAATTTCTTATGTTAATTAGATCTCTTATGATCCATCAATGTATAACTTAAGTCTTGTTTGTTATTAGAAAAAATAATAATATTAAATAAGTTGTGATAATAATTTGAATAAATGCTATTGTTCCTTTATTTAAACCAGTAGTACTTCTTTTAGTTCCTGTGATGTAATTTGAACATATGCAATGATAATGATGGGTCTTTCTATCTTTGTTTAACTGTTTGCTTTCAATAATCTCCCTCACGCATCTAATTTCTCGTTTAATAATCTAAAATAAACAAAGACCCATCAATAAAAACTTAAATTTTTAAATAATAACTAAAATTTTCTTTATTTAAAAAAAAAAAAAAAATCATTTTCAAAGAACGTATACATAATTTTTGATATTTTTTTCTTAAAAATAATTACTAGGTATAAATTGTTAGTGAAAACATTGATAATTATTTTTATAAAATTATAAGATTAATTATTAAATCATAAATTAAAATGAGTATAAAATATGGTTCAATTTTTTTTCTTCTCATTTATCAAATATTGTAATAATTTGATTAATCTACATCATTACATTATTATACTTAATGAATAATAAATAAATAATTTATAATGATCATATTTATGAAAAAACAAGGGCAAGAGTAGGGACATTCTTCGAAAATGTTCTAATGATGTCTATATTTTTGCCATCTGGCTAAACTGCGGAAAAATAGTAAAATACATGAAGACACATGGAAAATACGGTTAAAAGCATTTTCTATTTAATTATTATTTAAAAATTACAGTTATATGGTTTTTAGTGATCTGGGGTTTTCAAAAGCAAGCCAGGAAAAGATTCCCCATCGATATTTCCACATCAAAGATTTTGTCCATTAGTTGCCATCATAATGCAAAATTCACAATAACAATAGAATAATATTAATTATCTATTTCCTCTAGGAAAACTCCAAAAAAGTATCATTTCTTTTATAAGTAATATGTTTGCTAGCTTCTGATTAGATTTCTAGGCAGACACACGTTTAAATTTTGGCCAAGACTTGTAATAAAATTATTATTATAAAAAAAATGTTTTGGTTATTTATTAAACGAATCATTATAGCATCTTAGTCAATAGAAAAATGACCAGCTTATATACATGGTAGCAGTAAATGATGCAATGCCATATTCATTGTTTAGATGTGTAAATTCACCATCAATAATAAGAATTATTTTTATGAAAAATATAAAAATTCCAAAAAAATATATATTAGTATTAAACATAATGACATTAATAATATAAAGTTATTATAAATTATTGAGAAATTAATTTTTTTTTAAATTTTAAAGTAAGAGTGTTAGAACACAAGACCACTAATTATAATATTATGTTAAAAATTGTTGAAAATTTAATCTTTTAAAAAATTTAAAGTTAATAAGAAAATGGTCAATTATTTTTTTACATGTAAATAATACATATGATTTCCCTGTATGACATGTCTCCTCTTAATCAGTATAACATGAGTAACAGTTTTGAGCAAAGTTATTGAGACATATTAAATTACTAGTGAATAAACAAATTAGCTTATTCCAAAAACACTTGAAAATGTATATAACAATAAGTAACTCGAATTTAATTAAAAAAATAAAAAAAAGAAGAAGAGGAGCTTAGTGGGAATCAGATTCACGTGTTATGGAGGGCATGCCGGTCAAAAAGGAACAGATGGTCCTTTTTGAATAAATGCAATGATAATAATGGGTCTTAATTTGTTTATTTGTTATTAGGAAAAATAATAATAGTAAATAAGTTGTGATAATAATTTGAATAAACGCTAATATTCTTTTTGTGAACTAGTATTACTTCTTTTAGTTCCTGTGATGTAATTTGAATAAATGCAATGATAATGATGGGTCTTTGTATCTTTGATTAACTGTTTGCTTTTAATAATCTCCCCCCACGCATCTAATTTCTCATTTGGAATGTGAAACAATAAAAAAAAAATGATTAAATTATTTTAAAAATATATTTTCATGTTTATATAATCCAATTATATATTTACATAATTTTATTTTAAATTTTTTCAAAAAAAAAAAAAAAAGGATCAATTAAAAATAAATGATATTATTATATTAATTCTTTTATTAATTTTTTTTATGTCAAGTATTAAAATACAATAAAACACAAGCTATTAATATGGATAAATTAAAATTTTATATAAATTATTTACCAAAAAAAATCAACAAGAAAAATAGTGAGAAATTATAAAAAATAAGAAAAATATTGAGAAATTATAAAAAATAATACTTCTAAAATTTATAATAATAAAAATACCATCCCATAACATTGAATGTCTATCATTAAATATGTATAAATTATCGCAGTTTAATTTTAACAGCATTCGATTAGACAAACATTTAAAGAAATTTAATGTAACAATTATTTTTAATTATAAAAATATATTATTTGAATAAAATATGTGCTATTTTTTTATTATAAATTTTAAGATGTATTATTTTTTTTATTTTTTAAAAAATATTATGACAGAAAATTATTTAAATACATTATTTTTTTTATAATAAATAAAAATATTAAATTAAAAACTATGATAATTATTAAATATTAAAATAAATATTTTGTGGAAAAAAAATTCTTATTAACTGTCATTATATTATTATGTTACTACAAATTTGTGTATGTATACTTTTAGTTGAATTGAACTTAAACTGCGATGTTCTAATCGTTTAAGTAATATTAAAATATTAAAAAAATAAAAAATAAATAAATATTCTCATTTCACATATTTTAGTTAGTCTGGAGGTGGAGTATTTATGGTCGTATTCGGTCCAATTTTTAGCAAAAAAAATAATCAAATCAAATCGATTATAATATTTTAACCAAATCAAATTAAACCATTCTTTAATTGTTAGAAGTTGTTGGTCACCAACTCTCCTAAAAGCTTAAGCTATTAGGAAGAGTGCCAATTATACTTTTATATATCTATCACTAATAAAATTATTAAAACTGAAAGTTTCAATCCAGTTTGCTTAACAGTTTTTTACGATTGTTATTTTTTTATTTTTTTTTATTTTTTTTATTTTGTTCTACAAACTTATTAAAACTTGAAAATAACATAAAGTTTTTTTTTGAATTTAAACAAATTAATTAATATATACAACAAATATAAATTATATTAATTCCTGCATAAATCATATAAATATCCTAAAAATAATCATAGAATCAATTACAATATAGAGCTAAATATTTTCGCAAACTTTACAACAAAATACAATAATACATTAATCCATGAATAATATATTAAAAATAAGTTAAGCAATTAGGGTTACATGTTTTGATTATGAGAAGATATATAATTAATATATTTTTTGATTTTTTTAAAGAATAATATATTAAAAATAATTATAAGTAACAGTTTGGTTCGATCTGATCCGATTTAAAATTTTGTATAATCTAACCGAACTGAATCGTTTTACAACAATTTAAATAAATAAAAATTAAATCAAATTATTTAATTTACAAACTGTTTAATTCGATCTAATTCAATCTAATACTAGTTTCAAAAGGATAAGATTGGATTGAATTTTAATATCATTTCAATAATAACTTGCAAGTGGATGGAATATTGGACTGCTTTATCAATTGCTGGAATTTTTCTCTTATTATTATTATTTTTCCCACTATTTTAATCAAAAGTTACAGTTATTTATTATCTCCTATCTATTATATTAAATATTACATTAATTTTTTTTTTCAAAAATATAATATATATTTTTTTATTAATCAAATTTTAACGATTTATTATATAAACAATTAATTATAAATTATTATTAATTAATTAATAATAATAAATTTAAAAATTTATTTTGAGAAAAAAAGTAATCATAAATTTACTAACTAAAATATTATATTTACTAACGTGATTGAAACATTTAAAATAGATATTACATTTAATTAAAATACACACACAATTAAAAGTACATATTGATGAAGTTTAATTCTCTAAATTAGTATATACATTTCATAAATGGTCAATTAATACATTTTAAAATATATATCAATAAATATTAATTCTTCAAATTATTATATATAATAAAAAATTAAACAATATTATTAAATAAAATAATATAATATTTAAATAAAAATAAGAAAAAATAGTGTGATAAATAATATCGGATCAGTATAGCATTGCATTACATTATTTACCGTATTATTTTAGTGTAAAAATTTAAAGCCTAGATTGCTATTAGCTCTTAACATCCATAGTAACAATTAAATTTATTTTACTATTTTTTTTTTCTTTTAGGTGTCATCCTTATGACCAATAAATTGTTTTGCAATTTATTTTTAAAAAATTATAAAAAATAATACTTTTAAAATTTATAATAACAAAACTAACACCATAATAATATTGAATATTTAATATTGAACGAATCGAAATTGCCACAATTTAATTTGAACGACGTTTGATTGAACTGATGTTCAAAGAAAAATAATATAAATTTTTTTAATCGTAAAAATATATAATTTGAACATAGAGGTCCTATTTTTGTTATTTTAAGTTTTAAGAGTTGATATTTTTATTATTTTTTCTTTATTTTTTTATATTTTATTTCATTTATTAAATAATTATTTACCTACTCACAAATTTACGGATACACATACACTTGTCATTAAGTTGCTCAAACACATATCCCTATTATACCCCCACGACAATTTATCATTTTATTTCATCTTATGAAGAGAATTTTTTTTTTTTTTCAATTAATAAAAACTTATTTTGCGTGTGGATGAAAGGCTCAAGAAAAAATTAATAAATATAATATATTTTAAAATTTATAACAATAAAATAATATTATTTTTATTATTATAAATTTTATAAAATATTATTTTAAATAATTTTTAAATATATAAATTTCCTGTTCGAATTAGATCACTACAATTTTACTAAGGATGCATGAAAACGTTATTTAAAATGGATTCAAATTGAACTTAGTCAGAATTAATAGCGTGTTAAAGACAAAAATTTATAATTATATCTTAAAGTCAAGTTTAAATATCATATTATTTAATATAATTTTATAGTATCACAATTAAAAATTTAGAAACTTCAATTGAAATCATAAAAATTAACATTCAATAAAATAATTTAAATATATTTTTTAATAAATAATAATTTAAATTATAGTAATATTATCAGAATAAAAAGTACCATGACATATTTATATTGAAAATGCTCACAAAGAAATATTAGCAATGTTGTATTAAGAATTAAAACATTTTAAAGTTATGAATAATGGGTCTTTTATATTTATTAGTTAAAAATACGTGTTTTTATTTGAATTATTTTGACTTTTTTATTTAGTTAATTTCTATGACATATTTGAAATAAATACAAAATAAATTTTTAAGGCTTTTAAATTAATTGTGAAAAGAAATTAATATAATTTTTATTAGATGTAGTAAGCAATCATTATATGAGTAGCTAGAGTCTTTATTAGATATAATCTTTATTCTATTATCATATTTATAATCCTTATTTATTGCAATAATATATCTCAAAATGTTAATATTAATAGTTTAAAAGATAATAATTTTGTTCAAAAAATATTATACATGATTTAAATTTTTATATATAATAATAATAATATGAATATGAATATGGATAGATAGATACTTTATATACTTTATATGGTCTGAAATAGGCTCTACAGGCCTAGTTTCAAAAATTGTAACATTGGCTGCTTCAATGTGGTTTTATTGGTATCAAGAGTGATACTAGTCTTTTCATTAGACGTGCACATGGGCATGTGATGTTGGTACTAGTATATGTTGATGTTGTGTTTACTGGATCTTGTTCTAAACAATTACAACAATTTGTTCATGACATACATGACAAATTTGCTTTGAAAGATATACGTTGTCTTAGTTTTTTTCTTTTTTTTGGAATTGAGGTTGCTTTCTTATTCCAAAGATTGCATCTCAATCAAGCTAAGTATGTTAAGGAGCTTCTTACTCGTTTTGGCATAGCCACTTCTAAGCCTGCAACCACTCCCATAGTTTCAGGGGGAGTATTGAGCAAACATGATAGTGTTGTGCTTGGGGATCCTTCCTCCTATTGAAGCTTGGTTGGTGCATCACTTGCAAGATCAGAAGCAAAAGAGCAAGTATAGGCTGCACAGAGGCAAAAAACCAATCAATCATTCTATATTCTCAACTTGTCGGTCTAGATAACAAGTATAGACAGGTTGTTCTAACAAAACAAAAAACAAAAAAACACCTTGAAAGGAAATATAATCTATGGTATACCCCCTTAAAAAGACAGCCTTCTGATTGCAATTCATTTGTACACACATAAAAAACAAGCTTAAGAGTGCATTGTTGCATGCTTAGATCAATCCTTCTCAAGGTTGGTCATTGTTTATATCATTCTACCAGTATAGGTCACTGGATATACGGCGCTTTGGTCACTTTATTTATATAAACTGAATATTGTAGTTACTTTTCTTTAAATTTGTGTACATTAGTCACATAACTATTAGAAAAGTAAACACTTAAGTCATTTCTTACTAATTTTGATTTTTTTTTATCATTTAAAAAAAAAATTAAGTTGAATCGAATTAAACTTTATTAATAAGAATTGATAGATGCCTAAAGAACAAAATCTCTAAAAAAGTTAAAAAAATGAAAAATAAAGTGATTAAAATGACACAAATTAATTATAATGATTGAAGTGTTCACATTTTTAATTGTTATATAATTAATATGAATTAATTTAAAGAACAGTAACTAATATGTTTAATTTATAAAAGCTAAATGATTTAGGTACACTTTTCTTACGATAATTACCTTTTTTGCAAAACAATGGAGATTCAAAAGTTCAGATTGTGATAGCACTGAGCAAACGTGGGTTTGCTCGTGTAAAATAAAATCATTCACTACAAGAGGGGAACTTAAAAGCATTGAGATATTTGTGCTTTAAATGTTGTAATTATATTTTTATTACTACTTTGAAACATCATAACAAAAGTATGCATGACTTTAATTTTTATATTTAATTGTATGATAGTAATATTATTATACAAAATTATATATCAATTGTACGATAAACACAGGTGCATGATTTGAAACTTGAGGCTCACCTCAATGTCAACCCAGAAATGAGGCGCTTCTGAACGGTGAATTTCAACAAATTATAAAAATTCATATAATAATTGTTGATTAAAAAATAATAATAATTGATTAAAAAAAATAATAATTTAAGTTATATTTATATGGCCACATTTAATAAAAAGGCATAGGATTTTAATGGTCATTTTCTTTTATAAAAATAGGCATTTTAGCTTCTTATTTATATTTTGCATCACTTTAATTATTTTATTTTGTAAAAGTGACAACATTAGTCCTTTTTTAAGTATATAAGACTTTACAAATCTTTGTTAAGTATTTATACGATTTTACAAAAATAACTTATTATTTATAACATTTTATTAGTTAAATATAATTTCTTTTAATTTTTGGATTTATTTTACTTGTTTTTATATTATTATTATTATTATTATTATTATTATTTATTTTTTCTTATTAGAGTGTTAATTTTAATAATTATTTGTTATAAGATTTTAAATAATTTATTTCTCTTGTGCTATCATTTTTATAAGAGAATGACTTCTACAATCATTTTTTCATAAAAAAAAAAAAACTTAAGTGTTGTTAAAAATAGGTAGAAAACTAAACTGCTTCTTTTTAAATAATTAAAAGACCTCTAAAGTATTTTTTTTTTTAATAAAATTGGTTATTTATATATAAGATTAGTATTAAAGACATAAATTATAATATATATATATATATATATATATATATATATATTTTGTATTTAAATTAATTTTAATTTATTATGTGATAATGTTTTCTTGAGAAATAAACAAATTCTTAATTTTAAAATTATTTTATCATTAGACATACAATAATGAACATAAATACATTTGTAAATCTATGTTCATTTAACGTTTTTTGTGTTATATTTTCGAGTAAAAATATTAACCTTATAATAATTTAAAATTTTACCTTATAATTTAAAATTTTATTTTTTAAAATAAAAATATTATTTTAACATTAATATTTTTTGTTATGAAAATAGGACTACCATTCTTTTAAACTTACTAAAAAAAAGGATAAATTTTTTCATTAGTACACAATTTTTTATCAAACTCACACATAAAATTTTAAAATTTTAAATTATTTAATTTAATTTTTTAATTTATAAGATTTAACACATAGATCTCTAAAATTTTTCATTCTATAAATATGAATTAAAATTTTAATATTTATAAAAAAAATAAAAATTAAATCATATAATTTTAAATTTTAATAATTTATGTATAATATTTAAAATATTTAAGACCTCAATTTAATTAAAATTTAAATACTAGTCTGTTTTTGAAAAGAAGGAGGATGAAAGAATCCAAAAGTCACATCGATATCGTCCGAGCAAAAATAAAGAGGTGGGGACCAAATAATTGCAACTTGCATCAATCACTCTCAAAGAAGGAAAATGACATTACACATATTGGTCCGTATGTCCAGTAAAAAGTTAGCAAATAGAAACAACAAATATAATATTTAAAAAAAAATTATAATAATAAAAATAATATTTTTAATATTAACCTAATATTTATTTTTTAAAAAATATATTATTTTTATTATTATAAATTTTAAATTATTATTTTAAATAATTTTAAAAAAATATTTTTATCACAATTTATATATTAATTTATATTATATAATTTAATTAATTATTATATGTAAATAATTTATAATTATTTTATTATCTTATGTTTTAATTTATATTTAATTACTAATTAATATATTATTTTACGGAATGAGATTAATAGTTATAAAGTTGAGATTTAGAGATAATAAAAAAATTAAAATTATTTTTTTAAATTTTAAAATTTAAAATTAAATAATATAATAGATTGCATAAAAATGATGACAATTGATCTTATTCCTTAATTTATAACATTATTTAACAATTATCGATAATGTTATCGAAAAATGTGTGTAGGTTTTTAAAGAAAAATTATTGTTTACTTTTTGAACAAGAGTTGACATGGTATTCATGATAATAATATATAAAATTAGTATAACGTTTTTTAAAAAAATAATATTTTTTAAAGATTAAAATAATAAAAGTTGTATTTTTTTATAATTTATATATTTTTAATATTTTAAAAAAAATTTGACTAATTATTTTATTTTAGACATTGTTCAATTTAAATTATAATTATATAAAGTCGCTCAATATTAAAACGTAGTCCAGCTGAATCCATGCAGTTCAAAAAATTAAGATATTATTTTTTATAATTTTTTAATATTTATTTAAAAAATATAAATATTTAATACTTAATTGCAAAACAAATAAAATAATTGATAGAGAGTATCACTTTACTTTAAAATAATAAACAACATCCATAACTTAATAGTACATACCAAAATTAATTACGATATAACTCTATTCTTACTACTACTTTAAACGATATAACTCTATTCTTACTACTACTTTCAAAAATCGTAAGTAAGATTATTTTATTTTTATATTCAACTACACTATATTATTATCATTAAAAATTAATTACATTAATAATAATTTAAATTGTATTAAGTTAACCTAGTGGTAAGTGTTACATGCGAGGGACGTTGCAACTACACAGGACTACGAGGTGCAAGGTTTGAAACTTGAGGTATTGCACCTCGATGTCAAGCCAGAGATGAGACAATTTTTTGGTAACGTGTGATTGGGAAACGACAATAAAGTTTTGATCATCTAGATAGGACCTCGTCGGTGCCATCTACCGATGAGTGCTTTTTTAGTTGAACAAAAAAATAATAATAATTTGAGTTTGGTTCAAATCATCACATTTATATGTAAGATGAATGTTAAGACAAAAGTTTGCACATATTATCATACTTACATTACTGTGTAACAATTTTTTTTTTTTTTTGAGAAATAAATAACTTCTCATTTTTTAAAATTATTTTAATATTTAAGATGTTATAATAAATATGAATATAAATTTATGTTATTTGATATTTAATTTTCTTATATATAAATAATTCAAATTTTAAATGAAAATGTTTTTCATGTGAGTATTCATGCAATTATTTCATGTGGATAACTTTTTCATAAAATTTTGAAATGTTGCCGCGTACACAGAGTTACTCTATGTACCCAGGTCCCAAGAGATCAAATGAACGATTTCATCGTCTTCTTTTTCTTTTTATATTTTTTTTTCCTTTAAAAATTATTTGTTTTTAGCTAATTTATATCCGAGCGTGTTTGTTTTTTAAATATTGCTATTTATATTAAGTTGTAATATGTATTACATAATGTATATTTCAAAAATGTGAATTTAGGAAGTAATTGTAAGATTTTTTATTAAATTAATTAAAGTATATCCAGTAAATTAATATTTAATTTATGTATTATAATAAAAAATATTTTTGTTATTATATAAATGGCCGTAATTATAAGGATGAAAATACGCTCAATTAATTTGTTACATCTAATTTATATTTTCATTGAAAAAATAAAATTATTTGGACAGTTTTCGTTTTCGACATCTTGTACGTTACATGTTTTTTTTTAACCTCCAAGATAAAGTATGATAAAAAAAATGTAATAATATAAATTATGACTATATTACTATAATAAAAAAAAAAATTAATGGTATGACATAACTTTTATTCATATATGATATTTTATTTTTGATCTTGAAAAAATACATTTTTATTTTTCTTATAACGTAAATGGACAAATATTTTTTTAATATTAGAAGAAAAATGAACATATATTTTTTTTAATTAAAGAAGATTAAAAATAAAATAATTTAAATAACTGAATTATTTATATACTATATGATAAAAAAATATCATAAATATATTAATATTGAAAATACTCTCAAAGAAATATTTGCAATGTTGTATTAAGAATTAAAACAACTTTAAAGTTATGAATAATGGGTCTTTTATATCTATAAACTTTATATATCCTTAAAAAACATATATTTATATAAAAATTATATTCCTCACGAAACACCAAAAATAATTTTATTGTAAAGACGATTCACTATTTAAGGCAAAAAAAAAAACCTGTTTATTTAAAATTTCAGTTCTAATATATATAAATTTATATTTGTCTAATACGTAAAAGGAAGAAATATCAGGACACATCATGTTGGAAGCTTGGTCATGAAGAGAGAGAATCCAAAAGCTGTAACTCAGAATCGTCCAAGTAAATCCAAAGGAAGAATATCAGTTATAATTTTATACGATAAAAATTAAATGAATATATAATATTAATTTTTTTTTTTCATATTTATTACTTAATTTATATATAAGTAATGATACAAATTATAATTCATTTGAGTCATATTACCGAACATTATTTTAATTATTAATTATATATAAAGTTAGAGATATGGATTATGAAATATTTACTAATGAGAAATTTTTCATTACTTTAGCAGAAAATAATGATGTGATATTTCACAAGATTAGTGCAACTATTTTTTTGAAAAATAAAACTATAACAACCAATAAAATTACTTTAGAGTATATTCTAAAAATAATAAATAATATATTTTTATTAATAAATTGTCAATTAAATTATATTATTTAAATTAATATAAGTATTAATTTGTGATAATAATTTTTCCATCGATCATGAGAAAAGAAAAAAATTTACAAATGACAACTTACACTACAGTGAATTATGAAAGAAGTATATTGTATGCATAAAATTATTATATTTATTAAATAACTTATTAATTTATAATTAAAATATAAAATTAATAGTATAAAATTAAATACTAATAAAAAATTAATTGAATTATATAGAAAAATATGCTAGAGGTCCTATATTTCTTTAAAAATGAATAGTTTAATTTTCTACATATTTTTTTACAACATTTAAGTGTTCTTTTTATGAAAAAGACAGCACAAGTCCTCTTCTAATAAAAAAAAATGATAATACAAGTCCCTTTTTTAAGAAAATATAAAAAATATCTTTAGATTTTGTCTATTAGTTATAAAAATTTATTTGTGCATATTAAAATTTTTATGTCAATAAAAGTTTAAAAAGTAAAATATTATTATAAAATTTTATCTGCTTAAATATTGAAGATTATTAAAATTAAAATATAGTTGAAAATTTTGATATCAAAGTTAATAAGAAAATTAAAAAAAAATTAAATTAGATTTATCCAACTTAATACAATAAGAGAAGTAAATTATCTAAAATATTATAAAAAATAATTAATAAAATTAATACTCTAATTATCGAAAAAAATAAAAGAATTAATGTGAAACATATAAAATGAATTCAATAATTAAAAAAGTTATAATGGAATTAAAAAAATTATAAATAATAAGTCATTTTTATAAAATCTTTCAAATATTTAACTAATATTTGTAAAGTCTTACATAATGAAAAATAACTAAAGTGATATAAAATATAAGTAATAGATTAAAGTGCATATTTTCATAAAAGAAAATAACAATTAATGTCGTCTTTTATAAATTATATTATGTAAATTAATGTATATATTAAATTATAATAAAATATTTTTGATATAAAAGCACAAGTAATATTTTATGTAATAATTTATGAAAATTTTATATATTTTAAATTGAAAATTAAAGATGATGTTTATTTTTATTAGTAAATATAATTAAATTTACATATCAAAATACTCTATCAAGATAATAAAAGCGGCTCACGACAAAGATATCATGAATTCAAGCCTCGTAGGAGTGTAAACCGTTATCGTATATATGTTTGTGGTATTTGTGTTGAGGATGAGTAACGAAACATCATTGATACACATTACGATTTGATAGAAAGATGGTTAATAATTAATATATAGTTAGCTCTCAATTAATACACATTAAGCATAACATTTAATAAATAAAATATTATTTATTAATTACAATTTGTCATTTTTTCACTTCTATAAATAGATCTCATATCTCATTTTCTAAGTTTTTTTTTTTAATTAAACTAATTTTCTTGATCGATTACAAGAAATATGACTTAAATATAAGAGTAAATTTGATACCAATTGATGTCGCTATTTCTTGTTCTATAAGATTTGAAATTAAAGAAAGTAAAAAACATGAGAAGCAAAAATGGAACACATGCAATATATTCAAAACTCTTCTCTATGTATATTAGATTATAAATAACACACAATGTCCACCCATAGACCATATCTCTTAAACTAAAGCTCGGAAGTCACAACCATCCATAAGTTCTAATTAGATTAGCAATGGAATCTGAATATACAGATATATTAGCAATTCCTTCTCAATGTCTAGGTAGTGTTTTCTACTTTCTTTCAAATATATATATATATATATATATATATTTAGGTAAAAATTTATTAATAGAAGTAGATTAATCTTTAATAGAAATTACAATTGAAAGATAAAATTAAATGAAATTATAAATATAAATATAAATATAAATATATATACAAACAGGTAAGAAATCATGGCCAGAACTGTTGGGAGCAAATGGGGAAAAAGCAGCTGTTAAGATAGAGAAACAGAATAAACATGTGAAAGCCATAATTCTACTGGAAGGAACTCCAGTAACTCAAGACTTCAGGTGCGATAGGGTACGTATTTTCGTCAATAAAGAAGGTATTGTTGTTCAAGTCCCTTACGTCGGCTAAGTAATTTCTTATGACCCATCAATGTATATATAACTTAAGTCTTGTTTGTTATTAGAAAAAATAATAATAGTAAATAAGTTGTGATAATAATTTGAATAAATGCTACGGTTCTTTTTGTGAACTTGTAGTAGTACTTCTTTTAGTTCCTGTGATGTAATTTGAATAAATGCAATGATAATGATGGGTCTTTGTATCTTTGATTAACTGTTTGCTTTTAATAATCTCCCCCACGCATCTAATTTCTCATTTGGACGTGAAACAATAAAAAAAAAATGATTAAATTATTTTAAAAATATCTTTTCATGTTTATATAATCCAATTATTTACATAATTTTTTTAAAAAATGCAACAATAAAATATTTAAAGCATATCACTTTTAATAAATACAATTAATATGCTTTATTTTCAGAAAATTTACGAGGAATTTCAGGGATCCATGGCATGGTTCAATTTTTATTTATTCTTGACTATAAATCATTAAATCTTAACCATTTCTATTAATAATAAGAATTCAAAGCTTAATAAAAGGTTATGCAAAAAAAGTAAAAAGAAAAACTCAACGCAATAATTTTTTTTTCTTTTCCTTTTTTTAATATTTGCAGGTTTAAAGATAAAGGGGTATAAATTTAGCCCAACATTTGAATGACTTCATTTGATTAGTCCTAAGTAAGCTTAATCTAATTTTACTCAAATTATTTTAGGATCGAACTTAAGATCAAATATTTATATTACAACTAAAATTTGAATTTGGCTTGAAATGCAAGTTAAGTTTAAATTTATAAAATATGTGTATATTTGAATATAATATGTTAATTTTTATAATTTATTCTATCATTTAAACTCGAGTACAAATTTGAATCAATTCAAAGTTTAAAAAACCATGTCTAAGTCTACCTTAATATTTTAGTACTGGACTTTGGATTTGCATCTAGTTTTAAAAAAATTGATTAGACCCGACTTAAAAATATACATGATCCAACAATATCCTATCTAAACCAAAATTTTTGAACTTAGGCTAAGTCCACCCACCCAAATTTACATCCCTATTACAAATCTAATAATAAATTTTAGCTTTTTTTATTAAAAAATATTTACTTTCCATGAGTCTTCCTCCCACTTTCTCTTAGATATATTTTCATCTGTAAACAATGAAATAAAATACAATCGTCATATATGAAAATAATTATATTTCTAATGTTGTTAGATGAAATTTTTTAATTGATAAAAAACAATTATTATCTAGATGAGAGGTTGTAAAAGTCTTGAAGGGTTTCAAATTTGGTATCATTAAGTCTATTAAATTATAACATATATTTTTTAATCCTCAATTTTGAAAAAAGGATTGATTAATAATAAATTATATTATTTTATTAATTCTTCTATTATTTTTTTTTCATGTCAAGTATTAAAACACAATAAAACACAAGCTATTAATCTGGATAAATTAAAATTTTATATAAAATTATTTACTAAAAAAAAATCAACAAGATAAATATTGAAAAATTATAAAAACTAACACTTTTAAAACTTATAATAATAAAAATATCATCCCATAACATTGAATGTTCAATATTGAACAAGCCTAATTATCGTAATTTAATTTTAATGGCGTCTAATTGGACAGACGTTCAAAGAAAATTAAAATAACAGTTTTTTTTTAATTATAAAAATATATAATTCGAATATAAGATGTGCTATTTTTATTATTATAAATTTTAAGATGTATTATTTTTGTTATTTTTTAAATATATTATGTCAAAAAATTATTTAAAGATATTATTTTTTATAATAAATAAAAATATTAAATTAAAAATTAAGACAATTATTAAATATTAAATTAAATATTTTGTGGAAAAAAAATTCTTATTAACTGTGATTATATTATTATGTTAGTACAAATTCGTTTATGTATACTTTTAGGTGAATCGAACTTAAATTGTGCTGATGTGATCGTTAAAGTAATATTGAAATATTAAAAGATTAAAAAAATAAAAACAAATATTTTCACTTCACATATTTTAGTTGGTCTGGAACATGACGATAGTAAAGCAGTCAATAGTTCTTCAATTTAATACTGGTTTTGATAGAATGAAGCAAGTGAAAAGAGACAGACGAAGAGAAGTAATGTTTATTCAATATTTGCAATACTGTGTTACAGAAGTATATATAGACAAATGTATTACACTGAGCTACAGAAATATATATAGACAAATGTATTACACTGAGCTCTTTTAGAGTTTGTTGCATGCACTCTAACAGAATAACAACCTTGTCAGTTAGTTATTCTCAACATTCCCCCATAAGCTCATGGTCTACATAGAACACCATGCTTAGTTTTCAAATCAATAAACCTATGACTTGTTAATGGCTTTGTAAGTATGTCAGCAACCTGTTCCTGACTTGGTATGTATGCAACAACCAACATTCCAGCTAAGACTCTTTCTCTCACAAAATGAAAATCTATATCAACATGCTTGGTTCTCGAATGTAACACATGATGCTTTGCAATGTAGCCAGCACTAATATTGTCACAGAAAATCAATGGAGGTTGACTGGTTTGAATATGCAATTCAGTAAACACTTTATGTATCCACATCACTTTTGCCACAGTTTGAGCTAAAGCTCTAAACTCTGCCTCTGTGGAGGAGCAAGAAACTACCTTGTGTTTCCTGAAATTCCAAGAGATCAAAGAACCTCCCATAAAGATACAAAATCCACCACTGGATCGTCTGTCATTAAGGCAAGAAGCCCAATCAGCATCAGTGTATCCCGTGATATCCAAACAATTTGATTTGTAAATCATAAGACCATGATTTTGTGTACCATTAAGATACCTCAACAAACGTTTGGCTGCTACCCAATGCGTAGTTGTAGGTTGATGGAGAAACTGACACAGCTTGTTCACAGAGAAACTGATTTCAGGTCTCGTTAAGGTGCAATACTGAAGAGCACCAATGATCGGGCGGTATTGGGTTGCATCAGGCAAAGTGTCACCATCAGTTTTGGACAAAATCTTACCAGTAGCCATTGGAGTAGAGACATGTTTGGAGTCATTTAGCTGGACCTTAGACAACATATCTTTGATATACTTTGACTGACATAGGTGAAGGCCATCTGCAGTGTGAGTTACTTCGATACCCAAGAAGTATCCAAGCTGACCCAACTCTTTCAATGAAAAAGTAGCATTCAACTTTTGAATTATGGCCTGAATAAGCTGAGAATTATTGCCAGTAACAAGAATATCATCAATCAAAAAAATAACAAAATCACCATGCAAATCATAGATCATCATAGAAGCATCAGAATTAGAACCCTTAAAGCCCATTTGTTGGAGACAGCCACTAAGCTTTAAGAACCAAGCTCTGGGAGCTTGCTTGATGCCATATATGGCTTTCTGTAACTTACAAACATGATGTGGAAAGTCTGCACTAATAAAACCAGCTGGCTGAGTCATGAAGACCTCTTCCTGAATATCTCCATTCAAAAAGGCTGTGTTAACATCTAATTGTTGAATAGACCAACCTTTAGATAATGCAAGAGTTAGGACAATTCGAATGGTGGTTGGCTTGACCACGGGACTGAAAGTTTCAGTGTAGTCAATGCCCTCAGCTTGTTGAAAGCCCTTGGCTACAATCCGAGCTTTATATTTGTCCAATGTATGATCTACCTTGAGCTTAGTACGAAAGACCCATTTGTTGTGAATAACTTTACAATTGGCAGGAGGAGGAACAAGAACCTAAGTACCATTTTTAATCAAAGAATCAAACTCAGAATTCATGGCCAACTTCCATTCAGGAAAGGAAAGAGCCTCGTTAACAGAACTTGGCTCAGATAAAATAACATTAGACATATACACCTTGGGTTTGAAAACACCACCTTTAGCTCTAGTAGTCATGGAATGAGTGTTAGAGATAGATGGTTTGAAATGGACATTAGAAACAGATGAGAGAGGCAGATCAACTTGAAGTTCAAGACCATTAAGATTAAAGAAGACATGAGAAGGCAAAGCTGCAGAAGTTGATGAAGGAAGATTGTCTGGTGTTAATGTGCGTGAAGTGTGAGAGGGCTGAGAAGGTGAAGTGGGAAGTAAGTCAAAAGAAATAGGACTAGAGGAGCAAGTAGAAAAAGACAAGTTATGAGAAGTAGAAGTTTCAACAGGGAAATGAGTTGGAGAAAGTGAAATAGCGTGTAAAGAGGAGTCTGACTCTTTTTTATCAGATGCAGTGGGTGTAGTGCGTAAAGAGTGGTCTAACTCTTCTCTATCTGACACATTGGGTGTAGGAACAAGACTTGTGGGAAAAGGAGCAGCCGTAGGTGCATCAAATAATGCAGACTGATTTTTAGACAGTTGGGTAGAACCAGCAGAAGCAGACAAAAAAGGAGATGAAGTTGTAAAATTAGGCAATTGTACAGAAGGAGACAGTGACACAGCAGAAGCTCTATGAGAAGGACAAGACACAGGCGACATGAAAAATTGATTAAACTGAGTAGAAGACTCAGTTGCAGAATGAGTCTCATTGGCAGACACAGTAAGGCAAGGAAATTTGCTTTCATCAAAAACAACATGTGGAGTAACATATACCTTCTTAGAAGTAAGTTCAAGGCACCAGAAACCTTTATATTGTGTGGCATATCCCAAGAAAACACAAGGTAAAGACCTTGGTTCCAACTTATGCTTAGTATAGGGTCGTAGATAAGGAAAACATAGACATCCATATACCCTAAGATGAGTATAATCTGGTTTCTTTTTGTATAGGACTTCATAAGGACTGACATTGTTCAATACTTTGGTAGGCATCCTATTAACCAAATATACAGCAGACTTAAAGCCATAATCCCAATAACACAATGGAATACCAGCTCTTGACATCATAGCCAACCCAGTCTCCACCACATGCCTATTTCTTCTTTCAACAATGCCATTTTGGGAAGGGGTGTAAGGACATGAAATCCTCCTAGTATATCCTCCTTGAAATAAGTAAGACTCAAGACTTTTAAATTCAGTACCTCCATCACTATGTAATTGCCTAATCTTGGCATCAAACTGACGGTGAATTAAAGCATCAAAATGTTTGAAAATGTGAGCAGCTTGTGATTTATTAGACAACATATAGATCCACATGAAATGGGTGCAGTCATCAACAAACAACAAAAAGTATTTCATACCAAGAGAAGAACATTTAGGGGAAGGACCCCATATATCAACATGAACAATATCAAAGGGAATACTAGACTTGCTATGAACATGCTTCAGAGGCAGTCTATGTGACTTGCCAATTTGACAAGCACTACATATATCAATCTTATTTAAGTTTTTCAAAACTTTATTCATACTAGTAGCTACTGAATGTACTATGAAAGCATGAAGATGACCAAGTCGTTCATGAAGCAGATGTGCACTGATCTCTGCATGATGACATTGCACATTTGTAAGCAATTTGCCTCTCTTGGCTTGTAGCACATCATCTGAGCTACAAAACTTGTAAAGACCATGCTCAACAGCCCCCGTTAAAATAGTATTCCTGGTCAGAATATCCTTTACAAGAAAGTAGTTAGGATAAAACTCAATACTTACTGAATTATCTTCACAAAGCTTCCTAACAGATATAAGATTCTTCTCTAACTGAGGTGCACACATCAAATTGCGTAAATGCAAGAAATAAGAACCACAAGACATAGATGTAGAACCAAGATGAGTAATAGGAATGGTGGATCCATTACCTAGAAGTATAGAAGCATTACCAGAATAAGGTGTTGAACTCTGAAGCTGATCATAATTGGAAACAAGATGGTGAGTTGCTCATGTGTCCATATACTAGTCTGAGTTAGATTTCATTGGAGCAGTGAGAGGTGCAAGCAAGGCTTGAGGTCGTATATTCTGAATCAGAGAGTCTTCTTGAGGAAATATGTTGAAATCAGAATCTTGTTCATTGAAAGTGTCATCAGTTTGTACTTTAGAAAAATGCACTTGACGTTGACCTTGTGATGTACCAGACACCTTGAAGTTGGCATTATTGAAAGAAGTATTATTACTAGCAGCAGAACCACTGTTCTTGGACTGTGTATGTCGAAAATAACATCTACCTGCACTGTGCCCCATTTTCTTACAGATCTGACATTGAATCTAACTGTAATCGCTGTTGGAAGGCTTGACTTTGTGTTGAGAAGTTGAATTTACACCAGAGGTAGAAACATTGAAAGGAGTCCAGTTGATGGTGAAAAAGAACTTCTACTGCTCTTCGAAGAAAATTGACTTGAAAGAGAGGTTTTCTTGGCATAGTTAGCTTGAACAAGATTAGGATCTGGAAGATTCATACGAATAACTTGGCGCTCATGTGTTCGCATTCTAGTAAAGATTTCATCTAATCCAAGAATCTGTTTCTTGTTTGTAATATTTGTTATTAATGATGCATAGTTATCATCCAAGCCTCCAACAACACAAAGTAATTTCTCACGCTCACTGAGTTGGTCACCAGCTGATAATAACATATCAATCAAATCACGGCACTTGCTAATATATTGCTCCATAATTAAAGAACCTTTTCTCAAAGACTGCAATTGCCATCGCAACTCCAACAACCGAGCTTGAGAATCATCATTAAAGGCCTTTTCTAAAGCAATCCAGTATTGAGCAACATTTACCTTTCTAATAAGATGTTTAAGATAGCTTGTTGTGACTGAAGAATAGATCCAATTCTTAACAGCCGAGTCTTGCCGAATCCATATCAGATAATTAGGATTTTCTTCAAAGATTTCTTGATCTTGTATCTGACCATTAGCAAGCTTCACTGAGACAATCTTCTTAAGGATTTTCGATGGAACTGTGACTGAATTATCAATGTGTTTGTGTAAACCATACACAGTAATAACATGTTGTAGTTGTTCTTTCCATAAGAGATAATTAGTCTCATCAAATTTAACAGAAAAATTAGGGTTTATCGGTAGTGCTGATAATGTGTTTGACGTTATAGCAGAGGAAGAAGAAGAAGTATTTGTTGTATTTGTAGCAGTTGTAGGTACATCCATTAATGGCAATTTTTCATGAACAATACTTGTATGATTACCGTCCATGGTAGGTGATAAAGATGAGGAAGAAGGATCATTCATTTTCATGGAAATTTGTGCTCTGATACCATGATAGAATGAAGCAAGTGAAAAGAGACAGACGAAGAGAAGTAATGTTTATTCAATACTTGCAATACTGTGTTACAGAAGTATGTATAGACAAATGTATTACACTGAGCTCTTTTAGAGTTTGTTGCATGCACTCTAACAGAATAACAAACTTGTCAATTAGTTATTCTTAACAGGATTTTAAAAACTTGTCAGTTTCAAAAAGATAAGATTGAATTAGATAGGATTTTAATATCATTTCAATAATAACTTGCCAAGGGGATGGAATATTGGACTACTTTATCAAAAGTTATAGTTGTTTATTATCTCCTACCTATTATATTAAATATTACATTAAAAATTATATTTTGTTTCAAAAATATAACATTATTTATTTTTTTTTATTAATCAATTTTTAAAGATTTATTATATAAACAAATTAATTAATTAATAATAAATTTAAAAATTTAGTTTTAGAAAAAAAAATTAATTACAAAGTTATGAACTAAAATATTATATTTATTAACGTGAATAAAACATTAAAAATAGATATTACATTTAATTAAAATATACACACAATTAATAATATAAATTGATGAACATTAATTCTCTAAATTAAGAAAAAATAATAAATAAAATTTATAATAATAAAAATAACATTTTTAATATTAATCTTATACTAAATTATACTTATCCTAATTATTTTACTCACTCATACTTATCCTAATTTATTAAGGATGCGTGAAAACTTTATTTAGAATGGAAACAAATAGCAACTTAGTGGGAATTAATAATGTGTTAAAGACAACATTTATAATTATATGTTGAAATCAAATTTAAATGTCATATTATTTAATATAATTTTACAATATTATAATTAAAGATTTAGAAATTTCAATTGAAATCATTCAAAAAAAAATAATTAAAACATATTTTCTAATAAATAATAATTTAAATTATAAAAATTTTATCACAATAAAAAATACTATAGACATATTTATATTAAAAATGCTCACAAAGAAATATTAGCAATGTTGTATTAAGAATTAAAACATTTTAAAGTCATGAATAATGGGTCTTTTATATTTATTTGTTAAAAATATGTGCTTTTATTTGAATTATTTTTCTTACAAAAATAATACAATATATATATATATATATATATATATATATATATATATATATATACTTCACGTGTTAATTATGAGTCCTCGAATTTTCCAGTACGAGTCGGCCACTATCAAAACTCATTAAGAATGCGGTCCCCAAGTTGGAAATCTTATTTAACCAATGACAATTTGTGGAGTAACTCTCCTGCATTATTGTGACATATAAAGATTATCCATTAGTTATTATAAAAATATATTCTCATTATTAAATTTAATTTTATTGTAATTTATGTAGTAAAAATTAATTAAATATATAATATTAAATTTTATGTGATATTTATTGTTTTATTTATATTTTAGTTAATTATTAATTTACATGTAAGTAATGATACAAATAATAACTCATTTGAGTCATGTGTTTTCAAGCATTATTCTAATTATTAATTAATAAAATTAATACTTTAATTAAGGAAAAAAAATAAAAAAAAATTAATGTAGAACATGTAAAATGAATCCAACAATTAAAAAAAATTATAATTGAATTAATAAAATGTTATAAATAATAAGTCATTTTTGTAAAATTTAATAAATATCTAACAAATATTTTTAAAGTCTTACATAATAATAATAAAAAATGACTAATGATATTATTTTTATAAAAGAAAAAGATTTAAGTAATGCAAAATATAATTAAGAGACTAAAATGTATGTTTTCACAAAAGAAAAGGACCATTAGAATCCCCTGTCATAAATTATATTACGTAGATGAATGTATATATTAAATTATAATAAAAATATTTTTGAAATAAAAGCACAAGTAATATCATAAAATTTGTATAATATTTTACGAAAATTTTATATATTTTAAATTAAAAATTAAAAATGACATTTATTTTTATTAATAAATATAATTAAATTTACACATCAAAATACTCTATCAAGATGATAATAAAGTGGCTTAAATTAAAGAGGTCATGAATTTAAGGCTAAATTGTAATTTTATATACGTTTGTGGTATTTGTGTCAAGTAGGCATGTTTGATTGATCAATGATCATTGATTAACATATAAATAATGCTCAATCAACACACACGGTAAGCATAATATTTAATAAATAAAATATTATTTATTAATTATAATATTATCATTTTTTTTCAAGCCTATAAATAGATCTCATATCTCATTGACTAAGGGTTTTTTTTTTTTTTTTTAATTAAACTTTAATTTTCTCGGTTGATTATGAGAAATATGACTTAAATATTGGAGTATATTTGACACCAATTGGTGTCGTTATCTCTTGTTTTATAAGATTTGAAATTAGAGAAAGTAAAAAACATGAGGAGCAAAAATGAAACACATGCAATATATTCAAAACTCTTCTCTATGTATATTAGACTATAAATAACACACAATGTCCATCCATAGACCATATCTCTTAAACTAAAGCTCGGAAGTCACAACCATCCATAAGTTCTAATTAGATTAGCAATGGAATCTGAATATGCTGATATATTAGCAATGTCATCTATATGTGAAGGTAATGTTTTTTACTTACTTTCTTTCAAATAAATATATATATTATATATTTAGGTAAAAATTTATTAAAAGAAGTAGATTAATCTTTAATAGAAATTACAATTGTAAGATAAAATTAAATGAAATTATAAATATAAATATTATATACAAGCAGGTAAGAATTCATGGCCAGAACTGTTGGGAGAAAATGGGGAAAAAGCCGCTGCTACGATAGAGAAAGAGAATAAACATGTGACTGCCATAATTATACTGGAAGGAACTCCAGTAACTCAAGACTACAGGTGCGATAGGGTACGTGTTGTTGTCAATGAAAAGGGTAAGGTTACTAAAGTCCCTCGCATCGGCTAATGAATTTCTTATGTTAATTAGATCTCTTATGACCCATCAATGTATAACTTAAGTCTCGTTTGTTATTTTTGTTGTGCTTTGCTACCTGCTGATTAGAAAAAATAATAATATTAAATAAGTTGTGATAATAATTTGAAAAAATGCTAGTGTTCCTTTATGTAAACCAGTAGTACTTCTTTCAGTTCCTGTGATGTAATTTGAATATATGCAATGATAATGATGGGTCTTTGTATCTTTGATTAACTGTTTGCTTTTAACAATCTCCCCCACGCATCTAATTTCTCATTTGGATGTGAAACAATAAAAAAGAAAAAAAATGACTAAATTATTTTAAAAATATCTTTTCATGTTTATATAATCCAATTATTTACATAATTTTATTTTTAATTTTTTCAAAAAAAATACATATTATTTTTTGTTGAATATAAAACAATATGTATTTTTCACACACGCACACACATATATATATTTTGGTAAAAAAATAATATATATATTTTTTTATTAAGATGATTAAAATTAAAATTCATGCATAAAAAAAATTATGATACTCAATTAAACCTTTAAAAAATGCAACAATAAAATATTTAAAGCATACCAAGTTTAATTAATACAATTAATATATTCAATTGAAAAAGAAAAGCCAAAAGCCATAATAAATGTGCATTATTTTCAGAAAATTTATGAGGAATTTCAGGTAATGTAATATGCAGGGATACGGATTAAGATCCTTGGCATGGTTCAATTTTTATTTATTCTTGACTATAAATCATTAAATCTTGAATATAAACCATTTCCCTTAATAATAAGAATTCAAAGCTAAATAAAAGGTTATGCAAAAAAAGTAAAAGAAAAACCTCAACGCAATCATTTTTTTTTTTCCTTTTTCTTTTTCTTTTTTATTTATTTTTATTTTTATTCTTACATGTTTATTCTGTTACAGATAAAGGGGTATAGAATTAGCTTAACTTAACAAAATTTTAAATGACTTGATTTGATTTGATTTAACTCAAATTTTGATACCAATCGTTTGGTAGCCCAGTGGTCGGGCTCTAGCGGCTAAGATCCAGGGTCTCTGTCCTCACACCGCAGGGCGTGGGTTCGAGGCTCGCAGAACGCTAGTTTCTGTCAGGCTCTTTAGTCTGGCTTAATCTGGTTGCAACCAACGGATTCCGCGCTCTGCTTGTCGGGCTCCAGTCCCCTCTGGATCCGCTGGCTGACCTGCGATTGGTATTTGATCCAAACATTCCGATGATCCTGGTGTGTGGCAATAGCCCTATCCCCCCTATCCCGGTGAGGTTTTTTTTTTCATCAAAAAAAAAAAGAAAAAACTCAAATTTTGATTAATTTTAAGAAAGTTTGGTATGATCCTACTTACATCATTTTAAGATTGAGTTTAAGATTAAACATTTATATTATCAATCTAGTTTAAATTAGACTCGAAGTACGAGTTAAGTTTAAATTTTATAAAATATATGTATATTTGAATATGATATATCATTATTTTATAATTTCTTGTATTATTTAAACTCGAATACAAACTTAAATCAATTCAAAGTTTAAAAAATTATGTCCGACTCTTATTTAATGTTTTAGGGTCAAGTTTTGAGCTTGTATTTAATTTAAAAAAATTATTTTGACCCAACTTAAAAATATACATGGCCTAATAATATCCTACCCAAACCAAAATTTTTGAACTTAAATTAATCTGACCCATCCAAATTTACATCTCCATTATAAATCTAATAATAAATTTTAGTTTCTTTTTATTAAAAAATATTTACTTTCCCCGAGTCTTCCTCCTAGTTCCTCTTAAATATATTTTCATCTGTAAACAATGAAATAAAACACAATCGTAATATATAAAAATAATTATATTTCCAATGTTGTTAGATGAAATTTTTCTCAACAAATCTGATTTGCCTAAGTAGCTTCAAATCTGATTAAAAGTTAAATTTTTCAAAACTAACAATAATAAGCTCAAAACTGTGCGTTTTAGTAATATCAAAATTAGATTAATTACATAAATGTCCTTTCACTCTAATTCATATAACTAAAATTTGATTAAATTCTTCGCTAAAATAAGATTAATTTCCTTTTCAACGTCCATATTTTAAACATAGCTAAACTGTTTTCATGGTGTTTTTTCATCGTTTTTTTTTTCATTCCAAATAATCAAAAGTAGCCTGAAATTTTGTTCCCCTAAATAGTTACTGATGCTATTCATGTACTGTATAGCTCCCTTATTAGTCGTGTTGAACCTAAAACAAATATTAATCTTGCTTAAAAATGTAAATCTAACCAGAAAATCAACTGGGTTAAGTAGAGGCCATGAGCTTGTCACTTCTAAGCAACATCTATAATTATAAAAACTGTTCAAGTTAATTATTGAGTTAACTTAGTCATGATGCTATTATGATAAATATGATCTGATGCTTATTAATCCTACAAAACTAGGAAAAAAAAAATATTAGATCATGTGGGATTACTTGTTGTATGTAAACCCATTTACATAGTATGTAAACTGGTTTACATACTATGTAAACCATTACTGTTGTATGTAAACACATTTACATACTATGTAAACTATTACTTGTTGTATGTATACTCTATTTTACCTAACAAAAACAGAATATAAACAATTCCTTCCAAAATTTTAATGCCCAATATAGTTTCCAGCAAAAAACTGAACGATTGTCTCTACCAATAAGTATTCATATGATTTATAAAAGGATGATTTTTTTCCAGATTGTCAAATAAATAAGTAAATCTAAATGCCTTGTTGAAAATGAAAATGGTGTCACTGATACATATTTTACAACATGCAAAAGAACTGGAACTAATTGCCAACGACGACGAAAACTGAGAAAGCAAAGAGAGAAGGAGATGGGAGATGGTGACTGTATTGGAGTTTTTAATAAAAAAGGACAAAAAGGTAAATTTATTAGATTAAAATGCTATCGTACAGCGGTTTACGTAAAATTAAATTAACTGCTTAAATTATTACTACAGTAAATCATTAATTGTAAAAATATACATGGCCTAATAATATTCTACCCAAACCAAAAACTTTTGAACTTAGATTAATCTGACCCATCCAAATTTACATCTCTATTGTAAATCTAATAATAAATTTTAGTTTCTTTTTATTAAAAAATATTTACTTTCCGTGAGTCTTCCTCCTATTTCCTCTTAAATATATTTTCATCCGTAAACAATGAAATAAAACACCATTGTAATATATGAAAATAATTATATTTCCAATGTTGTTAGATGAAAATTTTCTCAACAAAAAAAATTATAAAAAATGGAATTTTTTAATTGATAATTCAAGCTGTGAAAACTATTATTATCTAGATGAGGGGTTGTAAAAGTCTTCAAGGGTTCCAAATTTAGTATCATTTAGTCTATCAAATTATAATAGGTATTTTTTAGATCCTCAACTTAAAAAAACAAAAAGATCAATTATTATATTAATTCTTTTATTAATTTTTTTGATGTCAAGTATTAAAATACAATAAAACACAAGCTATTAATATGTATAAATTAAAATTTTATATAAAATTATTTACCAAAAAATAAATCAACAAGAAAAATATTGAGAAATTATAAAAAATAATACTTCTAAAATTTATAATAGCAAAAATATCATCCCATAACATTGAATGTCTATCATTAAATATGTCTAAATTGTCGCAGTTCAATTTTAACAACATCCAATTGGACAAACATTTAAAGAAATTTAATGTAACAATTATTTTTTAATTATAAAAATATATAATTTGAATAAAAGATGTACTATTTTTATTATTATAAATTTTAAGATATATTATTTTTGTTATTTTTCAAAAATATTCTGACAAAAAATTATTTAAATACATTATTTTTTTTATAATAAATAAAAATATTAAATTAAAAACTATGATAATTATTAAATATTAAAATACTTATTTTGTGGAAAAAAAATTCTTATTAACTGTCATTATACTATTAGGTTACTACAAATTCGTGTATGTATACTTTCAGTTGAATTGACCTTAAACTGTGCTGATGTGATCGTTCAAATAATATTGTATTACAGTCAAGCTAAGTATGTTAAGGAGCTTCTTACTCGTTTTGGCATGGCCACTTCTAAGCCTGCAACCACTCCCATGGTTTTAGGGGGAGTATTGAGCAAACATGATAGTGTTGTGCTTGGGGATCCTTCCTCCTATCGAAGCTTGGTTGGTGCATTACAGTATTGTGTTGTGACAAGACTTGAACTGAATTTTATTGTAGGGAAGTTATGTTAATTTATGAGTTCACCCACTGATGTGCACATGAAAGCAGCAAAACATGTTTTGAGGTATTTGAACAGTACCGTGAGTAATGGGTTGATGCTTAATTATGAAACCTAATGAGCTGAGTTTAGTTGGGTACGCAGATGCTGACTGGGTTAGTTGTGATGATGATAGAAGAAGTATAAGTGGATATTGTATGTTCTTTGGAAGTAATTTGGTTAATTGGTCATCAACTAAACAAAGAGTTTAGTTGGGTACGCAGATGCTGACTGGGTTAGTTGTGATGATGATAGAAGAAGTGTAAGTGGATACTGCATGTTCTTTGTAAGTAATTTGGTTAGTTGGTCATCATCTAAACAAAGAGTTGTGTCACGTTCTTCAACAGAGTCAGAATATAGAGCACTGGCTGGTGGAGCTGCAGAAGTGGTGTGGATATTGTCCTTACTTAAAGAGATTGGCTTTGAGGTTTTAGGTAAAGCAAGATTGTTACGTGATAACATAAGTGCTTAACACATTGCCAAAAATCTTATACAACATGTAAGGACTAAGCACATAGAAATAGATATACATGTTGTTAGAAATTTAATTTCACATTAAATAATAAAGATATTATATTGTGCTTCTAAAAAACAGCTTGCAAATGTATTAAGTAAACCTTTATTAGATACTTATTCTAATATTTCTTTATTAATTAGAAGTTTTATTTAAAGTCATATTAAGATTAAGATTTTAGTTTATTATTCCTATAAATATATATATAATCTTTCGGTATTACAGTGAATGATAATTAAAATACCTTTATTTATACTATGATACTATATTACTTCCACTTTATATTTCTATTAATACTCTTGGAATGCCCAGTATATCTCAAGATTAACATCAACGCCCGTACATTCATTTGGACTAAAATTGAATATCCTACTTGGAAATTTTGTGGTAGGCATTTTATGGGCATAGTTTTTGCAGCTTTCAGCTCAATTCTAGACGAGCAGCAAAAAATGATTACGGATTACACTATATTTCAGAACTACATCGAAATTTACCACCCCATCTAGTATTTTCCTACGCCCCATCAGCTCTTCCTTATATTGAGTGTAAGGTTCATTTTGTATTGGCAATTTTTGTGGACAAAATGTTTGATTGTAATCTAGATTAAGAATTCAACGTTTAATCAGACGATACGTGATGATGGAGTCACCAAACTTGCAACGCCCATATGACAGGTATAATATTCTATCATGCATACATCTTCACACAAATGAGCACGACACTTAGTATGGATCGTAATGAAAAATAACTTGTGCTTTTAATTGGTCGATCGATTGAGTGTGGAACGACATTGATCGAGGTGCTCTCGTGTTGAGATAGATCGATCAAGAATTTGTGTCGATCGATCGATCGAATGAGGTCTTCGATCGATCGAGGCATGTGGGATCGATCGATCGAGGCATGTGGGATCGATCGAGTATAGATCGACTTCGATCCAGGTTCTCTCTGTCTGGATTAGATCGATCGAGTCACCTGGTCGATCGATCGAGCATTGGTCGATCGATCGAGCCAGTTTTCCAGTTGTGCTAAACCTCCTTTTTAATTTGACCCTTATGTTACTTTTACCTAATTGACCCCATTTAATGTTAAGAACAAAATTCTTGTTTGAGGATAATTTTGGTAATTGTTAAATCCTGATAGGAGAAGAGTTATAGTCAATTGCAAATCCTATTTGAAGTAAACTTGGACTCTATTTAAGGGAGACTAGTTTTTGCATAACTACAACACATTGATCTAATATTTTCATCATTTGAATTGTGCTTTTAACTCCTAGTCTTCATCTATCATACTTAGGCATTTTCATCTTTTAATTGTTCAAACATATTTTCTGGTTATGTTTGAATGATTTATATGCCTATTTGATTTTCATGATATTGAGCTTTATATGATTGTTCTAGATTTTGCTAGCTGATTAAGATTTTACGTCGTATGCTGTTGAATCTGCTAGTTAGGATTGTTCATTGTTTAAATCCGCTCTAGGACACACTTTGCACTTGTGTTGTTGTGCTAACGTTTCAGGTGAAGTGTTCGGTATTTCGTGTGACTCGAAATTACCGAAGGTGACGGGTTCGATTGATCTTGTGTGACTCAAGTAGATCAGAACGTTGGTCTGGATCCGGACATCTAGCTATTGGAGGTTGTGAAAGGAGCGACGGCTCGTAAGTAAATTACAGAAAGGGGGATCTATCTGCGACGGGTAGTTCTGGACTCTATGGTTGTAATTGAACATTAATTTTCATAGTGGATAGTTAGGTGGTCCGGTGGACCGGTGGTTTTCCTCTTAGGTCATTGTTGTGGCCTAGGTTGTTTCCACCTAAAAATATCGTGTGTTGTTTTTTATTTCGCATTTATCTTTACACGCGATTGCATATCTGGCCGTTGTGATTAGATTACACTTTTAATATTTGTTAAAAATTAAAAATAACCTATTCACCCCCCTCTAAGCTTATTTGATCCGTGATTAAAAATTTTCATTGAGCGTTAGATACACACTAGTAAACAAACCCGAACTGAAATGGAAAATACTTGAAACTAGTCTTATTCTCTTATAGCCAAAAACATCCATGTTTAGCACCTTGTATGGATAACCAAAAAAAAAAAAATTAAATCGACTAATTGGAAGATTTCATTCACTTCTCCAATTTCCTTGCAATATTGATATTTGTCTAAAATATGTAAAAGAAATAATTTCAGCATATCACGTTGGAAGCTTCGTGAAGAGAGAGAATCCAAAAGCGGTAACCCAGTATTGTCCAAGTTAATTAAAGCGGTGGAGTGTTGATAATCCAATGTGTAATATGGTGTTTCTAGACTAAGCCTAGTATGTAGAAAAGAGTACACGATTGTAAATGTGTGATGGCTTGTAGCATAGCATAACACTAATAAGTTTGTTACAGAATTGTTATGGTTGTTATAGGGTGTTGCTAACTGATATTGTGGGTATATAATAACACAATACATGTGTACGTGAGTATAATGATAATGAAATTCAGTTTTCTTTATTTCTAAATTCTTGCTCCTTTGCTATAGTTTCTCATGGTATCAGAGCCTTCATGGCTCAACTAGCTGCTTCCATTGGCTCTCATGGAGAGTCCTCTTCTTCTTCCTCTGTTAGTGCTTCTTCAATTTTATCATATCCACTTGCAAGTATACCGATTAATCCTAATTTTTCTGTTAAATTGGATGATGCAAATTTTCTTATATGGAAAGAACAAATCAAGCATGTAGCAATAGTCTATGGTTTGCAAGGATTTCTTGAAGGAACTGAACCAATTCCTACGAAGCAGATCAAGAAAGTGGTTCAAAAAATATTAGATGGTGTAGTAACTTCTGAGGAAGTGCTTCAAGAAAATCCGGAGTACGAAGTATGGGATCGTAAAGACAAGATCGTGATGAGTTGGATTTATAATTCTGTGTCGCCAAGCAAACTTAAATTCTTGTATGGAAATTCCTCTGCTTATGGATATTGGTCTGCTCTTGCTAGGAATTTTCAAGATAATTCCAATTCCAATATGATGGAATTGAGATGGAGGTTACAAACAATGAGAAAGGACAATCAGTCTATGGAAGAGTATATTGAGAAGGCAAAGGAGTTATTTGATCTTATGTCTGCCACTGGAGATCAGATTTCAACCAGAGAGCAAGTTCTTTATTTACTTGGAGGTTTGAATTCTACTAACTATCGACATATTAAATTATTAACGCACCTTCCATCAAAGAGTAATGCAATATATAAAAATTTCACGTGTTAGTTATGAGTTCTCGAATTTTCCATTGCGTGTCGGCCACTATCAAAACTCATTAAGAAATGCGGTTCCAAGTTGAAAATCTTATTTAACCAATGACAATTAGTTGTGACAAATAGGATTATCCTGTAGTCATTACAAAAATATTATTTATTAATATTAAATTCAGTTATAATTTTATAGTATAAAAATTAAATAAATGTATAATATAAATTATAACTTATTTAAATCATATTTTCAAGCATTATTCTAATTATTAATTATATGTAAAGTTAGAGATATATAATAATGAAGCGATTATGAAACTTTTACTAATAAGAAATTATTCATTACTTTCGAGAAAATGATGATATGGTATTTTAATCTAATAAAATGTAAAATTAGTGCAAATATTTTTTTGAAAAATAAAACTATAACAACTAATAAAATTACTTTAGAGTATATTTTAAAAATAACAAATAATATATTTTTATTAAAAAATAATTAATTAAATTATATTATCTAAATTAATATAAGCATTAAATTATAATAATAATTTTTCCATCGATCATAAAAAAAAAAAAAATTACAAATGACAACTTCGGACACAAGAGTTAATTATGAAAGAAGTATATTATATACATAAAATTATTATATTTATTAATTAATTTATTAATTTATAATTAAAATATAAAATTAATGATGTAAAATTATAAAATTATTGTAAAATTAAATACTAATAAAAAATTAATTAAATGATAGAGAAAAATATTCTAGAGGTTCTATATTTCTTTGAAAATGAATAGTTTAATTTTTTTACATATTTTTACAACATTTAAGTGCTCTTCTTATAAAAAAGATAACACAAGTCTTCTTCGTATAAAAAAATGATAACACAAGTCCCCTTTTTAAGAAAATAAAAAAAATATTCCTAGATTTTGTCTATTAATTATAAAAATTTATTTATGCATATTAAAATTTTTTTGTTAATAAAAGTTTCAAAAGTAAAAAAAATATTATAAAATTTTATCTGCTTAAATATTGAAGATTATTAAAATTAAAATATAGCAGAAAATTTTGGTATTTTATTATTAAAGAAATTTTTAAATTGGATTTATTCAACCTAATACAACAAGTAAATTATCTAAAATATTATAAAAAATAATTAATACTCTAATTATCAGAAAAAAATAAAAGAATTAATGTGAAACATATAAAATGAATTCAATAATTAAAAAAATTATAATTGAATTAATAAAATGTTATAAATAATAAGTCATTTTTATAAAATCTTAGAAATATCTAACTAATATTTGTAAAGTCTTATATAAAAAAAAAAAAAAAAAAAAGACTAATGATATTACTTTTATAAATAAAAAAATAACTAAAGTGATATAAAATATACGCAATAGACTAAAGTGTATATTTTCATAAAAGAAAATGACAATTAAAATCCTCTATTATAAATTATATTATGTAAATTAATGTATATATTAAATTATAATAAAAAAGTTTTTGATATAAAAGCACCAATAATATTTTATGTAATAATTTATGAAAATTTTATATATTTTAAATTGAAAATTAAAGATGATGTTTATTTTTATTAGTAAATATAATTAAATGTACATATCAAAATACTCAATCGAGTTGATAATAAAAGTGGCTCACAACAAAAGATATCATGAATTCAAGGCCCGTAGGAGTGTAAATTGTTATCGTATATATATCTGTGGTATTTGTGTCGAGTATGAGTAGCGAAGCATCATTGATACACATTACGATTTCATAGAACTATGGTTAATAATTAACATATAGTTAGCTATCAATTAATACACAGTAAGTGTAACATTTAATAAATAAAATATTATTTATTAATTATGATATTGTCATTTTTTTTCACTTCTATAAATAGATCTCATATCTTATTTTCTAAGTTTTTTTTTTTTTTTTTATAATTAAACTCTAATTTTTTTGATCGATTACAATAAATATGACTTAAATATCAGAGTAAATTTGATAGCAATTAGTGTCGCTATCTCTTGTCCAATAAGATTTGAAATTAGAGAAAGTAAAAAACATGAGGAGCAAAAATGGAACACATGCAATATATTCAAAACTCTTCTCTATGTATATTAGACTATAAATAATGCACAATGTCCATCCATAGACCATATCTCTTAAACTAAAGCTCGGAAGTCACAACCATCCATAAGTTCTAATTAGATTAGCAATGGAATCTGAATATGCAGATATATTAGCAATGCCATCTATATGTCCTCCAGGTAATGTTTTTTATTTTCTTTCAAATAAAAAAAAATAAAAAAAAATATATATATATATATATAGGTAAAAAATTATTAATAGAAGTAGATTAATCTTTAATAGACATTACAATTGTAAGATAAAATTAAATGAAATTATAAATATAAATATTATATACAAGCAGGTAAGAATTCATGGCCAGAACTGTTGGGAGAAAATGGGGAAAAAGCCGCTGCTACGATAGAGAAAGAGAATAAACATGTGACTGCCATAATTCTACTGGAAGGAACTCCAGTAACTCAAGACTACAGGTGCGATAGGGTACGTGTTGTTGTCAATGAAAAGGGTAAGGTTACTAAAGTCCCTCGCATCGGCTAATGAATTTCTTATGTTAATTAGATCTCTTATGACCCATCAATGTATAACTTAAGTCTCGTTTGTTATTTTTGTTGTGCTTTGCTACCTGCTGATTAGAAAAAATAATAATATTAAATAAGTTGTGATAATAATTTGAATAAATGCTAGTGTTCCTTTATGTAAACCAGTAGTACTTCTTTTAGTTCCTGTGATGTAATTTGAATATATGCAATGATAATGATGGGTCTTTGTATCTTTGATTAACTGTTCGCTTTTAACAATCTCCCCCACGCATCTAATTTCTCATTTGGATGTGAAACAATAAAAAAGAAAAAAAATGACTAAATTATTTTAAAAATATCTTTTCATGTTTATATAATCAAATTATTTACATAATTTTATTTTTAATTTTTTCAAAAAAAAAATACATATATTTTTTTTATTTTTCATAAAACGTAAAATAACATATATTTTTCACACACGCGCTCACACACATATTATTTATTTTTAATTTCACTAGAGTTAATATTGTTGGAAAAAAACACTTTTAAAAATTATATCATAAAATTAATATTATTTATGTCCAATTATTTGTAAATTTTTATTATTTAAAACATTCAATTTATTATTTTTCATTTAAAGTTATTCAAAATGAACTAAAACTATTAAGATTTGTTCAATATGTTGAACAACATTCAATTTCATATAGTTCAATACAATTAAAATGTTATTTTTATCATCATAAAATATTGAATATATTTTAAAAATAATACTCTTTGTGTCCAATTATTTATATATTTTTATTATTAAAAAAATTCAATCTATCATTTTATATTTAATGCTATTTAAATGAAAAAATTATTAAAATTTGTTTAAAATTAGACACTATTTAATTCAATATCATTTATTATTATTAAAATATTATTTTTATCGTTATAAAATATTGGGTATTATTTTATATAATTTTGAGATAATTATTTTACGTTAAAAATTAAAGCATTTTATATAACTTTTTAAAGTTACGTAAAATAGAAAAAATAAAATTTTATCTAAATACACTTTTTATGTCATGTTGTCAAGTCACACTATTTATTAATTCTCATAACTCTAATAAAAATCTAAAATTTTAATTACCTCACAAAAAAAATTATTAAAAATAATACTTTAAAATTTATAATAATAAAATTAATATTTTAATAATATTAAATATATAATATTAAAATAAATCTAAATTATTACAATTTAATTTAAACAACACTTAATTACACTAAAATATATATATATATATATATATAAGTCATTTTTTTAATTATAAAAATACATAGATCTAAAAATAAGAGTAAGAGATATATGTAAAATGGAATAAAAAAAGTATGGACATCATAAATTTATAATAAATTTTAAATAATGTGATCGAATTTAATTATTATTATTTTATCTTAATTTATTAATAATCAAACAGAGCATCACATTTTTTTAATAATGGCAAAATAACCAAACAGAGCATTTCATCAAGTGGTACTTCATTTTTTTTTTTTTTAATGAATGGAAAGAGTTTATAAAAAGTTTGAGTGTCTTTACTCTTCTTGTTAATCTTTTGAAATTTGAAAGCTAATAAATCTTAAGATTTTGACATGATATAAGAGCTTTAGTTAATTGGGCCAAAAATCTTGTAAAAAAAATAAAATAGAAAGCGCATTGGAAAAGAAAAGTGATCAAACTAAAATATTATATAATAAAATAAGTTAAAAATAAAAAGTGATAATATTTACAAAAAGACAAAAATCAATAATTTAAGAGAATGTTAAAGATATTTTCTCGTATGTTAAGCATGATATTAATGTAAAATTTATAAATAATTATAAACATCATTATTCTTAAAAAATTGAAGACTCATATTCCTATCAACTTTGAACACATTTACCCCCTTGAATTCCAGTTCCAATTTTGTTCATTTATTTCCAAAGGCTAAGACTTTATATATTGTAATTTGTTATCAGCTATAAGCTCTATAGAGGTGGATGATAATGGGGTTGATGTTTTGAGACTCTGTTTTATTTTCACTCTCTTGTTTGTCTCAGTGCTCTGTTTGTAAATTAGAAGGGAAAAAAAAAAAAACAAGAAGAGGATGTAGAGGTTTTGAGATTAGATTAGGTTGTAATGACAAGTAATCAATACTTGAGATTCACTTGGAGTTGTCCGCAAAATGATGTAACATGATATTTTATTTATATTTTATATTTTATATTTAGAAACTGGAGGAGATCGTAGGCAATAATTGCCTGAAATGTGGTAGGTTTTGACCATCATCTCATCTTATTGAATTTAGGAATTGTGAGTCTTTTTATTAGATATTTTGGTATAAAATTGTGAATTTTGTAATGTTTTGTTGTTATTCAGAGAAAACTAATAAATTTTATCAAAAAAAAAATTATATATACTTGCAATATTGAATTCTTAGATGTTTAGACGAAGCTGGATAGATTTCAAAATTTACCTGAGCAATAATAACCAAATTAGTCAGCAAAACTTTGACAATACGAATCACAAACCAAAAAAGGGTCTTGAATATTTTGGTCAAAGAAATCTCAAAATGCCAGAATTTGGAGGATGAAATATAGATGGAGTAAGATCCTCTCAATTTCTTGTCTCTCCAAAGAACCTCCAAAAACCCTAAACTCTCATTCTCACGGGCACAACCTTTTTCTATCAAAAATAGAGACTGTGAATTGCAGTCATGGTGGAAATCAAGAACTAAAAAGAACCCACATTCGCCACGAAGCAAAAACCACGTATTTGCAACAAAGACCCCATTGATTATCCCAATAAAGCTTCCAAGATTGAATCTTTATGCAAAGAAAATGAAAACGTTGAAAGTTTTTATCTCATGCCCTCGGTTTCGGAAGCAAAAGACGATGAAGTTGAAGGTGCAAAGTCCCCTAGGGCCGACGAGGAAGAAGACGATAACAACGTAGATACTGAAGATGGGGGAAAGTCAAATAGAAAGTCAGAGGTGAACCGAAAGGGAAAAGGGATTATGAGAGACGACAAGGGCAAGGGAAAATATCTTGCAGTTCAAGCTCTGGTAATCGCGAAAGAAAAATAAATCTTGCAGTTCAAGCTCTGGCAATCGCGAAAGAAAAATAAATCTTGCAGTGGATTGGATTAATTTTCCCTGGATTCATGAAGCTTAGAGCTTCATTAATTTTCCCTGGATTCATGAAGCTTAGAGCTTCATGGCTCTGATACCATTGTGAAAATACAAGAGGAGATAGAATTAAAAGTAAATTATATTCTTATCTAAGTAACTAATACATGAATTATATAGGTATATATACACATTAGAGAATAACTAATACAAACAGACTTAACTACTAACTCTAATATTAAGACTAATTAGAAAAATCAAACGCGATAAAATATATGTTCAGGCCATAGTCCCCCTGCCACACAAAGCCATATAAGTTACATAAATATATTTCCATATGATCTCAAGAAATTTGAAAGGTAATTAAGAATCAATTAATTATTAAAAATAAAATGTACAAATACATATTAAAATTTACGAATAATAAATCCAGTTGAAGCTTCATACCTGTGTCAAAAATAGAAAATCAATGTCAATAAGCTCTTTTTTTTTCCACCTTTTCTTTTCTATAAAAGACATTATTACTTGATCTCTTAAGTTGGATTAACTTATCTTCTTGGACTTAGTAACTCACTTTAACACACAAATTTGTGTTCATGCACACACTTAAAATCTTGTGATATGTAATAAATATTTTGTAAAAGTGATAATTAACTCATTTTTTGAGTGTGGATAATATTGATACATGTTATTTAGAATTAAAATAATATACTATATATATGAACTCTCTCAATAAAACTAAACTCAAAAAAAAAAAAAATATATATATATATATATATATATATATAAGTAGAGAGAAAATAAAGAGAGAGAAATAAATTACCCTTTACAGCAAGCATTTTGTTCACAGCATTTTGTAGATAATGCACAATAAGTTGCAGGCCAACTCAGAGCCAAAGTGAAGTAATCAAATTCTTTCTCCACATTAAACACTTCTTTGAGCTCATTTTCTATTTTGACAACAAAGCCATTTGCCATAACCAACAGAGCCACTGTCACCATTGTTACAAAGGCTAACTTAGTTGAGAGAACAGCCATTTTTAATGTTTTCTTATAGTCAGTTCACTCCACTTACTTTCTTATGTGTCTAAGTGCTCAAGTTTTGCAGGGCTTTGTATAGAACCGCCTACTGAGAGAGCTCAGATACAAGGACGTTTTAGCCATTATAAATTTATTATGTGATTAAGATAGGATATTCTTTTGGAGTGGTTTGATTATAATTAATTAGTGACGTCAAAATAGTAACTTAATCTAACTCAATTCATTTAAAATTGGTACAATATGTTCATAAATTGAAATCAACTCTCTATAAAACGTAAGCATTTATAGAGAATGGTCAATATTATTTTTATATATTTATCATTTTTTCAGAAGTGTTGCCTTTATGCACCATACAAACCAAACACTTCCAATTTAACAATTGATGTTACTAGGTCTTAAATACGGAACCTCTAGCTCTAATACCATCTTAGAAGTTATTGAAAAACTAACTCTCCTAAAGCTTATAAATGTATAAAAACAATGTTATACCTCCTCTTAATAGCTTAAACTTTTAAGAGAGTTAGTTTTCCAACAATTTATAACATTGTATCATAGATGAACATCCTGTGTTTAAGACCCATTAACCCTAATTATTGAATTGTTAGTGTTTAGCCTGTATAATGCGTAGAGCCAACACTTGTAGCAGTGATAGATGTATAAAAATAATGTTGGCCTTTCTCCCAATAGCTAAAATTTTTAAGAGAGTTGGAGACCAACAATTTCTAATATCAACTCACTAGCTCATGAACTCAAATAAGCTAGCTCATGAGTAGCTTGCAAGCTCATTTAACAAAATGTATTTATTAATGATAACATCTTTTTAATTATAATAATGTCATTGTAGAATATCACAATTAAAATATTTTATGTTAAATTTTTTTCTTTTTTGAACAAAAATAGAATAAAAAATAATATTAATGTTAATT
Source organism: Elaeagnus macrophylla (assembly GCA_029378325.1). Lineage (NCBI taxonomy): Eukaryota > Viridiplantae > Streptophyta > Magnoliopsida > Rosales > Elaeagnaceae > Elaeagnus > Elaeagnus macrophylla. The sequence goes on along the minus strand of CM055649.1, from coordinate 22,713,045 downwards.
TTTCATTTATAAATAAAATTATAAATATTTTTTATTTTATTTTTTAAAATGTAAATTAGTTAACTCAAGAACTTCTCAATTCAATTTATTTAAAAATTATCTTAATTAAACTGAGGTCACACAAATTTAAAAAAATTAAGTTGAAGTGTAGTTAATCTAAAGTGAATGGAAAGTGTCATTAATTACTTCTATAATACACTCTCTAATCAAATTAATTAATTTTATAATCAATTATTAGGTATTTATATTTTTTTTAAATTATTGCAAAAACAATAAATATTTAAATATTTTTATAAAGATAAAATAAAAAGTTTAAATATCTACAAATTACAATTTGTAACTAAAAAAATCAAATAATGTAAAAAAACCAAAACATATTTAAAATGGAATTGAGATTAACAAAAAGTTCTCTTCTTATTCTAATCAAAATTTCTATTTTTTTAAGCCATATTTGATAATAATTTTAATTTATAATTTATGATTAAATAATTAATTTTATAATTTTTTAATTTTTGTTATAAAAATAATCATTAATGTGTGTGATAAAATTTTTTACTTAGTAATTTTTAAGAAAAAAATCAAAAATTATTTCTAAGTTATTTGGTAATATTTTTTATTTTTTTTTTCCAAAGAACTTTAAAATAAAGAAAATTTTGGTTATTTTTTACAAATTTTAAGTTTTTATTCATTTTCTTCCAATATTTATACACATAAAAGTTATAAGACTTAATTTACTATCTAGAAAAATATTTGGTCAAATAAAATAAAAAAAATATTCGATGCATAAATAACTCTGTTATTTAATAAAAATAATTTAATAATTTTTAAATATATTAACAATGCAAAATATGAAATTTAATGTCGGGTTCAATTTTTTTATAGTATTTAATGTATTATTTTATATGGCACTAATATATAACAAATATGTAAGCAAAAAATATATATCTTTTAACACATGTATTTATTAATAATTAATAATACATAAAATAATATAATAAAAATAATACAGGTCATTTTTATCTATTAATGTCAAACTTCGAACATCCTTACTATTCGAGCAAAAGTGGTTATTGATATTTTCAATTTACCCTTATTTTTAATATAATTTAAGGATATGGACGGAAATTTTTAAAATTTTAACTTATAATATTAGTAGCGCAAATTAAAAAAATGTTTTGAGTAATTCACAAACTTTATTACTAATTACTTGGCGAGGGCAAATAACAACCCTCCTATGAATTACTAGCTACTACTGACGCTATCTTTATGTCAGACCACGTTTTTGAAATTCTCTTCTTTAGCATTAACAACTCAAACAAAAAGTTCTAGAAAAAATATTAAAAAATAATATTTTTTTATAATTAAAAAAAAATAATTTATTTTTATTTAAATATTTATTTAATTAAAATTAAACGATGATAATTTAGACTCATTTAATATTAAATATTTAAAATTATACGTTTAAATTAAACGTTTAATATTATTAGAGTATTAGTTTTATTATTAAAAGTTTTAATGGTATTATTTTTTATAATTTTTTAAAATTATACATATATTTGGTTACTAATTACATAACAAATATAATTAGACGTATACTATTAGAATTTATGTTGTATTTGAAGTATTTATTTATTGTTTTATAGATTGCAACTTTATATATTAATAATAGTATATATCATAACTCATTTGAATCACAGTAATAGTTAATGGTATTTAGTATGGCTTATACAACTAAGCACAAATTCTAATATTTTACTGGAATAAATATTTTGACTCAATTAGTGCTACAAAATATTACTTTCATAGTATGTTTGTCGAGCACCATAAAATATCTTGATTATTGTATTTTTTAACGTGAAATCAAATTATATTATACAAAGTTGTATAAATTTTAATATGCTTGATGTGCGAGTTTAAATAATATTGGATTAAACTTAGTTGCCTGAGTTTTTAATTTTTTTAAAATTATATGTTTTTACTTTTTATTTTATTTTAAAATGTAAGAAAAATTATAAAAATATTTTTAATAAATTTTAATGAAATTATTTTAATAGATTAGAAAGTTGTAACTTCTTCTAAATATAAGATAGGAAAAACTTTCATAGAGGCCCTTTTATTTTTTAAAAAAATATTAGTTAGTTTTTTAGGTTATAAAAAATATTTTTAAATTTTTTTAGTTATGAAAAATGTGTTTTTAAGTCTTTTTGGTTGTAAAAAGGGTGTTAAATAAGGACAAATTTAATTTTTTATTCAATTTTTCCTTAAATTTAACAGAATAATAAATGTGTCATATACGTATTTATATTTTTTGATAGATATATATTAAAAAATTAATATTTAATTAAAAAAATACTCATTTTTTTTATTTTTAAAAAAATTTAAATAAAATTTTTAGTATAATTTAAATAAAATTTTTAATGTCTAATATTTAAAGTCACAACTTAGACAATGAAACTTTTATTTATGTTTAATCGAACTTATTAAAATTTAAATAAATTTTTTAATAAAAATTAAATAATTTTTTTATTTTTTAATATCTAAAATCATAAATAAATAATAAAAATTTATTTAAATTTAATCAAACAAAATTGTTAAAAATTAGAATAATTTTTTAATAAAAAATTTTTAACGAATATTTTTTTAATAAAGGATTGATTCCCAAGTACCTAAGATATTAGATACTTCTAAACAACTTCGCGTTATTGGCTTATTGCAGCGTGGGTTCTGAAATATCATTCTCATTGGCAGATTGAGAAATAAAACAAGAAGAAAAAAAAAAAAAAGAGAGAAATTTTAAGTTAGATATTGAAAATAATTGAGTAATTTTTATTAACTACAAAAAAAGGTGGTACCATACTTTTATTATTATATTACATATTTTTACTTGAGAAATAATACTAAAAATTTTATTAATATTTTGCAGTCAGGACTTAAAAATTGTATTTTATAATCAAAATTTATCAAACAAGAATACATCAAAAAGATATTGAGCAATTATAATAATGCATCATTTATAGAGTATGAACATTTAAAAAAAAAAATAAAAAAAGAGAGAAAAAAAAAAACTTGCTGAAAAGACAAAATTATTGAAAAAAATAATATTTTTGATATCAAAAATATTCTTCATTCAAATTATAAGTACTAATAATATGTAAAAATTATATTAAATTAATATTATTTTTTAAATATGGGTTTCATTATGACAAGTTTTTAAAAGTTCTAATGCTTATAAAGGGTCTTTTATTTTATAAGTAATAAATTTTATGTCCTTAAAAAACTTGTATGATTCTATAAAAACTTGGGAACATAATAAAACTAACACCCTCAAAAATTATAATAACAAAATTAGCAATCCTGTGTTCAATTAAAATTGAACGACAATAATTTGGACTCGTTCAATATTGAACGTTCAATATTATCCGTTCAATTAGAATTGAATGACGATAATTAGACCTATTTAATATTGAACGTTCAATATTTTACGTTCAAATTGAATATTGAACGTTCAATATTAAACGTTCAATTCTAATTGAACACAAGGGGGTGCTAGTTTTGTTATTATAATTTTTAGGGGGTGCTATTTTTAGTAATTTCTCTAAAAACTTCTATGGACTTAATGAAACATTTATATTAATTTTATGAGCTTCGAAAAAAAATCAAGATTAATTTTATTATAGACAAAAATTTATATGATACATAAGTGATATATTTTTACATTTTCAAGACAGCATATTTATTTTCCATTTAAAATGACCTTTTACGTGAATCAAGTCAAATTTTAATTGTAATAATTCTTCATGTCATTAATATATCTGCCTCACATGTAAAACTTTTACTTTATTGGAAGGACGATTCACTATTTTGTGCAATAATCTTTTTATTTAAAATAACAAATTATATAAATTTATAATACTATCCATAATCATTACAAATAAGAAAATATATTTTATATAAATCCTTATTAAATCATTCAGATAAATAGCATTACTCTTTTATATATGTAATATGTAATGAAAGACTTACCTGTAAAATTGTTAGATTTGTTGGACTATTTAGTTTTTAAAATTATTAAAATTAAATAGTTTAATTGAATTTAGTTTTAAAAAAATCTATAATTTTTATTTTTAAATTTTTGTCTTCAAAATTATGTTATAAAAACTTAAAATTAACATTAATTTTTTTAAAAAAATTTAATCAAATTATTTTAAACATGCTACAAATATAAATAATATAATATATCATATAAACTAACAATTAAGTTGATAAAATTTATAAAAGATAAAATCATGATAATATACATATAATTGAAAATTTCAGATTGTACGTTAAAGAGCTAAAATTGGAAAAAAGAGTTTAAATATAATATTTAATTTTTAATAATAATATAACATAAATTTCATTTTTTAAAAAATAAATACTAATATATTATATTTAAAAAAATATTTTTTTTATATATTTAGCTTATTTTATACCATTAATAATAAAAAATTAAAAAAATTTATTTTAAGAAAGTTACAAAAAAAAAATTAATTTTTAGAAGAAACGAAATAACATTAGCTAATTTTTATTCACTTACATTCAATATTTTATTTTAAAAATATTGAAGCTTTAAGAAATAGGAACTGGCAGTGAAATAGTTAAGTGTATAATGTCATTGGATTACATGTATCAGGTCGTCCGTTCGAAAGATAAAAAATTGTAATTGTATAAAAAGATTTCTTATAACGTAATTTTAAGGTACTAGCTATATATTTTTAACATAAGCGTTAATTAAGATAAATAAAAAATAACGGGTGTTATATTTTATATTTTTTTTTCCAGGGATTTAAAAAAGAAAAAAAGTAAAAGAAGTAGGTAAATAAAAGAATCCGAAAGGTGTAACTCAGTGTCGCCCAAGTAAATTAAAGTGGTGGAGGACAGAGTGTCGCACCTTCCATCATTCATTATGAAAAACAAGAAAAAAAAAAAAAAAAACGTTACAAGGACAACTATGACATGACTGATTTGGAAAGTAGTTCTGCAAACAAAACAGTGACAGTTTGAGTAAAATAAAAAAAGTTTACAAATATATAATAATTATTTTTTTAAAATAAATTAATCTTTGTTTTTAGATTTAAGAGTGATAACAAAGTTATTTAAAAAAATATGTGGCTTCACATTAATAAAATAAAAAATTAATATAATACTTTAATATACCAAAAGTAATTGATATATTTACATAAAAAACTAATAATAAATATATCACATATTTAGTACTGCACTAAGTACAATAAATTTTGTTGTGAAAAACAACCAATAATTATTTTGTCAGGGCAAAGAAAAAATGAAAGTTTTATAGCTTTTGTTAAAAGTGCATATTAAATTACATATAATCTAATATATTATTACAATTATTTTTTAATATTATTACAAAGGAACGAAAAATTTTATTTTATTTTATCTTATATTTAATTACACATTAATATTATATTCTTATAATTAATTATATTTTAATATTTTTATTATTATATAAAATTATCGATACAAAGTTAATTACTATAACATTAACAAATCTTGTTGTCACCCTTAAATAGAATAGATTATTTATACATATACATATATTTACATCTATAATTAATTATTTCATATCACATAATTTTTTTTTGAAAAATAAATAAATTTTAATTTTAAAATTATTTTAATATGTTATATATTATAATTAATATGCGTATCAATATATATGTATAAACTTGTTTTCATTTAATATTTTTTTTATATATTACTAAGTAAAATTTAAAAATAAAACTGTTTTCATGTGCAGTTATTTCGTGAAATACTTTCTCAAAAATTTGTGATATAACTGTTGGACGCAATCCCAAAAATTTGTTTTTTCTGGAATTTTTTTTTTTTACCCAAGTTTAAAGTTTCACATCACCGAAATATGTTATATCATAAAAGAATATAAATGTCATTATACTTGCAAAATTAACTAACACTTTAAAGTGTGAATATGAGTTTTGATTGTCTTTTTTTTTTTAGGAGAGTCAATTTAGTTGTGTTTGTTTGTATTATTTTTGTCGTATTTTGTATTGGTTGACTCATTAAAAAATTCACTTGCATTTTTTTTGTGTTACTTATTTATAATAGTAAGAAATAACAAAATCTTTAAAAACATGAAAAAATTATTGATTAATTTCTACTAAAAAATATTGTATCATATCGTGCTATCGTGTCGTGTTAGAAATTATAATGTTATTTGTTGTATTCGTGTTATATCATAAAAGAATATAAATGTCATTATACTTGCAAAAATTAACTAACACTTTAAAGTGTGTGTATGAGGTTTGATTGTCTTTTTTTTAGGGGTATTAATCGTGTCGTATTAGTTGTGTTTGTATCATTAAAAAATTTATTTGAATTTTTTTTGTGTTACTTATTTATAATAATAAGAAATAACAAATTTTTTAAAAATATAAAAAAATTATTAATCAATTTTTAATAAAAAAAATATTATATCATATTATACTATCATATTATTATATCGTATTAAAAATTATCACCTTTACTTATTATATTCGTGTTATATCAAGAAAGAATATAAATGTCATTGTACTTGCAAAAATTAATGAACACTTTAAAGTGTATGTATGAGGTTTGATTGTCTTTTTTGGTACTCGTTTTTCGTTTGTAATTATGACACAGCAGATCAAATGAACGGTTTCGGTTTTTTCTTCTTCAATATTCTTTGTTTCTAGTTAATTTATATCTGAGCATGTTTATCAATATATAAAAGATATGCTAACATTATTTATTTCTATACTTATTTGGCCTTTTATATTATATCAAATATTAAAATTATTTTAAAAATTAAAAAAAAATTGAATCATATATCATAAAATAATTAAAATCAGTACAAAAATAAAAATAAATTTATATATTTTTTATATTCCTCTTATTTGTATCTATGAAAACTGTGTTATTATTATAGCTACTATTGTTTTTCCTTTGCGCTTTTTTTTTTCCTGCACTTTTATCTTCTTTTACGCTTTTTCTTTTTCTTTTGTTTTTATTTTTAAAACTCACAATTATAAAACCCACCAATAATATATATCATTAAATTATAATAAATATTTTTATATTTTAAATATAATAATTTATACTTGTATTAATTATTTTATTTTGTATTTTATAAATGGTCGGTAATTATAAGTATGAAAATGCGCACAATTATTATTTTTTTACTTTTAATTGAGATCTTCATTGAAAATGTGATTGTCATCAATGATAGGACTGAACTTCATTAAATATTTAAATTTGTGTAAACATAAAGTCAGGCAAGATGGGATAATTATATATTATTTGAAAATTGAGATCGGAGTATGAAATCTAAATAATATGAGGCTTTTGGATGCACGAATACTTAAAGAGAAAAACTAGGTCCAAAGCATACAATATTATACTATTTATTAGAATAATATAATTATTGAGACAATAAAATAAGATAATTATTGAGACAATAAAGTGGTGCATTAAAAGAAAAAATAAAACTTACATTTTATTATTTTTTCTTACCAAAGATGGAACAAAATTACTCACTTACATTACTTGAATTTAGGGATGAATATTTTAACTATAGATAATTAAAATTCTAATATTACGCATTTTTTCATGAAATTAACCATAGCCAATTAGCCATGATGCGAGGATAATTATTGTAGTTCCAAACTCGTAGTTAAGTAAAACAAAATGATATTTTTTTATACACTATGTAATAAAAAATATTTATCTTCTTAAATATTTTGATTAAATTTTCTTTATTTTTATATTTATATTATTACTTTTACTAAAAACTAAATATTAGAAAACAATGTCAATATTTTAAATAATTTAATAAAATAAGTATTATTTTAAATTTTTTAAACTAAATATATTTTTGTAATAGTATTTAAAAATAAGAATTGTGATTAAGTCGAAAAAAATTAGGAAAATTATTATCTAAATCTATTCAAAATTAATGCGGCACGCCTCCCATCCCAAGCACCATATCATTTTATGAAATTAAATAATTAATACTATTTTCTATTTTTTAAGAAGTATTTATATTTTATATTCATATTGTAATATGACAATTTTTGTAGCCCTTCATAAAATAAATTACTTTGTTCACCGTATCATACTTCAGTAATAAAACTGTAACTATGACAGTTTAGAGTGCTAATACAATACGAATATTGAAATTAAGATTACCCAAACTTAGAATACGTATATCTATTGTTCAATAGCTAATAGTATTCGGTTTTGCTTAAGAGTTAAAACATTTTAAAGTTATGAATAATGGGTCTTTTATATTTATAAACTTCATACATCGTTAGAAAAAACATATCTTTCTATAAATATATAAATAAAAATTTAAGAAGCACCAAGATTAATTTTGTAGTAAAAAAAAATCCACTTGAGATCACTTATTTTTTAAAATTAAATATATTGATTATTGTTTTAAAATTAATACACATTAATCACTTAAATATTATAAATGTAAATATTTTACGCTATTTTTTATCATTTTAATTATTTTATTTATTATTTTTTTAAGATATTTAAACATGTACCAATTAACTAAGATTTAAGAGAAAGAATCAAGAGCGCTAAATCAGAATCGTCCAAGTAAATTAAAAGTGGGAGACAAAATAATGTACCTACCAATCTTCCATCAATCATAAAAAATAAAAATAATAAATAAAAAAAAGAAAATAAGAAAAGACAAATTTATACGTAAGTTTTTAAAATTTTAAATTATTCAATTTAATTTTTTAATTTATAAAATTTAATACATAAATTTTTAAACTTTTTCATTCTATAAATATGAATTAAAATTTTAATATTTATATAAAAATTTTAAAAATTTAAAAATTAAATTGTGTAATTTTAAATTTTAATAATTTATGTATAATATTTAAAATATTCAAAGCTTTAATTTTATATTTTTAAAAATTTAAAAATTTATGTATATTAAATTTATATACTAGTATAACATCGTTATGAAAGAATCCAAAAGTCACAACGATATCGTCCGAGCAAAATTAAAGAGGTGGGGTCAAAATAATTGCAACTTGCATCAATCACTCTCAAAGAAGGAAAATGACATTACACATGTTGGTCCGTATGTCCAGAAAAAAGGTTATCAAATAGAAACAACAAATATAATATTAAAAAAAATTATAATAATAAAAATAATATTTTTAATATTAACCTAATATTTATTTATATTTATATTTTAAAAAATATATTATTTTTATTATTATAAATTTTTAAAATATTATTTTAAATAATTTTTAAAAAATATTTTTATTCACAATTTATATATTAATTTATATTATATAATTTAATTACGAATAAGTAATTTTATAATCATTTTATTATCGCACGTCTTAATTTTACATTTAATTACTAACTAATACATTATTTTATAGAATGAAATTAATATTTATAAAATATTATGTAATTTTTTATACTATTGTATCTCAATAGTTAAAGTTGAGATTTAAATGTGATAGAAAAGATAAAATTATTATTTTAAATTTTAACACTTAAAATTTAAAAAAAAATATAATAAATTGCATAAAAATGATGACAATTGATCTTATTCCTTACTTTATAACACTATTTAACAATTATCGATAATGTTATCGAAAAATGTGTGTAGGTTTTTAAAGAGAAATTATTGTTTATTTTTTAGTAAGAGTTGACATGGTATTTATGATGATAATATATAAAATTAGTATAATATTTTTAAAAAATAATATTTATAAAGATTAAAATAATAAATTTGCATTTTTTTTATAATTTATATATTTTTCATATTTTAGAAAAAGTTTGACTAATTGTTTTATTTTAGACATTATTTAATTTAAATTATAATTATATTGAGTCGTTTAATGTTAAAACATAGTCCAGCCGAATCCATGCAGTTAAAAAAATAAAGATATTATTTTTTGTAATTTCTTAATATTTATTTAAAAAAATATAAATATTTAATATTTAATATTTAATTGTAAAATAAATAAAATAATTAATAAAGAGTATCACTTTACTTTAGAATAATAAACAACATCCCATAACTTAATAGTACATACCAACAAGATATTTAATATTTTATCATTTTTGAAAAACAATCAACAATTACTTTTTGCTAAAAAAAAATTAGTTATGTGAGGGATGATTTTATCAACAAAATCTATCAAAAACAAGACATTTATATGAAACATATGCGTAGTTAGATCGTGTGTTTCGATTTGTGCTTTAAACGATATAACTCTATTCTTACTACTACTTTCAAAAATCGTAAGTAAGATTATTTTATTTTTATATTCAATTACACTATATTATTATCATTAAAAATTAATTACGTTAATAATAATTTAAATTATATGTAAGAGTTACATGCACGTTGTAACTACACAGGACTACGAGGTGCAAGGTTTGAAACTTGAGGTATTGCACCTCGATGTCAAGCCAGACATGAGACATTTTTTGCTAACGTATGATTGAGAAACGACAATAAAGTTCTGATCATCTAGATAGGACCTCGTCGGTGCCATCTACTGATGAGTGCTTTTTTAGTTGAACAAAAAAATAATAATAATTTGAGTTTGGTTCAAGTCATCACATTTATATATAAGATGAATGTTAAGACAAAAGTTTGCACATATTATCATACTTACATTACTGTGTGACAAATTTTTTTTGAAAAATATATAAATTCTCATTTTTTTAAATTATTTTAATATTTAAGATGTTATAATAAATTTGAATATAAATTTCTGTTATTCGATATTTAATTTTCTTATATACAAATAATTCATATTTTAAATGAAAATGTTTTTCATGTGAGTATTGATGCAATTATTTCATGTGGAGAACTTTTTTCATAAAATTTTGAAATGTAGCCGCGTACACAGAGTTACTCTATATACCCAGGTCCCAAGAGATCAAATGAACGATTTCATCGTCTTCTTTTTCTTTTTCTATTTTTTTTCCTATAAAAATTAATTGTTTTTAGCTAATTTGTATCCAAGCGTGTTTGTTTTTAAAATATTGCTATTTATATTAAATTAAGGAAGTAATTGAATAACTTTTTATAAAATCAATTAAAATATATCAGTAAATTAATATTTGATTTATGTATTATAATAAAAAAAATATTTTTGTTATTATATAAATTGGCCGTAATTATAAGGATGAAAATACGGTCAATTAATTTGGTACATCTAATTTAGATTTTCATTGAAAAAATAAAATTATTTGGACAGTTTTCATTTTCAACATCTTGTACATTACATTTTTTTTTTTACCTCCAAGATAGTTTACACTAAAAACGAAAACCATCGTTTAAAAATAAAACTTTTTAAATTACATGTTCATGGTTAATAACTTAAATTATGACTATATTACTACAATAAAAATAAATAAATTTAATAATATGACATAACTTTTATTCATATATAATATTTTATTTTTGATCTCTATCATAAAAAAATACATATTTATTTTTCTTATAACGTAAATAAATAAATATTTTTTTAATATTATAAGAAAAATGAACAAATACTTTTCTAATTAAAGAAGATTAAAAATAAAATAATTTAAATAATTGAGTCATTTATACACTATAGAGTAAAAAATATCATATATATATTAATATTTGCAATGTTGTATTAAGAATTAAAACACTTTAAAGTTATGAATAATGGGTCTTTTATATCTATAACCTTTATATATACTTAAAAAACATATATTTATATAAAAATTATATTCTTCACGAAACACCAAGAATAATTTTATTGTAAAGACGATTCACTATTTAAGGAAAAAAAAAACTGTTTATTTAAAATTTCAGTTGTAATATATATAAATTTATATTTGTCTAAAATATGTAAAAGAAATATTTTCAGCACATCACGTTGGAAGCTTCGTGAAGAGAGAGAATCCAAAAGCGGTAACTCAGTATTGTCCAAGTTAATTAAAGCGGTGGAGACGTATTAATTAAGAATATCAATTCGTGCAAACTAAGTTAATTTGAATTGATTTAAATTAATTTAATTTAAATTAATTTAATCTTAGTTCAATTTAAATTTAATTCGAGCTAGTAAAGATAAGCCCAAACTTAAACAAAACACAAATGAGCTGGCTCAAACTGGCCCAAATTAACCTAAATTATTAATTATATATATATTTTTAGTTAATATGACTTTTTTTATTAAAAAAATATGTTTACTAATTAAAAATCAAACAACATTACATAAAATAATAAAAAATTTATATATAAATATTAAAAAAATTAATTATTAAAAAAAAAGTCAATTACTAAATTAATTAAGTAATGAATAAATGCATTAAATCTCATTCATGCAAAAGTTAGAAGCCGTTATGCCCTCATAAAAACTCACATTTAGAATAAAGAGTTCTCAAGTCTAAATAAAATTTCCTCTGGCTATTAAACAAAATAAATAGAGATGAGTAGATTAAATAAATATACTTACTAAAAAATGAACAGTTAAAATAAATTAAAATATTACGCGAGAGCTTAACTTTTTTTATATACACAAAGATAAAACTTTGACTATTACATAATATATAAGTCTAAAGATAATGAACAAGTGGAAAAGATAATAGCATAATACAAGTATCGATTTAAAAATAGAAAAATTCATAATAATAATTTAAATTAAATATAAATATTATTTTTTTGTTTAAAGAGTTAGATAGATTTAAACGCTAAATACATTAACATCAAATAATATAGCATAATATTGTGACAAAATGAATATATTATAACTATTTATTCATTATTAGCTTATTTTTCAAAAGAAAAGGAAAAAAAATAACAATATATCATAAAAGAGAAGTACTTAAAGAAATGAAAGATTATTTTAATTTTAATATAATCTTTTTATTTAAAATTTAATTTAATTTAATTTCGGGCTAATGAGTTTGTCCTAATCCAGCTCAAATTTTTTCATGTTATTCGAACTGGGCCGAAACAAGCCCAAGTTTAATTCAATTCGTATTTTTTAATTTAAATTTGATTCGATTAATCGAACTATAATACAAATTACCACCCCTAATATTAATATTAACGTACCTTCCACCAAAGAGTAATGCAATATATCAAAATTTCACGTGTTAGTTATGAGTTCTCGAATTTTCCCTTACGTGTCGGCCACTATCAAAACTCATTAAGAAATGCGGTTCCAAGTTGAAAATCTTATTTAACCGATGACAATTAGTGGAGTAACACTCCTACATTAGTTATGACATATAGGATTATCCAGTAGTCATTACAAAAATATTATTTATCAATATTAAATTCAGTTATAATTTTATACGATAAAATTAAATAAATATAAGATATTAAATTCTTTTATCTTATTTATTACTTGATTTATATATAAATAATGATATAAATTATAACTCATTTGAGTTATATTTTCAAGCGTTATTCTAGTTATTAATTATATGTCAAGTTAGAGATATATAACGATGAAATGATTATAAAATTTTTACTAATGAGAAATTATTCATTATTTTTTAGAAAATAATAATGTGATATTCTAATCTAATAAAATGTAAAATTAGTGCAATTATTTTTTTTTGAAAAATAAAACTATAACAACTAATAAAATTAATTTAAAGTATATTCTAGAAATATCAAATAATATATTTTTATTAATAAATAGTCAATTAAATTATATTATTTAAATTAATATAAATATTAAATTGTGATAATAATTTTTCCATCGAACATGAAAAAAGAAAAAAAAATTACAAATGACAACTTTGAACACTACAGTTAATTATGAAAGAAGTATATTGTATACTTAAAATTATTATATTTATTAAATAACTTATTAATTTATAATTAAAATATAAAATTAATGATGTGAAATTATAAAATTATTGTAAAATTAAATACTAATAAAAAATTAATTAAATTATAGAGAAAAACATTATAGAGGTCCTATATTTCTTTGAAAATGTGTAGTTTAGTTTTCTACATATTTTTTACAACATTTAAGTGCTATTCTTATAAAAAAGATAGCACAAGTCCTCTTTTTATAAAAAAAAAAAATGATAACATAAGTCCCCTTTTTAAGAAAATATAAAAAATATTTCTAGATTTTGTATATTAATTATAAAAATTTATTTGTTCATATTAAAAAATTTATGTCAATAAAAGTTTAAAAAGTAAAAAATTATTATAAAAATTTTATCTGCTTAAATATTAAAAATTATTAAAATTAAAATATAGCAGAAAATTTTGGTATTTTATTATTAAATAAATTTTAAATTAGATTTATTCAACCTAATACAACAATATAAATAAATTATCTAACATATTATAAAAAATAATTAATATAATTAATACTCTAATTATTAAAAAAATAAAAGAATTAATGTGAAACATATAAAATGAATTCAATAATTAAAAAATTATAATTGAACTCGTAAAATGTTATAAATAATAAGTCATTTTTAGAAAATCTTACAAATATCTAACTAATATTTGTAAAGTCTTACATAATGAAAAAAAATATTAATGATATTACTTTTATAAATAAAAAAATGACTAAAGTGATATAAAATATAAGTAATATACTAAAGTGTATATTTTTATAAAAGAAAATGACAATTAAAGTCCTCCATCATAAATTATATTACGTAAATTAATGTATATATTAAATTATAATAAAAATATTTTTGATATAAAAGCACGAGTAATATTTTATGTAATAATTTATGAAAATTTTATATATTTTAAATTGAAAATTAAAGATGATGTTTATTTTTATTAGTAAATATAATTAAATTTACATATCAAAATACTCAATCAAGTTAGTAATAAAAGTGGCTTACAACAAAGATATCATGAATTCAAGCTCATAGGAGTGTAAATTGTTATCGTATATATGTTTGTGGTATTTGTGTAGTATGAGTAGGAAAGCATCATTGATACACATTACAATTTGATAGAACGATGGTTAATAATTAACATATAGTTAGCTTTCATTTAATACACAGTAAGCATAATATTTAATAAATAAAATATTATTTATTAATTACGATATTGTCATTTTTTCACTTCTATAAATGGTCTCAGATCTCATTTTCTAAGTTTTTTTCTTTTTATTAAACTCCAGTTTTCTTAATCAATTACGAGAAAGATGACTAAAATATTAGAATAAATTTGATACCAATTGGTGTCGTTGTCTCTTGTTTTATAAGATTTGAAATTAGAGAAAGTAAAAAACATGAATAGCAAAAATGGAACACATGCAATAAATAAGTTAGCCAATGACCTTCATGTCTATTCAAAACTCTTCTCTATGTATATTAGACTATAAATAACACACAATGTCCATCCATAGACCATATCTCTTAAACTAAAGCTCGGAAGTCACAACCATCCATAAGTTCTAATTAGATTAGCAATGGAATCTGAATATGCTGATATATTAGCAATGCCTTCTCAATGTCCCGGTAATGTTTTTTACTTTCTTTCAAATAAATAAATAAATAAATATATATATATATAGGTAAAAATTTATTAATAGAAGTAGATTAATCTTTAATAGAAATTACAATTGAAAGATAAAATTAAATGAAATTATAAATATAAATATATATACAAGCAGGTAAGAATTCATGGCCAGAACTGTTGGGAGCAAATGGGGAAAAAGCAGCTGTTAAGATAGAGAAACAGAATAAACATGTGAAAGCCATAATTCTACTGGAAGGAACTCCAGTAACTCAAGACTACAGGTGCGATAGGGTACGTGTTTTCGTCGATAACGATGGTAAGGTTGTTCACGTCCCTCGGGTCGGCTAAGTAATTTCTTATGACCCATCAATGTATAACTTAAGTCTTGTTTATTTGTTATTAGAAAAAATAATAATAGTAAATAAGTTGTGATAATAATTTGAATAAATGCTACTGTTCTTTTTGTGAACTAGTAGTACTTCTTTTAGTTCCGGTGATGTAATTTTAATATATGCAATCATAATGATGGGTCTTTGATTAACTGTTTGCTTTTAATAATCTCCCCCACGCATCTAATTTCTCATTTGGACGTGAAACAATAAAAAAAAAAAATGATTAAATTATTTTAAAAATATATTTACATGTTTTATATAATCCAATTATTTACGTAATTTTATTTTTAATTTCTTAAAAAAAAATACATACTATTTTTATTTTTCATAGAAAGTAAAATAACATATATTTTTCACACACGTGTACACACCCACACACATATATATAAATCATTAAATCTTTACCATTTCTATTAATAATAAGAATTCAAAGCTTAATAAAAGGTTATGCAAAAAAGGTAAAAGAAAAACTCAACGCAATAATTTTCTTTTATCTTTTCCTTTTTTTAATATTTGCAGGTTTATTCTCTTAAAGATAAAGGGGTATAAATTTAACCCAACACAACCAAGATTTGAATGAATTTGATTTGACTAAAATTTGATTAGTCCTTCTACTCAAATCATTTTAGACAAAATATTTATATTACGAGTTTAAAACTCGGTTCGAAATATAAATTAAATTTAAATTTATAAAATATATGTATATTTTAATATGATATGTTATTGTTTTATAATTTATTATATCATTTAAACTCAAGCACGAACTTGAATAAATTCAAAGTTTAAAAAATCATGTCTGACTCTACTTTAATATTTTAGGACCGAACTTTAGATTTACAATTAATTTAAAAAATTCAATCAGATCCGACTTGAAAATATACATAACCCAATAACATTCAACCTAAACCAAAATTTTTGAACTTAGACTAAGTCGACCCACCAAAATTTACATCCCTATTACAAATCTAATAATAAAATTTTGCTTTTTTTATTAAAAATATTTACTTTCCATGAGTCTTCCTCCCACTTTCTCTTAAATATATTTTCATCTGTAAACAATGAAATAAAACACAATCGTCATATATGAAAATAATTATATTTCCAATGTTGTTAGATGGAATTTTTCCAAAGAAAAAAATATAAAAAAAATGGAAATTTTTAATGATAAAAAACTATTATTATCTAGATGAGAGGTTGTAAAATTCTTCAAGGTTTCAAATTTGGTATCATTAAGTCTATTAAATTATAACGGGTATTTTTTAATCCTCAATTTTGAAAAAAGGATTGATTAATAATAAATTATATTATTTTATTAATTCTTCTATTAATTTTTTTTTTCATGTCAAGTATTAAAATACAATAAAATACAAGCTATTAATATGGATAAATTAAAATTTTATATAAAATTATTTACCAAAAAAATCAACAAGACAAATATTGAGAAATTATAAAAAATAACACTTTTAAAACTTATAATAACGAAAATATCATCCCATAACATTGAATGTTTAATATTGAACGGGTCTAAATTATCGTAGTTCAATTTTAATGGCGTCTAATTGGACATACGTTTAAAAAAAATTAAAATAATAGTCCTTTTTTAATTATAAAAATATATAATTTGAATATAAAATATATTATTTTTATTATTATAAATTTAAGATGTATTATTTTTGTTATTTTTTTAATTATATTCTGACAAAAAAATATTTAAATATATTATTTTCTTATAATAAATAAAAATATTAAATTAAAAATTAAGACAATTATTAAATTAAATATTTTGCGGAAAAAATTCTTATTAACTGTCATTATATTATTATGTTAGTACAAATTCGTGTACGTATACTTTTAGGTGAATTGAACTTAAATTGTGCTGATGTGATCGTTCAAGTAATATTGAAATATTAAAAAATTAAAAAAATAAAAATAAAAACAAATATTCTCACTTCACATATTTTAGTTAGTCTGAACACGACGATAGTAAAGTAGTCAATAGTTCTTCAATCTAATACTGGTTTCAAAAGGATAAGATGGGATTGGATTGGATTTTAATATCATTTCAATAATAACTTGCCAAGTGGATGGAATATTGGACTGCTTTTATCAATTGCTGGAATTTTCCTCTTATTATTATTTTTTCACTATTTTAATCAAAAGTTATCCTACCTATTATATTAAATATTACATTAAAAATTATATATATATTTTAAAATATAATATTTATCATTTTTTTATTAATCAATTTTTAAGGATTTATTATATAAACATATTAATTAATTAATAATAATAAATTTAAAATTTTATTTTTAGAAAATAAATTAATTACAAAATTATGAACTAAAATATTATATTTATTATAGTGAATAAAAAATTAAAAATAGATATTAAATTTAATTAAAATATACATACAATTAAAAATATATATTGATGAACATTAATTCTCCAAATTAGTATATTTTAATTAATACATTTTAAAATACATATCAATAAATATTAAATTTTAAATTATTATATATAATAAAAATAAAATAATATTATTAAATAAAATAATATATTATATAATTATAAAAAAATAGTGCAATAAATAATATCAAATCAGTATAATAAACGCATTATATTAATTACTATATTATTTTAGTACAAAAGTTTAAACCCTAAATTGCTCTTAGTTCTTTACATTACTAGTAACAATTAAATTTATGTTACTATTTTTCTTTTGTTTTTTCTTTAGGTATCATCCTTATGTTAAATTATTATATGTAATTAAAAATAAAATAATTTATTATTTAATTATAAAAAAATAGTGCAATGAATAATATTAAATCAGTATAATAAATGCATTATATTAATTATTATATTATTTTAGTACAAAAGTTTAAACCGTAGATTGCTCTTAGTTCTTAACATTACTAGTAACAATTAAATTTATGTTACTATTTTTCTTTTATTTTTTCTTTTAGGTATCATCCTTATGACCAATTGTTTCAATTTATTTTTTATATTTTATTTCATTTATTAAATAATTATTTACCTAGTCACAAATTAAATAATCATTTTATTTCATCTTATGAAGAGATTTTTTTTCAATTAATAAAAATTTATTTTAAGTGTGGGTGAAAGGTTTAAGAAAAAAATAATAAAAATAACACTTTTAACATTAATTTTACACTAACTCATACTTATCTTAATTTAAAAAAATAATACTATTTTTATTATTATAAATTTTAAAAAATATTATTTTAAATAATTTTTAAATATTTAAATCTCCAACCTTCTGTTCCAATTAGATCACCACAATTTTACTAAGGATGCGTGAAAACTTTATTTTGAATGGAAACAAATAGAAACCAAGTGGGAATTAATAGCTATAATTATGTCATACTATTTAATAGAATTTTGTAATATCACAATAGAAGATTTAAAAACTTCAATTGAAATCATAAAAATTAACATTTAATAAAATAATTTAAACATATTTTCTAATAAATAATAATTTAAATTATAACAATATATTGCAATAAAAAGTAAAGACTTATTTATATTGAAAATGCTCACAAAGAAATATCAGCAATGCTGTATTAAGAACTAAAACATTTTAAAGTTATGAATAATAGGTCTTTTATATTTTTTAATTAAAAATTATGTGCTTTTATTTGAATTATTTTATTTAGTTAATTTCTGTAATCTATTTAAAATAAATACAAAATTAATTTTTTAAGCTTTTAAATTAATTATGACAAGAAATTAATAAAGTCTTTATTTAACGTGGTAATCATCATATGATTATAGTTCTTATTAGATATAATCTTTATTCTATTATTATATTTATAATCTTTATTTATTGTAAAAATAGATCTCAAAAGTTTAATTAATGTCAATAATTTAAAATATATAAATAATTTTATCTAAAAAATATTATACATAATTTAAATTTTTATATATAATAATAATAATATAGATATAGATAGATACTTCACATATGCTTAAAAAAATATTTATATAAAAATTATATTCGTCGTGCAACATGAAACACCAAGATTAATTTTATTATAAAGACGATTCACTGTTTAGGCCAACAAACATTTTATTTAAAAAATTCAGTTCTAATATATATAAATTTATATTTGTCTAATATGTAAAAGAAAGAATTTCAGAAATTAGCATCATTTTTAAAGCTTCGTGAAGAGAGAATCCAAAAGGCAAAAGCTGTAACTCTGTGTCGTACAAGTAAATTAGAGTAATTCTATATGTGTTTAAGAAGGATTTTTATCCCACTAATATATCAATTTTGTATTCATTTATACATACAAATTTTAATATTTGAATCAGATGAAATTCATAAATACTTATCAATTATGTAGTTTATTTTTAGTGAGGATAGAATAAGAAAGCATTTTTTTGATAATATATTAATTTTTTCAGTAAATTAAAGGAGACATAATAATGTACCTTCCATCGATCCTGTAAGAAGAAAAGACATTACAAAGGATACTAAATAAATAAAAAAAATTGCTAAAATTACGTGTTTGTGTATGTATATATTTAAAAAATTAAATTATTTATCTATTTTTTAAAATAATTTTTCACTTATCATAATATGATTGATGTAGATAAAAAATAGATAAAAATTTAAGTATTTTTAGCATTTTTTATGACATTAATTGGTATGTTTGGACTCTTTAAATAAATATGAAAAAAAGTAGTATTATATGCTTTAAATAAAATATTAATTCATAATTGAATGTAAAATTAATAATTTAAGATGATCAAATCATTATGGGGGCACTTAAAGAGAAAAAATTAATTAAATTGTATTATAAACACTAATGAATAATAAAAACTATTTTTAATATAAAAACAAGAGTAATTATTATAAAGTTTGTGTAATATTTTAGGAAAAAATTATATATTTTAAATTAAAAATTAAAGATGCTGCGTATTTTTAATAGTAAATATAAATATAATTAAATTTAATAAAATTTTTTTACCTTAATTGTGACTAGATATATACTTGTGATATATTATACATAGTGATGCTCAAATCTTTATATGCAGTCATCATTTAAGTCCTACATCATTCTTATTAGGAAAAAAATATTATTTTGAATATAACTCAATTATTTAATCAATTTAAAAAATAAATTAATTTTTTATATTATAAAAAAATGTACACTAAATTTTCAAACATAAGTTAAACATAACTTTTTACTTTATAAAAAAAATATACGTATGGAGGTAAATTAAGAATGATATATATATTAAAAATAAAATTTTATCAATAAAAAAAAAATCTATAAATGATTGCAGCACAAATTGATTTAGTCGACAGATTTATGCTAAAACTAATAAAAAAATAGTAGACACCTCCAACTATTCATGCTAGTTAGTAATTAAAGGGGACCACATTAAAGAGGTAGTAGATTATGAGGATTAAATTGTAATTTGTTCTTCTTCTTTTCAAAATGAGGTGTGGTTTAAGAAATAACTTTACAATTCCCCTCTTATTTACTCTATATTAGAGAGTAATTATGATAAATAAATAAATAAACAAATTGTTGCAATTGTTACCCCAAATAAGATAATGTTGTAACCTCATTTGTGCTGATCAAAAAACTTGTAATGCTTAACATTTTCCTAAATTTAATTTCAAATAGTATTATTATATGATACAAGTTATATACATCAATTTAAGGTTTAAGTTTTCATCAAATTTTTGTTATTTTTTATTAATTATGGTACAATTTTATATTCCTAATTTCCTATTTTATAAAATGATAACTCTGTCTTTGTTGTAATTGTCCATAAAATATGTTACATTCCTCATTATGTTATATTTCAGTAGGAACGTGAGATAAAAATATAAAATAAAAAAATGACAATTTAGAGTTCCAATAAAATACTAATATTTGAATTAAGATTATTAAAAGTTGAATTACCTATCATATTGCTTAGCAATAACTTGACCTTTCTAACTGGAGTTAATATTGTTGGAAAAAAAAAAAACAACACTTTCAAAAATTATATCATAAAAATATTATTATTTATGTCCATTGTTCGTATATTTTCATTATTAAAAAAGTTCAATTTATTATTTTATATTTAAAGTTATTTAAATTGAACTAAAATTATTAAGATTTGTTAATATGTTGAACAACATTCAATTCCATATTGTTCAATATAATTAAAATGTAATTTTTATCTTCATAAAATATTGAATATATTATAAAAATAGTATTCTTTATGTCCAATTATTTATTATTAAAAATGTTCAATCTATCAATTTATATTTAATGCTTTTCAAATGAAACTAAGACTATTAAAATTTGTTCAAAATTAAACACCATTTAATTCAATATCATTTACTATTATTAAAATAATATTTTCATCATTATAAAATATAGGGTTATTTTATATAATTTTGCGATAATTATTTTGTGTTAAAAATTACAACATTTTATATAACTTTTTAAAGTTACATAAAATAGAAAACAGAAAATTCTATCTGAATACACTTTTTATGTCCAATTTGTTAAGTCACACTATTTATTAATATTCATAAGCCTAATAAAAATCTAAAATGCCAAGTAGCTCACATAAAAAATTATTAAATAAAATATTTTTTTAAATTTATAATAATAAAATTAGTATCTTAATAATATTAAATATGTAACATTAAATATTTAATATTAAACGATTCTAAATTATTACAATTTAATTTAAACGATATTTAATTAAATTAAGGAACGTTCAAAAACATATATATATATATATATATATATATATATATATATATATATATATATATATATATATATATTATTTTTTTAATTATAAAAATATATGATATAAAAATAAAAATATTATTTTTATTAAAAAAAATCATACTTATAAATTCCTAAAACGTCAGACTTAATTCTATTAATAGTAAGTGAAATAATGATTTCTTTTTTCCCTAAAGATCCACTTAATTTTTTTTTTTTGAAAAAAAGGGCTCTAAAAGTCCTTTTTTTTATTAATAAAGAGAAAATAACTCACACACCCGTGGTGGAATTCGAACTTGGGTTGCTAGTGGGGGAAGGAGGAGTCTTACCACTAGACCACAAGAGATTCCCTCCCTAAAGATCCACTTAGAAAATAACGCAACACAGTATAAAATTATCATTTCGTTTTCAGACATAAATACTCCGTAATAGAAATATTCCTTTATAACTTTCTAGATTTCATACATATCCAGTCATTATCAAACTCAAAATGCTACCTAATTGTATAAAATTTTAAATACATCAGAACTCAATTCAGATTTAAAACAATCATACAAACATTTTTCTTTTCCCACAATATACTAAACATTAAAATGTATCATAAGCTCTTCCACAAGATATTAAACTACTTTTTACCGAAACCATTACTTTTGATTGACGCACAGGCATATATTTCGTACAATCATAATTGGTTATTTATTTATTTATTTAATTTTTTTTTAATTCACCTTCATATAACTGTATTCAAATAATTTCTTGAATCAATCAATCACTTGTCCTTCTCGTTGGTATTAAAGAATTTATTTTCAATAATACTGATATAAAATTTAAAAATAATTATAAAAATTAATTATTTTAAAAATTAAAATTTTATATATTATATAAAATTTATATAGTATTAAAAATTTAGTTAATTAATAGACAAAATATTCTAAACCTTGCCTACCAAAAAAAAACATGAAGGGCCTTGGGAATAAAAAAAAAGGACAAATAACTTAAATATAATATAAAATAATAAATTAAAAATATAAAGTATAGCTTTAAAAAAAAAAAAAAAACAAATACTCACATTTTGAGAAAAAATGTTAAAAAAATTATCTCACATTATTTAAACATGATATTAATACAAAATTTATAAATAATCGTAAAATTTAACGATCTTAAAAACTAATCATTTAAAAAATAAATATTTTATATTATTTATACATTATATAAAATTTTCAGTTCACTGTCATGTCAAATGAAATCCACGTCTTTCTATTATAGCATTGGTTTTTGCATTGTCTGATACTTCTATTATTGTAAATGACACATCAAAGCAAGTCCACACTCAACTTTCTCAAGCTTCCATCTCAAAGGATATGCCTAGGGTCACTAGCTCTTGAACCATATATGATCTGATTCCATATAGGGAAAAATTCTTCTTTCTGAAATGATCGTTGATTTCTCATTCACATCGATTTGAACTTACAAGTGAGAGATACATGTAGAATGGAATAAGAAAAAGTCCGGACATCATAAATTTATAATAAATTTTAAATAATGTTATAGAATTTGATTATTATTATTTTATCTCAATTTATTAAAAATCAAACAGAGCATCACATTTTTTTTAATAATAGAAGTAACCAAACAGAGCATTTCATCAAATGGTACTTCATTTTTTTTAAGAAAATGAATGGGAGGAGTTTACAGAAAGTATGTGTTTCGTTAATCTTTTAAATTTTGAAAGTTCATGATTTTAAAGACTTTGACATAATATAAGAGTTTTAGTCAATTGGACCAAAAATTTTGAACTTTATTTATTAAACATAATACTAATGTAAAATTTATAAATAATTATAAACATTATTATTCTGCAAAATGATATAACATGATATTTTATTTCTCGTATAACTCTGTTAATCTTTATATCAAAGTCATAGACTCTTCTTAGCACCTTAGAGAGCTTCAAGTTCCTCAATCAATGGATTTTCAGTCCAGACTTTATGCCCTGGATTGATGCATATAATAAATTTTTAACTTTTATATACTATACCACTGCAATTCTTTCGATAGGATAGATAACAATAACTAAGAGAATATATATAATTGCAAAAATCAATATTATTACCTATAATATAATATAGTAAATCCCTCTAATTTATACTTGAAATATATACCTCAATCTTATCTCTTTCAAAAATAATAGTGGAGGTGGGGATTATTAAAAATAATCATGATATTAAACCGTTCATTAACCAATATTCCTCACAGAATATGCTAACATGACATTGATAAGGTATTAACACAACTAAAATAAACATGATTAAATTACAACTTATAACTAAATATTTTATTAATTAAAATATATGCCTTACAATTACAAATAATTTATTTGACAAAATATCATCTAAATATTTTATTATTATGTCAAGTAACGTAACAACACTAAACACAAACCGAAGACATAATTAAATTATTCTAGTATAGAGTAGAAGTAGTGATTGTTAGCGTGAGTCATGTAATTAATGTCTATTTGTAATAGAATTTTAAGTTGTACATAATTTTATTTTATTTAGGACTCTTGTATTTTATCTTCTATATATACCTCTATTGTGAGATAGTAATAAAACAAGAAATATATTTCATTCAGTATTATTTAACCTGGTATCAGAGCGAAGGTTGAATTTTATCTTCTTTTTCTGTACACCGCCGCCGCTCCATGCCGCCTCCCTGTCCAGCGCCGCCACTCAGCGCCGCCTCCTGTCCAGCACCGCTTCCTGTCCAGCGCCGCCTGTCCCGCGCCGCCTCCTGTCCAGCACCGCTTCCTGTCCAGCGCCGCCTCCTGTCCAGCGCCGCCTGAGTATACATGAATCTTCCATATGAGTATGTAGCTGCTTCTCCTGGTAAATTTGTATGCAAATTGAAGAAGTCTTTGTATGATCTCAAGCAATCCCCTCGAGCCTGGTTTGGAAGGTTTTCAAAATTTATGCAGAAGGTTGGTTACAGGCAGAGTAATTCAGACCATACGCTATTTCTCAAACATCAACAAGGGAAGGTAACAGCTTTAATTATTTATGTTGATGATATGGTAATTACTGGAGATGATGTTGTTAAGATGGATAAATTACAGAGACAGCTAACCTCTGAGTTTGAGATGAAGAATTTGGGTGAACTGAAGTACTTCCTAGGAATTGAGGTAGCTAGGGGAAGCGAAGGAATCTTTCTATGTCAGAGAAAATACATTCTTGACCTACTAACTGAAACATGCATGTTGGATTGTAAACCTATTGACACTCCTATTGAGCAAAATCATTGTCTAGCAGTGTAATATCCCAAAATTTCAAATAACATTAATTATTAAAAATAAAGAGTTATTTGAGAGTAAATTATAAGTTTAAAATAGAATTATAAGTATAAATAAACTCTTTAAAGATAAAACAGAAAGTAGGTTTGAATTTGTTATCTAAGGTATATTGGACTCTTATTTAATTCAAAGAATATGACAATAATAATTAGAATATCCTAATAAGAATAGGTTTCTATTCACATATAAACTCTTTATTTGAATAAAATATATAAATTCTTTACTAGACCAAAGGAGAAACAAAAACCCTACGTCTATTCTTCTCACATATGTCTTTCACAACAACAGTCATAAGAGAATAGAAGTTTATGAAGTAAACTAGGTACGTTTGTTAATTTTCCTCCATCACTTTATCAGTTATGATTTAAGGGTTTATGGTTAATGTTTAGTGATTTTTCTAAGAAATTTTATAAAGTAATTGTTTGCAAATTTTCTGCAGAATCTTGAAAATAAATTAGTTTCGAAACCTTATACTATTCAATAAAATCTTAAACTATTTTTATATTAAACTAGACTTCTTGAAGAGTTCAACGAATATTTATTTGTCAAAATATTATTTATATTGAATTTGTTATGAATTTGTGAAGTTTGTGTTTTGAATCTGTCAATTTTTGAACTACTCGAATTTTAGGGTTGTTTTATATGGGTTTTGATTTCAATTTGAAGATAAAATTTTTGTCTTTATAACTATACACAATAAGAAAATTTTTGTCTTTGGAACCTTTATAAAATTTGATGTATTTAATTTAATATAATTTTTTGAAGTCAAAATTTTATGTTGGAAACAGGAAACCTGACAGATTAAAACGAAAAGTTTGGAATTAATTTATGGTGTTAAAAATGTTAAACATTTGTGAAAATTTTTATAATACGTTATATGGGTCTTATTTATTATTTGATAAAATTTTATGATTTTTAGATAAGATATATATATGTTATGAATTTTTTATTTATATATGTTTGTTGCTCAAATATTTTACAGCAGATTTATTGAACTAGTTTCAAAACCCGTTTTACCTATGAAAACAGATTCCAAAGTATTTGTAAATTTTTATGTATAATAATATTTAAGTTATAAAACTACGGTTAAAATTTCAATTTGATATGATTTTCCAATATTTTTCTAAAATTGTTTAAGTCCAGTAGTATTGCTGATTTTCTTATACCGGCAGTTTTAAAAGTTATCAAATAAAAATCACTTTTGTAATATATTAATACTTAGGTCTAACTCTTGTTTTTCTAAAAGTTTCATATTTTTATTCACAAAATTATTAGTTGTTTCCACTGTCAGCAGAAACTAAATAATTAATTTCAAACTTAATTGGTGTCATAAGATTACCAAATTTTTCAGAGTTTTCATAGAGGTATAGTAAAATTTTTAATAAATTTTTTAGGTAAAACCGAATGCTAAACAATTACAAAAGTGATTTTTATTTGATAACTTTTAAAACTGCCAGTATAAGAAAATCAACAATACTACTGGACTTAAACAATTTTAGAAAAATATTAGAAAATCATATCAAATTGAAATTTTAACCGTAGTTTTATAACTTAAATATTATTATACATAAAAATTTACAAATACTTTGAAATCTGTTTTCATAGGTAAAACGGGTTTTGAAACTAGTTCAATAAATCTGCTGTAAAATATTTGAGCAACAAACATATATAAATCAAAAATTCATAACATATATATATCTGATCTAAAAATCATAAAATTTTATAAAATAATAAATAAGACCCATATAACGTATTATAAAAATTTTCACAAATGTTTAACATTTTTAACACCATAAATTAATTCCAAACTTTTCGTTTTAATCTGTCAGGTTTCCTGTTTCCAACATAAAATTTTGACTTCAAAAAATTATATTAAATTAAATACATCAAATTTTATAAAGGTTCCAAAGACAAAAATTTTCTTATTGTGTATAGTTATAAAGACAAAAGTTTTATCTTCAAATTGAAATCAAAACCCATATAAAACAACCCTAAAATTCTAGTAGTTCAAAAACTGACAGATTCAAAATACAAACTTCACAAATTCATAACAAATTCAATATAAATAATATTTTGACAAATAAATATTCGTTGAACTCTTCAAGAAGTCTAGTTTAATATAAAAATAGTTTAAGATTTTATTGAATAGTATAAGATTTCGAAACTAATTTATTTTCAAGATTCTGCAGAAAATTTGCAAACAATTACTTTATAAAATTTCTTAGAAAAATTACTAAACATTAACCATAAACCCTTAAATCATAACTGATAAAGTGATGGAGGAAAATTAACAAACGTACCTAGTTTACTTCATAAACTTCTATTCTCTTATGACTGTTGTTGTGAAAGACATATGTGAGAAGAATAGACGTAGGGTTTTTGTTTCTCCTTTGGTCTAGTAAAGAATTTATATATTTTATTCTAATAAAGAGTTTATATGTGAATAGAAACCTATTCTTATTAGGATATTCTAATTATTATTGTCATATTCTTTGAATTAAATAAGAGTCCAATATACCTTAGACAACAAATTCAAACCTACTTTCTGTTTTATCTTTAAAGAGTTTATTTATACTTATAATTCTATTTTAAACTTATAACTTACTCTCAAATAACTCTTTATTTTTAATAATTAATGTTATTTGAAATTTTGGGATATTACAAGCAGAGTATCCAGATCAAGTACCAACTGATCGAGCTCGCTATCAGAGGTTGGTTGGGCGCCTAATTTATTTGACACATACTAGACCAAATGTTGCATATGCAGTAAGTGTGGTAAGTCAGTTCATGCATAACCCGAGTGAGAGTCACATGGATGCAGTTGTGAGAATTTTAAGGTACTTGAAGTCAGCTCCAGGAAAAGGAGTAATGTTCACTAAACACAACAATCCTCTTGAAGTTTGTGGCTTCACAGATGCAGATTGGGCAGGAAGTATTACAGATAGAATGTCGATATCGGGTTACTTTACCTTTGTGGGAGGTAATTTCGTTACATGAAAAAGTAAGAAGCAGAAAGTTGTGGCACAATCTAGTGCTGAGGCTAAGTATAGAGGTATGGCTCATGGTGTTTGTGAACTGCTGTGGATAAAAGGTTTATTGTTTGATTTGGGTCTCGAACTCAAAAATACTATGGAGTTGTATTGTGATAGTCGAGCACCCATTGACATATCACAAAATCCAGTACAGCATGATCGTACTAAGCATGTGGAGGTTGATCGTCATTTTATAAAAGAGAAGCTAGATGCCAAACTCATTAGCTTTCCTTTTGTTCCAACTGAGAAGCAACTTGCAGATGTGCTCACCAAAGGAGTTTCCAAGAAGGTGTTTTATGACTCACTAAGCAAGTTGGGCATGGTCGATATGTATGCGCCAACTTGAGGGGGAGTGTTAGCGTGAGTCATGTAATTAATGTCTATCTGTAATAGAGTTTTAAGTTGTACATAGTTCTATTTTATTTAGAACTCTTGTATTTTATCTTCTATATATACCTCTATTGTGAGGTACTAATAAAACAAGAAATATATTTCATTCGATATTATTTAACCGTGATAACCTCGTGGAGTAAATGAAGGCAGACTGACTTTTTCAAGGCACGAAACTATTGCTTGAGCACAATCACGAGACTATAATAATATATAGCATTAAAATAATGTAATCAGAAACATAAATATTTATATATAATCTTCAAATTAATGAAGCAACTACTTAAGCTTATAAATTTCCTCAAAGATAAACTCTTTACAAATTAAATTCCAAATGAATTGACATGATTCGGGTTATTACAATAATCGGATTGTCTATCTCTAAGTAAGAAATCAATTAAAGTTTAATTAATTAATGAAATTTATCAAAAGGAAATAACATATAAATTATGACAAGAACAAAATTAAGAAATAATTAATTAACCTGGAAATTCTTGTCGAAACATAGATGAACATCCGCAATAGCGGATTTAGAGCAGGTTAAATGAGGTTTAGCTCCGTAAGCTTTCTTAAATTTATACACTAGTGTGACATGGTAATGAAAGAATCCAAAAGTCACAACGATATCGTCCGAGCAAAATTAAAGAGGTGGGATCAAAATAATTGCTTGCATCAATCACTCTCAAAGAAGGAAAATGACATTACACATATTTGGTCCGTATGTCCAGAAAAAAGTTATCGAAACAACAAATATAATATTAAAAAAAATTATAATAATAAAAATAATATTTTTAATATTAACCTAATATTCATTTATATTTATTTTTTAAAAAATATATTATTTTTATTATTATAAATTTTTAAAATATTATTTTAAATAATTTTTAAAAAATATTTTTATTACTATTTATATATTAATTTATATTGTATAATTTAATTAATTATTATGAATAAGTAATTTTATAATTACTTTATTATTTTATGTTTTAATTTTATATTTAATTATTAACTAATACATTATTTTATAAAATGAAATTAATAGCTATAAAATATTATGTTTTTTAATCCATTGTATCTCAATAGTTAAAGTTGAGATTTAGATGCGATAGAAAAGATAAAATTATTATCTTAAATTTTAATACTTAAAATTAAAGAATATAATAAATTGCATAAAAATGATGACAATTGATCTTATTCCTTACTTTGTAACACTATTTAACAATTATCGATAATGTTATCGAAAAATGTGCGTAGATTTTTAAAGAGAAGTTATTGTTTATTTTTTAGTAAGAGTTGACGTGGTATTCATGATGATAATATATAAAATTAGTACAATATTTAAAAAAAAAAAAAATTAAAAGATTAATATTTTAGAAAAAGTTTGATTATTTTTTTTTTATTTTAGACATTGTTCAATTTAAATTATAATTATATAGAGTTTAATGTTAAAATATAGTCCAGTCGACCCATGCAGTTACAAAAAATAAAGATATTATTTTTTGTAATTTTTTAATATTTATTTAAAAGAATATAAATATTTAATACTTAATTACAAAATAAATAAAATAATTGATAAAGAGTATCACTTTACTTTAGAATAATAAACAACATCCCATAACTTAATAGTACATACCAACAAGATATTTAATATTTTGTCATTTTTGGAAAACAATCAACAATTACGTTTTTGCTAAAAAAATTAGTTATGTGGGGGATGATTTTATCAACTAAATCTATCAAAAACAAGACATTTATATGAAACATAAGCGTAGTTAGATCGTGTGTTTCGATTTGTGCTTTAAACGATGTAACTGTATTCTCACTACTACTTTCAAAAATCGTAAGTAAGATTATTTTATTTTTATATTTAATTATATTATATTATTATTATTAAAAATTAATTATATTAATAATAATTTAAATTGTATGTAAGAGGTAAATGCATGTTGCAACTACACAGGACTACGAGGTGCAAGGTTTGAAACTTGAGGTATTGCACCTCGATGTCAAGCCAGAGATGAGACATTTTTTGCTAACGTGTGATTGGGAAACGACAATAAAGTTTTGATCATCTAGATAGGACCTCGTCGGTGCCATCTACATCTACTGATGAGTGTTTTTCTAGATGAACAAAAAAATAATAATAATTTGAGTTTGGTTCAAATCATCACATTTATATGTATAAGATGAATGTTAAAACAAAAGTTTGCACATATTATCATAATTACATTACTGTGTGACAAATTTTTTTGAAAAATAAATAAATTCTCATTTTTTAAAATTATTTTAATATTTAAGATGTTATAATAAATTTGAATATAAATTTCTGTTATTCGATATTTAATTTTTTTATATACAAATAATTCATATTTTAAATGAAAATGTTTTTCATGTGAGTATTGATGCAATTATTTCATGTGGAGAACTTTTTTCATAAAATTTTGAAATGTAGCCGCGTACACAGAGTTACTCTATATACCCAGGTCCCAAGAGATCAAATGAACGATTTCATCGTCTTCTTTTTCTTTTTCTATTTTTTTTCCTATAAAAATTAATTGTTTTTAGCTAATTTGTATCCAAGCGTGTTTGTTTTTAAAATATTGCTATTTATATTAAATTAAGGAAGTAATTGAATAAATTTTTATAAAATCAATTAAAATATATCCAGTAAATTAATATTTGATTTATGTATTATAATTAAAAAAAAATTTGTTATTATATAAATTGGCCGTAATTATAAGTATGAAAATACGGTCAATTAATTTGGTACATCTAATTTAGATTTTCATTGAAAAAATAAAATTATTTGTACAGTTTTCATTTTCAACATATTGTATACATTACATTTTTTTTAACCTCCAAGATAGTTTATACTAAAAACGAAAACCTTCGTTTAAAAATAAAACTTTTTAAATTACATGTTCGTGGTTAATAACTTAAATTATGACTATATTACTACAATAAAAATAAATAAATATAATGGTATGATATAACCTTTATTCATATATAATATTTTATTTTTGATCTCTATCATAAAAAAAAATACATATTTATTTTTCTTATAACGTAAATGAACAAATATTTTTTTAATATTATAAGAAAAATGAACATATATTTTTCTAATTAAAAAAGATTAAAAATAAAATAATTTAAATAATTAAGTTATTTATACACTATATACTATATGATGAAAAATATCATAGATATATTAATATTGAAAATGCTCCTAAAGAAATATTTGCAATGTTGTATTAAGAATTAAAACACTTTAAAGTTATGAATAATGGGTCTTTTATATCTATAAATTTTATAAGAAAATTATCAAAAATAGCACCCTAAAATTTATAGTAATAAAATTAACATCCCAATAATATTGAATGTTTAATATTCAATTTGAACGTTTAATATTCAATTTGAACGTTCAATATTAAACGAGTCTAAATTATCGTCGTTCAATTCTAATTAGATAAATGTTCAAAGAAAAATGACATATTAGTCATTTTTTTAATTGTAAAAATATAAATTTGAACACAAGAGATGCTAGTTTTATTATTAAAAATTTAGAGGGGTATTAGCTTTATTATTCTCCTAATTTTATATATACTTAAAAAATATATATAAAAATTATATTCTTCACGAAACACCAAGAATAATTTTATTGTAAAGACGATTCACTATTTAAGGAAAAAAAAACTGTCTATTTAAAATTTCAGTTCTAATATATATAAATTTATATGTAAAAGAAATATTTTCAGCACATCACGTTGGAAGCTTCGTGAAGAGAGAGAATCCAAAAGCGGTAACTCAGTATTGTCCAAGTGAATTAAAGCGGTGGAGACATATTAAATTATTAACGCACCTTCCATCAAAGAGTAATGCAATATATAAAAATTTCACGTGTTAGTTATGAGTTCTCGAATTTTCCCTTACTTGTCGGCCACTATCAAAACTCATTAAGAAATGCGGTTCCAAGTTGAAAATCTTATTTAACCGATGACAATTAGTGGAG
Organism: Elaeagnus macrophylla; assembly: GCA_029378325.1. Lineage (NCBI taxonomy): Eukaryota > Viridiplantae > Streptophyta > Magnoliopsida > Rosales > Elaeagnaceae > Elaeagnus > Elaeagnus macrophylla. The sequence goes on along the minus strand of CM055649.1, from coordinate 22,679,592 downwards.
TAACACTCCTACATTAGTTATGACATATAGGATTATCCAGTAGTCATTACAAAAATATTATTTATCAATATTAAATTCAGTTATAATTTTATACGATAAAAATTAAATAAATATATAATATTAAAAAAAAAATTGTCTTATTTATTGCTTAATTTATATATAAGTAATGATATAAATTATAACTCATTTGAGTCATACTTTTAAGTATTATTCTAGTTATTAATTATATGTCAAGTTAGAGATATATAATGATGAAATGATTATGAAACCTTTGCTAATGAGAAATTATTCATTACTTTTGAGAAAATAATAATGTGATATTCTAATTCAATAAAATGCAAAATTAGTACAACTATTTTTTTTAAAAATAAAACTATAACAACTAATAAAATTATTTTAAAGTATATTCTAGAAATAACAAATAATATATTTTTATTAATAAATAGTCAATTAAATAATATAAATAATAATAATTTTTCCATTGAACACGAAAAAAGAAAAAAAATTACAAATGACAACTTTGAACACTGCAGTTAATTATGAAAGAAGTATATTGTATACTTAAAATTATTATATTTATTAAATAACTTATTAATTTATAATTAAAATATAAAATTAATGATGTAAAACTATAAAATTATTGTAAAATTAAATACTAATAAAAATTAATTAAATTATAGAGAAAAATATTCTAAAGGTCCTATATTTCTTTGAAAATGTGTAGTTTAGTTTTCTACATATTTTTTACAAAATTTAAGTGCTATTCTTACGAAAAAAACAGTACAAGTCCTCTTTTTATAAAAAAAAAATGATAACATAAGTCCTTTTTTTAAGAAAATATAAAAAATATCTCTAGATCTTGTCTATTAATTATAAAAATTTATTTGTACATATTAAAAATTTTATGTCAATAAAATTTTAAAAAGTAAAAAATTTTATCTGCTTAAATATTAAAGATTATTAAAATTAAAATATAGCAAAAAATTTTGGTATTTTATTATTAAAGAAATTTTAAATTAGATTTATTCAACCTAATACAACAATATAAATAAATTATCTAAAATATTATAAAAAATAATTAATATAATTAATACTCTAATTATAAAAAAAATAAAAGAATTAATGTGAAACATATAAATGAATTCAATAATTAAAAAAATTATAATTGAATTCATAAAATGTTATAAATAATAACTCATTTTTATAAAATCTTACAAATATCTAACTAATATTTGTAAAGTCTTACATAATGAAAAAAAAATATTAATGATATTACTTTTATAAATAAAAAAAATGACTAAAGTAATATAAAATATTAGTAATATACTAAAGTGTATATTTTCATAAAAAGAAATGACAATTAAAGTCCTCCATCATAAATTATATTACGTAAATTAATTTATATAATAAATTATAATAAAAAAAAATTTTGATAAAAAAGCACGAGTAATATTTTATGTAATAATTTATGAAAATTTTATATATTTTAAATTGAAAATTAAAGATGATGTTTATTTTTATTAGTAAATATAATTAAATTTATATATCAAAATATTCAATCAAGTTGATAATAAAAGTGGCTTACAATAAAGATATCATGAATTCAAGCCTCATAGGAGTGTAAATTGTTATCGCATATATGTTTGTGGTATTTGTGTAGTATGAGTAGCAAAGCATCATTGATACACATTACAATTTGATGGAACGATGGTTAATAATTAACATATAGTTAGCTTTCATTTAATACACAGTAAGCATAACATTTAATAAATAAAATATTATTTATTAATTACAATATTATCATTTTTTCACTTCTATAAATAGTTCTCATATCTCATTTTTTAAGTTTTTTTCTTTTTATTAAACTCCAGTTTTCTTAATCAATTATGAGAAAGATGATTAAAATATTAGAATAAATTTGATACCAATTGGTGTCGTTGTCTCTTGTTTTATAAGATTTGAAATTAGAGAAAGTAAAAAACATGAATAGCAAAAATGGAACACATGCAATAAATAAATTAGCCAATGTGGACCTTCATGTCTATTCAAAACTCTTCTCTATGTATGTTAGACTATAAATAACACACAATGTCCATCCATAGACCATATCTCTTAAACTAAAGCTCGGAAGTCACAACCATCCATAAGTTCTAATTAGATTAGCAATGGAATCTGAATATGCTGATATATTAGCAATGCCTTCTCAATGTCCCGGTAATGTTTTTTACTTTCTTTCAAATAAATAAATATATATATATATAGGTAAAAATTTATTAATAGAAGTAGATTAATCTTTAATAGAAATTACAATTGAAAGATAAAATTAAATGAAATTATAAATATAAATATATATACAAGCAGGTAAGAATTCATGGCCAGAACTGTTGGGAGCAAATGGGGAAAAAGCAGCTGTTAAGATAGAGAAACAGAATAAACATGTGAAAGCCATAATTCTACTGGAAGGAACTCCAGTAACTAAAGACTTCAGGTGCGATAGGGTACGTGTTTTCGTCGATAAAGATGGTAAGGTTGTTGACGTCCCTCGCGTCGGCTAAGTAATTTCTTATGACCCATCAATGTATAACTTAAGGCTTGTTTGTTATTAGAAAAAATAATAATAGTAAACAAGTTGTGATAATAATTTGAATAAATGCTACTGTTCTTTTTGTGAACTAGTAGTACTTCTTTTAGTTCCTGTCATGTAATTTTAATATATGCAATGATAATGATGGGTCTTTATATCTTTGATTAACTGTTTGCTTTTAATAATCTCCCCCACGCATCTAATTTCTCATTTGGACGTCAAACAATAAAAAAAAAAAATGATTAAATTATTTTAAAAATATATTTACATGTTTATATAATCCAATTATTTATATAATTTTATTTTTAATTTCTTTAAAAAAAACATATTATTTTTATTTTTCATAGAAAGTAAAATAACATATATTTTTTACACACGTGCACACACCCACACAACACATATATATATATATATATTTTGGTATAAATATATATTTTATTTTGTGTTGTAAAAAAATAATGTATATTTTTTATTAAGAGGATTAAAATTAAAATTCTTGCATAAAAGAAATTATGATAATTAAACCTTTAAAAAATGCAACAATAAAATATTTAAAGCATATCACTTTTAATAAATACAATTAATATGCTTTATTTTCAGAAAATTTACGAGGAATTTCAGGGATCCTTGCCATGGTTCAATTTTTATTTATTCTTGACTATAAATCCTTAAATCTTAACCATTTCTATTAATAATAAGAATTCAAAGCTTAATAAAAGGTTATGCAAAAAAGGTAAAAGAAAAACTCAACGCAATAATTTTCTTTTATCTTTTCCTTTTTTTAATATTTGCAGGTTTATTCGGGATATAAATTTAACCCAACACAACCTGAATTTAATTTGACTAAAATTTGATTAATCCTTCTATTCAAATTATTTTAGACAAAATATTTATATTACGAGTCTGAACTCAATTCAAAATATAAATTAAATTTAAATTTATAAAATCTATGTATATTTTAATATGATATGTTATTTTTTTATAATTTATTATATCATTTAAACTCAAGCACGAACTTGAATAAATTCAAAGTTTAAAAAATCATGTCGGACTCTATTTTAATATTTTAGGACCGAACTTTAAATTTACAATTAATTTAAAAAATTCAATCAAATCCGACTTGAAAATATACATAATCCTATAATATTCGACTTAAACCAAAATTTTTGAACTTAGGCTAAGTCGGCCCACCAAAATTTACATCCCTATTACAAATTTAATAATAAAATTAGCTTTTTTTATTAAAAATATTTACTTTCCATGAGTCTTCCTCCCACTTTGTCTTAAATATATTTTCATCAGTAAACAATGAAATTAAACACAATCGTCATATATGAAAATAATTATATTTCCAATGTTGTTAGATGGAATTTTTCCAAAGAAAAAAATATAAAAAGATGGAAATTTTTAATTATAAAAAACTATTATTATCTAGATGAGAGATTGTAAAATTCTTCAAGGTTTCAAATTTGGTATCATTAAGTTTATTAAATTATAACAGGTATTTTTTAATCCTCAATTTTGAAAAAAGGATTGATTAATAATAAATTATATTATTTTATTAATTCTTCTATTAATTTTTTTTATGTCAAGTATTAAAATACAATAAAATACAAGCTATTAATATGGATAAATTAAAATTTTATATAAAATTGATTACCAAAAAAATCAACAAGATAAATATTGAAAAATTATAAAAAATAACACTTTTAAAATTTATAATAACAAAAATATCATCCCATAACATTGAATGTTTAGTATTGAACGAGTCTAAATTATCGTAGTTCAATTTTAATGGCGTTTAATTGGATAGGCGTTTAAAGAAAATTGAAATAGCAGTCATTTTTTAATTATAAAAATATATAATTTGAATATAAAATATACTATTTTTATTATTATAAATTTGAAGATGTATTATTTTTGTTATTTTTTTAATTATATTCTGACAAAAAAATATTTAAATATATTATTTTTTTATAATAAATAAAAATATTAAATTAAAAATTAAGATAATTATTAAATTAAATATTTTGCGGAAAAAATTCTTATTAACTGTCATTATATTATTATGTTAGTACAAATTCGTGGCAGTATACCTTTAGGTGAATTGAACTTAAATTGTGCTGATGCGATCGTTCAAGTAATATTGAAATATTAAAAAAATAAAAATAAAAACAAATATTCTCACTTCACATATTTTAGTTAGTCTGAACACGACGATAGTAAAGTAGTCAATAGTTCTTCAATCCAATACTGCTTTCAAAAGGATAAGATTGGATTGGATTGGATTGGATTTTAATATCATTTCAATAATAACTTGCCAAGTGTATGGAATATTGGACTGCTTTATCAATTGCTGGAATTTTCCTCTTATTATTATTATTATTTTTTCACTATTTTAATCAAAAGTTATCGTTATTTATTATCTCCTACCTATTATATTAAATATTATATTAAAAATTATATATATTTTTTAAAATATAATATTTATTACTCTTTTTATTAATCAATTTTCAAGGATTTATTATATAAACATATTAATTAATTAATAATAATAAATTTAAAAATTTTATTTTTAAAAAATAAATTAATTACAAAATTATGAACTAAAATATTATATTTATTACAGTGAATAAAACATTAAAAATAGATATTAAATTATTATAATTTAATTTAAACGACGTTTAATTAAATTAACGAACGTTAAAAACATATATATATATATATATATAGTATTAAAAATTTAATTAATTAATAGGCAAAATATTCTAGACCTTGCCTAAAAAAAAAAACATGAAGGGCCTTGGGAATAAAAAAAGACAAATAATTTAAATATAATATAATATAATATAATAAATTAAAAATACAAAGTATAACTTAAAAAAAAAAAAGACAAATACTTACATTTTGAGAGAAAATGTTAGAAAAATTATCTCACATTATTTAAACGTGATATTAATACAAAATTTATAAATAATCATAAAATTTAACAATCTTAAAAATTAATTATTTAAAAAATAAATATTTTATATTATTTATATATTATATAAAATTTTCTGTTCACTATCATGTCAAATGAAATCCACGTCTTTCTATTATAGCATTGGTTTTTGCATTGTCTGATACTTCTATTATTGTAAATGACACATCAAAGCAAGTCCACACTCAACTTTCTCAAGCTTCCATCTCAAAGGATATGCCTAGGGTCACTAGCTCTTGAACCATATATGATCTGATTCCATATATGGAAAAATTCTTCTTTCTGAAATGATCGTTGATTTCTCATTCACATCGATTTGAACTTACAAGTGAGAGATACATGTAGAATGGAATAAGAAAAAGTCCGGACATCATAAATTTATAATAAATTTTAAATAATGTTATAGATTTTGATTATTATTATTTTATCTCAATTTATTAAAAATCAAACAGAGCATCACATTTTTTTTAATAATAGCAAAGTAACCAAACAGAGCATTTCATCAAGTGGTACTTCATTTTTTTTTTTTTTTTTTAAGAAAATGAATGGGAGGAGTTTATAGAAAGTATGTGTTTCGTTAATCTTTTAAAATTTGAAAGTTCATGATTCTTAAGACTTTGACATGATATAAGAGTTTTAGTTAATTAGACCAAAAATTTTGAACTTTATTTATTAAACATAATATTAATGTAAAATTTATAAATAATTATAAACATTATTATTTTACAAAATGATATAACATGATATTTTATTTCTCATATAATATGTTATATTTAATTTTATTGTTATATGTAATTTCTTACATCAACCTTGGACAAGATCCCTAACAATGGCTATTAGGAAATGGAACTTACATCAACCTTCGACGAGATCCCTAACAATGACTATTAGAAAATGGAAGAGATCATAGGCAATAGTTGCCTGAAATGTGGTAGGGTTTGACCATCATCTCATCTTTTTATTAGATATCAGCAAAACTTTGATCTTCAAGACATTTAGCAAACAATGTTGAATCCTACCAAAAAAAAAAAATAATAATAATAATAATTAAAAAGTAGTTTGAGATGAACTCGTACTCCGATAAAGCGCTTTGGTAGGATTTCCTAGCTTTTTTTCAGCCCTTGTTTCATCTCCATCTTTTTCCTCCTCTGCTTCTCCATCGGCATCGCCTCCACTTTTGATTTTGAATTTCTTTTGTTTTCCATTGACGAAATTGTTGTCAATTATCTCGAGTTGCATAGTTTTGGTTAGTAGCCTAAAGGCCAAACCTATTTTATTTTCTTCTCGTAATTTTTTAGTTCGTCTCTTTTGAGTCTTTCCTACCCCTTATAGCTTGTTTTGTTCCATATGTAGCCAGTTGAAATTTCGATGATTGTCGCATGGTTCAATTCTAATTAGAGACCGATGAGACACAACTGCTAATTAATTTTGACTTAATTATAATTGTGATGCATTTAGATAAGTATTAATCCTGATTGTACTTTTTTTCTTTAAAAAATCCTTTCTTGATTGTTATTTAAAAAAGAAGAAGAGGCAATTAGCAAACATAACTATTAAGGAATAAATTAAACTTGAGGGAAGTAGTATGTGTTATGTAACGTCCATTCCATAGCACACTTCATATTATTAATTTTTATTTATTTACATACATACATACATACAGATAACGTAAAAAAGACTAAAGTCGGATCGTAACTCATAACTCTGTTAATCTTTATATCAGAGTCATAGACTCTTCTTAGCAGTTAGCACCTTAGAGAGCTTCAAGTTCCTCAATCAATGGATTTTCAGTCCAGACTTTATGCCCTGGATTGATGCATATAATAAATTTTTAACTTTTATATACTATACCACTGCAATTCTTTCGATAGGATAGATAACAATAACTAAGAGAATATATATAATTGCAAAAATCAATATTATTACCTATAATATAATATAGTAAATCCCTCTAATTTATGCTTGAAATATATACCTCAATCTTATCTCTTTCAAAAAATAATAGTGGAGGTGGGGATTATTAAAAATAATCATGCTATTAAACCGTTCATTAACCAATATTCCTCACAGAATATGCTAACATGACATTGATAAGGTATCAACACAACTAAAATAAACATGATTAAATTACAACTTATAACTAAATATTTTATTAATTAAAATATATGCCTTACAATTACAAATAATTTACTTGAAAAAATATCATCTAAATATTTTATTATTATGTCAAGTAACGTAAAAATACTAAACACAAACCGAAGACAGAATCAAATTATTCTAGTATAGAAAAGTAGTGATCACCTCGTGGAGTAGATGGAGGCAGACTGACTTTTTCAGGGCACGAAACTATTGCTTGAGCACAATCACGAGGCTAGAATAATATATAGCATTAAAATAATGTAATTAGAAACATAAATATTTATATATAATCTTCAAATTAATGAAGCAACTACTTAAGCTTATAAATTTCCTCAAAGATAAACTCTTTACAAATTAAATCCCAAATGAATTGACATGATTCGGGTTATTACAATAATCGGATTGTCTATCTCTAAGTAAGAAATCAATTAAAGTTTAATTAATTAATGAAATTTATCAAAAGGAAATAACATATAAATTATGACAAGAACAAAATTAAGAAATAATTAATCAACCTGGAAATTCTTGTCGAAACATAGATGAACATCCGCAATAGCGGACTTAGAGCAGGTTATATGAGGTTTAGCTCCGTAAACTTTCTTAATTGTTGAGATAATTCCTACCAAACTATCTGATGGTGTGCTTGATGCTCCATATCCTGCTTCTTTCAATAGTGCCTAACCACCATTGTTAAAATAAAAAATAAAAACATGGTAAATTCCTATTTTGACCTTCCTGAATCTATAAAGTGTATTTTTTTTTTTTTTGTAAAATAGAAACTATCAATTAAGACAACAAGTACATAAACTTTTTGTTTTTCATATTTTAATAATTTGGTCGAATTTTTTTTTTATTTGATTGATTGTCAAATATAAAAAAATATATATATATTATATAAACTTCTTTTGACTGATCTAATCTGGACTATATTGGTCCAAAATTTGCATCGTGAAAAACTAAACTAAACTCATCTTTTATAAAGATTCTAATTTATATTTTAAAACTACTTGTGACTATCTAATCTATACTATATTGGTACAAAATTTGCAACATGAAAAACTAAAGTCATATCTAATAACAATTCTAATTTTTAATTTTTAATTAAATAATTAATTTTTATTTTTTATAATATACACACACACACATATATATACACATACACACATATATATATTTTAAAGTAACAAAATCAAAAATCAATTATTAGTTGTTTGACAATGCATTCTAATTCCTAACAATTTTTTTTTTTTTTTTTTTTTATAAATATAGAGAATTAAGACCTTTTTTTTTTTTTTTTTTTTCTGTTAATAATTTTTTCTCAATATTATGCATAGAAAAGTTAAAAAAAACTTGATTTACTCTATTGAATTTTTTTATAGTAAAAATCAGAATAATAAATCACTATGTCTTTGATTAAAAATTTACTTAAAAAAATAAATAATTATAAATAAAAATTGTTGCCAAATAGGGCCTAGATTAGGACAATTATAAGATTTTGTACTAAGACTAGTATTTGAAAACATCATGAACTAAATTCATTGAACTAAAAAATTTGAGACTAATTAAAAAAATCGAACGCGATAAAATAACATTAAATTGATTATTTTGCACTTGGTTTAACGTATGTTGATGGGTTGCTTCTAATAACTTCGGAATTAATTAAACATACAACAAATTTCTTAAAAATTAACTCACTGTAACATTGTGTCTGTAATAGAGGTCAAGAGTCGCAGCAAAGTAGGCATATTGACCCCGAAGTAATGGGAAGGCACATGTACCATGCTTCTCTGCAATAATTTAGTAAAGATCATAACAAGGAAAAAAAAGAAGAAGACACAATTCCTAAAAATCATTGCTTATAATGTTAAACCTTTATTATTCATTGTGAGGTTAGTTAGAACTACGTACACTCTTTCATGTGTTTAATGAGGGAAAAGAAGAAGAATATAAAAATAATACTCATAGTTAGAAAATTAGCATTATGACATTCACAAAACAACTTTGAGATACTCAAATTTATGTTTGTATTACACAAAGATACTTAAACATTTTTCTTTACACAAATGTACTCATATTTTAATTTCATTTATATATAAGTATTTTTTAGGATTAATACATATTACATAAGCAAATTAATACTAACAATCTCGCAATAGTTGCAATTTCTTAACATCAATATCATGTTATCTTAAAAAAGTGCTCATGTATAAATGAAACTAATGTATGGTATTTATAAAGAGAAAAAACTTGAGTACCTTTGTGATTAGTCTATATTATTTGATAAGATAATTAAAATTTACATGAAAAAAAAAAAAAAGAAATTACCCCACTGTCAAATTTGAGTTGCAGTAGGTCCGAGGCAGCCCATCATAAGTATTATGTCGACACAAAAATTAAGATATTATAAAATGTTATTAATTAGTTGCAGAATTAGTAATTTTGTTTTAAACAACAAATTGTTTTAACAGTTAATTACCACATATGCCAAATGGGGCCTTTCCCTGTTATCACAGGCTCTTTGCATTGAACATCCGAGTGTAGGCATGTGCTTATTCAGTTCATGAAGCAAGGGTAAAATCTACAAAATCAATACTATCTTCTGAAAAAGTTCTATGTATCACATTTTGGTGATATATTTTAAATATGAAATAATATTGTAAATATAATTAAATATTAAAGTCAGCGGCAGAGAGGGGAAAAAAACTAATGAAGCAGAAACTAGGGCTCAAACCTTAGGTAATTATATTCATCTTTTGGTATTTATTATAATTCAAATTTTTAAGTAATATTTTAAAAGTATGCAAGTTTTTAAATTAATATATTTTTGACTAAAAACTAATTACATACATATCATCTAACAAAAAATTAAGAATAATTTCATCATCTTAAATTTATTATTATTATTATTTGGATTTCATATCACATTATTAATTTATATAACTTTTAAGATGACTAATTTAGGCATTTTATTTTTTAAACAAAATTGTCAATTAAATTCAAATTTTAAAAATTAAGATTTTTTTAGAAATAAAATAAAAAATTATTTAAATTAAATATAAAATAAAAAATAAAACTCTTTATCTTCTTTTATCCCCAATTTTTTAATTTTAATTATCTATTTTTTACCAATAATTATTTAGTTTTATTATTTCAATTTTATAAATAAAACTTAGCATTTTATTTATTTCATAGGCCAAAATGGATTAAATATAATATTAGTTTTTATTCCAATTATTTGTTATTTCTTCATTTTCTTATTCGTCTAAATTTTTAACTCTAATTTATCTATTATTTGTTCCTCCTATTCTATCTAAGTTTGGTTTCAGAGTCAACAAGATTTAGTTTTCTTAAATAAAATTTATATCCAAACTTTTTCAAATAAAAAAAAGCTCACTCAGAAAGGAAAAAAAAAAAAAGATAAGAACTGATTTCAGTAAAATGAGAAAGAAAATAAATATATAGATTTTTTATTTTTTTATTTAATTTTTTAATGATTTTTAAATTTCATAATTAAATTAGCTCATTTTTAAAATTATAGGACTAATATGTCACTTACTTAAAGTTATATGAACAATGTGATATGAAATTCAAAAAATAATAATAATAAAATTAAAATGATCAAATTATCCTTCATTTTTAGTTACGTAATATGATATAATTAATTTTTTATCAAAAAAAAATATATATTAATTTGAGAACTTGAATGATAATAATTACTAAAAGATAAATAAGAATACCATATCCATCCTCTGAAATCTACGTATTCTATTCTTCTTTTTTTTGAACAAATACATATTCTATTTCTATTAGTTGCACCATATATAATAGCAATAAAAAAAAAAAAGCATTAAATGAGATATATTTACTTCTTTGAAAATATTTTTTAATAATATTTGTATAACTAATTAGCACTAATTAGTACATAATATTTATCACTAATTAAATGAGAAAATTATAGCCATTTTGAGCAACTCTTTCACTCATATTTTGAAGCAATGCATAAAAAAAACTAATGAAATTAAAATATGTTTGGTCAACATGTTCATTTTTTATTTGATTCAAAACATGTGCCTCGTTGTTAAATGGAAGAGAGACCCACAACAATTGGTATAACATTTAATATATTTTTTATTGGAGATATAGTGAAAAGATGAATTATTTATTTATGATAGATTATTAGTTTAGATCATCAACATATCATTATTATACTGAAGAAAAAATTTAAAATATTCTTAATATTCAATTATCGTTAATCTGAACAAATGCGTTATCATTTATCCTGTACCAATATATAATTTTTGGTGAGAACAAGATAATAATAAAGAATTTTCTAGATGGATTTGATATAGATAATTTAGTCATGTTGTTAAAAAGTTAATTATTGCGATATTTTAAGGTTAATTTAAGCCTAACATATAAACTGTAATTTATATATATATATTTTCTTTTAGGATTTAGTATTTTATTGGTCTCTAACTTTTATCTTATTTCAAAATAAAATCTATTCTCTAATATTTTAAAATGCATAATTAAGTTCTTAATTTTTTAAAATTTAATAATTTAAGTCCAATTTCACAATTTTTGTGAAAGGTTAAAAATTAAATTATGTTTCCATGAAAAGGATAAGAATCAAATTCTATTAAATTGCAAAGACATTATTGAATTTTAAAAAATTATGAACTAAATTATGCATTTTAAAAATATATAGACCAAATTTTTTTAAGATAAAAATTAAGAACCAATAAAATACTAAAACTTTTATATATATATATATATATATATATATATTACATCAATAGGGTGCTCTATTTAAAAAGTACTCCGTGGACCACAATGTTTTATTTTCAAAATTTAATGAAACTTATAATGTATAAATTACTGTACACCGTTAATAAATGATGTTTAAAAATAAAACACCGTTTCTAGTCTATTGTCTATTGTCTATCATCCCTAATATAATATATCTCTGGACCTCTACTATAACACGAGTTACCGAATAAGTTTTTTTTTTTTTTAATAAAAGAAAACTGAGTAAGCTTAACTTCCTACCATAATATATAATCCAATGTTACGTAATTTTGCTATGTGGGAAGTTGAAGAGTAAAGACCTCTGCTTCTTTGTAAGGTTTATTCTGGCAACAAGTAGGCTGGTTTCCAAGTTTACGTTCAGGCCATAGTCCCCCTGCCACACAAAGCCATATAAGTTACAGAAATATATTTCCATATGATCTCAAGAAATTTGAAAGGTAATTAAGAATCAATTAATTATTAAAAATAAAATGTCCAAATACATATTAAAACTTACGGATAATAAATCCAGTTGGAGCTTCAGACCTGTGCCAAAAGTAGAAAACCAATGTCAATAAGCTCTTCTTCTTTTTTTTCACCTTTTCTTTTTTATAAAAGACATTATTACTTGATCTCTTAAGTTGGATAACTTATCTTCTTGAACTTAGTAACTCACTTTAACACACAAATTTGTGTTCATGCACACACTCAAAATCTTGTGATATGTAATAGATATATTGTAAAAGGGATAATTAACTGTGTGTGTGGATAATATTAATATATGTTACGGTATAAATGATGTGTGTTAAGCATTATTTTTTACGTGATATACTTAAATTCATTCACTTTATTGGCCTCAAATATTAATCTGAAGTAAATAAAATATACAATCGTACAGACTATTATTGTGTTGAAAAAACATAAAGCTAGCTATAAAGATTCAATTTAATTAAGCTTAATAAAACGATGAGTATTTGTGATGATTACTACTTCTAAAAATCAGAGTAGTATACATGTGCAATTTTTATGAGATGCTAAAAGAGATATTTCCTAATATTTAGAATTAAAATAATATAACTATATATATGAACTCTCTCAAGAAAACTAAACTCAAATATATATATATAAGTAGAGAGAAAATAAAGAGTGAGAAATAAATTACCCTTTACAGCAAGCATTTTGTTCACAGCATTTTGTAGATAATGCACAATAAGTTGCAGGCCAACTCAGAGCCAAAGTGAAGTAATCAAATTCTTTCTCCACATTAAACACTTCTTTGAGCTCATTTTCTATTTTGACAACAAAGCCATTCGCCATAACCAACAGAGCCATTGTCACCATTGTTACAAAGGCTAACTTAGTTGAGAGAACAGCCATTTTTAATGTTTTCTTATACTCAGTTCACTCCACTTACTTTCTTGTGTGTCTATATGCTCAAGTTTTGCACGGCTTTATATAGAACTGCCTACTGAGAGAGCTCAGATACAAGGACGTTTTAGTCATTATAAATTTATTATGGAATTAATTAGTAGCGTCAAAATAGCAACGTAATCTAGCTCAATTCATTTAAAATTGATATAATAGGTTTATAAATTGAAATTAACTCTCTATAAAACTTAAGCTATTATAGAGAATGGTCAATATTACTTTTATATATTTATCATTCCTCTAGAAGTGTTGGTTCTATGCATCATGCAGACCAAACACTTCCAATTCAACAATTGATGTTACTAGGTCTTAAATACAGAACCTCTAGCTTTAATACCATCTTAGAAGTTATTGAAAAATCAACTCTCCCATAGCTTATAAATATATAAAAGTAATGTTAGCCCTCCTCTTAATAGTTTAAACTTTTAAGAGAGTTAATTTTCCAATAACTTATAATATTGTATCATAGATGGGCATCCTGTGTTTAAGGCCCATTAATCCCAATTATTGAATTGCAAGTGTTTAGCTTGCATAATGCGTAGAGCCAACACTTGTAAGAGTGATAAATGCATAAAAATAATGTTGATCTTTCTCCTAATAGTTAAAAAATTTGGGAGAGTTGGAGACCAACAATTTCTATTATCAACTCACTAGGTCATTAACTCAAATAAGCCAGCTCATGAGTAGCTTGCAAGTTCATTTAACAAAATATATTTATTAATGATAACATCTTTTTAATTATAATAATGTCATTGTAGAATATCACAATTAAAATATTTTATGTTAATTTTTTTTTTCTTTTTTGAACAAAAATAGAATAAAAAATAATATTGATATTAATTTTTCATTTATAAATAAAATTATAAATATTTTTTATTTTATTTTTTAAATTGTAAATTAGTTAACTCATGAACTTTTTAGTCCAACCCATTTAAAAATTATGTTAATTAAACCGACGTCACACAAATTTAGAAAAATTAAATTGAGTTATAATGAATTTAAAGTGGATGGAAAGAGTTATTAATTACTTCTATAATACACTCTCTAATTAAATTAATTAATTTTATAATTAATCATTAGGTATTTATTTATTTTTTTTAAATTATTGCAAAAAAAATAAAAATTTAAATATTTTTATAAAGATAAAATAAAAGGTTTAAATATCTACAAATTATAATTTGTAACTAAAAAATCAAATAATGTAACAAAATCAAAACATATTTAAAATGGAATTGAGATTAACAAAAAGTTCTCTTCCTATTCTAATCAAAATTTCTATTTTTTTAGGCCATATTTGGTAATAATTTAAATTTATAATTTTTGATTAAATAATTAATTTTATAATTTTTAATTTTTGTTATAAAAATAATCATTAATGTGTGTGATAAAAATTTTTACTTAATAATTTTTAAGAAAAAAATCAAAAATTATTTGTAAGTTATTTGGTAATATTTTTTTTTAAAATTTGTTTTTCCTAAAGAGCTTTAAAATAAAGAAAAATTTTGGTTATTTTTTACAAATTTTAAGTTTTTATTCATTTTCTTTTAATATTTATACACATAAAAGTTATAAGACTTAATTTACTATCTAGAAAAATATTTGGTCAAATAAAATAAAAAAAAAATATTTGATGCATAAATGACTCAAGTTATTTAACTGATTTCATTTTTAACCCTCCCTCAGTGAAAAAAACAAAAAAAACGTATGTTCTTTTTTTTTAGGAGGTTAAAAATGAAACTTTACATATCAATAAAGGTTATACTATATAATTAAACCAATAAGAAATTAGATATTGCAAATCTATTTCAAAAATCTTCTTTTTAAAAATTTATAAATTACCTCATATTTTAGTAGTAATTTTTCAAAAATATAAAAATTAAAATTAAAAATATTTACCAAATATATTTAATTAAAAAATCACTTAAAAAAATCAAAAATCAAAAATATTATCATACCGCACCTTAGATTACTAGAATTTTCTTTAGTCTTCCGGAAAACCAAAATTTCATCTCAACTGACGTTAATTCAAATATTGATTTAAAAAGATTTCTTCCTTCTCCAAAACCTTTGTATATTATTTTTGTTTTATTCTTTTATTAGTTTATTTTTATTTTTAATAAAAATAATTTTATAATTTTTAAATATATTAACAATGCAAGATTACTTTTTAAATCTTACCTTCGTTACATCTGTGGTTAACTAATACCAAAATATGGAATTTAATGATATTAATGTCGAGTTTAATTTCTTTTATAATATTTAATGTATTAATTTATATGGCACTAATAGTAACAAAGGCAAAAAAAATATATATATTTTAACACATGTATTTATTAATAATTAATAATACATAAAATACATACAATAGAATTAATGATATAAGGTCATTATCTATTAATGTCAAACTTCGAACATCCTTACTATTCGAGCAAAAGTGGTCATTATCTATTAAGGATATGGCCAGAAATTTTTAAAATTATAACTTATAATATTAGTAGTGCAAATTAAAAAAATGTTTGAGTAATTGACAAACTTTATTACTAATTACTCGGCGAGGGCAAAATAGCAACCCTCCTATTAATTACTAGCTACTACTGACGCTATCATTATGTCAGACCACGTTTTTGAAATTCTCTTCTTTAGCATTAACAACTCAAACAAAAAAATTTATAATGAAAATTATATAATTAGAGGAAAATAAACCTCATTATTTTTTATAATTAAAACATAATTAATATTTTTTTTCTTTAAACAACCTTTCGAAAATTAGAATTAAATGATAAAATAATTTTTTTTAAATTCATTTAATATTAAATATTTAATATTACAAATTTTAAATTGAAACGTTCAATACTATTGGAATATTATTTTATTATTATAAATTTTAAAGATATAATTTTTTAAAATTATATGTATATTTAGTTACTAATACGGAACAAATATAATTAGACGTATACTATTAGAATTTATGTTGGATTTGAAGTATTTATTTATTATTTTTATAGATTGCAACTTTATATATTAATAATAGTATATATTATAACTCATTTGAATCACAGTAATAGTTAATAGTATTTAGTATGGCTTATATAATTAAGCACAAATTCTAATTGTTAATAGTATTTAGTATGGCTTATAAGTGGCTACCATTTATTTAATAATTTTTTTTACTTTTTTAATTTTTCAAAAAAATTATTAAATAAATGGTAGCCACTTAATTAAAGTAACATTTTTATATAATAATAATAAATAAAATAAATAAATTTATTAAATAAAATAAATATTATAAGACCAAACTCTTTTTTTTTTTTTTTTTTTTTTATAATAATGGAAGCTGATCTCACCCTTGACCGTTGATTTAATAATTTATGACGAATGGAACATGTACTTAAAGTTTTATGCATCCTCTTTATTTTTATTTTCTATGAAATTTGCATCCTCCTTATTAATAATATAGACAAATGTCAGTTTCACAAATGTGTCATGCATCATAATTATTTTAAAGTAAATTTTAAAATTATTTTGATATGTGTTATACAAAATTATGTTAGTATGAATTTATGTACTTATTATTTCTCTTTAATATATAATAATAATAATAATAATAATAATAATAATAATAAATTATTAGTTCTATACTAGATCTTCAAGTCAATCAAAATGAAAGAAAATAAATATTAAAACATATATAAAAATTAATAATTAGTTTTTATAACTCATTGCCCTCTTCACATATTTTTGTTTTGGAACATTAAGACAACAAACAAATTAATAATTGAAAAAATAATAAAAAAATATTTTTTAAATTTATTATAATAAAAATAATATTTTTTTTGTTCAAATTAAATATTTATACAATTAAAAAATAGCATTACATTATTTTTATTTAAATAATGTTTAATAAAACACTATTTAAATTTAACAATAGTAATTTAAATTTATTTAATGTAGAATACTATTTAATTAAATATTATTTAATATTATTAAAATATTTTTATATTATTATAAATTTAATAATATTATTTTTATTAATTTTTTAATATAATTCTTCTATATAATGTAAGAGGATAAAGTTGGATTGAATTTTATTATCATTTCAGTAAAAGCTTGCCAAGTGGATGGAGTATTGGACAACTTCATCAATTATGGAAACTTTCTTCTTCTTCTTTTTCTCTCTATATTTATTTTTATTTTTTTGCTCAGAATTCTAAACTCTCCTATCCCCAAATAAAAGAAGATAGAATAACGTTTTAAGACATAACTATATATATTTATTTATTTATTTATTTAAAGTCGTTAATTATTAACTCTTTCAAAAATTTAAACTGTTAGGAGAAAGATTAACATTATTTTTATACATATATTAATTCTCTACAAGTGTTAGCTTTATATACTATATAGGTCAAACACTTGCAATCAATAATTAAGATTGTTAGGTCTTAAAACACAGGATCTCTAACTCTGAGTCATGCCTATAAGTCGTTGAAAAATTAACTTTCTCAAGAGCTCAAGCTATTGAGTGAGGATCAACAATCATTTTATATATTTATCATTACTCACAAGTTAGCTCTATGTACCATATAAGTCATCAAAATACTTGCAATTCAAAACATTAGGAGAAGGGTCAACATTAATTAACTCTAATATCATGTTAAAAATTATTAGTTATCAATTCCCTCAAAAATTTAAAATGTTATAAGAATAATTAATATTATTTTTATATATCTATCATTTATGTCACAGTTTTAGAAATTTGGATACATTACAATTTTTATTTGAAATTAAGTGATACAATTATGTTTCTTTAAATAATTTATTAGAAAAAATATTTAAAAAAATTTATTTTGATCAAGATACTAATTATTCTCATTATTTCACAATATATATATATATATATATATATATGTATAGTATATATATATTATTATTTATTTTATTAATATTTATAATAATTATTATATGAATCAATTAATTAATTATACATTATTATAAGTTAATTAATAATAATAAATTTAAAATTTATTCTTAAGGAAGAGAAGATTACTAATCTACAATTTAAAACATAATATTTATCATGTGAACAAAACGTTACAAATTAATCATTACATTTAATTAAAAAACACACACAATCAAAAGCACATATTAAAAGATTAATTTTTTGAATTAATATATGCATTTCATAAATATTCAATTAATATATCGATGAACATTAATTTTTTTTAATTATTATATGTAATAAAAAATTAAACAATATTATTAAATAATAAAAAGAATATAACTGAAATAAATTTTAGTGAAAGATATATAATTAAGATAAAATAGAAACTAAAACAAAGGGATGAATAATAATAAAAAATTTATATTCAATAAAAAAAAATAAAGGGATGAATAATATCTCATCAATCTGTATTATTTATCATATTATTTTTTAATGTAAAAGTTTAAAGCCTCTTACAAATGCTCTTCGTTCTTGATATTTATATCAACAATTTAAGTTTTTATTTTATTTTATTGAATAGCAACAATTAAAGTTGTTTACAATTTTTCTTCCTTATATGTGTAATATTATTACCATAAGTATATAAAATATAATTGATTATTTTTTTTAACATTTTAAATTTTTAAGACAGTTTTTTTTTACAATTTTAACATGATATTATAATTTATTACTTTATATTTTAAATATTTAATAATCTCAATTGTTAAATTATAAGTATTTAACTTGTATGATACATAAGATCAATATTTATGAAGAGTGATAAATATATAAAATTATAATTGACATTTCTTTCGACATTTTAAGTTTTTTAGGAGAATTTTATTTCATTTACAAAAAATTATCTAAAATAATATTTTTAAAATTTATAATAATAAAAATAATCTTATTATATTTAATTAAAAATAATATAAATTAATATTAAAAATATTATTTTTATTATTATATATTTTAATAGTATTAATTTTATTATTTTTAAAATAAAAAATAAAATAATTTACCTACCACAAACTTACGGGTACATTTGTCATTAAGTGGCTCAACACATATCCCTGTTATACCACAAGACAATCTATCATTTTATTTCTTCTTATAAAGAGATTTTCTTTTTCAATTAATATGAATTTATTTTGAGTGTAGGTGAGAGATTTAAATCTCAAAGTGTTAAAGAGGAAGTCAGCTTGATACGATACGGCTTAGTCTATTAAATTATTATATCGTGCCAATATGTGGCCTGTTAACTAGTGCAGTGTATTGACATTTAACGTGTATATTAATCGTGTCTTGTCTTTATTCTTAACATGTTAGTTTTAATGAACTGTGTCTTGTTTTGTACGTTGGGCTATGTTTATCGACATAACTCGCATTTTATTTATTTAAATTTTATTTAATTATTTAGTTAAAAATTATTAATAATACTTTAAAAAATTAAAAGTGATAATTGAACTCTTAACCTTACATTTTATATATTATTATAAATCTATTAAGTTATATCTAATTTTTATTAAATTTAAAATAATTTATTTATTTATTGATATTTTTTAAAATTAATTTTAAAAATAATAAGACTTTTGCATATAGGCTTTGCTTGACATAACTCATTATAAATCATGCCTTGTTATTCTTTTTAACTAATGAGCCGTGTTATGAAATGCTGAATTTTTAATAGATCATGCCGCACATATCCAGGCTAACAGACTAAGTGTTTAACTAATTATATAGTGCTATATCGGAACATTTGACACCCCTCCCACTATCCCTTCGATAAGTTCGAAGATCACCTCAATTTTACTAACCATGCGTGGATACTTTATTTAGAACGGAAAGTTGAAACTGCATCTGCCTTGATTATAATTAAATTGGTTTATACTTTGATGTCTATTTCTTTATTTTTAGAATATATTTTTAAATATTTATATTTTTTTTCATTAAACATTAAGTGTTTGTATTTTTAAAAATATAATTATATTAATTTTATATTTTATTATCCTAAAATACCACATTATTATTTACACTTATTTACACTAAAAATAATGAATAATTTTTCTAATATTTGTAATTAGTTGGTAATAAGTTCTTAGTAAATTAGATCACATAATTATGAGTGGTATTGAATAACTAATAGAAGTATAAATTAATTTTAACTTTTTTTTAATAATTTAAGTTTTTAGAAATGTTAATTTATTAATAACTTCTAACAATAATGATATCGTTATAATTAAATTTATTATTTCACAATAATTTTTTAACAATGATTATTTTATACAATAATAATGATATTTGATTGTAATTAATTGTAAGATATAATAAATAATTAATACATTTTTATTATAATAACAAAAAAATTGTTGCAATATTATTATCCTTATAATTTGGTTTGTTACTTTAGTAGCATTTTAATTTTATTTTTAGTATTCTTTTTTACTATTATTATTAATTTATACCTTAGTGATATACATATTTAAAAAAATATCAATTTGATGCAATTTTTACACATGATTATCACATAAAATTTTAATTAACGATATTTTTTGCATTTTTGTCTCTTCCTTTCCTATAATAGAAACAATCTTTTTCAAGCATTTTTAGCGTTTTCAACCAATTTTTTCATCTTTCACCTCCCCTACAATAAAAACAGTATTTTTTCAGTTAGCTTTTCCCTCTTTACCTCCCCTAAAATAGGAACAATATTTTTTTCTAATTATTTTTAGCCAATTTTTTCATACTTCCTTCCCTACAACAAAAATAATATTTTTTTTAGCTTTTTTTTTTGTGTGACCTTTTTTTTTTTAAATCTTTTTTCACCTTTATATTTTTAACTGATTCATACTTTATAAAAAATACATTATTATAATTGATCAATACCTACTTGATACATTATTATTTGATAAACTCATATTATAAAATAAAATAACTAACTACAAAAATGCAAAAAAATAAAATATAATATATATATATATATATATATTTGCATTGAAAAATAAAACAAGAAAAAAAAAAAAAAGAGAAAAAATTTTAAGTTAAATATTGAAAATAATTAAGTAATTTTTATTAACTGTGATAAAGGTGATACCATACTTTTATTAATATATTACATATTTTTACTTTGGAAATAATACTAAAAATTTTATTAATATTTTGGCACCTGACTCAAAAATTGTATTTTATAATCAAAATTTATCGTCAAAAACACATAAAATAAATATTGATAAATTATAATAATGTATCATTTATAAAATATGAACATTTAAAAAGAGAGAGAGAGAGAGAGAAAACTTGCTGAAAAGACAAAATTATTAATAAAAAAAAATTTTGATATCAAAAATATCCTTCATTCAAATGATAAGTACTAATAATATGTAAAAATTATATTAAATTAATATTATTTTTTAAATATGGTATACAAGTTTTTAAAAGTTCTAATGCTTATAAACTATAAAGGGTCTTTTATTTTATAAGTAATAATTTTTATGTCCTTAAAAAACTTGTATGATATAAAAACTTCTATGGACTTAATGAAACATTTATATTAATTTTATGAGCTTCGAAAAAAAATCAAGATTAATTTTATTATAGACAAAAATTTATATGATACAAATGTATATATAAGTAATATATTTTTTCAAGACGGCATATTTATTTTCCATTTAAAATGACCTTTTATGTGGAATCAAGTCATTTAATTTTAATTGTAATAATTCTTCATGTCAGTAATATATCTGCCTCGCATGTAAAACTTTTCCTTTATTGAAAAGACGATTCACTATTTTGTGTAATAATCTTCTTATTTAAAGTAACAAATTATATAAATTTATAATACTATCCATAATCATTACAAATAAGGAAATAAAATTTATATAAATCCTTATTAAATCATTCCGATAAATAGCATTACTCTTTTATGTAATATGTAATCAAAGACTTACCTGTAAAATTGTTAGATTTGTTGGAATATTTAGTTTATAAAATTATCAAAATTAGATAATTTAGTTTAATTTAGTTAAAAAAATTTGTATAATTTTTTATTTTTAAATTTTTTTCTTCGAAATAATGTTATGAAAACTTGAAATTAATATTAATTTTTTTTAAAAAAAATTAACCAAATTATTTTAAATATATTACAAATATAAATAATATAATATATCACATAAATTAACAATTAAGTTGATAAAATTTATAAAAGATAAAGCCATGATAATATATATATAATTAAAAATTACATATTGTACGTTAAAGAGTTAAAATTGGGAAAAAAGTTTAAATATAATATTTAATTTTAATAATAATATAAAATATTTTTTATTTTTTAAAATAAATACTAATATATTATATTTAAAAAATATTTTTTTAAATATTTAGCTCATTTTCTGCTATTACTAATACAAAAAAAATTTAAAAAAAATTATTTTAAGAAAGTTAAAAAAAAAAAAGTATTTTTTAAGAAAGAAACGAAATAACAATAGCTAATTTTCATTCACTTACATCAATATTTTATTTTAAAAATATTGAAGCTTCAAGAAGTTGGTAAATAAAAGAATCCAAAAGGTGTAACTCAGTATCGTCCAAGTAAATTAAAGTGGTGGGGGACTAAGTATTGTACCTTCCATCATTCATTATGAAAAACAAGAAAATAATGTTACAAGGACAATTATGACATAGACTGATTTGGACAGTAGTTCTGGAAACAAAACAGTGACTGTGTGAGTAATATAAAAAATGTTTTCAAATATATAATTATTAATTTTTTTAAATAAATTATTCTTTGTTTTTAGATTTAAGAGTGATAATAAAGTTATTTAAAAAAATATGGGACTTCATATGAATGAAATAAAAAATTAATATAATATGTTAATATGCTAAAAGTAATAGATATATTTACATAAAAAACTAATAATAA
Organism: Elaeagnus macrophylla; assembly: GCA_029378325.1. NCBI lineage: Eukaryota > Viridiplantae > Streptophyta > Magnoliopsida > Rosales > Elaeagnaceae > Elaeagnus > Elaeagnus macrophylla. Next base: position 22,655,780 of record CM055649.1, on the reverse strand, counting down.
ATATATCACATATTTAGTGCTACACTGAGTACAATAAATTTTGTTGTGAAAAACAACCGATAATTATTTTGTTTGAAAAATAAGTAATACATGTACTCATATTCTTTCAGGGCAAAGAAAAAATGAAAGTTTTATAACAAAAGTGCATATTAAATTACATATAATCTAATATATTATTACAATTATTTTTTAATATTATAACAAAGGAATGAGAAATTTTATTTTATTTTATCTTATATTTAATTACACATTAATATTATATTCCTACAATTAATTATATTTTAATATTATTACTGTTATATAAAATTATCAATACAAGTTAATTACAATAACATTAACAAATATGTTATATCATAAAAGAATATAAATCTCATTATACTTGCAAAAATTAACAAACACTTTAAAGTGTGTGTATGAGGTTTGATTGTCTTTTTTGGTACTCGTTTTTGCGTTTGTAATTATGACACAGGAGATCAAATGAACGGTTTCGGTGTTTTCTTCTTCAATATTCTTTGTTTCTAGTTAATTTATAACTGAGCATGTTTATCAATATATAAAAGAAATGCTAACATTATTTATTTCTCTACTTATTTGGCCTTTTATATCTACCATTTTATATTATATCAAGTATTAAAATTATTTTAAAAAAAAAAAAAAAAAATTTTGAATCATGTATCATAAAATAATTAAAAACAGTACAAAAATAAAAATATATAAATATTCCTCTTATTTGTATATATAAAAACTGTGTTATTATTACAGCTACCATTGTTTTTCCTTTGCGCTTTTTTTTTTTTCCTTCACTTTTATCTTCTTTTACGCTCTTTCTTTTATTTTTATTTTTAAAACTCACAATTATAAAACCCACCAATAATATATATTATTAAATTATAATAAATATTTTTATATTTTAAATATAATAATTTATACTTGTATTAATTATTTTATTTTGTATTTTATAAATGGTGGTAATTATAAGTATGAAAATGCGCACAATTATTATTTTATACTTTTAATTGAGATCTTCATTGAAAATGTGATTGTCATCAATGATAGGACTGAACTTCATTAAATATTTAAATTTGTGTAAACATAAAGTCAGGCAAGATAGGATAATTATATATTATTTGAAATTTGAGATCGGAGTATGAAATCTAAATAACATGAGGCTTTTGGATGCACGAATACTTAAAAGAGAAAAAGTAGGTCCAAAGCATACAATATTATACTATTTGTTAGAATAAGATAATTATTGAGACAATAAAGTGGTGCATTAAAAGAAATAATAAAACTTACATTTTATTATTTTTTTTCTTACCAAAGATGGAACAAAATTACTCACTAACATTACTTGAATGTAGGGATAAATATTTTAACTATAGATAATTAAAATTTTAATTAGACACAATAATTAACGAATTTTTCATGAAATTAACCATAGCCAATTAGCCTTGGAGCGAGGATAATTATTGTAGTTCCAAACTCGTAATTAAGTAAAACAAAATAATATTTTTTTATACATTATGTAATAAAAAAATATTTATCTTCTTAAATATTTTGATTAAATTTTCTTTATTTTTATATTTATATTACCGCTTTTACTAAAATTTTTTTGCTAAAAACTAAATATTAGAAAACAATGTTAATATTTTAAATAATTTAATAAAATAAATATTATTTTAAATTTTTTAAACTAAATATATTTTTGTAATAGTATTTAAAAATAAAAATTGCGATTAAGTCGAAAAAAATTAAATAATTATTATCTAAATCTATTCAAAATTAATGAGGCACGCCGCCCATCCCATTCAATTTATAATGATAAGTATGAGCACCATATCATTTTATGGAGATGGGACATACTTCTATAATTTATGTGATAATTAATATTTAAAATTTTAAGGTTTAATTTTTCAAATAATTAAGAATTAATTTTTTATTAAACATATGGTTGCTATTTTCTATTTTTTAATAAATATTTGTATTTTATATTCATGACAATTTTTGTAGCCCTTCATAAAATAAATTACTTTGTTCACCGTATCATACTTCAGTAATAAAACTGTAACTATGACAGTTTAGAGTGCTAATACAATACGAATATTGAAATTAAGATTACCCAAACTTAGAATACGTATATCTATTGTTCAATAGCTAATAGTATTCGGTTTTGCTTAAGAGTTAAAACATTTTAAAGTTATGAATAATGGGTCTTTTATATTTATAAACTTCATACATCGTTAGAAAAAACATATCTTTCTGTAAATATATAAATAAAAATTTAAGAAGCACCAAGATTAATTTTGTAGTAAAAAAAATCCACTTGAAATTACTTATTTTTTTAAATTAAATATATTGATTATTTTTTTAAAATTAATACACATTAATCACTTAAATATTATAAATGTAAATATTTTAGGCTAATTTTTATTATTTTATTTTTTATTTTTTTTAAAAATATTTTTATGTTTAAACATGTACCAATTAACTAAGATTTAAGAGAAAGAATCAAGAGCGCTAAATCAGAATCGTCCAAGTAAATTAAAAGTGGGAGACAAAACAATGTCCCTTCCAATCTTCCATCAATCATAAAAAATAAAAAAAATAAAAAAAAAAAAGGAAATAAGAAAAGACAATACAAATGACACTAATTAGTAATCGGTAAGTTCACACTCTCCAGATAAATATGACAGCAGCGGTATATATATATATATTATTCATTATTAATTATTCATTAAATATAAATTTAAAATAAAAAATTGTAAAAACATTTACTAATAAACAACTAATCTATGTCATATAAATTTATATGGTAAAAATATTTTTAATACCATAAAATTTATGTAAAACTTTATATCTAGTCATCTAAGTCCAACAAATGGTTACTAATATAGAATAGTAAAAATTTTAATTGTATAATTATTTTTTATAATTGTGTATTTGATAGTAAAATTTAATAATAATAATATAAATATATAAAAACATTACTCTAAGTGATATGATCAGTCTAAATTCTATTATACATTTAAATTAATATATTTTAATTTTTAATTATAAAATTATGTGTTTTAATTTTTTCTTTCATCTTAAATTAAAAATATTTTTTTAAATGTAATAAAATGTATAAAAAAATTAAATATTGATTTAAATATTTTTTTATAATAAAATTATTTACATATGTATGAAAATTACATTAAAAAATTTACCAATTAATTTAAATATAAATTATTTTTATATTACTTTTATCAGATTATTTAATATAGATTATTACCAAATATTATATAAATTTATTATAATATAATTTAATACAATTATACTTAGCATATTTAATATGGTGTACCAAATTCCTTACTAAACAATAAAAAATATATTCTATAAACTTGTAGCCAACATGATTTAGTAAAATTACTAAAAATAACACCCCTAAAATTTATAATAAAATTATCACCATCAATAACATTGAATTTTTAATATTAAAGGTATAACATTAAATAGGTCTAAACTGCCACAATTTAATTTAAATGACATTCAATTGGATAGGCATTTAAAAAAAATGATATAAAAGTCATTTTTTAATTGTAAAAATATATAATTTAAATATAAAATGTGATATTTTTGTTATTATAATTTTGAGATGCACTATTTTTTAATATTTTTCAATAATTTAATAGCATGACTTATGTTAAATATAATAAATAAATAAAAAAAAGACACTTAGTACAATTATTTTCCTTATACATACATGTTGATGTTTTCTTTTTCAACATCAAAGGGTGTTCGCCTTTTGCCTATGTCTTTCTTTGATAAAGGAAAAGAATTTGAGACTTTGTCTCAAACTGTTTGTTGATGTGTTAAATTGTGTACTCGTAAGTGTACAAATCACTTGTAGAAAAGTGATAAGCAATTTCCAAGGTCGGTCTTTCAAGGAATTGCAGTGGTTCTAAATAACTAACTTTTTAATCTAAATAGAGTTCTAATGAAAATAAAACACTAATAAATAGAGTTCTAGTAAAACTAAAACTCTAAGTAACTAGAATTCTAAAGCTAGTAAAACTGTAAAAAGGTGTTTGATTTGTAACGGGAACAAAGTACGAGCAATTAAACAAAAACAAAATTGCAATTAAACAATCAATTCAGATATATTTGAAGATCAATGGAGGATGTATGGACGTTTAGCTTGGTTGACCATGCTTGCATCGAAAAGGTATGGTGAAATAACATGAACGTTCTATATAAACAAAATTACCGGCTTTCCTTTTAATTACGAGACTGCCTGCGGTCGGGGTAAATCTCTTTGTTGATTAACTAATTAACTGCCTTCGGTCTGGGTAAATCAAATTATGCGCAAGGAAAAACATGCCAATCAAATTAATGCTATGACTAAGTCACTAAATTGAAGCTTTGATTAAGTGTTTCGGAATAAAGTTAAGGTGACGTTCCTATAACTAAATTCTAAGATTTTTCAACCTAACTACGAATCTCAAATGGGCCCATGATAATTCATAATTAAATATCTAAACATGCTCTTAATCAAAAAGTAATTTGTTTATATTAAATCAATAAAACATACACCATACACAGTTCTAGCAAACATGGCAACACAAACTAAACATTCATAATAAAACTAGCCAGACATGTTCATATTAATATTCATAGACAAATAAAATATGAACATACACTCCAACGAAAGAAGAAGAAAAATAGAATTCTACAACACCAAAGAAAACCTAGATCTAAATACCGCTTATGGATGGGATAGCGTTCTTCTCCAAAAGCTTTATCTTCGATTGTCGAAGGCTTCTTTGGATCCTTAGAATGGTTTCTCTTGCTTCGTTTTTGTGTAGCGAAACTCCCAAAGTTGATTGAATGTAGTGTTTGGTCGCAAAAATTGTAATGTGTAAAGTTATGTACAAGTTCGAGTTCTTTTGTAAGGGGGGCTCTAAGGGGGTATTTATAGATGTAAGGGTTTACACAAATCCTGATTGCCATAGGAATAGGCGCGCCGCGGCATGCATTTTCCCCCCTCCGCGGCGCAACACAAATTTTGAAAATAATGTAAAAACCTGAGAGCTCCCCGCCGCGGCATGCATTTTCCTCGCCGCGGCGCGCGTTGTCTTCAGTTTCTTCACATGTACCTCCTTACATATGTGATGGCACATTATGTAAGGCTTACATATTTGTCTCGTTTAGCCCGTAACTCGTGATCCCGAGCGCCGTAAGTGTTCCGTTTTTGCGTGTTTTCATTATTTGACTCATTTGACGCTAAAAACACCTGAAATGCACTAAAACATACCCGTGACTTCGAATCGATAGATTTATAAAAATAATCAAATAAACAATCATAACAAATCTATATTTTAAACAATTAAGCACAATTAATCACGAAATATTAGTGCTTTTCGAGCACTCATCAAACCCCCAACCAGCTTCTTGCTAGTCTCTAGCAAGTGAAGCGTTCTAAAAAACTAAAATAAAAACAAATAAAATAAACTAACCTAACCTAAATCACTTCCGTAGATTGTCACGGTTGCATTTAGCATATGCAACAAGCCTTTAAACCCCTAGGTGGCCCTAGTGGACGAGTTATAGTCTCGTGAGGATTTCCAGTGATGACACCCACAAACATCGTACGACTCTCAAAACTAATAAAGACTCTAAACATACTTGAATCAATCCATGCATATGTCTCAAAAATTGTTAACAACAAATGGCATACGAAATAATTAAAAATCACTTAGGCTCAAAAACAGTCCAAATATCAAACCCATCTTAGTAATCGAATTTTGAACAACCAATCAAACCACAAACCCATTAGTTACACTATCTGATCGTGTCATGCATGATATTCATAGATTACATTTTAATATCTCATAAATGTGCAAGTAAAAATATGAATGAAAATTTGCACATATAACCTCCATATGCTCATTTTTCAAATCCATCTCCACTAATATAGAAATCAAACTACCTAGAATCAATAGGACTTCATTAAGCTTGTAAAGTTGTGGCTAGGTGTGATTATGAAAGTACGAAAATGATATTTTCACTAGGATAAGAGTACTTTTTATTTCACAAACTTATTTTCAACTTTCTCCACGAAGTGTTCTTTTTTATCCTCCTATAAATTCCATATGTCCCTTGGATTTTTTTTTTTTTTTTCTTTCTTTACTTTTCTTGCTTATTATTTCAATCATCATCATCTTTTTTTTTTTTTTGAAGAAGCAAGATAAATACAACATAATTGCTCATGAAAATCAAATATTACATTGAATACTCTTATCACAAAGGGTAGTATAACGTATGACAATATTGAATTCAAGGGTGTATTATGGATAAAATAATACGGAGAGGCATGAAAAGTCTAAACGATCCAAAGATGGCTTAAATCACTTTCTAAGTGGCATTTGATTCTATCATTTCGCTTCAATGGATTTTCAAATGAGTTCTAGAGCTTGTCGAGACTTAAAACATATCATGAACATGCATACATTACACAAATCAAAATAGTCATACTAACCATGCAAACTACCACATATACTACAAAATTCTCAAATTAGATGAATCTAACATTTATGTACTTCGTTGCTTAGGTAAAAATCTAATTTCTCTCATATGTCACCGTCATTACAATCATGTTAATATCATAGACTTTCGGATTGACTCAAGTAGACACGACACTAACCTAAAATAATTCAAGTGACAAAAGTTAAAAATTTAAATTTGGTCAATTTCATGCTCATGGAGTATTTTTCCCACCCCCAACCTAATTCCTACATTGTCCTCAATGTTAAAAAGAGAAACAAAAGAAATTAAGAAAAAGTGAGAGAAGTTACCCCCCTTTCGTATGAGATTGTGTATACTACACGTACGCTCCGTTTCATTGTTTCTCGCTTTTCTCATGATGAAGCAATTAGTGTGCAAAAAATATGTATGAAACCTCAAAGATTTACATCCCAATTCAGATCCAAATTTAAATTAAAACTAAGTCAAATGAAAAACAGAAAACATTAAACAAAGTTAAACAATTCAAACTAAAATAAAATAAAGGAAAAACTGAAAAAGAAAATTAAACTAAATAAAAAAAATAAAAAAAATAAATAAAAAGAAAATAAAGAAAAGAAAAGAAGTTGATACTACCGAATATGGTGGGTTGCCTCCCACCAAGCGCTTTCCTTAACGTCTTAGCAAGACGTTGCTAATTCGTTTCTATCCACCATCATCAAAGATCTTGAAGTGTGTGATATCAATTTTTCGAGCTAATATGTCATTAAGCTTGTCCTTCCATCTCGGTAGTTATTTCCTATGAAGCACAGCACACACTTTTTTGTGGAAGTGGTATGAAAAATAATTTAGGAATGTGCAAGTCTTAGGTGCCTTGTGTGGCATGGGAGGTGAAGATAATTCCTCCTTGTTCTCCATAGAAGTTTGTAGAATTTGATATTCCTTAGCTTGACATTCTTTGAGAATTGCTTGCTCCTCATCTGTATTTTATACACAAAGTGGTAAATCATCAAACGTTTCAGAAAAATAAATATTTTCAAAATTTTTACCACTTTGAAGGATTGTGTCATCCTTCACTTGCTCAATCTGAGTGGACAACTCTTCTTGTTTTTGAATTTGTTCCGCTAGTTGCCCAACTTGCATTTCTATTCTTTTCATTGATGCCTCCATAGACTCCTCCTTTCACTAGTAGATTGTATGAAAGCATTCAAGGTTTCCTCTAAGGTTGGCTTCCTAGGTTGATTAGAAACTCTACTTCCTTGTATGAAAGAATTCAAGTCTCTTCCAAGGTTGGCTTCCTAGGTTGATTAGAAACTCTACTTCCTTGTATGAAGGAATTCAAGCTCTCTTCCAAGGTTGGCTTCCTAGGTTGATTATAAACTCTACTTCCTTGTATGAAAGAATTCAAGCTCTCTTCCAAGGTTGGCTTCCTAAGTTGATATTGATGAAAACTTGAGCTTTGCATTTGGTATTGTGCATAAGGTGGGTCATATGGTTGAAGATTTGAGCTTTGCATGTTATATTGGGCATAAGGTGGGGTAAAATTTGCTTGCCATGAAGAATTATGGTGATTTCCCCACTCAGGATTATAGGTACTAAAACAAGGATCATTCCAAGGTGGGTGACATCCCTCATTAAGATCAAAGTTTGAATTAGTGGATGCATAGTAATCACCTGCAAAAGTGCAAACATTAGCATAATACCCATATAAACCACAAATACTACATACCTCCATGTCTGTCATATCATGCAGCTCTTCAAAAGGCCTTGTATTGGCTCATGGATTTCAGTATCCAACCGGATTAGGTGCATTTTAAAATTTGTTGATGTTGTCTATGAACGGTACCTTTCAAAAACTAACAAAAACAACAGAGAAATCAAAACACCACAGATTAAGCAAATAAAAGCACTATTTTTTTTTTTTGATTTTTTGATTTTTTGATTTTTTTGTATTTTTAGAATAAAAATAAATAAATAAATAAATAAATAAATAAAAAGATAACAAATAAAATAAATAAACAAATAAAAAAAATTAAGAAACTCTAAAAAGTTAAAAAGAAATTATTCAAAACGCCAATTCCCCGGCAACGGCGCCAAAAACTTGATGTGTTAAATTGTGTACTCGTAAGTGTACGAATCACTTGTAGAAAAGTGATAAGCAACTTTCAAGGTCGGTCTCTCAAGGAATTACAGTGGTTCTAAATAACTAACTTTTTAATCTAAATAGAGTTTTAATGAAAATAAAACACTAATTAAATAGAGTTCTAGTAAAACTAAAACTCTAAGTAACTAGAATTCTAAAGCTAGTAAAACTGTAAAAAGGTGTTTGATCTTTTTTTTTTTTTTGAAGAAGCAAGATAAATACAACATAATTGCTCATGAAAATCAAATATTACATTGAGTACTCTTATCACAAAGGGTAGTATAACGTATGACAATATTGAGTTCAAGGGTGTATTATGGATAAAATAATACGGGGAGGCATGAAAAGTCTAAACGATCCAAAGATGGCTTAAATCACTTTCTAAGTGGCATTTGATTCTATCATTTCGCTTCAATGGATTTTCAAATGAGTTCTAGAGCTTGTCGAGACTTAAAACATATCATGAACATGCATACATTACACAAATCAAAATAGTCATACTAACCATGCAAACTACCACATATACCACAAAATCCTCAAATTAGATGAATCTAACATTTATGTGCTTCGTTGCTTAGGTAAAAATCTAATTTCTCTCATATGTTACCGTCATTACAATCATGTTAATATCATAGACTTCCGGATTGACTCAAGTAGACACGACACTAACCTAAAATAATTCAAGTGACAAAAGTTAAAAATTTAAATTTGGTCAATTTCATGCTCATGGAGTATTTTTCCCACCCCCAACCTAATTCCTACATTGTCCTCAATGTTAAAAAGAGAAACAAAAGAAATTAAGAAAAAGTGAGAGAAGTTACCCCCCTTTCGTATGAGATTGTGTATACTACACGTACGCTCCGGTTCATTGTTTCTCGCTTTTCTCATGATGAAGCAATTAGCGTGCAAGAAACATGTATGAAACCTCAAAGATTTACATCCCAATTCAGATCCAAATTTAAATTAAAACTAAGTCAAATGAAAAACATAAAACATTAAACAAAGTTAAACAATTCAAACTAAAATAAAATAAAGGAAAAAGTGAAAAAGAAAATTAAACTAAATAAAAAAATTAAAAAAAATAAATAAAAAGAAAATAAAGAAAAGAAAAGAAGTTGATACTACCGAATATGGTGGGTTGCCTCCCACCAAGCGCTTTCTTTAACGTCTTAGTAAGACGTTGCTAATTCGTTTCTATCCACCATCATCAAAGATCTTGAAGTGTGTGATATCAATTTTTCGAGCTAATATGTCATTAAGCTTGTCCTTCCATCTCGGTAGTTGTTTCCTATGAAGCACAGCACACACTTTTTTGTGGAAGTGGTATGAAAAATAATTTAGGAATGTGCAAGTCTTAGGTGCCTTGTGTGGCATGGGAGGTGAAGATAATTCCTCCTTGTTCTCCATAGAAGTTTGTAGAATTTGATATTCCTTAGCTTGACATTCTTTGAGAATTGCTTGCTCCTCATCTGTATTTTATACACAAAGTGGTAAATCATCAAACGTTTCAGGAAAATAAATATTTTCAAAATTTTTACCACTTTGAAGGATTGTGTCATCCTTCACTTGCTCAATCTGAGTGGGCAACTCTTCTTGTTTTTGAATTTGTTCCACTAGTTGCCCAACTTGCATTTCTATTCTTTTCATTGATGCCTCCATAGACTCCTCCTTTCACTAGTAGATTGTATGAAAGCATTCAAGGTTTCCTCTAAGGTTGGCTTCCTAGGTTGATTAGAAACTCTACTTCCTTGTATGAAAGAATTCAAGATCTCTTCCAAGGTTGGCTTCCTAGGTTGATTAGAAACTCTACTTCCTTGTATGAAGGAATTCAAGCTCTCTTCCAAGGTTGGCTTCCTAGGTTGATTATAAACTCTACTTCCTTGTATGAAAGAATTCAAGCTCTCTTCCAAGGTTGGCTTCCTAGGTTGATATTGATGAAAACTTGAGCTTTGCATTTGGTATTGTGCATAAGGTGGGTCATATGGTTGAAGATTTGAGCTTTGCATGTTGTATTGGGCATAAGGTGGGGTAAAGTTTGCTTGCCATGAAGAATTATGGTGATTTCCCCACTCAGGATTATAGGTACTAAAACAAGGATCATTCCAAGGTGGGTGACATCCCTCATTAAGATCAAAGTTTGAATTAGTGGATGCATAGTAATCACCTGCAAAAGTGCAAACATTAGCATAATGCCCATATAAACCACAAATGCTACATACCTCCATGTCTGTCATATCATGCAGCTCTTCAAAAGGCCTTGTATTGGCTCATGGATTTCAGTATCCAGCCGGATTAGGTGCATTTTAAAATTTGTTGATGTTGTCTATGAACGGTACCTTTCAAAAACTAACAAAAACAACAGAGAAATCAAAGCACCACAGATTAAGCAAATAAAAGCACTATTTTTTTTTTTATTTTTTGATTTTTTTGTATTTTTAGAATAAAAATAAATAAATAAATAAATAAATAAAAAGATAACAAATAAAATAAATAAACAAATAAAAAAAATTAAGAAACTCTAAAAAGTTAAAAAGAAAATTATTCAAAACGCCAATTCCCCTGCAACGGCGCCAAAAACTTGATGTGTTAAATTGTGTACTCGCAAGTGTACGAATCACTTGTAGGAAAGTGATAAGCAATTTCCAAGGTCGGTCTCTCAAGGAATTGCAGTGGTTCTAAATAACTAACTTTTTAATCTAAATAGAGTTCTAATGAAAATAAAACACTAATTAAATAGAGTTCTAGTAAAACTAAAACTCTAAGTAACTAGAATTCTAAAGCTAGTAAAACTGTAAAAAGGTGTTTGATTTGTAACGGGAACAAAGTACGAGCAATTAAACAAAAACAAAATTGCAATTAAACAATCAATTCAGATATATTTGAAGATCAATGGAGGATGTATGGACGTTTAGCTTGGTTGACCATGCTTGCTCGAAAAGGTATGGTGATATAACATGAACGTTCTATATAAACAAAATTACCGGCTTTCCTTTTAATTACGAGACTGCCTGCGGTCGGGGTAAATCTCTTTGTTGATTAACTAATTAACTGCCTTCGGTCTGGGTAAATCAAATTATGCGCAAGGAAAAACATGCCAATCAAATTAATGCTATGACTAAGTCACTAAATTGAAGCTTTGATTAAGTGTTTCGGAATAAAGTTAAGGTGACGTTCCTATAACTAAATTCTAAGATCTTTCAACCTAACTACGAATCTCAAATGGGCCCATGATAATTCATAATTAAATATCTAAACATGCTCTTAATCAAAAAGTAATTTGTTTATATTAAATCAATAAAACATACACCATACACAATTCTAGCAAACATAGCAACACAAACTAAACATCCATAATAAAACTAGCCAGACATGTTCATATTAATATTCATAGACAAATAAAATATGAACATACACTCCAACGAAAGAAGAAGAAAAATATACACTCCAACGAAAGAAGAAGAAAAATAGAATTCTACAACACCAAAGAAAACCTAGATCTAAATACCGCTTATGGATGGGATAGCGTTCTTCTCCAAAAGCTTTATCTTCGATTGTCGACAGCTTCTTTGGATCCTTAGAATGGTTTCTCTTGCTTCGTTTTTGTGTAGCGAAACTCCCAAAGTTGATTGAATGTAGTGTTTGGTCGCAAAAATTGTAATGTGTAAAGTTATATACAAGTTCAAGTTCTTTTGTAAGGGGGGCTCTAAGGGGGTATTTATAGATGTAAGGGTTTACACAAATCCTGATTGCCATAGGAATAGGCGCGCCGCGGCATGCATTTTTCCCGCCGCGGCGCAACACAAATTTTGAAAATAATGTAAAAACCCGAGAGCTCCCCGCCGCGGCGCGCGTTGTCTTCAGTTTCTTCACATGTACCCCCTTACATATGTGATGGCACATTATGTAAGGCTTACATATTTGTCTCGTTTAGCCCGTAACTCGTGATCCGAGCGCCGTAAGTGTTCTGTCTTTGCGTGTTTTCATTATTTGACTCATTTGACATTAAAAACACCTGAAATGTACTAAAACATACCCGTGACTTCGAATGGATAGATTTATAAAAATAATCAAATAAACAATCATAATAAATCTATATTTTAAATAATTAAGCACAATTAATTATAAAATATTAGTGCTTTTCGAGCACTCATTATTTGTATATGAATTTTGGTGGGAAATATACTGGATGAATATATATGCTATTAATCTTTGACTCAATTAGTTAGACTTTGTGCGTCACTGCATTACTTTTCCATAATTATCACTCCAAATAATTAAAGAAAATTTATTGGTCGTTTATCATATTAGATATTTTTCTATCACATATATTAATTTGCTAAATTATGTTTATTGGATTGGTATGTAAATGATTCCTACTAGCTAGAACCTATCATATCTCACCATATTGCATGTATTTTATTTACACCGAACAATACATATAAAAATATTCAAATGTATGAAATCACCAATAAAATGTCATAGTAAAGTTCACCATTGAAATAATAAGAGAATCAATGAAGAATCTCATCAACAAGAGTCACTTTGAATTATGTTTTTTCAATAATCTGTACTTTTCCTAAATTCTATTTCAAATAGTAATATATGAATTAAATTATTACATATCATGTTAAGTGTTAGATTTAAGATTTAGCTTAAAGTTTAAGTTATCATGAAATTGTTTCGACTTTCCATTTTATAATATTAAAGTGTATTATTATATTTCAATTTTATCCATATAATAGCCGTCCATAAAAAGTGTGTTACGTGCTTCATTGTATTATTTTTTAATTTTTTAATTATAAGTAATAATATTATTTATTTTTTTAATTTAAAAAAAACTAATTAAATACAAAATACATAATTTTAATAATTTTTTAAGTTAAAATATTATTTTTTTAAATTAATATTTTAATATCAAAAATATTAAAATAATATAATTTATTTTTTTTAAAAAATTATTAAAATTATGTATTTTGTATTTTTTAATTGACGGTGCTATGAAAGGGGATGTAAATTGTGCATCGAAACCATCTGAGTAACTTCTTATCATTTAATTTTCAAGTCACCATCGCTATTTTTTTGACAAGTTCTACGGCTACTGTTTATTGCGAAACCAGTCTTGTTTTGCACCAAGTGATTTAATATTTGATTAATTTTGAATTAATTGAATATTTTGTATTGATTGATCATTTGGTTAGTTTGAGATGCTTTAGTGCATACTTGATTGAATTTTTTGGCCTTCTACATATAAAATTCACATTAAACTTGCGTTGTTTTATTATTGTCGTGGGTGTGTCCATTATGGATGTGTTAATTGTCTTTTGTGGCTAATACCAATTGTGGACGATAGGAAGAGTTTCTCGTATCTCATATTATTGTCTATCACTAAGTGTTGATTGGCTTCTTCTATAGTCGTATTGGTTATTCTATGGTTTAGTTGGAGTTCTTATCTATGATAATGCTAATGTGTTTTGATATAATGGAGTGCTTCTATGTTGATGCTATTATGTGGTGCACTAGTTGCAGTTATTATTTGATTGATCGAAGATTATTTGGTTATATATTATTTATATGCCTAATTAAAGAGTTATTATTCTGAGCTCAATAAAATTTGAATTCTACTATTAACACCCTATAATAAGGTTCTTTGTTATTGAAACATTTTCATAGCTCACCATTCAAGTTGGGCATTATTTTCCAACTTGAGGGAAAGATTTAGAGAATGTCTTCCTTTTATGTGTGTTGATAGCAACTTAGGTCAACTGTCATTTGCTTAGAGTTGTTGTTGATCTACATCGCTACGTTTCATTTGCTTACGTAGATGACTATACAAACCTTCAAAAAGCCCTTTTCAATATAGTTTTGCATTGTTTTATCACCAATACTCCACAACATGCCTTTTTTGTGTGGTTTTGTTGTTGTAACCACATCCTCTATTACTTTATGTGTTTATTGGATTTTTTTTTGTGTTACCCTACACTCTTAGAGACTTTTTACTGCATATAACCTACAACTTCAATTAGGGTTAAAATCTTCAACAAAATAGTGTATCTCAATATTATATCAATTATTTATGGTTGGTTGAACGACTATTTTTACACTCTTTGTCATAATGTTTGTAAGAAGCTTTAAGATTCAACTAGGCGGATCTATTCTAATTTTGTTTATTTTAATGTTCTTTATAAGCGTTTAAGCTAGACTTATCTATGAAGAGAAAAAAATTAAGTATTAAATTAGTAATTAATTTTTTATTCATATTAGAAATTATTATTATTACGATATTAGATACTTATTAATTAAGTCTTATTTAAAATTTTATTACGATTAAAATTTTAGTTTATTATTTCTATAAATATTAAAGCAATATTTTGATAATATAATAAATGAGAATTAAATTATTGTTCTTCAATTTTGTACTTCTCCTCTCTACTTTTCATACTATATTACTTCCACTCTATATTTCTAGTAATACTCTTGGACTGACCAGTATATCTCAAGATTAACATCAACGCCCGTACATTCATTTGGACTCAAATTGATTATCATACTTGGAAATTTTGTGGTAGGCATTTTATGGCATAGTTTTTGCAGCTTTCAGCTTTAATTCTAGACGAGCAGCAAAAAATGAGTACGGATTACACTATATTTCAGAACTCCATCGAAATTTACCACCCCATCTAGTATTTTCCTACGCCCCATCAGCTCTTCCTCATATTGAGCGTTAGATACACACTAGTAAACAAACCCGAACTGAAATGGAAAATACATGAAACTAGTCTTATTCTCTTAAAAGCCAAAAACATCCATGTTTAGCACCTTGTATGGACAACCCAAAAAAAAAAAATTAAAATTAAAATTAAAATCGACTAATTGGAAGATTTCATTCAGTTCTCCAATTTCCTTGCAATATTGATTTGGTCATAATGTCAACTACCTAGCAATACATTATTTTTTCACATTTTTACTCCCTAGGGTTTCCACGCGTGATAAAACATATATAACCCAAACCTAATAAAAAGCCATTAGCTAGCTCAAAAGTTGTTACAACAAAAGATAAATGAAGGAATAAAAATACATGCACCTTCTCTAACCTATTTTCCCTAAAAGCTGCAAAAATTGAAGAAACGTTGTGAGTAGGATTCTTAGAAGAGGAAAAAGAGAAAATGTGGACCTGTGCACATGATCCAATTGGATCAGGGAAGATTAGGGAGGGTCCTATGCACATTACAGGATATTATTATATCTGACATTGTCATGATACAAAGTTCACTTTCGATAACTTTAACCTCATCCATATAATACTCAATAAGTGAATTCACCTTCTTCACAGTCACTTGTAAGATCAGAAGCAAAAGAGCAAGTATAGGCTGCAAAGAGGCAAAAAACCAATCAATCATTCTATATTCTCAACTGGTCGGTCTAGATAACAAGTATAGACGGGCTGTTCTAACAAAACAAAAACAAAAAAACATGAAAGGAAATATAATCTATGGTATACCCCCTTAAAAAGACAGCCTTCTGATTGCAATTCATTGGTACACACAAAAAAAACAAGCTTAAAAAGACAGCCTTCTTAAAAGTACACACAATAATTTTCTTTAAATTGATGCACATTAGCCATCTAACTATTACAAAAGTAAACACTTAAATCATTTCTTACTAATTTTGATTTTCTTTATTATATTTTTATGAAAAAATTTAAATTGGATCAAATTAAATCTTACTAACAAAGGGTTGTTGATAGATGTTTAAAGAGTAAAATATCTCAAAAAGAAAAAAAAATGAAAAATAAAGTAATTAAAATGACACAAATTGGCCTATAATGACTAAAGTGTTCACATTTGTAACAGTTAGGTAACCAAAGTGAACCAATTTAAAGAACAATAACCAATATGTTCAATTTGCAACAGCTAAATGACTTTAGGTACACTTTTTTCTTACGATAATTACCCTTTTTACAAAACAATGGGAGATTCAAAAGTTCATATTAGATTGTGATGTCACTAAGCAAAGGTGGGTTTGCTCATGTAAAATAAAATCATTCACTACCAAAGGGGAACTTAAAAGCATTGAGATATTTTTGTGTACCTCGAGCAATTTCACACCATCAAGCTCTAACCCCACCAAAACTCTAAACATAATCACTTGAGGAAAATTTACAATTTGCAAAAGCTAAATGAATTTAGATACATTTTTTTCTTATGATAATTACCCTTTTTGCAAAACAATGGGGGATTCAAAAGTTCATATTAGATTGTGATATCACTAAGCAAGGTTTGCTCATGTAAAATAAAATCATTCACTACAAGAAGGGAAGGAGGGTAACCAAAAAGCATTTAGATATTTGTGTGTACCTCGAGCAATTTCACACCATCAAGTTCTTGCCCCTCCAAAACTCTAAACAATAATCACTTGAGGAAATCAAAAAATTAATATATGACCACATTTCAGCCAGCTACCTTGATTGCACCCATTTCATCAATCTTTGAGCTCTTATGCTGGTAAAATGTAGTTGATAAAATTCAAATAATAAGAAACTGGAAGAATAACTTGTGACTGTATCTTACTAATTTAAGGAGATCAACGTTGTGATTCAACAACCAACAAAAAAAGGATTATCTATATATATTACCTTACTTTTTTTGTGTTTATGAACATCTTTAAGATCTTCATCTGCATCATGCTTCCTTTTCTGAGATTATATTCAAACAACCAACCATGAATGTTACACTAGAAATAAACAGGAAAAAAAAACCTGTAATCATATAAATACTAATCTAAGAAACAACAACAATAATTTCTTTCCAAAAAAAAAAAGGAAACAACAATAATTTAATGATTTTCAGAATAGTACAATGTGCTTAAGACATGCAAAGTGAGTATAAATAGCTCTATCCAACCTTTTCATGGTGCTTCTTTGAGTGATCCGCACCAGAATCATGATGCCCACTTTTGTCCTTCTTCTTATCCTTGTCTTTATCTTTGCTTCGATCTTTACTGTGGTGCTTGCGCTTCTTATGTTCTCTGTCTTTCTCCTTATCTCTGTCCTTACGCCTTTTATGTTTCTTCTCTTTGTCCTTGGACTCACTCTTTGACTTCCCTGGAATAGTTGGGATCCCCTTCTCTGACTAAAGGGACAAAGAAAAGAAAAGGATAAAAAGGAGAAGGAAATGAAACGGAAGATAGGAAAGCAAAATAGATGCCAAATCATATAAATCTTTATATATATATATTATATATATATATATATATATATATATATATAAAAGAGGAAAAAATAAAGACAGACAAGATGGTCAACGTAGTCCCCCAATATGAAATTTTTTAACATATCCACAGAAAAACAAACACAAGAAAACACCACTTACAGGTGGCAAATCAATAGGACCAGTTTCTCTAAGTTGGAAGGCCTCTCGTAGAATATCTAGATCAAAAGGCTGTATGCGCATGTTAGCATCACTGGTATAGAACGTACTCTGAATAAGTTGATCCAATTGCATTCCTTCGCCTTTTCTGATTTCTGTGTCTCCAACCACATTGTGGAGATAATGGGTATCTGAAATTGACAAAGGGAGTGACCGCTTGCAGAAAAAGTCATGGTGTGGTAGCAACCTGTATTGACTAATAAGATCTACAGCACCAGTCAGCTCCCTGGGTCCTAAAGTTTCAATGCAGGAAGCTAAGTTAAAAATAAAATAAAATACCAACTAGGGGTAACAAATCATCAAAGGAACTTGGAAATGAAAATTTACATAAAAAAATGGAGTATGGAATCATCACATTGGCAATATTCCATTAACAATAACAAAACAAATATACATGAGCAATAATGCCAATATATAAAAGAAAGAGAATAGCAACAGGGCCCTCAAAACCCACGAAGCAATGTCATCCACCCAAGAGCATATAATCCTATTTATTGCATGAGGTTGAAGTGCAGGAAATGCTACATATAATTAGATAAGCATTTCTATAGTAATTTTCACTATTTATATAGAACATTCGGTAATCTCGTGTTAAAGTTAAAAGAGATATTCAGAGGATAAATGAATAAAAGTTGAGGAAAGGATTAAAATGGTTATTCTGGACCAAAAAGCAATATGATGAAAAGAATGAAATGTAACACAAACATCCTACCGCATCCAAACTTGTTGGCTTCAGGATCCATGGGTCACTATAGCATGAAATTGTGGACTGTTATCAACTGCAATTCCAAGATAAATAATAAAATTATTTGGCAATCTACAAGTTCTCGAAACTCAAAAAATCCATTGAATCTTAAAATCAGTCTCAAATAACCATAGCAAACACAGAAAAAGTGGTCTAAACTTGCCAGGCATCTTCCTGAAATATACTGTACATAGGCTAAATAGACTTGCGAGTTTATCTTTCAAAAGTCTCTGTCATCTCTTAATAGAACTCTCTTCACAAATCCTATAATCAATCTACCAGAAGCCCTAAAGAAAATTTCGCCCATACGTATAATTACCAACAAGTGATCACTTAAACTTTGATCGAATGTCATGAAATAACACATAATATAGGGAACGAATAACAGAAATCAAATAACTTCCTATTCCTAGAAATCCGAAAGAGAAATTATGGCAAAGAAATTGTTCTACGTTCTCAGTCCGTACAATTAACAAGTACATTAAGCTTATAAACTTCAAAAGGAAGGACAAGAACGACGTATGTTTAGTAAAAGTAATAAGAAAACAGCAGCAAAGAATAAATCAGAGAACAAAAAAAAAAAATAGACAAGGAACAGAAACATAGAAAGAGCAATAAAATACCTCTGACATGGATCCCGAATTCAACTATTTTCAATTAAAATTCAGATCACGGGGACAAAATCGTAAATTCGAACCCAATGCTTCGTCTTCGTTCCTCCAATCGTCCACTGGTCCGCCTCCAAACTCAACCAGCTATTAACACAAATTTCCATGAAAACCGAGTCATTGCAAAGAAACAACCCAAGCAAATCAAAGTTCTTAGCAAAATATAAACAAAGTTCGACAGAGAATTGACCTACTGCTTGGTAATGCCTTTTACCAAAACTTGGTAATTATTTGTTCCGAAGATTTTCCAAAGCGGACAGAAAGTATGGAGAAATTCAGGGTAAGATTCACAGATCAAAGAACGTTCTAAACAGTTCTACAGTGAAAGGAGAGAGTGTCTATTATTGTAGAGTCTAGGGTTTGGACTTTTGAAGAAGGGGTATCGATTTGCTCAGGAGCTTCGGTCTCTTTGTTTCTATTTTCTCTCTCTCTGAGGTTTCATTAATATTCCATATTTTTACGCAAAATGTTTGGACGCTTTTTTTTTTTTTTTTTTACTTTTTAAAATTTTATTTGTTCATTGGTTACGATAAGAAGTGCTATTGTGTTAACTTTGGATTAATTGTATATTATAATTACTTTTTATATTTTTATGAATAAAATTTTATTTTTATTTGAACACATTTAAAAAAGGATGAATATAGAGTATGATTAAAATTAAAACTAAGGTAAACTTTTCCCCAATCGTATCGTACGTCATCAACAAACTAAGGGCGGCGCAGAGCCCAGCTTAACGTATGGGTCATTGTTTGGGCCTGATGCAGGACCTATACAGTTGGTCATTACTCATTACCAAGATTACTCGAGTTAATTTCTTCTAGGATGAAGGAAAAATAATTTATTAGTTTTTAACAAAGTTGTAATGTTAGTCCAGTCAATTAAAATAGATATAGAAAAATTCGTATCTTTTTACCTCGTATTATACTCTACCATGTTATATTAGCTTGGTTCATACAGTTAGTATTATATCAAAAACAGGTAGTTTAGCTTCTAATGTTTATTCTCTTCCGTCGTATACTAGTTCCCAAAATGATGGATGGCTTTCATTTTCCGTAACCATTCTCTCCAACTACATAATATTTTTGACATTGCAAATTGGTAATATTTATAACATATTCTACTTACATTGACACTTCCTACTAAGCTAATCCCATAAATAAATAAAAATACACAAAAATTTAAGTTCCATTGCCACCTGAATTACACGGCCTGTTGGTCTTCTCCCAATGCCTAACAAGTTCTGCATATCCCTCAGCAGAACTCATAGCAAGTTCACTCAGTGAGCTCATAGCAACTGACATTCCAGCACAGACTACCTTTATGGCAATTTCAGCCATCTTCTCTGCGGTCATTACCTCTTCTACTTCCCCAACCTCAACCATTCCCATATTCACACCTTCTTCATCGTCTAATCCCTTAGAATATCTCTTTGAACCAGGAGGGACACGTCGTGAATCTTCTCTAAGCTGTTGTGCATAGAGAGAACCCATGCCAGCTGCAAAAAAATCTAGTCCATCTAGCACCGGTGTCTCACGCACGGCATCTATAAACCTTGACCATTGTATGCAAAGTCCAAATATGGGAAGAGCTCCACTTGACCTACGAGGGGAATGAGGTAACTTTGATGTATCTGGATCAGACCGCACACAACGGAGGAGCCAGCCTGTTAATGCATGCATATAGGATCGCTGAGAAGTGATCCATGACTGAAAGCAAGCTCGCCAATTCCTGATCTCCGACTCTAGATTCAAGGCAGAATGGGCTACTTTTTGTGGATCAGTTACTGAAGTAGATGAGTGTTTCTTAGCATCCAGTTTTGAAGGTGTTCTTGCTAGTAAAATCTTGGCTTCATCTAAGGTTCGTTTTTGTTTTTGATGACACTCTGCCATTACCTTCCACATTCTTCCTAACCTGAAGTCAATTGAAGGAATAAGTTTCATCTCCTTATTTCTCTCATTGAAGTCACCTTAAAATGGTTTTCCTATCATGTAGGAATGATATTGTAAACTAA
The DNA here is from genome assembly GCA_029378325.1 of Elaeagnus macrophylla. Taxonomy (NCBI): domain Eukaryota; kingdom Viridiplantae; phylum Streptophyta; class Magnoliopsida; order Rosales; family Elaeagnaceae; genus Elaeagnus; species Elaeagnus macrophylla. Next base: position 22,634,287 of record CM055649.1, on the reverse strand, counting down.
AGAGAGCTTTTTATGTATAATCAGTTGCTTTTTTACAATAGATGTATGATATGCCTGATTTAGCATCTAGTGTCATGCACCCATCAGTAAGATTAATGAACACAACACGAATGTGCAATTGCGCAATACCATAAGTAACTTACCCTTGTAACAATTCTAAAAGTTGAGGCTGCAATTCTTTATCTCGTAAAGTCTCGATTCTCCCTGAAATAGCTTCAACTGAGTGTATTGAAACCTTCATCTGAGTATGGAGATCTCTAATGGCTACCCTGGTTTTCTCCACAGAAGATGGGTCATCACCTTTGACATCTTGGTTTCTAAGCTGATTGCACTTTTTCTCGTACGCAATTCGAACCCTTTCTCCTGACTGTTGAAATTATTAAATACTTGGTTCATCGATCATTACACAGGTTCAAATTGTAATCAACAAAAAAACATGAATTTCTTTTTGTTTGCCTGCAACTACAGATCTAGAGAAGTTTACAAATAGAACATATTACAAACTGTTCCAGACTAGAGAGTAAGGGTTAAAGAAGATCTTTGAAGTAATCAACTTTGGCCATGGCTTCAGTTTCTTTATGCTTTTTTCCACAGTAAATAACTATTCCTAGCAAGAATATGGAGATCTTGGAATCCTCTGTGTTTTAAAACTGTTGTATTGGTTTTTTAGATGCGTTATCTATGATTATATTTGCCAAAAAGGGACAAAAAAGATAAAGTTATATATAAAGTATTTAAAAAAACATATGGAATAATTGGAGGCTGGAAACAAGTTAAGAATATCATTTTCTGTTCAATAAAAAAAAATCTGTAAATTTATTTATCATTTATAAAGAAAGGTTCATTTGCTAAACTTGGTTAGTGAGATAACTTGAAAGTTAGCCATTATTTATGAAGTTTAAGAAGTATACCCTGACTTCTTCATAGAGCTTCTTTTCCCAGGCATATAATCTGTCCAATGTTGATTGGTGACTGCCTGAAAACATGCAGGGATCATCGGAGAAGTCACTAGTGCTTTCATAACCTTCATCTTTAGAACTTGATGAACTAACTAAGAATCTCGATGAGGATGAGCGAGAAGAAGCTGAGCGAAAAAGAGCTACTGGGTTCAACATTTTTGCAGCTGCAAAAACATAAAATGTAGAAGTTCAATATCCTAAAAGTATTTAAAAAAATATATGTTAAAAGAGGTAAAAATGTGTGTTTGGAAAATGTATGTTGACAAAATTTAACCATCAGTGAATCTAAGCTTGTTGGTTTCACATTTTCTCTTTGAATAGCATAATTATTCATGACTGGGAGGTTATTATAATTCTCCTCAGGATATAACTAGTTGTCTTGTAAATATAAATGCTTAGACTAGCTCATTATTTTAGATTTAGAAGCTTAGTGCTAAACTTTACTGAAATGCAATTAGAAAGATAGGACTTATAACATGAAAGTGTAGTCGGGTATAAAAAATAAACCAGAGAGTTCGTTGGAGATTAACGAGTATTGAGCTCTGCTAGCCTCTAATAGTGCTGAGACCTCATTAGCTGAACTACAAACAGTCTTAAACTGAGCTTCAAGATCCTTGATAACTTCTGATATGCTAGTAGGCCTACGGTTTACATAAACAGTAAACCCTGGAGTTTCCTCCTTAGATTCTTGATTACAGACAGCCATTTCTTGTTTAGTGGTTTCAACTTGCCTAGCAGTTTGAGATCTTGATAACTCTATGCTTACACTTCCATGTGATTTTAATTCTTCCAGCTCATGCTCAGTTTCACACTCACAATCAGTTTCCGTTTCCTCTTCTTCCTCCTCATCCTCGTCAACATCTTCAACAATGACTTCTTCTTTACTGCAATTTACATCAATATTAGATCTTTCATCTGTGACATTCACCTTCTGATCAGGTTCCTCTTCTTCAATTATATCTTCTTCTAGGTCAGGAATCCCTTCTTCTTCTCGAACCTGCCTTAGTCCCCTAATGTCATCATCCAAGACTGACTGCTGGTCAAGGCTACTCCGAGTGGGATAGTTATAGTAGTCTAGTGATGTAAATGGATTCCAAAAGAAATCCCATTGAGTATTTTGTGGTGAAGGTGGAGCAATGTTAGGCCTATTATTAGGGGAATAAGAAAAAATTGAAGAATTCATAGGAGGTGAGCATTGCATTCCAAAAAACCCATCAAAGCCATATTGATTGGTTGGAGAATAAGTTTCGACTCGGGCTATTTCTGGTGATTGGGGTCTTTCCTCTACTGAAACAGCTTGATTACCACCTGATCTAAGGTAATGTACCTTGACAGAAGAATTAGGGTCAGATTGAATCTGAGCTGGTGAAAAGGATTTTGATGACATTGAAATAAAACCAGGACTTGGTTTCTTTGTAGGTGTGAAAGTTGGGGTAATGAATGTATCTAATAAGAAATCATGAGGTTCATCTCCTTCGATATAATCACGAAGAGCAGTTGAAACTCTTTTTAGTGCCTGGATATAAGCTAGATGTCCAGTGGCAAATCGACTCCTTTGTTCAACAGCTTGTTTGATGAATTTCTTTCTGTCTTTACAAAGTTGAACTGCTTCTTCATCATCAAGCTTTGATGTAGAACATCCCATATCTCTCAAGTCCTTTCACACCTTTGGTACTTTTCTTTCACTCTATGAATTTTTCAAACTTGAATCAAAACTGAAATCCCAATTATACTCTTGTATATTTATTCTCTTCAGACTCATAAGGATGATGTGGAGGCTGATTAAAAGAAACAAATAAGTTTAAAAATCATCAGCTCACAACATTTAAGACCTCTTAAAATTTTTGGGTGCCTTTCTTAATATTGAAGTTTAACTGAAGCATATCATAAACTAAAAAAACAAGGATGAAATTGCAATTCTTTAGACTTAATTCACAAATTGTGCTAAACCCAAGAGGACAATAATTTATCAACTTAAAAGGGAGAAAAGAAAACGAAAGGAAAAAACTTTTGTCCTATAGTTTATTTTCTGAAATAAAGCTACACAGCTGGAAGTATAACATTAAAAGTGAGTTACTAATTTCTGGACGTACTAGATATAAAATTATAAAACTCATTTCATAATTCACTAATTAAAATAATAAGAACCTATGCTGCCATGAAAAACATAAAGATCAGGAGAAAATGGACATATGAATTTAAAAGGGGGGAAAAATCAAAGAAAATATTTAAAATATATATATATTCTTTTGCCGAAAGAAATATGCAAAAATCGACATATGTGTGAATTTAACCAAGTCTCCGAGAAACAAAAATCGAATAAACCCACTCCCCAAAACGAATATGAAAAGAAACAGAGAGAACCCATTTGGAAAAAAAAAAAAAAAGAATAAAATTGTGCTGATTGAAATAGATGAAAACATTCAAGAGCATTGAAGCTCTAAACCCATTTCGTTATTTTCTACTGAAAAAATATAAAAATATTATGATGAAAATAGCTTCTAGTGAAGTGGAAAGAGAAAGACGCTGTTTAAACAGATTTTGTCAGCAAATTGGAAACAGAAACATAATTATAAGAAGAATTAGAGTGGAAATGCATACCTGGTAATGGGGGCGGGAACAAGAGATGAAGAATGATAGCTTGATCACAGATTCACAGTGAATGAGAGAGAGAGAGACGTTGAGAAAGCAACGGTCAAAAGCCAAATGCGGAAGAAAAACAGAAAAGAAACAAAAAAAATTAAAGTTGGGGTTGGACAACTCAAAAAAGGAAAAGCAAACAACAGGCGGGGATTAGATAAAGAGATCCTGAGAATATGACAGGTTAATAATTTTGGCCTTTCATGTTTGCAAAATCTCATATAATGCCACTGTATTTAAGTCGTACTAGTAGTCTCTTCTTTCTTTTTTTTTTTTTCTTTTATTATAAAGACAAAAATAATTACTGTAATGATTAGAAATATTTATAGTCAGATTCGATCTAATTTAATTAAATTAAATTATTTATGTAAGTTTAATTGTGCTGGATCGAACCGTTTAGCTTATAAAATTATTAAAATCGAACTGGTCCAATTTGATTAAATTTAGTTAACAATTTTTCATGATTTTTAATTTTTAATTTTTTTTCTCTCAAAATCATGTTGTTAAAACTTGAAATTAATATTAAAAAAAAATTTAAATATAACCAAATTATTTTAAATATGCTATAAATATAAATCATATAATATCTCACATAAATTAACAATTAAGTTGATAAAATTTATAAAAGATAAAATCATCATAATATACATACAGTTTAAAATTATACATTGTATGTTAAAAAACTGAAATTGAAAAAAAAAATAAATATAATATATAATTTTTAATAATAATATAAAATATTTTTATTTTTTTAAATAAATACTAATATATTATATTTAAAATAAAAAAATTATATATAATCTATAACAGTCCAGTCTGATTTGGATGGTTAAAAAATTCATAAAATTAAATTAGACTTTTTGAGAAACGATTTCAAAAAAATATAAATCAGACAAAATCATTTGACTCAAATAATTATACAATACAATTTTTAAGTTTAATTCAATTTGGTAAGATTTTGTAACAACCCAATTAATGACAATTGGAGAAATGCTAGAAATACAAAAATATAAATGTAAATACAAATGAATATTATTTGGGAAAAAAATTACAAATGTAAATAATTAGTAAATATATGTAGTGGTGGAAATAGGATAAAAAATAATGTTTCAAAATTTTCCTACATTATAAATTATGCACCGAAGTGGACACATAAAAAACATATATTTCATTTCGGTGTCTATAAAGTCTGAATTTTGAGTTCTATTGGTAGGTGTAGTAGATAATAATAATAATAAAAACCTAGTTAAAAACTTAGACAAAAAGATCCAAACTCTACCTGAAAAATTTGGCCTTCATTAATATATAAAACTATATATTTTAAGATTTAGCAAAATAGCAAACTTCAAACAACTTTCAAGTTCACATAGAAAGAAAAAAAAAAAAAACTTCAGATCGAATTCAAACAATGAGGCTGAATGGCTGATGTTCCTGAACTCCGTACAAACACAGAGTCACACAGACTACCAAAAACAGTGGGAACTTCACAAGCCCAAGTTGAAAACAATAACAACCTCGCACCGTTTGATCCAAAAAGGTCAACTACACGTAAATCGTAGCATATATTCCCTGTGAATAATAATAAAGTAAAGAAAGTGTATTTGCATTGTCATTAGGATGAAGGTAAAAAAAAAAAAAAGTAATTGCATAATTGTATTGTGACACAAGGAATAATAATTAGTAAATTTATCAGAATATAGGGACTAAATTATGTAAATATAAAGCTTTCTCTGGAAGAATTTCAAAAAGCAAACCGGGGTCGGCTGTAAGAAAAGCAAAAGAGAGCTTTTTTTGAAGGAACCTGAGCAGTGACCACCTAGCTTCTTCGCTAAAGCCACCCAACCCAATATACAAATTACAAATGAGTGCCACTTCTTAAAAAGACCCTTCAACTGAACCATAATTTCGGAACTGCCATTCAATCATAAGAAGAACAAAGCACAGAGCTAAACGTTCAACAAGAGGAAATCATGTTTCAAAGAACCACTAAAAATAGGTTAACTATGTTTTTAACTCTCAGGTAGAGTTATTGAATTCCTTAATTAAGCTTATATAAAGTAGTTTTTGTAAAATGTTATATCAAAAATTCCTCTAAATTGCTATTATCACTCTCTTTAAGATACATGCATGCATGATATTTTCTTCATTTCGGTCTTCTTTAAAAATAAAATAATAAGGAGATAAGCACAAAAATAGACACATAATATTTTTTAAAAAAATTTGTATGACATAGCTCTATTCTATGTATACAGTTTTATTTTTAACGTAAATGTTTATTTTGTTACGATATTATAATTAGGAGTGTTAATCGTGTCGTGTTAGTTGTATTCGTGTCGTGTTTATTCGTATTATTCGTATCGTATTTTCGTGTTGGTTGACACATTAAAAAATTTACTTGAATTTTTTTTGTGTTACTTATTTATAATAGTAAGAAATAACAAAACCTTTAAGAACATAAAAAAATTATTGATCAATTCTTACTAAAAAAAATTTGTGTCGTATCGTGTTTGGATCGTGCTATTGTGTCATGTTAAAAATTACCACCTTTAATTATAATTATGTTTTAAAATTGAATATTATTATATTGCTCGACTAAGTTATTAAAAATATCATATAATTGTGACAATATTAGTTTGCTTTATTTTATTTTATTTTTTATTGTATTTTTTTTTTTATCTTTCTGATACTTTAGAGATACTGTAGGAGATATTGAGATAGTAACTTATTAATTGTTGACCATATGTGAATTTAAAGCCATGAGTTAATCAAATTAATGATTTAAATGTTGGAAATTCAGGTATATAAGTGATATAAATAACCACTTACGATGACATGCTATTTTACAAAATTTGAGTGGAACTCAATTGTGAAATGTCTTCATTGATTTGATTCAAAATTATTTATTTATATGCTTAAAATGAAATAAAAATTGAGTATAAAATATTATCCATTGAGATAAAGAAATGTAGATGGTAGCATTTCTCCTAAGTACTTCTTGAAGTGTAATATATGTTTTTACTTTGGTAATGTGGTAGGTTAGTGTAGTAAAAAGATTAACTATGTCTACGTTAATGTGTACAAATCTTTATATGTTGCCCCAAAAAATCTTTATATGTTGCCCCAAAAAAACAACCCAGAGCGCCCCCCCCCTCCCCAAGCTCTATTTTTATGGACATAAATAAAACAACAACGGTTAATTCAAATTTAATTTTTTAAATTATATTATAAAATTATGTCATAAAATTTATCTTCTCAATATTTTTGTAGTGATGATAAGATTCTGTATTTCACTCGAATGTGTGCTATTTATTAATTTAAAATAAAAAAAAAAAAAATCTTCAAAGTTTTTTTTTTTTTAAATGCAGCGACAGCGTCTCTGTCTATCAATATTAGATGTTTTTTTTTTTTTTGCTACATACAAGCCTCGAGCTCCCCCTTATTAAGGCGGTTACAATGCCATTGGGCTATCAGAGCTTGGCCTATCAATATTAGATGTTGATAAGAAAACTTTAAAGCTTTTTTTTTTTTTTAAATGCAGCGACAGCGTCTCTGTCTATCAATATTAGATGTTGATAAGAAACTTTAAAGCTTTTTTTTTTTTTTAAATGCAGCAACATCTCTTCACTAGTCTATGTCTATCAATATTAAATGTTGATAAGCATGCAGCAACCCCAATTTTGACACTTATGTTTTTTCTCCCTCTTTTTTAATCGAAGGAGTCTATGGTAGCTAATCTTAGAGATATTGATTTGGGGATAATACTCTCTTCACTTAGTGTATCAGTATTGAAGAAAATAAACTAGGAGAGAGAGGGAAAATTTCTCCACCTCCATAATCTTCATTTTCTTCTTCTTCCCTCTGGTTTTTCCCATCTTTGTATTCGATGGTTAAACTCAAGCACAAAAATAATCAGGAGTTTGGTGCTCTAAAGCTTGTTTTATTAATGAATCAAACTTACGCTTTATGTGGCCTACAAACGTAATTAATTAAAAGAAGAATAATTAAATTCCTACAAACTAGGGAGTTATTAACAAGAAAATAACAAACACGATAATAAAGAGATAATTTATAATGACTTAAACTGATCTGCAACAAAGATAATTCACAAAGAGGCCCAACACTTTGTATCTCGACTCCAACCTTTACACCCCTAAAGTTTCAATCTTTTTCACGCAACTAACCAAACCGACCTCCTTTGAGACAACTTGGTTGAAGCCCACTTTTCCCCCTCCTCTCCTCCTTGCCGACTTCAGCCACAACCAAAAGTCTTCTCTTTTGTGTCCTCCTTCTGCCGGTGGGAGAGTTGTTTCGTTTGGAAAGCCTCTCTCCGGCAGGTATTGTGCTACGTTATTCAGATTATTTTTGTTATTTTTTGGATTTTACTAATGTTTTGGTTGTCTTATTTCTTCTTTGGAAGGTTTTGTGTGAATTTTTTTAAATCTAGCTTAAATTTATTGCGATTCTTTATTAAGTGGTACTAAATGCAGTTTGATGTTATTTATGGTCTCTAAGGTTCATAAATGCGATTTTCATTTTTGCCTAGAAGATGATTGTAAAAAGTCTTTATTGAGGCTTATAGTTTTTATATATATATATATATATATATATATATATATATATATATATATATATATATATATATATATATATTTTAGTAATTTTTATTTTTATTATTTTATATTATTTAAATTATAATTGCAAATTTTGTTAAATTGGACCATACTAGAAAAACTTGTGTATCAGTATTTGTTTTGGGATATAAACACCTTAATTTTGCCACTAAAATGAATTTTTATAATTGTAAATATTTGTAACTTTGCGACTCTGATAATACGAATTACCCATTGCACATCCAAACCAACTCAAAATTTTGTCCCATTAATCTTAAATTACAAGGAAAAAAAAAATACTTGTCGGTGTTAGTCCACTTGAGGCAAATTCAGTGGTTCTGGTACCAAATACTTCATTCAATCTGGGGTGTGTAACAATTGGGTAAGTTTAGGCGGTTTGCTCAGTGAATTACTAAAATAACAAAGATTTGAAGTAAAAAACTTTTTATACCTAAATAGCACTTTTTAGACTTAAATTCACCGTTTTATTTATATAATATATATGATTTTTACAAAAATATCCAGTTATCTGCGTATTCGTAAAAACCACGCCATTTTCGTGTTTTTGTATGTACAGGTTACATACATATTTATTTTGTATGTAACCTGTACATTCACATTTTGTATGTACAGGTCATGTGAATGTACAGGTTACATACAAATTTATTTTGTATGTAACCTGTACATACAAATTTATTTTGTATGTAAATTTGTATGTAACCTGTACATATAAATTTGTATGTAACCTGTACATACAAATTTGTATGTAACATTTACATACAAATTTGTACGTAACCTGTACATTCACATTTTGTATGTAGCCTGTACATTCACATTTTGTAAGCTGTTTAAAACAACAATAACATACAAACAATACAATGCATTTCATGTGAATGTACAGGTTACATACAAAATAAATTTGTATGTAACCTGTACATACAAATTTATTTTGTATGTAAATTTGTATGTAACCTGTACATACAAATTTGTATGTACATGTTACATACAAATTTGTATGTAACCTGTACATTCACATTTTGTAAGCTGTTTAAAACAACAATAACATACAAACAATACAATGCATTTCATGTGAATGTACAGGTTCACATTTTGCGGGAAGAACAGTTCGTATGTACAAGTAATCTGTACATACAAAATGTGAATGTACAGGTTACATACAAAATAAATGTGTATGTAACCTGTACATACAAAATGTGAATGTACATAAGCTGTTCTTCTTCTTCTTCCAGTGGGTGATTGCTCTACTACTCCCTCTCTCCTAAATCAAAATTCAAAAGAAGAAAAAATGGCAGGCATAGTCAAACAGTTTGTATGTACAGGTAACCTGTACATACAAAATGTGAATGTACAGGTTACATACAAAATAAATATGTATGTAACCTGTACATACAAAATGTGAATGTATATAAGCTCTTCTTCTTCTTCTTCTTCTTCTTCTTCTTCTTCTTCCAGTGGGTGATTGCTCTATTACTCCCTCTCTCCTAAATCAAAATTCAAAAGAAGAAAAAATGGCAGCAACAATTGCTCAATTTCCAATGCTCAACATTGAATCAAATCAAGATGCCGACGAACTCATCACCCACGAAATCTTCTCAATTCTGGAAAACAACTTCCTCACGCAGAACTGGAAATCCCATTAATGTCACGCAGAAAATAAACAATATTTGCTAACGCGAGCAACAAATGCGAAGCTTAAACAAACAATATTAAGTAGATTAAAAGATAGAAAATAGAAGAAGAAGACCTATCTCACGCAGGCGCAGAACTGAAGGTAGTCAGGCAAGCAAGGATGGTTAAAAATGTCATTTATATTCTTCCAAAGCACAGTCGTTTTACTATTTTAGACAAAAAATCAGTTTTCATTATATATGTATTATTTCAGGGAATTAATACCGGTTTGCTTTCATTTTCAATTGTTTCTTTTCATTTCATTTTCAATACCTGAAAGGAATCTTTTGTGATCTGCATACTAGGCCCAGGAGAGGCCCGTTGTCGAAATCTTTGAGGCAGCCATTTAGATCTCAAATTGTCCTATAGTCATATTTTTATGAAAACTTTGATATTTTTACAATTATATTAGATAACAATATGTTCCTTATAAAAAAAATTATAAAATATTTAAAATAAATATAAATTAATTTTTTATATTTTTAAATAAATTATAAAAGTAAAATAATATTTAAAAATTTTATTATATGTGTTAATCATAATATAATTAGAACTCTTATTAAATATAATATTCTTATTTTATTATCATATTTAAATTATTTATTTAATGTAATAATAAATCTTAAAATAGTAACTAATGTTAATAGTTTAAAATATATGAATAATTTTGTCTAAAAAATTCAAATTTTTATATATAATATAGATAAATTAATAAAACTAACGTTTCCTTGCACGCGAATTAATATATTTATTAAATTTTTTAACTTTTATTTAATTATACAATGTGCTTCAAATATATATGATTAATAATAAAAAATTAATTATAAATTTTAATTTAATTAGAATATACATATCAAAAATAAATATAGTTAATTAACTAAAGTTATTCCATACTACTTGAATTTTGGTATTAAAAAAAGTAGATATCTATGAGAAAAGTAAATTTTATAATATTGTAGAACTGATGTTTTTAATTAAGTTGCTTACCTTAATTTTTCCTCAAAATTTAAAATAAAATAAAATACATCATTATTTTAATATACAAGGAAATTTTTGTATAAAATAATTTTAGACGTAATTTCTACATTATATTTAAAATAAATACAAAATTAATTTTATAATACTTTTAAATTAATTATAAAAATAAAATGATATTTAAAATTTCTATTGAATATATTAATATAGTTTTTATTTGATGTAATATTTATTTTATTATCATATTTAGAATTTTTATTTCAATATTATGTTTAAAGTTCTTTTTTAATGTGATAATATATCATAAAATGACAACTAATATCAAAAATTTAAAATATAGAGATAATTTTACTAAAAAAATAATTAGATGTAATTTAAACTTTTATATATATTATAAATAAATATAAATATAGATAGTTAGATTAAAAATTATTCTAAATAAAATTAGTTATTAAAATAATATATTTTATTATAATTAATATTTATACATTCTATCATCGTGTAATTTAGTTAATATTTTAACTCATTAAAATAAATGTTTAAAATTGTATGATCAAAACTTTATTTGATAGAAAAAATATTTATAGATTAAATATCTTTAATAAAATTATCTAATTTAGTTTTTTTCATAAAAAATGATCTTAAAAAATAAAAAATTGGCTGTAAATGACTAAAAGCTTAATATTTATAATAATTAGTTGATTAATGTGTACTAATATAAAAAATAATAATTAAAATATTTAATTTATAAAAGTAAAATAATTCAAGTGTCGTGATACATTTTTTAAAACTATTATATATTTAAAATAAAACCATTTTTTTCTAATAAAAATAAAACCAATTTACTAATGTAACTTAAGTCAACAGGTCAAACTTATGGCAAGTGTGGGGTCACTGTAATTTCCGTCAATTCTCAAGGTCTGATTAATATTGTCTTATTTTAAACCACAAAGGTTCGTGATATGTATCCTAATGGTTCCAGTTCTATCATAATCCAAAATAAATTTTGAAGATGAAATTAAAATGATCGCATAAACCTAATTTTAACATTGAGAAATTAATTAAGATTAAGATTAAAAATTGTTAATAAGATTGTTATTTCAACATGGCGCTTGTCCCCTAACTAAACAAAAAGCATGGGCATGGCTTTCTTTTATTGGTTTAATAAAGTTATTGTTTTATTCTTCATGGAAGGTCCTAGAGGAATATATAGAATAATAAGAACATTTTAAGGAGGTTCTCTAACTCTATTTTAGTGAGTTTTTAATGTGAAAATTTGTTCAAAAAATAACAAAAATAATATTTTTAAAATTTGTAATAATAAAATTAACACATTTTGTATTCAAATTTATATTTTTATAATTAAAAATATCATTTTTTTAACACATATTTAATTGGAATTGAACGTCGATAATTTAGACCAATTTATTATTAAACATTCAATATTTTACGTTCAAATTAAACGTTCAATATTATTAGAGTGTTAGTTTTGTTACTATAAATTTTAAGAATGTTATTTTTGGTAATTTTTCAAAATTTTAATGCAAAATTTTTTCTAAAAATGTTGTATAATGATGGGATGAATTGTCATAGCATGATACATTTCCACGGCACTGTGTTAACATTTTTGTTTATTTTTAAAATATCAATGAAAAAAATATATAAAAATATTATTTTAATTTATATTTTACTCTAATTATATATCATTGATTAAAATTTAGTTAAATTATACTATTTTTTTTATCAAAAAATTATATTTATTTTATTAATTAATAATATTGTTTATTTTTTATTTAGATAAATTAATATTAAATATATATTGCAAAATTAGTTAAAAAAAATATATATTGTATGACCACTAATATCTAAACATTAAAAACTTTATAATATTCAAAAAAATTAATATCTATTACTGGGTATTTTTAATTATCATATTTTTAAGATTAAATATAATATTTATTTTTTAGCAATGTAATGTTTAATTCACATGAAAGATATAATATTTTATTTAGTAAATTTGTTATTTTTTTTTCTTACTACAATTTTAATTTTAATTTTATTATAATTAATTAAATAATATTAATATATAATTAATTAATTATTTTAATATAATAATTGTTAAGAATTAATTAATAAAAATAAAAAGAATATTCTGCTTATGTAAAAGAATATGTTTTTTTGGTGTGATATATATAATGTAATAGGTAAGAGATGAAAAAGAAATAATACATCTTTAAGAGATGAAAAATAAATACTACATCTTTTGCATTATTTGTAATTAAATAGAGTTTTGGGTCCATTTTTAGGAAAAATATTAGTTTTTTTTTTTTGGAAATGTACAATTTGTTGCATGTTATGTAGGAAATAGTAACCAATGGGCATGCTGACAACCATACAGTATTTGGAGCTTTGTAGTTATTGCAGTTACAAATAATTATAAAATGAACCGTTTGTTCCAAATAGAGGAAGCAAACCATACGTGATATGTTGTAAATCCAATTATTGAAGTATATCAAAACATTGCAACAGTGCCATTTTTATACAAGTTAAAGGCCATGTGAAGAAGGTACATGTAGCAGTAGAAGAAAGAGTAAGAAACCTCATGATTATTAATTCAGTGCTCTAAAAATAGTCTAAGAAATAATAATAACAAAACACCAAAAACATGTCACATTAATTTTCTTTTAGATCGGTTTGCCAGCTGCTTGAGTCAATGTATTTCCTTCTCTCTCTGATTTTTTTTGTTTTAGAATTTAGAGTATCTTTTACCCTTTTGTTTTCAAGTAATGTTAAGAATAATTTTGCAACGGTAAAAATAACTTTCAGGTCGATAGTAGCTTCTTTTTCTTTCCCTTTTTATCCTTCTTTTTTAGGCATCCTATAAAGCATGTCCTTTTTTTTGTTCACAAAATATAAAGCATGTACTTTGTAAAACACAAACTTCTGTATAAAGTAAATTAAGGAATAGTGGTACCAAAATCATGCCACGGCACGTACTGCAACACAATTGATTCAAAATTTCCAATTACCATAAGAAGTTAGTACTTAATAATTAACGACTGATATATATTTTTTTTTCTTTCGTGGAATATTTTCCTTTATATTAAAATTTATAATTTATATAAATAATAAAACTAAAAATATATTATTATAAATTATAAATTAAAATATTTATTTTCATATAATAATATAACTTTTTTCCTATAATACCATATCTAAAACTTGACCTCCTCTTCCAATTTATAACCACTGCATAAAAGTCACGTAACAATCATATAAGTATTTTAAGTTTATTTTAACTAATTTTTCACTATTATAAATTAAATTAATTTTAAGGTTATATTTATTTACTATACTAAAATAAAATAGTTTTGGACTACGAGAATTATTATTGAACATAAATTCCTTTATGAGTACTGCATGTTCAACTAAAAAATAATAAATGATGGATAGCAAAAAAGAAGAATAAATTGATGGATTAGCAAAAAAAAAAATATGATGGGATGAAAATATAAAACAATAAGTTAAGAGGGTGAAAAAAAAAAACAAATTTACTCTTAAATAATGTATTTTTTAAATAATAAAGATTTAGTTTTAATGGGATTAGATTTGCTCTTAGTAACTAAAATTGAGACTTGCAATTTTTAGAGCAAAAAAATAATAATAATTTTAGAATAATTTAAAATTTATTACATTAATATTTTATGCTATAAAAATAGGGCTACTCTTAAAATTTTATGGAGCTCATGGGAGTTAAGTAGCAAGCACATGTTATTATTTTATTTGAATGGCGTTGGCTCGATATGATACCAAAATAACAATAATTATATTTTAATTTATTATATGCGTATTAAAAAATAATAATAAAGAGAAAAAAAGTAAAGGATTAATGTTGTTGAAGCTTGAACAAGTTACGAGCGTCCCCAAATGTACACTAAAAAAAACAAATTAGGTTCTAAGGTTAACAAGAGCATTAAAAAAAAGGGCCAAAGAGCATCAAAAATTAGGTGATACCTTATTGTACATTTGTATGGACTTGCTAAATTTTGTCATTACAATGCGTATGCATAGACCCACGTATTATAATTAATATATTGTTAGTTGTGATGTCAATTTTGAAAAAATAAATTTTAAGAAAACACAAATTTGAAAATATGTTTCAACCCATAATAATTATAATATATAATGTATTAAAATAACTTAAAAAAAAAAAAAAAACTTTTTCCAAGAAAATTCTCCCATATTATACGAGTTAATTAATATAAATACAAATATATTTTTCCTATAATTTTAACGAAACATTTTAAAGTACGATATACCTGTTTCTAAAATAATAAGACATATATAATAAATTGCATTGAACAACAAAATGCAAGTGTCGGTGCGTGCAGTCAACATTGACCGCCGGACATAAGAAATGGGCTCTCATTATTTGGTACTAGTTTTGGAAAAAAAAAATTTATTAGAAAAATAATAAATTTAAAATTCTCAAAATTTATAAAAATAAAATTAATATTTTTATAATTAAAAAAATAATTAATATATCATTTTTTTAATACTCATTCAATTAAAATTAAACTGACAATAATTTAAATTAGTTTAATATTTTATGTTCTAATTAAATATTCAATATTATTAAAATATCAATTTTATTACATTTTATGAATATTATTTTTGATAAATTCTCTTTTTTATATTCTAAGTAAAAAAATTGAGTAAGACTAATATAAATTAGCGACATTCACTCATGGATTAGATTTTTCAGGAGATGTCAAACAATCACCTCTCGCTTAAGTTAAGCTCACTCCCTCTGTCTCCTATACAGGGTGAATTATAATTCAACCCAATTCATATAAATATAAATTAAAAAATTATTAAAATTAATACTCTTAAAATTTATAAGAATAAAAATAATACTTCAATAATATTTAATATTAAATAAATTTAAATATTATAATTTAATTTAAAGAGTGTCTAATTATACAACGTTTAAGAAAAAATGATGTAACAATTATTTTTTTAATAGTACAAATATATTATTTGAACACAAATATATTATTTTTATTATTATAAATTTTTTAATAAAATATTGTTACAAGATTTAATTATTATAAATTTTAATTGTGTTATTTTTATTATTTTTTCATATAAATTTATACATGTATTAAATTTAACTAAACTCACTATTAAATAAGTTCATAATTTGAATTAAACAGCTAATAATCTAGCTTATTTACTTATCTAAAAATTAAAAATAAAAATAAAATTAATAAATCTAAATACAAATATTATCTTTCATATATATTTTTGTAAACAAGAAAAAAAATAAAATTAATATTTTTTAATTATAATATATCATAATAATATTATTTTAATTATAAAAAATATTACATTAATAAAAATATTTTATTAAATGAGCTTAAAAGCTACTCATAAGTTAAATCATATGCTAAATGTAAGCTCGTGAGCTCTGAGTTGCTCATTTAACACAAATAAATTTAACTAAATTAAATTAAAATTTTAATGGACACTCACTGACATTTTCACTTGTTTTAGTCAACATAAAAATAATATATTTTTGGGTGAAGTGCATATAATTATTTTGTTTAAAATAAATATATTATTAAATTTTTTAATTTAAAAAATATATTTTTAAATCTTTTTATTTATAAAAAAATATCAATAAAAAAAATTAAATTTTATCTAATTTTTGTTAAATATAATATAACAATATATATGTTTTATGCATATTTATATTAAAAAATATTTTTTTTTAAATTAAATAAAATTTTTATTGTCTAGTATCTAAAATTATATATGAAAATTTTTTTTTATATAAATTTTATTAAATTAAATTAATTCTTGTATTCTAAAAACGAATAATATTAATTCTGTTTAGATTTTAACTCAAATTCTAACTATAAAGAAATTTGTACTATGTCTTCGCCGACATTATCGTTATCAAATATATTTCAAATCTGAGCTCATATTGTGAAAAGGAAAAATAAAATAAAATAAAATACAATCTCAGTTAAGAAAGAAAAAGAAGAAAGAAAGAAAACCATATTATGCCATAAATAACTTAAATTAAAATTTAATCATTTAATTATTAAAATTATTAAATTTAAAAGATCTAATTTAATTTAATTAACAATTTTTCATAATTTAAATTTTAAAATTTTTTCTTTTAAATTATACTGTTAAAACTTAAAATAAAGATAAGAAAAAAAATCTAAAATTTAATTAAATTATTTTAGATATATTATAAATATGAATTATATAATATTCCAAATAAAATAACAATTAAGTTGATAAAATTAGTAAAAGATAATAGAAAAAATAATAAAAATAACATCTCTCAAAACTTGTAATAACAAAAATAGCATCTATTGTGTTCAAATTTATATTTTCACTATTAAAAAAATTGATATATAATTTTTCTTTAAACAACCATTCAATTGTAATTGGACGACGATAAAAAAAAATTAACAAAAATAGCATCTCTTGTGTTCAAATTTAAATCCGTTTAATATTGAACGTTAAATATTACATGTTCAAATTGAACGTTTAATGTTATTGGAGTGCTAGTTTTATTATTATAAGTTTTAGGGGTGTTATTTTTGGTAATTTTTCATAAAATCATCATAAATATGCAACTACAAACTAAAAATTGTATGATAAAGAACTAAAATTACAAAAAATAGTTTAAATATAATATTTAATTTTAATAATAAAAAATATAATATATTTTTTATTTTTTAAAATAAATAATAATATAATAGATTAAAAAAAGATTTTTTTTTATATATTATCGGTCTCATTTGAATGGTTAAAAAATTAAAATGAACCATTTGAGAAACTATTTTAAAATATATAAACCAAACTAAACCATTTAACTCATATAATTATTCAACTCAACTTAATTTAATTTAATTTGATTTAATCATTGAACCCTCTTAATTTATAGCAATATAAAATTCTATCAAAGTAATTCTTAACGTATACGATTAAAAAAAAAAAAAACGTAACTCTTATAAATTTGTCATTTTGTAGAATATTTAAATCCATTTTTTATAGACATATTTTCAACTACTATAGCTCTAAATCTTTTGACACAAACAAATAAATTTGAAAATTATAAAAAATAACATCATAAAATTTATTATAAAAGAAATATTGTCTAATAACATTAAAGAGGTTTAATTTTTTTTTTTAATAAAGAAAACAATTTTTTTGGGAGGAAAACGGGATAACATTTACATTTTTTCATTCACCTTTGAATAAACTATAATATTGAGAATACCAACACTAACTAATATTTGAAATTGTCGTCAAATAAGTCTTTATGCATAATTATGACATTTTTATCCCTAGAATTTATGACTCAATGGGTCAAATTGCCATCTAATAACATAATTGAGTTATTAATTTGACAATTCACGATAAATATTAAAAAAATTTAATTAAATAAAATTTAATATTAAATAATTTAAATAACTATTGTTTAACTTGATGTTGGTTTTTAATATGAAAGTATGAGCTACAATTTCTTTAAAAAAATAGAACTGTAACATTTTTTTAAAATGTTATTTTCGATATTTTTTTAATAAACTTTTAATATATATAGCTGCTGGTTTCTCTGTAATCGAAATCATAAAAACCAACTCTCTCTCAACGACAATCCAATTTAGAAAACGCAAGTGTTTGAACACATGAACTAAAAATTAAAAATATTTGATAGGAGTGCCATGATCGATCAGGTATAATTTATGACTGACTATAGAAAAGTTGTTACCTTGCAAATCATGCCAATAATAAGCAAAGAAAATGCCATCATCTTTCAATTTTATAATTGTCATTGGATTCTATCAATCAATAATGCATCAAGTTGATCTGAACTGTGAATAATCAATAATAATCAATAATAGCATGTGGTAATAATCATTAATCATTCCTGAATATATAGTAATGGAAGTCCCTTTTATTCCTTTTAAACAAACAGAATATGCATGACTCACTACGAAAAAAGAGAGTTTTATACTGAGTATCTGCCTCACATACTCTCGTGGATAGATGAGAAGTCAATATAATCAAACCCTAAAAAAAGAACATAACAGAAAGGGACTAAAATCCAAAAGTGATCTTTGGCTCCTTGGAAAAAATTAGCAGATTTTTATAATATAAAATTAGATACTTTAATTTTATAATGTAATCATTTTAGTTTGATTATACACTTTATAAATCACTTATATGTGTTAATATGTTACAATTATGAAATTATTGTCTAATACGACACCATTAGAATAATCGAATTAAAATTAAGGGAAAATAACTATATAAGTTTTCAAAAATAACAACATAAAAAAAAAAAAAAAAAAATCCACCAATTTCAAAAAATAAGCAATCATATTCCCTTAATTATTAATTTATTACAAAATTTTTCCTCGAAGTTTTTTACTTTAATTATTTTTTTGCAAATACCTCCTTGTAAAATATTTGAAATAGTGATAAGGAGTGTGATTGTTATATTTCAAACAGGTAAGATTTTTTTTTTTCTCACATGAAACCTAAAAGGATGTAATTATAATTTACCCTAAAATTTATTATTCAGTATTTCATATACAGTTACGTAATTAAAAACTTGTTATTTTTTTTTATTAATCAACATGCAAACAAAATTAAACATGCAAAGGATATCACTTTTAATAAAAGAGTTTTTTATACAATTTAAATTCACATAATTGTTGCAGTTATAAATAAATTTTATGATATTAAACCAAACTTTTTGACTCTAATATTTTTTTTTATATTAAATAATATTTTAATATAATTTAAATTTATAATAATTCTTATAATAGATCGCTAAGTGAATAACTTATTTACTCTAATATTTGAGTTTAGAAATTCTATTACCTCAATATATTTATAAATTTATTGCAATTTCATATTATATTAAGAGGTATTTAATTAAAAAATTTAATAATTTTTATAAATTTAATTTTTTTAAAATTAAAGTGTATTTATTTAAGACTTTTTAATAATTTATAAAAATTTAGTTATATTCAATTAAAATTTTAATTTAAAGACTTTTTAAAAGTTTATAAAAGCATACGAGTACTCAATTACTATTTTTTAAAAATTTATAAAAGTATTAAAATTTTTAAAATGTCAATAATTTTTAAAAATTTTATTTAATCATAGACTTTTGAGGATTTTAAATATTTTTTATATATAAATAAAATCTATTACAAATAACTTTTTTTTTTTTTCATGAAATTTATAAAATTTTTTGAAAATTTTAAACATTTTTATATATAAATAAATTCTATTAAAAGTAACATATATTTTTATGAGACTCTTTTTTAACTCTTTTCCTCAAAGACTTTAACTTTGTGCTCTTCTCTAATTATAAATAATATCATTATTTTTTTTAGTAGATGTTCAGATCGTGAGAATAAAGTAAGAGATAATATTGATTTGAGAAAATTATGTTTTAAAGATAAAGATGAAGTGATTATTTTATTATAAATTTATTAATATATAAAGTTGATTTTTTTAATATAGGTAATTTATACTTCTTATTTATTATTTATTTCTCTTATAAAAATAAAAACGCACAATTTCATTAAAAAATAAAATAAAGTTATATACTTCACAATTAATAATGACATAATAAAAGTTAATGAGTAATTTTTTTCTAGAGTGCAAAAACTTATTTAACAATAATTTTTTTAATATTTAATTAAATTTAATTTTTATATTTTTTTTATTAGTTCTATTAACATATATTTTTTAATTTTTTTTTTATTTTTTATATACTTAATGTGAAATAATTATATTATTGATATTTTTAAATATTTTTTTATTTATTGTATTTTATATTTTATTATAAAATATAAATAAAATAAACTTTTTATTAAAATGTAGAGTTAAATATGAAAGTTTTTAAAATTTTACTTCCTAATGTTAACATATTACAGAAGTAGTAGAAATGTGAATAATTTTAAAATATAAAGAAATTAATAAATTTAAAAAATTGGTAATCAAAATATATGTAATTATTTAAAAATTATTGTAAATTTATAAAATTTTATTAAAATATTAAAATTTAAAATTTAAAAAAATCTTTTAAAATCTTCAAAATTAATTAAAATTCACAAAAATTTAGATTAAATACATTTCTTGAAAGAAAATTGTGGTATTTGGCTACTTCCACTCGGAAGAAGAAAAGAAATACGACGCAATAAAAAAGAAAAAGAAAAACAAGAACTGGTACTGTAGTACACCAGCAGAATCTTAGCTGGATGCCAAAAAAACCCACTCTCTCTGAAATTATCAACCTTTTCTAACTCTCTGATTCAACCTTTTCACATCTCTTACAGTCCCCACCTAAAGGCTAAAACAACAACCCACCATTACAGCATTCTCTCTTCTTCTCTCAAACACCAAGACGAAGAAGAAGAAACACTGGCTCTGCAAAGCCACACACAATGCCCAATCTCTTGTTCTATTTCTTCTGCTTGTCATTGTTAATAACTTGGCCAACCCACCACACATCTTGTAAACCCCTTGGTTCTCACAGAAGAAGGCTTCTTCATCAACCCTTTTTCCCTTCACTCCCTCCATCTGAGCCCCCTTCTCCATCTCCTCCATTACCACCAAAACCAAATCCAAAGTACCCATTTTCAGCTTCTTCTTCGCCCCCTTCCAATTCACCATTTTTCCCCTCATTTCCAGCCCCACCACCGCCTCCATCACCATCAACTTTTGCTTCGTTTCCTGCTAATATTTCCTCTCTCATTCTTCCCCACACCCCTTCTCCCAAACCCACTTCTCATAAGCTTGTCATTGCCGCCATAACTGCTGTCGCTTCAGCTGCCTTAGTCCTCGCCGCTGTAGTCTTCTTATTAATCCGCCGGAAAAATAATCGCAACTTTTCAGATGATAAGACTTCTAGGTCGGGGAACAGTCACAGGTTGTTCCAAGCCAATGTAGAGAGTAGCAATGGAACAACTACGACTCATAAGTTGATGAGTAGTTCTACTAGTTCTGAGTTTCTCTATCTGGGTACTTTGGTTAGTTCTCGTAGAATCGATGATCGATCAGATTCACGTGCGATAAGTGGGTTGGATACTAGGAAGTTGGATTCGCCGGAGCTTCATCCCCTTCCACCATTAGCTAGGCAGAGTTCGAGGTTCAATTGTGGTAATGACAATATGGGTTCGATCAATTGTGGAAATAGGGAAGTGGGTTCGAGTGTGGAAGACGAAGAGGAGTTTTACTCGCCTAGAGGATCATTGGGTGGACGTGAGAGCTCTAGTGGTACTGGATCGGGCTCCAGACGAGTTATGGAAACTATGATTGGTGAGAGTTTTGGGAATGGTAGAAGCAGTAGTGCTTCGAGTTCTAGTTCTTACTCATCTTCTACTTCGGGTTCGCCAAATCGTTCACATTCAATCAGTCTCTCTCCACCTGTTAGTCTTAGTCCCAGAAGACCAGAATTCAAGTCCCCTGAATCTTCACTGTTTCAATCTGCTCAGCCTCTACCTCAGCACTATGTTGCTACTTCATTAATTGATCAGAGGTCTGTTTCAGAATCGGCATCACCAAAGAGAGTATTAAAGAACATTCCAGCTGAATCACCTCGATTATCGAATGCTTCTAAAAGAAATGTACGGTCTCCTTCGTTGTCTCCCATGTCTTCCTCACCAGATAGAGAAATGGAAGGACATTCAGGTACACTAGGTCGAAATCTTCGGTCCCCTTCACTGTATTCACTATCTTTATCACCAGAAAGAGGTTTAGAGCAGAACCCAGATGCATTATTGCCAGAATCAGTTGGTTCAGAACTAATTGGGAGAGCTTCATCATTGTTATCGCTATCTTCGCCGGAGAGGGGTTTAGAGAAGAACCCAGATTCATCACCAAAGATATCAGTTGATTTGGATGGAAATGGTGGGTCTTCTTCGGTCTCTACACTGTCGTCTTCACCAGAGAGTGGCTTGGGAAAGAATCCAGATGCATCATCGAAGGTATCAGTCGGTTTGGATCGAAATTGTAGTTCTACGGCAAACTCTTCACTGTCCTCTTCCCCAGAAAGAGGTTTGGAGAAGAACCCAGGTGCATCATTGAGACTATGGATTGCTTCTGATCACAGTAAGCACTCTGGTTCTGCATCTTTGTCTTCTTCATCATCACCTGAGAGAGTTGTAGAAGGTCGTATAACAAGATCTCGGAAAGCATCGAACTCTTCTGATGAAAAAGGAAAGACATTTTCACCTCTGAGTTGTTTATCTCCAGACATTGCTTTTGCAAAAACCTCAGATGCCTCACCAAGAAATTCAAACGTTTTTGGTCGAATACCCTTTGAGCTAGATCCCAATAGGCGGTCGTTTTCATCATCTTCGCCTTCTTCTAGTGATTCAGAGCATAATTCAGACATGTCACCAAGGAGATCCAATACAGAGTCTCCAGTGATAATGGTAAGTGACTTAAGGCAGCCACTTTCAGTTCCAATACTGCAGCAAATTCCTCCGTCATCACTACCACCACCACCACCACCCCCCTCCTCTCGACCACGGAAGCACTGGACAGTTGCAAATCCTTCAACACCTGTTGGTCATTCTTCATTACCAGAGAGTGACTCCGAGCATAATTCAGATGCAAGATCAATGGCATCTAATGTCTTGAATCAGAATGCAGAGTCTCATAGAAGGAAACATAGGGAAATCCCATGTTCTTCCACAGCACTTGAGCAACCCTCATCATCAGAGAGTGATTCTGATCATTGTTCAGATGAATCACCAAGAACGTCCGTAGTATCAAATCAGAACGTAGAGTCTTGTGTGAGAATTAGGAGTGATATAAAGCAGCCAATTTCAGTTCCACCCCCACCTCCATCACCTCCTCCGCCACCACCCCTGCCACTGTCTTGTCGGTTGCGGAAGCATTGGGCAATTACAAGTCCTTCTACACCAGTTGGCCAGCCCATCTCTAGGCCGCCGGCCCTTACACCTCCTTCGAGGCCTTTTGTAATCCAAAACCCACCCGAGACTGATGTTTCTCCAGTAGAGTTACCTCCAAGTTCTGAGGCCATGGAGACTATTGAGGAGACTCCAAAATTAAAGTTAAAGGCTTTACATTGGGATAAAGTTAGAGCAAGCTCTGATCGTGAAATGGTGTGGGATCAACTAAGATCAAGCTCATTTAAGTAAGACACTCGAGTCTTAATTATCTATTTGTCTAACTTGTTTGGGAATACACTGTTTTCCATTTACTTTGCTTTGCCATATTTGTTTTGATTTCTTAATTGTTCTAATGCTATATTTAGTATTTTAGTTGAATTTCCTCCTCGGCTAAGTTTGTGGAATTATATGCGTTGCAGGTTAAATGAAGAAATGATTGAGACATTGTTTGTTTTCAACACCCCGAACTCAAAACCAAAGGAAACAACTCCTCGCTCAGTTCTTTCCTCACCAAACACAGAAAACAGAGTACTTGATCCCAAAAAGTCCCAAAATATTGCAATTTTGCTGAGGGCGCTCAATGTGACCGTAGATGAAGTCTGTGAGGCACTTTTAGAAGGTATGTGTTTCATCTTTTTATTCCATGCTAGTAATTACATTCTTTCCTCTGCAAATATTTATGATAACTAAATTTGGCAATTTATTTACTATATATTGAGCTACCTCAATTTCCAGCCATTTGCAAAATGTATGTTCAAACATATGCTTAAAAATATATCGGTAGGGTATATATTTTAGGGAGAGGTCATTGACTGTTGGCTCCATAGGGGCCATGTGCATACTACATCAACGTTGCGATATTGCTTTTGTAAAGATTTTACAATTCAAAAATTGTTTCTGATGTCTTCTTGGCTAATAATGAATTTGTGGTCTTATTTGGTAATGAGAAGTGAAGCCAAATAGTATGTTTAAGATGAAGCAATAATTCAGTACGAGCTAGTATATGTATTCCAAAATGTAATGATTGCTTTGGTAAGAAGTTATTTTTATTTGAAATGATCATTAAAGCTTTCGAGCTTTCTTAATTTAATTAATTTCCTGTAACAGGTAATGCAGATGCCCTTGGAACTGAATTACTTGAAAGCTTATTGAAGATGGCGCCAACTAAGGAAGAAGAACGAAAGCTGAAGGAGTACAAAGATGATTCCCCGGTCAAGCTTGGTCCTGCTGAGAAATTTCTTAAGGCCCTTATTGATGTACCTTTTGCTTTTAGAAGGGTGGATGCTATGCTCTACATTTCTAATTTTGATTCTGAGCTTGAATATCTTAAGAAATCTTTTGAAACTTTAGAGGTAAAAGCCATTAGCTCATATCTCGCTCTTTCATATAGTCATATCTCCACTTGCACCTCCACAGACCTCTACAATCATGCAGTTGATTTTCAGTTTTAGGCATCATGTGTAATCCATTTCTCCTTTTTTTAGGCTGCTTGTGAAGAACTGCGGAACAGTAGGATGTTTTTGAAGCTTCTTGAAGCAGTGCTCAAGACCGGAAATCGGATGAATGTGGGAACTAATCGTGGTGATGCCCATGCTTTCAAGCTTGACACTCTTCTGAAGCTTGCTGATGTCAAGGGTGCTGATGGAAAAACCACACTCTTGCATTTTGTGGTACAAGAAATCATAAGAACAGAAGGTGCCCGTCTCTCAGGTGCTAACCAGGTGCCAAGTTCAACTTTGAGTGAAGATGTCAAGTGTAGGAAACTTGGCCTTAAAGTTGTTTCAGGTCTCAGTTCAGACCTTACTAATGTAAAGAAAGCTGCAGCCATGGATTCCGATTCACTGAGCAATGATGTCTCCAAGCTTTCTAAGGGGCTTAGTGACATTGAGGAGGTTGCGAAATTAAATCAGGCACTAGAATCAGATGAAAGTAGAAGGAAATTTTCAGATTCGATGAAAAAGTTCATGAAAATGGCAGAGGAGGAAATCATAAAAGTTCAAGCCCAAGAAAGTGTTGCGATGTCTCTAGTAAAGGAGATTACTGAATATTTTCATGGAAATTCTGCCAAAGAAGAAGCTCATCCATTTAGAATCTTCATGGTGGTAAGAGACTTCCTTAAAGTTGTTGACAGGGTTTGCAAAGAAGTTGGTATGATAAATGAGAGAACAATAATCAGTTCTGCCCATAAATTTCCAATTCCAATAAATCCAACCCTACCTCAAGTTTTACCATTTGCTGTTCATGGAAAGAACAATACAAATTCATCAGATGATGACAGCCCATAACCATATTATTTGAGGCTTATAACATCATGATGACAATTTTGTGCATTTAGCAAGGAAAAAATTGCATCAATTAGGTTTGGAACTTTATGGTGTTGAAGCATTTACCAGGTCTATATGTATTGTGTCTTTTCTTTTAACACGCCTACTTGTAAAAAAAAACCATGTAAAAGAATTTTAGGTTGTTTTATAGATATTATAGAAAGGAGGAAAGTAAAGCTTGTTTTGTAACTTGATTGTAAGAATAAGATGTTGCCATTTAGTTGGGTATGTATTGTTTAAATACAGACAGACGTTGTTCAAGTGAAATTATTCAGACCTGCTGGTGTAGATAGTCTCTGTTAGAGTTGGAAGGAGCAGGAGGAGAGTTGTTCTGTGGTTGCCTTGTAGTACTCTAAAACGAAATTGCTGATAAAAGACCAAAACAGTCATTTTTCAACTCAACTTTTTACCCATGTCAGTCTACATTATCGATTTCAAATAATGTGTTTTGTTGGTTATTCAATTTAGAATGTAATTATGTTATATTTTGCGGTTCCTGACTCATGTGTTCCAACTTCGAACCACTCTATCACACAATAATTACACGAGTAGCAGTCAATTGATCATCTATGATATCATGACAAGCAGGCGACTAAAAAGAAGCAAAGTTCTAGGTATAAATTGTTATGAAAGATTAAAAATTTTGTCACATATAAATAGTACAAAAACAACTTTTTATTCAATCTTCAGTTCAATGGTAGTACGGGGTAGGGTAACTCAACAAAGTAGTTTTCTGCATCAACGGAAAAAAAGAAGAGCGACTATGTTTATGCTTTATCACACATCTTTTTTTTTTTTTTGGTTGGGTGGGGTGGGTGTTTCTATTTTTACTATAATTTAGAATATTATAATATCTCCATAATTTGGTGTTTAATAGGAGGAACCAGCATCCATGCGCTCTAGCATAAGACAAGCTTCTTCCTCCGTTGCTGGAATCACTTTTCTAAGTCTAAATTTGTTCTTCATGGCCTTTGCCTCTGTTGGTCTCACTGTGAATGTGAAATAGAATCTATTTGACACCTGCTTCATGTAGTATATATCTATCAACATTGATTATAAGTCTAAAAGACCCTTGGATCGTATATAAGAAGACAAGTGATAGTATGTTGTTGAGATCAAAATAATTAATTACTAACCTCAGCAGACCTGAGCTCAGGCCTAGTAACATGAGCAACAACTTCAACATTGATTGAAGGCTTATCAGGGTTGTCAACTTTTGTGTACATCACACCTGATTTGAAACGCACAAAGTCCCCCACATCCACCTTCACCTCACACAATTAATCACAATTATTTTTATGTTTATTTTCCTTCAAATAAATTAAATACAATTTAAAAAATAGAGAACCAAATGTAGATATAAGAAGATCTAGTTGATAAATCAGAGATCAAACAAGGTTAATTATGAAATGAAACGTAATAATATTAAATTAATACTCACAGGCCTAACGAAATCAACATGATCAACTTCCAAAAAATGAGGCACCAAACCTGCAAAAGTATAAGCAGTTGAAAATGCCAATTCAAAAGCTCTATGCATGAGAAAGCCTCCAAAGATTCGACCATGCATATTTCTATGTTGGGGTTGGCAAATGAGTGAACTCTCAAGGCGTGTATCCCTAAAAAGAATGCTATCTCTATCTGCCAAGGCTGGCATGTTTGTGAATATCCATCCATCACCCAAAAGTGCTTCTATTCTTTTATTAATCATCAAAGTCTCCTTATTAATGTTGTTGAACTCCAATTGATGATCTCTATGGTTATTAATTATTCGTCTGCTACTAATTAATTTTTTGTTTTTCCTTAATCTATTTCTTGCTTCAGCCTGCTTGAAAATAATGACTTCCTTTTCAGTTTCAGGCAATAGCTTGTTCACTGGAGCTGCCTTTCCTGTTTTGCAGTCAACTGCTACAAATATGAAGTTGGCTGTCAGAGCAACTGATGAGTCTAGATCATCAAACCCCTCTGCAAACATTTTGAGAAAATATAACCAATTAATTTCCTTATTATATTTTTGAATTATGCTAGTATACATGTATTTTTTAAATAGTGCTTTAGATTAAAAAAAAAAAAATTTATTAGTAAACTCTGAAACAAAGAATATTACCTTGAGAAGGCAGAGTGAGTTCGAGTTGGATTTCAATAGAAGAACGTCCAACCCAAACAACAGAACCAACTATTTTCAAGTCAAAGTAAACACTTATGGGCTTTTTCAGCATGATCTTGTCTACTGCTGCTGTAACTAGCAATAGGGGTCTTGTTGTGCTTCCTTCATGATCAGAACAGTGCTAATTTCAACAACAAACACAATTATATAACAAATGACTATGCAATTAAAAGTACATAATTTAACTTAGAGTTTGTTTGGTTTCAATTTTTGCAAAATATTGATTTCAGTTAGAAAGATTTCAAAAGAAAAAGCTATAAATACATTAGTAGTGTAATATTGATACCTTGATTGAAATGGTGCTCGCTAGGGCATCAAGGTCTTGTAACAATTTCCCAATTCTAATATGATTCCAAGCATCTCTATACTGCTCTCTTAATACATAATCTGAAGAGAAGTTGTACAAAATGCTGGTTTTACTCTGAGAAGGAGTTTTAGTGAGCAATAGGCTCTGAGGAGGTGCATCTTTTGGTGGGTCAAATCTTGCTTCCCACAAAGCATTTGTAACTGGTGAAAGGAAAATACCTGCTGCCCATAATCTATTCCGTGGAGGGCTTTCTAAGGCTATTAGAATTGTTTTCGAATTCAAATCCATTGGCATTAATATTTATCAAATTGACAAGTCTAGTAATTATGATCTGATGATCTAAGAAATCAATTAATACCAAGGATTTGTTTTCATTTTTGTTTTGTTTTGTTTTCGGGGGGTTTTTATAAGAAAAGCACTGAATAATTGGATATGACTACGTTAGAAAAATAGCATCCAGCACTTTTTACTTTTTCTTTTTCTGTGTATTTTTTGGCTTAATAATTTGACAAATGTTATTAAAAGTTTAAAATTTATCGAATTTGAAAACGTATCATGTGACAATGACGCAAAATAGTAGAATCTTTTACTTAGACCATTACTCAAATTTGCCGTGCATATATAATGTTGTGTCACGTTTCTAACGAGTTTGTAATTAAATAGCATATAGTTCATTTGAACGCGTGTGTGTATATATATATATATGATTTGAATATTTTCGCAATTACAACTATGTCTACTGCTTGAAATTGTGGTCGGCATAATGCTCATCTAATGTGTAATCAAACAATCTTTTGTCAAACCTCCTACTGTATTTGTATAAAAACTTGCTTTGCAAATGTGGTAATAAGCTTTTAAGGCAGGGCCATTCATTCATTCATTCAATGTAAATGGAAAATCAATTAAGTGTAAGATGATAGATTAAAAAAAAAAAATTAACATTAAATGAAAGAATAAGATCAACCTTATTTTTTTCTTTTCTATAAGAATAATATCAATCTAATTTAAAAATATAATAAAGATATTGACATTTGGGTATGTTGGGAAGGTGGTGAGTGAGAATATAAAGTATTTTTAAGCTTTTGTGCACACGCGTTCATAAGTAATATGACAGCACAAAAAGGGTAAAATTTCAAAGTGATCATACAACTTACAAGGAGGTCAATATATACATGCAATTCTTTGATTACGTAATCGTTCAAATAAAATATAACATTAACTCTTGGAAACCCAATTTGTTGGGAAAATATTAAAAAATATACAAATATATTGGAGAAAACGTCACACAAAGGAATACATGAAATTGAGTACAGCTAGGAGGAGAAATTGTTCATTATTATTATTTTTTCTACTTTCAAGTTTCGAATTTTAAAATTTTACCTTATTTTAATGGTTACAATGCCTCTTAGCTACTAAGGCCTTGACTTGTTCATTATTTATTCTCAAGAAAATAAATTATTGAATATAATATGATTGCAAACATTACATAGTATAATATATATACAAAGAATAGCTAGCTTTACCATTAAAATTGAAGATATAATTTACCCTAATTTGATAAGTAAAAATATTATGAATATTTATAAAAATATTATAGTAAGTAAAGATATTATAAATATTTACAAAGATATTTCTTAATATTTATTTTTATTTTTTTGAGTATGTGGTATTTTATACCAGTAATAAGCAAAAAAAAAATATATATATATATATAATATATTATTTTTGAAAATATATTGTTGCTCACTAATTTATTAAAAGACAACTAATAACTACCACATTACTTACCAGTAATGAATAATGTTTTTAGCTAAAAGCTCCTTAACAAAAACAATAATCTACTTCCTCTTCCCTCCACTTTAAATGTATAACAACGATAAATTATTCATTACTAAAAAAAAAAAGAAAAAAAATTATGATTAATTGGTATTACATACCGATGTTTATATAATCTAAATATATTTTGTAAAGTGTTTAATATATTTATAAAATTAAAATTATTATTGATTTAGAGTAATGTTAGACTTTTGAATTATATTTTGATAATACAACTTAATTTAAATTAAATTAGCTATTAAAAGTTATAATAAATTAGTAACAGAAATCACTTTTCTAAAATAAAACTCGTCTCAAATGGCATTATGCGAATGACTACTCTGCCACTCACTTTTTTTTTTTTTGCTAGTGGATCCTCTGCCACTCCGGGTAAAAAATAGTAACATTTTATTTTCCGTCAATTTAATTTTCTTTTTAAAAGTCAAGATGACGAACTGCTAAAAAAAAAAAAAAAAACTTGAAAAACGTTCTCAGCTGAAAAAGAAAGAAAGAAAACCCTTAAAAACATCACACGAGAGGCAGATGACACATATTTAAATATAACGTATTGTACGTTCTTATTTAAATACTTATATCCTTCGATATTATAAATTATATATAGCCCCTTAGAAATACTGATTCATATGAACAGAGAGAGAGAGAGAGAGAGATATGAGTAAACATGCATATTCCTAAAAAAGAAATGAAGAAGGAAAAGAGAGAGCATAGATCTCATTGTTTGGTCTTATCCTATCCAGTTCAAGGCCATCTGAACCCAATGCTTCAATTCTCAAAGCGTTTGGAGCACAAAGGAGTTAAAGTCACACTTGTCACCCCGAAATCAATGCACAATTCTTTACATGGAGGCTCAAATAGTACTAACTTCAATATTACACTTGAAACCATTTCTGATGGTTTTGATGAAGGTGGACTTGCTCAAGCTGAGAGCAATGAGGCCTATTTGGAGCGTTTTTGGCAAGTTGGGTCAGAAACTCTTACCCAACTTGTTGAAAAGCTTACAGCTTCAGGCTCCAAAGTTGACTGTATTGTTTATGATGCATTCTTGCCTTGGGCTCTTGAGGTAGCCAAAAAGATTGGGTTGGTTGGAGCTGTTTTCTTCACTCAATCATGTGCTGTAGGAAACATTTATTACCATGTCCATAAAGGACTGCTCAAACTTCCAATCTCTTCAGAATCTGAAATTTTGCTTCCAATGTTGCCAAAACTCCAAACTTATGACCTGCCATCTTTTGTGTATGATGTGGAATCTTACCCAGCTTTCCTCAAAATGCTTGTGGATCAATTTTCCAATATTGATAAAGCTGATTGGATTCTCTGCAACACTTATTATGAGCTCGAAGAAGAGGTCAGTTTTTTTTTTTTTTTTTTTATGCTCATGATGTCTAAATTAAATTAATGTAATCCTCCCAGCTGGCTACCTGTTTGCTCATTTTTTTATTATTTTGTAATCACTATTAAAATGTGTTCACTTCTCGATAGTCCTCCCCCAAAAGTCCCTTTTATTTATTTTTTTTAAGGGTAAGAAAATTGATAAATATATTAATTATGGTATGAGGATTGAGAAGTAATAAAATAATTTTAAAAATGTTAAAAATTATATATATATATATATTTTTATATATTTATATAATTTATTTATTTTATTTTTAATATTCTAAAAAACATATTTTTTTTTACGTTATTAAAAAAAATGTACTGCATGCAAAAAAAAATATTTTTAAAATTGTAAAAAAATATATGTGCACCTAAATAGAAGGAATTAAAATGAAATTTTTTGTATAAAAAAATTATGTGATACAATTAAACCTCAAAATACTTCTCAGTATTCACCATGTTAATAGTTTTAATATTCAATAAAAAGTATGAATATAAATCTATATTATTAAACTAGTATATTAATAGTCCCCCATTGAATGAAATATACAACAATGGTTCAATTTTAAAAAAATATCTAATTTATAGAATAATAATTTTATCTTTATGAAAATATTTATTATTTACGTCTTCTCTAATATTTTTTGTCCATTTTATCATGAAAACAACCATATCCACCATAACAACTATCTACTTCTATCATCATCTTTATCCTAACTCTGATATTATCCATTTTTTTACCTACCAACCACCTTTTATTATTTACTGTAAAATAATTTAAAATGTAATTTTTATTAAAATTAAAGTTAAACAATAAACAACTCATTTTAAGCATCATTTCTACCAATGACTCTATTACTGTCAGTTCACTGCCTCTAATTTTTTACATTTTTATTCTTTGTCGACTACCTTATATTCGATCAAAGCCATTTTACAGTGAGTATGAGTTGGCAATCAGGGACAAATATGGTATTTTAAAAGAGTTTGTAGTATTTCTAACCACAAATATTAAAAAAAAATTAAATAAATAAAATAAAATACAATTTTAAATTGTTCTATCGTAAATAATAAAAATTGATTGACTGACGAAAAAATAAAACAATATTAGGGGTAGAATGGAGATGATGATGATAATGACTAACAGTAATCACTAAAATAGTGTGGATATTTTGGTATTAAAATAAATAAAAATAAATTAAAAAATATATAAAATAATAAGTACTTTTATAAAGATAAAATTATCCTACTATAAATTAAATTTTTTTCTTTTAAAATTCAATTATTGTTTTATATTTTGTTAAATAAAAAAATTAATAAAAAATTAATTTAATATATATATATATATATATATATATATATATATAAAAGGAGTATTAAAGTAGAGTTCATCTTCCCCGACCCTTGTACTTTTTAGGCTCATTAATTCAATAATTTTTTTTTTTTGGTTATTTATTTCTTTTGGTAGCTATCATCTTACTTAATTATCTTGTATTAGACTGTTGGTTTTTTTTTTTTTAGTACGCATAAATGTGAATTAGACTCTCCTGTTTACCGAGTATGTGCAGTGCACGTGCAAGTGAGTCTTGAAATATATATATATATATATATATATATATATATATATATACTTGTAATAATTAGATCCCTAAGATTTTTTATATATATATATTTTACATGTGTTTTACGTGACCTTTTTCCAATATTATTTTTATCAAGTCAAGCTAAATAATGGGTTGTTTTCAATCAACTAATATAATTTTTTTTTATATAGAAAGTATATATTTCATTCATTTAATTAACGATCATACAACAAATTTCAATTAAAATATCTTTAAGAAGAAACATCAAGATTTAATTTACACAATCAAAACTAACAAACAAATTGGATCCAACGAAACGTGAGGAGAAAAATATAACAACAATTTCACAATGTAAACCATTGTTTTAATAAATGCTTAGGATCTAAACATGCGCATATTCTTCAGTCATATTATGGACGAGATTCGAACCTAACCTAGACTGTTGAAGTCTCTGCAAGAAACATATTGTACTGCATTACAAAGCAGAGTCAATCATTTCTTTTATATCAAGTATATTCTAATTATATGTTCATATTCATAACCATCAACATAAAATCCGATAGAGTTTCAATAACGACATAAGTGATTTTCAATTTTCTTTTTTGGAACTTTACTAATGCAGGTTACAAACTGGATGATGAAAATTTGGCCTTGCTTGAGGACAATTGGACCAACAATACCATCTATGTACTTAGACAAACGCATAGAAGATGACAAAGTATATGGTTTCAGCCTTTTCAAGCCAAATATTGATACCTGCATTGAATGGCTTAATAAAAGGTCAATAAGTTCGGTTGTATATGTCTCATTTGGGAGTCTAGCAGTTTTTGAAGCTGAACAAATGGAAGAATTGGCCAAGGGTTTGAAAAGGAGCAACTTTTACTTCTTATGGATAGTCAGAGCAACAGAGGAAGCCAAACTCTCAAAAGGGTTTGTAGAGGAAACATGTGAAAAGGGTTTGGTGGTTTCATGGTGCCCTCAATTAGAGGTTTTAGCACATAAAGCAATTGGTTGCTTTTTTACGCATTGTGGCTGGAACTCTTCTTTGGAAGCTTTGAGTTTGGGAGTTCCAATGGTTGGAATGCCTCATTGGAGCGATCAGAGTACCAATGCTAAGTATATTATGGATGTTTGGAAAATAGGAGTCGAGGTAAAAAGGGATGAGAATGGGATTGTTAAAGAGGAGGAAGTGGAAAGGTGTATTAGAGAAGTAATGGAAGGAGATAAAGGAAAAGAGTTCAAAGCTAATGCTGATAAATGGAAGGTATTGGCTAAGAAATCAGTAGATGAAGGTGGAAGTTCTGATAAAAGCATTGATGAGTTTGTGGCAAAATTAAACTAGCTTGATCTTATGTCTCTCCTCCCTCTCTCTCTCTCTGTGTTTTCTTTGTTGATGTTTAATGGTGGTGTGAGAAACATGTAATAAAACACTCGTCATCTTCTCAGAGCTTGCGCGAGGAGGTACTCCCATTAATGAAATGTTTAATGTTTCTTTTAGTAAAGTATACTGCTTCACAAATATGTTGAAACAAAAACAAAATCACAAAGAAAAATTACTAGTAAATTCCTCTTACCTGTGTGCTCATAAACATGAGTCCAAAAACTAGTTACTGAGTTAGTGTTTCAGGATGGATGATTCATTCAACAATCCCATTGCTTCATAAAGTTCTAATAGAATTATAAGTCAAGACATATATACAGTAAATATATGTCCATCGTTACTAAAGATTCATTCAAGGCCGAAACTAGTTACTAAAGATTCACAGTAGCATTATAATTACAATGTGTCCATCGTTACAACTAAAAAGTATAAACGAGCAAAGTGACATTCATTTCATGACCATGTTTTTTGTCATACCTTTTCAGTGATTCTCCTTCCCTTCGCGAGAAACAATGAGTTCCTCAAAGCGATCAGCATTGCCAGTTTCTGTTGGCATTAATATCTCATCCTCAGTTGTAAAATGGTAATGCTCCCCTATAGTTCTTAGAAACTGGTATACCTCAAACATGGTGGGCCTCTCCTTGGGATTTGGTGATACGCAACTGCAAGCAACTTTAAGAAATTGGAAAAGCTCACCATCTACACCCTTGCCTACCAACGATTCGTCTATTGCATCCCGTAGTTGAGAGTTGCCGGATAGCTGCATAGTCCATTCAACCAAATTCCCCTTGAAACTTTCTGGAGCTTTAGCAACATGGGTAGGTCTCTCACCAGTCACCAACTCAAGAAGCACAATGCCAAAGCTATAAACATCCCCTTTTGGAGTGGCTACCAGAGTTCGTGCGTATTCTGGAGCAACATAACCCAGATCCCCAAACTCTCCATTAACAAAGGTACTCAAATGGGTATCAATTGGATTCATGAGTCTAGCAAGGCCAAAATCAGATATTTTGGGCTCAAATTCTGCATCGACCAAGATGCATTTGGAGCTTATGTTTCGGTGGATAATACGCGGGTTGCAGTTATGATGGAGCCAGGCTAATCCTTTTGCTGCTCCTATTCCAATTTTGAGCCTAGTGGACCACTCCAAAGCCTTGCCATCATTGTTCACAAGGTGGAGCAGATCATGGAGCATACCATTCGGCATGTACTTATAGACCAGAAATCTCTCCCTTTTTGCAACACAAAATCCTAAAAGAGGGACCAAATTACGATGTTTTACATTCCCAAGAGTAGCCATCTCTGACATAAATTCTTTATCAGAGTGTTGAGATTCCTGCAACCTCTTGACCATCAATGAAGTGCCATCGTCAAGCACAGCTTTGTACACAGCTCCAGTTCTCCCCGACCCAATGAGATTGTCTTTACTAAAACTGTTGGTAGCCTTCATGAGATCACTCAATCTCATTTTAGAAACTGACTTTTCAAACAAGGAAACCTGTAGCAAAGTAGCTTCATTATAAAATACAGTAATGCACTAAAATAGTAACTAATCAAATAATGCACTAAAATAGTAACTAATCAAACTTTAGTTTTGTACAAAAAGTAAATAACAAAAACAGATTTACTATACTCCTTATTGCAAATATTATTAATATTAAACTATAAGAAAAAAGTCTTTAGTTTGCTTGCCTTGATGCCTTTAATTCCCTTTAAACTCCTAGCCCATTTGTTACCTTTAGGGTCATCTTCTTTCTTCCTCATTGCTGCTCTACGGAACAAGAAGAACAAAGCAATACCTACAATTACTGCTCCTCCAGTCACACCACCAACAGCTGCTACTGCAATAACTACCGTGCGAGATTTCTTTGCAGATGACTGACAATTTTCCAAAGGACCCCCACAGAGATTTAGATTATTTGCATAGCTGGATGCTGATATGTACTCTTTGGGAAAGTTTGGAACAGGCCCAGTCAGAAGATTGTTGGCCACACTAAATGTTTTAAGCCGAGAGAGAAGGACAAGTTGTGCAGGAATCTGACCTGTTAACTGGTTGTGTTCAAGCTTAAGGATATTCAGATACCTACAATTTGAAAGATCCAATGGAATCTGACCAAAGAAATTGTTATTTGAAAGGTCAAGAGATGTCACAAACCTAATAATTTTAGAGATATTGATCGGAATAGATCCAGAGAGTTCATTGTTTGAAAGATCTAAGCCTGTCATGCTCTTACAATCTTTGATACCTAGAGGAAATTTACCCTTCAGTCCCATATCTGAAAGACGAATATTCAATACTTTGTTTTCATCAGGGTGCCAACATTCAACCCCAATAAATCTACAGATAAAGCCTTTAGTATTGTTGTTGAAATCCCACGAGTATTTTAAGTAATTATTAGGATCTTGAAGTGAACTCTGTATACTTTTTAAGCAGTTAATGTCATTCGCATCACCCAAACTGAACTTACAACTTCGCAACGACCAGAGAAGACTAACTACAAAAATCTCCAAGACTCTTCTTCTAACCAATACCAACATTTTTACTAGGATAGTTAACAAAATCTCAAATGTACAGCTTAATTACCACTTACACAGGAAACTGGCTACTGAATTTAGAAAATTCAACTTTTACTTGCACTAAATCCAGGGAAGGAAACAAAGCGCAAGTTCAAGGAGTATTCAGAGCTACAAAAACTGAAATCCAATTATCCTTGCACCAACAACACCAAACCCTGAAACAAACTGAGAACCAGAGAAACAACAAACTCAGTTCAACGCTCTAAACACTAAATTCAATAATTTATATTACAACAAGCAATAATTTAACCAAAAACCCATCAAATTAACAAAGCAAAAGGTGACTGTAACACAAGTTAGATTGGAAAAGCTTAGTTGACCCAATTGGTTGACTCAATCTTTATGAACATGACCATACAAAGTCACAAAATTTAACCTAAAATGTTTGAATTTGCAAAAAAATTCAAAGACCCACCTGACAATTCACCGCCTAAACTCAGAACACCCAAATATCTGCAAAATTATTGATGAATCAATCGAGAATTTCGTTCCTTTTGAGCAGGAACAAGGGAACTCCAAAGCTTATAGTAAAGCAATTCCATTTACCAAGCTATATCCTCAAAGTAAAAGCCATCAGCAAATCGAAAAATATTGGAAAGGAGTTGCGAGGTAGCTGAGACGTGTGAATGGGGATCACTCTGGTTGAAAAGCAAGAATGGCTTGATGGAAAGAAAGAAAAAAGGTTTTGTCCGTTCAAACAAGGCCGGCCATTTTGTCAAACTTAGCGATGACTTGGACCGATAGAGAGCAATTGAGCAATAGACTTTCTCATAGTGCTTGACTTGCTTTGGGCTACAAATTATCATTTAAAAAATAAAACTATAAACTATCATCGGGAATAATAGCTGAATTGTTACACTAATTTTACTAAAAATATAATTTAATCTATAATTTTTTTATTAAATAAAATAAAAATATAAACTATAATAAATATCAAAAATTGTATAAAATAACATGTATTGTTGCATTTTTATTAGGACAATTTTAACATTTTAGCAAAATAATATGTACTCAACTACCTCATAAATAATAGTTGAAATGTTTCACTAATTTTACTAAAAATATAATTTAGTCTATAAATATTTTTATTAAATAAAATAAAAATATGAACTATAATAAATATAAAAAATTGTACAAAATAACATGTACTCAGCTACCTCATCGCCCTCCGACAAACATCATCTCCTATGGCATCCCCCAACTCTAACTTGCGAACATCATCCTTCCCTAACAACCTAGCTTTGTGATTACCATCAGCTTTTATCCCAAGCTCACTATCACCTCACCTAGTCAAACTCGCACCCTTATCCTTCCAATGATAACCCCATATTTAGACTTACCTCAAACCCTACTTTTACCTTAACCCCCTTGGCACATCCCAACTCTACCTGCGAGCCTAAACCAACCCCCTTATCCTCTCAATCGATTGTATTTTTTGAGTTTTTTATTCAAATTTTTAAATATCAAAATTATTTTCAAAAAAATGCATGTTTAAAGTCACACACATTATATAAATATGATTTTTTAGACTTCTTTAAATTTTTTTAA
The DNA here is from genome assembly GCA_029378325.1 of Elaeagnus macrophylla. Classification (NCBI taxonomy): domain Eukaryota; kingdom Viridiplantae; phylum Streptophyta; class Magnoliopsida; order Rosales; family Elaeagnaceae; genus Elaeagnus; species Elaeagnus macrophylla. The sequence continues at coordinate 22,595,355 of CM055649.1, read as the reverse complement.
AAATTAGTATCTTTATTTTGCTTCATACAAAAATTACATGATCATACTATATTTTAACACTTTTTAACACTGTATCTATTATCATTGCACTATTTGTTAAGTATAGAAGAAGAAAAAAAACTAGGGTCATTGCCTTGATGATGGATGAACTTTTTATAAATTATGTAGTATTTGATTTATATAATCATAAGGGATTAAATTGTCTTTATTTTATTGATGGGATTATAATTTAGTTGGTATTTTAGTTTATTAAAATGTGTGTTAAAATTATGAGATCAAATACCACTAAACGTGTGTATTAACTATTAAGCTTTACTTTGATGAAAAATATTGTATTTACTTTCAATTATTTAAAGAATAAAAAAAATATTTAAGAGAACTTTTTCTTTGTAAACTAGTACAAAAAATTGTCAGGTACTTTAATTCGTCCCATGCAAATTAGTGGAAGTGGAAATTTTATTTATCATTTGCTTCAAAGTCCCTCCACTCAGTTTTTTTTTTTTTTGGCACATATTTTGAAAGTAAATGTAGCTTTAATTTTGTCAAAGGAGAAGCAATTTTAAGTCTGCATCTTCATCATCATCATTCATCATCATCATCATTATCGAAAATGTGGAGCATTAAATCGAAAGAAGATCAAAGGAGGATTTAATTAAAAATTCGGATGACGGGAGAGGAGAGAATGACCAAACACGGTTCCAACTCTTACGCTCCCTTTCCAAGGCCTTTATCAAACGGATACCAACGAGTTACTATTAAATCAATTCTTATTTGTGTTACAGAGACAGACTTGAGACTTGAGACTTGAGACTTGAGACTTGAGATCAATTTATGTGGATTATATATGGATTACGATCGGTTCTATAATTATTTTAAAAATAACATTAAATCTTATATATTTTTATAATAATTTAATTTTATTATTATTGAAAAATGATAGTACAATATATAACAAATGATCATTTTTATGTTTCATTTATTTATTTATTTATTTCATATAATTTATTAATTAAAATAAATTATCTAATACATTAATATATATTTATATATAAGTATAATATATATATATATATATCTATATATATATATATATATATATATATATATATATATTTTTTTTTTTTTTTTTTTTCATTGTAGGGTAACTTTTTAATAGACTTGCATGAATTTTACAATAAGTAAGAGATATTGATGATATTTTTCTTTTCTAAAACAACATTTATAATATTTTTAGAATTTATAAATTTATGACATCTCTTATGTTTAGCTCATATATTTTTATTAAAAAAATATTATACTTAAAATTTTACATTAAATGTTATTTCAGTTAAATTTGTGCTAATTTAAACCTTATTTACGTTATTTGTGTGCTGCATTTATTGTTATAATTTGAGTAATAAATGAATAAAGTAAACTTATTTTAAATAATATATTTTTATTAATAATATCAAATTAGTAATATACATTTAATATAAAAATAAAAATGTTGAGATTTATAAAAAAAAAAAAAACTAGTGAAGTTAATTAAGAGGAATTATTCATCGGAAGCAATAACGTGTCATTGTTATGGAGGAGATAGAATATAAAATGGCAAAAGTGACCTCTATTTATTCATTTTTTACCATTAAAATTTATTATACTAATTTTTAATTCATTGATCTGAACAACTACATTAATATTAATCTAAAATAAATGAATAATTTCTCTTGAGTAAAAATAAAGCAATCTCTATTTATATTATTGGTTATATTATATGATTCTCAACTTGGATTCCTTAGGCTTCTCAAGAATAATAATAATAAAAAAAAAAACCTCATTTATTAGTCTCATTATTTACAAAAATGAGCAATTTAGTCTTATTATTATTAAATTAGGTTAAATTAGTCATATAATTTCTAAAAAATTAAACTAATTCCAATTTATATTTTTATATTAAAGTATGTTGAAATTATGTTTTTATATTTTTTTTGGAATTATAAAAAAATCGAAAAACACCCCTCTCCTTCGCCCTCTCCTTCTCCCGAGCCACCCCCAATAATTCAAAATTATTGGATTATTTCTAACACCTGAATATAATGGTGTTATATTTATTAGATTAAATTGGCATTTTTATTAAATTATGACATTAAATTAAACTTACGAGACTAAAATATATATTTTGCAATCCAATAATCAGTAATTTTATTACTAATAACAACCCAATAATTAAAAACTTGCATTTATTATTTATGGTTTAATTATATAGTATAATTATTTTTATATATAAAATTTTAGTTTTAAATCTATCAGAAAAAAAAATGTTCAATTTTTTTATATTGTAAAAAATAATTAATATTTTAAGAAAATAATTATTTTTTTAATTAAGTTAAAAGCAAAATAAATTATATACTTAGGCCATTTATACACCAAATTATTTATACTATACTCCACTGCTATCAAAGATACAAAAATGATTCCAACTGTTATCTATATATATTTGTGTGTGGGAAGGTGACTTTTTTTTTTCTTCTTCCAATTTACGCATTTAAGTTCTCTAAGTAGTTATTTTTTAGTATCTTAGTATATTTTAAAAAAAAAAAAAAAACACGATCACAGGACAAAGTAGTGCAGAAAAGGGTTCTCTAGCTATTGTTATATTTTATTTTATTTCCATTTTTTTTTAACTACATTTGACAAAAACAGTTTGACATAAATAATTGTAGCTGAAAAATTATAGAAAAAATATAAACAATAAACAAAAACTTGAAAATGACTCTTTATTATTGATTGAGAAAATAACTAAAGTGCCTAAATACTCTCGTTACAATAACTAAGTTGACTTTCTATATTGTTTTATATTTTTTAAATGATTAATCCACTTTTAATCTTTATATTTTATAATGGTAAGTACTTGATGACAATTAAACAGGTAGGCCGTAAGTAACTATATGTTTAGCAAAGATCTAGGTCAAGGTGAAGCTCCAAAATTCAAATCAAGTAATGCCCTGCACATTTATCTTTTAATTGTTATAATAATTTTGGGATGAGAAGTCAAACCAAATAATATTGCTTCCTCTCTTGTATATATACATAAACTGCATTGGCATCTTTTTCTTTTGTGTAATTAATAGGTGGATAAAAATATAATTGATAATTTTTTTAATAGTTTAAAGTTTTAAAAAAATTGGTGACCAAAAATTTAAAATATGATATCAGAATTAAAGATCATGTGTTTAGGTTTAACCATCTTAATTATTGAATTACAAGTATTTAGTCTGCATGGTACATAAAGTCAACACTTGTAAAGGAATGATAAATGTATAAAATAATTCTTGTAATTTTTTCTAGCAACTTAAGTTTTTCGTAAAGTTATTTTTCCAACAACTTAAAGTATGATATTAGAGCTAAAAAAATCATGTGTTCTAGGCCCAACCATTTCAATTGTTGAATTGCAAGTGTTTTGCATGTATGGTACATAGACCCAACACTTTTAGGGGAGATAGATGTATAAAATGATTATTGTCCTTTTTCTTAACAATTTAAGTTTTTGAAAAAGTTATTTTTCCAACAACTTATAATATGGTATCATCAGAGCTGGAGGTTGCATAGAGCCAACAAGTTTTGGCATGCATATTGTATAGAGTCAATACTTGTGTGGATTGTGTGAGAGTGATAGATGTATAAAAATATATATGACCATTTTCCTAACAACTTAAGTTTTTGTAATTGGAAGAACTAATAACCAATAAATTTTAACTAAAGAAACAAAAAAAAAAAAATTTAATTAATTAAACTACACACATTAAAGCTTTTGTCTACTAAATATGAAAACAATATATGTTGTATTTATAATAATCGTGTTGGTGATCTTTTCTAGCATAAGAGCTTTGCTCGTGTGAACAGGATGATAGTGAACATGACAAACACAAAGTACTCAAATACAAAATAGCTGCTGTTTTCATTTCCATACTCATTGCGCGCGGGTGCAATTGGAGTGAGCTTACCAACATTACTAGGCAAAAAAAAAAAAAAACGTATTCAGGCCTGAACACGATATCTGTAGAAAGAAGAATGTAATATTTGGTTTGAATATTTCATTGACTTGTTTTGCTTTGTGCAAATTACATGAATTTATAATAGAAATAAAACTTCTGAAAATACAAGAAGATGAAACTGAAGGAAAAATGTATTATTATCTTGATTGCAATTACATGAATTATAAAGGTATATATATACATAAGAAGACTAACTAATACACTCTAACTAACTACTAACTACTAACTCCAATATCCCCCCTTAAATTGATGGTGGAAGAAGAACCATCAATTTGATGTACAAGAAACAAAAAATACGCTGAAAAACAAAACCAACATACGCTCGTAAAAGAGTACGTAATGTTGAAACTCATGAAAGCTAAGTGATCAAATACACTAGCCAAAGAGAAAACAAACAATGGGTTACTAGAAGCAAACGCCAATACTGAGCATCAGGTCCTAGCCTCACTAGGAGAAACTGAATGCAAGGCTCCATCTCTTAAACACGGAGATGAGCGAAAAAATAAACATCAGGTCCTAGTCTCATTGAAGGAGAAACACTAGGAGAAACTGAATACAAGGCTACATCTCTTAAACACGGAGATGAGCGAAAAACAATCATCAAGTCCTAATCTCATCGAAAGAGAAACATTAGGAGAAACTGAATGGAAGGCTCCAACTTTTCAAATACGAAGAGGAGCAAAACCAAATGCTCACAATAGAGCAAGAATTATATCAAAAATTAAGTAGAATTGATGAAACTCCGATCTTCAATTCTTGAAGAAGAACCAACTCAAAACCAAGAGTTGACAATTATTACTGAATCCATTAGCAGAAACTTGGATATACTGAATCAACCAAAAACCAAGATTCAACACCAACTGAAGGAATCCCAAACCATGGAGAAACAAAACCAAAGAACCATGTCACAATGGCAATAATAGCCAACAAAACAGGTCTCATTGATACACAAATGCTAAGAGAGAAAGAGCTATACCAAAAATAAGTGAATCACCATGAACAACTTGTGCAATAGCAGCTGAAATTACTTTAGGAGTAGAACTCCCAGCCTTCTGCACTGCAAATCTAAAAAAAAAGTGGTTACTGAATATACTTAAAGAACCAACGATGAAAAACTTTGGCATTATTTCTTGCCTGCAAAACTGAGACCAAAGATATCCCAATTCTAGTAAGTAATGGTGGACTGGACAACTTGGACTTTGGGTTAGCAAAATATGCTAAAGGCGAAGCAGAGATGAGTTTCAGCACCAGGCTATTAGAAGGATTTACTGTGTGACCCACGCCTTGGAAAAGTACAGGAGCCTCAATCTTCTTGCTTCCAAATAGCACAACAAAATTAATGAAATTGTCACCGGCAATAACAATGCCATCTCTAGTTGCATGAGCGAGTATGTGAGCACAAGAAACCACTCCTGGACAGGCCTTTTCCATCTTCTCCTTAATCAAATCAATTTTATCGAAGCCTCTAAGGGTCCGATTTGGAACAGCCTACCTCTCGATTGACTGATTTTTATTACCATGACTATCATCTAACAAGATGAAAGCAGCACAGCCCTGAATAAAGCAGTCATGGAAGAAAAGATGAAGTAGAGTCGGAGAGACATTTTTCTGGTTGTTGTAAATCTGAGCCATTCTTGATCTAATAATACTTTCAACTTGAGGACAAGTAAATCGATAGTAATCATATTCAAGATCGGGAGTTAAATCGACCCAAATCTCATCAACGTCGAACCACAAAAATAACCTCTGGACCTGAATCCCCTTAAGATCCATGATCGAACCGTACCCTAACTTCCTGAATATTCTCGTGACTGATTGTTTCCAACTGCCAGAACTGTAAGGCACATCATGAGAATGCAATCGAAACTTGGTCCTCTCGTGCATCAATTTAAGCGTTGTCCCATATGTTATCTGAACATTGAAACCTTCAGGGGAAGCAGCAGAGGCCGAGGAAGCGTAGCCATGATCAGAATCAAGACCGAGGAAAAGGAAAACAGCGAGAGCCAAGAAATCTATAGCCATCAAGAAGAGTAACCCTAAGAACGAATTCTGTTGCCAAATTGGGAAATCAGATTGTGAAGACCTTTTAGCTTCTCTGAGAACAACCTGATTCGGTTTTGGAGACGATGAAGAAGAATGAGCTGAAGATGAAGGCTGCTTTCTTCGAGACAAGTTCGAGGACCCCGAGAAAGCCATGGTGAAATACTTACAAAAATAGACTTTTGATTTCGAGTACTTTCTAATACCCCTGATCAAATCAGGGTTCCTGTTGACAGTCTTCTACTTCAGCGTCGGCACCATTGCCGCTCTCTGTTTCTTCATTTTCTCGCCCATGTAAACTCACTTCTAAGTTTCCTCACAACTCGCTTTCTTCGTTTCTCGCGAAAATAAATCTTGCAGTTCAAGCTTGCAATTCAAGCTCTGGTAATCGCGAAATCAACTGTAGTATTCTTGAGATTTGTTACTTGATTTCAAGAAAGAATGCTCTGGCAATCGCAAAAGAAAAAAAAAAAAAATTTGCAGCGGATTGAATTAATTTTTCCAAGATTCATGAAGCTTAGAGCTTCATGGCTCTGATACCATTCTGGAAATACAAGAAGATGAAACTGAAGGAAAAATGTATTATTATCTTGATTGCAATTACATGAATTATAAAGGTATATATATACGTAAGAAGACTAACTAATACACTCTAACTAACTACTAACTACTAACTACTAATTCCAATAAAAACGACAGAAAAGAATAATAATTAAATACAATAATTTATACCATATTGGGAATGATTTCTACCATATTAATATTTTAAGTACTTTCCTATTTCAAAATAAATCTCAACAATATCTTCTTCCAGATCAAGGCCTTCGCAGCCGGAGTGATTCTAGTAACTGGGTTCATTCATATATTGCCTGATGCCTTTGAGGATTTGACCAAACCTTGTCTTAATGATAATCCATGGGCAAAGTTTCCATTTACAGGATTTGTAGCTATGGTTTCTTCAATAATAATCACATTGACGATTGACTCATTTGCTACTGGCTTCTACAATAGAATGCTAATAATTAAGAATCCACAAGTCAATGTCGATGAGGAAGCCATATACATGTTCACCGTGCCCATGCCTCTTGTACGTACTACACATCATGCGCTAATCCGTTACCGAGTCATAGCACAAGCAAGAAGACTATAGTTTTAATGAAATGCATGCGTGTATGCTTCATGTGATTTCCCAATATAATAATATATTGGTGAAGCTTAACTTTAATTAAATTAGTTTAATATTAATTTATATTTTATATATTCAATAGAAATATTGTACTGCATGATTAATTAAATAATTTTCAGGTGCTGGAGTTGGGTATTATTGTACATTCAGTTATTAATGGAATATCATTTGGTGCTTCTGAAAGCATCTCTACAATCAAGCCTTTAATAACGGCTTTGTCTTTACTTTTTTTTTTTTTTTTCTTAAATAACAAAATTAACACCCTCAAAATTTATTATAACAAAAATAGTACATATCGTGTTCAAACTTATATTTTCATAATTAAAAAAATGATTGATATATCATTTTTCTTTGAACACCCATTTCATTAAAATTAAACGACGGTAATTTAAGCTTATTTAGTGTTGAACGTTCAAAATTGAACATTCAATAATACACGTTCAATATTATAAAGGTGCTAGTTTTATAATTATATATTTTAGGAATATTATTTTTGGTAATTTTTTTTTTAGGAAATGGGACTCGGTGGTTGCATTTCTCAGGTATATATTTATATAAAACAAAAATAATTTTTATAATAACTCAATACCACATGTCATAATATAATTGGTTCTTTATTAGTAAGTAGCTATACATTTATTTCAATATTTTAGATTTTTAATTTAAAATTTAATTCAAAAATAATACTATACGTATATAACCAGCTTATATAAACATTTGGTTAATTATATTGGCAAAATTCAAATCTGCATCATCAGCGATAATGGCAACATTTTTCTCGCTGACAACACCAATGGGGATTGCATTTGGGTTCGGACGTCAAGCATTTATAATGAAAATAGCCCTACTGCCCTAATTCTAGAAGGTGTATTCAATGCTGCAGCTTCTGGGATTTTGATTTACATGGCACTTGTTGACCTACTAGCTGCAGATTTCATGAACCCTAGAATGCAAAACAATTTCAAGCTTCAAATTGGATCATATGTTGCCCTTCATCTAGGCTCTGGTTGCAGGTCCCCTTGCCAAATGGGCTTGAATTATAAGCACTTTTTAAAAAAATAAGATACATAAATCAAAATACACATTGCACTAAGAACTCATTATACGTATTATATTAATTGTTGTTGTATGCAAGTTAAGTGGCATACAACCCTTTTCTTTCAACTGTTTTTCTTTTTAATTTTTTTTCCCTTTCTTGTATCGATTGTACGTGTGAAACTTTTAATTCAATCAATTATCACATTTCTTGATTTTTAGCCCTTTTTACTAGCTTATGTTTGATATATATTCATTTTTTATGTATTTAAAAGCTTTGAGACCCATTTTATAAAATAAGTTAAATATGACACAGCATAATAAAATAAAGATTTAATTGTATGGCATAACCTTTTTATATATAGAATTTTATTTTTAATCTTAATAAAAAAATATATTCTTTTTTTTTATAATGTAAATAAATATAAATTTTTTAGTGTGAGAATTAAATGATAAATATATATATTTTTTAACTGGGAGATTAAAAACAAAATTAATTTAACAATTAAATTATTTATGCATCAAATGAATAAAATAAATACACTTATTAAATTAATATTTTTAATATGATAATTTACAAGTTAAATACAAAACTAGCATGACAAGTCACATTTATTAATATACCCCCTTTTGTTTTTTTAAGTTGAGGACTTCACACACTAAATTTAACACGATATAACTCATAAATAAAAATGTTTTAAAATGACACATTTTTTTCTTCCTTTTTTATCTAAGTTAATCATCTAATATTTATTTTTATCTATATTTTTTTAAAATTTTAATTTAGTACCTTAATTTATCAATTTATTCTAATATTAAAAATTATGAACAAAAATGAGATACTAAATATATGAATTAAGATTGTAAATTAAAAATATTTTATGAACTAGGGTATTAATTAAAACTATTTCATGAATTGGGATATTAAATTGCAACAACTTGATAAATTAGGGTACTAAATTCAAACCTTTTCATAATTTGGGTAAAAAGGGTACTATTTATTTAATTTTAATACCACTACGGTACCAATTTTTTCAAACAAAAAAAGAAAAGAAAAGAAAAATTCATTGAATCAAAATAACTTAATACGTACATAATATTCATGTAAAATTGTAAAATAGAAAACCATTAAAATTTATAATAATAAAATAACATTATAATAATATTGAATTAGTCTAAATAATTATGCTTTAATTTAAACGATTTTTAATAAAAAATAATGTATTAAAATTTTTTTAATAATTAAAATATATGAATTTAATATAAAAGATGCTATTTTTAATTATAATTATAAATTTTAATAGAGTTTTTTTTTTTTTTAAGCTCAAAAGAATTAAGTACGTGCGTACATAAAAACTAAAAGCTCCATTCCTTATGGCAGCTAGCCAGCTACAGTCCTCAATTATTTGGGTGCTATTCATAAATAATATATATTTTTTATTAATTTTATTGATTATTTTTTTTATTAAATATTAAATATTTATATATTTTTTTATTTTTAAATGTACTAATTTTATATTTTATTTATTCATAATACCATATCATTACTCAATCTTGCATTAATGGCAGAACAACGTAGTAGGCTAAACTAGAATTGAACCCATTCTAATATTTTGTTCAAAATAATTTATTAGGTTTTAGCTCACATATAAATTATAGAATATCCTTTATTTCTAATAAAATTTAGTTAAATTCATTTATATGTAGGAATAATTATAACTTATTTTTCTAATATGGGGGAATAATTAGAACTTGACAACTCTCATGTCGGAGTAAAACTACTTTTTAATATATAATTATATTTATTTTTTTCTTAAATTTATAAAGTATAATAATTTTATTTATTAAATTATGTTGATTCTAAAATTTAAAAACACTCATAATTTAAATCACATTAAAATAAATTTATACAAATATCAAATATATTTTAATAAATTAAATATTATTATTTTTTTAACGTGTATTTAATTTTCCTTCTAAATTATTTAATTCATAAGATCTCTTATCAATCAAATACTACATTTTAATTATTTATTACTACATTAAATAATTTTTTTCTTCATAATATGAAAAATAATGACTAATGAATATTGAGAAGTATAAAATATATAATTATGAATAAAATAATATCAATTATTTATCATATATTGTAAATATTAACTATAATTATGATTGTATTTTAAATAATTATAAATTATGTTAATAATTTTTGGAATTTGTATACAATTCAATTTTTATAATCGTGAAAGTGTAAACATTTTTAACATAGTGCTTTATATTATTAAGTTACAGTAAGTTATTTTTAATTTTGGTTCTAAAATAAAATATATACGATTTAGTCCGTTTAAAAAGATTTCTTCGCTCCGTCTGTCTACTGTCTACTGTCTTGTCTAGCATGAATAATTCTCCCCAATTACCTGGCAAATTCTGTGCCAAAAGCTTTCTTAATTTTAACAACCCGCATATTTATTGCCAGATCAACATGGACCATACAAATTCCGTCCATAATCAACATTGATTACGTAGCCGGTCAGTTATTCCATAAAAAAAAACAATATATAATTATATTTATTTTAATTATATTATAATAAATGATAAAATTATTTAAAAAATTAACTTTTTTATATTTTTAATATAATTTTATTACATATATATATATATATATAATATAATTTATATAAATTTATAAATTTATGTATTCTTAATATTTTTTTTTATCTTAAATGATAAATAACTTGTAAAATACATATATAATTTATTAGTTTTAAAATATTATGTGAATTGTGATGTATAATATATGAACGGTTTAATAAAAAATTAATTATTTTTTTACATAATAAAACATTTATTTTAAGAAAAAATTCAAAACTCATAGATAAGTAAAATACATTAATACATTAAAAAGAAAAATCATAACTTCATGCATTGAATTTGGAGCAAAAATCAAAATGGAGGAGGAAAAAGTCTACGCAATATCTTAGCAAAAAGAAAAAAAAAAAAAAAAAGAAGTGATATATTTATTTTTTATGAAAAGTAAATATAAAATATGAGATAATAAAATAAATATTATATTACTTGCAAATAAAGATTAATTAAACTATCTTATAATATATAAAGTGACATAATAATTTAATTAATTTTAATTTTTAATATTTTTAATAAAAAAAATTTTAACACTAAAAAAAATGATGAATATTCATTTAAATCACAAAAAAATAAACATATATAATTTTTTTTTACAAATTTTAAAAATAAAATTTTATACATAAATAACATTACTTATATACAATTATATTATTAATTTATGTACTCATAATAGATTAGTCGAGTTGGTGCCAAACTCGATGAATATGTAAGCATAAATTCGAAGAAAAACTTTTAAATATTTTAAATTTATGATAGATCTTAAATGATGTATTAAAATTTGATTGAATAATATAATTAAATTTATAAAATTATATTAAATAAAATTTTAATAAATTATTTATATTTGTGATAATTTTATAATATATAATAGTGTTGAAATTCGAATGCTGCGTAAATCATCATTATCCCATTCAGGCTTTTTTCCTGAAGAATAGTAATAAAAAAATACTATGTGACGTATGTTCATGTATGCTGGTAAAAAGATATTTAAAAAAAAATTCCAAATTCAACATGAAGACCTTACTACGTGGCATAACTATTAGCGCACTTCGTATCTCACTATATACCCACCAGCTCACCCAACTTTAGAAGTTAGAGCAGGCGAGACTTGAATGTGAAGTAGTATGAAAGGGAGTGCCCAATAAAAAGCAAAAGGTTGAAACCGAAGGCTGCGATGATAAAACACACCTACTGTCTTGTCTGAACTTTCCTCTTTCTCTCCATCACCCTTCTCTCCCTCTCTATGTCGATGTAGGGATTGCGAGATTAGCAGCCACACAAAAACACATCTATACTACTCTCATTTTGAAATGGATCGATCGTTTTCTACACGAAATTGAACCATCTCCAACCAAATTATTAGGTAATCTCTAACTAGCTTTGCTACTGTTGATTTTTTATTTTGATTTTTATTCTTTCATTCTTTGACCTTTGTTTATTCTTGAATAGGTCTCAGTTTTATCAGAAAACTCGGTTATTTTTATAGATGAAGTGTAGTATTAGAGTAATTTTTGTTTCGAGAGGACGAATTAACGAGACATGTTATTAAGTTGAAACAATTTGTGTTTTAGGGTTGAAGAATTTCAGCTTCTTCCTATATATTGTGATACTTATTTATTTTGGGTTTCAAGTTTGTGATTGCTGTCCGGGTTTTGTTTGGTTAGGTAATTAAGTTTTTACATTTTAGCGAGCCTAACATTTGGAGATCTCTCAGTCTTAGGTGAATAACTGGTTTGTTAAATATCAAGTTTAGTGGCGAATTATTTTATGATATTGTTTAAAGCATTTTACCTTTGTTATCTTTCTTTTCAGCACCAGTTGCTTTTGCATGAGTTTATTTCGTCATTTTCTTTAATTTTCATCTGTTCATGTGAATGCTGTTAAGGTTGCTAGCTTGACTGAGTTTTTGGAGGTCTTGAATGGTTATAAGTCTATAAATAAGTTGGTTAGAGTAGTGGAACAGGTTCAGAAGGAAGTGGGATGAACAATTATTCTTTAGTATTTTTTTTCTGAAGAGCTGTAAGCCTGTAATGTTTCTTCGAAGTCCCTTACTTAGGATCCTTCTTAAATTTTTGCATGTTCGAGATGCGTACTAGGCATTTTTTTATTGGCCTAGCCTTTTAACTGGGTGGTCTTTATAGTTTGAATTTTATATGGGATTATGTACAGTATCTGAAGCCAGTTTTAGTACTTGACATAAGTATGGATTCATGGAATGTGGAAACTGAGGAAAAGAAAGGAAAAGGCTAGTGTTTAGATATGACATAAGTATGAATTCACAAGGAATATGAAAACTTAGGAAAAGAAAGGGAAACAAAAGGTATTTGGATTCATGTAGTTGTAGGGGTTCCACATGGTCTCTTAGGACACGACTATGGGACATAACTTAATAGTTTTAAATTTTACCTAGAGTAAAATTTCTCCTTGTTTATAGACAAGATAAATATTTCGTATTTTGGGAATGTTTCTTGAGTGATTGGGAAGAAAAGTAAGAAAATCCTGAAATGTGGTAACTAATTTTTTTAGGTAATGACTCCTTGATGTCCTCGTTTGATTAAATTATGGAGATATTCATGGAATGAGTTATACCTGGCATACTTAGTGAACATCTTATTGCAATAATTTATCCTCAGGCAGATAATCATTTATTTTATGTTCAGCTTTACAAGTTTATTCATTGATTTGGTTTAGCCTTGCATTTTCTCCCTTCTTGATACCTGTAGATTCTCTGCCATAGAAGATATTCAACCTGTCGCTTCACTGATGGACTCTACATCCTCTAAAATACAACAACTTCAAAAAGCATTTGCTGAGCTTGAGAGTCACCGAGCCGTAACCCTTAACCTTAAATGGAAAGAGCTTGAAGAGCATTTTCATGGGCTTGAGAAGTCCTTGAAAAGGCGATTCCATGAGTTGGAGGATCAAGAAAAGGAATTCAGTACCAGAACAATGGCAGCTCGGAACATGTTGGAGAAGCGAGAGGCAGCTATTTTGGCAAAGGAACACGCTTCGCTGGAGAGGCTTCAGGAAAAGAGAGATGCTGCTGTATTTGCCATTGCTACTGCACGAGAGAAGTACAGGAAAGTATTGTCTGAGAATCCTGATGCCGTTGTTGATGAGGGCCAAAGGAGTTCGGCAATTGTGGAACAAAATCCACAGTATATGGAAGAAAAACCTCCAGATATGATGACTACTGAAAGTAACTTAGAAGAAGCAAAAGATTTGGAAGATGAATTTGTAGAGGTGAAGTCTTACCCTCAGTTACTGAGTTTATGCAAAGAGATGGATGCACAAGGACTTCACAAATTTATATCAGACAACCGAAAGAACCTTGCTGTCATAAGAGAGGAAATTCCATTTGCATTAAAAGCTACAGCCAACCCTGCTTCTTTTGTTTTAGACTGTCTAGAAGATTTTTATCGAACTGAAATTCCTGGTATGGATGGGAAGAGGGATTCAAGCCTTTTGGGTGTTCGTCGAACCTGTATCATGTTGATGGAATGTCTAAGCATGTTGTTAATGAATCTGGGTTTAGTCTCTGTTTCTGAGATAATCACAGATGAGGTTAAGGAGCGGGCCAAGGCAATTGCTGAAGATTGGAAACCGAAGTTGGATACTCTTGACATGGATGCTAGCAGTGGTAACTCGTTAGAGGCCCATGCATTTCTGCAACTATTGGCTAGTTTTGATATTGCCTCTGGTTTTGATGAGGCAGATCTGTCAAAGCTAATACCTATGGTTTCTCGTCGTCGCCAGACATCAGATCTATGCCGATCACTTGGATTATCTGAGAAAATGCCAGGTGTGTGGATTTCAATTATGTGTCTATTTAAAGTTTTAATTGGAACGATAACCTCATCTTTTAAAATTAAAAAAATACTTCTATTTTTCTATCATAATATCAGGTAGTACTGCTCTTTCTCATTTCTCTCCATATCTCAAATATACAGAATTTAATCTCTCTCATTGATAACCAAAAGAGGTAGTTTTGGGATGGTCAGATGACTATGAGAATTGTATTATTCTCTGGTGCTTGCTTTTGTCCCCGGAATTACTTAATTTTGGAGTAAGATAAACTTAAAGCAAGTTTATGTCTAAATCAATTTAAGTTGCGTCTTCAGTTTGCTGGAATTTAGTTGGATACTTTTTAATGATTCATGTGGACAGAATAACAAAACCTGCAGGACATAGTGTCATTTCAATTCCACTGATTGGCCTAATGAAGTACCAAAATTTTGAGTAGTCATTTGGGAGGGATGATTTATCCTTTTTCTCTTTAGATTTATCTGTTTTTCCAAGTTAAGTTGTGAAGTACTTGAACTCTTTTCATTTCTTTTGATTTTCTTCGTTTTTTAACCACTATATATTGTTGTATTTACATAATCACTCAAAGCTTGCTTTAAAGTAAAGCTCTATCAGGCTTCTATGTTCTGGATGGGCATGACATGTTTAGGAATATAGAGAAGCTTCTATGGGCTTGCCTGGATGGACCACATAGAAATGCTGAAGTTGAATATACAAGGCCCTTTTAGATATTCATTAATTTTGACTTGTAAATTTATTGCGTTTATCTTGTGTTCTACAGGTGTAATTGAAGTACTTGTAAATAGTGGAAGACATATTGACGCCGTGAACTTGTCATTTGCTTTTGAGCTCACAGAACTGTTTTCTCCTGTGGTTTTATTGAAGTCCTACTTGAAGGAGGCTAGAAAAACTTCACCTGTGAAACCTGGAAATTCATCTCCGACTGCACAGGTGTAGTCACACTCAGCTATTTATTTATTTTGATAATATGTCGTTCTTAGCTGCCCTGAAACATGTAGATTTCATTTGCCTATGATTGAGCACGGGATGAAATGTAAATTTTATAAAGTGTATGAGTAACGTGAAATATCCATTTCTTAAAAGGTTAATTTTTAATGTAGCTAAATCGCATGATTAGTTATAAATTTTACATTATTATCATGCTTAAATAATGTGGGACAATACCTCTAACATCTCTATCAAAGTGTACGTTTTTTTCTTTTTGCAAAATCTTATTATTTTGTATTTTTAACTTATTATATTATATTTGGATTACTTATATATATATATTTTCTTTCGTAAGGCCTATTCATTTTTTATGCTAGGAGAGATCCAAAGACATTGATCGACTGAAATTCTAATACTATATAAATTTTTATATAGTGTATAAGCAACATGAGACATCTACTCTTAAAAATTAGCCATGATTATTTATAAACCTTATATTAATATTATGCTTAAGTAATGTGGAACAATTTTTTTAACATCTTCAAAGTATGGGTCTTTATCTTTTAAAAAGATAAACACTTTGTATTTTTATTATATTATATTCTATTTTGGTCATTTGTTTTTTTTTTTTTTTTGGCAAAACTCATTAATTTTTTTTAATAAAGGGCTCATGGTTCTTATAAATTTTAACATGATATTAGAGCTTTAATAAATCAATTGGCCAAAAAATTTGGGCTTCATCTCGCAAAAAAAATGAATGGGTCTTGTTGAAGGAAAAAAAAAAAAGATAAGTGACTTAAATAAAATAGAATATAGTTAATAGGTTAAAAATACAAAGTAATGGGTTTTGCAAGAGACAAAGACCCACACTTTGAAGGACATGTTAGAAAAATTGTTCACATTGATAAAAGACAATACTATGAAAGAGTTTATAAGAAATATGAGTGTGTTTACTCATTAGGTTAACCTTTCGAGATTTCAGCACTCATGATTCTTATAGACTTTCACATAGTATCAGTGCTTTAATCGATCATTGAGCCTAAAATCTTGAGCCATATCTCGCAAAAGAAAAAGGGCTTTGCGAAATAAAAAAGAAGAAGAAACAATGATCCAAATAGAATTAAATAGGTTAAAAATGTAAAATGGACTCTGCAAGAAACAAAGATCAACACTTTAAGGGAATGTTAGAGGAATTGTCCCATATTAATAAAAAAAATACTATGAAAAAGTTTATGAAAAATATGATTGTCTCTACTTATTTGAATTAACCTTTTGAAATTTAAGTGCCCATGATTCTTTGACTTTCACATGATGATAGCCTGTATTGCTTCCCCAATAATCTCAGGTTAAACTTGTTTATAGGCAGCATATTAATGAATACAACTATGCTTAGGGAGTTTTTAATTACTGTCTGTAGGGGAGATAACTCCCCTTCTGTCTGCACTGGTATTTTTAAACTTAATGATCTACGGTTGTCTTGTTAATGTGCAATTTGACTCACTTTACTCTGTGGTGTCCTAGCCTCTTCTTCATACTTAATGTCTGGGACTGACTAGTGTTTGGTATAGTGTTACAGTTAATTTCATTAATATGAGAGGATGTACCTAAAAGATGAATTAAATTTGTCTTCAGAATGAAGTGAATGAGCGAGAGCTGTCTGCACTGAAGACTGTAATCAAGTGCATTGAGGAGCATAAGATGGAGGAGCATTATCCATTGGATCCACTCCAAAAACGGGTCCTCCAGCTGGAAAAGGCCAAGGCAGACAAGAAAAGGGTGACTGAAGCTGCAAAGCCTCAACCTAAGAGACCCCGAGCTAATGTTGTCCATCATGGCCCTCGTGTCACTAACATTGCTGCTGACAAGACTTATTACCCTAGAGTTGCTGATAATAGGTATCTGCAGTACATGTATGACAGACCGGTAATGTATCCCGGACCTGCTGACAATGGCACCTCCATGATGGTTTCTGCTACGTATAACTTGTCTCCTGCACATGGAAACTACGTCACTAATGCTTACCAGTATCAGACTGCTTATCTCCACTAGATGGTAAAGTTGGTGAAAAAGGTGACCATGATCCTCTCATTTTAACGCGTAGTCTTAAGTTTTAACCCTTCAGCTGGTTGATGTTTCAATGTATCGATGCTTTAGTACTTTAAAAATGACAAGAAAAAAAAAGCCCTGTTTAATTTGTTAGTTGTTGTAAGTGAAGATATTATAATCCTCTAATATATGCAACTCTCCTTTTTTATTTTTGTATAAACGGGTATTTCAGCTTTTAACTAATCTTGATTGCTCGAGAGATCGAGAGCGGTTGAGAGCTATTGTTCATACTTGATATCCAGCTAGAGATGGAGGTTTGATGATTGATCGCATCATACCCCAAGTTTTATGCAGCAAAGTTTGAATTAAACTTCTTCAAATGGGTGCAGTACTGGAGTTTGTGGAGATGCCAATTTTCTTCATGAGACTTCAAAATCATTCCACTAGCTTTCGAGTCCAACCCTAACTCGAAATTTCGAGTTTAGGCTAATCTGATCCGCTTTAATTTACGTCTCGTGAGCGGTTTAAAAGGTGTTTCATGCAAAAGAAATCGTTATCTTTTTCCCACTTGTCGTTGTCGAGTACATTCAATACATAAAGGAAAGCATCTGCAACTTGCTCATAGAGGAAAACACGTGGATATTTTATTTACAAGCATGCTTAAAATATCTATAATAAACTCAATAGAATATTTATATATGGATATTAAAAATTTTCTTCTATAACATTAATATATTTTTAAAGTTAATATAATATTAACAAAAATCATATAAATAATATTGTTAATATTTCTATATTTTTGCAAAATTAAATTATAATTATATCCATAAATATAAATCTTTTAATCCAAGCTATACGTGAGAATATGAATGTTATATCGTTCATAATTTCATATCATCCGATATACTGCTTAAAGCATAAAGAGTCAGTTTTGTTATGCGAGAAAATGCAACTATAACTTTCATTATTAACCTTATCAAGAAGCTTCCATATAAGATTTGTGGTCAAATTATAATACTCAACCCAATTTAGATTACAAATTGAAATCTTTTTGGCCACCTTGAAAGTTGGTGGCGGCTCTTTTTCCCATTAAGGTCTCTATCTTTTTCCCATAAGTTTCCAAATCATTGTAGAAGTGTTTTATGTTGGTGTATCCGTCGCTTAACTTAATGTCTTTGCTATAAGCCGTGACGTATGATGTATTGATACATGGTGTTAGTGTGAGACTCATTTGGTGTTGGTGGGCTGGTTTGAATAAGAACGAGTGATTGGTTTATGTTTTGAGAAATTTTTTGCAGATATAAATATATATATATAATAATATTAGTTGAGTTTCATTACGGTTCACAAATCTAAAATTTCAAAAATCGAAGATCAAATTTGTCAAATAGTTATTATATTATCAGTTGAAATAACTAAATTTACATGAAAATCAAAAAAGAGTTAAAGAATGTTTATACAAATTTAATTATTGTACTACAATTTTATTGTTATGATTTTCATGATAATTTAATATATTTTTGACTTTTTAATTTGAAGATTCTTTAATTTTATGTTGAATTAACAAACTTAACATTTCTAAATAAAAAAAAAAACCTAATTTAGATTACATGTTATTTTAGTTAAATTTATTATCTTGAGAATCCAATAACTTATCGGTTAAATATACACTCTTGAATTTTAATAAGTATACACTTTTTATAAATATATTAATTTTATGCCTAATTTTGCAGTTTTAATATTAGATTATTAGTGTGCAGTTCCAGTGTTCCACCCAAAGAATTTGGAAAATATAGATACAACATAACTTATTTTTCACAAAATTATTGGTTATTTATTTTAAATGGATCCATTTTTTAGTAATTAAATCTCACAAATTATCCTTACCAATCATTAAATGTCACATTAATTGAGATAATTACTACAACTTGTAACATTTAGCATTACTCTTGATTTTAACTTGTTTATTTCACTTAGATTATTAGTAGAATTTGTGTGTGTTACTGTTGTAGTTGATTTTTGCTTTAGAAAGTTTAATCACAAATCATTAATATCTGAATATAAAATATAACTTTAATTTTTTTTTATTCATGTTTTAATATATTTTAAGGAATTAGATTCATCTGTTTTAAAAGATGTAGAGATTTGAAAAGTCGACATATTTGGGAAAAATGAGTGATTAAAAGGCAGAGTACCTTGATTAAGAAAAGAAAGAAAAGGCAGGGTACGGTACCTAGATAATATTCGGACTAAGAGATGAGGATCACAAATGGATCTTTCCCTCCAAAATACGCACCATCCATTTCAAATTTCGATGTTGCTTCTTCTGTCTTTTTCTGCTCAGCAAAACTCAGGTTTCTAGGTTTTTTTTTTTTCTCATTCCCGCCAAAAACTTAAAAAGAAGATCATTCATGAGAATCGACGAGATATCGTCGCAGGAGTTCCGGCGAAGCCCCCAACAACACTCATCTCCATCTCACCATCAACTTCTCTCCCAAATTGAATCCTCTATCAAACAAGTCGAGAATCTCAATCTCTCGCCAAACGAGTCCTTTCCTAATACAATATCCGGCGAACTCAGGCAATCTCTGACTCAGCTGAGTCAACTCGCTCCATTTTCCAATTCCCTCAAGCTCCTTCTATGGAAGCTCAGCTACCGCCTCTGGAATGCCTGCGTTGACTTCTCCAATGCTGCCTCCATCCGCTGTCTCTCTCGCTCACCGGTCCCCATTGAAGAATTAGCCAAGCTTCGTCACATCGCTGCTGACTTCCTTTTTTTGGCTGGTGAAGTTGCCGGCGTCCCCTCTCCGGCGATCAAGTCAGCTTCCTTCTACCACAAGACTGGTTTAATCTGGTATGACCTCAGAAATTTCGATCTCGCTTCGACCTGTTTTGAGAAGGCTACTGATATTGTATCGAATCTCGATATCAATTCCATCACGGATTCGGGAGAAAGAAAATTGCTGTTGGATCTGAGTATCGCTAGAGGTCGGACCGCTTGGGAAATCTCGGACTATAAACTTGCTGTGGCGTTGTTGAACAGGGCGAAGTGCTTGTTATTCGGGTTAACGGAGCACCACAAAATGCTCGGTAACCAGTACATGATATTCGGGAGGAGCTTGTTATCCAACAAGACCGAGGATGGTGCTCTAAACGACCCGTTTAGACTTTTGAACGAAGCTTTGGATATTTACGAGAAAGGACTGAGAGCTGCCAAAATACGTGAAGAGATGACTGAATTAAAAGAATTGAAGTTGAAGACGCTACGGTTCATCTCCGCTGTTCATCTACAGATGGGTGAATTCGAAAGTGTTATAAAGTGTGTTAAGGCGTTGAGGGAAGATAGTGGGGATAATCAGCACCCAAGTTTGCCAGTGTTGGCAATGAAAGCATGGTTAGGGTTGAAAAGGTATGGTGAGGCAGAGAAGGAGCTCAGGGGCATGGTGGTGAATAAAGGCGTTCCGGAGGGTGTTTGGGTGTCAGCTGTAGAAGCTTATTTTCAGGCTGCAGGAACGGCTGGAGCCGAGACAACAAAGGGAGTGTTCTTAGGACTGCTGGGTAGGTGTAGTGTTAGTGCCAGTGCGGCTGTTAGGGTGGCTCATAAGGTGATTGGGGATGGAGATGAGGGATCAAGGGTTCGTGCCAAAGTGGTGGGAGAGCTTGTGTCGGACGAAAGGGTCGTGGCACTCTTCACCGGAGATGCTGCCACCAAGCAAAGGATGGCAATGCATGCTCTGCTGTGGAATTGGTGAGTTCATATTACAATTGGTTCCATTGTCTTTGAAGTTCGTGGTCCTTTACATTTATGTATCAGTGATTTCAGGCATCAACTCTCAATGGCTTCCAACGCTCTGTAGAAATAGTTTATTACTGCTTTGTGAGGTTTATTATTGGTTTTGATGCTATTTAACAAATTCTAAAAATAAGTCAAAAAATGCTTTATGACATTTCAAGCATTTTATATTATTGAGAAATCAGGGAAGCTTTAGGTATGCGATGATACCTGAAAGATCCTCGTCTGCAAGCTATTGTTCATCTGCAGATTATTACATTAAAAGAATAACAATAATGAAAGCAGTATCATTACAACCCATACAGAATTACAAGCATGCATAACTCTTAGGTACTAAGATCAAATGGTTTATTTAGACTGCTTCTTTTTTATATTGACAGCGCTGCTAATTATTTTCGATCCAAGGATTATGAAACAAGTGCAGAAATGTTTGAGAAATCAATGCTTTTTATTCCATATGGCATAGAAGATAGAATACTTAGAGCCAAGGGATATCGAGTTTTGTGTCTCTGCCACCTTGGTCTCTCTCAGCTTGATCAAGCTCAAGAATACATCAATGAAGCTGAAAAGGTATACATAGTTGTAGATCTAGATAGATTATTGGTCTTTTAGATTCAGGTATTCTTTACCTGTCTTATCAATCTAGGTAGAAGTTCACCTGTTAATGTCTTTTCCATTTCTGCAGCTTGAACCTAATGTAGCTTCTGCTTTCCTGAAGGTACTATCTCTTCTTCTGTCTCTTATATGCTCAAGCCTTTTATTGTGCCACACACTGGACCTGCAAAATTATTGCACCCTTAAAATCATTATGAACACTAAACTTTGTTAGATCTTTGCAACCAAGTTTTAACTAAAGTTTTAGTGACTTTTACATACGCAGTTCAAGATTTTCCTTCAGAAGAATGACCAGACTGGTGCTACTAATCAGATTCAAGCAATGACTACCTGCCTCGATTTTAATCCAGATTATCTCTCCCTTTCAGCCCATGAAGCTGTTGCTTGCAATGTTCTTCCTGTTGCTGTTTCTGCTTTATCAAATCTCTTAAACTTTTATGCCCTAGGGAAATCCAATACAACTTCAGAAGTTGTAGCCCTGCGGACATTGGTAACAATACTTACTCAAGAATCTGGCAATGAGCTGGAAGCTCTGAAGTTTGTTACACGGGCATATAACAGGGCATCTGAGCTTGGTCATGATTGTTTCTTTGGGAAAGGGGATATTGGAAAACGAGAACTAAAATGGTTTGCTGTAACTTCATGGAATTTTGGAACAAAAGCTGGGAAGGAAGGGAGATTTCAGTTATGTGCAAATTTGTTGCGACTGGCATCTGAGTTTTATGATCTTCTTATAGAGAGTCAAGAGGAGGAAAACAGCACCATGGTTTGCAAGTCATTGATACTGGCTGTGTCTGCTATGATTGCTTCAGAGAATCAAATGAAGGCTGTGTTACCCAACACTGAAGTGAGGCAAGCTCTAGAAATGTTGGACAGAGCAGGGAAGGTATGGAAATCTTGGATAGATTCATGTGGCATTTTGTCTTGATCTTATGCAGCACATCCTTCTATGTACACAACTCATAATTACTCTGACTAGAATCTAATGATATGACTCAACTTGTGCTTTGAAATCCCTTCTTGGGGAGCATCTCGTAGTACTAACTTCTTTTATTGGCATTCTTGCATGGACGCAGATACTGAAGTCAATTTCAACTGGGACTCGACTAAAAAATAATGAAGTAAACACCTTGGACCTGGATTTCTACTACATATTTACCTTCTGTGCCTATGATATACAAGGAAGACTAAATGATTTAGAATCACAACTGCTCATAGTGAAAAACTTTGCCAGTTTAAAAGCTTGCAACCCTAATTACCTTCTTCAGATAGGCCTTAACGCCTCACAGGGTCCACGGTCTAATCTCGAAGTAGCTAACTTTGCTCTAAATGAGAGCCTCTCTGCACTTCTTTCTTCCCCCTTGCCGAATTTTCAAAATGTGGCTTTAATTGTTCGGAAGCTTATTGCAGTAGCTAGCATTCACAATGGCAATACAGATAATGATGCTGTGCATGACATGTATAAGCGAGCTTACCGAATAATGGTGGGCTTGAAGGATGGTGAATATCCCATTGAAGAGGCAAAATGGCTGGCCACAACTGCTTGGAATAGGGCAGCAGTCCCATTGCGGCTAGGCCAGATTGATGTAGCAAACAAATGGATGACTGTCGGTTTGGAGCTTGCTAAGCACGTTCCGGGAATGGAGGTCTACAGTGCATCCATGGAGGACTTTGTTAGTAGTTTTGGAAAAGAATTTTCTGTGCAAGTTAACGGTGAGAATAGGCCCCAGCTTATAGCGTGATCAACGTACGTACATGGATTTTTTTTTTCTAGGTCATATGACTCATATGTACAGGGCATTTGAATATATCGTTGCACGCTTTATATATATATAAGTACTTGCCTTGTACATGAACTTAATTTCAGACATGTTGGACTCAAGTTGCGTCAATAACGATTGAAATCTACTTAATTAAGGGAAAAGTTAAATGAGTGATCTTCAGTCTTATGATATAAGTTTACACTATTTATAGGTCTCGTCGTGATAGGAACTTAAATTTCCTCCAGAAAAAAGAACAAATCTGAGAAATGATTTACATGTAACAAGCAGAGAGAGTATGTTTGTCCACTAACGTAGAAAAATGGTCCAGCACCAACGACTCGGCCCAAAAGTATCAGCCCGGCCCATTTCCAATTTGCCACTCTCCAATTTATGCCTTTTTCTTCTCTCTCCTTTTCTCTCTTTTCGTATTATCCTCATGGAGTCTCTTTCGATGGTCATCTCTTGTTCTCTACCCCTCAAAACTCAGAAACTACTCCCCTCCAAACCGGTAGTACTTATCCCAAAACTTATACCTACCTTCATTTCCAATTTAAAACCATCCATTTCTCGCCATACCCATTTTCCTTCTGCAGAAAACATCCCTCTCTTGCACAAAAGTTTCACCTCAAGTTCTACTCAAAACCAGTCTTTGCTACAAAATTTTAACACCTCTTTTGTAATCACTTATCTCATTGCTACTACTACTTGTGCTCCTCCATGCTTTGCTTCTGATTCTGAACCACTTGTCTCCTCAACTGAGCAAGTTTCTGACAAAATAAACTTGGAAGCAATATTAGTCTCAATTGATGACTTCTTTAATCGATACCCATTTTTTATTGCTGGGTGTACGTTCATTTGGCTTGTTGTTATACCTTTAGCTGAGGGGTATTTCAGAAAATACAAGTTCATCTCTGCCATTGATGCCTTTAGGAAACTCAAGGACGACCCGAGTGCGCAGCTTTTGGACATTAGGGATGAGAAGACCTTGAAGTATATGAAGTCTCCAAACTTGAAGATTCTAAATAAGAGTGTATTTCAGGTTCAATTCTCTGAGGATGATGAAAATGGCTTTGTGAAGAAGGTTTTGGAAACCTTCAAGGATGCAGGAAACACTATTGTCTATATTCTGGACAAGTAAGTTTCAAAATTTTGCTTTAGCTTCGATCATTTAGTCTTAGTTTTGCTTTATGCTTGCTAAATGTGTGCAGATTCATGTTATTTCAAAGAAGAGGAATGAATTGTTCACCGAAATTTAGTAACAATTGGGTTATTCTAGATGCTTAGTTTTACAATTCTTGAGACTGAGACTGAGATAAAGGAAAGGCATTATTTGCTTCTAACTTTTCACTACTGGATTTATATTTTCCTTTAGGGTCTGAGAAGATCTGTTATCTTTGTTGCACATTATTAAAGTGTAATGCTACATCTATGCCGTACTTGACGTGCAGGACTGAACCAGAAATGAAAATTAAGGACGGCGAACAAAATAAAACTTATTAAAATAAGAAATTAAAAAAAATCAACGATAATCTTTGAAAGAGGGTTTAAGTTTAATTTTATATCTCCACTATATATAATATTAGGCTTGGACTATAATAAATATAGGGAGAGAAAATAAATAAAATTCTTGATAATATTCTTAAAATGATATCATATTAACATTAAAAATGTTACGAAAATATGTGAAGAAATGGAAGAAAAAATTATACTCATAAATTACATGCAAAGTTAAAACTACAATTTTGAAAAAATGTATTCTTTAGGCAAGTACAAAGTATTTACCACTATACTAGAGTGATTATGACTTGTAAGATATAGCAAGTTCAAATAAATTGATATTTGGTGCAGTTGCCAAATACTTTTTCTTTCAATGAAAAAGCTAAAATCTTATATTTAATATTAAAATATATCTACATATATACAAATTGAAAGAATTTCTTTAAAAATTAGGGGTGGCCGTGTCCCCTCTGGCCATTACTTAGGTTCGTTTTTGGTGATGTGTCAATTTTAGATTGAATATGAAATTTAGAATATGAGATGTTAAACTTATTATTATAAATAGGTGACCAATTACGTTTTGATATGTAGATTGACTTGAGATAAAAAATCATTGCCCATATTGTTATGCTCCTCGTTTCCCAAAAGGAGAAGAACTATGGAAGGAAATGATACACCATTGCATAAAGTGACACCTTACTTTTGGATCCTGCTTTAAACAATCAATGACATTCATGTTAGAAGTTTTTGGCCACCAACTCTCCTAAAAGCTTAAACTGTTAAGAGGAGGGCTAATTATATTTTTATACATTCATCACTTCCCCACAAGTATTAACTCTATGCACCATACAAGCGAAATACTTACAAATCAACAATTGGAGTTGCTAGGCCTTGAACATAGGATCTCTGGCTCTGATACCATATAGAAGTTGTTGTTCACTAACTCTCCTAAAAGCTTAAGTTGTTAGGAGGAAGGGCAACTATACTTTTATACAATTCAAAAATATTACGAGTGAATATGAGTAAGAGTTTAACTTAATTAAGTTTCGATACCCACTGAACGAACTTTACGGAGTAAGGAGCCTGTTGGAAGAATTTTGCAAAGTGATTGGCATAAAGTTACTTGTTGTAATGCTAATTTGAACACTATGTGAAGTGTGAATTTGATCCTTGTGTTTATGTTTTTTGGACTGGGTTATTTTTATGAATATGATTGTCTTGAACTTAGTTATATTATGAGTAATAAATTGCAAATTTTGTTCAGACTGTTTTCTCATTCTTGCTTATCCTTTGTTCTTCAAAAGTCCTGCTAATGTATTATGATTTGGGAATAATTTCACAGTTGGAAGGCAAGCTAATAAGCTTTACGTTGCTGTTTTTTCTTCCTTGCCTTTAGATTTTCGCGAGTTCTGTGTAGCTATGGAGTTATAGTTTCAAATACCTTTTATGTATTAGCATCTCCGTAATTTTATTAGCTTTTGTTTTGTGTGCAAGGTAGTTTTGATGGAAATTCCATGAAAGTGGCCGAGTTATTGTTCAAGAATGGTTTTAAAGCAGCTTATGCAATCAAGGGTGGTGTTCGAGGCAAGAAAGGGTGGACGGTATGCTTTCACTCCCTCCTCTTAATATACCAATTCCATCAAGAGACTGTTTAATGAATTTTAGTAAATAAATTTGTGCATATTCAGGTGGTCTATGAAGATGTATGTTATGCGAAATTACTTTTCGTAGAAGTAATTTCAAATTATTAAAATTTCATATTTTGTATGACTTGTTTTTGGTTACCTCTCTTCAGGAAATCCAAGAAACTCTCTTGCCACCTTCTGTACATATCTACCCCAGTAAGAAAGTTAAAACTTCACAAGAAGTTGGGGTCAATGGAGGAGTTAGTTGGAGAGACGAAGATAAAAACAAGGCTGCTGGGGAGGAAAGTCAAGGAATGAACTCCAAACATAAAGTAACCATGTCTACCAATTCTATTATACATGTGAAAAATGGTCCAAGATCATCATCTCCCTATCCTAATGTATGTTGGCTTTAACTCTCTTTTGTTGTGAGTAATATTGCCATGTCCTGCATCATTTGCTTGTTTAACTGAATATTCAAGACGGCATTGGTGAGACATCATTTCTCTTGTAATATACGTTTTACAACCCAAAAATTAACCTATTAGAAGGAGTAGCTTATTCCAACTGTCTAACCAGTTTGTTCTTCATATTTATCCTTTTGTAACCCAACAGTAAGCTTCTATGTATGCACCATAATGTAACGTAGCTCTACTAAATATGCTTTAGCTTGTGATTTATAACATTCCATTGGCAAAAAAATACCTTACTGACACATGAAAAATCACTTGTTAGTTTTTTCTCTTTGCTTGTATTTTTATATGTAGGTTTTGTTTCTATTTTTAATCTACTTCCCTTCTGTTTTGAATGCAGTACCCAGATCTGAAGCCACCTACTTCCCCAACTCCACCAAAGCCCTGAAACTTCTGTGTCTACATCAGAAGGGAAAGCTGTTTTTCAAACGAAAAACATTTCTTAGTTAATTATTCAATTTTGACAACGATTATGTATGGTCATTCACTAGACTAGGGAGAGAGACTGAAGTGGCACAAGGAATATATATATATGTTTGAATTATAATCAGGTGTGTGCTTTTGCGGAGTTAAATTTTTTCCATATGAGAATTAAGCTTTGATGATTGAAGAAAAAGGTCGATCGTAGAATAACAGAGTCCTCGTATTTATG
Source organism: Elaeagnus macrophylla (assembly GCA_029378325.1). Taxonomy (NCBI): domain Eukaryota; kingdom Viridiplantae; phylum Streptophyta; class Magnoliopsida; order Rosales; family Elaeagnaceae; genus Elaeagnus; species Elaeagnus macrophylla. The sequence continues at coordinate 22,567,198 of CM055649.1, read as the reverse complement.
TCGGATGATTTAATAGGCCAAGTTGGCTGCACAACAAACGGCCTCTAATGTCATCAGACTGTCGGCGACAAGGGATGATGACATTCAGGCAGTAACTGGTTTACTTGAGTTGCTTATTAAATATTAACCATGCATATTGATAAACCAACCAATACATGAGTGCCTATAAAGGTATGACATATCAATAAAAGACACTTATTAGTAAATTTGGTCCTGAGTATTGTACAGCTCCAAACCAAAACTCCAACATTTTTGTCAACAGGATCACGAGGACACTATCTAAGCCTCAACGAGCAAAACAGTATCAATTTTCTTCAATATTAGGCCAGCCTTGATCAGCCTGTAACTTGACAAACTCTGCTAACAGCTTAATCTCTTCATCTTGTAAACGGGTTCCAAATGTACATTGCCCCTTTGGAGTGCAGTTTTCTCCAAAACCCTGCAAATGACGACGAACATATTATCTAGACAACCTAGCAAACATACTGAGCACTTAAAATCGATGAATCACAAATTTTTGAAAATAAAAAATTACTTGATTAGCAAAATATCACATATATTTGAGATTAAATTAAATTAACTCAACACAACATCTTATGACTCCGTGCTATCTATCACAGCTATGTCATTTGTGATGAAAAGTCTTTGCCAAAAGATTTGTATATGGCTTAGCTAAACATACCGGCATTCTTCCCTGGCCATAATATGTAACACGATATATCTCATCTTCTGTGTCAACTTTGTTTCTGCAAATGCAAGAGACTTTGGATTATTTGATGCCATACATAAGGCAAATGTGCAAGAAGAGTAGAGCCATGAAAATAAATCAAAGTGTAGAGCACATCTACTCAACCGATTTCAAGTAGCTTGATTGTCTTAAGTGACAACTATGCTACATTGCAAATAGTTGTAATATGAGTAATGTTATTTACACTCATTTTTGTAAACACTAGTTCTTTCATGAAACGTTACACTTGTAAGTCAACTTTGCTATCAAGCTATCACATTCAAATATAGAATCATGATGCGAGGCCGTGTGACTAAATAAGTGTGAAAAACATTGATGTTGTTTGGTTGATGACTTTGTTTTCTAACTCTAAACATGGATTTTACAACAAACTAGCATTGCTTTTGCAATATAAACATTTAGTCTCCTGCGAATTACTAAAACTACTTAAATTTATGCTCATACTAATTATAATATAACATGTGTTTAAATAATTTTAAAAATAGAAAATAAATGTTCATTTTTTAAGAAAATTTAACCACATATCATACCATAATTAATATAAGTGCAAATTTATGTGCCCAAACATTTCTTTTAGTCTTCCATTAGTTTACAAAAGTAAAAGAAATTATTTTAGTGCATACTAGTTTATCAAACCATATACAAATTTAATTGGCATGAAGTATAGACCACTTTGGTAACTCCAATAGTAATTATTTATTTATGTATTTTGAAAAGCAACATGTAAGTTTAATTGCATGTAATAATTTATATTTTTATATATTTATATATAAAATTTTATTTTTAAGATCTCTTAGTAAAAAATTATTTATTATATATCTTTCAATCAAAATCAACATAGGTTTTTTTTAATACCAAAAATATATATATTTTTATATTGTAAGAAAGATTATATATATATTTTTAATGTTAAAAATAAAATTACGTAAATAAATAATTGGTATTGCCGATAATTTAATTTTTTCAACTTTTAATAAATACTTAAAAGTTAAAGCACGTGCAATATTTCTAGTGAATAAAATATTTTAGTTTTATGTTTTTCACATATACCTCTGTAAGTCTTTTGAGAAAAGTGTCGCACCCTGAAAAATAAAGAAAAAAAGGAAGCCAAGGTTAAGAAAATCGAAGAATAAAATAAAAATAAGAAAACTAAATATTTGGGTTCAATCAAGTAAAATGAAGCTCACTGGTTGTAAGATGTTTCCACCACCATCGTGACAACCAACGCAAGCTCTTCTAAACAGTGCACCTCCTTTTTGTACCTCAATGGTTTGTCCAAGCGACACTGCACAATGGTAAATGGTTAATTTAATTATTATATATGAAACCACATATAATTAATTCTCTTTATTAATTTTTATTTTCATTTTTCATTTATATTTTATAGGGTTAATACGAGCCAAGAAAGAATTACCTTGGGTGTTGCAGATAGGAGATAAGATGAGTAAGGCAGCCATTAGATGTGGAGTTAAATTACTTTTGAAGAAGTAGTTCACTTTATCATGATTTTGAGGAATTGGGTTGTCTACTTTCTTCACAATAGCCTTCAGAGACAAACTCAATTATCAGTATCTATAAAGTTTCAGTTTAACAAATGTTAAAGGCAGAGAACAAGAGAGCGAGAGAGACATACCTCTGCGAGGGAGTTGAGAGCAGTCTTACTACTGTTAGGAATTGCACAAAGAAACTGCATCTATTTATCACTCTCTCTCTCTCTCACTCAAAGCGGAACTCCTCAAAGTAAAAGGAAAGGATAAGGTCGTAAGGTAATGTTTAAAACTCCTAGCTGAAATAAGAGGAAGCAATAGTGTGTCAATAGATGATAGCATATCATTATTATAGAATTAGAAGAGATAAAATGACCTTAATTTACTTTTTATCTTTTACTGTTAAAAGTTAAAATACTAAATTGTTATTATTTTGAACTAAAAAATTAGAAAAATAGGCTCATATGATCCACTTTTATTGTTTTTAATCTAAAATGAACGCTAATTTATATATTCCAAATTTACCCCTATTACTCGCAATTCTTTGAAATCGGGCGAGCACTCGAACCCAAATACAGTCCCAGCCTTTCCCGTTCAAACACAGACCCAAACCTGCCGTCTTGACCTCTCCGACGAGCTCTTCGGCGGAGTTAGGGAAGCTTGTAGCGGAGACATTGATCGGAGTCGATGTTGTCCGGTACTGGCGGCTTGGTTTTTTGCTGCTCATGCGAGGTCAGCGTTGGAGATATCTCCGGCTCCGTCACCGTCAGCGTTGGAGATATCTCTTCGCCATTAGGGATGTGAGTTCAGATTGAAATTAAGTGAATTGAATTGGTTTTGTAATTTAGCCTATGTAAATAAACCTGAATATTGATCGAAAATAGAAAAATTAAGGTTTAATTAGAAGCAAAATTTGGATTCTTCAGGTTTTGGGCGAGTTTATTAAAGTAAGGGTTCACAACTAGGAGAAAAATGAGCGAACGTGTTCGATTGATGCTCAAGACCATACAGTCGATGACTATGGGAATGGTTTGTGTCTCTAGGTTCGGGTTGAAACGGCGTTGAGGATCTTCGTCTTCTCAATATGTTTTCTTAATTAATGTCTCAATTTCAATTGCTTTTTCTCAATATTTAATACATTATCTTACTTTCTTCTTCCTTACTTTTTGTTGGTTCAGCTTGGTTCTAATGAAAATTTTGGTTTGTAAAAAATTAAAAGTGATTCTGTTTTCACGAAAATTCGATCAGTTGGACGAAAATTCGATCAATTGGACGAAAATTCGATCAGTTGGACAGTCGTTCAACACAGTTGGACATATAGCTCCGGCGAGTGGGGTTGCTGGCCAATCAAATTTCGATCAGTTGGACATGTGTCCAACTGAGCTCCAACTATGTTGAAATAAGCTCTTTTGATTTTAAGTTGGACGCAGTTGGACATATGTCCAACTGAGCTCCGGCGAGTGGAATCGCCGGCCAATCAAAATTCGATCAGTTGGACATGTGTCCAACTGAGCTCCGACGAGTGGACATATGTGTCCTTTAAAATATACTCCTCTGGTTTTCAGTTGGACACATGTCCAACTCTGTTAAGATGAGTTGGACATACGTCCAAGTGAGGGGTTATTCTGGGCAGTCTAGTTGGACATGTGTCCAACTCGGCTCCGGAGAGTGGAGTTGCCGGCCGGTCAAAATTTCATCAGTTGGACAGTCGTCCAACTGAGCTCCGGCGAGTGGACATATGTGTCCTCTAAAATATACTCCTCTGGTTTTCAGTTGGACACATGTCCAACTCTGTTGAGGTGAGTTGGACAGTCGTCCAACTGAGGAATTATTAAGGGCATTTTTGTCATAACATGTAAAAAAATCAAGTGGAGGGGGTCATATCAGATTTTTAATAAATAGAGGGTCATGACAGCATATAACCCAAAAATGTATAATATTACCATAAATATATAAATGGACAATCGTTAGATTTGTGATAATAATTCGTATGAATTTAAGTTGATTTGAATTATCTAAATTTATATTCATCAAATTCTAATTCAAATCAATAAAGATAAATTCTAACCTAAATTAAATATAAACGAGCTAGCTAAAATTAGTCTGGATTGTTAATAAATTCTCTATACATACTGTTAGACATAGATACTTGAAAAAAAAAAAAAAAAATTTAAATAACTTAAAATATTACATAAGAATACGACTTTAAATATTACATAATACATTATTATTAAGATAATGAACTAATTAAAAAGAAAATAATACAAAACTAAATGATATAATGTTTGAAATTTTACTATAAAGATTAATGCTTAATTAGTTTAATAGAAATTTTATAATAGTAATTGGAATTAAAAATGAGTATATTTTTTTTGTTTAAAAAGATGAGTAGATATGAATGCTAAAAATATTATCATCAAAGAATATAGCATAATAATATGACAAAATAAATAAATTATAGCTATTTATTTTTTATTAATATTTTTTTCAATAAAAAATAAAAAAAAAATAACTAATATATTATAAAAAAAAAATACTAAAATAAAAATTTATTTTAATTTTAATATAAATGAATTGATCTTAACTTAATTTAAATTTTTTTATTATTTAAACTTATCATCAAAATTTAATTTAATTTATATTCTATTATTTTAATTTAATAACTACACATAAAGTATCACCTTTACTTTACATCCAACCTCCTTAGACTCCAAAATTCCAACCTGAAACATTCCAAAATATTCTAAATATAACGTTTTACAGATTTAAAGAAGAAAAATCTTACATTTTATTTTAATTTTACCCTTAAATTCAACCAATTTTTTTTTGGTTAAATGTGTTGTATTCTTCCGACTTTTCAAAAGGTTTTTTTTGGTGAAAGACTTTTTCAAAAGTTAAAAGGAGAGAAATTCGTTGATACGTGTTAATAGAATGTATAGAAAAAAGTTCATTATCTCTCGTACCATTTACAAATTTTAATCAATTTTTTTTTTTTTTTGCTACATACAAGCCTCGAACTCGAGAGCTCCCCCTTATTAGGGCGGTTACAATGCCATTGGGCTACCAGGGCCTTGACCTGGTAGTAAGACTTAAGTTTTTTTTTTTTTTTTTACACTGAAGGAAATAATATAACTTGGTTTTAGGAGAGAAACTTTGATAGAAAGACTATATTGCTACAGACAGTATACCCGAAGGCTTTCAACCATTGATTTGCTACTTTTTTCATAAAAGAAATATACAAATCCAACGTCCCTGTTAGTATGCGTCAACATTAGTTCCATGGTAGGTTCAAGGTTTTCTTTGTTCTTAGTTGTTTTTTCAAACTAAAAAGGGACTAGAAAGCACGGTTTAGTCTTGAGAATAAATGACCTAACTATCATTTAAAGTAGTGGTACGAGTACTACCCCCGAAATATAATCTTAAATTTTAATGTGGTGATACGGAAGCTAAATCTCTGATTGTACCATCCATACTTGAATAGTCAAGAGTCAAGACTATCCATTTTTGGGTAAAGCTGCACTAATTAATTGCATTAGAGTTAGACATATACTTAGCTAGCATGGTACTTAGAGCCAAGTCGGGAATGATAGATGCTTAAATTTTTTGGGAGTTTATTTCCTAACAATTTCTCACATAAACAATACAAATTATGCACACATGCAAAAATAAAATCCATAAATATGCACTGCTGGAAGGTAAAAAAGAAGTAACAAATGTTTTACTGAATATGAAGTGATTCAATGTGTTTAACAAATTGAGAACATCGGGTCATTTAAATAACAGCACTATAGCTCTACCAGCTCAAATAAGCCCTTATAAGAGAAGCCATTTCATGGATTACTATACAAGTTGTGACATATTGAGTAATAACTTCTGCTTGCAGGGTAGCCCCAGCTGCAAAGCTTAATACATAGTCGGAGTAAATGAGGCTAGCTCTCACATCTTCTTCCCTGATGTTCGAACGAAGTGAACCAGAAATTCTGTGTTACCATCTGCTCCCTTAAGAGGTGATTCAATATATCCCTTACTGCAGAATCCAAAATTCTCTACTCCCTTGACAATCTTCTCAAGAACCTAATAACAGTACCGTATAAGTATTATATTCTATGTCATCCTATTTTGAAAGAGAAACTAAAATGAAAACAGGGACAAAAGCTTGCAAACTCGGAAGAAGAAAAAAAGAGGAAAGGAAAATGAATGTCGTAAATGGAAGGATGTGATATGCGAAGTATCATTTATGTGTGCTGGTATTGCAAAGGTGATGCCTATCCTGAAGATACACATATGCATCATGAGGTTGTCCCATGTTAAATGTTTTGCTGAAAGTCTGAAAGATGATGACTATATAGGAACTAGGATGAAGGTGCATACCTCTTGGTGAACCACTGGATCTCTAACAATTCCACCTTTTCCTACCTAAATAAAGAACAAATGGAAGTTAATGCTTTATTGTTTTAGGGGAGATAGACCATCCTTAATTCTAAAAAGCCTACACATGTACATGCATACATAACATCTGACTGTCAAAATGAATATAAGATTTCAAATTTCTCATCCTTGAAATCTATCAATCGGTTGAGGAAGAAGATGAAGAAATGCCCGCCCAAAAACGAGCATGCATACAGAGAAAGAGGATATGATGCTTATGTTCTTTCTGTTTGGATCATTCTGATGGAAGAAGAACGTTTACGAAAAAATGAATGACATTCTGTCAATTGTATCTAGCACGAAAGTCCTATACCAGAATCCAGAATAGCACACCATGTGAAGATCATCACTCCAAACCTGGAGGAAATTGATTACATAAGGAATAATTCCATCCTTACCTGAAAGTAAAAGCTACAGAGGGTTCTAGAAGGTAAAATCAAATTAGTGTCATAGCTAGACCTATCTTGACCTCCCTTCTTCCCAAATTTTTAAGGAATTCTCATTTTTCTTTAAAGTAATCCTATCGCCTTTTAGACAATTATTCCAATGGTAGGTAGATATACTTTATTTACACATTGGTTTTCGTCATCAAATAATTATAATCCTAATAATCTTAATGCAAGAGGTGGGATGGTGAATAGGACATGCATTTTCTTACCTGTGATCTGTGAGCTTCAAACTGAGGTTTGACCAGAGTAATTAACATAGCTTCATCCGTCATCACATTTACTACAGCAGGCATGACCTGCATCCCAACAAAAGATACATATTTAAAGATGAAAAAGAGAGGTCTGGTGAAATCAAGGCAGCAACCAAAATTGTTCACAATCAAATGGTGCCGTATTCCTTTTCAGTTTAACCTACCCCAACTGTTTCAGGGAGGGGGAAATTATTCCATATAATTTGTTACATCCTTACAAGCAATTAGCATAAAAAGATATGAGAGAAAACAACCAATTAGGCACATAATTCGAAACTGTTAATTTTTTATAACTTACCAAGAGAATTGAAATGAATGAAAGATCTAGAGTCACCAAATCCACTTTTTGTGGAAGTTCAGGAAGGTATCTTAAATTTGTCCGTTCTATCACACATACACGCTCATGTCGTCGAATTTTGTCTGCTACCTGATTAACAATTGAGGAACACAATGACTTTCAGAATACACAGGTGGGGCTTCATGCATATGCTTAACTACATGGGAAAGGAAGAAAAACGTCCACACCTAAGAAAATATGGTCTAAACCCCACATGAGCTAGTTATCAGAATAAATGAAAAATATAAATACCTGTCCATATCCTACGTCAACTCCATAAACAAATGATGCACCGAATTGAAGTAAACAGTCAGTAAATCCTCCAGTGGACAATCCTGAATCAAGAGCTACTTTGCCAGAAACCTCAACTCCTAACTTCTCAAGGGCTGCTTCTAACTTGTATCCAGCTCTGAATCAATGAAAAGGATAAAAACATCACATAGTTATTGTGCTATTGCAGATGTAAAAATTTAGATTATGAAAGTAAACGAAGGATAGTTGGGGAAATTATCACCTACATACATATTTGGGGACTTCAGCCATTATCTTAATAACAGCTTTATCAGAGACAGGTGTTCCTGCTTTGTTTACCACCTTTCCGTCCACATGCACTTTACCTACACCAATAAATGTGTTAAAAGGAGATAGTAACCACATATGGATAGAATTTAGAAAATACTTCAGCACAGTAGCAAAGCTATCTTTTGTAACCTAGCCTTGTTTGCTTACCATGTTCCTCTCTGAGTATGAAATAAAGGATCCTTTTACTCCTTGTCTCCCTCCCACTCCCAAAGTCCCACCCACCCCCAAAAAAATAAAAGCACAAAAAAAAAAAATAATAATAATAATCCCATTTCAGAATTTTGAAAATGAAAGTTGAGAGCATTATTATTTTTTAGTGTTTTATTAATTATATTTTAAAGCATACCCTGCAATATCCATGATTGTATGAAGGTTCGGCTGTATTTTTCAAACCTCTCAACACATAATTCATCAAGCCTCCTTTTCCTGAAATTTCATGAGTCAAACACATATGAAAATCAGGAGGCCATCAAGAAACAAAGTGAGTATGAGGGGGCGTTAACTACTTAGTAACAAGGTCAACAGAAGTAGGATTGTGCTTTCTTATGTTGATAATTTATATAACACCATTACCTAATACAGCAAATTTATACGGCCTTTGAGATAAGCAACTTGATGAATTTCCTAAGAAATCCCATAATGTAGTGGAGTAGTGCAAAATAAAAATAAGCAATATAGATTTTGAAATTGGAGTCACAAATAGCATTTGATTCATTATGATAAATATATTCATTACATTTGACTTGGAAATACCTATTGAGCTTCAGAAAACGTGACGACTTAGTTATCAGTGCAATAGAAATACACGTAAAATGTGAAACTAGGAATATGCATCAAGTTCCCAACTTGTACGCGAGGATTAGAAGCAGAAAGTCTTACTTCTTTATTAGCTGAGTCTTCGCTGACTTCATAACAGCATAGCTTCTAAATGGAATATGCATCGGCGGTGTCCGAACCCACCTTACTGAAAATTCATGTAAAGAAATAAAAATTGAACTCCATTTGACTATAATTTATATGCAAGAGCAAGAGCAAGTGCTTTTGAAGAGCTGCAAAACCCAAGAGATGTGACTGAGAAGTGTTTGTGAATATTCCTCAAAGACAAAAATGTAACATTTAAAACAATTGTGAAATCTGGGTGATGAACTATGATAGAACTACCAGGGAGCGTACGAAAGTTGGATTGAGATATGCGGCTATAGAAGCTCGAGTTGAATGAGTTAACAAAATAACTAGGATGCTTCAGAAGCTGCTTCGCCATTTGTTCAGCTGCTAGAAGAAGTCTATAACCTCCACGGCTTGATGAATCGTTTCCAAAGAATTGGGTTCGATAATTTTCTACCCTTTTCTTTTTCTTTCATTAAATTTAATAAGAAAAGGTTTTATCTTCATAAAATGTTTTTTTTTTTTTTTTTAATTTAAGAAGAAAAAGGTGTTTTTATTTTTATATGAACGGTGTAATTTTCATTTTAGGTCTTTAAAAATAATTTTTTAATTAAAGACTATTTTAATTTATTCTAATATAAAGTTACTAATTTCAAAAAAAAAATATTAAGAATTAGGTTGTAACTAATTTTATTGTTTTACTTTTATACAATTTATTCTACTATATAGATATAAAGTTTTTTTTTTTTTTTTAGAAAATATAAATATAAAGTTACTGTATTTATAGTGTCTTATAAGTTGATATGGATGATAAATTATTAAATATAAAAAAAAATATTTTTATATCTTAAAATAAAAATAAAAAATATTACTGATAAGAACGTAAGGTTTTTTTTTTTTTTTTGAATTTTATTAAAATAAAAAAAATAAACAGACCGTACTGTCACAAATTATTGATAATTATATTGTAAATCTACGGGAGCCAAACATGATCGCAGCGGCTGCCATTTTGCATGGTATAATTATAAATAGATTTTTGTTTTTAATTTCTTAACAAAGTGACGAAATTATGTCAGGGCTTCGAGTAGCCTCTCGATACTATAAAGCTAAATATTGTTTATATTAAACAAATAAAATATTAAATATTTGTATTGGATGTGTAGTTTTTTTATAATATGTATATTATAGTATGAATGGTCAATTCCGACCTGATGATGCCGGAGGTTTAACAAACACCATCTTATTTTTTTCACGTTTTTTCGATAAGTTGCTAAAAACGTATTACATTTAATAATTAAATTTAATTAACACTTAACATCATATTTTAATATTTTTTTTAAGTACAAATTGGTATTTAAAACGATCTCATAAATAAATAATTATTTTATTTATAGAGTAATCTAACCGCGTATAAAAGAAACAGGATCCACACCATTTGACATTATAACATTCACTTTGAACCATAATTGTGAGTTCACCAGCTCATGATCATAATGCATTGAATTCTCAATACTTATTTTTGAGATTATTTTTTAGATAATTTTAAAACAAGTCATATTATCTATAAAGTATTTTCTTATAAATACATCATTATTTAATTTTTTAAATAATATAGAACATATTCATACACATTGCATCAATTTGATACATTTTTATAGTTAAATTTTTATATTAAAAAATATTATTTAATTAATTAAAATTATATTTGTGATCATAATTATTTTGCACATTTTAATGATATAAGTTTCATTATTACACATAACAAATATGTGTATAAATATAAATGTGTGATGAATGCTATAAAAAAAATTTACTTCACTTCATACTAGTACTACCAATAATAATAATAATAAATTATATTTATATTTTCATATAATAATTTTATATTTATATATTAAAATATTTTGTTAATCAAATCATCTTATATAAATTTATATACAGATAAAGTTATGATAAAAAAAATAACATATATTAAAATTTATAATAATAAAAATAGTATCTTTATATTTAAATTATATATTTTTATAATAAAAAAATAATTTTTACATCATTTTTTTTAATGTTTATTCAATTAAATATCAGATCTAAATTATATTGAACGAATTTAAATTATTTCTTTAATATTATTGGACGTGTGCTTGTTATTATAAGTTTAATATATATTATTTTTGGTAATTTAAAAAAAAAAATACCGATCTTTACGTATTTCTGAAAATTTTCGTACAGATAGGATGCAATGCCTGATCCACTAATCTACGTATTGGACATCGAGACGATTTGAACCAGAATATTTCTATCTAAACCCATGTCGATTTATTACGAAAGTTTTTCTATTAACGACCAACCAACGGTTTAAACTGCCAATAAGCTCTGCGACTTCAATTTTCGGCTACGATCATCGAATTGCCGGCAACAATGACTATTCTTTCTCATCAATTTAATTTATTTCTTCACGCTCCTATACCTACATCCCCACCATTCGATAGACTTCTCAAATCAACGACTTGGAAGTGCTCGCAGAAGCGTCTCAAGCTCAGCTGCAATTCTACCGGTAGAGATGAGGTACGTGTAACGTGTCTCCATTTGATTATAGCGATTAAAGTCTATGATACTCCTTATTGGGTTCATGTGAATTCTTCAGGATTATCTGATAGACGCTCCTGTTGAAGTAGGCGATGGCTTTTCTTTCAGTGGAGGTATGTGCTATACTGCTATTCAGTTTTCTTCCAATAATTAATCTTCCTTTTTGTCACATTTAACTATTTAAGCATGTGGGTCTACGTATTTTGTTTCCAATTTCTAACGAATCCAAATATAATAAGTGGGATGCTTTTTGACAGGAAAATATGCTGATGGGCCAAGCCCTTCTGATGAATGGTTTAAGAAAGGGAAGTTAGTAAGTTCTATACCCATGTCTTATTGGTAATCTATAAATGCCTTCTAGGTATTTGCTTATTTGTTTCTGTAGTTATATTTCAGATTGATTTCATCACATTTGGGTTCTAAAAGGTTTTCTATATGAGTTTATTCTCTAGCTGGAGGCCCATCCTGTTGTTGGCTCTGGTGGGAAGGCAAAAGATCCAATTTTTGGACTCACTATGGGTCCGAGTTCTCAGGCCTCGTCTGAACTTTTCAGGTGACTTTCTAGTTTTTTTTATGGAGAATACTACTTGACATGTTTGAAAGATGAAAGTATCAGGGGATTCTAAGTGGCATGTAGAGATTGAGATTGGATCATCTGCAGGGTTTACCGATTGAAACATGCTCTGTATATATGATTTTGTGCAATAGATGGTTTTGCGTTGAATCCGGAAGTGCTGATAATCCTTCAGTTATATTAGTACATGGTTTCCCTTCACAGGTCAGTCTTTAACTTTTCTACCATAGAAGGGGGTGTCTTAACATGTTCCTGTAATGTTATGACTCAGTTGACTATAAGAAAAGAGTCCACTCCTTTGCGTTGACTTGCTGTGCATTCCCTATAGGCTTATAGATATAGAAACTGCTTCAAGTACAAGTTTCTTTCGAAACTTTGTTTTATTGCCTTCAATGTTAGGTTAAAGTGTATCTTCTTTAGCAATGATTCTTTCGTACAAAACAGAAGATGTGCTTATTTTTCTTCCAAGTTGCATGATAGATCTATTGTAGAATAAACAAATTGGTTTCAGTATATTTTAGTACTCTATATATGTATCTATATTCCTATTAGTCTTATTAAGAGAATCTTGTGGAGGATTGGATACTCTTATTGGTTAATTACTTTGCCTTGTCCCTCTGTGCATGACCTTAATTACCTTAAAACCATGGTTTTAACAGGCATACTCTTATCGCAAAGTTCTTCCAGTACTATCTAAGGACTTTCACGCAATCACATTCGATTGGCTAGGTAAGAACATAGCTTTAACTAGCACAGAGTTGATATCAAAAGTTTTTTAGTTCTACCATTCTAGTTGTTTAGGTTGATTTTGGGAAAACCAAGGAGACTGGTTCTTAGACAGTGATAGTACATTTACAATAATATATATTAATGTATTTCCAATATATTTTCCCTTTTAAGTATTCAACAAATTTTGTTCCTTTTTTTCATATTGCTGTAGTTGTCAGGTTATGTCCTTCACATTACAATTTCAATGGTCAAATTTATGATGAGAATGTTTGTGTTTTTTGACCTTTACAGGATTCGGATTTTCAGACAAGCCTCAGCCAGGATATGGCTTTGACTACACTCTAAATGGTAAATGCTTTACTTTTTCTCTAATGAGTATAATGTAACATATAAGCACAATATTGTTAACATATTTTAACTTTCTTCAAACATTTAGCAAAAAAATTAACAATGACAATCGTCTTTTTTTATATAAAAACTTGTTATGGCTTGCAGAGTACATATCATCTCTGGAGTCTTTTATTAATAAAGTTGGAAGTAAAAAGGTGTCCCTTGTTGTTCAGGTGAGCTGTCCTTTTCTTTCTCAGAATAATTAGTATGAGCGATGATGTCAAAAAGTTTAACTGAAAATAACTCTTTTTTCTTTGCCTGGAGCTTCAACAGGGGTACTTTGCTCCAGTTGTTGTTAAATATGCTAGCAGACATCAGGAAAAGATCAATGACATAATACTCCTAAATCCTTCTGTATTATCTCTCTAAATCTACTTTTCAGTTTTTCCTCTTCATGTGTACAACTCCTTTTCTTTAAGTCTTGATTAATTATTAGCTACCAAGAACTAGAGCATCTAACTTTTTTTTTTTTAATCTTGGCTTCATAAGATAACAGAAAAGCATTCCAAACTTCCATCAACTTTGTCAATATTCAGCAACTTTTTGTTAGGTGAAATATTTTCTCAGGTACTGAGGCTTTTGTTTTGGTTCCTTAAACGAGTTTTGTTGCATTCTCTTTGTTAGTATTGATGGTTGTTTTTGCAAAGTGATATCTGTCCCATCTTTTCTATAACGACAAGAACAATTCTGTATCTGATTTTGTCTCCAATTAGGATCCTCTTAGGGCTAGTGATAAAACCTTGACAAGTTGTGGTCCTTACAAAATGAAAGAAGATGATGCAATGGTTTATAGAAGACCTTATCTCACATCTGGTTCCTCAGGATTTGCACTAAATGCAATCAGTAGGTCTATGAAGAAGGAGATAAAGGTGAACCGTTTCATACTTTTTTTTCCTTTCCCTCAATTACTTTTATTGCTTGCTGAGTTTAATTCTTTATGAATACATTATAAGCAGATTATGAATTATAGAAAGTGGTCAAAAATGCATTAAGTCCCTATATCTAAGATTGAGAAAATTCATTTGCGACTTTTTTTGTTGTTGCTGTTAATTTTATTCCACAAGCTCCAAATGACATTATTGATCCTGGAGAAGTACTTATTTCTCAACCCTTTTAGGGTTCTTAGACTGGTGATGTGTAAGCATTTAGAACAAGACAAATATTGATGTTAGTGTGTGCTTAGAATGCAGTTAAGAACCATTTCGAGGCCTCAAATCAAATACTTAGTGGATAAACTGACTTATGATTCTGCTGCAACTTCCATCTTATATATAACCTTATATTAATTTGCAGTACTCTCTTCCTATTTCTTGTTAAGGTGCTTCATGTAAAAGCCCATATGCCTAACTCTACCCTAAAAGAGCTCTTATAGGAAGAGGGTTGCACATGCCTTATATACTGCACATATTTCCTAGACGATGTGGGACTACTTCAATACCCCCCTCCACGTCAGGGGCTGGACCCACTCGACAGTCCCCCCTTCACGCAGGGCTCGGGCTCCCCACATCTCTAGTTAAACCTGCTCTGATACCATGTAAAAACCCATGGGCCTAACTCTACCCCAAAAGAGCTCTTATAGGAAGAGGGTTCTTATAGGGAGAGGGTTGCCAATGTCTTATATATTAAGGGGGGTATTGAAGTAGTCCCACATCGTCTAGGAGATCCTAGGATGTGCAGTATATAAGACATGGGTAACCCTCTCCCTATAAAAGCTCTTTTGGGGTAGAGTTAGGCCGGCTTTTACATGGTATCAGAGCAGGTTTAACTAAAGATGTGGGGAGCCCGAGTCCTGCGTGGAGGGGGGACTACCGAGTGGGTCCAGCTCCTGACGTGGAGGAGGGGTATTGAAGTAGTCCCACATCATCTAGGACATCCTAGGATGTGAAGTATATAAGACATGGGCAACCCTCTCTCTATAAGAGCTCTTTTTGGGTAGAGTTAGACCCATAGGCTTTTACACTTCAAATATTTGTGATCTTATTTTGGTTACCTTCCATTATCAGAAAGGCATTGAAGAAATGAGGATGATACTGCTGGACAAAAATTGGATTGTCCGAACTACAGTTTGCTGGGGAAAAAGAGATCGTTGGTTGAGCTTTGAAGGAGTTGAGGATTTCTGCAAGGATTCTAACCATAAGCTGATAGAGCTTCCTATGGTACTGGGACTTTTAAACGAGTTATTGAGATTCCACATCTCTGAACTCTGTGCTTTGTTTTATTTATGTACCAATTTGTTTTAATTTATTAAAGGATGATAAGTAATTTGTTGGGTTATGCAGGCAGGGCATCATGTGCAGGAGGACAGTGGAGAAGAACTTGGGCAACTTATTTCTCAGATTATTAGAAATAGAAGCTCAACTGTGTGATACTTTCTCTCCACTTTTCAAGTCATGAATAATTGCTCTCTCTTCAATTCCTTTTTTGAGATTGACAAAGTTCTTACCATTTCATTCGATATTAGGGATCAATAAATATATTTATATATTAAAAAAAAAAAAAAGTATAGAAATACTCATTTCTTGATACATTGAATTAATGAAATATTGACTTTCTGTCAGAAACACTACTTCATTTCCAAGTCAAAAGAAAGAAATCACATTGAGCCCTAGTGTTTGCACTACTCTGATGGTACTTTTTGATATGGATCGATCAATGAATGAATCCAGCAATCATCTTTTCTATATACAAAAGAAAACTGACTCGATGGAGCGGTTTACGGCAGATCTAGTGTCAAAGTAACTGAACTAAATACTCAGAATCCTCATGCAATTCCAATATTTTTGGTTACCCTAATCAGAAAAATTGATTCAAACATAAAGATTTCCGCAGAGAATTGAAAATTTAAAAAGTAAAGCATATAAAGACCCAAGTGCAGCGCCAAGATGCTAATAATCTCTGCAAACCTGTCATGTTCTTTAATCAATCCCATGTACGTAATAATACAAGTACCAAACAGGTCTTAACTTTCAGCCTAAATACATCAAAGTTTAAGCTTGCGAGTTTAATTTATACCCGGTTCGGTAATCAACAAATCAGACTAAATAGCTCAGTTACTAATATTATATATATGCTTGACTAGGGGTATTTGGTTAGTGTACATTCTACAATTTGTAGCCTTTAATTAAAAAATTATCTTCAACAAAAACTTGTCTTGCACTAACATAGTAACATACTCGATGATAAGTAATTAGTATATATGATTTCCCTAAATAAAGAGACTTTAAGAATATTTTATACGAATAAACACATTAGTTAAATAATAGGACGTGAATAATATTGATCCAAAAAAATAGGACTTGAAATGTAAGTTGCAAATACATGTATGATACAAGTTTACGCATTGAATTATGTTACTATAAAATACAACTGAAAATATTATGTTTTGCCCCAGTATTCTATTTTATTCCTTAAAATTAATAAATAAACAAATAATGAAATCAAATATACATAAAATAATAACAATGCAAAAATACACAAGTACTATTTCATAACACTACTCTCATATGTTACAGGAAAACCTACTCGTACTGGTAAATTGGTAGCAAGTTTTTATTTTTATGAACCAAGTAGGATTTAGAGTTTGATAAAGGACTTTAGTTTTATTTATTTTAAGAGACCCTTAGGTAAGTTTAATCTGGTAATTTTCAAATATTGATCCATCAACAAAAGATTTTCCATAACTAAAAAAAAAAAAAAAAATTGCTTTTAGCGCTGTCAGGTGCTAACCCATGACAATTAAGTCAGCATATAGATAGATAGATAGATAGATCGATAGATATTTTTAATGAACTTTCCAACGAAAAGAATGAAAAATCTACTGAAAAACCAAAAGAAGAGTGAGAAAAACTTAGAAAAGTCATATGTTAAATTATATGTTATATTGAGAATATGAGATGATATAATAATTATGGGTATTAAGTATTAACAAAAAAATAAATTATATTATGATAAAATATAATATATAAAATAATATTTACCTTTTTTAGCTTTAGAATTTCCAGACTTTTCACATTTTTTTGTTGTTGAGTTTTTTATTGTTTTAGTATTTTATTGGTTGGAAAGTTCTTTTAATATGGTTCATTAAAAATTAATTAATATTTCATAAATTTAAATAATTTTTATGAACTTTTAATGATTTTATTATATAATTTTTTATAAATTTATATCGATAATAATTAAACTTAATAATAGAGATATACTGAGAGGGTGGAAAAGAAAATATAATAATAAAAATTCTTATACATTTTTAGGGTAAAAGAGAATAGTGTGTAGAGGTTTTTGTTATTAATAATTTTAATTAAAAAGTCAATCATTAAAAGTCATTAAAATTTATCAATTTTTATAATATTTTAAAATCAATAAATTTTTTAATACACCTAGAAAATTGTAGGTGTTATTATTAAAATTTTAATTAACTCTTCGCATAAATGCTTTTCCAACAAACACCAAAACTCATCCTCAAATTATTATCTAAGAATTATTAGATTCAATCTAATCTAGGAATAAAATGCACTTAACCCAAGTAATAATTTGGTTTCGTACTTTTGAGTTTTGATTGTCGGCCAGAAAAATAATTCTGAATTTCATAGCCTCAGTACTATTTAATGCACTACGGTTAGTGGGCGACTGGGGAGTTTTCTGAATTGTAATTTTTTTATTTGAACAAACTGGATTAAATTTCAAATTATGATTTTTTTTTTAAATTGAAAATATATTAAAAATCGAGTATATTTTTTAAAAAATAAATTTATATTCACTAACCTCCTACTTTTTTTTATTAAATTTTAATATTTTTTTATTCTAAATTTATTCTCTATTTCCTGTTAACAAAAAAAAATTCTTCTGATGGTACTTTTTGTCTTGTCCTTTTGATTAATATTACAGTCATCATTATTAATATTATAAATAAATAAATAAAAGGGCATAATAAAAAATTGTGATTTGTAATTGTGTGGTGATAGTTATCGTCTCGTTCTTTGCGTACGTCTTCAAGTGCTGCAAAGCTCTTCTCAAAACCCTTCAAGGTTCTCGAGAGTAAGAAAGCGAAAGAAGTTTCCTTTTCTTAAGATCGATCGATCTTTGAAGCTTCACTCTCTCTTTGTAATATTGCAAGTCTTTGTCTTTATATCTCTTTGGAATTAGGGTTTGTCCAGTTTTATTTATAAGTAGCTATATTTCTTTAATTTATTTTTTCATTTTCTTTTATTTTCTGTCTAACTATTTTGTTTGGGTTTGATTCTCGTAATTCAATTGTAAGAGTGATTTTATAATTTTTGATATCTTTCTACCTTTCTTTTTATTATTTTTCACTCATTGTTTTTGCATTTACATATTTTCCTGACTTTTTTTTTTTTTATCTCGACGAAGAAAGTTTTGTAGCTCTTTGATTGTTTAGAAACAGTAAGAAATCAAGCTGTGTTTTCACTCGTTTTGGTTTTCTTTTTCTGAATTTTTTTTTTTTTTTACTTTGCTGAAAAATATGAGTTCATGATTCAGTCCTTTAGCTAGGGTTTTCTTTTTTCTACTTTCTCCATTTTTTCTTCTTCTTTTCTTTCATAATACTTAACTTTTGATTATCTTTTCTACTAGCTATATTTTAATTCCCTTCGATTCAAATATCAACTTTTCTTAATTTGAAAATTAAAGTTATATTATGCAAATTATGTAACGTGAGATATTTTTATATATAACCTCTACTTGGGGCTATTACGTTTTGAGAATCAAGCTAATTATTTGACTGTTTTTGCTTCAATTGTCCAGGTTTGATGATAAATAAATAAAGAGTTTTGCTTATGAAATGAATTTTTATTAATTATTTCAAATTTGTATAATCTTTTTGATAGTTTAATTTATATTTTGAGCATAACGCCAATTCTTTCTATTTTAGCCTTGTTAGTGGAATCAACACTCAAAGCTGTCTGTGTTTAAGTAAATTGTTTAAAAGTTTATATATATAGCATGCATATTCATTATAAATTATTTGAACATGATGATATCTTGCTACCATCTTTTATACCATGTTAATTATTTGTTGTAGAAGTTGTATGTTGTGTTACGCTTACAATCAATAACATGTCAACTATAATAACCATCTGTTTTTGTTTCACTTCTTTAGGTTTTTAAACATGGTCGACATCTCATCGTTCTTTCTTGTGGATTATTGTTTGGTGTATATCTACTTGCAGTATTTTCCCTCTTTTTTTTCTTTCTTTTCTTTTTTTGCAGTTCTGGTTTGATGTTTGAGATATTGAGACGTATATATAATTGATTGACAACGAGAGAGAGCACGCTTGTCATCATTCATTCAATGGACATGATTGTTTACATGCGTGCTCTCTCTCGTTGTCATACTATAATTATATATTCTCATCAAGGTTAATCCCTTATTGCTCGTGCACGTTTGTTCGTCTCAGTAACAGGTGATTTTGATGTCTTTGTGTGGCTGAATTTTATATATGTTGTATATATAGTGAGAATTTTTGTTTAGTAGACATGATATATGTTATGTGAGAATTCAACTTTCTAAATATTACACTATTGAAATTAACCAAACAAGATAGAAATTTTCAGGAAAACACCCAATAAAATTATTAATTCAACAACAGTCACTTTTAAATCCTAGATATTTAATCAAAGCAAGAAAATATAAATAATAGCAAAAAGAAAAGAATACAAAAAATATAGTAGTTCAACCCAACCAATGTGGTGAGTCTACTCTACTTTTTCACCCCTTCAATGAGATGAGTTCCACTAGCTTCAGAATTAAAGATACAAGTACAAATGGAGAAATGCTTGAAATGAAAACTCACAAGGAAGAAAAAATACTCAAAAATACATTTAAGAATTTTTCTTCACAACAATAGTGAAAAATCCTTCTTCTTCTTCCTCTATTTTCTACTTCTTCATCTCTTGTGTAAGCACAAAAATCTCTCTTAAAAATCCTAAGAGCTCTTAAATGTGTTTATATAGCATATTTGCACAATTACAATAATGTCCAAACTATTCCTAGCTTTCTAGAATAAAGCTCATGTCCTTAAAAATCATTTACCTTATTTTTCGCGAAAAATAGAAACTGTCTGTAAGAGGCAGGATCGATCTGGCCAGAGGGAATCGATCCATCTTGAGGTAGATCGATCCTGCTCTGAGGGGGACCGATCTGTCTTTATGTTTGGGCATCATTTTTTCAACAGAAAGTTCCGGATCAGAGAGTGCTCAAAATGGGATCGATCTGGCCAGAGGGGGATCGATCCGTCTTCTTGTCTGGGCACCAATTTTCCAGCAAAAAGTCCTGGATCGGATCGCGCTTGGAGCAGGATTGATCTGGCCAGAGGGAGATCAATCCGTCTTAAGGGAGATCGATCCTGGATGCTCTGTATCCCTGTTTTCTTTCTCCACACTTGATATCATGCAATGTTCCTAATCCAACCTTTGATGCTTGATCACCCACATTGATTTTCAAGTATCTCCCATAAATTTGCATCACAATATTACAATAAATATAAAGTAGTAAATTTGCATCACAATATTACAATATATATAAAGTAGTGGTGGTATGGGCTTTTTAGAAAACTCTTTGCAAGTTTATTAAAATTTTGCCTTGGATGTTCTTTGCAGGGCGTACTCGTGATCATGATCCTTGGTGCAACTTCATGTAAACGAAGGTGTTGATGGAGGTCAAAGACACATTTGGTTCATACACCTTGCTTCTTCTTTTTTATTTGGTCACTTGTGTCATTTAATCGGTTTAAATTTAGATTTAAATATTGCAAAGTATTACTCACTTTATATTCTAAATTTTGATTTTAGCCCTCGAAAAGAAAAAATATGTTTGAACATTTTTTTGTAAGTGATAAAAGTAAAAAATAAAATCAGTTGAATAGTTGTGTTATTTACGCATCGAATGGTTAATTTTATTTTAATATCTCATCAATTGAATCCTACTTAAATTACCAATAATTCTCTCAATTGCTTGAACGTTGAAACATTGTAGAAACTTCATAAGGTACTTTGAGATTTAACCTTTCAATGTTTCAGGGCCAAAGCAATGGTGTAACTGTATAAGAAATTATAATTATCGGTCAAGATAATATTTACTTGGTGTGTGGTTTTTAGATTTACAATCACTCGGCCACTCGGGTTATTTTTGCTAGTCATTTTGTCGACAGTGTTTTTGATAATATACGTGGAACTTTTTTATGAGATTTATGTCTTCTCTGACAGTAATTACTTAAACTATATCACATCCTGAAACTTGTAGGTAGTGTTATTTGCCAACGAGTTTGTATTACTCGTCATTTTTATGAGAGGTGGTTATTGTGTTGTGACCAAATATAATGTACTTGTGCTCAGATCATTTGCAAAGTTATATTTTGAGCCATATGTGTACTTGTTTTTGTGATACTAATGGATATGCTTATAGATGTAATCTTGAACAAACAAAAAAAAGTCATATACTTCATTTGATATGCATTTTGGTGGTGTTGAATTATATCATTTAATAAATGTACGAAAAGTTGTAGGGTATTGAAAGAACGTTAGTCATTGTATTGGATATTGGATATGCTCTTAATTTTTGGGGCTGTAGAATCTTTTTAAAACAGGATAAATGTGTACAAAATAGACGCTCAATGCTTAATGATCATCAACTAATTTCTTTTAAATTAAATTATTAAAGTTTAATTTTCTGTTATTTTTCAAGTGTCGCTTAATTTATGTCTTTAGTTTAATTTTCCATGTATGTTATTTGTATATGCACGCTTTAACTTCATGTTCCTCCAGGAGGAGGTTTTCTTTCTTATGCTGTTTTTTTACAGTGAACCAACAACAACCGCAAGACAGGAAGGTAGAACGATTGAAAATGATACGTCATCATGTTTGAACATATCTCCTAAATTAACCACTGCTTCATGTACTCTATGAGCAATTTCTTTTGTTTTCTTTTTCCTCTTAAAAAATAAAAGAGGAGAAGATTCTCATCTTTGGCCAGTGAAGATAATGTAGATGAATATACATTATAAATACTTCCGAGTATCAAACGCCAACTCTTTCTTAGTATTCGTACTGTGTTTTAACATTTCTTAACACCCTTTGTGTACCAAACGTTTTATGTTTTAGGAAGCTCGATTTCAATTGCTGTATTAACAAGTCTCTCTATCTTTCCCTCCCCCCCCAACCCCCCTCGTTTCTCTCTCTAGCTTTACATCTATAGTGCATATAGAGTTAGAGCCAAATCACTTAGATTGGCTTTTGTTCTCTCGTTAAGCAGGTCTCAAATAAATTAATAATGGCAACTTCTCAGACAGCCCCCTAAGTCATAAAGACCAATATCAGAACCTGACTTTTCTAAGTTTGTTACTAGATCAAATTGACTAATATCAAAGTCTGACTTACAAGTTATCTCATATTTAACGAGGGTTAATTCTAACATTGCAAGGATTTATTTGTTCAACTTTTGTTTTCAATGTTGAACATTTTATTGCAGCTTTTTATTTGTTGTTGGTCAATTACTGGTAAAGATACAAAATATTAGTGAGTATCGATGACTCGTTGAAACAATTAGACTTGCAAATCCGTGATTTATTTTAAGATAATAATGACATATCACAATATAATGCAAGTGAAGGCAAAAATAGGTGTAAATTTATGCCGCCTTCTTGGAATGGGCAATTGAACAAAGAAAAAAATCCCAGTAGTTTTCTACTCGGAAAAACAAGTTGAATTTCATACAATGAAATAAAATAGAACCGTCAAATTAAGTAGCAGTTCCTCACGTTAACAGTGTCTTTCATTATTGTTTTTCCAACCTTCCGATGGATTGCAAACAGAAAAAATAGAGATGCACATGAGTTGTTTTTCATGCTAGTCAAAGGCATATATATAGGCATCAAAAAGACATGAATGCAAGTTTAGTACAAGTTGAGCCAAAATAGCTAACAATCATCAAGTACAATAAATGGTAAGAACGAGAAGAAAGCTAAAAGGATCAATCCAACAAAAGGGAAAGGTAACCAAAAATAAAAAAAAACAAAAACAGCAAGCAAACAAACTGGCACACTGCATCACAATGGGACTCACGTCAAAATTTACTACAAGGCTACTGCATGCTATTCCTATTCAGTACTGTAAATACATGGTAGTTTACTCCATAATGGAGCCTTTAAAGGAAAACACTTAAGAGCATTACTACGCCACTCAATGCCCCCTATCATTACTTCATATCATTATTGTTGAATCAATAACTAAATGGATATCCACCTGAGTGCTCAGGTATTACCTTTGAGAGGGCTATAAAGAATTACTCAGCTTTAAATGGATGAATCAGCAAAAGAGTGTGTCATTCAGCCTAACAAGGCAATACGCTGGCCGGGCTATTCAAAAGAATAGGTCGCTTAATGAAGCAATATTATGATCTTTTTTCTCTTGAATCTCTGGCAACTGGGATGGAGCCGCCAACGGTGTTACATTATCAACAGATAGTTCTGCTACACTTTCTCCATTGGCAACTTGGTCCGGATTACTCCCTGATGATGATATAGAAGGTTTATCAACTGATTTGGCTTCAGTTGATTCTGCTTGAGATGGAAGATCCGAGGTACCTGGGTATGTATCCGTTTGCGATGGTGTTGTCATGCTGGCAGGAGGCTGACTTGTAGGTGTTGAAGTTGATGTGCTAGCAGGAGGTTGACTTGAAGGTGTTGAAGTTGATGTGCTAGCAGGAGGTTCACTTGCAGGTGTTTCTGTTGCCGTGGTAGCAGGAAGTTCACTTGTGGGTGTCGTTGCCTTGGTAGCAGGAGGTCCATTTGTTGGAGTTGGTGTTGCTGCAGAAGTAGGTGCTGCTTCTAGTAACAATGGTTTTCCTGGTTGTTGCTCTGAACTCTTTGTTGACGGAGCTGGTGGTTTTTTAATAGAAATAGGAGCAGCGAGGGATGGCATTCCTGGAGGTAAAATTTCAATTGGAGGTTTCTTGCCTGCTTCAGTCAGACTAGTGAGTTTTGGTTCCTCGAGAGAAGCCAAGAATGCAGCTGTAGCATCTGTCTTCTCTGATGGTCTGTGCTCAACCTCCTTCTGCAGCATTTTATTCCAAGCCTCAACCATGTTCCTCAACGTCGGTCGTCCATGAGCCTAAATATATTTATAATATCAAGTCAAAGTCAAACATCTAGAATATTAACTAAAAAGACTACAATTGTGAAGATAAGATCCATACCTGGGCGTGAAGCACAGCTTCAGCAAGCATCCCTGTGTCCTGCCATGCCTTCTCCATAAGGGCATTGTCTCCCAAAACAGCAGCAGAAAATGCCGCTTCACGTCCTGAGCCAACTGATATTAAGTTGTTAACTAATCCCTGCAGTCCAAGGTCCTCATTTAGAAAGTATGAACAGCATGAAGCAAAGTGTACAACATGCAACAGCAGAGACAACATAGGCTATGACATTGTTAGGAAAATTCTACAGAAATCACTACAATGTATATACAATGATATACTTTGAGACAATATACTGGTTAAATTTCCCAGTTCGGTGGGTAGCAAATAACTTAAGAATTTGTATGCAAACAGATGCAGACAAAGAACTAACTACATAATAGTTTTATGCATAAACAAACAACTTAGGACACTAGAATAGCAATAAAAGAAATGCAGTAGCATACACTAAGCCGGGTCAATTCTCCATGATTTGCAAGGCGCAAAGCAAGTCCTCTTATCACGTGACCCTGCAAAGCTCCTTTGACAGAGCCTGCAGCAGCCAACCTTTTAAGAGCTTCACGGGCAATATCAGCTTGTCCAGTAGCGTCTGCAGCATCAATGAGATCCAAAAACTCCTTAGCAAATTTCACTACTCCTTGTACCGCTTCAACCATGTTTTCTTTCTTCACTGTTACATTGAGAAGATCATTCAAATCAAGTCCTGCATTGTCTTGCCCCAAGTCCCTGCTGTTGCTCATGGTAAGAAGACACTGAAGAGCTCTTTTCAAATCATTGCTTTTCAAGGCCAAATCAAACTCCAGACTACCAATAACAAATAGAAAAGGGAAAAAGGGTTAAATTTCATACAAAAATATCCACATGCTCTAGCATGCTGCAAGCATAGTCAATTATGTAATCACATCAGCTGAATGCTATCCTTATCAGGACAATCTTTCTGCATGCACGTTCAATTTGGAATCACATAGGCTGAATACTATAAATATCTTAACAACATTGGAAAGTGGCACGGGGACAACAAATATTATCAAGCCATCTGAACTTTGAAGCAAACAATAGATGTGCACAAATGCATCCATGGGTTTCATGAGATTGATATGTAACTAAGAACTCCAAAAAGAATTAACAGATGATAAAAGGAAGCAATACAACCAAAGTTCTTTCCTATGTACCGTTTGGATATCCCTGGCAAATGAAGTGCTTCCATAGCATAACCCATCCCCAGCATAAATTGTGCTAAATCATCATGATGCTCTCTGCCAAGTCTACTTGCCCTGCATAGATGCCAAGTTCTAAATATAGTCTTCCAATTGAATTTGTATTAACATCTTAAGAAACAGTATTTTTACCATTTTACTGCACTAACAGCATCACCATATGCAGCAAGACATCGACATCGAATACCAGGATGGCTTAGGGATAATGCATGGGCACACATGTACCTGTCATGAACATTCAGGCGATGTTAGTACATTTTTTTCCAATCAAAGTTGCTCCTAATCTGACCTAAGGGGAATGAAAAGGAGATTTCTAAAGTCACCACTACTAGTGGAAAAGTTACAAGTAATGCCTCCAATGATACTCAAATCTACACTATCAAAGCTATGGGTTCCACCTTTACCACTAGACTAGTGGGTGGTGGGCAAATGACGTTATTACTTAATATCACATAATTCATAAACAAACCATAATGAGACCAAGCTATGGATTTGAATATATTAAGATACAAAAGTAAGCAGCTAATAAATGTTCTTAAGCAACAAAAAAAGGGCATAAAAGGCTGACAACTGAGAAGGCACAAGATAACAGTAAAAAAAAAACATAAGATAGCTCACACTCGTGTTAGAAAAAAAATTAATTTATTGCCCATTTAGACTTGTAGCTTTTATAAACACAATATCGAGTATTAAAAAGAATAAATTTGTCCTGCTGTTAAAGGCAATAAGCAGCCCATTCAAACATGAAACATCTTCCCCACATTTTGAAATTGTTAATTTGAAAGAAATCAGTAATATGACTTGATTCTGAAAGTAATAAAGACGAAAATTACCTGTCAATCAGCCAAAGAACACCATCTCTGACTCCCACAACAACTAAAGGTCCAACAGGTCGTTTCTGCTCCGCTGGAAAGCGTGTGACTGCCACTGACACCCCTCCCCCACCAACGGCTATCTCATTGACCCTCCTTTCTTCCATCTCTTTTTGCATCACAGAATCATCATATTGTTTTGGCAAAGATAAGAAAGGTGGAACAGAAGGAGCATGCTGAAATGAAGCTAGTCGGACCACCTAGCAATGGATAAGACTTGGAGAATGAAGAGAAAATATTGTTTTTCAAACAAAATTACCCCAAAAAATATAAAGGAAAAAAGGAAACGTAAATAATGAAGTCATAAGTTGGCTAAATCTAACCTAAATTACTCAGCTAAAAAGAGATGAATGTTAACTCTGAAAAGGGAGGGGAAAAAAATCATAGCTATTGAAACTTCAATATTTAAAATCATAGCTATTGAAACTTCAATATTTAAAATAGGTCCTAAAATTTTGATTCAAAAATATGTATTGCCATAGCCAAAATAAGACCTATGTGTGAATTTTTAAAAGTTTGGAGATTAAATTATAGAATTCAAAAGTTTAGGAACTTATGTGTAAAATTTTAAAAGTTTGTGGACTAAATTGTAAAATTTAAAAGTTTGAAGACTAGAGTGTGAATTTAGTAAAAGTTTAGGGACCAATAGTATAGTTTAAATTATTTAAAATTTGAACTATTGAGATCTAAAAGGTAAAAAATCCCAACTACATTGCAAATTCTCTCCATCTCATAAAATCAGAGTAGCATAAATGTTGTCTATTTTCCAAACACCTATAAACTTTGGGGGATGTCCTTCGTTATATTCAAGTTTAAAAATACATATCATCATATACAGTATGAACGTAAGTCCGTAACAAGTTTAAGAGAGGTACTAGCTAATGCTTAGGCCAAGCAAATTGACAGCTAAAAGGTGGACTCTGGCAAGCTAATTCAAAAACATAATTTTTTTCCCCCACCCATGCTAATAACAAGTTAATACATGCCAACCACCGTCTAGTAGAGTGATAAGAATTTCCCTTATATAATCCCCCCAGGCTCCAACCCCCAACTCGTATCGTTTTGTAAAAAATGCAAGGCATCCAATAAAATTAATAATTTTTTTTACCTGTAACATTGGAGGCCTTAATGCTATCTTCTCTTGACTATTGGTTTGGGGACCATCCACTGCAATTAGAGCTAATTCCCCATGCTCTACAATGGCTTTTTCCTGAGCCACTTTCAGTTTCATCTCCTCTTTCATCTTTTTTGTTTCAATATCAATTTGTGCAAGTCCAGCATCCACAAAAACACATCTGGAAAATGCATTTGGGAGAGGAATAAAACTATAAAAATTACTGCATAATGTTTCAAAGATATCAAACACTGCAAGCTGCAATTTAAATTCTTATGGAATGGCACTAAGGAATGCATGATAAGGCAGGTAAAGAAGGAAAACAATAATCTCTAGCCACTGATGTTTATAACATTCAGGATCATAACCAGATATTAATATTGTCAGGTACATTCCAAAAATGCTAGAGACCCACAGCGATGGATTTCACTTGAGAGTTACTCTGACCATTGCCTAAGTCTATCAGAGATCCTTCCATAATCATAATTGCTTAAAAAAATCTACAGAAGATTTTTCTCTCACAAATCTGATGAAAAACTTGTATACACTTCTTTGTCATGGTTTCATCATTCATGCAATCTGTGCACTACCATTTACAATTACTTCCAATTGACAAAGAATCTTTCAAACAGTATCATTTTCTTTTGTTCCCTGTTCTCGAACATGAGGACCTAGGCAATTCGTCATAAAATAAATGATTTTCATCACTACTGTGAGCACATATCATTAATTCATTCTATTCTAGAATTCATTCAAGGAAAAAAGAAAAGAAGATACCTACACCCCACCAGGTTATCCTTTATAGTAATATAAAAGAATATGTTGAAATATACTTCTTTCTGAAGTTAAATGCTTCAAAGAGAAGCCAAATAAGAGATTATTTTTCTTCACACAAATAGTCAATTTCAAAGAATATGAATGTGAAAGAAAGCTAGATAACACTATTACATATCATTTGTAGGAAATTTACAATTCTTACTCAATTGTAGTTGGTGTAGCAACAAACAGCTGACGCCGATGCCAAACACCACCAGTAGCATGAGAAATCGCAACATCACCCAGGTATCTGTATTGTGGGCGTAAAGAAGATATGACAATGTACTTTTGATATGCAAAAGCACAATACTCAACAGTTTGATCCCATGCTGTCCATTCTGGCTGAGGAAGAAGACCACCAATTGGTTGAGAAGTTTCCCAGCTTCATGACAGAGAAACAAAAAACATCATTCAAAGTATTCAGTTTCTATCCATCAGCTTGCATAGATCTTTTCAATTCAAATGCAAGACAACCATGCAGAAACATAATAGCCCAAAAGGAAAGGAATAAATAATTACATAACAATTACACAAAAAGAACACAGATTAGGAGGCAATTAGGTAAGAGCCAGCCCATAAAATAAATATTTAGTCACAATTAAATTATAGTTTGGTTTGGATGACATTGGCAAGTTGGAGTTTCCAATACAAGTGCTAACAGGCCAGCCATCTAGATGCACACAAGTAATAAGTTTATATGAACTAAGCACATAGACATCAAAATCAAACGGTGAAATCAGAGAGGGCAGGGGGATGGCATGAATGCTCCCATCCTCTATCATGAAATGAAATGACCAGCATGGATGGTTTAATTGCATTAGATATTTATATTTCTTACCTGTACAGCTGAAAATTCAGAGGTGCAGCCTCTGCTGAAGATTTTTGCGAAGAAAAACCATCATTGTAAGTAGAAAATGAAGAAAGACCACTATTTCCAAATCCAGATAGGGGCATAGATTGAATTGTTGAAATAGCTGTTGCAGAAACAGGGCTAATTCGTCGAGATGTTCTGTAAGCAACACCAAGCAAGGCTCCCCCATGCAAACCAATGACCTGTACAAGAAAATGTTGAGAAAACTCATTATGCATAGAAACACATTCAATCCCAAGCTCCCAAAAGATAAGCCTGTGAACATATCCCAAACACCCAACATATAAGTCTACTAAGATGTCAGATTTACAGTAAGCTTATTGCAAACAGTTAGAACACCCTAATGCTTTACGAGATTCACCACAAATCAAAGGGACCTTTACCTCATCAACTTTTGTAAATTGTAAGGGATCCCCCCTCAAGTCAAAAGATTTTCTTTACATTAGCAAGTAAAAGGCCTATGTTTATTATGCGTCAATTGGAAGTTAAAGGTCACATAACCAAGGCACTTGATAGAAATGAATGTCCCGTCCCTGGAAATAAGTGAATATTGAAACAGCAAAGATGTCTAAAGTGTGATGCATATTGCAAAACAAGAATGCCTTTTCTACCCAGAGTTCAACTATATGGACTGAAATAAATCCTCCTGGAAATTAGCAAAGGCATCAAAGAGGATTTCGCAACATATTCCTATACTATCAAACAAGAAAAATTACAAAAGCATGGAGTAAAAGATAAATTAAAACACAAAAGAATATATACCGGTTCACTGCGGCCACCAATAGATGTTGTGAATATATTTGATGTCCCATCATCCAGCAAGATACGGACTTGAACATTGGCAGCAGAAGCAGCAGAAGCAGCTGCAGCTGCTGCTTGTGCTGCAGCAGCTGCTGCTTCTTTTGCTTTCTTTGATGAGCCCCCTTTAGGTACAGGAATTCTAGGAGGTGATGCAGCTTCCAATATGGCAAACCTATCACGACAAGTATCCCAGGCAAGGAGCCTTGCACTGCCTGAATCTACTATGGACCAACCACTGACCTTGTAGATAGAAAAGTACGGAATATCGGGCCACACAATTGCCACATACCTGCAATCAGATCATTTAAGACCAGTGAATTGTGAGAACTGCAGCTTCATACATAAATAGCTTACAGACCAGTTAGGCATTTGCAAGAACAAGACAGTCCAAGCATCTTATATATAGACCAAAAAGTCATGTGTATATGGAGAAGCTCCATATATTGATAGATTACAGAAATAAATATATAAAGCATCATAGATATAGAAACAAATGGTCACATGCAAATATTAACATGATAAATAAGACACTGTAATCATTAATCAAATGTTAAAAGGAAAAAACACTGATATGGACACAAACTATACAGAAGGAAAAGAAAAGTAATGAATAAGCTCGTGCAACTGATATCTGCCTTGTATCAACAAAGCAAATAGCACTGAGCATGCTGATGGACATGAATGATATAACCAACAAGGAGCTGAGGCAACTTACTTCCCTGAACTGCTTACAGAAAGAACCGAATAAGAATCATGTGGAACAGGTGTACTAATATGCTTTTTTGTCTGCTTGACTTGTAATTGTTCAACTGAGTCTCCCCGAAGCCTTCCTACTTCTGACAAGGAGCCATTGTTTCCAATAGAAGGATTTGCTGTCTGGGATAACTGAAAGTTTAGTAGCTTAAGTTCTCTTTCAACCACATAGACAGCAGAATGCTCTCGGCTTTCTGATGGTGTTGGCAGGGAAGCTACAGCTGGAAGAGATCTTGGGTCAAACTCACTGATGATAACACCAGCATTGGTTCCAGTAGCAACAAGATGAGGCTGTAAAGGATGTGCCACCATACAGTACACCTGCAATACACCAAATGAATGATCTTGATATATTAAAGAAATGACTGCTTTTAGAGGCATCTGAACAAGTGGGTAAAAGAGATTACTTAATATAAAAAGAACAAAAACTGTGTTTCTTTTCCTTTTCACCTGTCATTTAACTTTTGTTTAAGGTGACAAGCCCCAAAATGTATCATTCTACCATTATGTTAAAATATTTCAATTGTCTGAGTTCCAAAATATTGTTAAGTCCAAAATTTTACTTTAAAGTGCATCTGCAATCTTTTCAGGTTCTGAATGGAGTTATGGATGAAAACCAGATTTGCATAAAAGCATGAATTTCGAGGACAGAAAAGACGTCATCGTCCACTCCAGATAGAATTTAGAAAGAGAATATCCTTGGAACATTCAGAATTTTAGAACAAAGTATGAAATTGTCTCTCAAATATAAATCTGTGTTCTTTTAGAGAAATATATGACTTAAATGAATTAGAATTCCAACTCTCATGCAGCCTTATAATGAGTGCAAGACTAAGTAAGAACATGTCCATGGGGTCCCCAGTACTTAAATGATTCTAAACAGATTATTGTACTAACAAGAATCCTATTCAAGATCAAAACATGCAGTTTTCCATACTGCTTTTAACATATAATGAGACCTTCTCCGGTCAAGTATCAAAATAAGGTAGGAAAAGTAGTGAAGCCATTGCAATATCACAACTAGATATTTTTCTTCCCTACAATCCTCTCAATATCCAACCAAAGGAGAACCTCTCATTATGTACAAATCATTAGAAAACAAAATATTTGTTAGAAAATAAATTGATACAATACTTACTCTAATTTTCTTGTGAGCTGCAAGTACTTGTGGAGGGAGCAGAGAGGAAAGTTCACACAATGGCCTTGTTAGAGCTGAGTAAGTGGGATGTTCAATAGCCCTGACGAAGTTTTCAAACAATCCATCATTTTCATATCCTTCCAGAAAAAACTGAAGGGGAAAGAAAAGGCATGCTAGATATATAACAATGGATTAAAAAATTGGTATATATAAAGCAAAGATAATTCAGAATCCGTGTTTTGTTTTTGTTTTTACATGAATTTACATATATAACAATAAAATCCACGATATTTATGTAAAATTGAATGCTCTATATATTCGTAGAGATGGAAATTTTAATCCTTGTATATAACCAAGCCATATTGTTTCTTTTCTTTTTCTTCCTTTCAATCTCTCCACACCTTCAGGATCAGGTCCTCACTTATTTCTCTTTTTTATTTTATTTTTTATTCATTTCTTGGAAAGATATAACACTTCTTTAAAAATACTGTTGAAAAGCCAAAAATACAACACAGGTAGAAATTTTGAAACTTAAACTATATTATAAGGAAAATGGCATGATACCATATATGGGAATCTTTAACACATGTTAAAATATCAAGGTTTGGCGCTCGAGGGTGACACCAAGACGCCACACTGTGACAAGCCAGTTTTGGGACAGGCTTAATACGTCGTAATTCCTGAGCCATATAAGCAGATAAAAATCAAATGAAAGGAAAAAATTAAAATAAAGGAATGAATATCCATGGCGTGCCTCCCATTCTTCTGAAAATACCAGTAAGAATAAATGTTTTTAACATAAATTCAAAACTTCATAGAGTTTGTTAGAGACCTTAAAAGAGATTGTGTCCCATATAGCTAATGTCTTATCTGCACCAATTGTAATAAGCTGGGGAGCATTTCCACTCACTCTAGAAAGCTCAATAGCCACAACCCCACCATCATGTGCCTACAAGTATCATAGTAATTGGCCATAAGAAAACTGCTTCACTGCTGTCGGTACAATGCAAAAGAACCAAACTGCACTCATGTAAACACAGATATTGTAAATGCAAACAGCTCTTTTAGTTTGCACTCATGAAAAATTACAAACCAAAAAATGCATCAGAAGGGTAGCCCACAACACTGAAATGTGATATGAATTTCAAGTAAATAGTGTGAACCTAGAAACTCAAATTTCAACAAGCTATCTCTTTCTTGCCATGAAAATAAACTTCGGAAATGCTATTGATATCAGATATTCATATCTTGAAATCGACACACTTGGCCCCTTAGTTTGGAACCAAACACCCACAATGTCAATTTTCTTCCATGAACTCTAAGAAAATGACAACATTTAGCAGACTAGAATTGACAATTGGGAACCATGTAGATCCCACTAGGGATAACCATATTAAGGAATGAAATTAGTGCGAGTACAGAAAACTGAGAATAAGAAGAAAATAGTTAGGAATATATTTAATAAGAATTAGTAATCTTTAACTTAGCTCGAGGACGTTGGGAACCATGTAGATCCCACTACGACTAACCATATTAGGGGATGACATCAATCATAAAGTACAAAACATTTAATGAGAAAAGAATAGGTAAAATATAATAATAATTCGCAACCTTTAAGCTTAGTTTGGGAGCAAGTTCTCTTGAATCTTGAATGTGATCTGCACTCCAAAGTACAAGCAAACCATCACTACCCCCAGAGACAAGAAGAGCCTACAATAAAAATTAAACAAGAAGAGAGTGTTATAACATAAATTTAGGATGCATACAAAAAAGAACTTATGTACAAAGAGAACAAACATGAGAGATTCATAAGCTGCTGAAATGCAAAATGCAAATAAGGGCATGCTCCTACAAATGAATACATATATAAAGAGAGGAAATAATTTATGGAATAGGTATCTGTTTCTAGTCAGCTATAGAAGCAACCATGGTATCAGGGAAAACGGTCAATTGCAGATAAGCCTAAGAGAAATGTGAGATCAATTAATTTATTGAAAAAAAACTGTTAGAAAGTATATTTTCTCGCATGTATTGTTCAAAAAAATTCACATTGGAGCATTGCGAAAAGTGAAGAAATTGATCTCATGACAATTGAACCAAATGACCTCAATCTAATGAAAAGGTGTTCGTATCCATGACGAATATAAGAACCTCAACAACACTACTAATTAAATAACATCAAGTTTAACTTTTTAAATTATGAATTCAAATCCAGATTGCGTAAAGGTACAATGATAAAAAAAAGATCGCAAAGTTTCAAATGTTAGAACAAAGATCTACCTCGCCAGAAGAGGTCACAAATGTCATCAAACAAGAAATTGAACCTTTATGACCTCCAGTGTATCTTCTTACAAGCTGCAGTAAAATAAGTTGCATCACAAAAAAGCAACTGACTTGGTCATTGAAAGAGTGTTACAATTTAAAGAATGCCAAACCTTCCATGTCATCATTGAGAGAACTCTGATGACACCATCAGAACCACCAAAAGCAACAAGGGGGACATCTCCTGCAGTAGATCTTGAAAGGAACTCCATGCTACAAAGCAGGAAATTTTAAAATATATATATATACAATGATAAGAAAACAGTGACTACAATGAAGACAAGAACAACAGAGATTGCATAGTTGCAGTAGCATCGACAGTAGTAAAGATAACAATTACAGCAATTAAAAATGCAGGGGTAAAGAACTTTTAGACCATTGCAGTGTGATATCCGAAACTGGAAGTTACAATTATGACATAACCTCAAACAGGTGAACCGGGTAGCATAGTTCATGGCATATCTCACACAGTGGACTATGAGGTTTGAGACTCCACATTGGGTTCCAAAAGGAAGAGGAAAAAAAATCAAGACAACAAAACTTGTCACATTTATTAAAAAAACATCTACCTTAAAATACTTGTTAAAATCTCCCGTAAGAGACATATATTATTGTTGCCTCTGCAGCAACTAATTATGAGGAAAGGTTAACTTTATCAAATAAAATGATGACTTACCACAGAAGCGATCTGTTGTCAAGATCTTGTTTTGGAACATCGCGGCCTCGCATTGTCACCAAGTCCAAAAAGATGGCTTTGTTTTCGCAACAAATAACAAGAAAATGTCTTCCTTTAGTTGCTGGAGCCAGAGAACTAAATGCTGATGTAACATGATTGACAGCCGAAGGAGACTCGGCAGCTGCAGAACGATTGCGCCAAAGTTTCCAAAAACGTACATCATCATCGAAAAAGCTCACCTGCTTAACGCTAGATGAAGCCAATTATGGAAAGTGCGTTTCAGGTCTCAAAACATTAATGGAAAGAATAACAGCAGCCAAATGCAGATACAATGATAAAGATGCATTGTCCATTACCTTCCTCCACGCATTGCTTCTGTAGGCTTCCCCTTAGGCTCTACCGACCCCATAGAAACAACATAACGAAAAAAGGAAAGTTAAGCAATTACCATCCTTACAACAAAACTGGATCTTTTAAATTTCAGAGAAAAGCAACATGGAAAGCAATTGGTTGTTTCATATTGAAAGTCAGCATTTTCACAACTCATAAATCTCTAGACCAAAGTAAAGGTAAAATGACATAAAATTCTTGTCAGCCTATTGAATATCTCATTTTATAACCAGTATAATTTGTCAAAAATGGAGAGAAAAGTGAAGAAAAGGAAACTTGTAGAATCTTCAGCTCAAAAATAGAACTTGGACCTTGGTAAAGCTGGTTATCAATAATTTATTTACCTTGGTAAGCTAGATTTTGTTTAATAAAATCACTAGTTATTTGGAAAAAAAAATCTTCACAGAGTATATGGTACTCAAAAGATGGTACGTCAAAGCAATGCAATATAAAGATTCAACCTGATAGATTATATTGAACAAAGCATATAAGTATCTATCCAAGAAAAAAAAATATAATAACAAATTAACAATAAGATTACCAAAGCTGATGCAGTTTACTTCTAGAAAAGCACTATGCCGGGTTAAATTTTTTCCTTCCTAGCATATTATTGTAAGCAATGCCATTGCCGCTCACATCCTCTAGTAAATTCAAAGCTGACAAGCTCAACCTCTAATCAACATATTTTGTAGTAGTAACTAAGCTAGACAACTTTGTAAGAGTCTATTAAGAGCTTAAACTTGATAAGACGCGAATTCCTCCCAATATCTTTTATCTATACTAAATAATCACTATAAGAAATAGATCAATCCCATAATCAAATCAGAACCCTATATTAACATATTTACACAGAATCTATCATTTTCACGGTACCTAATTCGCCCTCGGCAAGCTTCTCCAACTTGGCACCAACCAAACGCCGTTGGTCAACACCGCCAGCTTTGAGCTCGTAGATTACCTGAGAATTCAAGGGGAAAAAAATACGAATCATTCTAGCAACAAATTCCACATCATTTAAACAAGGAATTGAAGAAGTAGAAGAAAGAGAGGAGTACCTGGCGGTGTTCCCAATTCCAAACGGAAACGTGATCTGAATCATCGGCAGTGACCAGCCATGGATGTGTAGGATGTAGCTGAATCTTCACGATTTTCTCGTTGCTCGGCCTGAATGCTTTTAGTCGAAGCATTCTTTATCAAAATATAATTTACTTCTTATCTCTGTTATTTTAGATGAATCTTCAACAAATTTATCCTAAATAATAATATGAGAATGTTCAGATCCAAGAACAAATTTTCCCTAATTTGATTAACACACTGATGTGGAGATAAGATTTAATGAGAGAATGTAGATCGAGCAGTAACTTTCATATTTTCTTCACTTTCTGTGTAAGGGGGAGCTCACGAAGAAACAGAGATTACATGAGTTTCTCTCATTTTTCTTTTATTTTTAATTTATCCCAAGTTTGATGCATATAAACGGCATGCAATTAAAAATAAAAATGACCTAAACTTGGTCAGTCGAGTTGGACCATAATTAGCAATTCGTACATTATACATTATTATAAATATGATTTAGTTTAATGGCTATGGGTAATTTATACGCCTAATTTACATCCTTGTATAATTATACTTAAATTTTGCTATAAATTGGTACTAATTATATTACATCAGTTAATAATTTCAAATAAAACATGCAGCTGCTTCTTAATAAAAAATTAAATAATTATTGTAGTTTTTTGTAGCGCATGGCTGGCCCAGTGAAAAGGTTAACAAGTGTCAAGGCTTACGGTACACAGGTGATAGAACTAATTCTAAGCACTTTCTCAAATAAGGTCCATATATATATATTTTTTATTGCTTTTCTTCTCAAGATCTATTATGCAAGGAGCCTTCCTCGATACAAATGAGCTCCCTCTAAATAATTAATTCATTTCATTTCCTTCTAATTTAATAAAACTAAGTGTTTTTTCCAAAGTATATAACATTTAGAGTGGCATATTCTCGCATCCTTATGCAATGAGGTGTTATATAAATATAAATAAAGAACGGGTATGGGTATCAAAGATTTTGGCTGTTGATGGTGAAAGTGGGACTTTGGGTTTTTATTTTTTACTGTAAATAAAGAAAAGGTGTTGTAAATAATAAAAGTTTTGGCTATTGATATTTAAAAAAAAAAAAATAGACACTAATTGATGTTTTGCTTTGGTGAAGACGAGCATGACAATTGTAGTTTCTAATATGAGAAGGCATGGACGGTAAATTAGGTTCGTTTACAATCAAAATAGAAATTGAGTATAACCCACGGACAATCTCGATCCCATTATCTACTTTTGCTTTATCTAGGCTTGCTAGGGAAGTGAATAGAAGGAGATGAGAATGAGTGTTTGAGGCTGAGAGGTGCTTGACACGTAATGGTAGATAATAAAAAATTAACATCACATTTATATTTCTTTTAATTAAAAAAAATTGACTTTTTATCAGTTATTTTTTATACATTTACCTAACAATTGAGAAATTGTCATTTTTATCTAAAACTAATCTTCATTTGCAGTTAGTTTGAATGAAGTGATTTTTGGATGAATGCAATTTCATCTCGTGAAAACTTCATTCGAAAAATAACAAAATTAATACTCTTTAAACTTGTAATAACAAAATTAGCATTCCCTTGTATTTAAATTTATATTTTTACAACTAAAAAAAATGATTAATATGTCATTTTTTTTTTGAACATCCATTCAATTAGAATTAAATGACGACAATTTAAACCCGTTTAATATTAAACGTTCAATATTTTACATTCAAATTGAACGTTTAATATTATTGAGGTACTAATTTTGTTACTATAAGTTTTAAGGGTGTTATTTTTGGTAAATTTCCAACTTCATTTTAGCTCAATTTTAATGAACTCAACTTCATCTATATTCAACTAATTAAAGATTATTTTATTTAAACTCAACTTAATGTTAACATCATTTGAGCTCAATTTAGATGAATTAACGATCGACTTTATTTATATTCAACTAGAAAAAAAATTATTTTATTTAAAATAAATAATCTTAACAAATATGAAGTTAATATAACTTTATCTATATTCAACCAGTTAGATGAAGTCGATTTTATTTAGATTCAACGTATATGAAGTTAACTTCTTATTTTATATATGATAATAATTTATAAATAAATTTTAACATCAATACAATTTTATTTAATTTGATGGAATTATGATTGTTTTAGATTGATTATATCATCAAATTAAATTTGATTTAATAAAAAATAGGTAATTTTGATTATATCGATTACCAAAACAAGAAATTAGAGACTTAATCTCTACAAGGTGGGGAAGTTTTCATTACTGTACAGTACCTATTCTCTTAGAGACAAGAGAAAATGCACAAGAGTCTTCAATTCACGACTTCTTTGTATGAGGTATTTTCTTTAACAACTCGTGTATAGGCGTGGGCAATTAGCAAGTTAGCGTGTATGCTACTTCGTAAAAACCGTTGCAGCGAAAATTAATTAATAAGGGTGTTTTTTGAGAATTGATCTATTAATATATGTTGAACAGACAATTAGTTAAGCTACATCGGTATACATATGCTCATTTATAATACAGATGAAGAACAGCCGAAGAAAATATTCTTCAATATTTATCACTGTATTAATGTTGGTGATCACCATCTTTAGCTTTTTGGGCACTGAAGCTGATAATTTCGGGGTTGAGGAGGATGATCATGTAGGACTGATTCTTGATATGTAATCAAGGGAGGGGAAGAAAGTTCACGGCTGCATATTGATGGCCCTATCGGATTTCTATGAAGTGCATAAAAACTACACCACCAGAATCATGCTCCATGTTAGAGATTCCAAAGGAGAACCTCTCAATGCTCTATCTGCTGGTATGTTATTCACCTTTTCGTCCATTATATAAATTTTTAGGTTATGTTTACTGATT
Organism: Elaeagnus macrophylla; assembly: GCA_029378325.1. Classification (NCBI taxonomy): domain Eukaryota; kingdom Viridiplantae; phylum Streptophyta; class Magnoliopsida; order Rosales; family Elaeagnaceae; genus Elaeagnus; species Elaeagnus macrophylla. The sequence continues at coordinate 22,527,630 of CM055649.1, read as the reverse complement.
CGCTACGAAAATGAATCTAAACGGAAGAAAAAAGTGAATAAATAAATAATTTCCTTTCAATTTGTCTACTAAATATCATAACGAATCGAAATAATAATATTAATTAATTTACCGATACATTCTTTAAAGAAATAATTATAAATGCAAAATTATATAAAATATGAATAATGTTATAACTACATATGAAATTAGAAAATAAAATCAATATTAATAGAATATACCATAAATCAATGCGAATCACTTATAACTTTTTAAGCCCCTTATTCCCTTTCCAACATCATTTTGTGGAGTGAACAAAAAAATGACAATAATTCACTTTTTTGTATAAAAAAATACTCCTAAAAAATTACGTCCCATATGTTCAAAAAGTGATTTTTTTTAAAAAAAAATTGTACCCCCAAGCGTAGAATTATAATTACAGTTACTAAAGTGTACAATACTAAATTGACCCAAAACCCATATTTTATTGTATTTATTTATTACAGAAAAAGGTATTCAACAAATATGTGCCATCTTTCTTCAGGCAGATGCTTCCAAGACCGCTTCCGGGTTCTCTTCTACGAGCTTTTGCCTTTGAGCTTCTAGTTTAGATTGATTGCCAAGGGCTTCAGATATTGCCTTGGGTAGCCAAAAACCAGGTCTTTCAAGAAACTTTGCCCGGTCAAGAACCAAAGGGTCTCTCAGAGTAATTCCAATGCCATCATAAGTCCACAGTGTTATGGTTGCTTCTCCTTTAAGACCTAAAGAAAACCATCCTAAACCAGCTACTGCAATGTCCATGCTATTTACATCCCAGCTTGCTCCAGACACTTTGACTTCCCTTTGTTCCCATCTTCCTAGTTCAGAAACACGCTCTGCGCCGATGGGAGGCTGCATTAAGAATAAGCCGAAGAAAGTTAGAAAACTGTAGAAATCAAGCATTCTATCAGCAAAGTCCTCTTTTTCATGGCATTCGAAGGGAGAAAAATGAATCCTAGTTAAAAGAAACAGTGCATGTCCTTTGTTTTTAAAAAAGTCCTGTTTTGCCAAGGCAATATCCTATATCAGTGAGAATATTATTACTGCAAGTCTACAACCATGGACCAATCGGAGAAGCAATAGTAACATGGACATGATTTAGGCACCAGCTCAAGCATCCACCAATATGCTATTTTGTCGTAACTATGCTCGAAGGAAGCTAGAAAAAATGGGAAAAATTATAAGAAACAGATATTCATTATAGAGAAGATTACAACAATTAAATTGGACTGGTGATCCACCTTGAAGAAGAAAAAAAATACAACTAAGCTATAAAACCACCACAATGACTGAAAAACTGTGATGTGATTGATTTTGAGTTCCAAAATAACATCCTCAAACAACATGAAGAGTGCTAGCAACACTCTCAATTAGACTCATTTTCACTTGCACCATTCTTCAAGTGTCTTGTGTAAATTTTACTTTGTTCGCATACTCTTTTTGTTGGGATATGTATCGCAGCGGAATGTTGGACAGATTGAGAATAACGAATAATAAATGTGCAGGAATAATGTAAAATGACACACAATATTTAACGTGGAAAAACCCACTCAATGTGAGAGGGAAACAACCACGGGGCAACTCCGAAAAACTTCCACTATGAAAAATGGGTACAACAATTCTCTCAAGTTTATGCCCAAACTTGAGGTATTACAATATTACACTAACAAAGTGTATCTCTCACACTCACAAATGTGTGGTAAATCTCTCACTATTTTATCTCTACAGATATTTATCACTATCTGTAGGAATACCTCACTTTTTTGCTCTACAGATATTTATCACTATCTGTAGGAATACCTCACTTTTTTGCTCTACAGATATTTATCACTATCTGTAGGAATACCTCACTTTTCTCTCACAGTTTAATTAAACTGTGGTATTCTTATTTCTTTCTCTCAATGTTTTTGAGAAACGCTTCTTTGGTGAGATGGATTTCCCTCTGCTTCCTCTTCTCTATTTATAGAGAATTTTTATGAGAGATGATATCATTGCATATGTCATCTTCTCAAATTTTTTCAACAATTGCAGCACCGGCAGCTGCAATTTCCCTTCTTCTTTGTCCTTCTTCAAGAATGTCTGCTGGAGGTTGTTGCCGACTGCTCCTTCAACTTCCTTATTCAACATTCAAAAGTTTCTGCTCTTTCTAGAAGAGAGAAACCAGAGGCAGACTTATCAAATGGATGTGAAGACTGCATTTCTTCACGGAGATCTAGAAGAAGTCATCTACATGCAGCAACCAGAAGGGTTTGAAGTCAAAAGAAAGGAGCACTTAGTCTGCAAGTTGAAGAAAAGCCTGTATGGATTGAAGCAGGCCCCACGCCAGTGGTACAAGAAGTTCGACTCATTCATGGTAAGTAATGAGTTTCGAAGAACTAATGCAGACTCATGTGTTTATATCAAACATTTACCTGGTGGAAAGTTTGTTATTCTGCTGCTATATGTTGATGACATGTTGATAGTTAGTCAAGACACCAAAGTAATCAACAAGCTGAAGAAGGAATTATCAAAAGTCTTTGACATGAAAGACTTAGGACCAGCCAAACAAATTTTGGGTATGGAAATAATTCGTGACAGGAGGTCCAGGAGACTATGGATGTCACAGGAGAGATATGTTGAACGAGTTCTTGAAAGGTTCAACATGAAAGGAGCGAAGCCAGTCAGTTCGCCTCTTGGTGGTCAATTCAAACTCACCAAGAAATCATGTCCATCTTCTGAGGAAGAAAAGATGAAGATGGAGGCCATTCCATATTCTTCAGCTGTTGGTAGTCTTATGTATGCTATGGTCTGTACTAGACCAGATATTGCTCATGCAGTAGGAGTTGTGAGCAGATTTCTGTCAAATCCTGGCAAAGAGCATTGGGAAGCAGTGAAGTGGATCTTCAGATATTTAAGGGGTACATCAAAGTTGTGCTTAAGCTTTGGAAAAGGAAAACCAATTTTGGAAGGATATACAGATGCAGACATGGCAGGTGACCTTGATGTAGGGGTGGCAATTTCTGACACGACACGATAGCACGATCCGAACACGACACGACACGAATTTTTTTTAGTAAGAATTGATCAATAATTTTTTTATATTCTTAAAGGTTTTGTTATTTCTTACTATTATAAATAAGTAACACAAAAAAAATTCAAGTAAATTTTTTAATGTGCCAACCAACACGAAAACACGACACGAATAACACGAACAAACACGACACGAACACGAACAAACACGACACGAACACGACCAACACGACACGATTGACACCCCTACCTTGATGGTAGAAAGTCTACATCTGCATATTTGTTTACTTTTGCAGGGGCAGCCGTATCTTGGCAGTCCAAACTGCAAAAATGTATTGCATTATCCACAACAGAGGCTGAATATATTGCAGTCACAGAAGCTGGGAAAGAGCTATTGTGGATGAAGGTTTTTCTCCAAGAATTGGGTTTGAAGCAAGATGAGTATGTGATTAACTGTGATAGCCAGAGTGCTATTGATTTAAGCAAAAATGCCACATATCATTCTCGCACAAAGCACATTGATGTAAGGTATCATTGGATACGCCAAGCACTTGAGAAGAAGCTGATTCAAGTGAAGAAGATTCATACAGACAAGAATGCTGCGGATATGCTGACAAAGATTGTTCCCAAACAAAAACTCGAGCTATGTTCCAAGATAGCTGGAATGAGCTCCAAATGATGGAGCTAACATGTGATTCCTCCCTTCATGAGGCAGAGGGGGAGATTTGATAAGTCTGCCTCTGGTTTCTCTCTTCTAGAAAGAGCAGAAACTTTTGAATGTTGAATAAGGAAGTTGAAGGAGCAATCGGCAACAACCTCCAGCAGACATTCTTGAAGAAGGACAAAGAAGAAGGGAAATTGCAGCTGCCGGTGCTGCAATTGTTGAAAAAATTTGAGAAGATGACATATGCAATGATATCATTTCTCATAAAAATTCTCTATAAATAGAGAAGAGGAAGCAGAGGGAAATCCATCTCACCAAAGAAGCGTCTCTCAAAAACATTGAGAGAAAGAAATAAGAATACCACAGTTTAATTAAACTGTGAGAGAAAAGTGAGGTATTCCTACAGATAGTGATAAATATCTGTAGAGATAAAATAGTGAGAGATTTACCACACATTTGTGAGTGTGAGAGATACACTTTGTGAGTGTAATATTGTAATACCTCAAGTTTGGGCATAAACTTGAGAGAATTGTTGTACCATTTTTCATAGTAGAAGTTTTTCGGAGTTGCCCCGTGGTTGTTTCCCTCTCACATTGAGTGGGTTTTTCCACGTTAAATATTGTGTGTCATTTTATATTACTCCTGCAAATTTATTATTCAGTATTCTCAATCTCGCCAACATTCCGCTGCGTCACATATCCCAACACTTTTCACGTTTTTTAAGGAAAGTTAACATGTAAAAGAAAGTAAAATTTACACATGTCACCTGAAGAATGGTACAAGTGAATATAAGAGTGTAATTGGGAGTCTTACTAACACTCCTCTAAACCACATTAACCAAATTGTAGATTCAATGTCATTCAGATGACTACAACATTCTGAAAACAAACAGATAAAAAGTTATCAATTAATCTAATTTTTGCCCTTCTTATTATTTCTCCTCTTTAAAGCCTACTCGCATGAGCTTCACTTTCTACCTCCATATCCTCAACTCTCTATACCATTTTACATCATTATGTTTTTGACATTGACAATCTCTTCTATTAGGGTACGATTCGTCTATTTGTATTTTTAGTTCCCCCACCTTTCAAAAAAAATATGGGACATTGTTCCTTCCTTCGGTCATCAGAAAGCAAAACAACAGGAATCAAACAACATAAAAATAAAGGCACCCTTTCAAAATTTCATCAGTATATTACACGAATTCCGAGTATAAGTTCACAAATGAAATCTAAAGACATTAAATGGCATAAAAAATTTCAATATTAATAATAGTAAAAGATTCATCCAATTTGAGGAGCAAATACCTGCAATCTAACACCAACATGTTTCCTCCATGTTTCTTCAGCATTTTCTATCTTTCCCATGTGCAATGAAATATTTGGAGATGCCCAAATTGTGACATAAATTGTCTCCACAGAAGCATGACTAAGATCCAGACGTACTAAAGCACCAACATGTATGGCCTGACCTGTCTGCAATGTCAAACATACCGAAATCAGTAGCCCAGCATGCATATCAAAATGAATATGTGTGTCATACATAAATATATGTTTTTGTAGTGTGCCTACATAGAAATCTCATTGTAGGTTGAGGAACATACAAATCCAATTATACTATGAAAATGCATTACTTGCCTTCATCCTATAAGTTCGAGGACGTAGCTCCTTTCGTAATTCAACCATTTTCTGCTCATCTCTATTTAATCTCATGGACAGCAAATAAGGATGTAAAAGTCCTGGAGTATCAAACAGCAATGCCTTGGCTGACAAAATCCCTCCAACCCTCAAGATCCCCAATGTTGTCCCAGGAACTGGAGCTTCAGTTAGCTTTGTAGCTTTTGCACCTTCTTTCTTTGCAAATGTGTTAATTAGAGTAGACTTGCCCGCATTCTGAGACCCAATGACCCACACCTTGCCTCGAGGACCGGCCAACTCTTTGATGAAGGAAAGCAAATTCCTGACTCCCAAGTCTTTATGAGCACTAACCATATAAACGCCAGAAAGCTTAGGTGCCCCCGCTGCCTTAGCACGACAACGAACCCAACTATCCAACCTAGCTGGTGAAACTTGTGATGGAAGGAGATCGACCTTTGTTGCGACTAGAACAAGCTTTGGTAACTTCTTGCTAAGCTGAGGGTCATTTTCCCTTCGTTCTAGTGTCTTAAACAGCGATTGAGCTGCACGTCTTGGAAATGAGCCATCAAAATCAACACAATCAACCACCATAACAACAACAGTATTTGCATTACCAGCTGGTTTAACCAGCCTGGTAGAGATTAACCTATCAAAATCAAAATCAGGAATCAAGTTTTCAGCTGCTTGGTTCTTCACCTGACCATAATTCCTCAATGAGTGGCACCGAGCACAGACGGTAACCTCTTCTTTGTCTTTCTCTTTCTCAGCTTCCCTAGCCATCTTCTTCCTCTCAGCCTTAGAAACCCTCTTCTTCTTTGATTTCTCTATTGTCTCCTCTGTATTGTTACCGTATCCAACACCAGCAGGGGTAAAACCATCCAAATCCAAAGCATCCTCTTCCGCATTCATTAACTTAGCTTCCCATTCATCAGGGTCCCAGTCAGACTCATTAAGCATTCCCAAACCTCCTTCGTCCATGTCACTTGGTTTATAGTTACCCCCAATTTCATCCTCAAATTCCTCTTCTTCAAAAGTTCCTTCTTCTTCTTCATCCAATTCTTCAAACTCACCCACAGAATAATCCTCCCCACCATCTGGAAACTCCTTAACTCTCACTTCCCTCTTCCGGTAATACCCAGGAAGATTTGAGTCCTTATCTTGCATAAAGACCCCACAGCCTGGGCAAATGGGTGCATGAATCTCATCCTCATCTCTTCCCTCACTCAATACTGGGTTCCATGGTTTACCGCTATTTCTTTTCTGGGTTGCTTGAATGCTTGCTTGGTTCTTCACAGCACAAGTAATGAATAAAATTTTATTACCATGCCTGCTATTCATACGACTAAAACCTAACAAACAAAGAGAAACACAGGTACAGTGGTTCGGAAGTGGGGTTTAAGTTTTAACAAGAGAAAGTGAAATTAAGGAAAATAGAAGTAGAGATTACTGTTTACCTGTGAGATGACGGGCCTTTATAGATTGGATCTCATGAATATAACTAAAGGCGAGAGGCTTCAGGCTCAGCGTAGTCCATGTTGAAGATAGAGTTGGCATAGATAACACCTTTGCCATTAGTTCAACAGAACAACACAACGCAATGAGCCTCAGCGTTTTATAGCTCTCTACATGGATATTAACCAAAATCATTGCTTAGAAAGAAGAAAAATATTGAAGTATTGCTGCTACAGTACAACCAAAAAGAAAAAGAAGAATACGGAAGTATTTTACTAAAAAGGGCTAATAGTTGAGTTGATGTTGATCGGAAAAGGGCTCTCCGCTCTCTATTGATGTTAGCAGATATGGCTCACAGTTTGGTACTTTCCTAGTAACTAAATTTTATTAAAATATTTTAATTAATTATATTTTTAAGTAATTTTAATTTAATATCGATATTTTTTAAATGATTTTAATTTAAATTTTCAAAAAATTTAGGATAGATTTTTAAATTTTTAATGAATTAGGCAAGAATATATTCATTGTTTTAAAATTGTGCAATAATAAAAAAAAAATCAAAACAAAACGTATTAAATATACAGTAAAAAAATAAAAATAAAAATTTATAAACATTACAAAATTGTACGGTGACTAAAAAAATAAAAATTTTACAACAAAATTGCAGTAAATAATACAAAAAAAAATTCACAAATTTATTACAAAATTATACAATAATTAAAAAAAATTAATAAAAAATTTGCAGAGTATCAAATGTGCAATAAAGAATCCAAAAAAAATTATTCACAAATACTACAAAACTTTACTATCACTAAAAAAAATCCTGAACAAAAATGTAAAAATATCGTATGAGTAAATAGCACAAAAAAATTTACAATTTCATTACAAAATTGTACTGTAATTAAAAAAAAACTAATAGTAAAATTACAAGTATCAAATGTGCAGTAACAAAGAAGAATAATTATTTGAAGACATTTTTTAGGTTTAACAACGAAGAGAAAAATAACTGAAGATATCTAAATTAGGTAGTGTTTTTTGAATATGAGTTTCTATTTAGAAAAAAAAAGGAGAAAATGAAAGTTCATCTTTAATTAAGGCAGGGATAAAATAAAAATAATAAATATAATCCTGCACAAATATTAAAATTTGATTTTTATTGCTCAAAATGCAATAACGAAACTATTTTAAAAATATACGTATTAATTTTTTTTTGCTACTATATACGTATTAAATTAGAACAATTTAAAAAATATAATATTAAATTAAAAATTATTTAAAAATATAATTAATTTAATATATTTTTGATAAAATTTAAATACTAAAAAAATAGTAATAATTTTATTTTTAGCGGGTAGAGGCTTGTTGGGATCCTTAGTTTTGCATAATTTACGTAACTTTATATTTTTTGTGGGTAGAGGCTTGTTAGATCCTTATTTTGCATAATTTAAGTAACTTTACGGTAAATTACATAAATAATATTATTTTTTAATAAATCATATATTAAATAAATATATCATTTTATATAATTATTTAAATTAATAAATAAATAAAATTAATTCTAGATTATATTCAATTAAAATGATTATTATTTAAAAAAGAGCCTTAGTCTTTTCAGTAATACCATTAATAGAACATCACAGGATTAAATTTAATATCTCATCTTATGCTAAATATTTGCTGGAGCAATCCTTTTACTTATGATTCGAAATTTTAAATAATTTGTAAGGATGGAATATTTTTTACTTATAAATAAATATATATTTAATTATTTATTTTATATTTTAACTTAATAAAATTTATATTAAAAAATAAAATAAATTTAAAATTAAATATTATGCATAAATTATAAATATAATTAAAATTAAAATTAAAATATATTTTTAATTATATTATTGTATTTTTTTTTAAACAAATATATAAAAAAAAGTATAAAAATTATAAAAACTTTAGTTTCGGGAACTTGATAAGATGGGAGTGTAGCTCTCTAATTTATTTTATTAAGATATTTTTTTTATTAAATTATTTTTTTGGGTAAAAATTTTGAATTTTTTTCATAATTTGGAAAATTGAAAAACACTACTTTCCACACGACAATTTTTGTTGGAAGTCATATCCAATGTTTATTAGCTTTTTTCTATTTCTTAATTAATTGTATATACCATTTTTAAAAGAAAAATGTTAAATGTATAAATCTAGTTATAATAATTATAATGTTATATGTGTTAAGATTATCTTAAAATGTAAATAATTAATTAAATTAAAATGATTTATATATTAATTTATATAAATATAAATATGTACATAAATTTATTACATAATTTTATTTCTTTAAACCCTCCAAAAAGCAACAAAAACAAATACCCCAATTCAAAAAAGTAAAGCATCTTCCATTCCTCACCTTTCCCATCTTCAAATATACAAGCATAAAATCCCACAAGCAATTCAACAAATAGTAGAAACAGTATCCCCCTCCTCTCTTTCAACACAAGAAGAGCAGCATAAACCATCCAACAACAATGGATGAGTATAATCCCTCTCTATATCTCACATTTTTTTTCCCTTGATTCTCATAATTTAAAAACAACCCAAAATTTTGATTGGCATAATCATTTTTAATTTGTTCCTTTTGCAGATCTGAGGAATACCCAAAAGAGTACTACAACAACGGACATGATATTCGAAGAACAACATCATCTTCTTCTTCTTCAACAACGAGTGTACATGTGACAGCTTTAGATGGTTTGGTGAATGTGAACTCACTCTTCACCATAGCAGTGTTTGTGGGTTTGTCTCTAACCACTCCAGGACAACATAATCTAGAGAACCCAACGTGCGATGCTGGCATAGATGTGGCAAAGAAGCTTCTTGTGTTTGAAGTTGTTTCTTTCAGTTTCTTCTCTTCTCTTCGCTTGTGGCTCAGGGTCTAAAGCTGGCTATTAATTTGCTTAATAGTAAGGATGTAGATGAAGCCTTCAGAGCCCATATAAATCTGACGGTTCTCAGGTTTGGAATGATGGGTTCTGCAATTGGATCTGTGATGGGTTGTGTATTTTTGGTACTTTCAATGGTTAATGTGATTGAGATCCGATTGGGGATGTTGTCTTGTGGGAGTAAACCAGCTGTTCATGCTGTTGTGGCTTTAGTAGTTTTGGTTTCTTCTGCTCTTGTGGTTTATATTTCCACTGCTATTTACGCCTTTTGGAACTAGTACTTGTTTCTGTACTAATTGCAAAGGCTAAATTAAGATGGTTTCATTGTTTAACCTACAAGGTAATTTGTAAATTTCTTCCTTGTTTTATTGTTATTGTTATTTAAGGCTTTTATGGGTTTTTTTACTTGGTTTCTTGGGTAGCAGCTTCTCTGAGTTGAACTTGTAGAAAGTTAGGTAATGGATTAGCTAGGTAGGTGATTAGTTTAAAAGATAGTTCGTTGGTGGGTTTAGGTGATTGTTGACGTAGAATACAGAGATCTTATTTAATTTATTCTAGACAGTAGAAGGCAGAAACTTGCCACTAACAAATTAACAATACGTCATTTGGCTAACCAGAGAAAGAAAAGACTAAATAGGCAACGAAAGATGACACACAACGAAAAGACTAAATTGGCACAAAATTTCTTTTGCGTGGAGTTATTATTTGTTGTCAATCACAAGGATCATGATGGGATGTTGCGTGCCCACCTTCATTCTCTTCGTGGGTTTGTGCCAAGTCGCCAAGATGAGATCTGTTGGTTCATTGATTGTTTATTGCTTATTCTGATTAGTAAACAACGAAATCAAATCCCTTATATTCCCAATTCATTTTGGATTAGCAAATGCACTATGAGTTGCTTGCAAGCTAATCTATAATTCATGAACTGGATAAGAACGCTAGCTCCTAAGTAAAGAGTCATCTATTCAGCCAAGAATAAGACCCATCTAGCAAGTCATCCCAGCTGTAAATCGCCATGTTATCTTGAGTTTGAAGTGGAAAAAATGAACCGTTTCAACTGAATTAGAAGTAAAAGGATCGGGCAATTGAACACGGCAAGAAACTAGGTTCTATGAGATTTTCTCACTGGAAAACTCTTGGCTTTTGTTTTTAAGGTTTTTTCTTTTCTTTTCTTTTCTAATATTCAATTAAAACTCGTACATGCTACCTCAAGTTTGCCGCTAAAGGTTTATGCTCAATTGCATTGAGCTTGTTTTAAAGACTCAAAATTGGGAGTATGTTTAAAAATGTACCCGGATGTATTTCTTTAAGAAGAAAATGGCCATTTTACTGTTATTCAATTACCAATTGATTTTATACTACTCGACTATATACCATCAAAATGAACTATTTTTTAGCTTTTGCCTGCATTTTGTAATATAGTTCCACTAAAACCTCCTTGGAGGTGCCCAAATTTTTAGTTGGGTGTTTGATACTATTGTTATTTTAAAAAAGTGTTATTTTTTAGGAGGAAAAAAATTTAATAATGTCATGTATATTAGTACAGTTATTTAATTAATTTTATTTTTAATTATTTATAATAAAAAAATATGTTTATTTTTTTCATTATAAAAAAAATAAATATATAAATTTTCTTTTTTATCGGATAGGTTAAGAACAAACTCTTATAAAATGTTAATAAAGTGATCAAGAACCCATTTTCAATAAAATTCATGCTTATAACATAAACAAATTAAATCTTTAAATTTTCAATGTATAAATATAAATCGAATTTTAGAAGAAGGGTATTTCGAAAACGTGCCCTCACCATTTCCGGATTCCTGGATCCGAGCCGAAATCATCAATTGCAGAGCCAAGATTCATTTGTTAGATACAGTTATTCATGATCGTGAAGACTTCTCCATTTCATTTTTTTCTGAGACATTTTTCGATAATCTTTCTCACCTGTTTAGAATAAGCATCTATTAGCTTTGTTGAATTCGAAAATCAAGGAGATGGTTTAGTCGCAAAGCCTTTCGAAGTGAGAATCTTCATTCAGTAGGCCAATCTGCGAAAGGGTCGGCTCAGTTTTGGGGATGGCAGTAAGGGTCTTGCGTTCGCTGCCTCTCGGTGAAATTTATATCCAGCTCAAGATTTTCTCTTCTAAGCCCATTTTTTCCAGAAACAGGTACCTATCCTCCTTTCCCTGCTTGGTTTTAGTATAATCATATTGCTTTGGTTCTCGTACGGGCATAATACGCTGTGATATATAAGAGAAAGAAAAACCAAGATTTTTATTTCAATTAATTCGAGTTTGATATTGTTTTACAACTTGTTTGAGTATTTCTGAAGTTTGTAGTTTTATATTTATTGGAAAATTATGTAAGGATAAAACTCTGAAACTAAGAGTCCAATTTGTGGTAGCACACTTGTTCTCAAATAAGAAATCTAATAGTATCCTTGTGAAAACTTGAAAGTAACAATGAGATTTTAAGTTAAACCCTTTAGCGACCACACGGTTACCTGAAGAAAAACATACGCTTAAGTTACAAGGTAAAATAAATAGGCTAAGAAGAGTGTTATGTGTGAGAAAAGGAGCAAATCACCAGACTTTTAACATCCTGTAGTGGTACACTTGATCAATAATTTTTTATTCTATTTTACATGGTTAAACTCTTTCATTTCTTATCACATCACATCACTAGAATAATGCTTGATGTTAGTACGTGTTCAATGCATATTAAACAAGTGGTCTACTTGCTCTCTACCATTAATGGAAAATTGGAAATATCATCTTTTCATAACTAGGAAAGTTCTTTTGAGAGATTTATGAACTATGTTGTTTGCTTAGGCATCTATTTCAAGTCCCGTATAGTTTTGTTATATTTGAAGCCCTTATCATGGCCTCTCAATCTTTATTACTATTTTTGTTAAGAGCCAACTATGTGGCCTTGCAATTTAATTTGAAATCACTGGCTTTATCAAGTTTTCCTTTGGGATAATTTCATGCTCATTCTTTGTGGCAAAAATTTGCATACTGTCTTTGTAGTAAGATAAATGTTCTTCAAGTCCTCACACTGCAATAGTTTGGGTGATATCATATGCAAGGTCTTGGTTCAAGAACCTGTTGTTGGGCGTTTATTTGCAAGCAAACAATGTCCCTTCAATGGACACAGGTGGATTCACAAAGCTCCCTGTCTTACTATGGCTGATAAAGTCGTGAATCCTCCTAAACCTCCTGAGCATAATGCAAAAGTGGATGCTTCTGGTAATGGTAAAGTGAAGAGGACAAAGCCCAAAGGAAAAAGAGCAGTTATCAAGTGGCTGAAATTTTTAAGATGGAAGAAAAAGAAAGAGTCTCAGAGACTGACAGCAGAAGAGAAAATTGTGTACAATTTGAATAAGGTGAGCTTCCATGTAGGAAACATACTCTGACTCCATAAATTTTGTATCCCCCACCCACCTCTCCTTCTCGTTTTCTTATTACCGTTCTTATCTTTATTTTTCCTTTTCCTTCCTATTTTTGAACTTTGGCAACGAGCTTGTTGTGTCATATGCACACTGCAGAATTTTGCTTGGGGAACTACTAATGACAGAGCTTCTATCTGATATTCAGTGTTTATTTTATATATCTATATATAGATTTATTTATTTTTTGGGAGTACAGCCTTAAAATTGCTTCTCAATTGTAGCACATATTGGAGACTCTTGGTATCCTACATCATATATAACTTATCTATTTTGTTGATTATATTAACATATGCATGCATTCCTTTTGTGAATAATTTTCTTTGGTTAGAGACATTGGATTTGGATTTTTTTCAGTAGCACTCATCTAATGCTAGTTGCAGAACTATGTAAGGAATCTTTTGGGTTTGGTGTTACTGTTACTGATTGGACTTGCTCTTGAGACTGTCTTCCTGCACCTTGAACTAAGAATTTTAATTGATACCGAAACATTGGCACACCCAAAAATAGAAGAAGAAATAATTGTACAGCAAAGCTTATGGTTTTTACAAATTGTAGAGTGTGAGTGATTCCTTTAGCAGCATGAGTAATTGTACAGCAAAGCTGAAGTTTTTTTTTCCAAAATCTTGAGTGTGAGTGATTCCTCTGGTAGCATGAGTAATTGTACAGCAAAGCTTATGCATTTTGTATTTTCTTGAACCTTAATTCCAGGGATTTCTGTTTCTTTTTGGGTAAAATATTTTGGAAACCGAAGATCATGTAATATATACTTGCTTGTTCTTTATATGCGCTCCTCATATTTTATGCTTTCATTTTTAGGCTCGAAAGAAAAAGGAACAACTTGTTGAAGCTCTTAAGAAGATTGAACCTGCAGAGTCATCTGAATTAATCCACGATCCAGAGATATTGACACCAGAAGAACACTTTTTCTTTTTGAAGATGGGTCTCAAGTGCAAGAATTATGTTCCAGTTGGAAGACGGGGAATATACCAGGGTGTTATTCTGAATATGCACCTTCATTGGAAGAAGCATCAAACTCTGCAGGTGGTGGTTAAAAGTTTTCCACCCGAGGAGATTAAAGAGATTGCTGCAGACTTGGCTAGATTAACTGGAGGGATTGTGCTTGATATTCACGAGGAGGACACGATTATTATGTACAGAGGAAAGAACTATGTTCAGCCTCCAACAGAAATAATGTCACCCAGGGTTCTTCTCCCTAGGAAGAAGGTTTCATTTTTATTTTTATTTTTATTTTCCTGTGTAGAGGATTCAGGTTTTTGTTCAAAGTCTTATTGCATACTTGCTTTAGGCGTCAAAGAACCACAGAGAAGCAAAATCATTATTCTTGAGGAAGTCTAATTGCTCACAAAATTGCCCACGTTGTTGCACAGACACCAGTTATTGCACACCACATGTACCTAGAAATTATAGCATCTCAATTTTTCTTCATTTTAAGCAGTATTATATCTATTTAGGTAATATATAATCACAGTTAGGACAAATACTGATTTCAAGCAAGTAAAATAAGTTATATATCATTGAAGTTAAGAAAATAAGAGTTTAATATATTTCTTTCAAGATGATCTTTATTGTTGGTATATCCCATGTTCTTTTTCTCTATATTTCAGGCTTTGGATAAATCCAAGTACATAGAGGGCCTCCGTGCTGTGAAGAAATATATCCCCAAACTTGAACAGGACATTGAGTTGCTTCGAGCCCAGGCTAAAAGCAAACCTGAAAGCAAAATAATTGCTATTGAAGGAACCCAAACTGATAGTGAGAGCACAACATCCATCTTGAATTTACAGCATGAGAACTCAGAAAAAGGCAAAGAAATTATGGATAGAAAAAAGGAGTGTTCCGAAGAAGATGATGTTGTAACAGAGAGAGGTTTTTCTTCAGATTTATCAGATATGTTTGAGATTGATTCTGAGATGGAAACTGAGAAGGTTGAAAGACCTCTCTATCTGGAAGAGTTTGAAAAGTTTCCAGCGAAAGGTAATGGAGGAAGTGGAACTAAAGATTTTGAAGATCACCAGCGTCAAATATCTGTAGACTCAAAGGAGGCAAATTCATTAAGTGAAGATATGGACATGTCAAATTTTGATGAAGTTGATCGATTGTTTCTGCGAGCTGCTTCTCTATTGAAGAAAAGAATAAGATAGGTTTACAAATTATTTATGATAATCAATTGTTTTTAGGTAATAGCGAATGTTTATTAGTCGAAAAGTCATTGTTTTGTGAATGATCAGTCTAAATATCCACTTATATTTTTGGTCAAATTTATGACCATTACAATTGCCTGAAACTATGATATTTATAGCAGTTTCCTCATAACTGTTCATATCCGAGTGTAGTATGTACTGAAATTTTTATCGCACCATTATTCTTTATCCTTGAATTTGAACCTCGTCGTTCTCAACAAAAAGAGAATGAGACATTCTAAATCTCAATTTTATTTCGATGTAATGGTATTGAATGTTGTTGTCTAATAGTATTGGACGGTTTTTATGAAACCACAAGTCACGTTATTATAAAATAAAATCCAAATATACAAAGCTTAATTGTTTTTCGTTTTATTTTATTTTAAAATCTAGCATTTGTTAATATTATTTATTTACCACGATTTCCCAAAAGAAAACCTTTATAATAATAATAACAATGATAATAGTGCTCAACTCAATGATATACAAAAACATTAAAGCAGAAAAGTGCTAAATTAATAGCAGGAAACCCAGGAAGAATCTAATTCCATCCAAAGTAAAATAAATAAAGAATGATCTCATTTGAATTAATGAAGTTATGAAATACATGTTAACACATTTCCCTCTTCTATGTTGAAAAAGGAAAAGAAGGAAAAAAGAATGATAATTGAATTAATCTTCTTTTTTTTTTTTTTTAAATATATACTTTCCTTCATGTTAACTTGAATTTAATGCAGAAAAACCACCACCTTTCATCATTTGTTTAAATTCTCTGAAGTTCACTCTACCATCTCCATCAACATCAACGGTCTTGATCATTCTTTTACATTCTTCAACAGTCTTGCCTTGTTTGAGACCCAAAGATGACAAAACTGATCTCAACTCATCCACCGTTATAAACCCATCTCCATTTCGATCAAACACATTGAATGCTTCTTTTATGTCCTCTTCTTCATCCCTCTCATCCATTATTGCTTCATATAATGTCCCAAATTCATCAATGTCCACAAACCCATCATGATTTACATCTATCTTTTCGATCATTTGTATCAATTCCTTGTGAGGAATGTAGATTCCTAAATTCTGTAATGAATCACTCAAATCCTTGGTGGTAATTTTACCATCTCCATTGTGATCGAACATTTGAAAGATCCTTCTTGGTTCTGAGGGATTCATATCAAACACTTTTGGTTGGAAAGCAATGGACTTTGTGGTTTGGACTTATAAGTATGCCTTTGTGTGTTAGAGACAGAGAGAAAGGATTTTGAATTAAGAAGGCTTGTGGAAATTGAAGAATACAAAGTAGAGGAAAAACGTTGAAGACAATTCAATGTGGTTGATGATGTTGATCAAGAGTTGTTGGAGAAATGGAGGTCAAAACAAAGAGCTCCTGAGGACAACCATAAAACACGTTGGACCTTTAGTTTTCTACTATCACCGTTAAACCCTTGAGCGGTTGAATTTGGTTAATAAGCGTTTGTGTCTTATTATTATTCATAATCCATATCTTGTATTATAATCAATCGCCTAAGAACAAAATGTTTGATTTTTTTTTTTTTTATATACATAAATAAAAATTGTCGTTACCATTAATTCAAGATATTACAATTCAAATTCTAAGCTAAGAAAAAGAAAAGACTCTTAAACAACCAACCAACCAACCATAAACTTAATAATAAAATATTAATTAGTGTGAGTTATTATAGTAAATATATTAGAAAATACAACATAACTTTAATCGTCCATAAATTTGCAATCATGATTGATTTATCAATTTTTTAAGTCAAATATCTATTTTATATTGATTGATAAGTGATTATATTTCAAAAATATATATATTTTAGCGTAATTTTATACATTGAGAAAATTCAAAATTGGTGTTTACAATTTATATCATTAGTAAAACTTGAAACTAAGACAAGTTCTTATCACACACCCTTTTGGACTGACCACGCAATATTTTGTTCGAGTCTGGATCTTGTGTCCCATTACACCTTGTCAACCTAAAATCAATATATTGGATAATTTCTAATGGACACTAATTTAATGTTATTTTCTACGACATAAATTTGTTAAGATGGTGGCAAGTGTAGTAGGCTGTTAGTGTTGTTAACCATGCTGACTGCGATTCTGTTATGCCTTTATATTAGCATACAACTGACATATATATATATATATATATATAATTGATTTATAAAACGTTTGATAATAAATTACATAATATAGTTAAATAAAATTAATTATAAATATTTTAAAACATAATTTATATTTAAAATAATTTTTTTTTATAAATTAATATTTAATTTATTTTTATATTTTTATTACATTTTTAAGAATTTAAAAAAAATTATTTTTAATTTATAAAAAAATAAAACACATAATTTATAATTAAAAATTAAAAAAAATTCGTTAAATGTCAAGTTCAGTTAAGATCTACACCACCTCCTGATTTCACAATTACATACGTAACTATATAAAAATTATACAATCTAATTTTTATTACTACCTAACATACTATAAAAGTCTAAGTCTAGCTTTTATCATAGGAGCAAAGCTAAAAATATGACACAAACTTTAATGTCTACGTCCACATTAACCCAACAGTTTGATTAAAAAAAAGTCCATAAACTACCAATCTAAAGGCAGAGCGGAAATAACAACACAATTAAGTTTCGAATGTGTGTAAACCTATGGAAGAAAAGAATGTACATGGTGAAGAAAATGCTTTAAAAAACAAAAAATATATACGTTTCAAAACACAAATTCGTGTTTATAGAGTTCCTAAAATACTTGCTGTAATTTTCAATATTTAATTCAAAATATATTTTTAACCATCACAAGAGATATAAAAGGTGTGTTTGATTCGCTGAATATAATCGTAATTGTAATGAAATATAAAAAAATCAGTATTACTATTACAGTTTGATTTAGTCACTGTAATTAAAAAAGGAAAAAAGAAATCAATATTACAGTATTTGATTTGACAACTATAATGTAATGGAATATAAAAAAAATTACAACAATTAATAAATTTTAATTAATTACATAAATTAACAACAACAAAAATTTAATTCAGCAAAAAAAAAAAATTATAACGAAAAAAGTAACAAGAATTAATAAATTTTAATTAATTACATAAATTAACAAAAAAAAAAATCAGCACAAAAAATGGACAAAAAAAATGCAATTTCAAAAAGAAAAAAAAAAAACAAAATCGAGATGGCTGAAGAAAACATAGGGCAATCGTAATCGACGGGTTGGACGACAACAGGCTGGACAGCAATGCATACCGGACGGCGACGCGAGCTGGACAGCAACGCGATGGCTGGTCTTACTCGCTCGCGATGGCTGGTCTTGCTCGCTCGCGATGGCTGGTCTGGTACTGACGGGACAACAACAGATGCCAAAGAGGCCTACAGACGTCGACGACGAGCTGGACGATGACACCGCCACCGCAGGGACAAGACGCAACGGACGTCGAGGCCGGAACTGGTCTGGTATGCGTAAGGAATCAATAAATGTTACTGTTCCGTAATGTAATCCCCATTCATTGTTGTTGGATGTGTAAACTTTATTACAATTTCAAATGTAATTAATTACATTACATTACATGTATTTGAGCAAACCAAACAATATAATGTGCTGAATCAATTACATTACATGTACATTTACACTCTACCAAACACCACCAAAGTGTCTTATAAACAGTAACACTCCAAACCAGAAAGTTGAGCAAGGAAACTTAGTTGAAACAAACTAATAACTCGTAAAACTAGTTTAAAGTTTATAAAAAGGCATTCAGTATGAGTAGGAGGTACATGAGTTCATCACAAAGAACTTCAGAAGATGAATATCATCACTATGCCCAAATTAAATTACAAATCGAAACAAAGTTTTACTTAAAATATCAGAAAATCTAAACAAAGCAAAACAAGACGTCAAAAAAATAAATGCTAAAGTCAATTGGAAGGGTTAGTCTCTCAGACAAATGCCTCGATTTGTCCTCAGGATTGTAAGAATGGATATCAGACTCGTCATCTTTGTTTGTTCATCACCGAGACCACCCTTCCATTCACAGCTCAAACCCACAACATAGGTAAATCAATAAAAAATTATAATTTATAAAAGAGATGAACTTGGAAGAGAAAAATAAAATTTGAAAACTTGTTCAGGAAATTGAAGGATGTACATGTAATCCAGCCATGTGCCCATTAAGATCATCAAAATGGAAGATCTAATGGGCGAGTAAGCTGGACATTCTATAGAGTATGGAATCACTTTGCTATCGCAAACGAAGAAATTGCCTCAAAACATTCGTCTTTTAAAGAACGGTTTAGGGACAGAGTGCGTTTGCTTCATAAAAAACTATAGACACTTGTATCCCAATTGAATCAAAAACACAGAAAGGATAGATTTTGAAAGCAATTTATCAACAATGAAATAAAAGTACCCTAATTCAAAAAAATTGGGGAAAACGACGGAGAGATATGCCAGTATATAAAGGGCCCGAAGAATCAATTAGGGAATCAAATTCAGGCGAGTGATACTGACGGAACTGAATTTCGCAAGGTTTTTATTTTATTTGATTGTCTGGATCGTTGTATGCTTCGAGATCCAACCAAGAAGCTGCCCTTGCTTTTACGTTTGTCATCTGATTATTTACTTGATGGAGAATTAATAGAATATATATGGCTAAGGAAGAACCAAGGAATATATATATTGAACAGAGAAAGTGAGGGGATTTCAGCTGCAGTTCGATTTGGAGAAGATCTAAACATGTCAGTATATATATAAGCTGATGAATTAGGTTTAGGGTTTTACTTGGGTTTTGATTCCTTCATAGACGGCAACGCTTAGCTAATAGACATTTGTAACATGACCTTGATCACTTGGGCCCTTTGCTCAAGCTGTCCCTTACTTTGGGCTTTCCATATCACTAAACAAAGAAGCCTCTATGGAATGTTTTACGTATATAATAAAGATATTTTATTTAAATAATAAATTTATGTAATAAAATAGTGAATTTTAATTAAATAGTAGATATAATTTTTATCAAAATATTCTTTATTTATTTCTTTGATTTATAAGTATGTAAAGTTTACAATATTTTCTAAAAATTTTGTAAGGCTTACAAAAGTCATGATAATTTATTTTTTTATAATTATTTTTAATTTAATTATTTTTATATTTATATTTATGTCTTTGATATCAATTAATGATTACTCTTAACTGGAACTGATTACATTAATTACAGAAGTCATGTGAATGTACAGGTTACATACAAAAAAAATTTGTACAAAAGTCATGTAAATGTACAGGTTACATACAAAATAAATTTGTACAAAAGTCAGGTGAATGTACAGGTTACATACAAAATAAATTTGTATGTAACTTATACATTCACATGACTTCCATAAGCTGTTCAAAACAGCAATAACAAACAGTACAATAAAATGCATAAAATAACAAAAAAATAGAAGCAAATTAACGTACAGAAGTCATGTGAATGTCAGGTTACATACACATTTATTTTGTATGTAACCTGTACATTCACATGACTTTCATAAGCTGTTCAAAACAGCAATAACATACAAACAGTACAATACAAATGCATAAAACAGCACAGAAACAGAAGCAGATTAACCTACAGAAGTTATGTGAATATACAGGTTACATACAAAATAAATTTGTATGTAACCTGTACATTCACATGACTTCCATAAACTTTACATATAAACAGTACAATACAAATGCCTATATTTATTTTGTGTTTGTTTTTCTATGATTTCTACCATTTTATAATATATTTTTATTGTATGTACGGGTTACATTCAAGTTTAGTTTGTATGTAAACATTACATTTAAATCTGTGAACTTTGAAGGATTTAAGGGTAAAAAATATCATTTGTGATTCACCAAAATACAGTCAATTTATTATTTTAAGCAAAAAGTCAATTTCTTTCATTTATGTACTATCTCAGATAATTAATTTGCCTCTATGCTTCTTGATTAAAATAAATTGTGAAAATAATGTTTTTTTTTTTTATCAAATTAAAATTGTAGGTGGGGAATCGAAATAAGTATTAGGATATTAAGTCTATTATATTTTTTGGGCCAAATATATTAAGTCTATAATTTGTTTTGTTAAAAAAATAAAGGATATGTTTGGTATAGAATTTAGGTATTTTTGCTAATAAGGAAATTAAGTTTTGACTAGAATTTAAAATTGATCCTTTTATACACACCAACAATCACTATTGGTACCTTCCTTTTATTCTAAAAAAAAATCATCTTAATAAATAGATTTTTTTTTTCAATTTAATAACGTGTATTTTTTTAGTCTTAGAAAACACGTCATAATATGTTTTTAAATTAAAGACAAAACGTTTATGCTCATTGCAAGGTTAAATTACTCTCATACAAGGTGAATGTAATGGAAAATTATTTATCAGGGAAATTAGGTCTTAGTCGCTTTACTTTCTCAATGTTATCATGAAGTCATATTTAAGAGTGAAAAATAGTATTTAACCACTATTGAAGTTCAGTTTTAAACTATTAAAAAAATTTCTGAATATCAATTATTGCAACTCCAAATCTTCGAATGCTAGTGAATTATGTGAACAATTTGTAACATTTTTCGAAACGAAAACCATAAGCAATCCCATTTTGCATTGTTGTATATTTAATGAGAAACAAGCCCGAATTGCTGAACAAGAGCTATTTTTGTGTTCTTTAAGGTCTGGTCAGACATCCACGATCAAAACATACCCCCCTTTTCTTGACGAATATAACCTTTTCAATAGCAGACGACCCCTGCAATATTGCATCTCCAGTTTTTGTGAGCTCAAACATGACCAGCACAAACCATCAATACAACGTAACCTTGTTAGTTTTAGAGGGAGAAATGGCAACCACAGAGCAAAATCATAAAGAGTTTCCTCTCAGTTTAGTTCACTCCCCCATTTCAAAGGTTGAAACCCCATACATTAACAATGAGGGAAGATCTCAATCAGTATCAGTAGATAAACCTCTTGTGTTATCCTCTTCTTTGAGTCTTCATCATGGCTCCATTTGAACTATGAAGTTCTAAGTTCCAACTTTTCTAGCCACATATAAGCTATTGTGAGTAAATTACAAAATCACACCTCGGGGTTTATGGTGGTCGAACAAAAACTGATTTGAAAAATAGGCATGATGTCCCTGGATGTGTTATACTTAACACTCTATAGTGGGTGATTGCCCAAAAAAGAAGAAAAATAGAAAACTGAGCTCCTTTCCTTCTTGTTTGCTGCAGGTCAAATACAAAGAAAACAACTAAAAAAAAAAACTTGGCTGAGCTTAATAAAACTCAAAATAACAGGAACAGAATGACCATCTCTTTTCCTCAACAGAACAAGCAGAATTATAGCATCATGGACTAGCTAGATGGATCAGCTATGCTTTCTATGCTCATTCACAAGATAGGTACTGAAAGAGCATGCAGGTATCCCTTTGAGTACTCCATAGAGTATTGTAAACACTAAACACTAAGAAATTTAAAATTTAACCGGAGGAAAGAGCTTCCAATTTGCCTTTTAGGAGTCGAGCAGTGCTCAAGGAATGTTTTATACAAATATGTAGGTTAGCAACACACAAATTATCCATTACAAATTTACTATTAACTCTTCAAACTAGTATAACAAGCAAAAACCAAACTGAGATACCAAACTTACTTGATACCGTATTGAACGCTCTTTGGCCTCACTGTGATTGCAGTAACTGCTAGAACTATGAATGCCCTATGATATTTCTTGCCCTAGCAGTCTAGCCCCACTTCTAATTATGGCCGATCATCTACTAGAACTAAAGGTAAATCACACGCTACATAAAATTCAATAATACCTAAACAAAAAAGTAAATTTCATGGAGCTCAAAAAGTAACCAAACCTCAAACTCAGGTGCAATGTTTCACATAAGCCGTTTCAATTATACTGAAATATGAAGCTTTTGCTTAACTTACACGTTGTTCAATCACATTGTTATATCCATACAAAGGAAATTTCCAAATACACCAAACAAAATAAGAATAAGAAAAGAGCCCAGCCCTCCCTTCAAGTTGGGGAATATCCCAGGGTTTAGGCTCTGGAACAGCAACAACAATACCTTGAAGTTCAGGAGTGAGAACAACCTGACAACCAAGCCTGAAGTGCTTGTTCAAAACCCGAGCCATAGAATTTCTCTTCAGAACATACTCCACATCATAAGCACGAGGTGGAAGCCTTTCTAGCCATTCCTGAGCAATACTGACCTTGCATTCGGCAGAGCAAAGGTCGATCTCCTCGATCCGGTGAGAAGCAGGATCGATCAGTCCACCACTGGCCAAGGCCTTGAGGAGCGGGTGACCGGCGAGTCCCACAACCTCGCGCTTCTTTCAGTCAACATCGATCGCGAACAACTTGACGATAAGTTTATTTTTTCTCGCAATTTGTATAATTAATTATAATCTTTTTACTAATTTATTTTAATAAAAAAAATATTTATTTTTTAATTATAATTTATTTATATTTTTATAAATTTTATTTTAACATTATTATTTATTTTAATTATATTATTTAAATAAATATTATAATCTAATATTATTTTTATTTCGATTCAATTTTTGTTATAATTTACAATCTTATTATACTTTTATTATACGAACGAGTATGTTTAAGATGTGAGTTTATATAAATAAGTATGCGAGCATGTCTCATCTCGTTTTAACTGTAAGGTTTATTTGTATTGGCGATTTTTGTAGACAAAATGTTTGATTGTAATCTAGCGTAAGAGTCCACCATTTAATGAGATGATACATGATGATAGAGTTACCAAGCTTGCAATGCCCACATGACAGGTAAAATATTCTCTCATGCATACATCCTCACACAATTGAGCACTACACTTAGTATGAATATAATTGTTGTGAAAGTAGAATCCTTATATGAATAAAATTAGTGCTAATAGAATTGTTGTGAAAGTAGAATCCTTATATGAGTAGAATTGTTGTTAATAGAATTGTTGTGAAAGTAGAGTCCTTGTTTGAGTAGAATTGTTGTGAAAGCAAAATCCTAACATGAGTAGAATTGTTATGAAAGCAAAATTATAGTATGAATATAATTTTTGTGAAAGTAGAATCCTTATATGAGTAGAATTATTGTCAAAGCTAAATCCTGATATGAGTAGAGTTGTACTCTATTATTAATCATCTTTCAAGTCAAATTGGACTCTATATAAGCAACACTTGTTTGTGCAAAATAAAAATACACACAAAACTAATATTTTTCATATCTGAATTGTGTTTCTAAAGAAAAATCTTTTTCTCTTCATCTTTAAGCTTAAACACTTTCTTATTTTAATTGTTCAAACATACTGTGTGATTATGTTTGAATAATTCACGTGCTTAATTGTCTTTTATGATATTTAGAATTGCATGATAGTTCTAGAGTTTACTAGCTGATTTGTTTTTACATCATATGTTGTTGAATCTGCTAGTTAGGGTTTTTCATTGTTTGAATCCGCTCTGGGACACACTTTGCACTTGTACTATTTGTGCTAACGTTTCAGGTGACGTGCTCGGTATTTCGTGTGACTCGAAATTACCGAAGTTGACGGATTCGATTGATCTTGTGGGACTCAAGTAGATCGGAACGTTGGTCCAAATCCAGACATCTAGCTTGTGGAGGCTATGAAAGGAGCGACAGCTCGTAAGTAAATTACAGAAAGGGGATCTATCTGTGA
Source organism: Elaeagnus macrophylla (assembly GCA_029378325.1). NCBI lineage: Eukaryota > Viridiplantae > Streptophyta > Magnoliopsida > Rosales > Elaeagnaceae > Elaeagnus > Elaeagnus macrophylla. The sequence goes on along the minus strand of CM055649.1, from coordinate 22,502,513 downwards.
AGGGTAGTTTTGGGACCTATGGTTGTAATTGAACATTGATTTTCATAGTAGATAGTTAGGTGGTCCGGTGGATTTCCTCTTAGGTCATTGGAGTGGCCTAGGTTGTTTCCACCTAAAAATATCGTGTGTTATTTTTTATTCTGCATTTTATCTTTACACGCGATTGCATGTCTGGCCGTTGTGATTAGGTTACATAATTAATATTTATTAAATTGAAAATAACCTATTCACTCCTCTCTAGGTATATTTGATCCGTAACTAAAAACTTTCATTAACAATGAAAAAAAAAAAAAAAAGGAGGCTGGCTTATAAAGAAAGTACTATGATTCTTAAATATGTTTTTTTTTTTTTTTTTAATTTCTTGTAATTGATAAAATTTAAATCTTATACTTTAACAATGGTATCATATATATAAAAAAAAATAGATATTTTAATCCTACATTTTATTCAAATAAAATATTTATTTTCTAAATTTTTAAAATTTAAGAATTAAAGTATTTTATGTTAGTAAAATTTAAGTACTATTTAAAATTTTGAGATTAAAAAATTCCAAATATACAAATTTAGTTACACTATTATCACCTCATTAACTTATAAACATCCTTCTCCGATTTCAATTCTTTTGGGAAATTAAAATAATAAAAAAAAAAACCTCTCCAAAACTAATAATATTACCTTAAAATCAAGTTTAATTTTAAATTGATCTAAATAACAGTTATTTAATTTTAATAACTTTCAATAGATAATATCTAATGTGACATAATGTCATTTTTTTAATAATAAAAATATATAAAATGGATATAAGAGTTTGTTATTTTGAAATTATAAATTTTAAAGGTAATATTTTGTTGTTTGCTAGTTTTAACAATGAAAAAAAAAAATGGAGGCAGGGTTATAAAGAAAAGTACTATGATTCTTAAATATGTTTTTTTTTTTTTTTTTTTAATTTCTTTTAATTGATATAATTTAAATCTTATACTTTAACAAGGATATCATATATAAAAAAAAATAGATATTTTAATCCTACATTTTATTCAAATAGAATATTTAGTTTCTAAACTTTTAAAATTTAAGAATTAAAATATTTTATGTTAGTAAAATTTAAGTACTATTTAAAATTTTGAAATTAAAAACTTCCAAATACACAAATTTAGTGACACTACTATCACCTCATTAACTTATAAACAACCTTCCCTGATTTCAATTCTTTTGGGAAATTAAAATAATAATAAAAAAAACCTCTCTAAAACTAATAATATTACCTTAAAATTAAATTTAATTTTGAATTGATCTAAATAACCGTCGTTTAATTTTAATAACTTTCAATAGATAATATCTAATGTGACATAATGTCATTTTTTTAATAATAAAAATATATAAGATGGATATAAGAGTTTGTTATTTTGAGATTATAAATTTTAAAAGTAATATTTTGTTGTTTTAATAAAACAAAACACAAAAATAAATTTTTTTCAATTTTATTAGGTAATAATATTGACATAATTACTTCATTATTATAATAGAATTGTAATATTTCTAGGATGAAGGGTAGTAATTGTCCACTTATTATCACTAAAGTGTTTAAAAATTTATCATCTTTTAGGTAGAATACAACAAATCTATTAATTATTGAAAAGTGGATCAAAAGCTTAAAACTCAAAAAAAAAAAAAAAAAAAAAAGGTCTAAAATTTGACTAGTTGCATGTCACATAGATAAAAATTTGACATTATTTAAAAATTTGATACTTTTAGTATACTTTTTAATAATTATTAGATTTATAATACTTCATCCAAAAAATAATAAATTTTTGTATATTTTGATAATATTATTATTTTTTTTATGTATATTATATTGCCAAAATTTGTTATTTGAATTTGCGTACATATGTACGTTACATACATTTTTTTTATTTATTATATTTTTTTTATACACTTAAATATATGTTTTTTAACAAATATTTATTGCATAATTTTGAACACATTGTTTTAACCGGTTGTTAACAATGTGAAAGTTATGTTTTGAAAACTGGATGCATAAGTTGTTCATAATAAACTCTAGGTTTAACTATTCACTAGTTCATAATTTTTGTGCAACTTTGCACATAATTTCATGAATTTATAAAATGTATGATATATCCTTCTAATTTTTAAAATTTCACACATAAATTATAGTTTGATTAATAAAATATATATTTGTGATTCAAAATATTAGAACTTATGTATGAAGTTTTAAAATTTTGGGACTAAATTATACAGTATAAAAATTTAGAATTTATGTGCGAAGTTTTAAAGTTTTAAGAACCAAATCATATATTCTAGAAGTTTAAAAACCTTTAGGTAAATGTGATTAAAATTTAGAATCAACGACCAAACAAAAGTTTTAAAAAACTAAGTTATATAAATGAGTGAAGTTGAGGACTAAAATAAGGAGTTACCCAATAGCGTAAAAATACCATTTACATGCTTATATTCAAGTATAAACGGTTAAATGACGAGCATTACCGAGAAAGTACCAACAATTTCTGTTTTCATATGCCTTCAAGAATACAATTTTTTGTAAAATTTTGATAAATTTAATGACAAATAGTTTTAAAATGACCAAAATATCATGCCACATATCAATTAATATTAATAAGTGTTCGATCATAATTACTCTTGAATATGAATTCAAATAAATTTTATTTTATACACATGATTAAATTTGAGCAAGAATTAACAAGTTAAAAAATGAAAGTATTGGACAATAATGTAAAAACGAAAACTGCATAAAATAATGAAGATTTTGAAAAGAAAAGCAAGGAAAAGAATGAACGGGAGGAGAAATGAATGATCAATATTCATCTTCAACTAAGTCTATCAATTACTTAGGAAATAATTAATGGACAAAAAAAAATTATATTTTATAAATTAATAAATTAAATAAAAAATTACATAATAAATATAAATTAAAAATTATAATAAAGTAAATATAAAATAAATTAAAGAAGATCGAGATCCGTAAAATAATTTTTTAAACTACTTGAGAAGAAAAAGATGTTTTTATTATATCTTTTTCTCGCGCAGAGTTAATTTATAATTATCTTAAAATTTGTGCCTGCACGTAGAAAAAAATTTTATGCTACATAAGTTTACCTTTGATAAAAAAACAAATACTATATAAAATATTTCATATGTTAATATTTTTCTCATGTGAAACAAACCAAAAACTTCTACAATTTTTCTTCTCAACAAGTGAACTTTGAGACACAAATTTTCATTCATTCTAATATTATTTTGAGCATTTAAATATACAATTTTAAAGCTTTTGCAAAAGAGAGCCCAAATCAATCAAAATCCTACACGCATACTAAATAAATCTTACTCAAAATTATACCTCAAAATAACATTTAATTATAGATTAAAATACCCATTTTTTTCAACAATAACAATCATAAAATGTCTTAAAGTAACTGTTGAAAGCTTCACCTGCAAGCATTAAGACATGACAGCTAAATTGAAAAAAGGGGAAAGGATATATATATATATAAACAATATTAAAAGTATCACCTAGACATTTAATAAATTTATTACCTTTTTTTTTTTTCTTTTTCACGTACTTGTGCCAACTTCAGACCCAGAAATAACATTCACACGTTTAAGTGTTAACTTCAATTAAAAATAGGGCTTTTAGCTTCACATTTTCAGATCATATCAGGGTCACAATTTGTGTCGGTCTTTGAGTGTTTGTTGACAAAGTAAAAAAAAAATTTAGACAACTTTATGTCAAGTAATTATTTTATAATATTCAAGAATAATATAACCTTTAAAATAATGAAACAAATAGTTATAAATTATAACCCAATTGTCATGTCATAATGGACACCCCTAGTCCATGTTCTTACTCCTTGCATATGAAAAGGTGGTGCATGTTACACATGAAATCCAAACTTGGGCGTTACAACTTACAACTGATGTGAGATTGTCAAAGAAGAGTTAGGTAACCTTCGAGCAAGTAAAGCATCAGATGCGTAGCCAAAATTTAAAAGTAAGAACCATTTATAAAGCAAAATCAAGCGTCATTCTTTTCCTTAATTTAACTCTTCCATCACTTCAAATTCTCAATTATCCCACCATAAAAAAGTTATAAAAACATTCCTTGTTAACACAACTACACAAGTCGATCCTTTATCTTTTGTACGAGAACAAGCTAGTCAAGTACTCCTAAGAAAACCCAGGCAAAACAGAGGGAGAGCAATTATGCAGCATCAAAACCCTTCACTACTCCCTGGCCTACAAGAATGTTTAAGGGCTTTCCTAAGCAAACTTAGGCATGTCCCATTTATTCGTCATGATATTAACCCTTCTGACAAAGGATCTATTATCAAGGCTGAATTTGTTGTTGCTCATAGTAATGGACGATTGGGTTCTGCAAAGTCAGCTTCTGTCCAGATCTTTAGTGGCACTTTAATTGACCCAAGTAAGTTAAATTACTAGTTATTATGTAGTACATAGAAATGTTCAAAAGAATGAAATTTGTGCAACTCAAGCATGATAACTTTTGGCTGATATATTTCTTTCTCTTTCTTTGATTTTCCAACCACAACAGAAACTGGGAAAGGAAAATTGAGTGAACAGGCATACCTTAGGCATGGAAAGATCATCGTAAGCAGTAACGGTGAAAAGAACACCAGATATGAAATCATGATCCCTGTTGAACCAGAATTTGGAATTCCAGGAGCTTTTACTATAAAGAATTTTCAAAAGCATAAGTTCTTCCTTCAATCTGCTTCCCTCCAAACTCCTGACAATCAGATTATTCAATTCGAATGGCTGTTCCTGGGTGTACCCAACTGAAAAGACTAAAACTTTTAGAACTTTCTTTGCAAATAATGTAAGTTGCATACCATATACATGATCTTGTGATTTGAAACATCTGTTTTCAAGATGATTGCATAACAGTACTGCTTGATGTTGTGATAGAAATATCTTCCAAATCAGACACCTGAAAGTCTAGTAAGATTGAGGAAAGAAGAACTTGTTTGTCTGAGAGGAGATGGAAGAGGAGAGAGGAAAGAATGGGATAGAATCTATGACTATGATTACTATAATGATCTTGGAAATCCTGATAAAGGTCCTGAACACATTAGACCTATCTTGGGTGGCTCAGAGTCTCATCCTTATCCTCGCAGAGTAAGAACAGGTCGACCTCCTAGCAATGCAGGTAAGCAAGTTAGCCGAAAAATAAATAAACCTGCAATGTTTTGGCTTTCTAATGCTGCATTTTTCCAAAAATTCTGAAGATATCGTGTGATTGTTTCCACCATTGTGAATAATGTTTAGACCCATCGATGGAGAGCTGGCCAGATCATATGGTTAACTTGGACATATATGTTCCTTCCGATGAGCGTCTCAACCCCAAGAAACTCTCAGAGTTGATAACACATTCAATCCAGGCTGCTGCACAATTCCTTGTCCCTGAGGCAGAATCCTTGGTCCAACGAGACTCTAGTAATTTTGAATCTTTTGATGAAATACATAACATGTTTTCTGAAAACAGAAATCAAATAGAGGAGGAATGGGTCACAGAGAAATTGAAGAAAATACTACCAGCTGATCTTTTAAAAGAAGTTACGAATTTGGCCAAAAAGAATCCTTTAAAGTTTCCACCACCTCAAATTATGGCAGGTGATTATCTAATATTACAATTAGTCCATACCTTGCATAATGTAAAGTCAATATGACTATAGTTTTAGACATTATGGTTCCATTTTACAGAAAATGAATTGGCATGGAAGAGTGATGAAGAGTTTGCACGCCAAATGCTAGCAGGAACCAATCCAGCACGAATCCGAAGCTTGGAGGCATGATTTATATATATTGGAAATTCTACTTCCATGTTTTACTTTCTTACTGTTCAGTATCGAATTAGAATCTAGTTAGATGTTTTAAATGCTTTTGCTCCATTCTGCAGATATTTCCACCGGAGAGCAAAAATGGAACTATCAGTTCAATAACGCAGTCAGATATAGAGCAAAATCTTGATGGGATCACTGTTGCTGAGGTGGCTAGCAGCCCTATTGCTTTTTATTTTTGCTTCTGCTTCTCTTTCAGGACAGATGAGCAAACTACTTAATACTGACACTATAATGTTCCTCGATGATAACATTTCTCATAAACAACACTTTTCCCCTTTAATTTCTTTGAAGTTCCTCATGTTCAAATTGTAATGTCACCAGGCATTGAACAGTTGGAGGATATTCATCTTGGATCACCATGACTGCTTCATGCCAGTTTTACAAAGAATAATAAACACAAATGGTATTTGTGTTTATGCCTCCCGTACACTACTATTCTTAAGGACTGATGAGACTCTGAAGCCAATAGCTATAGAACTAAGTTTGCTGAATCCTGATGGTGGGGATGAGATTAATAGAGTATTTGTTCCAGCAAGTAAAGGCGAAGCAGCAGCACTGTGGCAGTTTGCCAAAGCTCATGTTGTAGTTAATGACACTGTTTACCATCAACTAATCAGCCACTGGTAAGTTTAACAGATCAAGAATCCAAGTTTCTCAAGTTCCTCGGTTGTTTCTGGTTTTCCTTCCTAGTTTTCCTTATCCTTTATCAATAATAATGTGAGAAGTTACCTTTCAATGCTTTTTTTAGGTTGCATACCCATGCAGTGGTGGAGCCCTTTATCATTGCAACTCATAGACAGCTTAGTGAGATGCACCCAATTCATTGGCTGCTACATCCTCATTTCAAAGACACCATGCATGTAAATGCACTTGCTCGAAGTATACTCATAAATTCTGGAGGAATCCTTGAAAAGACTCTGTTTACAGCTGAAATTTCAATGGACTTATCAGCAGAGCTCTACAAGGATTGGAGACTCGATGAACAAGCCCTTCCAGTTGATCTACTCAAACGGTATATCCCTCCCTCACTCCCTCTGCGTGTGTGTGTCTGTCTCACATAGGAATAAAAGTCGCTTAGCTGTAAACAACCTTGAACCATTACATGCATACACGATTGAGGAGCTCATACCTTAGTTAATTTATAAATGGTAACAAAACCAGTAGGAAAGTCACTTTAGGGAGCTTCCAATTTCCTACATTCTCACGTAGTTATTTCAGGGGCATGGCTATAGAAGACTCAAATCCAAATAACCCAACCGGGATTCAGCTACTCTTCCAGGATTACCCCTATGGTGTAGATGGGCTTGAGATATGGACTGCCATCAAGACATGGGTCACAGACTTTTGCTTACTCTTCTATAAAGATGATTTGTCTGTAGCATCTGATGAAGAAATCCAAGCATGGTGGTCAGAAATCCGAAATGTAGGTCATGGTGATAAGCGCAATGAGACATGGTGGTACCAAGTGACTACCGTGTCAAACCTAATAGAAGCTTTGACAACGATCATATGGATTGCATCAGCACTTCATGCCTCGGTAAACTTTGGGCAATATGCATATGCTGGTCACCCTTTGAATCGTCCCACAACAGGCAGAAGATTCATTCCATGGGAAGGAACATTTCAATATGCTGAGTTTCTCACGAACCCAGATGCTTACTTTCTTAAGATGATGCCTGGAAAACTTGAAATGACCCTTGGTATGGCCCTAGTAATAGTCCTCTCAAGGCATGCATCAGATGAAGTGTATTTGGGTCAGAGGTCGTCATCCGTGTGGATAAATAATGAAGAGATCAGACAAAAATTTGATAAATTTAATAAAGAACTTCGAGATATAGAGAAGAAAATCACAGATAGAAATAATAATCCTAGTCTTAAGAATAGAAGGGGCCCTGCAAATATTCCATATGAACTTTTGTACCCTGACACATGCAATACTGAATCCAGAGGAGGCATCACAGGGAAGGGCATTCCCAACAGTACATCTATTTGACATGTTTATTGTGTATATATTGGAGGCAAATACATGAACTCCCAATTATTGTTAGTACTAAAGGTAGTAGGGAAAATACTCAAACAACATGACCTTAAAATTTCTTAGGAGAAACTGCCATGCATCAGACACATTGACAATTGAACTGTGGCAACTTTTTAATCAAGAAAATCGACCATGAACAGAAAAAGGTGTAGAATCAACTTTTTGAGGATGGCCCAGCACCATATCAGCAACCATTTCAGCTGTACCCAGAGCCTGGAAATAGGACCAAAACAAATCAATAAGTTCTCAACTTTCAGTACAATGCAACCAGCTAATACTTAATAAATTTACAAAATCCACATCTTCAGATGATGAAAGGTCACTTGAACCTAGTTTCCCAAACACAATAAAGACAGATTTTTTTTTTTGGTCCAGAACAATATACAGATTCAAAATATTAAAATTTCCACAAATTGCTCTTGTATATCATTTTTTTATCATCAGTAGCAGATTAACAAAGAATATTACCATAGAAAGTCCTCCTCCTTCATGCCCAGTTGCAAGGAACACATTTGACAACCCTGGCACGAGGCCAATTACTGGCTTTCCATCAGGCACTAGGACAAAAAATTATATTAAGAATTATGTTCAGCCGCTATATATAGAATTCTGCAGTCATCACTTCTAAATTTAGAGATTTAATAATCTGGATTTGGCTTTATTATAGGCTCTAAAAAGTGGGACTCACTGTAAGGTCGTAATCCAATTCTCACTTTTTGGCTTCCAATAAATTCTGATAAAGGTCGTTCTCTTAATTTAGGAAAGAATTCTGTAGCTCGCTCCCATATACGACTAATAATGAACTCTTCCACTTCAGTGCTGAAACCAGCAAACTGGCGACTGCTTCCTGACAATGCAAATAATCAATCAAAGATGACATACACTTTTTTAATAATATATAGGTGATTACATGTGCATACACACACAAACAAAGACACACAGAGAGAGGGAACTAAACATTGAAAGCTAAAAGAAGAATATTACATGATTATGCAGTCAGTTCTAATGCAAAAACTCTACAAAGACCAGGAACAGTTATCAGGTATTCATAATTACAAATATTACTTTTATGTGCAAAATAGAAGAAATTGTCGTTACTACAAGCAATGATGCTCTGGTAATTCTTAATATATATTAGTACTTCGTAACGGAGAAGAGATGATTAAAATTACCAAGCACAAGGTTCCCCATTGTATCCATAGTGGCTGTCATTGAAACAGACAAGGTCTGCCCATGATCAAATACTTCCGAATTCAAAGTACTGGGAAAAGTCGTGGTTTGATGATCAACATATCCTACCTCCATTAGACCATGATTAAGTTGAAGGGAGTTGAAATTCTCAAGCACAAGTAGGTGACCCTGTTATGCAGATTAGTAAGGAGTTAAACTGCAGTTCTTGATTCCTGAAAAACTTGAGGGAAATGAAACATATAATCCAAATCATGTCCTGATCTCCTCGTCAAGACATGCTCACTGTTCACTACCCTACAAACACAATGGTTTTAATTATATATGAAATTTATTTATCAAAATTATGGAACTACTACCTGAGTCACGATTTATGTGGCCTTACCTGCAGATGTGTTTTACTTTTTTTTCTTTTATTTTCCATATAATATATGATGTTTAGCAGGGAAAGTTTATAACAGTCATGAACAGGGTTGCAGTATGTAAATCATGTTATATATACCTTCTAGTAAAAAAGACTTAGTTTAAACCCTTATAATGAATAAGCCACGAGATACAGACTCTAAGCAGAAGTTAGAATCCAGCAGTAGGGATAAAATAAAATAAGATAATTAGGACATAAAATAATGAACTAAAATAAGATATTACCAAGAGTCTTGTGCCTTTATCTAGCACTAAATTATCATGTACACTGATGCCTAACTTGTTAAAAAGCAGATGAAACAACAATTACTTTCCTTTTCCCTTTCTTATTCTTTTGCTAAGAAAATCCTGTCATGTACTTGTCAAAACAGCTTAATTAATCTTAATATTTCAAGACAAAGTTAGTAGACGCTATAATTTCAAACCTTTCGAGGTTTTACAGGGACATCCAGTGCAATTTCTGATTCTCTGAGCAGGTCACGCATCAAAAATCCACTCCAACAACCAGCTGCAACTACAATAGCCTTCTTACTATACAAAGTATTTCTGGAAGTCTTAATAGCAACAGCTTCCCCACCGCTACTTGATCTAGAAATATGAAAAGTAAATACAACTATCATAATTATACTATCACCCTCTTATTGCAATTTCGATACCAAACTCTAAGTCTGCCTTTATAACTTCAAGTTCAACCATAGAGGAAGACAACAAACCTTAATAAACTTGTCACAGGATCATAAAAGAACTCTGCATATCTGCCTTTCGATGAAAATTGTCGATTAGCCTGCATACAGTTGGTGAGCATATTGAGGTTAACGAAACACAAAGCTATACAATGATAATTATTATATTATTTTGCAAAGAAAAAAAATAAAGCACCTCTTGAATAAACATAACAGCACGTTGAGCATCAATTTGGCAGTCATCAGGTAGAAATGCAGCCCCACTATCTTCCTCAACCAACAGAGAAGGTTCCTCTAATAACAAATCACTGCCAGAAAGATACTCTGCCCTCAATCCTGCATCACGTAGCAGCTTCACCCTCCTTTTCAGAACATCTAACTCTTCTGTGTTTCCACCAATTAACATGCTTCCTGAAGAAGACAGTACAATTTGGTATCGTTATGTTATTGATTATTACAGCCTTTAAAAGAACAGACTAAGAAACTTTCACATTTATACGCATCCATTTGAAATTTATGAAAGAACATCCAAACATCAATTTTATTGCATTGGTACTCATTCAACAACTATTTTTCCCGCAACTCATTCTTATCATCTCATTGACCGTATTACGAATTATTTGGCATTTTTATGCTCAATCCGCATTTGATAAACTCGACAGCATGGGAATACATAAATAAAAGAAAACTGAAGCTAAGCAGAAAGAACTCAACAATAAGGTTATATACATCAAAGACAAGGGACACGTTTTTGGGGTACCTGTGTTCTTCCAACCCAAAAGCTCGAGAGGATCTAAGCCTTGTTTACGTAAACTCTCAGCCAACATTGCCCACAGCTCATGGCTTCTTAATGCTAACTCCCAAACATCACTCTCTGGAGTCTTGTGCGCCATCCAAATGTAACCCTGCCCTGGAAGCGGCTCAAATGCCAAACACAAGATGAAGTTTCTCTACAAACAATCTGAAATTTCAAAGAGGCAACGACAAAATTTTCCCGAAATGACTTGTTGAATTTTTGTAGCTATTTTTTTTTTTTTTTTTTGAAAATTATCAAAAATAACACCCCTAAAACTAGCACACAAATAATATTAAACTTTCAATTTAAACTTAAAATATTGAAAGTTCAATATTAAACGGTTCTAAATTATCGTTGTCCAATTCTAATCGGGTGAATGTTCAAAAAAAAAAATGACATATTAATTATTTTTTTAATTATAAAAATATAAGTTTAACACAAACGTGCTAATTTTATTATTTTTTGAATAGCTTTAATTTTGTTATTTTCCCTTTGTTTTTTTTCAACCAAAGGAAAGACTAATAAACGAGAAAAAGTACCAGCACCGGTAGCACCAGAACAAGGGACAGCCTTGTCAACAACGGCAACAGAAAGGTCCGACCCGATTAAGAACTGCCGGGCGATTGTCAAGCCGATAATTCCAGCTCCGATTATCACAACGTCGAAACTCTTATTAGATGCAGATAACGGGTAATAAACGGAGCATCTAACCGAACCAGGTCGAATGGATCGAGAGATATCGGTAGAAAGAGAAAACCATTTTTGAGGAAGTTTGAAGAGTAAGCTTGATTGATACCTGAAGCTGGGGAGGTTATTACTAGGCAAGGACAAAACGTTGTCGTTCCTAGGTAGTTTATAACAAGAGCAAAAGGATGAAGCTGAAGCCATTGACCTGTAAATGTGTTACTGTTATCGGTATCGAGTTATGCTTACTTAGACTGCGAAGTGGGAGCTGGATTGTGAAAAGCAATATATCATAATACATCTCAATCACGAGCTATATATTTTTCAAAAAATTTATTAATTATAATTTTATTAAACATTAAATAATTATATTTTTCAAAAGTTTAATTACAATAATATTGCCTTGTAGTTTACTTAAAGAGAAATTCTAAAAATCCAAAAATTTACTACGAGAACATCCCTTTAAATTATTTAATATTTTAAATATAATAAAATGACAAATTTAACTTTTACTTAAACTTAAAAAATACACTCACACCCACACTCACACCCACAGGGTCTCAATTTCACATCCCACTTCTTAGATTAATTTCATATATCCCATTCTTCTTCTACTCACCTCCATCTCATCTCATCTCCATCTACATATTCATTAATAACTCTAAATTCACTCTAAATACTAATTTCATACATCAAACTTTTGCTAACGGAGATGAAGTGTGATCTTGATAAGATAGTAGATGGGATGTATGAAATTAGTTTAAGAAAGTGGGATGTATGAAATTAGTTAAAGAAGGTGGGATGTGGTGTTGGTGTCTGTATGTGGAAATTGTATTTTTTAAGTTTAAGTAAATATTTAAATTTACTTCATTTTATATATATTTAAATATATTAAATAATTTAATGAAAATTTCGTATAAATTTCGGAATTTTTCGAGAATTTTTTACTTAAAATACTATAACATTATTTATTCTAAAAATAACAACAATTTCTTATTAAATACAACTTCACATTCATAAACTTTTCCAATCGTGAACGATGAAGTCTTTGCTTGACTCCTTGCATTTAAGCATAGTACGAACTACGAAGAACGAGTACTTATGAACTCACCTCTAAAAAGCTGACGATAACGACATCACCTAGTAAAGAAATATATATTACTGAGTAGTCCTCGTACTTGAACAAATTAGAGCTCTTTCACTTAACAAGTTTATCTTGAGATAAATGCTATTATCACCAAAATTAACCTTCATTTTTATACTCATACTATTTATATTATAATATATTAATACATGATAAAATTATTTAAAAAATTAATTTTTTTTATTTTTAAAAATAATTCTATCTCATAATATAATTTATAATATAAATACAAAAATAAAAATGAATTTACGTATGAGTAACATTTTTCCTTCCCTAAAGTCTTAGTTTTGCTTTTACTTTGGAGGTCTATCATGAGTCCGGCGGGAACAAGTATACTAATAAGCCCCGCATCAATCTTGAGAAGTTTTAGACAATGCTCTTTGGATATGAACAAGTATCAGTTTTTTTGTGATTTAACTACATTTTTTTTTTTAAATATTTATTTTTTCAATCAAATTTTTTAATATTTATTAAAAAGTAAAATTAGTTTTAAAGAAGTAAAAAATTTCTTTGTATAAATATCTATTTAAAAACATAACATTAATATATGTTGGATATGGATTATCTAAATTTTGAATTTGCAATAATCAGCTACTGCACCCAAATAGTTAATTGCGGAAAGAAAAAAATATATATATTTCTCATATGCAAATAGCTGCAGTTTCGATCATCCTTAAATATCAAGTTCATTGCATATTTACGTGTCAATGAGATTAAGCCTACAACAGAAAACTTATTAGCATGCTTTTTCCTTCAAGATGTTCTAAGAACGATTAGTTGATTTACTTCATTTCGCATTATCGAAGCTCGTGGGAAGGGTGAAAAAATTATAAGTAAACATGTGATATTTTACTTTTCCAGCATACTATTATTTGACTACAACTATGATAGATTTAAAAACGTTTGGTCTAATTGCAATTCAGATTGAAATGTGTATTAAATAAATAGTCTTATAAATAGTATTTATCCTATTATATCATTCAATAATAACTTACTTTCTTTTTCTTTTTCTTTTATTATATAATGCAAAATTATAGCTGAAAATACATAAGAGTGTATTTGACAAGCAGAGTCAAAAAGTGTTCGTAGAAATTCAGGATTGAAGGCGAGGCTGGATTATGCCACGTGGAACCTCAATTAACCAATCATTCTTATACAAATACAGAATACATACTCCAAATTTGTAAGCAATTTCTTAGTTTTGTAGCCGAGTAATACAACTGCAATAGTTGAGCAAAACTAATAAAGCATGAAAGACAATTTAATTGCATTTAGCAACAACAAAAATAGACGAGTTAAATTGCAGTAAGATTTCACCTTCTTTGCTTCATAAAGTATGACTTGCTTTTTTTATTTTTTTTCAGGTAGAGTTGCGTGCTAATAAAGTCATCGCTTTCTTTTTCTCAAGATTTGAGCATTGAAGCCTTCAACTGTGAGGACTCATCTCAAATGATAAAGGGGACTATAGCAGATTACTCTCAGCACTAATTTAATGATAAATAATGAACAATCTTTCAGTCTATACTAGTTACATAATACAGAGATTCTTTTCACAAAATGAAACCACAAATCAGAGTTCATCAAAATTTATCAGAGAGTCATTAGACCAGTAAATTTCTTTTGGGTATCTTCTGTGGTTAGCTTCATCAATGGATTCAGGGTTTTCCACAGCTTTGTCCAACGATTCTCTTAAATCAGCCTCCCATATCCCCAATTTACACGCTCTCCTGTAAGTGTCATAAGACACTGCTCTCAAGCCTTCAGAGACCATCTCCTTTAAGAATCCACATATCTCATCACTATTAATAACATCCAGAAAATGTTTAGACAAACCAGGTTGCCAGAATACAACAATGCCACAATTCTTATCCACTAACCTAACATCAAATTCTTCAGAGAAAACATCATGTGAACGGTGCAGCAAGCCCTTCAACTTTCCAGCAGTCACCCCACTTCCATATCCCCACAAGAAAACCAATTGGTCACAGTTAATTTTCCTTGTGTTTTTTGCCCAGACTGTCACATCCTCGTCAATTGATTCTTGGAAGCTGGTAGAGAATGCGCTAAAAATGTTTGAATGCTTTTCAAGAGCTGGAGGTAAGCGTTGATTATCAGATACTGTATCACTACAGGAAATTTTCAATATGGAGCAAAGCTTTGCGAACAGGTAAGATATCCTTACAACATCATGTCCATGAACGTTGCATTCATTTCCTGCAACTGGTAACACATAAAATGGTTCTCAGTTTAATTATAATGATAATGGCAAAACTGTGATACTAGTCACACAAAATTAAAGCAAGGTTCTTGACTAGTAAATTCTACAAGTAACGAAGATTGACCGACCTTGGGGTGAGATTTCAATGTCAACTGGTGCAAAGAAATGATTATCCAAGTAGGAGACTGCTACAGGTATGCTGTTCTTGTTTCTTAGGGGAGCAATAACCTTCACAAGATGATTGACATCAAAAATGTAGGGGAAAATCTGGCGTATGGAGCTTTCGAACTCATCTACTTTACAAGGTAAAGGAGCAAGGAATTTTGAATGAATAAATGCAAAATCTGCACAATACAAAATGTATTATGAGATGAATAATACAGGAAAAGAACAAGCCAGCATCTTTATTTCATTTAGAAGTTCATTAACCAGAGATACACCATTTAGAGAATTTTGGGAGACAACAGGTTTCTGTGAAGCAGAAACCAAATCGATCACCTCTCGAAAGCCACTAAGTTTCTTGTTTTGTTCTTCTTCAAGGCATTTGAGCTCTTCCTGTGAATTAAAAGCCAGAAAAGAAAGAAAGATGGAGAAGATGTAATTACAAAAAGTCTTATCATTCATTTTTTGTAATAATTATATTCACAAATACCTCAAACAAGTCTTTATCCTCTTTTGAAGTTGTTAAAATCACACGAACTGCCTGAGTTCCGCCACCCTTTGCCGGGATAACCAAAAGAACAATATCATCAGAGAACTCTTGCAACATCTGCAGCCAATCAGATTGGGGAAGATCATGCTCTGATATACCTGTACTATGATCAGGGGAGACAATGCCTCAACTATAGTATCTAAATGTACATTAGATCAGTTTACCTCTAAAGTGAGCTGCACTTGACGTTCACTGCAGACATCTATTTTCATGCATGGTCTAGATCCATAATATTCATATTCCATGATAATTTTTTTTAAGGTAGTCAGAAGAGAATCTGTATACGACATTGAAAAATTTAGAAGCATAAGAGGAAAAATAATAAAACAAAGATCTGATCAAGAAAGCTTCTAATGAAACATATTTCTTACCATCTTTCTTCGCACTTGATTCTTGACACGAATTTTTCCAAATTTTAACTCTTGATTTAATTCTTTCAACAAAAATTTTGTCGGCAACACTTGGAGTAGAATTGAGAATCTCTACACAAGAACCGGGTATTGGATTCCCAATTCGAACTTTAGCTGCAGATTCCTGTACTCTGGATAAGTATGATATGCCTGTAAGAGAAAGAAAGAGAAGTTCCAAGCACCAAACTAAGATACTTTGCAATATCAAGCCAGAGTGATACTTTTCTAAGGTGTAGAATTGATATGACAAAGGAATCTCATATTCTGTAAACTAATTCTTGATATTAGTCTTTCTTCTAAACTTTGCCTGAAAATGTTTTCTTCTAAACATTACCTTTCAATAATAACGATGTGACATCTATATACTCTAAATCAAAACTAAATGTCCAGAAGTTAAATTATTCATGACAAGGCCTACCATCATATATGCAGGCATTAAAATCAAAACCTTCTCGAGCCATAGAAGTCAAGTGTGATGGTTGACATGAAAAACTGTAAGATGGCATTCCAACTTTCCATTCATCCCTAGGAAACAAAAGAAAGTTGTATCTGCACCAAAAACAAGAGAGAACAATATATTTGGGTCAATATACACTAAAGGCCTAATCTGCATGAAACCACATCCTAAACTCACAGAAATGTATATGTAGATATTTGAAGTCATATAAATTGAGAGATATACTTTCCACAAAACCATCTAATGAAATTTATTTCACTTTGATAAATTATTGGAGGGCACAATATATGGTACGGTGCAGAGTAACAAACACTTTATCAGTTTTCAGTGCCAACTTGTTAGAGTTTTGTAGCTGCCTCTCAGTTTTCAATGCTTCTTGGCTCTCATATTTCTGCCATCCAGATCTACAAATTCACCTGCTCTCAAATTTACAGCTCTTGCATCAAATTTTCTATCTTTGATCTCCTGATATTAGGTGGCTAGACAAATACCCTCATATAAAATTTATGATTTCCCCAAAATCTTGGGTGAATACGAGTCTACAATGACGAGTGCTAAATTGTGATAGCTGCTCGTAGTTTTTGATAGTAATTTGTTGCCTGATTTGAAAGGCTTGAAACTCTATGCTTATCTAGGCAGGCAGGATCCAAAGCATTTACCTCGGTAGTGAAATGGTTTAAGTTGAGCTATAATATTATTTTTCAAACATGTTTATAAATCTTCTGTACTGTTGCATGGGAGTACAATGTCTCGCTCAAAAAAAAAAAAAAAATCTACGCTTGAAGCTTCCTAATATTTCTGGTTAAGAAAAAGACACAACAACAAACACCTTAAATGCATAATTATAACGAATTACGAAGAAATAGCAAAGTCCTTCCATGTGCAACATCTAGAAATATTAAATGATTCACAATAAAACCCATCTTCAGTTTTCGATTCTATACCATTTTCCACCAAGATATAGTATTCGCAGAGAGCCACTTAGCAACAAGAACATACTATTTGCTTATATAAAAAACAAGTAAAAGCACCCAAATACTCACGGGTGAGCAATGAGCTTGGAGGCTCTTAGAATGAAAGGGCAGACAGCGAACTGAAGAAGCTGGAAACGTTCAGCAGCGTACTTGGCTTTGCAATAGGCAATGTCCGCCGTATCAAAAGGCAGAGCACGGTGCCATGGCGCGGTAAAAGATCCTGTCTTCTGCAGCGACACGGCCACAAAATCACAGCTGGTTATGTGTTGCTTGATCTCCTCTAAGCACTCTGCGAAGTTGACCTTAGTCACTTGCTTCACCGCCCATTGCTTAGGGACCTCGCTACAAAGGAAACGTCTCTGTAACAGAGACGCCATGGTTTGCCACTCGTCTTCGGCCCTACTTTCAATCTCAATGAATCTTCGTGTAAATTACTAACCCGAAGTCTAGTGACTAGTATATCGTTGCCATAGTTTTACGACTTGTCGTTTCTGTCTAAAACTTTAGAACTTACACATTAATAAGGTAAATTCTATTTCTTGCCTTTTTATAATTTATTTTTAAATATCTGCACAACTTGAATCGTTATCGTTAGAAAATATGTACATATCGTTAGTTATTAAATAATAAATAAACTTGTGATAATTTAACTTATGATTTAATCTGTATTATAAAGATCGTATCGATATAATTTAAAAATAATAATCACAATTAATACATGCAAGTGCAAATTCAGATATACGACTTGAACATAAGAGTAACCGGCAACGAACCTTTTCAAATAAGATTTTATCATAAGTACGATAAAAGATAAATTGAAGGAAGATTGTACAAATAACTCGTTGAAAAATATGAGAAGATGATGTAAGAGTTACGACTAAAAGATGTAATTTTATAAAGATCGGATCAAGTACTTAAAAATATGGACAGATCATATCTTTAATATGTACGAAATGAGTTGGATGATCATCGAGTCAAAATACAAAGTATCAAGAAAAACACTAAGTATTTTTATGGAACCTAATATTCTATTTCAGAACTCTAGCATCTCGTGTATGTATCAAAATTTTGTATTTATCACATGATGGCACTTGTAACTTTTTTCTAAAATATAAATTTAGTCATTCTTAACGTGAAAAAATTATTTAAAAATAGTTATTATTAAAATTATTTTTTATTAATGATAATTTTATTTAATGTAATATAATTAATTGTAATAATATATAAATAATTATATATTTATTTTGATAATAATAAAAATAATTATGATGATATTATTATGTTTTTAAAACTTATTCTTATCGTTTGCTTTTGTATTGAGTAATGCTCCTAATAGTAACTTTATTAATGTGTAAGAAGACGGATTCAACACAATTGTCACCCCTTCGAAATACAATCAGATTTTGGTTTAGGTTATGCATATAAGCTAAGTTACCAAATCTTTAATCATTAGTAAATAACGTGGGATACTTTCTATATGCACTAACAGGTGATACCAATTTTTATTTATTTATTGTTGTTTAGAGGAAGCCACTTGATCACATGAAATAAAAATAAATGCATTAAACATATATTTTTTAATTTGATGAATATTTTTTAAGGGTTTAAAAATAAAAAAAATAAGTGAATTATATATACAAAGAAAGGAATAAATAATCCATGGCCACAGTTTGGCAAATAACTTGCTCCTGAAGAGTGCTTAGTATTATGATTATGATGGTTGATATTTGAAAATTGACTCGACAAAGCCATAATCTATATAAATATGAACATAGTGAGAATCTCAATCTTGTAGTGTATAAAATGCTTTGAATAGAAACCCTGTCAATTGATTTTCTACTTTGCACTTTGCTCACTCGAGTGGCTTGAATGGCTTCTACTGTTTTAGCTCATAATGTAGCCAGAAGACTTCCAATGCAAATTTTAAAGGTTACAATTCAAATCCAAGAAAGCTGTCCTCCATTCTAAATCAAACTTATTTTCTCTGCTGTGATTTGTATTATTGGATAAAATATCCATGTATCTCAGCATGAAAAGTAGTGTAGATAATAATCAAAAGCCACTCTCTTTTTTCCATCAAATTTATATTTTCTTCTCTCAGCCATATCCAACATGACAAATTCAAAGTTTTTGGCCAGCCAAAAACCTACTGTAGAGATCCAATGCCTCTTGCGGCTTGTACTCAGGAACAGTGTGTCCAGCACCCTGCACCACATCAAACAAATAGAATCACAAGTGATAGCATTCCCAGACCACTAAAGTTGAATCTTGAATTCGTACAGTAAATCAAGGCAGATAAGGATGTGGACCCAAACTTCCGTCAAAATCAACATAAATGAAAAAGGAAAAGAAAAAAAGGTAATGTGTTTCTGACCTTTATGGTTGCAAAGGTGAGGTTATTTTCATATCCCTGGGTATATCTACAACCAACATTGATGAACACAAAACAAAATTTAAAGTCATTGGGGTTCATTAAATGAAAGTCAAGAAATTTTATGGTAAATTTCACAGATGTAGCATGAAAAAGGCAGGTAAAGTACCCGGCAACTTGTTTATTGGAATACCAAGGTCTCCACTCATCCACAATCTTATAACCTACTGATCTTGTCCAAGCTTCACTCCCAGTGTATGGAACACACATATCATGATCACCACTGCCAAAAAATAGAAAGAGAATCAATAGAAGAAAATTGGCACATAATATCATCATAGCTTTGCTGAGTTCCTCAAAGGCATGGTACTAATCTTTATCCTTCAGAAATTCTTAGGTTTAAAGGCTTTACAGTTCACTGATCATTTGGTAAGGAAGTTATTAGAACAAAACAAGAAGTATCTTTTATTTCTTTGTCTTGAAAAAGGCCTGATTAAAAGGTTCCACAAGCTGTTTTAGGTAAGCAGATTGTGTTCAGCCCAAATTGCAGCACATGAAAGCATTTAAAACAGGTTCTGGGAAGCAGAGCAGAGTAAGATTGGCAGCATCTTAGAATCTGAGACCATTTTTTTTTAATGTTTGCCAACATTTCTAAAACAGAGTAAATCTCCATTTTGTTTCCTTTTTCTTTACAATAACTCGACAAAATTATGTTTGATTTTAGTTATTCAGAAGAGAGAGGACTTAGATTCCTCAGTATCTATCCATTATCTCAACTAATGCTGCAGAAAGTCTTCAAATATTTCCTTGTTTTCTCTCATGAAACTCAATTTGTTCACTATTTTTTAAACTCAAATTCAATTAAAAGAAACATTTGAGTCCAAGAAACAAACTCAGACACTAGTCAATAAATTGTAACTCATGTGGTGAATTACCTGAATATTAATGCTCGGTATCCCTTGGAAGTTAGGATCTTGTGGTATGGTATCATGCTCCCGGCATCGTGATAAAGTAATATTCTATCTGTACACAATTCCCATGTACCAGCCAAGAACTCCTATAGTGTAAGAAAGAAGATAAGCCCATCATTTCTGAGTCACTTAGTTAAATGATATTTCAAAATACACATCCGAAACTTACTTCTGCAGCATGAATAGTTTGCCTAACTGATTTGTCATTCAACCATGATGTTGCAACCTCGTCATCCTAAGGAGAAAATTATAATTTAAGGACATCTTTCAGAAGCAAATTGCAGAGGAACTAAGCAAACCACCATGATATTGAAAAGTCATGATAAGATAGGCCATCAATACAGAATGTAACAACAACAAATGGATATGAACCATAAAAAGGCAACAAAGAAAAGGGCAACTAACGTGCACATCATGACAACAATATATGGGCCTGTGGCAATGTCAGGAAAATAATTGGCAATCAAAAGAAGGAAGAACACAAGAAAAGACTCTCATTTTCTAAAAGCTTAAGTGGCAAAAGGAAGTCAAAGTTCTACAGGCTACCTGATGTAAACAAACTATGATTTATGATTTCATAATTTTATCTAATTGATTTTTTTAAAAAACCAAGCAGGAAAGTGGAGGAAGGCGAAAGATGGAGGAAAAAGAAAAATCAATTAGTAGAAATGCAAGTAACATACAGTGCAAGGAACATTGCCGCTGTTAAGAATCTGTGGCCAAGTTGGAACAAGTCCCTCTCTAACAGGAGCTCTAAAAGGCCAGGCACGACCAAACATTCTTTTCCTCACAGCAAGAGGTCTTTCAGTCTCACCTAATTGTCGGAAGCTGGTTGGCAGTCTAGAGTTAACAGTTTTAATCATTTGTGCACTTGTGTCGTGGTAACAAGGTTCCAGAATGTCATATACGTTTAATCCCTCTAATTCCTGCGATTAATTTCAAGAAATTAAGTAAATCCAAAAACATATGATTCACATCTGTAAACTCTTTTTATGCCTTTTAAATAACTTATATCACCTGGTCAACTTTGATAAGCTGTGTTGAACAAGTTTCACTGAGCGGATTGTAGTAATTTCCATCACACTTAGTGATCACCTCCTGTTGTATACAGCATGCATGATTAGAAAGATAACTTTTAGAATGGATAAGACTCATAAAGTTTATTCAGGCTCATGTATTGACTCATTCAATAGAACTTTGGGAAAATTGGAGAAAAAATGTTAGTTAATTACAATCGAGGAATTCTGTTCCCACCTCAAAGAGATCATCTGATATTAGTCCCATTCCATGTGCAAAGGGAACCAAAGCATTGCCATCAAACTTGTCATCTGTGACTCCATTACCCACCATATAACCCTGTGTGCAGTTACTTCAGATTTAAG
The DNA here is from genome assembly GCA_029378325.1 of Elaeagnus macrophylla. NCBI lineage: Eukaryota > Viridiplantae > Streptophyta > Magnoliopsida > Rosales > Elaeagnaceae > Elaeagnus > Elaeagnus macrophylla. The sequence goes on along the minus strand of CM055649.1, from coordinate 22,480,168 downwards.
CAGTATAAACTAAAGTTAAACAAACTCAAAATGCAGACACATACCTTCAAATTAAGTTTAGGCTTTGTACCTGCATCAATTCCTGTAAAAAAATAATAATAATAAGTCTAGCTTCAATTTTAATCCTAATTCGAAGACTAGAAAAATCATGTCATCATAATTTGTTTGTTAATAATTACCTTTTGCTACTTCATAAGCTAGAGTTGGAACATAAATTCCAGCATATGACTCTCCTGCTATAAAAAATGGATTGGAGAGGAACTCTGGGTACAATTCAAACCACTGTTTTGGATTATAACAATTTGCAGAGGTATTAGAAACTTGGAGACATCAAAACATGCAATCCAATTATATGCTTAGATCTAATAATTACTCCCTCATTACCTTCAGAAGAAACGTATGGGAATCGGAGGCAGTCTTTAGATCACCAGTAATATACTCAGTCTGGTTCTTTGAGTAAGAAAACCCAACACCAGCAGGAGAATCCAAATATATAATGTTGGAAACCTAAACGGAATCAGATTTATAAAAAAGTTAACTTCACATACAACAAAGGGGAAAGATAAATCAAAGAATACATCAATATTCAGGAGTAACGTTCATTATTATAATATCTACAGAAAAAATTTACTCTCATTTCTCACTTAAGAAATAACTATTATAACCTTAGACCAGCTGTATGGATTAAGGTGGAGTTTGGGAAGATCTCCCTTAGTTTTTGCAGCTTCAAAATTGAATGGGCCTGCATAATGTGTTGGAAGTTGGAAGTAATGCTTCATATTTAACAAACTAAGAAAACAAAAATCATAGGATATAACATTAAGCAGAACCCAGTAAATTGATAAGTTAAAAAGCCCTTCATAGAGATATATTTATCTAGTTTTGTTTGCTAGGTTTAAAAGAAATAAAGGTAACCCATTTTAGGCAAACGCTAGATTCCAAGAAGAGGACCAAAATTATTGGTGAAAATACTAAACAATTCCTGCATGAGATGGCTTAGGCACGATATCCCTTAAGATCAAAATAAGATATATGAACTTTTCGGTGAATACAAGGGACAAAGAGTCACATCAAATTACCCAACATGGTTTGGTTGTTAGTGAATCACTTATCTTCCTGTTAATCTGGGAATCGACCAGAATTACTCGGAGAACTATCAAAAATTACCAAACAGCAAGATCCAAGAAAATGGGATTTACTTTCATGACAGAAATCGTATGAAAACACAAACAAAGAAACAAATCGAAGAAATAACAGAACCAGAATTTGATAAACGTACCATGCTCGTAAACAAAGCCATCAAAGCTGGAGCATCCGGGTCCACCATTAAGCCAAAGAACCACAGGATCATCTAAAGGTTTCCTTTCCGATTCAACGAAATAATAAAACAGGTTCTTCCCATGATTTTCATCAATTGTCACATATCTTCAATAAATCCCAGAAAGATTAAGGTTACATAATGTAAACAATTTTAAAAAATTAATAAATTGTGTAATTTTTGAAATGGGAAAATAGTAAAAAAGCAATACCCAGAATAGTGTTTGGAAGGAAAGGTTCCATTGAACCCAGGCAGCTGAGTAAGGAGAGCGCTCTCGGGAACTGATTGTGTAAGTATAAAGAAGTACATAAACAAGATGGAAGCTATTGAGAGTTGCAAAAAACAACTGTGTGTGAAATGACTGAAGATAGCCATGACCGCTTTGTGACTCCGGTATGTTGGCAATTAGATAGCCAAATTGACTAAGAAAATAATTCTATTTATCATATCAATCACAGTTGTAGATAAATTTATATGAATAAGGATTGTGATGGCTACATGCAACTTGCTAAAATTCGTTGCTTCAAGCTAAGAGAAACTGATAATGAGAGAGAAAAAGACATACATACATGTTAATATATTTGACGTAAATAATTTTTTAATTATTTTAACATTTATTACATTGTATGTAGTAGGTTATTGCATATAACTTTACTCATAAAAAAATGATTTTTGCCCTTTCTAATTTGAAAGTTGACTGGCCTAAAAGAACGTGCCCAAGTAGGATTGGATCATTGTTCAGTTAAGATGATAATGTGGTCAATTGGTGGATAACACTTGAAAAGTAGTACTCTTACTTGTGTCATGGGCTTTATTTGAAAGTTATGAGGATAAGTAGGTGGAGTTTTGGCGTGAATATAATGAAGGTAATCGGAGAAAAAAGAGTGTCAAAATAGAACAAGTCCAATGAGATTATGGGAAGGGGTATATTTCAATTTAATTATTTTATTTTAATAAATTAAATATATATATATTTTTTAAATTAATATATATTAATTACCTAACTGTTACAAATTACAAAAATAAATAATTTAGTCATTTTTTGGATAAATTTTTTTTAAAAAAAAAAAAAAACTTAAATTAAATCGAAATAAACCTTACTAACATGAGTCTAATACATGTTTGAATAAAAAAATATCTCAAAAAAATAAAAAATAATTAAAATAAAAAAAATTGGGCTAAAATACCTAAAATATTTAATTATAATAATTATATAATTAATATATATTAATTTAAAAAAAATATACTAAAGTATTCAATTTATACAAACTAATTGAATATAAGTATACTTTTTTCTTTTATCTTAACTTTTTTTTTTTAAGAGAAGAAACTTTCATTAAATAAAATCAAAACAATAAGAATTTAGTTTATATTCAACAAATATAAATAAAATAACTATAACAAAAAACAAAAAATCAGCTTTTATCTTGACCGTCATTTTCTATGGGAAACTTGCCAAGGAATGGAACAATAAGGGCACGCACGATATGTGTGATGTTATAGTTTGTCGTATATATCTAGTGTGACAAATTGGAATCTAATAGAAAGAGTCCCAGAGGAATAATTACTGTACTTTTACCCCCCAAGTTATTTGCGCTCTTTTTCCTGGTGGTGTGTTCATTTTTTACTTTTAAAATAGCAAATTTAGTTTTTGTTTTTTTTCCCCCTCATATTTTCATTGTATAAGAAAATTATGAGTTTGGAATATTAATTGTTGTTATATGTGTTGTCTAGTGTTTACCATTCGCAAAATGTTACTTGTATTGCTGTTGTTGTGGTGTGTGTTGATCACTAAATTAAGATAAGCCTGAGTTGTGTTAACCTCAAAAATAAAAATAAAAAATTGTGTTCATATGTCTGTCGCTTTTGAAAAATCGTACAAGAAACTATAAAAACAGGAGATTAGATCTAACTTAGAAGCAATTAATTGGCATTGAATGCATAGAAAGATGAAGGAAGCAATATAATGCTTTTGGTGAGAAACTGCAAAAACAGAAAGAAAAAAATATACAACCAGGAACCAGCCACATAATTTTATCCATGAATTTGAATTATAATTTATAAAGATCATTAATTTCCAAGTGAGGAGTACGATGAAAAGAAATATTACAAAAGTAGAAAATATGGATGGAAATTGACGAAAATAGGCCTTGTGTCTGTAGCTAATTTATTTGATTGCCCATAAAAAACTTTAACACGTTTCCTCCCCTCAACATAGTTGAATCATTGCACAAAACAACTACAGAGATACCACTGAGCATGGTTGAGTTGAGTAATTAAATTGTTTGGGTACTTAGATAAAATAATACCATAAAATTTATAAAATTAAATAAATTTTAATATTAAATAAAATTAAATAATTATAATTAAATTTAAATATAGTTTAATTAGATAGTGTTTAGTATAGGATAATAAATTAAATTTTTTATATTAATTAAAAATATACGAGCGAATGTATAGTTTGAAAGTTTTAAATATATTATTTTTATTATTTATTATACTGTATGTAAAAATTGCATATGTGTTCAACCCTTTATGTTTGAATTATATCTCGTCTTCGTCGTGATTGACATCTGACATGTGTTTGAACATAAAAGTTCGTGAAGTTATAGAATTAAGAAATAAGAGGAAAAAATATGAAAAATTTACTAATTATACTTAAAATTTACAAAAATTTATTAATTTTAAAGATGAAATATTAAAAACCTAATAATTATTTAAAAAAATACTAAAAATTCAAAATTTTTAAAATTGTTAGAAATTTATCAACGTAATATACAATAAATGAAGTTATGTATACAAAATTTTGATAATTTTCAAAGCATTGAACTTGTTATGAAATTTTTAATAATTATTGGACTTTTAGTATCTCACTCTAAAGTTAATTTTTTTATACATTTTAGCCATAATTAATAGGCTTTTAATGTCTTTTACCCTAAAATTAATTGTTTAACTTGAAGAATGTTGTGTAGAGATGGCAACAGATTGATTTGAGCTAGACTCGATTTAGTATATTTTGACTCGTAAGTTAATATGAACTGAATTGTTATAGGTTAAATGAATTCGAATTGGATAACATTCATAAAAAAAAAAAAAAAAAAAAAAAAAAGCTATTGATCTGTTTGATTTTTTTTAAATAAAAAATATTAAAATTAATTAAGTGATTATGAAAGAAAAAAATAGTAGTAAATAAGAAAATTAAAAAAGTGGGTATTTCAATTTCTTGGATCAAATTGTCATCTTTTTACGATGGTTAGCAGCCTAAAATGATGACTATTTTAACTGCAGAATAATTATGCCCATCAAGTTCAATTTTATTGGACACAATTTTTTATTTTTTAGTGTACTTATTATACATTATAAATACATCATTATATCTCTAATTTGAGAATCAAAGTTTTCAACAAGTCATTAACATATTTGAATAAATATAATTTTTTGTCAAAATAAATTTGAATATTAAATGGTAGTATATACAACGTAAATATTATTGAATCTAGGTTAAATCTATCTCTTATAAGTTCAAAATAATTTTAGTGAATATATAGTATATGTTTTAAAATAAATTGTATCGATTAAATAAAATAAATGTTGTTAAATATGTGGGTTTAATCAAGTTTGAGTCGATTTAGTTATGATTTGATATGTTTAACTAAAATATATATGAACCAACCTATTTCATAAATAATCGACAGTGGATAACTTAGCTGTGTTATCAACTGGGTTACATGTACGAGATCATGGATTTGAGGGATAAAAAAGTCATAATTGTGCATAAAGATCATTCTTATGAGTCTTATGACAGCCTCATGTGCTAGTCATTATGACAGCCTCATGTGCTAGCCACTGTTGATACTCTCAAAACAAAGCGTTGATTTGGATGAACAGAGATTAACAAGCAATGTTCCATGCATCTTTCTTCGGAGAGGTTTTTTTTTTTTTTTTTTTCTTTTTCAAACCTATTTCATAAATAGGTAAATTAATCCATTTATCACTTATCTTAGATAAATCAATACTCATTTAAAAATTTAAGTTTGGATAAATATTTTCTTTTTCAAGGATCGTGTCGATTATTGACAGACTTATATAATATTGATGTAAAAGAATAAGCTGAAAGCATATACGTATATTTGTGCCATTTTTTGGTTAATTCTATTTGTACAATTGTACCTAATGTGATATCAATCCTATCATATTTTTAATGGAAAAAATTATGTATTATAAATTTAACATATATTTTAAATAATATAATAAAATATTATTTGTAAATACAATTGAGTATAAAAATTTATGTCCAATACAAATCTATAATCAAAATAATAATATATTTATATAATATAATAGTACTTATTTTTAATTCATTTTTAAGTAATATAATAATTTATAATTTATAAAGTATTTATTTTATTTTTTAGTATGAATGCATTGAAATGAGTTAATATTGGTGATATATACAATTTTTCCACTTTAGTTCATATAAAACTTGCTCATGGAATCATATGTATAATTTAATTTATATTTATTTTTGTATTTATAGAATTTAATCATATTATGTGATAAAATTATTTAAAAATATGAATTTTTTAAAATAATTATGTCGTATATTATTTTATAAATAATATTAGTGTAAAAATGAGTATAAATTTATATACTATTTATATTTCTCAAGTATAAATATTTTAGAATTATCAATTTGTTCCACCTAAGTGGAAATTTACAAAAAATTATTAAATATATATTCATCACATTATATATATATGTGTGTGTGTGTTAAAAGAATTATGTTGTACACTTATTTCTTTTATTTAAAATAATACAAAATAATGTCAATCAAATAACTTTTAACTATTTTTTATAATATAATAACTTATAACTCTTTGAAAAAATAATATTTCTCAAAACTTATAATAATAAAAATAATATTTTTTATATTCAAATCATATATTTCTATAAAAATGATTTTTACATCATTTTTTTTAATGTTAATTCAATTAAACGTCGTTCAAATTAAATTATCGTAATTTAGACCTGTTAATGTTGAAAATTTAATGCTACACGTTCAATGTTGAATGTTTAATGTTATTGATGTGCTAATTTTATTATTATAAACTTTATGGATACTATTTTTGGTAATTTTTCAAACTCTTTTTTCTTTTTCTTTTTTGGGTAAGATAATGACCTCTAAATCTATTATTTTTTTTTTCTTTTATGGTAAGATAATAAGCTCTAACTCTTTTTTTTTTTTCGGCGCATATATAACTCATTTATTTATATTATTTCATTTTTAATCCCTAAAAAATATATATTATTTTTCATATGACCTTTTACATGATATCAGAAATTCAGTCAGGAAAAAAAAGAAGCCTCGGATCTTCCCTAAAAATTTGAAATGGATAAAAATATAAATTAACGGACTTTGCAAGAAATGAAGATACATATTTTAAAAAGAAATTATCGCATATTAATTAAAAATAGTATTATAATTAAATTTATAATATTTATTAAATAAACTTTTAGAATTAAAAAGTCATTATTTTGAACTTTCACGGATCGTCATAATACATATTAATTAATGAATTTAATTAATACATTACCAAAACAAAATTGTTAGAGTTTATAGAAGAAGATATTATGAAAGAGCGTATAAAAAATATAAATATGTATATTTATTTATTGAATTAACATTTTAAAATTAAATTACTTATAATTTTTATAATTTTTTACAAAAATCCTTAAATTATTAAATTTCTTAACAAATATATACAACTCGTTTTATTAAATATGAAATGTTACTTAATTGGTCTGACGTTACTTAGAACGACGTCAATGTTTAAAAAATGATGGCCTGTTTTTAAGTTAAGTTTTAATAAATGATTATTGTTTGATAAATAGTTTTATTTTTAAGTTTAAAATCAGGTTGAAACTTAGTTTCATATTTACACATACTTTTTATAATTTTTAAAACTTAAAAAAAAATTAAAAATCATATTCTAAATTCACTTTTTCTTTAATCGGTTAACAATTTATTTATTCTTTGTTGTTTTTCTTAAAAGGAAAAGAAATAAAAAATGAATTTTTTTACCAAAAGAGAGTTTGTTTTTTTCTAAATGAATTATAAAATTGAAAAATAGTTTTACACCCAAGAAAATAAAACTAGTTACAAAACGAGCCTAGTGAATATATATTGACCCAATATTACACACATATATAAATCTATAGAATATCCAAGTTTATTCACCCTAAATGGTATTTGATATGCCTCAACAAATGCAAGAAGCAGAAGTGATCATTGTAGGTGCTGGCCCTGCTGGTCTAGCAACCTCAGCATGCCTAAATCAATATAACATCTCTAACATAGTGCTTGAAAGAGATAATTGTAGTGCCTCACTTTGGAAGAAAAGGTCTTATGATCGTTTAAAGCTTCACATAGCAAAACAATATTGCCAACTTCCTCATATGTCTTTTCCTCCTGGCACTCCTACATACCTCCCTAGGGTTGAGTTCATTCAATACATGGATAACTATGTCTCCCATTTTCAAATAAATCCTAAATTTTGTCAAAATGTGGAGGCTGCCTTTTATAAGCCCAAAATGAAGAAATGGTGTGTCAAAGTCAACAACATTCGCTTGAACGCGCAAGAAGTTTACTATGGCAAATTTTTGGTGGTTGCCACCGGCGAAAATAGTGAAGGCCTTATTCCTCTGCTCAATGGACTAGATAGCTTTGAAGGGGATGTAATGCATTCAAGCTTGTATGAAAATGGCAAGCCCTTTGTTGGCAAACAAGTGTTGGTGGTTGGATGTGGCAATTCAGGCATGGAGATCGCGTATGACTTATCAAATTGGAATGCAAAAACTTATGTTTCTGTTCGCAGTTCGGTAATCATGCACTAATTAAATTGTTTTTATAGAAGCTCAAACATTAGTCCTCTTATTTTTTAGTTTTCATATTTTGGTTTTCTGACTTTTTTTTGTTATTATTTTTTAATTTTTACACTTTAATTTCCTTACTTTTTTTTTATTTTGAAGTTTAATTTCTAGTTATTCTGAAATTTTGGACAAAATGTGTGAGAAATAAAAAGTAAGGGACCAAAATATAAAAAATAAAAGAAAGGGGACTAAAATGAGAAAATTAAAAAAGAAATAAACCAATAATAATAATAGAATATAAAAAAAATATAGTTACCATTTGTGTTATGTTGAGAGCCTATTTTATTTATAAGACTTGGTTTCATTCTTTTTGAAACATATTTAGATATCGATCATTCTTTTTTGTGTAAACTTGTTTTAAAAATTGCATATTAATTTGCAGGTACATATTGTGACAAAGGACATCGTGAGGATAGGAATGTTCTTATTGAGATATCTTTCAGTTAATTTAGTTGACAAAATAACAATTTTCTTAAGCAAAATAAAACATGGAAATTTATCAAATTATGGGTTACAAACCCCAAATGTTGGACCATTCTCTACAAAAATGAATACTGGTCGGAGCCCTACGATTGATGTTGGTTGTGTAGACAAGATAAAGAGTGGAGAAGTTAAGGTAATTAAAATTCCTATATATGTTGGTTATATTTTTCTCTCACTATTATATTGTTTTTGGTAATAAATTAATATATAAATGTACGTGTAGGTTTTTCCTTCAATAAAAAGCATTGAGAAAAATGTAATCGAATTTGAGAACGGGAAAACTAATCGCTTTGACGCAATAATATTTGCTACTGGCTACAAAAGCACAGTGAAATATTGGCTTAAGGTATATACGTAATATATATTAATGGTACATACTACATAGTACATGTATTTTTTTTTACCATATGTATTTTTGTACGATGTATAATGTAGGATGAAGATTACTTATTCAATGCAAATGGAATGCCCAAGAAAAAAGTTCCAGAACATTGGAAAGGAAAGAATGGACTCTACTGTGCAGGATTCTCAAGACAAGGAATTGCAGGTTGCTCAAACGATGCCAAAAATATTGCTGATGATATTTTTAAATGAAAAATTCTAGGTCACTAGAATATTTCATCTAGGATAACACCTCAAGAGCTACTTAAATGAAATGTCTACTCACAAATTATTATTATTATTGCAAATTAGACATGTATTTTCTTTTGTTACTTTTAGCTCTATGTTATTAATTGCTTGGTTTGCAACACGTACAAAGTATGCGAGTGTTATACTTTTATTCTTATTTTAAATTTCTTTACAAAATTCAAACATTTAATAAAATAATAGATAACTCAAAAAAAAAAAAAAAAAAATTTACAACATAATTAACATATAATAAAAAATAAAAACAATTATTTATTAAAAACACCATGATCCTTATAATTGTGCATAGTCATTTTAAATAAAAGAGTATATGTATAATAAGATATTTATATTAAAAAAAATATTATTATTTTGAATATCTAATAATTGAGAAAAATAATAAACTCAAAATGATAAAAATCAAAACAAGTAATTCATATTTAACTTGTGTTAAAGTAAAGTAAAACGCATGATTAATCTTTTATGTCATTTTTTCTAATCAATATATTTGTCATCTCTTTATTTTACAATTACATAATTCATGTGAATTAAGCCAATTTATTTAATAAATAAATCCTATTTTTGACACATGCATCATGATTGTGGGTTGTCGATCAAACACTAAAAATAATCAACAAAAATGTATTATTAATAAAAAAGGTGAGCTCATTAGGTTGATGCGATTTAAATAAAATAATATTGTAGTGGTATAATTTAGTCACAAGAGTACAAATATAAATATTTTAAACACTTTAAAGCCAATTTTTAGATGATCTTTTAGTGACTAAAGTAAAGAAAGGGTTATTCTAACCTGGTGTTCCCCTACAGAAATCAACATTTTACTTTAAAATAATTGAAATGAATGTTACGAGTAAAATTTCGTCAGTTTTATCCTGAAATTAAATGGTTTAACATGGAGTGGAAAAAATTATTACGATTTCAAATTTGTGATTAATTGAAATTGAGTATATATTAATATTATGTTTTATATATACACATAATTATATAATAAAATGCATTATATATATATATATATTGATTTAGTTATGAAGATGTGTTAAATAGTTAAAAAATAAAAAGTAATTTTAATATTTTTATATAATTTAATATAGTAAATATTTGTAAGTTGTTAATTTGATGTAAAGTTTAAAATAATTAATTATTAATTTAATATGAAATTAAAAATTATTAAAAAATACATTTGTAAATATTTCTTTATGTAAAACAAATCCCAAAAATTTAGGATCTAATTCCACTAATCCTTAAGAAGGATTAAAACCTTAGATTTAGGAAAAATAAACTAGCCAATTTTGTATATATATGCATTGTATTATGAACATTAAATAACACAACAGAATATTCATCTCTTCATTTTCTTAACATGGTATCAGAGCATTTCCGATCCTAAACACAAACAAACGCTTTTCCAAATTCTAATATTCATTTGATCAATTCCATTTGCTTCAAATCCACAACAGCCATTCTCAAACTCAAAGCAGTTCGATCATTCCAGTTTCCAGCAACCACAACAACAACACCATCAGCAACCACAACATCAGCAATTCCAACAACATCAACAGCATCAGCAAAAACAACAACATCAACAGCAGCAGAAACAACAACAACATCCAGCAACCACAACATCAACGACATCAGCAACAACATCAACATCAACAGCAGCAGAAACAACAACAACAACAACAACATCAGCAACTAGAACTATAAAAAAAAAAAAAAAAAAAACCAGCAGCAGCTCCGCCGCAGCGCCTCCTCCGCGCGCCCAGTCACCAGCTCACCAGCTCCTGCGCGCATCCAGCAGCCGCGCACCTCCAACGCCACCTGTTCAGATCCGAAGCCTCTGCGCGCCACTCAGCCCGCGCACCTCCGGTTCAAGCAGCCCAGTCGCAGCCCATCCAGCAGCCGCGCACCTCCAACAACCTCCACTCCAGCACAGCCCAGTGCCAGTCCGCGCGCCACTCCAGCACAGCCCAGTGCCAGTCCGCGCGCACCTCCAACGCCACACCCGCGCCACTCCAGCACAGCCCAGTGCCAGTCCGCGCGCCTCCAGTCCAGCTTGCTGTCACGTCCGTGCACCTGTCTCAGTCAGCACGCACCTCCGGTTCGAGCAGCCGAGCGCCAGCCACGAACCGCCAGCCGCCAGCGCCACCAGCAAGCCGCAAGCCCAGCGCCACCCTCTCTGTCGCCAGCCGCCCTTTGTGTCTTCTCTGTCTTCAATATCTAATCTGTTTCCTTCTATTATATATATATATATATATATATCATATAATAAAAACCCTACCCATCAACCCATTATTCAACCCTAACCCATCAACCCATTTTTCAGCCCATTATTCCAAACCTAGCCCAACCTCATTTTTAAGCCCACATTTTAGCCCAACCTCATTTTTAGATCCATTTTCTGAGCCCACCCAACAATAAAAAAAAAAAAAAAAACATTTTAAACCCATTTTCAAGCAGATCATTTTAAGTCCTTTTTCCAAAAAAAAAAAAAAAAAAAAGTCACAAATTTTAGCCAATTTTCCAATTCAAACAACAAACCTACTATGGATTCATCACATCCAATTTTTGTTCATCACAGCCGATCACTCAAACACTGTGAGCATTGTCATAGAAATGGTCATACCATTGCAGAATGTCGAACCCTCAAATTTCATTGCAAGTTTTGTGAAAGAAGAGGTCACACTGAGGAACGATATAAAATCAAAAATGGTACATGGGTTCCTAAGCAACCACATCAATGGTCTAAAGGGAACATCAATTCATTTGGTTTCTTTCCTACTATTCCCGCAGCTGACGCATCTTCGGCACATAATTTTCAGTCAAATGGTTCCCAGGCAACAGCCCAACTCGTCTCTCAATCAAACCCTTTACATGAGTTCACTGCAGAGCAACCCCAAGCTGTCTCTCTGATGAGTTCAACTCATTCCTCTGGTAATAGTAATGCTTATGCAAAAGCTGCAAGTCTGGCTCCTTTTTCCATTACCTCTACAAATTCTGTCTTCACTAAACCTTGGATTTTAGATAGCGGAGCTACTGATCACATCACTCATGACCCCACACTTTTCACTCACATAGAATCATCACAAATACCCATTGTTAAGTTACCTACTGGTTCTCATGCCCCAATCACTTCCACTGGCACTATACCATTCAATTCAAATATCACATTAGACAAAGTTTTATGTGTTCCATCTTTTCACTTAAATCTCATATCTGCTAGCAAACTCACTACTTCTCTAAACTGTTGTGTCATTTTGTTTCCTACCTTTTGTGTCCTACAGGACTTGGCCACGGGGAAGATTATTGGCTCGGGTAAACAACGTGGTGGTCTATATTACATGTCCCCACTACAACAGACCCCTACCTCATTTCAAGTTTCACTTTCATCCAACCTATGGCACATGCGACTTGGACACCCGTCCCCTGCTTGTCTTCGGTTAGCTTCTTCATTATTACCCTTTAAACATATTTCATTTGATAATAATTGTAGTGTTTGTCCAATGGCCAAACAAACAAGACTTCCATTTCCTCATAGTTTCATATCTACTAAATCTCCATTTGATTTGTTACATTGTGATATATGGGGTCCACACAAAATTGCCACACATTCTGGGGCACGTTTTTTTCTCACCATTGTAGATGACTTTACAAGGTGCACATGGATTTTTTTGATGCAACATAAATCTGAAACCCAACACCTTCTCAAAACTTTTATTGCTTTTGCCCACTCTCAATTCAATGCCAACATTAAAACCATTCGGGTAGACAACGGATCTGAATTTTTCTCCATGCGCAATTTTTTTCAAAATAAAGGCATTGAATATCAGCGCACTTGTGTTTACACTCCACAACAAAATGGAGTCGCTGAACGCAAGCATCGCCATATTCTAACTGTTGCAAGATCATTACTTTTTCAATCTCACTTACCCCTTACTTTCTGGGGTGAATGTGTCTTGACCGCTGTCTATCTTATTAACCGATTACCTTCACCTTTACTTTCCACTAAATCACCTTTTGAATTATTATACCACCGTTCCCCAACACTTGACCATTTAAAAGTCTTTGGGTGTCTTTGTTATGCAACTGTTGTTCATCCCATCCATAAATTTCATCCCCGTGCCACACGTTGTGTCTTTGTTGGGTATCCTACTGGCCAAAAAGGTTACAAACTCTACAATTTGGAGACAAACAAATTTTTTGTCAGTCGTGATGTCCGATTCAGTGAACATACCTTCCCTTTCTCTCCAAATTCGACCCCCCAGCCCTCCATTTTCTCTGATTTACATAACAACTGGACTCCACCAATCGATACTCATGATGAACATGCCAACCCCACCCCTTCCCATACAGATCACCCCTCCTCTCCCATCACAGATAACCCCACCTCTCCCATCACTAATAACCCCACCTCTTCAATCACCCCTTCCCATACAGATCACCTCACCTCTCCCGTCACAGATAACCCCGACTCTCTCATCACACCTTTGTTTACCACACCCGAGTCCACCTCCATTGCACCCACCCCTCCCCATACAGATAACCCCATTCCTCTCATCCTTCCTCCTCGACATTCCACTCGCCCTAAACATCCTCCAACATGGCATAAAGACTACCACATGTCCAACCATGTCAATCATTCAACCTCAGGGCCTCGTTCTGCATCAGGCACACGGTATCCTCTTTCCCACTTCCTTACCTACTCTCGTTTATCTTCTGCCCATTGTGCTTTTCTTACTAACATTACAGGACAAACAGAACCCACATCTTATGCTCAGGCTCTTCTTGATCCACAATGGTGTCATGCCATGACTGCAGAACTAGAAGCTTTACAACAGAATAACACTTGGAGTTTGGTCCCACTACCTGCTGGTCATAAACCAATTGGATGCAAATGGGTCTATAAAATCAAATACAGGTCTGACGGTACCATTGAGCGTTACAAGGCTAGGCTTGTTGCTAAAGGCTACACTCAAATTGAGGGCATTGATTATCAGGAAACTTTCTCTCCTACAGCCAAACTCACTACCCTCCGCTGTCTTCTTACTGTTGCTGCTGCTCGCAATTGGTTCATTCACCAATTAGACGTTCAGAATGCTTTTCTCCATGGTGATTTACATGAGTTGGTATACATGGAACCTCCTCCTGGTCTTCACCGACAGGGGGAGAATATGGTATGTCGGCTCAACAAGTCCCTCTATGGTCTCAAACAGGCTTCCAGAAACTGGTTTTCTACCTTTTCAAATACCATTCATAAGGCCGGTTATCAACAGTCTAAAGCAGATTATTCTCTTTTTACCAAGGTTCAGGGCACTTCATTTACTGCAGTTCTTATATATGTTGACGACATACTTCTCACAGGAAATAATCTTCAAGAAATGGAACATCTCAAAAGGTTCCTTCTCAATCGCTTCCGCATAAAAGATCTTGGAGATTTGAAATATTTTCTGGGCATTGAATTCTCTCGTTCTAAAAAAGGTATTTTCATGTCTCAAAGAAAGTACGCACTTGATATATTGCAGGATTCAGGACTTTTAGGTGCACGCCCAGACAAGTTCCCAATGGAACAAAATTTGAAACTCACTCCTACAGACGGAGAGCTACTAAATAATCCAACAAAATACAGGAGACTGATTGGCCGATTGATCTACCTTACTGTCACAAGACCTGATATAGTCTATTCTGTTCGAACACTAAGTCAATTCATGCATCAGCCTCGCAGACCTCACTGGGATGCCGCCATACGAGTTCTTAAATATCTCAAGGGGACTCCAGGTCAAGGTTTGTTATTTTCTGCTACCAACAATCTTACATTAAAAGCTTTTTGTGATTCAGATTGGGGAGGTTGTTGTGCGACAAGGAGATCAGTTACAGGATACTGTGTTTTTCTTGGAAATTCACTCATCTCATGGAAATCCAAGAAACAAACCAATGTTTCAAGATCATCAGCAGAATCTGAATATCGAGCTATGGCCAACACATGTTTGGAGCTGATTTGGTTACGCTTTATACTACAAGATTTAAAAGTCCCACAAACAGCTCCTGCACCATTGTTTTGTGATAATCAATCAGCTCTGTATATTGCTGCTAATCCTGTTTTTCATGAACGTACAAAGCACATCGAAATTGATTGTCACATAATTCGAGAAAAACTACAAGCTGGAATAATCAATCCTTCATATGTACCTACACGCTTTCAATTGGCAGACATCTTTACAAAGGCCTTAGGGAAGGATCAGTTTGTAACATTGCGTGACAAGTTGGGACTTCATGATATTCACTCTCCAACTTGAGGGGGAGTATTAAGAAATACATTTGTAAATATTTCTTTATGTAAAACAAATCCCAGAAATTTAGGATCTAATTCCACTAATCCTTAAAAGAAGGATTAAAGCCTTAGATTTAGGAAAAGTAGGCTAGCCAATTTTGTATATATATACATTGTATTATGAACATTAAATAACACAACAGAATATTCATCTCTTCATTTTCTTAACAAAAATATATGATTATGAATTATTATAAGATCATTTATTTTAAGAAATTAATTAAGTTATAATATATGAATTAGTATATGCATTGTCTTGCAATATAGTTTTTTTTTTTGGGGTTACATTTATTAGCATAAACGTTACCAATTCCTACGTGCATACCGAATAGGCCAAAACCCCAAAACAGGGCAAATAACGTATCGCTCGATTCGCTTCCACCAAAAAGTAAAATCAATAAATAAAAATAATAAATTTAGAACGGAAAAAAAAAAAAAAAAAAAAAAAAAGAATGTTTAACCGATTTCCAATTTTCACAAATAACTCGCTCCCACGATGACCTTTCTGTCGGCATTTAAAGCATCGCTCCAACCTACTCTGATTTCCTCCTTCCTCCGATTCCTTTTCAGTAAGTTTTCTCGCTCTTTAACAACTCCCTTAAGCCTCTTGTCCACAAATTTTTTTCATATTAAATAAAATATCTTCAATACAATTTGAGGCAATTAAACTCTAAAAATACTTTCTAATTTTTACTGTACTTGCAAAATTCTCAAATTTTCCTCAGAAAGTAGCTTCGGGAAAGTTTTTGTTGTCGAGAAAATGTTGGCTGAGTAAATGAAACTTTGTGTTTCGAGTCTCAGATCTCCGAGCACCGTTCAGTTGATCCTGGGATATGGATTACTGAATTTGTAGTTTGTTATTACTTTCAATTTTTTTTTTTATGTACTTTAGTTTTTGGTTTAAACTCTTTGCTTGATATAAAAACTATGCATCTGGCTTCTCCCGGTCTTAATTACTCTGCTTTCTCTGTTTCTGTTTCTCTTTTTGATTAAGGCAATAAAGATGCTGAACTTCTTAACTTGATGATTCCTTAATGTACTATAGAAGTTTGGAGATGTCAATGCTTTTTCTATAATGAATGAATACCAAGATTTCATATGTGGGTATGGAAGATGATGCTAAGAAATTTTATGTTGAGTATGCTCGATGGGTAGGATTTGTAATGCGCATCATGCATTGCCGTCGTTCAGGTATAGATGGAAAGAATCTTGCCCGTCGTCTAGGATGTAACAAACAGGGGTTCTCACCCAATCACAGGAGTGCATTTGGACAAGAAAAAAGGTCAAGACCTAGTGCTCGAGAAGGTTGTAATGCTACTATTATGGTAAAGATGGATAAAAATGGAAAATGGGTTGTGACAAGATTTGTAAAGGATCATAATCATCCACTTGTTATAACTGCTAAGTGCTAATGGCTTCAGCACATCCGTAAGTCTTATTTTAAATATATTTACCCTTTTAGCTGCACGTTAATGGTCGATCCAAGATTGATGCTTATTTCCAGCTCCAAATCACATTTACTACTTTTCGTATAATAATATACGTGTCACGAAAAAGTGTTTAATAAATATACAAAAATTTATATGTTTTAAATAAATTTACTTTCCATTTCAACAATTTTTACCTACATGTATATTGTGTACCCAAAAAATGGTACAGAAAATTTGTACTTCTTATTTCCCTCTATACAACACCTTACTTGGTATCTTGCTCAACCCAATTAGTTTCTTATCCTTAGCATCGGAGGGAATTACCAGATTTGCCTTTTGTTATGATACATAAATAAATTGAGGTCATTGTAGGTTAAGCAAGGATAATTTGTGGACAGTGGTATTTATGGTAAAACACTTATGTACATAAATAAGTACTTTTAATATATGTTCTTCAGTGACCAAATGTGTTTTTCCCCCTTTTGAATCATGTTGTGCCACCATGTTTAAGATCATTCAAGTGATGTGAAAAGTTGAAGCTATTTCAGGATCTAAGTGCTTTTATTTTTGAAATTCTCATATTTTGATTGTTGATAAACTGTAGGGTGACAAGGATAAGAAAATTGAAGAACTTACAAAGGAGTTGGAGTGTCAAGACCAACTATGTACAACATACAGGGAAAATGTACTTAGTTTTATGAAAATAGTTGAGAGCCAAAAGGAAGCACTCTCAGGAAAGATGCAAGTTATTGTTGATAATACTATAAACGTAGAATCAGAAGTGCATAAACATTCCCGAGGACTCTTTAATTCAATGAATTTTTTTTTTAATTTATTCTATCATCGAACTTATAACATGTAGCCTACTTAAACATATAGACGAGTTTCAATTACGAGTACGTAAAAATTGTACTTATTTTTTAAAAAAATTGTTTAGTCAAGCTATTTAAATATAAGCAAGTATCTCATTATGACTTGTCTATTTAAAAAAAAAATTTACTATTTAGTCATGTTTGATTTGATGAAATTAAACCTGATATTCTATAAATATTTTCCTCAAAAAGAGAAGAAAAACTATTTCCATCCATTCCCAATGAATTACCGGTTTCATTGATATTTTTTACTTGTTTAATTATTTGTATTTGAGCTATAATGTATTTTCTTCATTTAGAGCAAAATATGTATTTTTCAATCTAACTTCATGGTAAACAATACATGAAAAGGAAGGTTTCTTTTTAGTTTTACCATATTTAAAACAAATAAAATATCTTTTTTGCTTTGTTTAAACCTCATTTCGAACACAGCCAAATTTTATTTTAAATGCATTAATTTCAATCAATTTCATTCTAATATCCAATTATTTTCATCAATATTGTCATTTTCGTTATTTTTTATTTGGTTTATAAGGATGTTTAATCCAAAATGAATGCATGAACATAAGTAAAAAAAAAAAAAAAATAGCCTGATAACGATTTTGATTTATTATTTAGGATTAATGTATTTGTAAATTTCAAGAAAAAAAATAAAAATTATCTCTAAATTATTTGGTAATACTTTATATTTTTTTATTTTTTTATATAACTTTAAAAATGAAGAAAAAAAATTTGTTATTTTTTTTTTTTACAAGTTTTAAGTTTTTAATTATTTTCTTTCAATATTTATATATATAAAAGTTATAAGATTTGATTTATTCTCTAGAAAAATATTTGATTAAAATAAAAAAAATTAAAAATCATAAGTATAATTCAAAAATCTTATTTTTAAAGTTTATAAATCACTCCATATTTTAGAGGTAATTTTTTAAAAATATAAAAATTAAAACTAAAAATTATTATCAAATATAATTAAAAAATCACATTTAATTGAAAAATTATGGTAGGAGGAGCAAATTGAATATCGAATAGAATTATTCAAGTACTTCATTATGTGAGGATCGAATTTCTTGATAGCTAGCGTTTAATCTCAATGCTGCTAACCTATAGGCTATTGCTAGCAAGTTAGATATTATTATTTCAAATTCTAACCAAACTAACTGCAAGACTAAACAAGCCTGAAATGGAGCTAGTCAACAACTAGCTAGCTAGGGAAAAAGTGAAAGTTGTATCTAACTTCAATACCAATTCAACGTAAGAAAGAATTCTATCGACATTAATTTATATAAGAAATTAAAACTAACTTTATTCTTGAATAGGAAAACATACAGCAAAACTCATATCAATATATTTCTGCACAAATATTATTACATCAAACAGAAAGGTACACATTTCTTTTGTATAATTTTTCCATTGTGACTTTGTTCTAGTATAAATTAATTATCTATAAATCTCTCACAGGCTCAAATAAAACAGTTATACAAAATAAAAATAATAAATTAATAATTATATTAACTACTCTCTCATTTATTTATTTATTTAGTACATTATTTTACAAAACAAATAGAAGAGGTCTATAGTATCATATATTAATAAAATTAAAATAGATATAATATAGATCAGTAAATTTCAGCAATTCTTCTCATAACCTTTACCTGAGTATTGAGACACTTAATATAATGAGCAGTTTCATCTAACAAGCTGCAAGTGTCCATAACTGCACCACCAGGCACAAGCTTCCTCAGCCTATTTTCTTGCTTCAAATTACCAAAATGACCTTTCCCTTTCTTCTCTTTCTTGACTCTTTTCTTCATAGCATGAGCTCTTCTAATTCTCGTATTGAACACACCAAGGAGTCGGCTTCGATTTCGAATCTTCCAAAGAAGTGCTTGACTCCAGATTCTCTTAGACCCAACAGCAGAAGCCATAGATACATCCGCAGCCATCTTGACTCTCCTAGATGTTTGCCAGATCTCTCTTGGAGAATTAGAAGAAGATTTTGGCTGGTTTTTGTGTATCCTCATCAAAGTTTTAAGGAACCCTTTGGTGAATTTATGTTTAAGTGAGCTAGGGTTCATAGATAAGCACTTAAGAGAATCCATAGAGGTCATGGTATGAATTGATGTGTATGTATGAAAAAGAAAATTAGGGTTTTTTTTGGGGAAAAGTTTGTAACTTTGGATATAGTAGTTACAAATTTACAAACAAGCGTTAAATAGAGAAAAAAGATTTACGATCTTCTGACACAAAGCTAGGACAAACAGAGAGAATATATGTTCACAGTACTTTTGACAGTAGTACTGTCTAGCTTATAATTATAAACCCAAAGAAACAAATACAAATTAATTAGAAGATCTAAACAAGAAGAGCTGAGGGAAGGATCTTGAGGAAAATAAGGAGATAAAGATTAAAAAGGGGAGGCGTGATGAAGAAGAAGGAAGAGTCGTTGAAGAATCAACCTTTAATATTAGAGAAAAGTGTCGTCCTAGTAGTATTAATTAAGATAAAATATATAATTTTAATAATTTTTTAATTAAAATATTATTTTTTAAGAATTTATTTAACAAAAAAATTATTATTTTAATGTTTTGATATTAAAATATTAATTTTAAAAATAATATTTTAATTAAAAAATAATTGATTTAATGTGTTTTATTTATAATTAGCTCATTTTTTTTAAATTAAAAAATTAAATGATATTATTTATAAGTTAATAGATTAAATAATACAAATGATATAATATAAAAACTGAACGACCCTATTGCCTTAATATAATTATAATTTAGAAAGATATTAATTAATATTATTAAGGAATATTTTATCTCAAAATAAAATTATTTAAAAAAAAATAGTATGCCAAAGGCAATTTATTATAGTCGTACGTATATATAGCTTAAGAATTTTTTTTTTTAATCTTAAATATGTTGTTGACGTTAAAAAAAAAATAAAAAAGAGAGAATAATATTCATTTGCAATACACTTATCTTTAATTAATTTACATTAATTGTACCAATAGTAAAAAAGTGCATGTATACACACAAAGATATAAGATTTGTCATCGTTATAAAGGAATGTAATTTTCTGAAAAACCTAAAGTTATATAAGAAGATGACTAAACATTTTCATTTATATACATTATATTTAAATGGACATGGAAAAAGATAATAAGTCTTTAATGCTTTTTAAAAATATATAATATCAAGAAATATTGATTAATAAATGTATAAAAAATGAGTAAATAGGTTATTGTAGGTTCGTTATCAAGAATGAGTTTTGGAGATGAAAAGAAAGGGGATACGTGGGGGCTAGAAAGGGCCAACTACCATATGAGCGCACATGGCTCAATTTATAACCACTTGGATTATTGTGGGACATATGCGCCTTTTTTGCCTTCACTTTAAACTCTCCAATAGTACAATTCCTCTTTCTTTTCCTTCCGTTACGCATAGCCTGTATGTAGCTTCTTCGATAAAGTTTTATTTTATTCCAATTGTGTTGCTTGCTTTTTTATAACCATGCACGCACTGGACAATTTGAATAATTGGTTACTGTTTCTTTCTTCTTCTTCTTCTTCTTCTTTTTTTTTTTTAATTCTAAAATTTATTTCTTTTTATTAATAAAGAAAAAATATCCACACATTCAAACAAAGTTTAAACTTCAATTCTTAGTAGAGAATTGAGATTTTTATCAATTGAATTATAAGAAATTCTTAAAAGAAAATATTTTAAACAGGTAAACGCAAAAAAATTGGTTACTTTTTCTTTGTTTTATTGTATTTTATAATCACTAAGTATGTTAGCTCGAGCAAGGCAGCTAAATGAAAAATTAATTCATGCATAAAAAATTTGTACAAGAAAAAATAATAATTAGAAAATTATTTAAAATAATGCTAAACTCATATTAAGAACAAAAAAGCATCATTCTTTTAAATTAAAAATATATTGTTATAAGTTTTAAGAAGTGTTATTTTTATTATTTTTTTAAATATTAATTCATGCATAAAAAAAATTAATAAAATCTAAATCATTAAAATGTGATAGTGTTTGTCAATTTCATTGTAATTTAATGGAATACATTGTCATTGGGTTTTGAGATTATGTAGATAAGATATCAAAAATAAATAAATAAAAGATAAAGATACATTTTTTTCTTCTATTTTTGGAAACTATTAAAAAACTTTTTTTAGGATATTTTCAAAAAAATTATATTTTTAGAAATTTAAAAAAAATTATTATTTTTATTTGAAATCTTCTATTTTTATTAATTTTGAAAATTTTATATATTTGAAAATTTTTTAAGAGTTTTTTTTTTTTTGAATTTTTTTGAAAACGGTCTATTTTTCATAATTTTGGAAAAACAAATTTGAAAACATTCTATTTTTAGAAATTTTAGAAAATTTTCTATATTTGAAAATTACTTTAAAAATATAAATCATGTAAGTCCCTTTGTGTTTTTGTTAGAGTTCTCATATGCAAAACACGGAATCTATTTATTGTACTTAGTATTTTGTTTACCTCTATGTAAGATGTTTTGCTTGTGAGCACACTCTCACATAGATCTTAACATTATTGTATGTTTATATGATACATATACCACAGGGTGGTTGAGAGTATATGAATTGCATGTTAAAATGTGTTTTTACTTACATTTGTTTCTCTTAGTTGGTTGGTGTTTATGATTTTTTATTTGATGAAATTTTACCTTGAAAAAATTTATTTTTAGTAGCTCGTCGGGACTTAACGGAGATCTCATTGATATAGTCTGCGAGTGTGCACAGGATAAAACTGTAACTAGTTAGACCTCACTGACATCTTGCAGGCGTTCGCTAGGGTAGTCATAGAAGCCTCGCAGGGGAGTGTGACAATGTGTAGGTGAGGGTCCTAAAAATTGAAAAATTAACTAGAAATACCTCATTCTTTCACTTATTAAATATACCTTTCACACTTATTTAATATCTCTTTATCATACTCTTTAAGCTAATTTGTGGTGTTGCATAAGCTTATTTTTACTTAAAATATTTTTATAAAAAATATTAATTTTTTGTATCACTAATAATTTGAGTATTGTTCTGTATTAATGATTTAGAGATGACTATTTATTTTGAGATTTTTATGAATAGATTTATGAAAGAGGAGATTATGATTCTCAATACATCGAATATTGTTTATGCATTAAGATACGAGGTAGTGGTAGATTTTATTAAAATATTTTATCAAATAAAGTTGTTGTAATAACAATACATTGAGTGTATTTCTGTAATGTTATTACAATATAGAATTTTCATATCAACATACTTCGCGTGTGTTTTTGTATTTTTTATATGAGGTGTTTTATTCTAAAATCATATTTTGAATAAATTACATATTATTTGTACACGCGTATTGATTGAAGGTATTTGCATCATACTACATGGTGATGTGATTTTGGAGGTGAGTTGGATCCAGCGATGATTAAAGTAGCTGTGGAGACAGCTAGTGATAGCAACTTAGACAGTTAGGACAGTTGGTCCTTAACTAATAGAGATATTTGACGTTTTATCTTTATTGAGTCTATAGTAATTATTTTATATTCTTTAGTGATTTTAGCTATTAAGTGGTTGTTATAAGTAAACCATAAATGCTACCACTTTGGATTAGAGCCTAAGTGAACTTGCCACGTTATATCGTTGTGTTTGTTTGATTTGCTGCAAGAGTTGGTACAATATAAATATTCATGGTATAAGACTTATATTATAAGTAACAACATAGATAGTATATACTAAGATAAAAAATTATTTACTGCTTTTATTTCATTTTCTAATTCTTGTCTTATTTATTTATCTATAATTATTTGCGATTTATTAATTGCTTTTTATTGCTTGTATGAAATGGGAGAGTCAATAAATATCTGTCTCACCTAGACTTAATTATTCACCAAGTTATGACTTCTTTCAAAAAAATTTCATTTAAAATTTTATTTGAAAAATTTATATTTAAAAAAAAAATTGTTTTAGGAAATTTTTGAAAACTATATAATTTTTGTAATTTTTTATTTTAAAAAAAAAAACTAATGAAAACATTATATTTTTAGAAATTTTTAAAAACTTTCAATATTCAAAAATTACCGAAAACTTTCTATTTTTGAATTTTTTTTAAAAAAAATTTATATTTTTAGTAACTTTAGAAAAAAAAAAATTATTTTTTTGTAATTTTTTAAAACTTCAACTTTTGGTAAGTTTGGAGAAATTTATATTTTTATGAATTTTTGTCAAAAAAAATTTTGAAATTTTTTTTATTTTTGAAAACTATTGAAAATTTTCTAATTTTGGGTATTATTGATTTAATTTTTGAAATTATTTGAAAACTTTCAAAAAATTTGAAATTTTTGATGTTGTTGAAAATTATTGGAAACTTTTAATTTTTGGTAACTTTGAAGAAATTTCAATTTTTGAATTTTATTTAAATTTTTTTTTTTGCAAATATTTGAAAACTCAATTTTTTTCTTATTTTGAAAAATATATTTATTTTTGAAAAATATTGAAAATATTCAATTTATATAAATTTAAGAAAAAAGTATATTTTTTGAACTTATTGTAAACTTTCTATTTTTAAAAATTGAGAAAACTTTATAACTTTAGAAATAATTGAAAACTTATAATTTTTTAAAATGTTTAAAACTATATCTTTTTAAAAAATTTAAAAGCTTTATATTTTTTAAAAAAAATTTAAAATATTTTATCTGTGAAATTTTTTGAAATTTTTATTTTTCAGATTTTTTTAAAAGTTTATATTTCTGTAAGCTTCAGAGTAATTTTTATTTTTACAAATTCTTGATAAAATTTCAATTTTTTAATGTTTTTGAAAAAAATTCTATTCAAAATTTTGGAAAATTTATATTTTTTGATATTTTTGAAAACTTTTTTTCTTGAAATTTTTTGAAATTATTGAAAAAAAATTATTTTTAGTAAATTTTTTAAAACTTTCAATTATTGAGGAAGTTTTTGATGACTTTATATTTTCTATAACTTAAATATATATATATATATATATTGAATTTTTTTTTTTAATTTTAGAATTCGTTTTGGAAATTATTAAAAACTTTCTATTTTTAAAAGTTTTTGAAAATTTTCTTTTATTCAAAATTTTAGAAAATTTATATTTTTATTAATTTGGGAGTAATTTTTATTTTTGGTAATTTGGAGAAGTTTTTATTTTTAAAATTTTAAATTTTAGAAAACTCTTTATTTTGAAAATTATGTTCACTTTCTACTTTTAAAGTTTTAGAAAGCTTTGTTGTTTTTAAAATTATTGAAAATTTTATATTTTTGAAGTTTTTTGATAACTTTCTATTTTTAAAATTTTTGAAAAATCTTTGTTTTTAAAATTTTTGTAACTTTCTACTTTTGAAAATTTAAGAAAAAAATTTATTATTGAAAATTAATAAAAAATTTCCATTTTTTATTTTTTATTTTTTTGAAAACTTTTATTTTTTGTGTTTGGAAAATTTTCTAATTTTGGGAATTTTAGAAAACTTCTAGTTTTGAAAATTGTAGAAAAATTTAATTTTTTTGATAATTTTGAAAACTTTATATTTTTAGAAATTTTGAAAACTTTATATTTTTTGAAAACTTTATATTTTGGAATTTTGAAAATTTTCAATTTTTGGATCTTTTTGGAAAGATTTTATTTTTGGTAATTGCTGAAAAAAAAAAATTATTTTCAAAGTTTTAGAAAACTTTCAATTTTTGTTTACTTTTTTGAAATTTTTATTTTTGATAAATTATTGAAAACTTTTATGATTGGAAATTATTGAAAAATTTCTATTTTTTTTTTTAATTATTGAAAAATTTATATTTTTTGAAATTTTTGAAATTTTTTTTCGTAACTTTAGAAAAATTTCTATTTTTGTAAACATTCTATTTTTGAAAATTTTCCATTTATATTAATTGTGGAATTTTTTTTGTAAATGATTGAAAATATTATATTTTTGAAAATTTTAGGAAACTTTATATTATTGAAAATTTTTATTTTTTGAAATGTTTTTTTCTAGATTTGGTAATTATTTATTTATTATTATTTTTTTTTTGTAACTTTTTAAAAATTTCAAATTTTGCTATCCCCGGGGGAATTTCTATTTTTAGAAACCTTCTCGTATTTTTTGTTTAGGAAATTTCAATTACATACAAATATATGAAGAAATTATGGCCAACTTTATATATATATATATATATATATATATATATATTATATATATATTACAACGAAACCTTGTATGTATTGACTCCTAATTATTTGTGAGAGATTGATACAAAAGCCTAAAAACTTGGGACTTCTGTCTCACTTGTGTATGACTTTTTTGCTGCTGTATATTGTATATATATATTTTCGGCTCTTTTTGTCATTTTTAACATCAATTTTTGTTCCTGCTATTTAATATATATATAAATTCACATATTATTTCTATAAATAAAAAAATCATATATTATAATTTAATTAATTCATTGAATAATAAATGGTCACACAGCTATTTAATATTCTCACATTACTGCATCCAAAAATAACTAAAATACTACTTAATATATATAATATTATTCTTGTTAATTACTTGCATGCTCTTTTTTTTTTTTTTTTAAATCACTTGCATGCTTAGCTGTACCATAATTCCCGATTTTTTTTACATCATATACTTCCAAATTGAATATTAGAATATCTACATTACTTATGTAATTTCAAATTAAAAATAAAATAAAATAAAATTCGGATAAATATATATTGCTTATGTTTCAAGTTGACAATAACCAATATTAGTTTGATCACTTTATTTCTTATGTTTCAAGTTTATAACTACCAATATTAGTTTGATCACTTTATTTTTCGTCGGGTTTTATGAAAAACAAAATGTAATGGCAAGTGTAATTACCACTTAAAAGTGTGGAAATTTGTCCAGAATAATTAATTAGTTTCTTTACTTTCTTTTAAATTCAAAAATCATAATTAATTTCAACTTTCAAGGGGTAATCAAACGTGACTTACAATGAGCATATGCTAAGATTGAAAGAAAGAAAAAAGTGAACGAGTTTTGGGACCTTTTTAACATTTACTTTTAATTGATTATATTTTTAAATAATTTTATTTTAATATCTATATTTTTAAATCCTTTTTATAAAAAATAGGAGTAAAAAAATTTAATAATAAAGAGGTACTAAACTTTATTAACGTAGATATTAAACTAAAATCATTTAATAATATGAGCACTAAACTAATTTTTTTTAATAACATAATTAATTTGAGGTATTTTTGTTAAACTATTGGTAAAAAATAAATAAATAAATAAATAAAGAAGAGTACCGAGCCCTACTAACATGCTAATAACTAATTTTTTAATTTTTTTTTTTAACTATAAGAATCGATGAAGTTTAAACATACAGCCATTAGGCATCAAAGTTTGAAATACATACAAACCTTTTGAATTAGAGTCGTTAACCAAACTCATAATTAGGCTTTAATTCTTTATGTTAAATAACCAAGTCTTTCACATGCTATATATATATATATATATATATTTTCACACATATAAATTATATTTTAATATATAATAAAATTATTTTAAAAAATTAAAAAATAATTTAATTTTTTAAATAATTTTACCACGTAATATAAGTGCAAAAACATATGCAAATGTTTGGGATCATAATTTTTTTTTATACTGTTGCAATATATAAAAGATATAAATTGGACCAACTTTTGACCACTAGCTTAAGGTTTTTTTTTTATATATAAAAGTTGTTGACCAACGCGTTTTAATAAGATAATGTTTAAGTCCCCGCCATCACCGATTGTTGAATTAAAATTATTAGGTCTCTTAAGTGCATGAACTAGAACTTCTTGAGCAAAGTGTTAGAATGCATAGAATATATATTATCTCTCTCTTAACATATTAATCTAGCTTTTAAAAAAAAAAAAAAAAAATTAGTGTTGAACAAACCCTAATATTATAATCATTATCAATCTAACGAAATGTGGTCCTTTTAGGACCACCAATATTCATTTTTGATTTTGACTCATCAACAACAGGTGTCTTTCATTTTTTAGAAAACTCCCAAGAGATACCAGTTCCCTCCGGCCGGGTTCTTTCTAAAATCATTATACAAAAGATCACTTCTATATATTATAATTTATAATTCTATCACAATTACAATTAATATAATTATTTTTTATTAAATATAGTTATATAAATTCAACTGTATTTATCAATAATATTATATCAAATAACTTATAACTTGTAATAAATAAAATTTTCCTACACAAAATTTTACCCTGTATACTAACTCTAAGTAACACTACATATGAATTATTTCAAAGCTTAATGAAGTGCCACATGACCTATCTCTATAGATTTAAGGAAAAAAATTACCTTTCTCTATAAAATAAGATATAGTTTTTAATTTTGCATTTTTTTTTATGTGTGTATTCATTAATTAAAATAAGAATAAAGCATATAAACACATAAAGGGACTGGACCAGAAGAATAAGGGCCCAAGCAGCCAAGTTAATTGCAAATTTCAAGAAGCACCGGAAGAAGATACAAGCTTTTACAAATGGGCTGCATTTTACATTTTGACAAATCTTGTATCTTGTTCCGGAGCTTCTTGAAATATTTAGTTAAAGTCTCCATAACCATATATATACATGTAAGTGAGACTATTCAGAAACCTTTTTTTTTTTTTTTGTCAACTATTCAGACACATTCTGCTTCGTATAAACTGGCTCAATAAGAACTCATCTAAAATGACCCACATATTTTGATAAGTTAGCCCATTATTATTATTATTATGTTTACCTGAATCAACTCGTTTGGGCCCCAATTTTAAAGTATTTTTGTAAAAGAAACCAACAAATATGTTAAAATTGGACGTAGTGCACAACTTCACCTAAAATATTTATAAATAGTTTATATATATAATTATTTATAAAATATAAAATTTAATAAATTCACTTTGACTACTTTTTAGGATAAACCTTTTAGTACTAAAAGTATTGTTAGTCTCAATTTATTATCAAAAGTATTTTTTAAATTAATTTACTATTTGAATTATTCAATTAGTTAGTCTGTGTGTTTTGGAGATGTACTTAGGCTTTTGCCGGTTTGATATTGGTAGATTGTTGACTCCTAAGGTTGCTATGTGCTACTAAAGATGGAGTACTATTGTTTTCTACAGTTTTGTTTTATGTTAAGTCTAGTCATGGGGTTTAGGATTGTATCACTTTTCTGGTTTTAATGAAATAACTCTCATATTGATAAAAGTTTTATTTATTTATTTATTTATTATTTAAGATTGAATAGAATTATTACTCTTAATTACATTAAAAAATAATACACATATATATATACAAAGTTAGAATTCTATCTTAGGAAACTATTTAATTAGGATTTTATAATTAAATTAATTAGATATATACACCTAATATACAACTAATCACAATTAATATATATCTAACACTCTCTCTCAAGTTAGAGCATAGATATTAATCATGCCCAACTTGTTACAAAGATAATCAACCCGGATCCCATTTAAAGCTTTTGTGAAAATATCTCCTAGTTGTTCTACAGTCTTCACATATCCTGTAGAAATCAAACCTTACTGAATTTTCTCGCGGACGAAATGACAATTAATTTCAATGTGTTTAGTTCGCTCATGAAACACAGGATTAGAAGCAATATGAAGAGTAGCTTGGTTATCACACCACAATTTTGCTTGTACTGAAGTTTTAAGATCTACTTCATTCAAAAGTTGGTATATTCACATTATCTCACACGCGGACTGTGCCAAGCCCTATATTCTGACTCTGCACTCGATCGTGACACAACATTCTACTTCTTACTCTTCCATGAGACCAAATTTTCTCAAACAAAAATACAATAGCCTGATGTGGATCTTCTATCCACTTTGGAACCTGCTCAATCTACATTTGAAAAACATTCAATATGAGTGTGCCCATGATTTGCTTACAAGATACAACGTCCAAATGCTCCTTTCAAGTAACACAAAATTTACTCTAAAGCTGCCCAATGGTAAATTGTTGGGGATGATATAAATTGACTAACAACATTGACCGAATATGCAATGTCTAGACGAGTCATGGTAAGGTAATTCAACTTTCCAACCAACCTTCAATATCTCTTAACATCTTTAAAAAGTTCCCCATCTCCTGTAAGGTGGATGTTTGGATTCATTGGAGCACTACAAGGCTTTGCTCCCAATTTTTCTGTCTCAGTTAATAAGTTAAGAACATATTTTCTCTGAGATAAAAAGATATATTTTTTACTCATTGTAATTTCAACACCCAAGAAATACTTTAGCATCCCCAAATTTTTCGTGTGAAATTGAGTATGCAAGAAAGACTTAAGAGATAAAATTCCCGTAGTATCACTTTCAGTAATAACAATGTCATCCATATACACAACTAAAAGAATAATACCAGCTTTTGATTATTTGTAGAACACAGAATGATCAGACTTGCTTTTCATTATACCAAACGTTTCTATAGCTTGACTAAAATTTTCAAACCAAGCACGAGAACTCTGTTTCAAACCATACAGAGATTTGCAGAGACTTCAAATCATACAGGCTGGGCTTCCTCCCTGTGCCAACGGTGAGAGTAAATGTTCACTCTAAAAAGGTGTCCCAAATTGGAATCCAAAAATGCACTAAACCCTAATTTGTGTTTACCCAAAATCAAATCCTAATTTGGATGGAAAAAAAAATTTCCAACTTTGTAACCCTAATGCTCTGATACCATGCTATTCAAGATTGAATAGAATTATTTCTCTTAATTCTATTGAAAAATGATACACATATATACACAAAGCTAGAATTCTATCTTAAGAAACTATTTAATTAAGATTCTATAATTAAACTAATTAGATATATATACCTAATATACCAACAGAAAATTTTCTTCTTCTTTTTGGCCACTCTGTAAAGGAGAACAATTTTAACAAAATTGAATTTTTTATTTTTATTTTTGAAATAACAGATTACACACTTCACACACATTTACATTAAACGAGAATTGAACACCTCATAGTACTCACTTTAAGCATATGTCATTACAACTACAAGGCAATCGGCTACTTCAGTTTTTTTTTTTTTTTTTTTTAATAATTTGAATTCTTTCTATACCATCATAAAATGAAGCCAATAAAAAAAAAAAATTTTGAAACAGTTATCAAATTCCATCCTATTATATTTCTATTCTATTGATGTGTCAGAAGAAGAGTCATCTATTGTTGAATTTGAGATAGTCTCCAAGTGGCTGGAAACCTCACTGTCTGATACTCCTGAAGGCCTCTCTTCAACAGGTTGTTTCAAGAACCAGTACATAATACTTGCTGTTAATGTCAGGATCATTTTCTGATTCACCTGAAATCGATCAACAAGCACACAACATAAGAAACCTTGCATAACTTAATATCAAGATATAAAAAACCTTTATATGAATTAAATTGTCATAGTCTTCATTAATCAACTGAGCTGACAGGTGATTCTGACCCTATATAGTAGGGTAATTAAGTGTCAAGACATGAGAAATTAATAGGGTTTAATTTAATGCCCTCAGAAGAAGTACCTCAGTTATGTCTTCAGGAAGCAAAAATATTGAACAACCAAGCTTTCTTGCAATGCTGATTATGTAAGTTGCATTCATCTTTCTCTCCTCATCTGGATAATGAAATTAGAATCATTCTTGAGTGTATGTATAATGTATGTGTATCAACAGTGAAAATAACATTACTTCTCTTTGAGCAACTTTGAAACTATTAGAAGGGAAAAAAAAAAAATACCTGTAATGCCTTTCGTAACAAGACTCCAATTTACTGCCCTAGGCTGCACAGCACTGAGCAACTCAAGAAAAAAGATTCCATCTGACAAACTCTTATCCTGTATCAAGTGAAATAGAATTGCCAAACTAAATTGCAGATCACCAAATATTTGTGAGTAACATTGTTTCAAAAGGCAAGAACAATGAGTTTATTTCAATGATACCTTAAAGCTATCCATACGACACTGGCTTACTGACTTGCTAACTTTGTTGTTGGCCCATTCTAAAATATCAGCATCTGTGATTTCTTTCCCATTAGAGTGAGATCTCAAGTTCTTCAGTAATTGGAGTATGTTGTACCGCATTAATTGCCACAAATAAGCTGAAGAGAAAACCAAAATTAGATAACTTGATTCTCCAAAACTTCGATGTATTTTAAAAATATAATGATGTAGCAGAGGATGTATACATACCAAGTATTAATTTTTTTGCTGCCTTGCACAATATCATTCCCAGCAATATTTACAAGGGAAAACTTCAATTGTTTCCCAATTTTAACAACTTGGTTACAATTTTCTACTTTTCTGAATGGCATTTTTATTGGGGGTTTGCTTGCAATCTTCCAATTGACAATCCCTGGTGTAATCTTGTCTAATGTCTCCAGAAGCACCCACCTGCATTGAACAAATTATTCTTCAGCACCAAATGAAACAAAAAATGATATCTCATCTGCTAATAATCATTTTCAGCAGTATTTATTTATATACAGAAGTGTACTTTAAGTATCGTTAAATAAGTTGTTTATTTTAAGAGAGTATAATTGTGAAAGTAGTCACCCGTTTCTAAGGTCTTCAAAGACATTGTCAATATAGGTTGAATTGCCAAGACTGTTAAGCCAGAAGCGAAATGCTCTCTCTTCTCTAGAGATAAGAGCGTCATCTGGCATAGTTTCAAGGAAAGATATCTGCTTTGTTTGGCTTGAGAGCCCATTTCTGCATTCAAAAGGGTAAATTTAGCTCTCTCTCTCTCTCTCTCTCTTTTCCTTAAAGAAAAGAAAAAAAGAGAAAAAAGCAGCTTGTTTCTTTGTTAAAAGGGGATCATCTCACCTATGCTGGAAAATATGTGCAACAAAAGCAAGGTTAAGATTTGGGGAACCCTCAACAATATCTTTAGCAGTTAAGTATCTTTTGCAACCCATCCTATCTGCATGTTCAAGAACTAATTTGGCTCTCTCAAATGTTTCTTTTGCAGCCAATGCAGATGGATGACTGTGCTCAGGTGCAAGAACGTTTAAGAGGTGAGCATAAGCCTCTCCATCCTGCAGGAAAAATCAAACTTTTAGGTGGTTCAAGTATAATAAAGATATCATCCAAAACAGAAATTAATCATGTCACTCGAAACTGGCAATTGCCTTCTAGTGCATTGGTATGGGCACTCAAGTGGTGTAGGTTGGAGCTCTATCAATGACAAGTGTGTAGGTGTGTGAGTGTAAGCATCTATTTCAATATAGAAAAAGCCATGTCACTCAAAACCATGAGGTACTCTTGCTTACCTTGATATCAGAGGAGAAGTTTGTGACTATCTTTTTGTATCCTGCCTTCTTCAATTGAAAATTCATCCACCTCAGTAATATCTTCTCTGGTGGAAGATTCATTAACTCTTCTACCTCCTGCTCGTTTTCAATGTAAAAAGTCAATGTGTATCAAAATAAACCAAGTTAAGGGAAAAAAAAAAAAGCACCCTAACATTTCAAGGAACCAAAAGCTCCTTTGTCCTTACTTGGCTATCACCGACCAATTCCAACAATTGAGGTGTTTTCTTCAAATTGAGGTCAGCCAGTAATTGTATCTATAACAAACAAAAAAGGAAGGCCATCAATTGCAACAACTTAACAACTAAATGCATAAATATATTGAATTGCCATTATGTGTCCTATTCCTACACAGCAACAAAATATCTAACATGAAGAGAAGTAAAATGTCATGAAAACCATACCTTAATTATTTGAGAAATCACTCCAAGAACCAGGTGGCGCTGAAAATAAAATAAAGATGTTAGCAAGACTGATAGTTTACTGAGATGTAAAGTATTAAAAAGGTATGTAACACCCTCAAAAATGAAAATTTTATAGCAATTGTCTATATGTATTTTGTGTATAGTTTGTATATACCCTTCCTTCAATGAAATCCTGAGTCCCTATGTTGACAACAGTACACCCAATAGCCTTAGCAGAGTTGAGACAGAGTGTGTGGTTTTCATTTCTTTCCCAAGGGTTGAGCACTCTCTTAGTATTAATGGCTCGTTCATCAATTGTACCCGGAACTGCCACATTTATTAGCTTACTGTAACAAAAGAAAAGGCTCTTCTTCAAAAAAATTAAACGAATCTGGGACCCACATTCATAAAACATCAAAACAATAAAAATTGAAAATGAAATAAAGGGCAAAATGATCACCATAGAAGAACTCCATCCTTTGTGATCTCAAACAGATCATTAGTTAAAGGATCAATAGGAAGATATTTTTTCAGGAAGTTATCCTCTGAAAGGTAGTTGTTGATATGGGCAACATAAGAAGCCTTCTCTGATTCGCTAATTGTATGAAGTAAAGTTGTGGTTGCAGCCTTTAGAAATGCAGAGGAGTTCTTTGCAACACTACCTGTTGTAGCACTCGCATGAGCTTGGAGTTTCAGATGAACCTGCCCAAAAAAAAAAAAAAATAATAATAATCAACCCAACAACATAAACTGAAATATTTTATCGGGGTTTCCTTGGGTGTTTGCGAATTCGTTCGCATAGAATGAAGTTCACAACTTTATATCATTTTACTAAGCGTTCTAACTACCGAGGGACTTCTAATCCCACTTTTATGGATTTTTCTAATTTGAATAAATAAGATGGGAATGTTGAGTCTAAACCTTGAGGAAGAGTTCGAAATCGACGTCGTCGTCGAGATTGGAATGCAAAGTCTGAATGTAAGATGCTCTGTCTTCCTCTGTTAGATTTTCTCCGACTACTTTGAGCTTTGACATCTTGGAAGCTAAATCTCTTACGATGAGCCTCCCACTCTCCCTTCTCATGCTCGTGAACTAAATTTTCGTTTAAATAAAATAACAAAAACCATTGACAATATTACAATTAGAAAAAGTAATAATAATAATAATAATAATAACTAATACGAATTTTTAACAAGGATGAGTGAGAAAACGAACATGTGACTTTAAGCTGCGAAGCTCGACTTGGGTGAACTGGTTTTGGAGCCATGGATCTGATACGAGAATGCCCACATAGCCAGACATTTTTCACAACCACGAAACTTGATATATAAGATAAAATCTCCCCCTCTTCTTCTTCTCCTCCTCCTTTATTGTAGCTGTTCTTGTTGTTAAGGATGAAGAAATGTTAAGCTTTGAGCTTAAAGCTCGGTTTTGCAGTACAAATGCTATCAACAGAGCTGTGTTTTTGTAGAAACCAGAAAGTGAGAACCGTGGGGTAGGAGAAGGCCAACGCAGTTGGGACGGAGTATAGCTGTCAGATATCAAAGTTGTTGCCTTTGAATTGAGATTTCAAATTATTACTATCTTTTTTATTCCACCACTCTCTTTATCTTTCTCTCAAATCTGAATCAATCGCTCTCTTTCTTTTCCTTTTATTTTTTTTTTTTTCTTTCAAGTAAGAAGTAGGAACAGTGGGAGAGTAGAAGCTTTAACACATGTTGAGGGTCCACAATGTCGTATGATGAAAATCAAATTATGACCAATATGTCCCTTTGCGTGTAACTGTTAAGCGACCGTTATTGTTTTTAAGTTTTAAGTTGTGTACTGGTATATAAAGTTATGATATGCTTTAACTTACATCTTAGTTATTAATTTTAAGAATAAATTTAATGATATAAAATTAACAAGTAATTGTGATTTAAGAATTGAGTTATAATAAAAAATATTTATTTTTTAATAAATAAAGTTGTGTTTCGCATGAATTTTTCTGCTAAAATTACATGCAATTTTTATTAAATAATCTCATTGATAGCTCTTGAAATCACGACTTATTTTATTAATGTATTATTCATTTAACAAGTCATTGAAAAGTAAAGATTAACATGTTATTTTATTGATTATTAATTTTTTTTTTAAAAACACATTGTTGTTTTATTATAATTAATATTAATTTAATTGTGACTAAAAACAAAAAAATATGCTATAGTTAGGGTAATAAGCATAAATTATTTCTAAGGAGTTTTTCTTTTTCTTAACTTCTCGTTGCTTTTAAAAATGATAAAATAACATTATTATTTTTAAATACGTTTAATAATATTAACCTTGTCAATATAAATTAGACTACTGTTAGACTTTATCGAACCTTTAAACAAATGTGTTTAATTAGGTTTTTATTTTTATTTTATATATATATATATATATATATATCAATTAAAAAAATATTAATAATAGTAACGAAATTTTGACAATGAGGACAATTGGGTCACTAACCTGTTAAACCTTGTTGAAGGACAATGTAGAGAATTCCAGGAAAAATAAATAAATCTATATTCCAAATGAGAAGGGCCCATCGATCTGATAAGAAGAGCATTACTTGCCTTTTCAGAAAGTTAAAACTTTTATATAAATGATAAGAGAAGGGTTAGTTTCTTTGGACATTTCCTAAAGGAGGAAGGTTTTAGCAATTTTTTTAAGTTTTAAACTACCAATTTCAACAACAAATTGTAATTTCAATGTACCAAATAGTTTGGTCTTTTAAAGTTGGTGGCCTTTCTTATATCTGTTGTATAGCAATTATCATGAATTGTGGTTATTAAAAATAAAATAAAAAACATAGTCTCAATTAAATATAGCTCAGGCTTTACATTATTATGCATACGGTTTGATTTGGAAATTCCCAATTCTACTGATATCTGCATAATAATACATGGACGTAATAAATTTCAGGTGTGCAATAGTGCAGGTCTCTTAATTATGTCACAAACAACAATTTAATTCATTTGCTATTTTTTTTTTTATAATAGTTTTATCTTTTTACTTTAAAAAAATAATAGTGTAAAAAAAAAAGATCAATTTTTTTTTCCTTTCAATACATAAATGATACATTTTTTAAACTAATTTTATTTTTATCCCCTCAATAAAAAAACATATGCTCATTTTCTTCTAACACTAAAAAATATATTTTCATTTACGTTATAAGAAAAAAGAACATTTTTTCTTGAAGGACTTAAAAATAAAACTTTATACATAAAAAAAAGATTTTACCATATAATTAAACCATTTATTTTATTTTATTTTTTCTCATATTTTTTAACTACTATTAAGTTAATCCTTGTGTTGTTACTTTTACATAACAAAAGAATTAAAGTGCTATTAAAAGTAATAAACGAACTAAATTACTCTAAGACAACCAAATAACACCAAGTGCATTTGTCTCTAAATTTCATGCGTACCATATATTTTTTCTTTTTAGTAGAAAATGATCGCAAATTCATAATCAGTAACTCCTAATAGGATTCAAAAAATTTCCTATACAGAAAATGTGATATTAGGACATTTCGCCTTTGTGAACCTTATTATATGTCAAGGTTTAGGGCGTCATTATTGTATTTATGGAGATATTTCTTGTCAGGTGTTTGACAAAATGACTACATGAAAGTTCACCTCAACTGACATGACTCAATGGAATCGCAGATGTGAGCTACTTTACTACACAGTTATCTAACATTGGATGTTTTTCCTTGTACCCAAGTTGTTGTCTTATTAAAATTTGTAGTCTAATGTCTCTGTCTTGGAATTTTTCTCTGTTGCGTATATGGTGATTAATAATACCTTTTGGTTTATGTTTCCAAAGTTTTTTAGGACTTTTAATTGTATTTTTTTTTTATTTAATGAAATACAATTTAATGTCAAGAAAGAAAAAGATTATATATTACTAATTTACCAGAAAAGTTAAACAGTGTGATGCACTATGCTATGTTTCTTTCTATTCAAACGATAAACATCCATTTGGGTGTGTAAAATGGGTTTAGAATTTGAATATTCAACCTTTAACGTACAAAAGCAAATGAGGTTCATGGCTGCATAGAGATAATGTTTGGCTGCTTATGATATTCAAAAATCTGATGTATATTAATGGGAATGAAATTAACCTCTACTAATTAATGTCTCAAACTTCCTTTTCCTCACCAAAATGTTTCAAAGCCAAACAAATTATGAGCTATTGGTGTTTAATGTTTATAGAAGATACATCATTATCAAGTCTAGTCTCTAGTCTCTAGTCTTCGCACCCTATCTCACCTCATCCTATCAGGATTCAGCCTATAATCTAAGCTGCTTTATAATACTCACTACAAGAGCTTCTAATACTAGGTAATTATTTAATTGTTTTAACCAGCAAAATGTTAATCCAAGCTTAGTGGTAAAGTGAAATAAACAATTGGTGTCAAACTATATATATATATATATATATAATATGAGAAGTAGATTAATCTTAATTAGATGACTCCTGTATAAATTTTATAAATACATGATGTATATTCGATTGACCTTTAAGAATTGGATCTGCTCACAATACTTGCAATTGTTTAGGGTATGAGTACGTATAGCGTTACTCAACTATGATAAAAAAAAAAAAATTCATTAACATCAGTAGTGTATTCATGAAAAAGCAGATTAGCTATTTTTTTTTTCAACACTTAAGGGTTTCTAGTAATTTCTGGATGGGATGCTCATTGCAAAGTCTATAATTCGAGCCACAATTGCGAAAAAACTACAATTGAATAGTCGCATGTACTCATGTTATGTATGGGAGGATTACATGCACAACATAAAGCATTCTCTAGAATTGCCACCATGTGAAATGATAGAAAAAGAAAGGATGATGTCCCACCGTCATTACCTAATCAGTAGGGCATTTGAGCCTTTTTTTTTTTTTTTTCCCTTGCATGTATGGAGTAAACAACTAAAATGAGTATGAGAATAATTGAAAAAAACTAGACAATAAAACAAACGCTGGTCTTCCATGCCCATCAATATCTTCACCTCCAAACCCAAAATTATTGAAGGAAAAATGTATTTTCTTTTTTCTTTTTTTTGATAGAAATAGTAACTTTCATTAAATAAAGATCCCAAATACAATCTTAAGACACATCAATTTTAAGAAATACATCACAATTTTAAAATCATAGTCAGGACTAGCTATAAGCAAAACGACCATAAACGTAAGCGAATAAATTCGAGCGATCAACATTAGCTCGGTATTCCAACTCACTCTAATGTCCGACTGATTGAAATAAAACGGTGAACAAATCCTAAAATTAGAAAATGTAACAAGAAAGTAATCTAAAACCTCATCAACAAAGTTACAACGATACAGATCTGCATAATTTAAAACACACAACATAACGCCAGATAATAGAATAATCTCAGTACGCACGTAAAATACACAATTTATTAAACACAATTACATAACCAAAATACCCACAAACAGCACAATCACCACCGACGGCCAGCCACCACGAACGGGCCGAGCAGAGAGTGTGGCGTGCTCTGAGGGACTATAAAATGCCGCCACCAACCACCGTCCTCCCGCAGCCAGCGTCTCCACCGTAGATCAGACCACAACGACGAAATCTGATCACGAACGACGAACCACGCAAAACTTGACCACTCAACCCACGCAACCTGATCACGAAAGACGACGAAACCGGATCACGAACTGCAAACGACGGCCGAACGACGACACACGCAACCCACGCAAAACCACCACCACGCAGAAC
The DNA here is from genome assembly GCA_029378325.1 of Elaeagnus macrophylla. Taxonomy (NCBI): domain Eukaryota; kingdom Viridiplantae; phylum Streptophyta; class Magnoliopsida; order Rosales; family Elaeagnaceae; genus Elaeagnus; species Elaeagnus macrophylla. The sequence goes on along the minus strand of CM055649.1, from coordinate 22,440,588 downwards.
CAGTGAGATTCGCGAAGGAAAACAGAGAAAACGAAGGAACAGAGTCGCGCGCAAGGCCAACAACCCAAAAACAACGCCTGGCCGACGGCCAAAAGTGGCCCGCCGTCGGCCAAACCCACATCCTGCACAAATGGAACCCTAGCTCGAGTGAAGAGAGAGAAGGGAGAAAAAACTTTTAGTAATAGGGAAAAAAAAAAAAAATTGTATTTTCATTCTTACATTTTCTTCACCCCAACTTTCTTTTTTTGTCAACAAAAAAAAGGAAAAATTACAAAAAACAGTAACACCCAACAAATTATAATAATAAAAGTAGTATCCCAATAACATTAAACAATGTCTAATTAAACAAGTTTAAATTATCGCAGTTTATTGAACAGTGACTAATTTGATATCGTTTAAAGAAAAAAATGATATAATATTCATTTTTTCTAATTTTTAATTATAAAAATATATAATTTGTACATACTATTTTTGTTATTTTTCAAAAAAAAAAAAAAAAATATATATATATATATATATATATATATATCCTAAAATTGCACGTGTAAGTTTTTGTACATGCCTATTTTTTCTAACAAGAATTGCCGAATTAATTCCAAACTATTTGTCAAGAATTTTAAAAGAAGTTGATTGACCTTGAAACTTCGGTCATAGAGTTATTATTATTTTTTAAAAAAATTAAATGATATTATATATTGTTCGAATCTGTCATTTAAAAATTATTGCCTGGATGAATTATCAGTTATTAGAGTTAATTAAGTTGTGATCAAACTTTACATTAAGTGTTAGAATTTATAAAATTTGTTACTTAAAAAAAAACATGGTCAAATGTGAAGAAATTATTACGGCCAAATCCTCAAATAAATATTATCTTAATACATGTTAAAGAGTCCTGTACTTTTGTCGGTCTAATTACTGAGTACTGACTAAGATTGGCAAAACACTATTTAATAAATCCAACCAATTTTTTTTTTTTAAATCCAACTATTTAACAATATCAAACAATCACTTTATTTAAATTGAGAATGCCACTGAATCAAACAGAAAATGCAAATTTCCAAACTTCATAACTAGCCTTCTTCTATCGTGCGGATGATATCAACAAATATTAAAGTCACATCATCACCAAACCATATTTGACTCACATTTTCTTAAAAATAGGTCTTATAATTTATTTTTGAAATATGGTGTTGTATTTGAAATTTAGTTAAACTATAGATTGTCTTATGATATCAACTTTTTTATATATAGTAAAAACTTCACTTGGGTAAGAAAAATGGAACAAATATCACACACTACCGCATACAAGAATCAACAATTTATTGTTTTTACCAATTGCAGGCTACCTAGAAACATACAAGAGCACAAGCAGCAGAGCAACATATTCGAAGAAAAAGAAAACTACGCCCATTCTCAAAGGACAAATAGCGTATCTTACAAGCTTCGAACCCACTTCCTACGGTGTGAAAACAAAGACACAATACTTAACTACAGAAGTCCCTGGACTACCCATCGATTGGTCTTTCCTTTATGAAATGAAATTTATTCTCATAAGAGGATGCTTGCAAGAGGGTATGGGAGGTACAACATATGTAGGGCACTGTGGGCCGATAGATCAGACAAGGCGTGGTTCCAAATCCAAGTCAGTAGGAGATATACGCAACTTTCATATTTGCTTTACAAAAAAGGCAATATAAAAGGTAATATTGCAAGACATGGACTAGCCCCATAGGTGAAAGGGCTTTATATATAATTTGGGAATATGCCCCCAACAACCCTAGCTGTATTTGCTTATATTACTCACGTCAATGAGCAATCAAATCATCACAAGGTCCACTTGCACGTAACGCTAATGTAGGAATCAAAATATGACTACTTCAAGAGGACCCATTTCACATGCCATTCCACTATTCTCAAATGGATTGCCAATCTTCATCATTTCTTCATCTGATTCTCATCTAAAGCATGATTTGAGGTATATTGGCCATTGATTCCTATAATCATTGAAGATTTCATTAAGACTATTATTAATAAGAATGAAGATACACTCAAGAAGACTATTATCTTTCTGGTTTTCTTTTGGGAGTGTAAGAGAGTTTTTTACAATAATTGATCAAGGCATTGTATATCAAATATTTTTATTTGAGGTTTCTTATCTTACAAAGAAAAAGAAAACAAGGTATTTGAATGTCATATGCTCTAAGCCTCTAACATGTATTTGCAGATATTAACAAAGAAATGTGAATTTCTTTGTTCCCAACTGTACGTGTTTGTGAAAAATGGACTTATATATTGCTATGGAAGAACATAAACCTACCACAGAGTGTCTAGAACGCTATTTCTTCCAAAACTTGGAGTGTCTTCTGATGGACCTGGATGTTAATAAAGGAGTTCAATGAATCAATTAGCAAAGCACATAACCATATGTTAGGAAAAATAACCATATTTCAAAGTGATAAAACCATTGTAACTAGCGTCGCATATTCAAGAAATTAATGATTGGATTTGATAGTAAAATAAAAGCAATATGCTTTATTAGATATAAAATTTATGTCAAAAATACGTCTATGGATGTAAATAAATTATTTCTTCCAGTGCATAAATGACTCAGTTATTCAACTAGTTTCATTTTAACCCTTTCAATAAAACACAAGCATATGTTCATTTTCTTTTAGCACTAACAAACATATGCTCATTTACGTTATAAGAAAAATGAACATATATCTTTTTCCTAAAATAGGTTAAAAATGAAATATGAAAGGGACTATATCATACAATTAAACTTAAAATCTTATGAGTATCTTGGAAGAAAGAAAAAGTGCAAGTCAAAAAAAGATAAAACTCACCCACTCTAAATGTTGTGCCGTGATGCCTGAGACATTTCCAGCATATATACCACCTAATACCTGGCAATTCAATCAACAAAAAGAGTTCATCCTAGTAACGTCTCTATAGATATGTATACATCTTAAATTCTTAATAATGCAAGTGGCTCAAATTCATCAGCCAAAGTATGCAAGAACTTTTAGTTCAAACTAGTAGCGATTTACGTAACCCTCAAAGTAACATTACCAATTCAAATAATGCAAACGTTTTAATGCCATTTGCTCTTACCTTGGAGACAGTTTCAAGGAACATGCCAGGGCGCACAGGAAGAGGGGTTCGTCCTGTCATACTTGCCTGATAATCACGAAGGGTGGATCAGTGTACTGTTATAGTAATAAAACACATGATATGTGGATCACTCTAATGAATTATTATATATCCAGAGGTGATGATTATAGCTCAGATTAAAACTCACCCTTCCTGCAATTCCACTAGATAACCTCCCGCTACTAATATTTTCATCATCAGTACCATGCTTTTCAGCACCTTCATCTCTCCCTTGCATGACATTTTTTATCATTTCCTTCACAGCTGTTCCTGGTTTTAAAGCCACTAGTTTGGTTAAGAAGTTGACCTGCAAAGACCAGATCTTTAATCATCAACCGTGATCATGGGTATTAGCACAAACCAACTTAGTAAAATATTTTGCAAGAAAAACCTAGCACTGACCTGCGTTCACAAGGTGTCCAGTTAATCTAATTCAATTTCTCATAAACATAGAGTTGCATACCTCAGATTCAGGAAGAGTATTCAAACCACGATCGTTTCTTTCATCAAGTATTCCACCACCCATCATATTGCGAGCTTCCTCCCTGATCAAAACAAGCCTTGCAAGCAGTTTTCTATCCGGAATTAAAGGACGAGTCTCCATTGTCTTCGAAAACATTGATGAACAAGTCATTAAAAATAAAATTGACATCAGTAATATCTTTAAAATTCAAGAGAAAGGTACACATTTACATATCAAATGTGCATGATCAAACACAAAATCATGAAACAAGGTGGCTTTTAATTTCGATGGCAGAACATATTGCAAGGACTTTATTGCTTGTAATTTGTAAGCTAGAAATGCTGGTCAGCTTGAGATAACTAACAAGTATTCATCCTAACAGAACGTATTGCAAGGACTTTATTGAAAGCATCCTATCAGCTTGAGATAACTAACAAGTATTCATCCTATCAGCTTGAGATAACTAACAAGGTGGCTTTTAATTTCGATGGCAGAACATATTGCAAGGACTTTATTGCTTGTAACTTGTAAGCTAGAAATGCTCATCAGCTTGAGATAACTAACAAGTATTCATCCTATCAAAGAATAGCATAGACGAGAAAAGGATGCAAGTCAAATATTAAATCATTGACCAATAGTATGAGTAAAGTAATAAGGACTTTAGTGTTTCTTACAAGAAAAAGCCCATGAGAATCATATTTTTGAGTGTGAAAGGCTCTGAATTTTTATGAGAAACAATCCATGTTGTATTGGTCTGTTCACTCTGATAATTTTATTTTTGCTAATCCATGGATAGATCACACAAGAGGTCCATATAAATTTCTCTGTATGTATGCTAATTCATCCATCAGTTTTGCTGGACCTTCTACTTGTATTTAAGAATCATAAAGTAACATGCCTTTGGTTACAGGATCCAAACTTTCAATGACATGGTGGCTTCTAGTACAGTTTTAAGAATCATTGTTAAATTATATAAACCAAAGATTTTATCACCTTCTACACTCTACAGAAGTTAAGAATTTCAATAGCATAACTCACATCACCAACAAAATATCATGAAAAACTTCACCCAAGAGTGCACAAGATAATATCATGCAGAATTTTTTGCAGTAATTACCTCAAGTAAGTCATCAGCCTGGTTAGCAATTTCATTTAAATTTGCACCCGGAAGATGAAATTTAGTTCCATTGTCATTTTTAAATACACCACCACCAGCAGCCACCCTGCGTAGTAATTCATGTCTGCTCTCTTTGTCAGGAGTTCCACAGAGCAGACCTACTACTTGGACCTAGAAAATAAGATGGAAAGAAAGACAAAGATGTAGAATTAATATAATCAATCAAACAAGCTGTGACTAAATATTATACTGAACAGAAAAACGGGTAAAGCTCTGAAGCAATTCTTTACATGTGGTGGGCTTTTTCTTGTTAAGTGTGATAATACTGTCTCCTTAATCACCTCCAATAGCAACTTGCGCTGAAGAATACAAAGAAATAACTTCAGCAGGAATTTAATAAAGCATTCCACTCTACTAATAGAAGAATATTTCGGATAAACTCGTAACCAATAATAATGCAATCAAGGAAAAGCTGAAGAATACAGAGTAAACTGAAATAGAACCTTATCATCCTGGTCCTTTTCAGCAAGTTGAATCATGTAGTCCAGGGCCATCATAAAACCTGATTCCATCTGATCAACTCTCTTCCCTATGACCCCTTGAGCGGCCAACTCCACTGCCACTTCTTCCGATGCCTCATCCATGTTCATATCTTTCAACTAAATCAAAATAGGCTAAAGAAGCATGAATAATCCAATAATCCACTACAAAGAAAACTAATGGGAAAATCCCATAACTTGGTTTCATGGTCAAAATCCAACAAAGTGAATGAATTACACGGTCATAACTGAGTAAACAAAAATACAACTAAAGAAACTGCATAATAGTAGTATGTAACTCACTGTACCAATTAAAACACAAAATTTATTGCCAATAAGCAACTTACTAGATTAATAGACCAATGATCCATTTACATGTTAGTCTCTTTATCTAAGTACTTGGCATTTGTTGAGTTTCCAATATCAAACAAAAACTCATTTTATAAAATATAAAACTTAAACAGAAGATACCATCACTTTACCACCATATGTAGGAGAACAGCAAGTTTATTGCCCCGGATGCAACTTGACAAGTCCCTTCTTTTAATTTGGGTTTTGACAATAGTCATGACTAAATTAATATCAATTAGTGAAAAGTAAATGTCCTTAAAATAAGAAGGTAAATGAGTCATAGTAGAGTTGTAATCATCCCAAAATTTCCCGTCATTTTATTAATCAAAAAACCTAAGAGAATAAAAAATTAAAGAAAAGAGCTAGAACTCACAAGGGTAATCATCTCTTGGAGAACGGAAGTAACTTGCTCGCCTCCACTGAGTAAAGCTTCATACTGGGATGGGTGCAGTTTTGTACTCTCCTGCTCCTGGGTCGCTCTGCTTCCATCTTGAGCATTCAATTCCTCATCTGGGTAGCCTCCACCCACCTCGTAAGTGGGTGCCAACGCCACCAAATGACTTTTTCTCTTAACGTGCTTTGGCTGCCATTGATGGTATAGACTGTGCTTGTAGTAAGAGATTGTGGTAAAGATGCATAGATTGGGAGAAGTAACGTTTAGGTTTCGGTAAGGAGGTGGAGCTGGACATGAGCCAGTGGGAAAAACGACTGTGCTCTTCAACATTTCTTGCCACCTGATTCCTCGGGTTATTAGCTGGGGTTTGGTGAGTCTGCTACTGTTTATCTTCAAGTAAGGGTTTAGGGCTGTAGAAGACTAGAAGTCAATATAGTTATAATACACTTTATTACTGTTTAAATTAGCTCTCTTAATCATGTAATTTAAAAAATTGTTTAATTAATTTCAATTTTTTAAATTTAGATATTTTTTGAAAAAAAATTGAAAATATATATTTTAAAAATATTGTAAAAAAAAAAAAGGGGTCTCCCTCCCCCTTTTTCTTTGTCTCTTTCCTTCCTTTTTTCTATCTCTCTCCTCCACTTTCTTCAAAATTCCTGTCTTTACTCTCTCACTGTTACTCTCCTTCTCTCTCTATTCCTATTGGTGTCGGACTCACACTTGCCTCGTCAAAACGTGAATTTCCAGCACCAAAACCAAAAAATTCGCCACCAAACGCTTATCGATCATGACTAACATAGGCGTGAGGGACTTCCAAAAAAAAAAAAAAAATTTACAAATTTTTTAATTTCAAAACTAATATATCTCGGTTAAATTAATTTAGTAACAAAGTTTATTATCATTATACGACCTCAAGCCCTTTAAATAATACGCTAAGAGGTTTTGATTTGGGTAAAAGGTTGGGTTTATCATTAATTATTTTATATATTAATTAAATTATATTATTAGTTCTTAAAATAATTAAATTTATATTTAGGTTCATAAATTTATATAATTTTATAAATAAATTTTTAAATTTTTAAATCATACAATTTAATTTATAAATTTTTAAAAGTTCATTTAAGTTCTAAAAGCTTAATTCAAAAATATGTATTTTAGTACCAAGATAAGATCTATGTATAAATTTTTAAAAATTTAAGAATTAAATTATAAAATTAAAAAATATAAGAATCTATGCATAAAATTTTAAGAACTAAATTGTAGAATTTAAAAATTTAAGAACATAATTATGAGTTTAATTAAAGTTTGAGAATTATTGAAATAATAAGCCTTTTTTATATATATGTGGAATAAAATATCATATTTTTTAAAAGAGAATATTAATATTTTATAAAAACACAAAAAGTACATAAAAAATACAAAAAGTATAAAAAATAATTAAAATTTGAAACTAAAAAAGTGTATTTTTTAAATTCATTAGTTTAATAAATTTGAATTTTAGGGAAAAAAAATATTAAAAACATAAAAATTGATGTAAATTGAATATGTATTTTTTTTCCTATACTTTTTGGTGTTTTTTCAAAATTTAATTTTTTTAAAATTTTAAGTTGAATAAGTATTAATACAAAATTTGTGTTACACCGATTGACGTAAATTAGCTAAATTATCTTTAGTTAGAATCTACTATTAATTTTTATTTATTTGTAAATATATTAAATTTTTTTGCCATTATAAATAATGAATAAACTAAAAAATAATTTAATTTTTTGACAATAATAAAAAAATTACAAATTATTTTTATTTTAAAAAAAATAATATTTAATGTGATTCGAAACACTAACTTGAAATTAAAGAATAAGTTGAAATATTATTTATTTGTATTCATATCATGATCATTTATTAATTTTTCTCACTTAGTTGGTACAAATATTTTATTTTTAAATTTTTCTTTATTTTAAATTTAAAAAATTTAATTTCCAATATCAACCTTAATTTTCTAGTTCTCAAACAAATATAAAACTGTAATATTAATACTAGTTTTCATTAAATTTAATTTAAGTGACCATTTTTATTAAGTTTTCATAAGACCTAAAAGAAAGGTTTATTACAATGCATTTTTTAATTTCTATTTTTGGAGACAAGCACAAATGGTTTTTTTTTTTTTTAATTGATATAATTTTTTTAAATTATTAGATCAGACACTAACACTAATGATATTATAAAAAATAATTATATTTAATTTCATAATTATTAAAAATTAACACATAAAAATCTATAATTATTCAAATCGACACTAGTGCTACTTTTACTATAAAAGTGCCAAATTCATAACTACAAGATTAAGGTTCATATTATAATAGGATTTATGGTACTCTCTTTTTTTCCTTCCCATAATACGGAAAGTCTACTAACGTTGAACAGCAATTTTACTTCCATCATCATCTATTAAATGATTTCCTAGCTCCACCATCGTCCTCATATTCTACTTGTGAGTTTTATGAAGCCTTAGTTCACAAATGAGAGTAATAAAAAAGTATCTTTAATTTCTCAAAAATTAGATGCTCTTTTCTTAAAATCTAACCAAATATATAGTTTCGTGCATATTTAATTTAGTTTTTTTGGATAGAATTTTAACTTTGTTTTAGTTCAATTTATATGAAAAATGTCAGCAACTATATACATGAAATTCATGGAACAATTTATAATTTAAATGATAATTGGATGGCAGTTTGTAGCACAAACAAAAAATAATGCCTCTGACGTGGAATTCGAAAACTATAATTGGCAATTGAAATTTGATTAAAATTGAGCAAAACAAAACAAAAATTTTCTACACAAAACTAATGGAACCAAGAATCAAGAAGCATCCGGTACACCAAATACAGCCAATTTCTCTTTCACGGGTGGTTTCGGTCGAGACATGTGGACTCCACTCAACCTCTAAGCTCTTTTAAAGAGTCTGTTTAACATTCTAAATATTGTTTAATAATTAATTAATACCCATTTAATTTTACTTAACCTTCTCATTAGTCATTATTATAAATACAAGATCCCATGCATCAGTAGTTACTCAGAACTCCCATCTTTTTTAATTTCGTCTCTAGCTTCTTGCAGCTCATTTTTCTTGTATATGGAGATGGCAAATAGGAAGTTGGTGATTTTTGTAATAGTGGCAATTATGGTATTTTGGGTACAAGGGTCGAAAGGGCTGAGATTATGTCATATGAGTGAAAATGGGTTAATGGCTTGTAAGCCATCTATGACAAATCCAAACCCAGTTGACCCGTCAACAGATTGTTGTCAAGCTCTCTCAGGAGCTGACTTATCTTGTTTTTGCTCTTATAAGAATTCAGCTCTCCTTTCTTCTCTTGGTATCGACCCTAATCTTGCCATGGCTTTACCTGCCAAATGCAACCTTACTCCTCCTTCTAACTGCTTTGGTATTAATTTAGTTTTTTTAGTTGAAGTAATAAAATAAATGAGCCTAGTATATATATTATTATTTTGATATTTATTCTCACTTGTATTATTAAGAGTTATAAATTTAGTATATAAGTTTACTTATTATCTTTTTTATCAAAAAAAATTATAGTAATTTAAAATTTTTGAAAAAAAAAAAAAAAAAAAGGCAGAATATTTTTTACATTTAAGATTATTTTCTTAAAAAAATATTTATGATAATTTTTTTAAATTTTGAAAATAACATTTACACATTAATATATGAATATAAACATTCAAATTCATGTCTTCTCAGTATCCACAAGTATATAATAGTTCATAATTCTTTTTAATCGTTAACAGTACATTTTCTTAAAAAAGTTGTTTGAGAAAATTTTTAATTGTTATAGACAAAAATAGTTCGGTGAGGGCAATTACAATGTAGAATAGCTTTAAAAAGGCCATTATGTATTTATTTTGAAAAGTATTTGCTCCCTTTAATAAAATATTTATTTTTTATTGACACTAAAATATTTTTTTAATATTTATTTTTATTAACACAAAATTTTTTTTTTACTTATTTTGTAAAATTATACAATCTTTTAAAAATTATTATTCCTCCTGTCTACTTATGCGATTAACAACTAAAAAATTTACCTGTTTTTTTTTTTTTAATAATCTTAATACCAAAATTATCCCAATTTTTTTAACCAAAATTTTGTGTTATTATAGCTTTTTTACAAAACAGATATCAATAAAAGAATTTAAATACTAGAGACAATTAGCATTCTTTGATAACATAGATTAAAATAAGTAGCAAGATAATTACATTTATACTACTAAAATACCAACTCCAAAATAAATTGTACAAGACTTCAATTCTTGTTCAAAATGAGGGATTATTGTGGACTTTATATTGATTTATGCATGATTTGATTTTTGTAAACGATAAAATATTAATTAAACTGTATTTAATCTGGCAGGTGTATGAAGGTCCATGTCGAATATTGTAGGGTTGAATATTGGTAACGTTGGGTAATTAAGGTGTATATTATATAGACAAGTAGTGGGAACATTTTACTGTGTGCTTTAATCTGTATTTTAGTGCAATGTACTTGTATCATCTTCAATTAGCTATAATATATTCATTGAAAAAATCTTCCATGAACTAACAAAATTTGCTAAAATTAACTTCAACAAAACAAGTTGTAGAATTATTTGAACCAAAACCTCCTCATGAAATAGAAATATATTTACCCTCGACTTGTCTATTTTAAAAATACAAATTTAGTCTACAGATTGACATAATATTCATATATTGAGAAAATTTTAAGCAAAAAATAAAAATAAAAATAAAAATTGATGAATCTGAAGAAAATACTAATAAAATTATTGCTGAAAAATATCCTATATAATTATGTATTAGGATATTTTAATTTTGCAGGCTATAAACTCTATAATAGCTTATGTACTTTAATTGATATAGGAGCAACTATATGTTCTTTGTAGACCTAATGCATTACTATTAGAAAAAAATCTCACTTATTTTAGTTCAAGGAAACCGTAATTCAATATAAAAAGAGAAAAATATAGCTATTTGGTTTATTATTCTTAAAATATTATGTTTTTTCAATATGCATCGAGATTTTGTCATAGGAAATAATTTTATGATTTATTGTTATCCAACAAAAATAAATCATAATTTTATATCCTTTACTTAAAGACAAAACATTATTTTCTCTCACAAAATCTCCATGCATATATTTATAAAAATCCCACCGACAAAATTACAAAATTTTAGTATAATTATTAGAGTTAAATCAATTATTTATATTACCTTTGATATTCAAATAAATGACTATTAGACAAGAAAAAAAAATATGTTGAAGAAACTAAAAGTCCTCATTCTTGCACATCTTTCATGATATTGGGACTAAATAAACACTAAAGCTTAATTTGAGGGATTAGTTCACCCTTTTCTCTAATTTTATTTCCAAGAAAATAGAGATAGAAAAAACATCTATTGAATTTTAAGAATAATTTTAAATCAATTAGGAATAAAACTCCAAAAACATATTATCTCAAAAGTAAAAAATTCCCAGAAGAAATCCATAACAAAGTTCAATGTATATTTTTATTTTAACATTTTGATTTCAAATATAAATTATATTTATTATTTTCCTATATTTTTTTAGTGCTTTTTTTAAATAAAAAAAATTATTATTCTTAAAATTTTGATTTTTTTAATGTTTGAGTCTAACTATTAATATGAATTTTGGTATAAAGCTGATAACACCAAACCCAAATGAACTTACCTAAATTATTTTTTAAGTAGAATTAACTATTAATTGTGTTTGTAAGGATATTGAATTTTTTTTACTGTAATAAATAAATAAATAAATAAATAAATATATATATATATATATATATATATATATATATATATATATATATATATATATATATATATATATATAGTAAAAATAATTTAATTATTTATAATATTAAAAAATATATAAATTTGAGCCAAAAAATACAAATACACACAACCTACACGAGTTATCACCCTTGTATATATATTTTCACTTATTCATGGTATGATCGTTTATTAATTTCTCTCATTTTAAACTTTATTTTTATTATCACCTTTAATTTTATTCTAGTTCTCAAACAAATATAAAACTGTAATATTAATACTTTTTTCATTAAAATTACCATTTTCAATTAACTTTTCATTCTCACAACCAGAAAAAAAGGGTTATTACATTGCATTTTCTTCCATAATAGTAGTCTATTAACGTTGCTACTCTGTCTATATCTCTATCTTGAACATGTTTGAACAGCATTTTTTTTTTTCCATCATCCTCTATCAAATGATTTTCTCCATCATCGTCCTCATATGAAAACTTCTGAGAGCCTTCGTTGACAAATGAGAGCGTACTTTATATCATCAAAAAGCACATATACCCTTAATTTTTCAAAACATAGATACCCTTTTCTTAACAAACTCTAATGCATCTTTTAGTTTTTTTTTTTGGGAATTTTACTTTGTTTTAGTCAATTTATATGAAAATGTCAGCAGTTATATGTATGGAAAACTAATTTCAACGTTTAATTGCATGATATAATCTCATTTATACATTTAGTTTCATTTAATTTTTATTCCTACTTATGTATGTTATGAGCTGCTTTAGGCTCCCCCAGAGTTTATGTGATATCATATATACATGGAGTTGTTTCACTGTTAAAACTGTTCATTGATTAGCTGAGTAAATTAGAAGGGGGTCTTGAAAGAAGGATTAGTGACCCCAGGAAGCATGGCTGGTGGAGTCGAGTATGGTCCCTCACTCTCTCAAACAAAGTCAAGAATTTTGGGTGGGGTGCTTGTAGGAACATTATGTTAGAAATTGTTTTTACCGAAAGTAAAAATCATAGTTTTCTAAATCCCATGTTGAATCAAAAGAAAAGGGAGAAATTGTAACGGAAGCGTACCTGAATCCATAGTGTTCTTCTATCCAATAGTGGCTTCGCTAATTCAAAAGCACAAATCTAATTGTCTATCTCTTTGCACAAAGATAGTTGCTCTCTCCTTAGTTTTGTGTGGTGCCTTTTTTTTTTTTTTTTTTTGTTGTTCACAAATGACAAGAGAGTAGCAATTTATATAGGCAATTAGACTTGGAGAGAAAGTAAGAGACTTAGCCCCCAAGTTTACTTAGCCATCAAGTTTACTTTATTTCCAAGCATACTTCTTCTCCAAGTATACTTCACTTTCAAGTAAACTTCATCCTTAAGTATACTTTTCCTTCAAGGAAAAGTTAAGAGCTTCACTTCAAGTAAACTTCATCCTTAAGTATACTTTTCCTTCAAGGAAAAGGAAAGAGCAATATATATTACTTAATTACAAGTCCGGTCTCTACACATCAATTCCACGATAATTTAATACCCGATAGCCAAAACTAAACTTTATAGATCACCTTTTAATTGGCTAAACTATAAGATAGCATAACACATTTAAAACTACATGTGTGGCCCCACATATTAATAAATATTTTTCCAACAATCTCCCACTGGGCCACATATGTAACTTTGTAAATGTGCATAACCTTATGAGCTCATAAAATTGCCATCACAATCAGGGTACTTCCAAACAATCTCGTCCATTAATCATACTGATATAGGATCAAAGCGATCTTCGTCACATTTATCGTGACTAAATCCATCAATGGTCACATATACCAATACAACCAAATGACATAGATCAATCATGGATGTGTAGTATGAAAATTACATGTAATGTGATCCAAACATGTCTATTTTCAACTAGACCTACTTTATTCTTTATTGAGATCATTACTTAACAGAGTGTGTTAAACCAAAACTTTACTTCTGCAGAAAGTAAACTGAATGATATATGCATATAACAAATCTGAAGTTCAACATAAAGCAACAAACCAAATTCAAACTCCCACTAAACCAAAGTATCCTCAAATAGAATAACACCCATATGAGCAATATGCTCGTGAAAGACCTTGGGTGGTAGTCCCTTTGTGAGCGGATCCGCTATCATGGAGTTTGTTCCAATGTGCTCTATAAAAATCTGACCACTCTGCACTCTTTCTTTTACAACTAGAAACTTGATGTCAATATGTTTTGACTTCGTTGAGCTTCTATTGTTGTTAGAATATAGAACCGCTGATTTATTGTCACAAAATAATTTGAGTGGTCTTTCAACACCCTCTAAAATACGCAGCCCAGTGACAAAATTTCGCAGCCATATTCCATGATTTGATGCCTCATAACAAGCCACAAATTCTGCGGCCATGGTGGATGAAGCCACAAGCGTTTGCTTGGCAGACCGCCAAGAAATTGCCCCACCAGCCAACAGATAAACATAACCTGATGTGGATCTCCTACTGTCTTGGCATCCAGCAAAATCAGAGTCGGAGTACCCAATGATCTCTAACCGATCTGATTTTCTATATGTGAGCATATACTCCTTTGTTCTCTATAATTATCCCATAACCCGTTTGGCTGCTTTCCAATGATTCATGCCAGAGTTACTTAAATATCTGCCTAACATACCAACTATTAACGCAATATCCGGACGCGTACATACTTGGGCATACATTAGACTCCCTACAGCCGAAGCATAAGGAATCTTCCGCATTTCTTTAATTTCAAGGCTATTCTTTGGGCATTGGCTGAGACAAAATTTGTCTCCTTTAGAGACTGGGGTTTCACCTGGTTTGCAATTTTGCATGCCAAACCTATTGAGAACTTTCTCAATATAGTTCCTTTGTGATAATCCCAATATACTCCGAGAGCGATCTCGGTGTATCTCAATTCCTAATACAAAGGAAGCTTCACCAAGATCTTTCATTTCAAAATTCTTTGATAGAAATCTCTTGGTGTCATGCAAGATGCCTATGTCATTTGTGGCAAGTAAAATGTCATCGACATACAAAACCAGAAAAATATGCTTACTCCCACTGAACTTGTGATACACACAATCATCAACGACATTCATCTCAAAACCGTACGAGACAATGACTTGATGAAACTTGAAGTACCACTGACGAGAAGCCTGCTTGAGTCCATATATGGATTTCGTCAATTTACAAACCATATTCTTTGAATCTCCTAACACAAAGTTTTCTGGTTACACCATATAAATTATTTCTTCAATGTCACCATTGAGAAACGCTGTTTTGACATCCATTTGATGCAACTCAAGGTCAAAATGTGCAACAAGCGCCATAATTGTCCTGAAAGAGTCTTTCGTGGAAACCGGAGAGAAAGTTTCTTTAAAGTCAATTCCTTCCTTTTGAGTAAAGCCTTTGGCTATAAGACGTGCCTTATACCTTTCCACATTACCCTTTGAATCTCTTTTGGTTTTAAATATCCATTTACAACCAATAGGATTCGCACCAGCCGGTAATGGGACAACTTTCCAAACTTTATTGTCTTGCATAGACTTATACTCCTCATTCATGGCTTCAATCCATTTATGAGAGTTGGAACTTTGCATGGCTTGGCGGAAGTTGAGTGGATCATCTTCCGACATTCCACTTTCTGCCTCATGTTCCTGGAGATATACAACATAATCATCTGAAATTGCAAATCTCCTTTCTCTCGTGGATCGCCTCAATGGCGCAGGTTCTTGAGGTTGTTGAGGTTGTTCCTCAGGAATAATTATCTCATTTTGTATGAGGGGTTGAATAACATTGTCTTGCCGAGGGTCTAAATTCATTTCTTGATCACTGACAGGTATAGAAGTCTGCACATTGTCAAGAAAAGTAGTAGCAGGAATTGGGATTACTCCCTCTTCCTCCTCAAAGACAATGTTCCTAACTCGATTTCCCCTCCCAAACTCAACATCCTCAAAAAATGTTGCAATTCCAGTCTCAAATATAGACTTACTAGTAGGATCATAAAACTTGTAACCCCTTGATCGTTCTGCATAGCCAATAAAGTAGCTGCTAATGGTTTTGGAGTCCAATTTTCTTTCATGAGGTTTATAAGGCCTCGCTTCAGCAGGACATCCCCAAATACGCAAGTGCTTTAGACTAGGCTTTCGCCCAACCCAAAGTTCATAAGGCATTTTTGCAGCTGCTTTAGTTGGCACCCGATTCAGGATATAAGTTGCTGTCTTTAGAGCTTCACCCCAGAGTGACTCTGGTAAAGTAGATTGACTAATCATACTTCTTACCATGTCCTTAAGAGTCTTGTTTCATCTTTTAGATACACCATTCATGCTAGGCGACCCTGGCATAGTGTATTGGGGAACGATTCCACATTCCTCTAGGTATTTAGCAAACGGTCCCGGACGTTGTTCACCTGATTTGTCGTATCTACCGTAGTATTCACCACCACGGTCAGATCTGACACTCTTTATCCTTTTGTTGAGCTGTAATTCAACTTCAGCCTTAAATGTTTTGAACACGTCCAAAGATTGTGATTTCTCATGTATAAGAAATAGATACCCATATCTAGAATAGTCGTCTATGAATGTTATAAAATATTGTTGACCATTCCAAGATGCTGTAGGGAATGGACCACAAATATCCGTATGGATCAATTCTAAGACGCCCATAGTTCGATTTGCACCTAATTTCTTCATTTTGGTCTGTTTTCCCTTAATACACTCAACACAGACATCAAAATCTGAAAAATCAAGGGATTCTAAAATCTCATCAGACACAAGTCGCTCAACTCTAGATTTAGAGATGTGACCTAGGTGTTTGTGCCATAATGAGGCTGAAGTTTCCTTATCTAATTTTCGCTTTGTACCTCGTGACTCTATATGCAAGGTTTCATTATAAGATGAAACAGTTTCCAGCAAATATAGATTGTCAAAAGTATTAAGTAAACCAGTACCAATGACATTTGAATTTAAAGACAAAGTAAACTGAGAATTTCCAAATGAACAATAATAACCCAATTTGTCCAAAACACAAATGGAAATTAAATTCCGTCTAAAAGACGGTACAACAAAAGTGTCTTTTAAATCCAAATAACAACCAGTTTTTAATAACAATCTAAAATGCCCTATTGCCTTCACTTCTACCGACTTGCCGTCACCCACAAAGATACATCTTTCAGTATCAGTTGGCTCTCGGTAGTTTAGGCAACCCTGCATAGAAACACAAATGTGAGTAGTAGCACCAGAATCTACCCACCAAGTGTTTCTTGGTACAGATGCTAAATTGATCTCAGAACAGACCAAAACAGGAATCATACCTTTCTTTTCACACCATGCGCTATACTTAGCACATTCCTTCTTCTGATGTCCAGGCTTACCACAGAAGAAACAGCCTTCATTACTTTTCTGTTTCTTTTGCACTGGACCCTTAGAAACAGCAACTTCCTTTCCTTTATCCTTCCTTTTGCCCTTGCCCTTAAAAGTGCTTGACAGATGAGCACTTTCAGTTCTCTCTTGCTTCAATCTCTCTTCCTCTTGCACACAAAATGAAATGAGCTCATTGAGAGTCCATTTCTCCTTTTGACAGTTATAACTGACCTTAAATTGACTGAATTGTGCAGGAAGAGAGATCAGAATTAAATGCACGAGCAAATCATCTGATAAGTCGAGCTTTAGTGCCTTAAGTTTTGAAGCAAGATGAGACATCTCCATGATGTACTCTCTGACATTACCTTTGCCTTTATATTTCATTGAAATCAAGCTTGCTAAGAGTGTGCTTGTTTCAGCCTTATCGTTTTTGACAAAACGATTCTGAATTTCCTCAAGGAACTTACTGGTAATGATATTGTCATCTGTTATTGCACCTCGAAAGGCTTCTGGAATCCCACGCTTCATGATCATAAGACTTAGCCTGTTCGAACGGTCCCACTTTTCAAAGTACGCAATTTCCTCAGGGGTACTTTGTGTAGTGAGATTATTCGGTTTTGGCATTCTCAATGCCAAGTCTATGTCCATGCAGCCAAGAACAATCAATATGTTCTCTTTCCAGTCCTTAAAGTTTGTTCCATTTAACATTGGAACATTGTTCATATTGGCAGATATTGTAGTAGTAGACATTAAAGCTGAATCCAGAACAAAATTAAATAAATTATGCTCACATAAAACAACCAAAATAAACAGTCTTTAAATTGATTAATGACAACATTTCAAGATACCCAGCACAACATTAATATCAAGTCTTTGGACAGTGATATTAACTGTAAGTGGTACTCTTGTTGCAATGATCAAACAATGACAATAAGTTATGTCAAATAATAAATCCATGTTTGCATTGATTCATTATTCACATGAGGTCACCTTTACAATTGTCATATCATTATCATCGCAGGTGCGTGTGTAATTCGGCCAAATATTAAACCCCTCTTTGGATTGGTTAATATCCGCATGAATTACACATACACAAACATCATATCCAATTATTCTCCTAAGATCAATATACACAAGAGTGGTCACTTTGGTGACATCTTGTATAAATTAAATAAATCAGAATACTAGATAAGTGTTAAAAAAAATATTGTCATGTAATTAATCAAAATTTTAAACTGTTTCAAAAATGAATTCTGTATAAACCGAAAAGTAATATATATATAAACTGTATATATATAATCGGCATGCCTTTATGATTGTCCAAAATCCATGTGCATACCAGATATATATATTGATACCAGGCAACTGAAAACAACTGAATCCATATTTCACGAAGGAACAATTTGGAAGAAATAATGTCGATAATGTCAATCATTATCCAGATTCATGACACACCATACAGAACACATTAATCTCGAAGATTCATTGATTCTTTTGAATCAAACATGGGTAGGCTCTGATACCACTTGTTAGAAATTGTTTTTACCGAAAGTAAAAATCATAGTTTTCTAAATCCCATGTTGAATCAAAAGAAAAGGGAGAAATTGTAACGGAAGCGTACCTGAATCCATAGTGTTCTTCTATCCAATAGTGGCTTCGCTAATTCAAAAGCACAAATCTAATTGTCTATCTCTTTGCACAAAGATAGTTGCTCTCTCCTTAGTTTTGTGTGGTGCCTTTTTTTTTTTTTTTTTTTGTTGTTCACAAATGACAAGAGAGTAGCAATTTATATAGGCAATTAGACTTGGAGAGAAAGTAAGAGACTTAGCCCCCAAGTTTACTTAGCCATCAAGTTTACTTTATTTCCAAGCATACTTCTTCTCCAAGTATACTTCACTTTCAAGTAAACTTCATCCTTAAGTATACTTTTCCTTCAAGGAAAAGTTAAGAGCTTCACTTCAAGTAAACTTCATCCTTAAGTATACTTTTCCTTCAAGGAAAAGGAAAGAGCAATATATATTACTTAATTACAAGTCCGGTCTCTACACATCAATTCCACGATAATTTAATACCCGATAGCCAAAACTAAACTTTATAGATCACCTTTTAATTGGCTAAACTATAAGATAGCATAACACATTTAAAACTACATGTGTGGCCCCACATATTAATAAATATTTTTCCAACACATTATACTCACTTAATGCTAATATGGCTCAGGAAATGAATGTATAATTTTTTTACTGAAAGAATTAAAAATAAAAATTAATTAAATAATTAAATTATTTATGTCAAATAGTAATTTAAATGATAATCGTATTTTTTAGCAAGTTAAAGTTGGGTGGCAGTTGGTAGCACCTCTGACGTGAAATTTGATTAAATTAGGCAGAAGAAAACAAATTGGCAACAAAATTTTCTTCACAAAACTAATGGAACCGAAAATCAAGAAGCATCCGTGACACCAAATACAGCCAATTCTCTTCACGGGTTACAAAAAACATGTGGTTCGGGTCGAGACTTTTTCTCATTTTATAATTGTACCAACAAAGAGGCTTTGGACTCCAGCTCAGCCTCTAAAGTTTTTTTATGACACTGTTTAGTTTGTTAAACTTTCTAAATATTGTTTATAATACCCATTTAATTTTACTTAACCTTCTCATTAGTCATTATTATAAATACAAGATCAATGAATTGCTTAGATCCATCAGTAGTTTTCATTTATAAGACTCACAAATCCCCATCTTTTTAATTTCTTGCTCATTTCTTCTTCTTCTTCTTCTTCAATATGGAAATGGCAAATAAGAATTTGGTGATTTTTGTAATAATGGCAATTATGGTATTTTGGGTAGAAGGGTCAAATGGGCTGAGCTTATGTAAGATGAGTGAAGATGGGTTAAAGGCTTGTAAGCCAGCTGTGACAAATCCAAACCCAGTTGACCCGTCAACATATTGTTGTCAAGCTCTTTCAGGAGCTGACTTGTCTTGTTTTTGCTCTTATAAAAATTCAGTTCTCCTTCCTTCTCTTGGTATTGACCCTGATCTTGCCATGGCTTTACCTGCCAAATGCAACCTCACTCCTCCTTCAAACTGCTAAGGTATTATTTTCATTTTTAGTTGAAGTAATAAAATAAATTGTTACAATTCTTGTTCAAAATGAGGGATTAAATATTGTTGTGGACTTTATATTAATTTATGTATGATTTGATTTTTATAGACTATAAAGTATTAATCAAACTGTTTTTGGTTTTGCCTGGCAGGTGTACGTATGAAGTTTCATGTCGTATATTATAGTGTTGAATATTGGTAATGGTGAGTAATTAAGTTGTATGTTATATAGTTATCAAAAGAAAAAAAAACTTGTATGTTATATAGATAAAGTTCGGGGAACATTTTACTGTGTGCTTTGGATTGTAAAATGATATTTCTTGTTGGTGTAATAATTAATCTGTATTTTAGGCAATTGAAACTTCACAACTACTATATCTTTTAACTGTTGTTTACAAGCTATTCCAAATTTAGATTCTCTCTTTGTTAAATGATAGTATTTAAATTATCTTTTTTTTTTATTCTAGGGCGATAAATGATACTTTTCTGTGATCGCAAAGAGGAAACGAGGCTAGGATATAAATTTCTGATCGTTAAAAATCTTATGTATTAGCCAATTAAACGTTTAAAAACTGCACAACAAAATATAATTACAATGAATGAAAGATTATCTAGATATCACATGTCCGATTTTCAGATTACACTAGCTTTTGCTATATACGAACGCATTTATCATGCACTTAATTAACGTTTAATTCGTTAAATATAAAATTAATAAAAATAATAATTATAATAAAATTAAATAAAAAATAATATTATTATTACAATATTTATTTAAGCAGTATAATTAAAATAAATATTATAAAATTATAAATGAAGTAAAATTAAAAAATAAAATTTTCTTTATTACTAAAAAAATATATAATGAGCAAAAAAATATATAAATAATTATACAAAATGTGAGAAAAATAGAGATGAATCACCCTGTCTTTAGGTTTCTTTTCACATTTGTATCTTTTGAGAAACATGTCCTTAATTTCAATGGACCATTGGAAAGAATAGAACCAGAAATAAATTAGTTATTATTATTCTTTTTAAATGATTAAATTTTTGTATTTTTTTTTACTTATTATGTGATGATAATCCAGTAAATAAATTTTTAAATATAATTATTTATTTTATTAATAATTTCAATTATATGAATAAATCATGTTTTTTTTTTTTTAAATTCCAACTAGGCCTAATTCTACCATGATTATTCTTCTTCTTACATCTCATGTCTCAACATTTTAAATTATAAAAACAATATTTATATAATATTAAGAGATGATAGGAAAGACTATCTCTCGTGCATCCCTCTTTCTTCCGTGCCTTTCTAAGATTTGTTTGCGTTATTTTTCGGTGGTCGTCGGTGGGCCTTTTGACTGGCGGTCATCTCCTTATACTAATCTCTTGTTCTGTTTTTACTTTTTTCGACAACAATTTTCTTGTTTTTCTTTTCATTTTTGGTAGTGCTCACTTTTTTTTTTTTTTTAGTGTGTTGGTTCGCAATGTTTTGTGATGGCAGGGCCTTGCTGCTCAACGTTCCTTGTCCTAAGTACCTTCTTTTTCTTTCTTCCTCAGCGTTTCCTTGCTGCTTTGGTTGCATCCCACGGTTGGTGTTTGTTTCGCCAAGAATGGCTTCTTTCTAGCATGGTTTTCTTTTCGATAGGGAGGAGGATTATTTTGGGTATTTTGTTACTCTGGGTATATTTATGTGGTTATTTTAATGTGTATGTTCTGTGTGTCTTGCTATTTTTAGTGTATTTTAAAATATGTAAGTATTTTTTGTTGTCATTTTGTTGAAAAAGATAGCAATTACTTTCTTTTTATATTTTTTAATTTTAAGATACATTTACTTTTTTATATTATCAAGTCAAATATTAGAATAAGTTATAATAAAGAGTTATTTAGGAAGGCTTATATCTATTCGTCCACAAATTTAAAGTTTTTGGTGTTAGTAAATCTTGATTGTAATAATAGAATTATATTATATTTTTTTAAATGAATGTATCTTAAATTTATAACTTAAAATTTTATTCAATGAAATTTATGATTTGTTATAAAAATATATATATATATATTCGTAAACTACCGTTGAATATTTTCAAAACATGTTTTATTTTTCTGCACATGATTTGTCGAAATGACAACAGCGGCTTCATTGTCAGTGGACTCAGAATCTCAGACCCAAAACATTTCTCAGTTCACTATCCCATTCCATACTCAATGGTAATTACCATTCGCCCATTATGCTAGGACCACAAGAACTATCTAATATAGGAACGACACGTATAATATTGAATTAGGATGTGGTTTCAAGTCTTTCAAGTTTTTATTTTATTTTTTAAATGTCAAGATGTAAATTTAATCACCTCACCGTACCCAACAGCTTTTCTCCCCTTCGCCGATAAATCTTAAAAGCATCCCTCCTCGGACACGTGACTCGCGCCTCACCACATTCTTATTCAAATGATTTTAGCTAAAATTAGAAATATATATATATGTATATATCACTCAATAAATTCAAATGGCTGTAGAACGTAAATTTAAACGATAATCTAAACATTTTAGCATAAATCGCTGTTATAATTTTCAAATTTATATTTTTATAATTAAAAAAAATAATTAATATATTATTTTTTTAACACTCATTAGAACGATAATTTAAACTCAATGTTAATTTGATAAATTTCTTTGCAAGAATCTCTAATTCACTACAGAAGTCATTGACGCCCCTGGTTATTTAAACGCCGCTAAGTAACCAAGAAAAAAACATGAAATTTTAAAAAATCCAAACGTAGTATCCACTACAGAAGTCATTGACGCCCCTGGTTATTTAAACACCACTAAGTAACCAAGAAAAAACATGAAATTTTTTGAAATCCAAACGTATTATCCACAGAGAAATTTATAATAAGCAGTACTAAATGATATTCATATAATCAACAGCAGAGCTGGCCAGAGCCTCTGTCTATTAAAATATGTCAAACGTAAGTCGTTTCCAAATTTTAGCAAAATGAGAACAGTCAATTATAATGAGACCGTATCATCAAAATATCCAAAATTAACCCTACGAGCACCTTAATCATAACATATTTTTCGAACATTACACTTTAATCATAATAGGAGCTTGTTCCTTTACTTCTACAGCTAATGGGTCGCACTACGTCAAAATAAAATTAACAGTAGATGATCAGAGCTATGTCAAATCATATCAAACGGCTCTTTTTCACTTACGCCGCATCGTACTTCTTGGCAGAACAGATAAGCCAGAGAAAGCCATAAGGATCCTTGACCTTACCAACGCGCCCACCACAGCAAGCATTCTCACCCTCAGCAATCTCGCCTTCCGCAACACAGCCTGCATGAACGGCCTTAGCAATCGCAGCTTCCACATTCCCAGTCTCGAGGCACAGAACAACGCCATTGTTACCGGTGGTAACTTCCTCACTGACAATACACGACAAAGAATACAACACAATCGTAAGATTTTAGTAGATCAAAACAAAACAAAACAAAGAAAGGGAATGTTGCATTACAATCAAGAAAAACTACAACACAATCGTAAGATTTTAGTAGATCAAAACAAAACAATGAAAGCTAGAGGACTAAAAAAACGGGAATGTTGCATTACAATCATGAAAACCTTGCAATGACAGAATATGGGAACAATGGATAGAACGATTAAAACGAGGAACGAAAAAAAACAAAGAGATCAAGCTAAAATCGTTCTACATTAGCAAAATAGAGAAAAATAACACAATAAGCTGAGAATGAAGCATAGTACTCAATAACTAAAAAAATCCACAAATTAATCTACTACTCAAAGCAGCCAAAATAATGATCGATGAATCTATCACGCTAATAGAAATTATTCGGATAACCACTATTTGCTATTAAAACTAATGATAGTTCATAAATAATAAAAAATATTCGTAAGTTACTACGATATTTGCTAATAGAAATTACTCGGATAACCACTATTTGCTATTAAAACTAATGATAGTTCACGTAAGTTACTACATGAAAAGCAAATCAGAAGATATTTGCGCAAAAATAAAAGAGTAACAAATCAAGATATTAGCGCTAGAATCAACATTAATTACATTATGAAAGAACAGTCTAAACCAAACAACAAAAAATTATGAAAAATAGCCGCAGCAGGTTAGACATTCAGAATTTCAGATCTACAAGAAACATAAGCATTTTGATATTATAACTGCATATGCTAGAGACGAAATAAAAGGAAGAAACAAAAATAGAGAGAGAGGTAACAGTACGAGTCCGAAACAAGAAAGGTGAAACCAGCAAGCTTGAGCTCAGCATAGCGTATGAACTGCTGATCTTGATCAGCCTTGCGCTTGGGGTCCAAAGTACGACTGACCTCCTCAGCTCCGAAAGCAGCTTGGTAGAACTTCACGGCATCGCTGGCCTTCGGCGCCTCGACCAGCAACTGTGGCTTCACCTCAGAGAAAGTGACGACTGGTGCTGACAACTGATCATCTGCTCCGTTCTGAACCTCCGGTAGCACCATTTTCTGTTGATCTGAGAGAAAAGAGTAAACGAAGCTTCTAGAAAAGAGAGACTGTAAACCCTGGAAAGAGAAAATGAGAACGAGAATACCAAACGGTTAAAGCGAACAAATGAGCGTGAAGTTTAAAGAACGGGCTGTGACAGGATATTTATAAAGAGCGGGAAGCAACCGTCAGTACACCGTGAAGATAAAAGGGTAGTAAAGACAATTCTTATTTTTGAACATACCCTTGAACTTTCTCTAAATTTACAATACATACCTTTATCCATTCTAAAATGCTTTTGGCGTGTACACAACTAATCTAGTTACAGACTTACAGTTACCCAACCTGTATGAAGATGTTTTCTCTTGGGTCTATGAGCTGAATTTGTTTATTATTTATTATTTTATTGATCAGTGTTAAAATTTAATTCTCACTGATTTATTCTTCTACTTGTTAGTTGTTACTAACTTCTTCTTAATTGACCAAGAATATGCTTCGAGCTTAATTACAAAAAAAAACCCCAAGAATAATAATTTTTAATACTAACTTATATTATTTTTAATTGAAAATAATAATATTATTTTTGTTTTTTTTTTTTCTTAATAAACAATTATTAGTGTGACTAACCTGAAGAAAAATGCAATCCACATAAAATAATATTACATCTGACCAAAATAAAAAATAATAATAATATTACATTAATTATGATATGTAATGCTGCAAATTAAATTTTAAAAAAGATATTCTTAATAAGTTGTAACTCAATAACATTAAATTTATATAAATAAATAAAAGATTTGATATTTAAATCTCATTTATAAGTTTATGAATAATATAGTTATATTAAAAAGCTTTGGGAGTATAAATTATTAAATTGTTCTAACCAGTTTTATTTTTAATCATTTTAATAAAAAAATATATATGTTAATTTTCTTGTAATGTTAAAATATATATGTTCATTTACGTTGTAAAAAAAATAAACATATATTTTTTTCTCTAAAAAATTAAAAATGAAATTTCATATATAAAATAAAATTATGTCATATAATTAAATCTATAAAAAAAAAACATTAAAAAATTATATGTTTTGAGAAAATTTTACCTACTAAAACATAATATAAGTGTGAGTGTAAGTAATGCATAATATTAATATTTTTAGTTAAGATTAAATATTTCCCTCATTTATTTATTTTTAGATAAACTCTATATATTCTCTTTAAAATTTATTATCATTTAAAATAAAATACATGCACTCGTGACTTCACTTGATTTAATAATATAATTCATGTTAAAAATTAATATAAAATTAACATGTTACTAAAATTTGTACCCCAATGCATAAAATAAAATTACGTTTTTATATATAAATATTTATACTAATAATAATAATAATAATGTTGTTTCCATTGCTATGAAATGTCCTTTTGGCTGTAATAGTTGTATCAAATAAGTAATTTAACACATTTAAAATTGATTAAGTTAGTTGATGAAGTAGAACTCACTCAACTCATGAGCTCAAATATGCTAGCTGATCAGTTAACTCATTAGCAACTCAGTGAGCTTATATATTTGTTGATAATATCTTTATATTATGAAAAATCACAACTAAAATATACTACTTTAATTTTTTCTAAAATAAAAAATGTAATATTTATATTTATATTTGTCTTTTAAAAATTATAATTTTTTATTTTATTTTTTAGAATTTTAAATGAACTGAACTGTTGAGCCAAATTCATTTAAAAAGCTGAATTGAGATGACTTAGTTCACATAAAGTCCAGTTAGGATTTATTTACGATGAGTTAAACTTAAAAGGCCTTTGCAAATCAATTCAGTTCATTAAACATCTCTAATGTGGTGACTAACCAACCTCTAACGACTCATTTCACTATTACTATATTAGTCTATCTTATTGCCATATTCAAGTGTAGAGTAAATCTTTACCAACTTATTATTCAAAAAATTGCAAGTTTACATAATTCAATTACAATTTTTTTAAACTGTTTGACTCTAATTTTTTGTTGCTGATTTCATTGATGATCATAACTCGTTTATAAAAGAAAAGAAAAAAAAATTACTAACTTGCAAGAGGTTATTTGTATGAAGTCCAAATTGATATTTATTGATCAGAACTTTGTGGCAAACATTGTAAATGATATGAAAGAAAAGTATTGGAATTTTAATTAAGGTTAATTTAAAGAGTCACGCTGTGTAATAAATATAGAAATTATAATAATAATAATAATAAAATATTATAATAAGATAATAGTATTTATTAAATGCATCATTAATTCATAAAATTTATGTTACGATGTAAATATATATTTTAATATGGGATGAAGGATAGCAAAAATCTATTAATTATATTAAAATAATACAAAAAATTATTAATTTTTAAATAAAGTAGCATAAGTTTAATAATTAATAATATAGGTGATAGAAGTCAAAAATGTATAAAAACGTGAGATAGGGCACACTAAAATTAACATGTGCAATTTTAGGAAGGACAATATTGCATTTTAAGGGCAGTTAATTAAAAAAAATCAAAATCCCTAAAAGCATCAAAAAGGGCTCCTCGTGATTCAGCTCCATTGCGAATGCTTAAGGTCCTTTGCTCCGTCGTAAATCAACTCCTCTATTTAACTTTTTCAATTGATTTTTTGAAAAAAGAATTAGATTCTCTTCTGTTTTTGAATCAAAAAGTGGATAATGTCAAGTAGTGAAGACAATCGGACATTAGCTAAATAATAAATCATGGTGGTTCAAATGGATATCAAAAACTAAGAAAATGGTGATGGGGAACAAGGGAATTACCAGATTTTGTTTGTTTGTTAAGAGATGGGTATCATATTTAACAAAAAATATGAGGTATTAATAGCTTTTGTTATTACGATAAGTCAGTAGTCCA
The DNA here is from genome assembly GCA_029378325.1 of Elaeagnus macrophylla. Classification (NCBI taxonomy): domain Eukaryota; kingdom Viridiplantae; phylum Streptophyta; class Magnoliopsida; order Rosales; family Elaeagnaceae; genus Elaeagnus; species Elaeagnus macrophylla. The sequence goes on along the minus strand of CM055649.1, from coordinate 22,412,828 downwards.
GTTGGTTAGGTACTGTGCGTTAGATTGTGGCTTCTCTGGACAGTTGGGACGCGGTTTCGAAGTTTGGGACCGGTGTTCCACTGTCGAACTTGAATACGGTCTTAGACACTCCGGTGGTTGGTAAAAAATCCAAATAGAAGGTCTACTCAAACTTCCGACGATGACCTTTGGTAATATGGTAGCGTGTGGCTGCGGTCCTATTCTCCCTACATTCTGGTGAGCCATTTTTTGAAAAAAAAAAAATTTAATAGCCTTTGTTATTAGAGATAAATGAAAGGGTAGCAAAAACAATTTTTTATTTTATTTTTCAACCATGGAAGGCTGGTAAAATTAATAAATTCCATAAGTTGCACTTTTTGAAATTGCACACGTAATTCAAGTGTGTCTTATTTAACAATTTTATACATTTTTAACTTCTATCGTATTTAATACGATATTAATGTGATTAGTTATAGATATTAATACGTGGTCAATTGTAGTGTTGATGAGTAACACGTGTATAGCTGATATATAAATATTAATACTGTAACTCATTTATTAACTTCTTATACAATACGGAAGTGTCTTGTTTCCTCTTCGACACTCTCTGTGAGTGTTTTCTAATTAGATTTAATGTACAAGCTCAAAATAATAAATTTTTGTACTATTTTCAGAGAGTTAATAAATTTATAGTACCATAGTCATTTTAATGTGCATACATGATTATCTTCTTACAATATTAAGACCCAAAAATCATAGCACATAATATGAGCAGATATCAACTGCGATTATTTTAAAATTTGAAAGAAAGACATACACGCTGTATTTGCTCAAAAAAGCAAATGAAAAATATTATAAATGATACTTGAAAAAAAAATTTAATTATAAATGGTACACAGAGAGAGAGAATGCATGCGGAAGCGTAAGCTTTAAATTGATTTGAAAAATTATCAAAATTTAGGATCCTAAAATTTATAATAATAAAATTAACACTTTAATAATATTAAATAAATTTAAATTATTTATCATTTAAATTCAATTGAATAGGTGTTAAAAAAAATAATATATTAGTCATTTTTTAATTGTAAAAATATAAATTTAAATACAATAAACATTAATTTTATTATTATAAATTTTAAAAATATTATTTTTTTTTGGTACAAGGAATATCTCGGTAATTAAATAACTATAACTTTAGGCCATTATAATATGAGATTATTATTAATTAATTGATAAAATTACATTTTACTTTACTTGATATTAATACTTCAACAATACAAGATAAATATTTTACAATATTCTAACTCAAAATCGAAGCATCGAATAAAATTTAAGAATATATATAATATTATTAGACCTATTATATTCTCTCTCTTTTCCCTAAATCTTAGACATACTAATGTACTATAATTTATTGGAAAAAAATGTAAGGATTTTGAACTCAATTGTGACATTTTGTTACAGAGTAAAGTATGGGTTGTAAACGGCGTCAGGTGGAGGCAGAGACACCTCCATGCTTCCCATCTTTGAATATAATAGTTTGTTTCCCTATTCCACTTAAATCATTTTACGGACATATCTAAAATTATCAAGCAGACCGATAATTCAAGAAATATTTTATATATTATTATTTTTTATTATAAAGGAAAAATTAAAAAATAAGACACTTTTTACAATAAGAATGAAAAGATATTTCGAGCTAATAAAAAAGAAAAATAAACCAAATTCATAAATGGAAAATAAAACATATGTAGACTTCAAATAATCTTATAACAATTATGTAGAACTTAAAACAGACATTGTTAAATCAATTAAAGTACGATGGATTAACCTTTTATTTGGCAACATAAAAAAGAGATTTACATTCAACAAGAGATTGGTGTTTGGCCACATTTGTCAGGGAGTGTCAAAGCAAGACCAGCATCAACACCTAAACTAGAAAGGATAGGTGAGTCCTTAAAACCACAAAGGCAACTCCAATCAGCACTTGCAGAAGCTTGGCAACATTGAGATGATGGGTCAGTTGGGTTTGGTTGTCTCACTGATGAACTACAAGCATCTAGTCCATCCTGGCTAATTCCACACACGACCATCCCTTTACACCCTTTAATCCATAGCATCATTCCCAACATCACTATAGCCACAAACTTCCTATTTGTCATCTCCATCTATGTATCATTAAAGTCAGATTTTTTGTTGTTGATAAAATTTAAAGTAAGAAAGTTGATTTAATATTGAGAAAGAATTGGTGGTATCTTGGGAGAAAAGTAGTAGTAAATTTATGTATTTATACAAAAAGAGAAGGGTAATAATGTAAATTTTAGAGAATATAATTAACTATATATATACTAAAATAGAATATCAATTCAACAACTCAAACGGCATACCATACAACCTCCAAACAATTTCTTTGCATAGAATCTAACGTACACACATTAATTCAATTTAGTTTTTTTTTTTTTTTTTTGGAATTGTGGACATTTTTGCTGTCAAATTAGCTTTCAGTTTAGAGGGCATTGTCATTTTCGTTTTAGTCTGTTTTTTACTAGCTTTATATTTTATATTTTTCTCTACATAAATTAGTATGAATTTTTTAAATAACTATACTATTTATACGCTAATAAATTTCTAATATTAATAATTAACAATCAAATCAAGAAAAAATAAAATATAAAAGCTAGTAACAAAAGCATAAAACTAAAAAACTAGTATATATGCCCACCTAACGTAAGAGCTAATTCACCAGCAAAATATATACAATTTTTTTTTTTTTTGCTAAGAAAAATATCCACAATTTAACACACACAAAATTGAATTAAACTAATGCATGTATGTTAGAATCCATGCATAGACACCTGTTTGGTGGATAATTGATCTGTTTTCCTAAGCATTCTGTTTGAATTGTTGAATTGTTGAATTGATATCATTATTTTAGTATTATATGGTTAATTATACCCTAAAATTTACATTTCTACCCTCTTCCTTCTGTATAAATACATATTCATTAGTTCTTTTCTCTCAAGATACCACAAATAATTTTTCAATATTAAATTCTTCTTTATTTCTTTAGAGATTAAAGATACAAAGATGGAGATGGAAAATAGAAAGTTGTTGGCTATAGTGATGTTGAGAATGATGCTAGGGATTGAAGGGTACGTGTAAAAAGGGATGGTCGTGTGTGGAATTGGTCAGAATGGACTAGGATCCTTGATGCTTGTAGATCATCAGTGACACAACCAAACCCATTTGATCCATCACTGTACCTAGCTCAATGTTGCCAAGCTTCTTCAAGTGCTGATTGGAGTTGCATGCCTTTGTGATTTTAAGGACACACCTATCCTTTCTGGTTTAGGTATTGATGTTGGTCTTACTTTGGCACTGTTAAACATTAGAATAATTATCTAATATCATAATTATAATAGTCTTCAACACTAACAAGGAAACTAATTATTAATCTAATATTCAACTCTCTCCCTCAAGCTGAACATAATCTATGTTCAGCTTGAATAATTACAACATACGTATTTGTATTTGATGTTAAATATAAAAAGTGCTTTAATGCTAGTGGGATTTGAAATTGGTGATGATAGCGCACGATAGTAGACTGGTTGATCTTTCTAGAAAACGACGGTGGGTCGGTTGATCATTATAGAAAATGCGGCTACGAAGTTGTGAGGTAGAGATTGATATCAATAATCGTGAGGCCGTGAAGTTGACGTGAACGACGGCGCAACAACGGTGAACGATGGCAGTGACAATTTGATGAATGAAGAAACCAAAGAACCAACCAGCAATCTTTAGAAGAAATCGAACTGAAAATGAGGAGTACTAGCAATTGAATGAAGTAGAGAAATTGAAGCAGACCACGATGACAATAGAAGTGTATGGCAGATGATAGAAAATAGAAAAACGTGTTCAAAATCGAACACTGCTCTGATACCATGTTAAAATATAAAGTGAAAGGAAATATAGATATAAAGAATATGAAAGAACAAGTGTGAAAACTAAAATAATAAATAATCAAAATAGGTTGAGAAGTGAATCAAAAAGTTAAATAAAGGTATTATAAATCTCATTCATATATAATATTAAAGGACTACATTAATATTTATAGTGATAATAAAGGAAAATTTTAATCCTAATAGGACTCTAAATAAAACTCCTAAATTAATAAAAAAATATTAGAATAATTATATAATATTCTAATCATAATAATATTCAACACTAACAATAAAATTAATTATTAATTTAATATTGAATTGGCACTTCCAGTCTAACAAATGCTGCCAAACACCAATCTCTTGTTGAATACGAAGCTCTTTCCCAATCTCTTTAAAAACTAATGTCTCTTCTAACTTCTACAAAGTTGGATATTTCCATTTAAGTGGAATTTGCTAATAGCTTAATTAGTTTACTCTAGGTTGTTAATTTTTTCTATTTAGACAAATTCTGTGAAATTGTGAAAGATTAAACCTGGATGAGATGGATATAGATGGACAATTATAAGTTGGAGAAAAGATAATGGGAATAATGATCCACATTTTAATAACATGGGGCATATAAAGGACGTAGATTACACCCCATGACCCTTTTTAAATACTATATTGATCTTCACTTTAATTAGAAGATAAATCTTTATATTGCTTTTTTAATAAATTTAATTATATTAAAATTCAAATTAATCCTTATTACTAATGTATAACATAGCCTCTAAATTTTCTTTTATAAAAATTAATTAAGGCATTTTCTTAATTCCGTAGTTTCTTTAATAAGAGACAACCGTACGTCTAAGAGTATTATATATATATATATATATATATATATATATATATATTCAGTATTCGTAATTTTTTTTTTTGGGTTTAAAATGCTACTAATTATCACCTAATAATTGAAATAATTTGGTGTTTAATTCTAACTATATAATTTTCCCGCTCTTGCAGATTTTCTGCTGTGTGGTTACTTTTTGCCTGTTGGAATTTCTTTCACAGTTTCAACGAAACAATTTGATCTTTGATCATACTGTATGCTTCGATTTTTTGTTGGAATTTTGTGAGCTGATAATCATTCATGTATTGCGTATTGAAATATATATATTTACCTAGTAATATAAAATATATGAATTTTCGACGTGTTGATAATATCATTTTACATTCAATTAAAAAAAAAAGAAGAAGATAATATCATTTTATAATATATAGCATGAAGTTCTTATCAATTTTTTTTTATATGAAGTGAGGCATCCCTTAAATTGGCCCTGAACTAAACTCCAGCAGTCTACTCTATCTTTAACTTAAAAGTTGGATGAAGTTACTTTCACCTGATGAAATCACTTATTGATCACCTTATCACCTTCGTCAAGGATGAAAACACTTCATCTTGATAAAAATAAAACCAATAATGTTCATGATTAAATCATTAGATGATATGTAGAAACAATAAAGTTATTATTGATGATATTGTAATAGATTTTACATTATTGATCTTTCTAATGGTAGAAAAGATAAATATAAACTTATCACTAAGAGCTTCCATTTATTTCACATCAAAAAGAAGATGCACACAAGTTGTGATATGCATTAAGTGATATAACAATTATTTATTGGATGTAAAGTTGTGGATATAAGATGAAGAAATGATTTAAAACCCCTTACTAATAGGAAATTAATTAGATTAGGCCTTGTGAATTGTTGTATATATCAAATTATTATAAAAAAAATATTTTTGATTAAGAAAGGAAAGAAAATCAAAAACCCTAAAAGTAAAATTCACATGCTTTTTTATATTTTTAATTTAATTTTTAAATTTTATTTATGGACAATGAGCGTTGTCTTGATCAAATATGAAATGAAAGTTAAATTGAATTTTGTATCTTTTTAATACCTAAATTTTATTAAAAATACATCAAATTAATAATTTTTTCAAGCAATTCTATTTAAATATTCATGTTTTCAAAATAATTTTAGTTAAATCCTTTTTAACAGTAGCAATAGTTTTTTTACTATTAGGTAAATTGGGCAAGAGTAATTTTTTCACTTTATCCTTTTCTCTTTAATCTATTAATTTGTTTTAAAATTTTATTCTTCATATCATCCGCTCTATTAACAGAGGAAAGAAAAGCAAGAAAATGGGCTTAGGATATAATAATTACAAGCCCCCAATTAAAAGACTTGGGTGAAAAATCTTACCCCTCACAGCCCAAAAAAATGAAGAAAAGAAAAAGTAACAAAGATCGAGAATGACAAAAAAAAATTAGTCATATGTTTCCAAATCAGAAATTAATTTGTAAAAAATTCCTATAAAAGATTATCATATTTTTCTTTACTATAAATTCCAATTTCTTTTTCTTTTTGTCTACAAACAGGAACAATTTTATGAGATGTGGTTCTTTTTATAAAAAGATGGTTATTTGAAGATACTTCTTAAATTTAGTATAAGAGTTTAGCATAGAAGTAGAAAAAAAATATGGATCACACCGTGTTTTTTGAATTTGAAAACTCTTTATACGTAGCAAAAATAGCAAACAAGAAAGGTTGAAACACTAAAGAATATGAAAAATGGGTAAATTAACAAAAATATTCATGCTCAAATGTAAATGTAAAAAACTGACCGTTACAATTCAAAAATATTAAAATAAAACTATTTTGAAAAACATTGATAGTAAACTGTAATTATTTTGAAAACATAGGTATTAAATTGGAACTGCTTGAAAACATAATTAATTTAATATACTTTAATTGGATAAAACTTAAATACTAGAAAAATACTAAGCCCAAAATTATTTGTTAAAGTTTTGAAATATGAAATTGGTTTTGAAAACTAAAATGTTAAGGGCCAAAATAATACTTAAAAAATAACTTATTTTCAATTAAAATGAAAATAAAATTAGTTATCAAATAACACCAAATTCAGTTACCCCTAAACATAGAAAACAGAAAAATAAAACAAATTAGGAAGGAAAAAAAAAAGCCCCAAAATTTGAACAAAAGTTCAATCCTTATGCATTTCAGTAATTCAAAATAACAAAAAGAAAAAATGATATTTACCATTTATATTGAAAGCGCTTAGCATTTGGCTGGAGAGAATCCACATTTTTGAGGGAGTGCAATGGCAAGGTTAGGATCAATACCAAGGGCAGGAAGTGTAGGAGATGACTTAAAAGAACAAAGGCATTTCAAGTCCGCACCTTTAATAGCTTGGCAACACTTAGCTGATGGCTTACTTGGTTTTGGTTGTGTCACTGATGGCTTACAAGCATTAAACCCAGCGTCACTTACATTACACAAGCTTATTCCTTTGCACCCTTCAATCCAAAACACCATTCCAACAATCATTATAATCAACAACTTTCTATTTTCCATCTTTTTCTTTCTTTCTTTTCAAATTCAGATACAAGAATGTTGATCAAGAAAACAAAGGAAATTGTTATAAGCTTTCTTGGCTGAGTCTTGGGAGAAAACTAATGGATTTAGCTAGTATTTATATACGGTAACGAACGTTATTAAGCAAAGTTTTTTATATTGTAGCCTGTCGATTTTCCCAATAACATTGTAGGCTTGCATTGTAGCTCTCAGTTAAGTATGAGGCCTCATCTATTATATAATAGAAAACTCGAATACTAGTTTTTATATTTTATTTAGGCTGTGGATATTTCTATATTATTATTACAACAATAATTTATTAATAATAATTTAATTTAATAATCATGATATTAAAGTATAATTAATAATAAAAATTAAATTAAATTTTTATATAATTTTATTGTGACAATAATAAAAATAATTTAATAATATATATATTTGCCCTTTATTTTTTTTTCCTTTTCATGAATCAATTACTAATATTAATAATTTGACACTAAAATCAAGAGCATAGTACATGAGGGAATTTCATTAATTTAAATAAGTTAATTAATAATTAAAAATTTTTATAGTTATTAAAATAATTATTATTTCACATCATTTCATTAATTACAATAAACATATATTATTATAAAATATTTGGTTGGATAATTTAATTAGCATCACTGGATTATATGTTAGAAAAATTGAGTTTAAGGTGAGAAAGCAGCCATAAATGTGCACAAAACTCCTTCAACTATCAAATCTCATATTAGCCTACTCTCAAATGTAATTAATGATCTAGGTGTTTTTATTGAATAAAACAGTTAGACTTACTTTTTTATAACCTATATAATTAATTGTCACTATAATAAACTTTTTCTAATAATATACTATGTATACAATCAATTTTTAATTCATTATCGAATAATTAGAGTTAGGTTAATAACTAATATTATTCAATCCTCTATTATAGTAATGCGCTTTTTAATTTTGTAGTAGTGAGTAGTGCTATTTATCCCATTTATATATACTTACTGAAATATATGGCTTTCGTTTTCATGTCATAATGAAAAATTAAGCATTAGTCTGAACAGAGCTAACATATAAATCTAAATCAATGATAATTTATATTTGCAAATTTAAAAAGTTAAAAAAGAAAGGAAGAAAAGGACCTATTTTTTCTCTTTTTTACTATCTTCTTTCCGATCACATGTTTGTAATTTGGAACATTGATACAGGACAAATAATTACTTTCTTCTAATATGTAAAAAATAAAAAGAAATTTTGAAGAAAAAATTGATTGGAATAATCGAATACTAAGATTTCTTTTCTTTTATTTAATTTTAAAAACTTGGGTTCGTTGAGGAATGCCCTTCGTCTCTTGTCCATGACAGTAAGGCACAAAGCACCAGGTTGTTCTTTTTTTCGACCAATCTGAAGGGGGAAAAAAAAAAAGCACCAGGTTGGTTACCAGGGTAGGTTTGTAGGACTCAATCAATACGCATTAATTATCAATAATGTAAAGTTATAACGAAATATTTAAAATAAATTAAATATTAGAGTTAAAAATTTGAAAATCATTTTTTTAATAAATATAAGTATAAGTATAAGTATAAAAATGTGGGGTTGGTTATTATTTTACTTAAAAATAAATGAATTTACAAAAGGTTAAAATATTTAAATTAAGAGACGCAGTACATATAAAATTGTGTGTACTCGTATGTTCTGCAAAATTTGCTTGGAGAGTGAAGAAGGGTAATGGCCATTTTCATGCTTTGGAATATACATCTGACGAGAGGAGGAGTTGGAGAAAATGGGGAAAGCAAAGACCTGATAAAGCAAAAGATACAAATGTGAAAAGAAACCTAAAGACAGGGTGATCCCTATCTAATACTAATACCTCACCTATTTTATCCCTTTTGTCTGTTACCGTACGTGTAACTTTTTTTTTTTTTTGAGACATCCGTACGTGTAACTTGGTTATCTGGTTTTACTTTTTTCTTTAACCAACAGCTGCTAGCAGATCCATTACTTTGGACCCTCAGGTCTACTTTACCATACCTACCTCTGCCTCTCTCTCTCCCTCCTTTTTAATTAGTCTCACCAAACCACGCTCAACTCAATGCCTCAACATTATAAACCACTTAAGAATACAAAAGTAAAGATATACACATTTTTTTTTCTAAGGTCAATCTTAATCTTCAAAATCTCTCCGTTTCTCTTCAACCAACATTACCTTCATGGAAGTAAGCTCCAATTTTCTCATAAATCTCCTCTTCTATTTAATTCTTTTTTGTTTATATATATATATATATATATATATTCTAATTATAATAATATTCAGGATTATAGAAAAGCACATGTACCAGCATTTGGGAGTTGGGATTGGAACAATAATGACCTTCCATTCACTCAGTGTTTTGAGTCTGCCAGGCAAGATGGCCACTTTCGTTACGGCTATTCTGAACATCGTGACTTGTATGTTGCTGGTGATTTTTATCAAAACGAAGTCGTCACGCCTGCCATGATTGTTGTTCCTCGCCTCAGGGTAATTAGCTTAAGCACCTCTTCAATTTTTACAACAAATATTGCTTTTTGTGATATTAGTCACTAGGAATGGGAAGAAAATGAATAAAAAATGTGTATTGATTGCAGAATAAGGTAGGTGAAGACCCAGACGAGAATAAAGAAGTTAAAAAGCAAAACTTTGATATGAATGACTTGAAAGAACCTCCAAGCCCTGCTTCTCCAATAATGCCAATGGATCAAGATCTCTACAGGATCTCTCCAGAGCTCCTCTACTCAAAGTATAAAAAGGTTTGGCCTTATTTTATTTCTTCAAGTTATTCTCTCTTTTAAACCATGTTTTTTTTTTTTTTTTTTTAAATAATTCACATTTCACCTTTTTTTTTTTTTACTTTTGATATTTGCAGAAGAGAGGAGTGGGTTTCATTTCAAGCTGCTTGCTGCCAAATTGTTTTGGTTGAAGCTGTGAGCAACAAATATAATTTAATTATTTAGTTATGTTAGAAATGAGTATATATACGACAAAGAAATTAAGTGTGAGTTACATCTTTTATAAGCTAGTTTGTCTTACATGAAAGAGATCATTGGTTATTATATTAACTACCCAGATAGTTGATAGTATTGTTTAACTTTTCTGTTCTTTTATTAGTGTTTGTGAGTTTTAATATTATGTAATTTACAAGACAATGTTGGAATTGGATATTTGGATTAAGTGGATTTGAAAGCTTGGTTTGAAAAAAAAAAAAAAAAAAGGTGATAAAGAGTGTCTTTCATGTGAGATTAAATTGGAATATCCTTTGCCTTTTGTTTCTTTTTGTGAAAGAAAAGAAAAAGGAGAGTCCGGCTAGGTAGGTCATATGCTCATGGTTGGGTTTAGAAAGGTTTGCAAAAAGAAAAGGCCTTGTAAATGTGGGGTTTGAAATAGTTCTTCACTAGAGCAGACTTAAAATGATGTTCTTAAAAAAAAAAAAAAATGAACAAAAAAAACTACTAAATTAGTATGGAATTTAAATTCTCCACTTTTTTTTTTTTTAATAAAAACAATAAGAAGTTGCATTACATAAATTAAGATTTGAAAAATGAAATCACATTACATAAATTAAGGTAATTTTGTGCAAACTATCATTTCAATAAGAAAAAGGCTAATGACTATAATAACAAACTGAATCTAATAATAATAACAAACTCTTGGTGTATTAGTCAATGCTTGTTCCTTGAAGTTGCATATTTAGACGGTAAAAGATTTGGTATTTGAGTTTCATGCTTGTAAATAGTGTAATTATTTCCAAAAATAAAATAATAATAGTAATAGTATACTTGTAGTATAATATATCTAATAATATTCAATAAAAAAAAATATAATAATAAAATTATTTTGTTTAGTCATAATTCAATTAAGAGGATTCCAATATTGGGGTGTCTTGTTATCCAAATTCTTTTTTTTTTTTTTTTAATTCGAATTGTAGGCTTTAATATTTAAATCCAGTGTCCAATATGGAAAACGATTACATTATCTCCAACGTTTTTCGTTGTTATCCATTTTTTTTTAATTGTAGGCTTAAAATTTAAATCTAGTGTCCAACTTAGAAAGTAATTACAATATCTCCAGCATTATTTTGTCGATGGCTTTTAACGATTCAAAATAAATAAATAAATAAATAAACAAAGTGTATTATTTTAATTTAAATAATCTTTACTTGTTCATGCCCTTCTCTCGAAGGCGATGATTTTGAATTCACTCCCACCAAATAATAATTATTCTTTTTTTAAATCACATTACACTGCTCACTGGTTTTTGAGACTTTTAGCGTCACTACGCTACAACTACATAAACATAATTAATGAATTTCAGTACTTATTAGAGTGTCGACCTTAACATAATTAACTTCATGTTTGCTTCTTATTTAGATAAATATGATGCTTTTAGGTCCCCTTCAATTGTGTGAACGAAATTAATGATTTAATCACTCAAAGGTTCACACTGCCTGATGCAAATTATAATTAAAATCCCTCCATTTCTATTAGTTTTTTCACCTCTTTGGTTGGAATTGAAGAAGTGAGAAAAAAGAGGGTTCAATTCTCTGTACATATACTAGTTTGATATTGAGCTCTGCCTAAATACTAATATCTTTAATGATATGCTTGGTACTTTTTCATACCATGCTTGTTCTTCTTGTAATAAGTTTTCCATTTGCTTTATCATGATAGGATGAGTTGGTAGCTAGAAAAAACGAGTTAACCAAGGAAATAGAAAACGAGTTAAGTAGAGCAGAAGCTACATCATCCAAGAGACTTACATGTGTGCTCCAACTAATCATACAACCGAACCGCATAGTACTACTTCCTCATTTGAAAAGTAACCATCCAAGCTGTAGATATCACCTTTGAAATTTACCAAATATATTATCTAGCTCCTTTTATATCCAATTTTCTTTATTTCACTGGTATGCGTAATGTTTATACAATAAATTTATCATTGTTGCTGTTATTTTCTTTTCATTTTATCATTATTATGTAAAGAGCAAATTGAATTGAGTTTACTATAAAACTCATTTGAATTTTCTCTTGTTTGTCTTCACCATTACCTTAGTATATTGAGCATAGTTTATGCTTTCCCCCCCTACTTGTTCTGCTTATGAATTTGCACTTTGGAGAGTAAATTATTTGAGGTCTGTAACCTCTCCAACCCAGCACCATTACACTAAAATGGTGTAACTTTTTGTGCAAAAGTTGCTTCAACCTAGCACCAAATATTGCATCAAATATAGCCTGATGAACAGTGTACCACCAATTTGGTGTGACATTGTTTATTTCGTGCGACATTACTCACGGGCTATATAATAAATTAAAAGTAATTATATAATACAAAATTTGTAATAAAAAAAAAAATACTGAATACTTAGATTTCAAGAATTCCTTACTTAACATAGACAAATCAAAGATAAATAAGCTTATACTGTAGTTTGAAATGTATTAATTAAATATTTGTTTGATGAATATAGTAATTCAAAGCATTGGCGTCTATCGGATTGTACTTTTAATTTTTTTATTTTTTTTTAACTAAATGTATTATTTAGTACATATAATAAATATAATATTTAGTTGATGGATTTTTATTTTTTTCTTGAAAATAGAATTTTTAAATTTATTATTATTATTATTAATTAATAATAATATATAATTAATTAATTGATTAAATATAATAATTATTAAGAAAATATTTAAAAAAGAAAAATAAAATGAATATGTTTTCTAGCATAATATTTAGTGTTTTGAATTTGAATTGAACATGAAAAAAATAATAATATAACTTTTGTACCAAATTAGTGCAAAAATTGGTACAAAATGATTCAATGGGTTGAAGATTCCTAAGTAACAGATTAACTTAAATAACATATTTTTAAATAAATATTATAATTTTTTTAAACTAGCAATTTAATACTTAAAACTCATAATTTATATACATAATTAGAATATATTTTATCAAAATACTTCTTATCCTCAATATCTCAACACTCCAATCTCACAGAAGCCCGATGATTCTGTTTATGATCTCACTAGAGCTTTGATGATTTTGCTGGTGCCTTCACTGGAGCAATCAAGATACTATTGACGACATTGTCTAATGAGAATGTAATATGTTACATTTTTACTACAGTTCTGACAATCTTGTTAGAAATGGATGTAACATATTATATACAAATATAGAGTTAATGTAATATATTATATAAAAAATAGAGATAAATGTAACATATTACATATAATAAAGATAAATGTAATATATTATATGCAATGATAGAGATAAATATAATATATTACATATAAAAAGTAGAAATAAATGTAACATTTTATAAAGAGAAGGATAACATAAGAATTTACTCAGGGACTCATTTAGTTATATGATGTAGCTTTGCTAACCAAATTAAAAATGTTAAAGAAAGCACCAATGAAAAAATCTACATCATTATCATGTTCACCCACTTTGTCCTCTCTTAATTCCAATACCATAAATCTGCAAAATTATAAATATGCTTACCAGGTGCAAATCCGAATGGAGTAGCAACATCATTTACCTATGTCAAGAAATATTAGAATGTTGAGTACTATTGAAATTCCTATTGGTGAAATGCAATATGTGATGTTTTCTAAACTACTAAGGTCCAATAAAAAACTATTTCAACCCTTTATTAAAAAAAAACTATAGGTCACATAAAAGAATTGCTTTATGGAAATAACAAATTTGAATTAACAGTCGAAGATGATAAATTAGCAAGAGTTTTAATGTCCAATCTATGGTTGCTAATGAAAATTTTAACTGCACTTGCTCTTACACTCTGCATAAGTTAGGCGTTGCCAAACTAAAGAAAACGATAAAGAAACAAATGAGACATGATATTCATGAATATTAAGACGGTGAAGCTGTTGTGGCTTCCATTTTATGCTAAAGAAAAAAGATCTAGAGACGACCTTGTTGATTATTTCTCTCAAACATTAGAAAAAAATCCTAGTAGTGAGGGACAAAGAGAGAGAGCCAAAGTTAAATACAAATGATGGATAGATAGATAGAAAGCGAGAGAGTAAATACTGTATGTTGCAGATGAGATTGATTTACATTGCCGGCGAGAAATCTCTAGTTTCAAACATGCTCTTTCACGAACTTTTTGGCCATTTATCATTATCTGAAAAATATGGAAATCAACAGTCTCGCCGGTGCTTGGAGTGGAATCATTGGCCTAGGTAGGGGGTGTCAATCGTATTGTGTTCGTGTCGTGTTTGTTCGTGTTATTCGTGTCGTGTTTTCGTGTTGGTTGGCACATTAAAAAATTTACTTGAATTTTTTTTGTGTTACTTATTTATAATAGTAAGAAATAACAAAACCTTTAAGAACATAAAAAAATTATTGATTAATTCTTACTAAAAAATTTGTATCGTGTTGTGTTCGGATCGTATTATCGTATCGTGTCAAAAATTATCACTCTTAGGCAACGTTGATGGTGAGTGGTGAGTAATCAACCTCGCCGTTGACGAGTAGAGAGAGATAAGAGTGAGCGATACTAAAAAAAGTAATCAAAATCTCAAAAATGCTAATATATGAAGACAGTTTTACCATTTTCATAGTATATTACATACCGAGCGCTGGACTCAAATAGAGTCATATGTATACAGAAACTACAAAGAGACAAAAATAGCGTGATTTCATACAAAAACGAATTGTTTTGTACTACAATTAAATTATGCATTTACCAAATTACCCACAGCATCGCGTGAAATTTAGGTCTGTTAATTATGTACTCCGGCGTTACCAACAGGAACTATAGCCGCATCGCGTTGTGAAACCATTGCTGCATCGCGTTCTTCGGTGATCTGCGTATGTACTCCGGCGTCCTCTGAAAACCACCATTGAACTATGCTCCTTCTTTGTTTCAATTTTCTTTTTGAACGGTGTACAGAACATTGCTGATATCCCTAACCAGTGATTCTGAAAGCGATGCTCCTGGTGGCAAACAGTTTTAGAGTTAATCATTATTTCTGTAAACTATACGAAATTTTTTTTGACTTTTTGGAAGATGTACAGAACATTGCTGATATCTCTAATCAGTCATTCTGAAAGTGATGCTCCTAGTGGCAAACAGTTTTAGAGTTAATCATAATTTCTGTAAACTATACAAAAAGTTTTCTGACTTTTTGGAAGGTGTACAGAACATTACTGATATCCCTAACCAGTGATTCTAAAAGTGATGCTCCTGGTGACAAACACTTTTACATTTAATCATTATTTCTGTAAACTATACAAAAAGTTTTCTGACTTTTTGGAAGGTGTACAGAACATTGCTGATATTCCTAACCAGTGATTCTGAAAGTGATGCTCCTGGTGACAAACACTTTTAGAGTTAATCATTATTTCTGTAAACTATACGAAAAGTTTTCTGACTGTTTGGAAACTGTACAGAACATTGCTGGTATCCCTAACCAGTAATTCTGAATGTGATGCTCCTGGTGGCAAACAGGATAATGGCAAAAACGTAAATATTTCATATAAAAATGCCACCGTTCAACGAATAGTGGCAAAACCGCATGACTCACTTAATGGGCCTCTATTATGCGTCTTTAATTCAAGTAATGTACTGTGATGGTTCTCCACCAAGAAACTGCTTGCTTCAAAGAACCCAAATTGACTTCAACCAAATAGTGGCTTTACTATCTTCAAAAGGATAAATCTAATTGTCTTCCTCTCACACAAATATAGTGGCACTCTTCTAAGTTGGTGTGGTGGCTTGTATGTTGTTGTTGTGCACAAATGATATTGTAGCAAGCAATATATATAGGTAAAAAATCCTTGGAGAGAAAGTAAATCCCAAAACTTGGCCATCAAGTATACTTAGCTCCTAAGTATACTTCTCTTCCAAGTAAATCTCTTTTCCAAGTATTTTCTTCTCCAAGTATTCTTTCTCTCCAAGTATTCTTTCTCTCCAAGTATTCTTCTTCTCTAAGTAAATTTCTTTTCCAAGTAAACTTTTCCTTCAAGAAAAAGTTTAGACAATATATATATTACTCAATTCCAAAATATCATCTAATGATTTGTTTTGTGACATAAACAACAAATCTCCACCTTGGCACAAAACGAAGAAACCAAATTCTTCAAAATACAAAATTCCTCGAAATACCAAATGGCCGTTGTCCAAAAGCCCCAAAGGGCAATCACTTATTGCAAACACCAATCAAGTTCAAACAATGCTTGAACTTGTTAACTGAAACTGGTTTGGTCAACATATCAGCTAGATTCTCAGTAGTAACTATCTTATTAACAACAATAGCACCCTGAGACACAATGTCACGAACGAAGTGATATCTGACATCAATGTGTTTGGTCCTCTCATGATACATAGTATTCTTGGTCAAATGTATCGCACTCTGACTATCACAAAATATAACAGAAGTATCCTGCTGTAAACCCAAGTCACAAACCAAACCTCTAAGCCAGATGGCTTCTTTCACTGCTTCTGCTGCTGCCATATACTCTGCCTCTGTAGTAGACAAAGCAACTGTAGACTGTAAAGTAGCCTTCCAACTAATGGCACAATGAGAAAGAGTGAAAACATAACCTGTCAGAGATCTTCTCTTATCCAAATCTCCAGCATAATCGGAGTCCACATAACCAATAACACTGCAACCAGTATTAGAACTCCCATCATATACCAAACCAAAACTAGAAGTGCCTTTCAAATACCGAAGTATCCATTTCACTGCATGGCAATGACCCTTTCCAGGGTTACCCATGTATCTACTGACAACACTAACTGCATGTGAAATATTTGGACGAGTACAAACCATAGCGTACATCAAACTACCAACGGCACTTGCATATGGTACTTGAGACATGTACTTCTCTTCTTCTTCTGACTGTGGTGACAAATCCAAAGAAAGCCTAAAATGCGCAGCTAGTGGCGTACTTACAGGTTTAGACTCTTTCATGCCAAAGCGTTCAAGAACTTTTTCAATATAGCTTTTCTGAGACAAATAAAGCTTGCCTGCTTGTCTATTCCTGTAAATTTTCATTCCCAAAATTTTCTTTGCTGCACCCAAATCTTTCATCTCAAACTCACCACTAAGCTGAGACTTTAATTTCTGAATCTCAAGCTTATTCTTAGAAGCAATAAGCATGTCATCAACATATAGTAACAAATAAACAAATGAACCATCAGATAATCTTTTATGATAAACACAACTATCATAATCACTCCTAGAGTAACCATGATCAATCATAAAAGAATCAAACCGCTTATACCATTGCCTAGGAGATTGCTTCAAACCATATAATGATTTTTTTAATAAACAAACATGATCTTCCTTACCTGGAACAACAAACCCCTCTGGCTAATGCATGTAAATTTGTTCCTCAAGCTCACCATGTAAGAATGCTGTCTTGACATCAAGTTGTTCTAATTCCAAGTCAAACAGCGCAACCATAGCAAGCAACACACGTATGGAGCTATGTTTCACAACGGGTGAAAATACTTCATTGAAGTCGATACCCTTTTTCTGAGAATAGCCCTTTGCAACAACACGTGCCTTGAACCTAGATGCTTCAACCTCAAGTGTACCTTCCTTTTTCTTGAAGACCCATTTGTTTCCAACAATCTTCTGGCCTTTAGGCGGTATTACCAATTCCCAAGTATGATTCTTATGAAGAGACTCAATCTCTTCATTCATAGCAACCAACCACTGAGTAGACTCATCACAAGTGACAACTTCACGATAACTAGTAGGTTCATTCACCTCAATAGTCTCTGCCACAGACATGCATAAGAAACTAAATCTGCATCTGCATACCTCTGAGGGCGTCGAATCTCTCTGATTCCTTTACCCTTAGCGATACTGTATGGTTGCTCTTGTTGCTGTTCTGCTACATCAGGAGCAGAATCATCTACCTCATCAGACAAGGACAACTGAATTGAACTGAGAGCATTTTCCATTAATGCATCTTTTTCTTCCTCAGTCAATTTTTCTGATAATTTATCATTGCCTTCAAGTGTCTTAACGAGCCCTTCTTTAACCAATATGGCTCGCATCTTCATTTGCCAAAGACTAAAATCATTCCTACCATTAAATTTTTCAATTTCGTATTTTGCCGCCATGACAGAATACCCAAAATTAAATTAACAGAAGCACAACTCAGAAAATATGAAACCAATCAAATAATCAAAAAGCTCAAAAAATATCCAAAAGAGCAAATTTGATTAGTTTCAATAAATAACCCAAAGCTCTGATACCAATTTGTTATAAATTGGCGCTAGCGGAAGCGAAGTTTTGGGTCCAATTTAGTTGTACAAATAATTAAATTTTAGATAACGGCAAAATAGTAAGCAATAAGAAAAATAAATGGCGCAATGATTTAAGTGGTTCAACTTTTCAATGTGAAAAGTCTACTCCACTGACAACGGCACACCGAGGCAAATCCACTATCAAATCCAAAAGGAGAGTACAGACACCAATATCCAAGTAAATAACCACTTGCAAAATGAAATCTAAATTACACAGTATCTCTAACCTTGTACAGTGACAGAAGCACAAGTAATGTACTGTGATGGTTCTCCACCAAGAAACTGCTTGCTTCAAAGAACCCAAATTGACTTCAACCAAATAGTGGCTTTACTATCTTCAAAAGGATAAATCTAATTGTCTTCCTCTCACACAAATATAGTGGCACTCTTCTAAGTTGGTGTGGTGGCTTGTATGTTGTTGTTGTGCACAAATGATATTGTAGCAAGCAATATATATAGGTAAAAAATCCTTGGAGAGAAAGTAAATCCCAAAACTTGGCCATCAAGTATACTTAGCTCCTAAGTATACTTCTCTTCCAAGTAAATCTCTTTTCCAAGTATTTTCTTCTCCAAGTATTCTTTCTCTCCAAGTATTCTTCTTCTCTAAGTAAATTTCTTTTCCAAGTAAACTTTTCCTTCAAGAAAAAGTTTAGACAATATATATATTACTCAGTTCCAAAATATCATCTAATGATTTGTTTTGTGACATACCGGGTCATGCTCTATATATAGGCCCCTATAAATGAGGCTGTAATTATTCAATGGGCTCTACTTGGGCCAAGTTAATCCAAAGGGTGCTCTTCTGTTGTTTACAAAGAATCTCCTGAAACTGCAACAGAGGAGCGCGGGAGTGGATATGTTGTTGGTTCGTTGCAGCAGCTTGATCCCATGGTCTTTGGGGAATTTCGTCAAACAGTTTCCGCCTTCAAAACCAACAACAGCGGTCTTTCCCTACAAAATCAAAACAAGAGCCCTAACCACCACTACAACCACCAAAGTTGTCAACTATTCCAACTTCGATGCCCTTAGTTCTCATCAAAATGATCAAATCCGCCTATACGTAGATACTCTTCTCCAATGGAACCAGAATATGAACTTGACCGCCGTCACAGAAGTGAATGAGGTCATGGAAAGGCACATAAAAGACTCACTTTCAATCATACCGACTATAGAAAGTTGTTATCAATCTCATTGTACGTCTAAACCTTCAGGAAACATCAAAGACCTCAAGCTTGTTGACGTTGGAAGCGGACCGGGTCTACCCGGATTAATTTTAGCAATTGCTTCTCCCGATTGGGAAGTTACCCTTATGGAGTCTATGAGCAAGCGTTGTGTATTCTTAGAACATGTGATTGGTGATATTGGGTTGTCAAATGTTCAAGTTGTAAGAGGAAGAGCAGAGAGTTTAGGACAAAACGTAAGATTTAGGGAACAATTTGATGTAGCAGTTGCCAGAGCTGTTGCAGAGATGAGAGTTTTAGCTGAATATTGCCTGCCATTTGTTCGTGTTGGTGGTTTGTTTGTAGCTGCAAAAGGCCACGATCCTTACGCAGAAGTTGATAATGCAGAGAACGCAATTGAATCGATGGGTGCTTCGTTATTGCAAGTTTGTTCTGTTGAATCACACAGCCCTTACGGACAGAGAACTGCCATTGTTTGTTTGAAAGCTCGACCTACCCCTAAGAAATATCCTCGTGATTCAGGTACACCAGCTAAGCTTCCACTTTGAATTGGATATCTTCTGGTGTCAGTTTGGTTGATTTTTAACAAAATCTTCAGCATCAATCCAATTGTATTTTAGAGCAACGAACGAATGGTTTTGTGCATAATTAAGTTGTCTGGTGACATGAGCTTGGGTTCTATCTGCATATGATTGGGTGTGAATGTAACATTTTTTTAGGCCAAAATATATTATTTAGAGAATGGTAAGGCAATTAGTGGGATTAAATTTATTAGAGCTACTAATGTTTTTCTGTTCCAATAGTAATACCAATCAATAATTTCCATTAATTGAAGTATCACTATTTGACAACCACAAAAAAGGAAATATCTCAGTGATCAATCAAACTGTTGACAACACCACACTTAGATGTGAATGATGAAAAATTGTACAAACATGTGCAAAGAGTTAAGAGGCTTGCAAAGCTCTGACTCGTGTCGTTAACTCCCTGACTTGGCTCCGCAGACGCTCGGGATTGCAAAAGAAATCAACAAAGACTTTTCGCTGAAGCCCGACCTCTTGAGCATGATGTTTTACTATCTGCATATTATGTGGCACAGAGGGTAAATAGGCCTCTTTGAGGTTCCAAAATCAATGAAAATAATAAGCAAAGCTATTATATTGTCGCAGCCCTCAAGATACTTATTTGATCTAAAGGATGGTTGGTTTTTTATTTATTTATTTATGGGATCCAGCAATAGATGCAATCAACACCAATCTTGGATCTCTATGTTTGAGATTACCTAAGATTTCATGCAACTTTTCCAAAGGTGAGACAAAGTACATGCATTGAAGCCTCTTCCTCCCACTCTTTTTAACCAACCTCCAATAGTAACACTCTTTCAACTCGAAAGAAAGGGTACAGAGACAAGTTCAACTCACTTCATTTTTCTTACAATGCTCATGGGTCACCTCTTCAACTGCAGCAGAAAGTTTTAAGTTTATCTTTTCCATTTCATCGAGCTCTTTCATCAATGCCTGAAAAATATATGGATTAACATGAACAAAGGCATCTAGTTATCAAGCCAAACAAAGATGAAACAATAGGGGTACAACCAAATGTGTTATGACCAACAGAAAGAAGCTATAAGAGAACAAAGTTAACACTTCTGCTACGTAAGGGCATGCATTTATAAAAGAAACTACAAATGCCAGGCTACTAATTTCGTTCTTATTACTAGAAAGCTTGGACCGTTAACAGAGCAACTCCTTAAGCGTAATGAATAATACCTCATTCAATAAACCCAAGTCTAGAAAACCCACTAAAATGTTTAAGCTTTAGTTTATGAGATTTGGCTTTTTATTGAAGTCATGAGTTGAAACTAAGAACAGAATTAACTCCATGAATACCTAATAATATTCTGTAAACCATCAGATTACTCTACAGAGGTGCTTTCTCAGAAATCCATAGTAGTACAAACAGGATTTACTCAATAGGAGAAAATTGCAAAACCTTCTAGAAAAAAAAATTACTGGTCTGCTAAAAGTAATTGTAACTTGCAACAGAAAGGGGAACTACATATAGATAGACAAAATGATCCTTTATTGAAATACGTATCAACTTTGAAAAAATTATAAGTATAACCATTTCAATTTTGTAGACTTTATAGAGGTCACGAAACTCATTGCATTTGTAATCTACTATTTCAAAAGTAGAATATTCTTCATGGATTAAAATTTGACTGACTTAAAATGGAACCAGTTTGAACAAGTCATGTGCCATGGTTTAAAATCCGGAAAAAAGAAAAGGTTTTGCACTATTAAAACATCATATCCAGAAGTTGGAATACGTGAGAAATGTGAACTAACTGGAACAGGTCCGAGTAAAATCAAAAAGAACATTTAGTCAACAAAGCAGACACTAGCAAACAGTGAAGAGATTACCCGAGGTGTGAGTATTGGTTGTGCGGTTGTTGATGAAGCAAAAAGTAATTGTTGTAAACTTTGAATTAAGGTGCACCTGCAACACACATAAAGAGGCGATAAAGAAAATAAAAGAAGCAAGTTTGAGCCACTGGGCATCACAAGTGACTCCATGCCCCATTACATGAGAGTTGAAATTATTAAAAAAGCTCAATTTTGCAACTTCCAATACCCAAGATCAAGAAAACAAAATGAATAATATGACAATTCAAATTTATTATGAGCACCATTTATCTATACTTCATAGGGTCAACCTAAATGTTTAGCTTCCAATATTTACTTAGGAACGAATACTGGTGTCAAATGAGCAAGTTCAACTAAACTCATTTAAATTTGATCTAATAAATTGATGATCTGAAAAAATCGCAGCTCATTTAGCTCATGAGCATCTTGCAAGCTCATTTAGCAAAATATCTTTGTCAAAAAATAATTACTATAATATCACAATAAAAAACACACTTAAAATATAGTATTTCTTTTTTATTGTTTGCAAAAATATAACCAAAAAATAATATTAATACTAACATTTCTGTTCTTAAATAAAATTATAAACATTTTTTACTTTTATTCTTAAAAAAATGTAAATGTGACAACTCGTGAGCTACTCAATCCTATTCATTTCAAAACTGAGTTTAATTAACATAAAATTTAAATGAGCTGAATTGAACTACAACTTATTTAAGTTGAGTTGAGCCTAAGCAAGATGAGTTAGCTTAACTCATTTAATACATCTAAGGAGTATCAATGCCCGGATAATTCTACTATTTTTTTTTTTTATAATGATAATTGTACTATTATGCTAAGGAAATATGGATTATTAAAACGAATAAGTTGCACGTTTTGGAAGCTGCAAGCGTTATTAATGTACCAACAAGTGAATTGCATAATATAACGGTGAAATAAAGTAGGTTAACTCACAGCTCATTGATACTTCTATTTCTATCTTCAGGAAGAGAATTCTCCAGATCAGACTGAAGGGTCATCAAGTCTGAATGCAGACTAGATATCTGCTGAACAATACCAGGAGCTGAGACATATGTTGATAACCCAGCTTGAGTATCTACAAAAATATTAAATGAAAGCAAAAATTGAATATTATAATCCATCATAAGACAAACAATTTAACTGATAGTCATAACTTAAAAAGAAAGGTATGTAATTACTTGAATGGATACTTAAAAGATCCCTAACACTGTGCAGAAAGTGATCCTGATCATCAATTCCTCCTTGTTCTTGCACATCAGATGCAGCTTGTATTAGTGCCAGGCAGCGTGCCTATGATAATAAAGCAACATTATGAAACATTCAAATGGCCATCAAAATACAAGTCAACAAAAAAAAGCCAGGAATATTGATCTCAACTGAAGTTCCAGTATATACATCGTTTCAATCAGACATTACAAGCAAACCTGAGACTAGCAGTGTAACCCTTTTAATATCTAAACTAACAAGAAAGAATATAAATAGATCTATTTGCATTGTAATAAGGAATATTGATCATTGATAACTTTGTTAATCTACTATCTCTCCAACTCAAAAAGTTAACAAGAATCTCGCAGGAAATAAGTTACAGAGAGATGAGAGTGCAACAAAGGAAAAATACAGACAGGAGATGGACAAAATGGGAGGGTTAAAAGATAGGCGCAAGAAAGAGAATAAAAGGATAACCAAGTAAAATAATTTAAGGTTAAAAGAGTTTAAATCCAATGTCCTTTTAATGTACATGCAGGCTTCACCTGTTATAGACAAAAGCCTAGGTAGGCATCACAAAAACTGAAATTGCAGGTTTAATATCAGAGGACACTTTAAGCTACATGACAGCGTATTAAAAATCACAAGAATGGTCACAGAGGACCAACAAAAATTCACCCTTAATAAGGAATTGTTGCAAAGAGAATAACTTAACTTCAAAGTAGAGTGTCATCCTTTCAATGCATATACTCAAAGGTAAAAGGATGGACGATGACACAAGTACCTTAGTTATGTCAAGATGAACGGTTTAGTACCTTTGTTATTATTTTGTAGCAATTTAGTCTCCCTTTTTTTTTTTTGAAACAGTGAGCACAAAAACAAATGACCAATTTTCTCATTTTATTTTTATTTTTTCTCATATTTTTTCAACTATGAATGATATATCAATTTCATTGATTAACTTTAGCATAGACAACAATGAATACGAAATTGATAAAAAATAAAAAAAATTCAAATTTGATCATTTGTCTTTATGTTGTCACTTTTTCATAATAAAAGGACTAGCTGTGACAAAAAATAACAAGGGACTAAATTGCTTTAACTTGGGTGCATTTGTCTCAAGATAAAAATAAATGTAAAGTCTTAGTTAGAAGACCCAACATAAGAGATTGGCTTGACAAGGATAAATATATTTTGCCATGTATGAGGTCCTCCATGAACTCTGTAGACTAGAATTGAATAAATGGACTATCGTTACTGTCTCGTACATGTATTTGGCATACATATATTTGTTAAGTTCGTACAGGGAATGTTAAATGCATAACAATGACAAAGAAAATTAAACAAGCTCATATACCACACGCCCTTTGCCAGCTGACAAGTAGGCTTGTAGCTCTGATTCAATAACTTTAAGCAAAGCAAATCCTCCAAGAATGTTCTTCTTTTCCAATTGGCAAGCTATTTTTAGGAACTGGTGCCTTGTAAGCTGATTGACAAGATGATTTATGAACTGCCACGGCAGTTAAAATCACAACACTGTTAGCGAAGAGGGTTAGGAAGCTTGCTATATGGTAAAATTGCTCTTTTGGTGATGCCAACCCAACATATGAACTTGAAATCCAGCAAATATAATTGCTTCATTAATCATGAAAGAATAGCAAGGCACCACTTTACACCAAGAAAACCCACCCTTATTTTTTGGGAAACGCAAATTTAAATGATAGAAAAGATGTAGCTAAACCATACCGCCTTTTGCCGATTAATATAATATTCTTGGCGCATGACCTTTAAATCATAATCACCTACAAGTTCACAAAGTTAGATTGGACTAACTAATGCTTTAAAAAAAAAAAAAAAACATATAAAGAACAAAGAAAACTTAATAGGTTATAATAAAAAAGGAAATCTATAAAGAATGCCTTGCAAAATATATGTGTCCTGTAGTTGAGCCAGCTCCCAACAAAGATCCGGAATATCCTAAATGTAAAAAAAATCAGTATTATAATGATGACCAAAACAAAATTCAATGAGAGAAGAAATGGCAAACAAGATAAACATAGCAGATGCATGACAATGGACAATAGATGCTTAAGTAAATAAAGCATTTGACTAAATTGATCCATCATAAATAAAATTCAAACCAAACTAGTCATGGGAACATCAAGGTTCAAAACTAGAAACTTAAACTAAAGACATTTGATATACAAACATACCTCAGATAACAATTTTTCTTCCTTCTGATAAAGATTTGAAAGTTCTCCCACCAATTCTGCATGCTTTCTCCTGCTCATTGTGTAATATACAAAACGTAAATTATAACATCTAGTAAAAAAAAAAAAAACAACATTGCTTACAACACATACAAGCATAAAAAAAGCAAATCTTTCTCAGGATAAAAGTTTGTAGCTAATAATGATAAATATGATACTGCTTTGATATGTTTTCTCTATACCGCTCTCTTTCATAGTCATGTACTGGTAGTTTAAAATGATTCATCCAGACCGTTGCATGATTGAATATCTTTGCATAAATCTCAAAACTTTCCATAAATATTCGTATAAAGTACAATTCTAGAATTAGATACCCAAGTATTTGACCAAATCCCAGTTTTGTTAAAGAACATTAAGTTCAGTAGCGAAGAAGCAGATAGTTAGAAAATAGGTCAAGGATTTTTTTTGTCCAATAAATACAAACCACTTTAGAATACACATTCACTAGCTACTCTAAACTATAGGAAGGGAGATTCGAATCCAAATCCAAGAAAATATGGAGCACTACCTTTACCATCAAGTCTAGGGTTAGCCATTCAAAGACAACAACAATTGAAGCCATTCAAAGACAACAACAATTGAAGCCATTCAAAGACAACAACAATTGAAGCCATTCAAAGACAACAAGAATTGAGGCTTGGTTTTTGTCAGGAAGGACGGGAGTCAAAGGACTACCTTAAGTTCATAATCTGTAAAAGGTACTCAATTTTTTGCTTTGATCCATAACTGGATTAATAGTTTTTTTTTCATCTCTTTTTTGATTGAGGGTAGGGAACCTAAGACCATATCCTCTACTTTAAATGGGGAGAGGTGATGGCATCTCATAAAGAAAACTCTTCTAACATAAAAACCCTTTTCCTCTTTTATATCATCACTCATGATTACTACCAAACAACTAGTTTGGTTCAGATTCTGAGTTTCTTTTCAAAAGGCCAAGGGTAAAATTGCAGTATTAGTGAAACCATTTATGATTCCAGAAATATTAAGCTCAAAATGAAAAATGCATATGTACAGAAAAAATCCAATTCTAAATTTAATATTCAAAATGAAGCTCAGTTTAGCCTCAAAGATATTGAAAACAACATGGGAACATCATGTAAATCTCACTTCATATAGGAGAAGATAAGTATGAGGAATGGAGCTACAAGTTAAACAGTTATGAAAAACTAATAGGAAAAGCAGAATTTAGTTAGTAAGAAAATTAAAAAGCGGGGGGGGGGGAATGTACTAAAAAATAAAATATGAAAATTTTACCTAAGAGAATGAAGATCAAGATGAATGTGTGCTTCATCTGATGCTAATTGTGATTTAAGTTGCATCAGGATTGCTTGATGTTTAGCATTTTCAACTTGAGCTTCCACCCATTGTCTTTCACTTGTCCCAAAACTGTTACAACATTAATAGAATGAGACTGAAACAAAGTTCCAGCTACCAGAAAATAATCAACAGAAGTCCAACGTACAGATTCCGATTCCGTTATAAAACTTTAATACATACACATCTAAATTATTTTCTCGTGACAGAAGGGCAAAAGCAGGATGGTATTTTCAAAGGAAAGTAAACTCTCTCTCTCACGAACACACACACTCAAACAAAAACATATGCACATGAGTAGTCCAGTACACAAATATGTCCGTAATTCTGGTCATTGTTGTCGACTTATATTTCTAAAAGGTATTAGCATTACCAAGGATATCTGGTATCTAGTTTCATGAACTTCTTTCAAGTTTCACTGCCATTCTAGTTTAGTCCAATCAAATGCAAGAGAACTGAAAATCCTAGAGAGAACACATACATTGAACGAAGTCGTTGCAATTCTGTTACACGCTGATGATGAGATTTTTCTAGATCCACTGAAACCAGAAGACCAGGTTGTTAAGGCACTGCATCAAAGTAAATGATGAAACTCTTCTCTCCCTCTCTATAACAAAATTACCTTGAGCTATGATATTTGAAACATCATCAAGAGTCTCCCATGAACACTTGGATTTCCCCTCCTCTGCAACTAAACGGAAAGGACCCTGATAAAAACCATATCAGAAAACTATCAGGAAAAGGACAGAAATGAAAAATAAATGACAAACACAACTTACAGTGTCCAATTGCTTAGAAAACCACTGATTTAGCTCCTTCATGCAGGATGAATCTCCAACCAAATATGGATGAAAGTCAGAGTAAGCTAAGTAGATTCCAGCTTCTGCAGGCAATATTAGAGCTAAAAACTCATGAAAGTATCAAATATACAGGAAAAGATGGAAAAAATTTATTACATAGTCTACTAACATGATCTAGTCACTGATTCACATAAACATTTTCTTATCTCTATTGAATAATGAAACGATCAACACTAAATTAAGAAATGAAGTTTCTTTCTTTTATTATTTCCAAGCTTAGATGACAAACACAGGAATGAAAGATGAAAGAACACACCCTCTCCAGAATGATAATGAGCCAACTCATCTGCTGTAGAAGCAATCCTTCCAAGAACTTCATTCATCTAATTAAATGAAAGAGTATGAATACTATATTGATATTTTACGGGAAAAAATATATTAATATAGCAAGTAGCAACTGCCCTTTTAGAATAGGTATGCACAATAATGCATGACTAGCATGACCCAAAAATATACATGAACTTCATAGTTGTGCACAAATACTATAACCTAGTTGAAGTCAGAGTCTTAAAACAAATGTCATGCACATTAAAGGCATAATTAGTGTAATATCATTTTTCTTAAGTAAATGCATGCTAGATTAAAAAAAAAATAGAAAAGAATTTAAGAATCTATAATGAGACAGAAATTTGTAAATTGATAGGTTTAGAAATACTAATAACAAAACTGATGCATAATAGCCTACTTTTCCCGCCAACTGCTAAAACTGATAATATATTCAAGATTCATTACATTTGCATTCAGTCACCATAGATATTCTATCAATCAGAAATGCACCTGCAGATTTCTTGCAGAAAGGCTATCATCTATAGCTGTAAGGTGCCCATTGACATTAGATGTAGCAGAAACTCGTGCCCGTCTCCCCTGTATCAAAGTGGACGACTGACCAGTAAGCATATCAAATTGCGACTGAAGATTTCCAAGCTGTTTCTGCAATTCT
This sequence comes from Elaeagnus macrophylla, assembly GCA_029378325.1. NCBI lineage: Eukaryota > Viridiplantae > Streptophyta > Magnoliopsida > Rosales > Elaeagnaceae > Elaeagnus > Elaeagnus macrophylla. Next base: position 22,383,940 of record CM055649.1, on the reverse strand, counting down.
AAAGCTTCAGCACTGTAAGCCTGAGTCGCATCCCTAATGAATGTACACCGGCACTTGAATCAAAATATGACAATGCATCTTACAAGCCAAATTATGCTGTATCTTCAAATGGTAACAAGACAAGGGTAGCAAACAGTGTCACATTCATGTGAGACGGATAGATCAATTAAAGTAAATTTCTCAAACATCAACAACAAAAATTTATAATTTATCTTCAAGTTCAAGGTCTTTATACCTAGATCAAATAGCAAGGTTTATTGATCGGTAGTTTATATAAAGATAGCAATAGCCAATAGCCAATAGTCAAAAGACAAACAAAGCTACACAAGTTACCTAATGTCTTTCAGTCCTTCTTCAGCTCCAAAAATTGCTTCTTGGTTGCCTCTCCTGGAAGCAAAAGCAGAAATACTACCATAAGCAGAATCCAAGTCTTCACCCTGACAAGAAACAAAATTAGCTAAATTGTATAAAATTATTAGTTTAATTTCACTTCACTTAATAATTGTACGAAATGAACAATTGTTTAAATCTAATACACAAACCAGCAAGCTCCTTAAGAAAGCTAAGCGACGCTTAACTGGTTTGTATCTTTTCAATTTATAATTTCTAATCAAGGATTAAAAGGTAAAAAATGAAAAATAAGAAAACAAGGAATTTACCTCCAGCAGTTTCCCTTCTTGCAGTAATTGCTCATACCTACACACCACATTTGTCGATAATTAAGAAAACGATCAACTTCACAGCTCACATAATTTAGATGTTAGCCATCAAATTTGCACTAATTTAAATTCACATTATAAGACAAACAAGTCTCAGCATGAAAGACAAACAAAAAGTGGCAAAAAAGAAAAAGAAAAAAAAAATCAGAACAGAGAGAGCAATTACAATTAGATGACATCAAATATAGTATTAGACTTTGGATTAATTTCTGGAATGACGATTTTGAGAGAAAGAGTAAGAAGAACGCAACTGGGAAAGTTCAGAGAGTGAGAGAACATTAGAGGGACGAAGACTAGAGCAGATCCAATCAAGAATTGGTCGAGCATCGTCGTATTGAAACGGCCATTCGAAGCTGTCAGGATCCAATGCCTCTGCTTCTTCGTAACCCAATTCGCCCAACAATGCGCACAGTTTCGTCCCACTCATTCCCGTTTTTTCCTTCTTCTTCTAATTTATATACTCACTAATGGTAAAGACTAAAGAGTGAGAGAGAATTGGCAGTTTTGGCGCCCGCCGGCCTTTTCTAATGCTAACGATGGTTCTTACTTTTGTCTACTCTACGAGACTTCCACCATCTGAAATTCAAGTTAAATTTGGACAATTTTATCCATTCTTTTGAATTTCTTGTTAAATGTTTCAATGAATAATTAGTGGACATGCTTGTCCTTTCCGCCAAAAAAACATTGGGTTGACCCTTGAGTTTACACCCCGTTATAATGAGGTTTGAGAGCTTGTGTTGATGCTCTAGAAAAGGCTTTTAGAGACAAGGGTGTTTTGGGTCGGTCTGATTTTGTGAAAGTATTTTTGAATTTTTTTTTGCTTAAAGAGTAAAAAAGTATTTTTGATTAAAAAATATGAAATAATTGTAAAAAATGTTTTCTTTCTGCTTATTTTTTAAACAAAAATAATGGAAGCCAATTATATCATTAATTATTCTTGCAAAATTACATTAGTTGTCCATTTATTTTAATTTTATCAAACCATATTAGGCTATTAATCCTAATAGATACAATCAGTTTTATATTATTATTATTATCAAATAGTTAAAGTGATTTTAATATTTTTTTGCAAAACGGTTAGGCTTTTTTTTATAACTAAATCGCTTATAGTAAAAGCCACTTTAATTAAAGCCGGTTATTTTAGCTGTACATAACACACTATCAAACGAGCTACTGTAGTTATCCCAAAAAGAAAAAAGGAAGCCTCCTCTCTAATTCTCACCTCTCCATTAAAATACTACTTTAATCTTAAAAAGAAAATTAAAATAAGAACAGGTTCAAATGGCTTACTTTGAGAATAAATATAATAGTATTTAAGGATTTTAGCTTAAATTAACTAAAAAATTAAGAATTTTGGACCAATTTTTGTGATTAATAACTTTTCTTGCACAAGGGGAAAAAATCAGTAGATCCGTACTAATTGCCAATCTGGAGGCTGGAGCATCGTATTTTGGCAATCTATGTCATTAGCATGAGACGATTATGATCGTACCAAAACATCAGTGTTTCAGTTCTGTGTAAACAGATGGCCAGGGCATGGGCTTCAACCTGTTAATTGATCTACAAATCACAAAGGAAACAAACGACATTTTTTTTAACTTATACGTTCCATTGGGTCGGAGAGGCAAAGCAACATCAAACTTTTAGACGCACAAAGGAGCCAACTAATCTGCACTAGGCACAGCAATACCCACTCAAACCTCCCTTTTGGACAAGTAGATCTTTGCTAGAGTACAGTTTCCTCTTATCAGACTAGGAAAAGGATCTCTCCGCATCAAGTGGCTGGTTCTTGGGATTTGAATCATGCAAGCCAGAAGCAGCTTCTCCACGCATGGGTGCAAATGCTGCAATACAGATTAATAAATCAGGGCAAGGAAAAAATAAAAATTGTAAACAAAGGCATTACAAAAGCAATTGCCTTTTTAGAAATCCAACTAACCTTTCTCCCGCATTCTTTTCTCACGGTCATACTCAAACTTATCTCGAATACGGCTAACCTTTTGCAAGGTATCATCACCTTGTGTACCCACAGAATTCCAGTCCTGCAGTCCAAAATCCAGTAATTAGAGTGTTAGGATAGGTACAAGTAGATTTTGGCACAGCAGTAACCAAAACTACCCAAAATATAGTATGATCTAGTACCAATATGCCGCGGCTCACAGAAATGTAATAATAAGTACACAAGACAAGAAATGCACATGGGATTATTTTCCCTACAAGATGACCATTAAAAAAATAAAAGAAAAAGAAATGCAACTGTTTTCAAAACATCAAACAGAATTAGCAGTTAAGCAAATCGGAAAAATTAGTAATTTTATATTAAAACATAAATTTAATTATCCTTTTATGAAACTGAAGAGAGATCTGATCTGTCAAGCCATTAAAGGAAAGAATAGAAAATGTCTAAAAAAATTGCAATAGCATTCTAGTGTGACAAAATCACTTACATGGCAACAATCATAAATAATTATGATAAACATCAAGAACGAGAGGGTCAAAAAATTTCAAATAAATAACCAAAGCAGCCAATACTGGTTATACAGTAGAAATTTAACTCATTTTAACTGTCAATTTCTAGGACCATGAACAAGAACTAAACCATACAACAATTGGTGTTTTTGATCCAATAGAAGATCGAGTGACTAAGTCCATAAAATTGATACCTTTCTTGGCTCAGCATTGGATCCCCTATTCCTGTAACACAATTAAAGAAACACAACTTAAGATTTTTCCTCATGGCCACATATTGCAATGAAATGCAGAAGCGAAAAAAATGATAAAATGATAACAGCAACAAGTAGTAAAATTTTGTTTTAAAAGAAAATCTTAAATCTCAACACAGAAGCAAAAAAAAAAAAATTTTGGAGAATTTGCCAAGTTAATAATGCGAGGCATAAGAAAGATTATACAAACTTATAAGGGGAGAAATCATCATCATCATCTTCAGGAGAGTCATAATTAGCATGATCTTGTGCAATCTTTTTGGAGTAGCCCTCGTCCCAGTACAGCCTCTCCCAGTTCTCTCTAAGCTCCTCATATAGCTCCATATACTTTTTGCACCAAGGCTCATGGTCCTTTTGACAAAATGAGACAGACCATATGAAATTAAGTAACGTAACAAAATACATAGAATCTGAAAATAAACAATTGTTGAACCCTTTTAATTCTAACATTTATCTTCCAAACCAAATGGCGATAAGACTGAATCATTTTAATTAACCAACAAAAAAAGAGCAAATAAAGACGAAGCCAGAAGGAGTCACAATATTTCCTTAATGCCATATCCATATTCTCTAGGCCACATAAGGTTCATCCAGAAAACTCACCATGCAAGTTTTTCCATAAGGCTAATCCAAGAACCAATTAAGGAGAAAATAATTAAGCCTCCAAGATGGAACAACTTGAAAGCACGAAAATGAATACACCAAATTTGATGTATCTTTCATTCTCACAAGCCACACTTCAAAGCAAGAAAAATGAACAATAATGTTAATCATTTAAGTAACATCGTTGATAGAATTTTGGTTCAAAAGGCCAAAAAAAAAAAAAAAACTGAACGCAAAAATTTGCTACTATCATATTCATAGAATAATTTTCCACTATTTTCCTGGAATTTCTCTTTAACCACAGTTAAATGAATACTAACAGTTTCTTTCAAAACGAGGCGAGTACGGCTCATAAACTGTTCCCTTAGCCGTTTTCGACGTTTGTTTGAGATATTATCACGCGGGATCACGAAACGCTGCCGTGGAGGCACGTTCTCGCCGACTTCATGCATTTCACCGTCAACGATCCACCACTCGGTCTTCTCCTCCGTCTTCCTCGTCAAAGGGGCAGCTAGAGAGCGCCTCCTAGGTGATCGGCCATCGGTTCTGGCCCAACGGAGCTGCTGTGCAGCACAGCGGAGACCTGGCGAGCCGCTTCGGAGTCTTCTTGCGAGAGAGAGCATGTTTGATGTTACAATCGTGATTAGGGAATTGCTTTGTTGCAGGCTTGCAGCAGCGAAGAGTAAAATAGTAATTGGGCTTGGTGGACCAACAAGCCCACAGCCCAAATAGTGCTTCCGCTCATTTCTTTCTTTTACAAACCCGAAAAGTAGAAACTCGAATCTCGAAAATAGAGATCCAACGGTTATAAAGTAGTTACTGAGGTTTCTTCGTTCCCGCTCTCATTTCAGTGTATAAGCAGGAAAAAAAAGAGTAGAAAGAAGCATCAGCAACGCTTCAGTAGAACTGTTGAAAGATGTGTGGAAGAGCTCGTTGTACTCTCAGAGCTGACGATATTACGAGAGGTTGTCATCGTAACCATGGCTCTGTTCGTACTGTTGATATGGACCGGTACTTTATCTCTGGCCGCTTCATTCGATTTTCTCTTTTTGGGCTTCCAATCGAATACTATATATATATATTTTTTTTTTCTGTTATAAATTTTTATTTATTTTTCTCCTATAAACCAAAAGTGATTTACGGAGTTATGTCAAACTTTACGCTACTAAGGTGAATTTTCGATTTGATGGGTTTTAGGTATCGTCCTTCGTACAATTTTTCACCAGGATGGAATTTGCCTGTCGTTCGTAGAGAAGATGGACCGGATGGCGAAGTCGCCGTGCTTCATTGCATGAAATGGGGGCTAGTTCCCAGTTTCACTAAGAAAACTGAGAAACCTGATCATTATAAGATGGTAATTACCATGATTATTTTGCTGCTAGTTTGGTTCATATAAATGGATCATTGTTCATTGCTTTACTCTTTCTCAAAGAAAGATATATTATATGCTGGTTCCTATACTTAAATACTTTAGCTCAAAGAGATCGAGCTACTATCACTACTGTGCTCAAACCTTATCATTTCATTTCAAATTCCGTTATGCTTCTAACACTACATTTATAGCTTTTCTTTGGCCTAAGCTATATACTATACCCTCTTGTTGGAAAGTTGTGAGATGTGATAGGTGCTGAAACTTTTCAGTTTAATGCTCGATCGGAGTCCATTTGTGAGAAGCCTGCTTTCCGTCGTCTAGTTCCTAAAAGCCGGTGCCTTGTGGCAGTGGAAGGGTACGCTGGTGCTATGGTTTCTGTTACAGCTCGTTTTCACAAATTTTTTTTTTTTTTATCTTTATATCTCTTTTTGAAGTGTTTGACTTTACCATTGTATCTTCTCAATGCCCATATGCTGCTTGCTTAGTTTTTTTTTTTTTTTTCCTCATTGATGAATGGAGAATTCGTGAAGGATTGCTCCAAACTTTGTGAAGTGTTAACTTATAATTAAATAGGAAAAATAATGATCTCCACACAAAACTTTGTTGATTATCTGGGGTTTGTTCTTCTTAGATATTATTTGCATCCAGCCTTGTCTCTCATTGTAAAATAACAATAGATGACTTGACTTTGAATCTTATTAGTTATTGATCATTTAGAATTTAAATTCATAAAAGAACGCATACAGGTTCATAAGTGGTTTTTCATGCACCTTCACTGCCCTGATGAAAACTTTATATACGTTAAAGAACTTCTACCAGGATTGCACCCTGCAGATCCAAATTACCTTATGATCTTTATATGGTTCATGAGTATCTTCAAACATGATAGTTAATGATTTTCTGAGGGCCTACTTCCTCTTACATTTCTCTATTGCCATTAATTTATTTTTGAAAGTGTGCTGATGCAAATAGAGTTCCTTCTTGTTATATCCTTGTGAAGGAAATTTGTCCAATTAAAGTCATATATACCTTTGGCAAAACCAAGTTCTTTTTAATAATCCTTTCAAGTGCTATATTTTCAACTTGTTTTACATTAATTTTTAATTTACCAACTTATGAATCTGTTTATGCACAGCTGTTGTTGCTTTAAAGGTTTCTTTTTATAACTTCACCGCAAAGTGTTCTGCAGATTCTATGAGTGGAAAAAAGAAGGGTCCAAAAAGCAGCCTTACTACATTAATTTTAAGGATGGTCGGCCTCTCGTGTTTGCCGCTCTTTATGATTCTTGGGAAAATTCAGAAGGTTAATTTTCCAATTTTCTTTCCTTTTATTCAGGATTTGAGGCTGTGATATTTTGACAACCAAGTACTCGTAGTCCTATGACAATTTTTGTAGAATTCTTTCAGTCTTCTCTCCTTTCATTCAGGATTTGATGTGATATTTTGACAACCAACTACTTGTAGTCCTTTGACAATTTTCATAGAATTCTTTCACTAGCTAATCCTTTTTGCCTTTATGATAAACATATTGACATTCTCTTATGCTTATTTGAGCTAACATGCTGACCTATTTGTCCAAAAACAAATTTGAAAGTGAAACTAAGTTGAAAGTTTGTACTGCTATAGTCATTAACACATTTTCTATGTGCTTTATTACAGGAGAAAAACTTTACACCTTCACTATTCTTACTGCTTCTTCCTCCTCAACTTTAGAGTGGCTGCATGGTGAGTCTTGCTTATTAATTTATGTGGTATGTTGTCATACTCTGTTTTCCTTCAATATTCATTGATATTCTTTGCAGCCTTGCATGCATGCATTGGTCTTCAAGTCCCTTGATCATGGTCTAGAGTAAGAGTGTTCACAGTTTGGTCTGGTCTGATTTTTTAAAAAAATTGCTTAACCATACTGGACTAGTTGAAACTATACAGTCTGGTCTGGTTACTGTTTTTGACTATTATTAATTTTAGAAAATATGTATTAAATAGAGAAAACAGACGTAAAGGTGTGCCTAGTGTAGTGGTTATAGCGCCTCGCCTACCAAAGTGAACCAGGTTCAAGTCCTAGTGGATGCCTTTTTATGTTTCTATTTTTAAAATGAATGAATAAAGTATTATCTAAACAAATTTAAAAACAGCATTTAAAGCAAAACTGCCGGTGGCACATTGGTAAGTGATTGGATTTCTAACCAAGAGGAAACATGTGAGCAGCTGGTTGGTTATATTTTAAATATTTTTTAAAAATAAAATGGTCTAATGGTTTGACCGGTTAAAACAGTTTGTTATTATTTCTAACTAGACTGGACCGAAGTAATAAATCTTCCGGACCGGTCCAGTTCTTGGACAGCCCTGGTCTGTTATTCGTTCAATATATGTACTTATATTTTTACCTTATCATGATAGACAGGATGCCTGTTATTTTGGGAGACAAGGAATCAATAGATACTTGGCTAAATGCTTCTTCATCTTCCAAATTTGATACAGTACTCAAACCATATGAAGCTCCAGATTTGGTAAGAGCTTTCTTGAATAAGAAATGAGAAGCCGAACGTTTGCCACAATTTGACATTAAAACTCTTTTTTGTTTAGGTTTGGTACCCTGTGACTCCGGCTATGGGAAAGCCATCTTTTGATGGACCAGAGTGTATTAAGGAGGTACGGCAAGTTTTAATTTCCTTTGACATATAGATATCGATGTTGTTGACTATTAGAGATGGAATGTCACAGATACAAGTGTCCCAATATGTCATATATAATCACAATTAGGATCCAAACTTGATGACCTCACTTTTTAACTCTAGTTAACTGTCTAGGGAAGTGATTCTTGTAATTTCCCCATGAGTAAATTATCTCTATGAATAATTTATGGTCTGATCTTGATACATCTAGTGGCTTAGTTGCGTTTTCTGCTGCCGCTACTTTCTTGCGCAACATTGTCTCGGAATGAGACAATCCTGATGAATGACATTGCTTCTGTAAATAATTTTGCTTTGTTAATTTCAGCCAATCTCAAAATTCACGATTTGTCCAAGAACAAAAATTAACCTCTGGTTGCGCATCAATGCAGATAAAGTTGAAAACTGAAGGAAATAATCTGATCTCAAAGTTTTTCTCTTCAAAGGGGGTCAAAAAAGAACCAGAAGCAAACTCAGTTGAAAAAAATGCTTCTGAAGAATTTGCCAAGATTCAAGTTCCTGTGTGTTTGAAAGAAGCACCTGAATCCACAGAGAAGACAGAACCCTTGTCTTCATTTGAGAAAGAAGAACAAGGCTCCAAATCAACTGTCATTTCTGAGGAGGGCGCAAGTAAGTGCCAGGCAAAACGTGACTATGAAGAGTTTTCAGTTGATTCAAAACCGGGTACTGAAGAAACTGATAAGCTATTCACTAGTCCAGCAAAAAAGAAAGGAAACATAAAAAATGCTGTTGACAACAAACAACCTACATTGTTTTCATACTTCGGGAAAAGCTAGTCTTGTTACATTAGGGCTTAATGTTCAGTAAGTAGAATACATAATTAGTTTTCTTTTCTTTTTTGGGTTAATAGAATGTTACAAAAATACTATCGAATATCGAATTTCAGATGTGTAACGAAAGTATCATCGCTGTTAGTTTTGTCTAAAAAACTAACTAAAAATTTTTGACATAAGGGCACTAGTGTGAATTTTTTTGCAAGTTTTTAAGTAATTTTAATGGAGATGTACTTATATAACAACAACAAAAGTTTGGAGTAGTTTATAACAATCTAAATTTTGATGCTAGTTTTACAACAGCCACTTTAGTTGGGTGGGAAAAAAAAAATGTATGTACCATTATCTTTTCTTTTCGTGAAGGAGCTTAGCAACCTACAATATCTATTTTGTATTAGTCTATATATTTGCACTCCTGCTTTTCTTTCAGAAGTCGATGTCTTCCCTTTGGTACTTCCTACTTGGCATAATTCCTTGTTAAATTTCCACTCCCTTACTATCGAAATCGTCTGTGGTAAAATATTGAAAGAGAGAAAGAACACTAGTTAAATCATGACCCCAAAAAAAAGAAAAAGAATTGTTTGTCATATAGACCTTCATGCATTTGGACGTCTTTTCACACAGAATAATGAAGAAGAAGCAATCTTTGTTTTCATTTAATAGGATAAATTAACATCTCATTTAACCATAAACGACATACAGAAGGAAAAGAAAGGTCGAGAACTTGCAATATTTTGGATGCCTTTTTGTACTGAATGTTGGCAATATGTATGTTCTCATTTAAAGAGATCAATTAAAGTTCTTATTATACAACAATAAAGGGAAAAGGAAAGAGAGAAAAAACAACCTGAACAAATTGCTTTGGTAAATTAACAGAGGGGAAAGAGTTGGGGACGTAAAACGGGTAAAGACCAATATATGGCTTGAAGCAACTGAGCACTTGGAACCACCTCTGTGATGAATTTCTTTAGAGTCCGCAGAGGACCAGCCATGACCCCCCATTGTACTACAGAACGTGAACCTAAGCAGAACCCTCGACGCTTATTGCCCAGCCGTACGGTGCTGCCTCTCCTCCTTCTAAGGCGCCTTCTTGGACGACACCAACTTACCAACATGGAGGTATTTGGTAGCATAGATATGGCTATGATATTTCTCTTCAACATTGCTAGCAATTAGAGCAGTAGTGCTGAGAATTGAAATTGTATTCTAAAATTGAATCCTAACTTATTATAGTGTGTTAAACATGGATCATTGACGGTAATCATGATGGTTATAATGGCAGCAATTATGACAATCATGTTGTTTAAGGTCTGGAGATGCTAGAGTGAAACAAAGTAGTGCCCCTACAATAGAAATATATTGTACTTTATTCTCTGAGTTGTGGTAGTCATCATTAAAAGTAGGCTTCCGATGAGATGAACAGTAGTTAAAGAACTAAAAGAAGTTGTTTGGTAAGATTATTTCACGAGAAACTAACTTAATATTATTGCATCTTAGATCTCAAATCTCAATTGTTCCTTAAATTTCTTAATTTACTATATGCGGCTATAGATGTGGCTTCAGTTCATATAAAAAATATACTGAATAGTGTCAATGTGCATAGAAAATGCTCTTTAGATTTTAAAACTTTCAATCATTTGGTTCTTATTCTGCAAAATTCAAGTCTTCTAATTGCTTTAAGTTTTTAAAGCTTTAGTTTTAGTCACTTTTGTCTCCAAATCTTTTGAAATTAACGAGGTTAAATATCATAAATTTGCAATCAACATAAACAATAACAATTAACGTGATTAAATATCATAAATTTGCAATCAACATAAATAATATGTTATTTAGTGGACTGAAATATATTTACAAATACATTATAAATGAATTCCAATATCTTATTTTAATCACACACTATCATTATTTAATAGTGTTCCAAATTCAAATAAACAATTTACTACATAAGTCATATTACAAAGCACTCTTTGATATATTGTCACACCACCATTTACGATGTATTGCAAATTTATGATACAAACACTTTTCCTTTTCGGAATATATTATTAGCTTAATCGTTATACTCTCACACTTAAATTATTCATAACCTACTTTCTTAAATCCAACTATTTATTTGATTAAAAAAAAAATCCAACTTTTAATTTATTGGTTTAAGACCTGTTTAAGCTACCGTGGTTGGTTCTTTATATTACTTTTGAAAGTGAATAATACAAGTATTCTACTTTTGCTTTGCATATATTCCCAGACTTTTTTTTCCCCCTTTAAAGGCATCTATGGCTTTTACTTCAAGTTAAGGAAGAGAAAAAAAAAAAAAAAAAAACACTCGGCCCAAAATATCATATAATTTTACAAAATTATATTTTATTTTACAAAACTATTATTATATTTATTTACACTACATTAGGATGAAGGTGACTTCATGATTCTGTTGTCTTGACATATTAAAATAAAGGTGAAAGTATTATAAATCAATCAATTATTATTAAATTGCATAAAAATTTATTAAATTTTAGATAAGATATTAGAAATTCAATAACTATTAAAAAAAATACTAAAAATTCAAAAAATTTAAAATTATCAAAAATTTGTGAATATGGCTTCATTATTGCATGTCACCCTTTTTATTACATGCCCACGTAGATAAATTTATGGTAATTTTAAAAATTTTAAACTTATAGTACTTTTTTTTTTATAGTTATTGAACTTCTAATATTTCATACAAAATTTAGTAAATTTTTTTGTACTTTTAATCATAGTTAATGAACTTTTGATACCCCTTTTTCTTAAAATAACACTTATTTTGAAATATTATCTTTTTTTTAATTAAGTTATTTTATATGTCAAAATTATTTTACTTAAAATTTAAAATTTATATCTAAATAAAACAAAATAAATAAGAATATAACATATCAAAATAATGTCACTCTTTTGTATCAGGAGAACGAGATCATATTAAATTATTTGAAGTCAACTTCTTGTATATTTAGTTAGATTAAGTCAATTTGGTCTAAATAAACCAATTTTATTTAGTGAAACACCTGATAATGGCCAACATTAATAAATAACCACTCATCATATTAATTATATATCACTTCGTAGTATTAAATTTGGTTTAATGACAAAGGCATTTTGTACCAATTTTGTTGTATTTTTGGCATCTTATTTGAAAGAATATATAATCTTGATAAGTTCTAACTGTATTGAAATATTATGAACACTTACAAATATTATTATTGTTGGAAAGATGCGTGATAAATACAAACAATTTTATATATAAATTTGCTTTTAAATTAATAACTTATGTATCAATCTTATATAAATTATATGATAAAATTAAAAGTTGTTTTGATTAAATTTAAAAGTATTATTAATTTTATTCCATTCATAAATGATCTAGTTATTAAATTAATTTTATTTTTAATCTTTTTTAGTAAAAAAATATATGTTTATTTTCTTCTAAAACTAAAATTTTTATATATTTATTTATATTATAAAAAAAATAATATATATATATATTTTTTAAAAAAATTAAAAATAAAATTTTATATATAAATAAAAATTATATCGTATAATTAAATTTTACTGATCGGGTAAAATTATATAAATTTATGCGTTGAGATTCGTATAACAATTCCGATTCCAGCAAATTAACAATCAATGGTAGTCAGTAATTCACTGTCCGGTCCCCTTTTCTTTCGCCAATAATAATCGATAAACTTTGTCGATTCTCGTATCTGTCATGTATTCATTATTAATAAAAATAATTAATTTAATTATATGATATAATTTTTATAAAATTTTATTTTTAATTTTTAAAATATATATATATATATATATTTCGTAAAATATATGTTATTTTAATTATAAGAAAAATATTATTTATTTATTATTATCTTTTTTAAAAAAATAAAAAATAAAATTATATAAATAAGTTATATATTCACAAAAGGGTTAATAATTTCCTCTAAAAAAAATTACATAAACACTTGAAGGTAAAATGATCAAATTAATCACCATAAGATATTGTTGTAAAACCTTCCAACTAAAAAATAACCGAATTATTTTATTTTAAATCACTTTTTGTAAAAATGTTATTAAAATAAACAAATCCCATAATTTCGTAAAAGCTACAATATATGGTCAATTATCATCATCATCATCATCATGAAGGAGAAGAGGATATCGTCAATGGTTGAAAGCATATTGATCTTCAATATAATTACTTAGCATCTTGACGAACCAAATTGGTCTGGAGTTATGTTAATGGAGTATACTATAGTTATTTATTTATATAGAGTATAAATAACATGAATCATTTAATTTAAAAGAATAATCTCCAGATATTACAATAAATTTTCTTATAAGATTTGTCTGCTTATAAGCTCAGATATATCTAAATTCTACTAAAGTTACTCCCAGACGAACCCAAATCCACACGTTTGATTAGTGAAAACATAATAGGTATTTTTATAAAAAAAACAATTGGATTATAATAGGTATTTTTTATTTTTATTTATTTAAACATTAAAGGACAAAATTGTAATTCTTTTGAAATACCTATTTTCTTAAGATAAAAAATACGTATTATTACACGATGAAAAAAATATTTATTCCTTCTCTCAAATTAATAAAATTGTAATATACTTCTATAAAAATAAAATACCTCTCAATTACTTATAAATATCTACAATGCTATATGTAAAGAATATTTTGGAAAAACTAAATAAAATTAATTAATTCTTCTTTTATTATTTCATCATAGCTACTTAGCTAGCAAACAAAAGAATATATAAGTTATAATTCTTCTATTCTCAATAATTGTTATTGCAAATGATTCTTACTCATAAACATAACCAAGCCAGAACAATACATGTAACTTTTGTACTCCTCTCAAATTTCACATCTTGTGTAGCATACAATAACTAGATGACAAATTAATATTTTTTTTCTTCTATGAATTGGAGTCTACAGACCAAAATGGGATATAATACAATGAATAAATGGCAGTTCATCTATTGGTGTTAATAAATTTAATGTGAAAAGTGTAGATATAGTTTTGTTCCTAACATCATACTCCAATAAAATATGCTTTAGAATTATAACTGCAGATAATAAAAATATATATATCAGGGTTTCCTCAGAGCAGATGCTGCACCCATAACAACAGCTAAGACAATGCCAAGGCCAGCCCCAACTGAAGCACCCACAGCTGCAGCTGATAACGAATTTTCTTTTGCTTTAGAGTCTTGACCTCCTCCACTTGGTTTTGATTGTTCTCTTGCCAATTCCACCATAAGTCTTTCTTTGGCTAGCTCCTTTATTTTCAAAGATACACTTAGATGTTAGGTTAAAAAAAAAAAACATAAATTGGAAACTATCATTGAATTTAAAGAAACTTCTGACTTTATTAAAACGCATATGAAATATATCCATTCTAGACTAACAAGCAATAATATATTATACTACGTAGAACCAAGACATCTCAAATCTAATTTAAAAAAAATGTATATCTGTAATATTTAAAATAAATTTGATGATTCTAACCTCTAAGGAGGCCTCCTCTTGACTCTTAAGCACACGATGAACTGTCTGACAAAGAGAGTTGACACCCTCCACTGGTAGAATTGTCTCTTTCTTCTGGAAAGGCCTTTTCACAATATTGATTGGATTAAAAGTAAGTCTTTGAGCACCCATTTTACCATCAATATCTCCATCACTAGATCCCCAAGGCAAAGGACTTCCAGCAGTGGCCATTACATATGGACAGGAATTGATAACTCCAGTGGTACTTGGCAATGCATGGTATGCCCGCAAAATGGCATCAATTGCTGCTTTTTGCTGATGTGCACTGACAGAAAATTTGTTTGTAATGGCAAGTATCCAAGGGATTCCAAGTGACTTAGCCTCATCCAGCAGAATAGAAAGGGCCGGCTTCTGCTGTGATGCACTTGAGTTGTTGTAGTAGCGAGGTATTCTATGGGACAGGTTATGCACAAGAATAATTAAGTCTGTTTTCTGATTAAGGTCCCTAATTCCTTTCCATAGTTCATCTCTGAAATGAGAAACCTCTGCATTCAGCTCCTGTAGCATAAATTTTGGAAGTATTGTGATACACTAGAGTCCAAGCGATATATAAGCAACTTAGTTATAGCCAGTTCTCCAGCTAATTTATAGTAGGTACACTTCTAAGTAAAGATTGTTAAGCATTTACTTTTGAGTCTTTAATTATAGAACCTTCCCCATGAATGAAGCTAATAGTAATATGAAGCATCTATGAGACACAATACCAGAGTTAACATACAATGTTTACTACTCAACACTGACAAGATGTAGATACTAGAAACAACAAAATAATTCAGAATGCTGGAATTTAAATAAAACAACAGAATAAAAGCACTGGAAACATCAGCTGTCAATTTGTATTGCCAACAAGAAAGGCGGGGAGAGAGAGAAAGAGGTTTACCTAAATGAGGTAGCATAGCTTAGGTACATTGGTACTTGTATGAAGAATTGTGTGAGTCGTGAGGAATAGATAAAAAGGGTCAAAGAATTCCAGGTATTAAATATTAATACTAATTACTAAGTAAATTGATACTCGTAAAGAATTGTGTGAGATGCAAGTATTACCAAGCTTATGTCTAAAAGTGCATGACTACATGGTACTTTTGAGTTCATGTAAGCATTTCATATAATTTACCGAGGAAGGTGGAACAACTAGAAAATGTAACTAAATATCATATTCACCTAGTTATGCTCAATAGGAAAGACTAAAAAAACACATCAAATGTAAATCTTTTCATCAGAAAAGTGGGAGCACCTGCAAATTTACTCCTGCAGAATCACAGTAGCTTAAACCCCCAGCAATACCTTCTTGAATATCCATCTCCGCTTTCATGTTATCTACATTGGTAATGCCAATTACAGTACCTTGAGTCATTATCGCCTTAAAAAGAGATGTTTTACCAGCACCCTGTATATCCCAGAAGTCATGTGAATCAGAGAGACAGCAAGTGTATATCTATAGAGATTATATATTGGTATTGAATATATATGATGTGGTGGTCCAAGCAAGTTGATTATTAAATTTGGTGTATTTCCTATAAAATCATCCTGTAATTATAAATCCTTTTCCCTTCAAGTTTATAAAGTTAAATAAACAAAATATATGGTTGAACAGAATCACCACATTGGCTTGTTCTAGTACTAGAGACACTCATCTCCTAAAATTACAATGCCTAGTTGTTTACATCTGAAAATAACAAAATATTAATACCTCAAGACCAAGTAACCGCACCCTACGAGTTCGCACATGAACCTCTTTGCAGACAGTAGTAAAATCACTGGTACAGAATACAAAAAAATCTCTCAACCCTTCTGGCCGGAGGCACTTCTCCCCATTAAATGGCCCCAAATTATTTTCCCTGTTAAGAAGAGTGGTTTCTGAACCAATAGAAGGAAACACATGCATAAATGAGTCCAGAATGATTTGGTGCTTGGGCGGGCGTCTCAAAGGAGCTCCAACCAGTACTCGCATCTTTTGTAATTCAGGCTGTACTTCATAAGCTGGAGCAGTAGGAAATGTTTCAACTGTAGTTGAACACCTACATGAGAAGATATCAAGCAAAAAGAAATCAGATAATATCAATAGATCAATGAACTCAATATACAAATTAATAATAAACTGCTAATATTATTAGTGAAAATGGAGTATCTTGCATAGTTGTAACAAAATAACTAAAAAAATAACTACAATGAAGAATAAATTAATTGAATCGTAACATAAGAGTTTCATTATGTGCAACTTTTAAATTGGAGTTTTTTTTGCCAGCATGAACTAGTCTCAAGAAAGGATCAACTTAAGTATATAATTTTGAACTAGTCTCAAGCAAGAGAATAAGATGTGTAGAGTCAGAAGTTCATAAACATAATTGTTTGATCAGAGATATGAAGTAGGCTATTCATGGCCAACTCAATCACCTGTAGCACAATCACTAGTAAGTAGTAACATTGCAAAGCAATCTCTTGTGACAGAAAACATGCTCTTAAATATGTAAATTGTTTATTTTGCAGTGGAAGATTGGGAAACACGCACAGAGAAATCTTGAGGCTCGTTTTGTTAAAAATATTTGTTTTACTATGACCAAAACTAGTTTTGTGCTTACTAATTCATTTGTTAAATAAAACAACAACTCATTTGGTAACAAGTTTTATTTTATGTTTCTAAAATGAAACCAGAATTCAAAAAACTCGTTTATTAAAATTGTGTTTTGTGCTCTCTTTTCTCTTTTCTGTTTTTTATTTTCTATTTAATACTCATTTTTATATTACTCTCAATTTAAATTATATTTTATGGAGAACGGGGATAGAAGAGATATGGTGTGTGTTCTTTGCAAAAAGCAGGTTCTATTGTAGTACTTGAAATTTGTTTGTGGAAGTTTTGAAATATGAAAATAGAAAACAAGTTCTGAATTCTTCTTTTTCTTAAGTTCCATAATTAGGCTACAAAATGTAACTCACTTCTAATTATAATGAAAGTGCAAACATAACTAGTCACCAAACACCACTAAATTCATAGAACATAATATGTTACAAAATGAGCCCTTAGTGGTATGTAAAACAGATTATTTAATTATTCACTTGTTTTAAGAGTCATGTGAGCATTCACAAAGGCCTAATTTATAAATGTAACAACTCATGTTCATCCATGTTCTGCTTATAGCATTTATGTTAGCCAAGCTATAGCTCATCAACTATTCAAATAACAGCAGTATATGTTACTTGTAGTCAATTGTACCAAGTCCTGAAGAGTTTCTGAAACATACAACAATTGGGTAAAACAGATCGAGTAAAAGACAATACCATTTACCATTCACTTGAGCATGAACGAGGGAACAGAGGTGTAGTCCAAAACCAGTAATATCAACCTTCAGTGGATCTTTGCTCTTCTCACCAGGTATACCACTCCATCCAAGGGGAGCAATTGAAGTAGCTGTGTGAATAAGTGGTGATTCCACAATATGTCCAAGCTCAACATTACCTGCAACTGAGAGACCCAACCACTGTTGCAAGTGTTGAAGTTGTTGTATCTGTTCCATTACTAAAAAAGCAGAGGACTCATCTCTCATGCAAAGATCGTATATTCTGAAGAGCAGACAAGTCGAATATTAAGTCAAGAATTGTTTTTTAATAATTAAATCAACAATTGTATTCATCAGATTGGAATTACGTGATTATTATGCTAAAATACATGTTACTTTCAATGGATCTAAATTCTCAATGTGTCAGGAACTAGAGCAACTGGGTACCAAAAATATTAAATACAACTGACAACACTTTAGTAATTATTTTTGGCTAAATAACATACATGATTGCTTGAAAAAGTGAAATCCCAACCACATGTTTCAGACTGGTTAAGGCCATTCCAAAAAGCTCACTCTTAAAATAAGAGTTACTACTTTAAGAATTCATAGGCATCTAATAGTATTAATATTGGTGATTAAAAAAATAGTATTACTATTTGAGATAATATAATAGCATTAATATTTGAAAGAAATGTCATAAGCAAGTAAAGAAGCTCTAAGCAAACCTCATGGCCTTAAAAGCTGCATAAGCAGAGAATTATTACATCACTAAAATTATTTTTTACATAAAGAAAAACAAACTGTAAAAGCAAGAGTTGTCAAGGATTAATATCATACAACCAAATTCATGCCAGTCAACAGAGTGACAGTTCGCTATAAACAGGCCAAGTGAAAATAAAATTTACAAATAAAGGGACATTGAGTTATTCATTACCTCTTGAACCGAGACCTGTATGACTTCATTGAATGTGACTGAAATCGTTCTCTTAGCTCCGCAATTACAGATTTGACCTGAAAATGTCTTTGCCGAAAGAAAGTAAATAAGATGAGAAATTACATGAGACAGCATGACAATTAGTAATGATTTGCATTACTAAATAAAAGATGGTCACACAAACAAAGAACATACCGAAGTCAATTTTGAGTACTCTGCATCTGATAGTGACTCTACAGTTGAATTCCCCAGAAGATAAAGCTGATTAAAAAGTAAATAAAGAATTTAACAGTATGATAGGCAGATGCAAATTAGAAGCTTAGTGAAAAATAAACAAGATGACTCTGATGCTAGAAAGGATAAAAAAACAAAGAAAATACCACTGACGAGAACCCTTGTGACAGAAACTTCAAACATAATGAAAGATTACTATTTTTATCCACATACTGCAATAAAAATAGAATAATTCCATACTCAAGCTAGCGATATTGGGGAGCTGCACATAAAATGGCTCTTGTTAACACCTATATTCAAAGTGACAGACTTTGAATTAACACTTTATTCAACCACTTTTCTCTGTCAGACTCAAGTGTGTTCAACAAATTTAGAATACATATGTATGAAAAGAAATATGACATTTAAGTGTGTAAAATGCCCGTAGTTTTAAATTCCAGAAAATTTTGGAATGATGACTACTTTATCCTCCTCCTACCTTAGTAAACTTTTCTTGTCAATTTACGTGTTACATAATATATTTAGGACACTTCTCTAGATACGCTCAACAAAATTTTCTTAACTGAATCATTATTTATTTTTCAAAATGTCTTTTTCTACATAGTTAACAGCTTACGGCTGCATAAAAAGTTTTATCCTAATCGATGGTTTTGTTTGATTTAGTTGTATTTGGCTAGAGTTTTGGTTGTCTTAAATTTAAAATTAAAAAAATATATCATCAATAAATGAATCTAGCTTAGTTTCTTCAAGGTTGTTTTAGTTCTTTAGTTGGCAATGTTTCCATATTAAAATTTAGAAGCAGCAGATTTAAAATATATATGGAATACATGAGTTCATTAGTAAAAAAAAATTAAAAGCAGGCATCAGTTTGAGTAAGAACCTCTCCAAAAGGAATGTATGAAGGTAAGTAGGGAACTCTGCGCCATTTTCTTCCATCCCCATCCTTTGTAGCATTTTCTGGAATAAACTTCCCATTTCTTGCTTCATCTGGTTCTTTAAGAGTCTCAGAAATAGGCTTAAGAGATATGCCATCTGAACTTTCTTGGATTTCAAGAGACTGTGCTTCTACAACTTCATCTTCAACTAATGCTGTAGCTGCAGAATCTAGTGAAGAAGATGTTCCTATGGAATCAATTTTTTTCCCTCTAGATTTGCTTAACTCTATTCTTAAACCTTCTAGAGGAACAAGCTTGAAAAGTCTCCAAAAGGATCTCTGTACAGGCCCCAAACCCAATACCAATCTCTCCCCTTCATTCTCCTTTAGCTTATCGGCTGTTTCCTCACGTTTGGACAAGTTAGTAGCTTTAGCTTCACCAGGAAGTAAAGGAGACTGAGCATTGTAATGGTGAAAATATGCAGGAGACAAGATGCGAGGTACCAGGTCTTCTGGGATGCAATAGCTTTTGAAGTAGTGCTGCCACCCCTTTTGATTCACGTAACTATAGTCAAAACATTGGAAGACATCATTTTCATGTTACAAAAGAGAATATTGGAATACTTCATTTAACCAGAGCACACAGTTAGTTGAAAAGATAAATGGCAACCTACTCTCTTAAAGCAGCATTCCCAACAGGAGGCTGGGAAAATGTAATACATTTAACTTGCACATTATCATTCTCCTTTAAAGAGGAAGAAGCAGCAATAACCCTTAAAATAGCAAGTGTAGCTAATGTTGCCACCTATGAAAATGAACCAAACAGCAGTCAATTGGTCTATTACTATATAGCATAAGAAAGGAGAGAAATGGGGTAATATAGTGCTAGAAAGATACTCACAGCTCCACCAAGTGAATGTCCACACAACACAAGTTTCCGTTTCTTCTTTTGTGCTAATCTGTATAGCTCCAGAGCAGGTATTCCTTTAGCACGAGCCAGAAAACCCTGAAGACAATTACATATAGCATAAAAATGTAGCAATTATAAAAGAGAACATCTAGGGAAGCTAAAAACCTAATCCGACAACCATTGCAAACTAGAAAATAAGAAGAGAAGAAAAAATAAAAATAAAAATAAAAAGTCAAACAAAACGAAATTTACCCGATGAGCTGCTGGTTTGATGTTATCATTAAGTTGCTTAGATTTTGAATCAATTGACTTTGATGAATTTTGCACAGTTTCACCTTTTCTTTCATTCTGGATAGAGTTATTAGTTTCAATGGCATCAACATCATCCACAGCATCCTCGTGAAATATAGCACCTTGCCATATATTGACATCGGTCACAACATCCCTTCATCAAATACAAAAGCATACCCCCAAAAAAAAAATTAAGAACACCACCTCTAAACACAAATGACAATCTGAGAGTTAATGTTGATCAATAAATTATACAATTGAACTTACTTGTACTGTTTAGTTCCAATGAAGGATGCAAATAACGTATCGCCTGCTTCTGCCAAAAGATATCTGAAGCAAAAAATTGCACAAATATGTCACAGAAAATAAGAGCTAACCAAAACGAAAAACCATTAACAAAAAAATTGAATGGAGAAAAAAACAAGGGCCAGTAAACAATCAATGACAATTCAAATAACGGCTGTCGGCTAAAATATGACTTAGGTTGGTCAATTGGTAGATTAAATACAGTCCTAAATAAAAAATCTACAAAAAGAAATAATCAACAAGTACATTCCATAGAATAAATGTAAAGGTAAACATAATGGATGAAGAAGGAAGGACCTATGAGGAACATGATCCGAAGAGGGTTGAACACGCTCTAGAGATATAATTTGTCCTCCAAACTCAGCCTTAAATTGGTTGACAGAACGTACCAACTCAGTAGCAGGAGCCTAATATTCAAGTAGGCAAAGAAGACAATTTTATACTTCTAAAATTGCAAACAAAGAACAAAACCCACTAACATTGCAAAGTAGAAATGAGCAAAGAAAACCTTGTAAACGCACTCAGAGAGAACCATGCAACAAAGAATGTCCTGCAAATCGGAGATTGAATCTGCTTTAACGGCACGGCAAAGATCGTGGAGTTGCTTCTTTCGGCGCTCGTATTCTTGCTGAAGCTTCTTCCTTTGTTCTCTGTCGCGGTAGTTCCATGGCGGCCACTTCATCCTCCATTGCAGTGGACCCCATGAAACCTTCAATATCTTATCTCGCTGCTCTTTGATCCACGACTCTAGTCGGTTATGTATAGACTCCATTGGATCCGACAATGATGATCGCCAAGCCCAATGGTCGGCTGAGGAACTCTGGAATGTAGTATTTTTTTTATTGATTATTTATATTTATTTTAATAATTTACTTCTTCCTATTTATCCGAAAAGGAAAAAAATGAAAACGTGAGGAATCGTGTGCGGTAAAAGCATATTCCAACTGCTAAGGAATCAGAAAACCGATCGTCAGTTTAAGGAAAATGATACATCTCAAATCCGAAAAACATTTTCCAGTTTCCGAAATCAGTTTTTTTTTTTTTTTTTTCTTTTATTTTATGGCTGAACATGCTAAGTTGTTATCTACGGGTGCGTTTGGTTCGCTGGAATGTAATCGTAATCGTAATCGTAATCGTAATCGTAATCGAATGTAATGTAAAGGAATCAGTATTACGATTACTGTGTTTGATTTAGTCACTGTAATCAAAAAAGGAATCAGTATTACAGTGTTTGGTTTGACAACTGTAATGTAATGGAATAAAAAAAAATTATATAATTATTTTAAAAATACAATTTCAAAAAATAAAATTTCATTAACAACAATTAATAAAAAAATATAATTTTAGAAAAAAAAATACAATTAAAAAAAATTACATTAAAAAAAAATACAATTTTATAACAATAATTAATAAAAAATACAATTTTAAAAAAATTACATTTAAAAAAAATTACATTAAAAAAAAATACAATTTTATAATAATAATTAATTAAAAATACAATTAAAAAAAATTAAATACAATTTTCAGAAAAAAAAAATTCAAAATCGCGAGGGAGACTCCATGGCCGGCGATGGGCTGGGCGGCGGAGGCTGGACGCGAGGGCTGGCGGCGACGCGAGGGCTGGGCTGGCTGGACGCTGGCCGGCGACGCACGGGATGGGCTGGCTGGCCGGCGACGCACGGGATGGGCTGGCTGGCACTGTTCACACGCACGGGATGGCTGGCACTGTTCATTCCGAAAATGAAATGTAATCCCCATTCCTTAAGCTGATACATGTAATCCCCATTCCTTAATTTCAAGTAATCAATTACATTACATTACCACTCTTTAACATAACCAAACAATGTAATGGACTGAATCCATTACATTCCCTCTTCCATTCCTTCCAACCAAACATGCACTACTAGTCTACTAATACTGTGATATCTGTTGTGGTTATATATATATATATATATATATATATAAGATCTATATAGTTCATTATAATTTTTATTTTTCTAAACAAATAGTTCAATATCATAATGTTAATACTTCAGGTCATTAATGAATTTACTTCCATTAAATTCTTCTGAAAAATCCATTAGTCATTTCTTCTTCCTAAAGAAATATTAATTACCACATTAAAAATAACATTCATAAAATTTATCATCATATAATTAATATCTTAATAACATTAAATGATATTTAATTAAAAAATATTTAACATTAAATAAGTCTAAATTATTGTCGTTTAAATCTAATTGAATAGACATTAAAAAAAATATAACAATTATATTTTTTAATTATAAAAATATATTATTTAAAATTATTTTTATTAATAAATTTTAAAAATATTATTTTTATTGTTTTTAAAAATAAAAAAAATTGCTAGTAAATATTTCATATTACATTATTATTGGTATACAAATAATTTTCATATTGCAATAAGAAATTGTGTGATACTCAATCGAATTGAATCGGAGGTGGCATATTAGATTTTTTTTTTTTTTTTTGACAAATCATATTAGGTATTTTCTGGCTAAGCAAGTTTTGCAGTTTCCTATTTTGTGACTAAAAGTTGAAATTAATGACGAAATGAAAAATGTCCTAATAATTTAAGGAAAATAAAAAAAAAAATTGATAACATTGTTATTATTGTTAAATTTAATTAAATTAATAACAAACTTATTTAAATTGTACTTAAGTAAAATTAACTGTGAAATATCTTATAAAATTTATAAACACTTTAGTCTCTTTAGTTTCTTTTTTATTAAAAGAGAAATTTTAATCCTTTTTTAATCATAAAATGAACACTTTGGTTCAAATTTTAACAAAGTTGTTATTATAGATAATTTTGAAGTGATTTTAAAAGTCAATATGATTTTTTTATCATAAAATATTTTTTTTTTTTTTTGACAAATATGACATTGTAATTTTTAGAAATGCTCAACTAGTTTTTGCATTTGACGGTATCATTCAGAGTTAAAAGCATCATTGCTTGGGTTTTGACATACACAAAAATGTGTTATTAATCAAAAATCAAATTTATATTTAAAATAGGTGTTTATCGTTTGTTAAAAAAATATGATAATGATATATATACACTATGTAAATTGCTTACCATTTAATTTTAATAAAAAGGTGAATTTTGATCCAAAATTCATGTTGAGAGGTTGAAGAATTTACCTGAATTTAATTTGTAAAAAGAAATTAATATTTTATAAAAAAAAGATTATATGGACCTTTAAAATTACCCCAAAATCATCCATAATAATAATTACGTTAAAATTTGAACTAAATTGTTCATTTTATAATTAAAAAAAATTATTAAAATATCTTTTTTAATAAAAAAGAAATTAAAGTGCACAATTATAATAAAAGAAAGTGACTAAAGGGAGCTTTAATCCAATTTATACTTTTTTTTTTTTTTTTATAGATGATAAATTGCAATATTACTACCGAAAAGATAATGGTATTTATCGTAAATTGGACTTGTTTTAAGTTTTAGAAAATAGGCCTAGCCCAATATTTAATTCGCATTGGACTTCCTTCGCCCATCAGATGCTCACAATGAAGGACTATGTGCCTGAATGAAAAAACTTTTAGAAGTCAGAATGTTTACTAATTAAAGGGGAACGAAAAGAAATAAGTTTTTCTTATTCTTTACAATTATTTAATAAATATAAAGGAAAAAAAAATGACTAATCAGTTTTACACTATTTTATTTATTTATTTATTTAAATTTTGATTAATGTTCATTCATATTTTAATTAATTCTCGGATTAATAAACACATATTAAAAAGAATCATAAAGTTAAGCATCTTCTTAAGTAAATTCATTCTCAATACCTGTTCGGAGAAAACATTTTTTTTCATCAATGCTAACAACATTAATACATTTAAATGCATATAAATTATATTATATTACAAGTTAAAATAAATTTGAAAATTAACTTTTTCAAGAAAATTTTTAACAAGCAGTAGACCATGGGTGCAAATATGTATAATATCAATTTTCTTTTCTCTAATTCAAGAGTACCTACTCGTTTTAAAAAATTAAATTAAATTAAAGGCAGGATAAAATCAGATTGCCAATAAAATGTTTTTAAAAATAATACATAACTGCACCTGGATAATGAGTATCTTTTCATGAGTAGTTTGACTACCGAGTATCTATTTGAAATTAACTTAATTTTTAACTCAAAAATTTAAATTTATTATGAAATTTAATTAAAGATATTAATATTGAAATTTTTTATGTGCTAATGTATGACCAGCAATGAAATAATATAGTATAGAGAACATTTAAATAAATTTATGGTACAAGAAAAATTAACACAAAGAGTAATTTTATATAAATTGAGTTGTTCGATGTATTAACATTTAATTATTTGTTAACTTATGGAATTAAATGTTAGAATAATTATAAAATTTTTATTAATATATAATTAATTATATTTTATTATATGAATTAATATATGCTAAAAATTGTAATTAACAAATATTTTCCTAACAAAGTACTATTAGTATACCATTTTAACATTCCGTAACAAGATGTGTAGACCCATTAAGTATTTTAAATTGGAATCCTAATTATTTACGGAAAAATTGTAAATGGAGGATAACTGGTATCACTTCATTTATGAATATGATATATTTAGATCATGTTTTGTTTTATTCATTTTACATTATTATTATTTTTTTCCTTAAGCAATTTATATTAAAATAAAATATGTATTTAAAAATAAAATTTATTTAAATATTTATTAAAGACAAGTACACATATTCTAAAAATCTTGTTAAATGTATAATTTAATTTATTAGTATTTTGGTAATAATCCGTCGTCAAATTCTTAAAATTAAATAATATTTATACATTTAAATATATATAAAAAAATAAATTTAAAAATACGTATTAGAAAATAATCAATGATAAAAAAATACAAGCACCGTCATACAATATAGGGTTAAGCATTGGATTAAAATTATTTATTTTTTACCAATTCAAATCCGATCTAATTTGAAGCAGATTTAAAAATATTTAATTCGAATTCGAATATGATAATATATTCAATCTGAACCAATCCAAATTCGAGCATATCAAATTTTTTGGATCGGATAAAGTCGGATTGAGATTATAACTTATTTTTAAATTATTATTATATATAAAACATAATATATATATATATATATATATATTTAAACTTTAAAGTGGTACATCATTAAGTAAATTTATTTATAGTTACAAATAAAATAATCAAAATAATAAAAAATATGTTCTTAAATATTATTAAATAATTATAGAGAATTTAACATTTATTTTTAAGTTAAAATAATAATTTAATATAATCGTGGTATGTATAATATTTAAATATAATATATTAAAAATAAAATATACATTTATTTATAATTTTGATAGTAATTCGATCCTAATCAAATTCCAACAGATTATAAAATCTATCATTCTGAATTTAAATAAATAGTATACCTTACAATTTAAATTCGATCTAAATATAAATCTATCAATTTAATTTGATTCGAATTAGACTAACTAAATTAAATTTTTTAATTTTGATTAATTAATTAAACTATTTACTCATTCTTAATACAATATATCCTATATTTATATTTGACTTTTTTGTCATATTTTATACATGTGCCGAATAAAGCGTTCTAAAAAAAAAAATTTAAATGAGTTTTATTTGAGTTTTAGTGATATATATGTTAATAATATAGTATTATAATTACGGTAAATATTTGATGATTAAAGAATTATATTTAAAATTTCTTTGGAGTATTTTTGAAAATTTGTGTATACAATAAAATCCAACATAAGCCTCTGGTTCATGTTGTTAGTACATAAAAAACCTAATCAAAGTTATTTTTATAAGTAACAATTTGATGATTAATTTTTTTAATTATAATGTTTATAAATTTTAAAAAATTATAATTTATTTAACAATTTGATAATAAAATTTATATATTCGAATTTTAAATCACATATTCAAACTACATAAAAATATATTTTATATAAAAAAAACCTCTAATAAATTTACATATTGTTTGGTCTTTAATATATATTTGGCTTTAGATTCCTTATCAAAACTTTTTACTTAAATTTATAAAATATATGGATGATATATTTTAAGAAAATATCATACATTGAATATTTCAAGTTATACAAATTACTTGTTTTTAGATAGTATGTATATAGTTGATATTATCTTTTTCTTTACTTTTTTTTAACATTAGAATAGGTGTACTTTTTTTTTTTATTATTATGGATTTACAAATAAAGAAAACACGTTAGATAATTGGACCATTATAGGCATGTTGCAACATTTCAATACTTAAGTTAATTCAAGTAAGAGCAATAAAAAAGAAGACATAATTCTCAACTTCATGATAATAAAGAAAAAAAATAAACACAGGAAAAATATAGAAATTATGTGTATATTATTTGTTATATTATATTGTTATGACTTGTTACTTATATGTGAATACGTAACAAGGTTCCTATATATAAATATAGAAATATATCTGTTGTTAGTTACTTATATAACAAGATAGACTTATTTTTATACCAGTCGGAAGCATATCTTTCTCTAATTATATCTTATCAAATAATTAATAAATATTTAATGCTTAGCTTATTTAATGACATTTTATCTAATAATTAAATTTATTTACTTATTTAATACTTAAATAAATTAAACAATAAATAATATCTTTGAATAAGACCAATAACATAACACGTGATACATATTAGCTTATATCCTAACATATATATTCCATCATTTTCCATGTACTTTTGATAATATTATGGACATAAAGTGAAAACAAATTTCACATCAAATGAATATAACAATAAATTTATTATATAAGTATTTGGTCTAATTATTTTTTTGGACACAGTATTTGGTCTAATTACGAAGGAAAAAAAATTAAAATTAAATTTTGGTTCGAACTACCGTCACCATTTTGGCATCCACGTATTAAATACTGAAATTAGAAAGGATAATGGTGTGCTCTTATAAAATAACAAGTGGGATAAGTATAAATGAAAAAAAATTGTACAAAATAAAACCAATAAAAACAAAGTTGATTTCATAAAAAAAAATTAAAAATAACAAAATAAATAAATAAATAAATAAAAGCAAAGGCAAACTGAGATGCAGAGAATGCACATGGACACAATGCAGCTTAAAATTAAGCGATTCCAAAGTCATATAACGCAACTTATTTATTTTCCATCAACTACTTGTTTTTTTTTTTTTACAGATTTTTCTGCAAAAAGAAAATGATTTATTTCACAATGAGATTATTTTATGTTTCCTCTCTAAAAGTGTTTAGAATAAATTTTTTGGACATTTTTTTTGAAAAAATTTCGAATAGCTTAAACCTTAAAAGTAGGAAGTACTTCAGTTCAGCATGTAGCTTTTTATATTTTATTTTAATAACATTTCTTAACATAAGATTACTGGGATAAAGGTTTTTTTTTTTTTATTAAAAGAGGAATAAAAAAACCA
The DNA here is from genome assembly GCA_029378325.1 of Elaeagnus macrophylla. Taxonomy (NCBI): domain Eukaryota; kingdom Viridiplantae; phylum Streptophyta; class Magnoliopsida; order Rosales; family Elaeagnaceae; genus Elaeagnus; species Elaeagnus macrophylla. Next base: position 22,355,140 of record CM055649.1, on the reverse strand, counting down.
GCAATCATCATTGCTTCACTGTGACAATGGGATCAAAACATATGGCCCATAATTGCTGCATTAAATTGGTTGGTGGGTTTGATTTTTTATTCAAAAAATTAATCGAATCAATTTAATCGATTAGGCATTTTTATAAACCAAAATCGACCTATTTATTAAAATTAATCAAACCGCAAACCAACCTATTTAATCGGTTTGTTCTGTTCAATTGATCGGTTTGGACCTACTATATTTATTAAAAAAAATATACACATAAGAATATCAACCGCATTATAATATAACATTAATTGAATAAAATCACTAAAATTAAAGTCATGTAATAAGTTTTAAGCTTATACAAATATATCATGATCATAATATGTGAATATTATTATATATAAATGTTAATAAAAATAGAAAACATGTCATTTTACATTAAAAATATATTGTTTTAAATATGTAGGTTCGGTTCGGTTTAAATAGGTTTTTTTTTTCATCTAAACTTTAACCGAAACTATTTAATCGATTTTTTAAAAAAGTTAAACCAAACCGAACCTACTAAACTAACAAAAACTGACCTAGAAGGTTCAGTTTAGGTCTAATTTAGTCGATTTAGTCCGTTTTTTTAGTTTATGACCGTTCTTAATTTTATTATATGTGAATTTTATGGCATGCCTGTCAAATTAAATAAACTCACGACATATGTTTAAATCTATTTAATGTTTTTAAATGAATTTAATTAAATACGTTTATTTAAAACGTAACTAATTTAACCACAAAAAAATATCACATTCACCTTATACATTTTTATTACATAGAAAAAGTCCAACACAAATGTTTAGTTAGATGTTCAAGTTAGAATCCCAAGACAAATATACATATTTAATTTTAAATCTCGTCTAATGGTGTTATTTATATTATTATAAATTAAAATTATTAGAATTAATTTTGATTGTGGCTTCTTAATTCACTTTAGACCTTTCAACCCACTTGGTTAGTAATAAAAACAATAATATCCTGTGTTTTGATTAAAAAAAAAAAAGACAGGCTAACAACTGCCCTAGCAAAAGTGGTAATGCATTTTCTTTTTCCAAGTAATGAGGGACTGATTAACTCATGCCATGCATATTACAATGGAATCCTATAAACAAAGTAAAGAAAGCAACAAAAGCAATAACAATGAAAGTTAAAGCGTCAAGGAAGATAGAAACATAATGCTTGGTGTGGGACCCTATATCTCTTTCTCAAGACAGCTATATAAAGTTGAAAACCCACTAAAGTAGCATGGGACTTGGTGAATAATGGTTTGGTAAAATTGAGACTTAAAATCGCATGTTATTACATAACAAATTAAGGTGTTAGTAATAAGCTCAAGACACTTAATTGCCTCCAAACACTAGTGAACTCCAGAAATTGACAATTTGCATCACATCAGTGTTACTATATACAATCAAATTTCTTATCACAACTTGATCAAATTAAACAATGTAAAAGCGATAATGTAAATAAGTGATTAGCCATATAATTAAGCACCAGAAGATAGCTATCCCATCAAGGAAGTCTTTGTCAATTGAACAGCTGGCCTTCTTATGCAACTGTTATTTCCCTTCTTAACCAAATGATAGCAACATTAAACTAATTCAACTATTCATGCATATATTTTTCCTATACAGTGCGTTTTAACTATAGCAGAAACCCAAAGGTTTAAACTAGCAACAAGCAAGCATCAGTTTCTTCATAAGGATGTTTTGTTGAAGATTAGCATGTCGACTTTATCTATGTACTCTCTAATGCTATATATCCATATATGAAGCAGTAAATTAGTTACTCACATTTATTTGCAAAGAAAGCAATATTCTAGCGTGCAAAAAAGGGAATTTGATATTTTCTTATATAAGGAGACAGCGTGAAGGGTCAAGCAAACTCAGAAGATCATATTGGGATATGTTAGGTGATAACATCAAAACAGATGGCTAGAAAAATTTGTAGCAATACTGCAACACAACTGAAGGTACTTGAGAAATAACCTAATTAATACACTAGGGATTCTCATTAACTAAACTCAAAGGGTAATAAAGACTAGCGATCTGGTAATTTGTCTGCACCATCTCTAAACAAAAATCATAATGAAATATATCAAGCCGTTATACAAGAAATGGATGGAAGATAAGAAGAAAATTAAAGAAAAAAACATGACATAGATAGATATCTCAGACCAGTAAGAAGATCAGAATATTACAAAAGTGTATGCACCATCAAATGGCAAGAGGCTGTTGTCAACCTTATCCACTGTTATGTCCATCATAGGGCTTGGTGGACTGATTAGACTTCCTCCTCAAAACCACAATCCAAGTAACTGCTTCCAACAACAAGGCAAATGCACCCAAAGCAGCAATTACAATTATGTAAGCAGACTTCCACTTCTTTGCAGGGTTTAGAATGTCATAGCCTTTAAACACATTAATGATGCTAAGGACGACAATGGCATAACCAAGACTATGGTGGTAGATATTCCAGTAGAATCTGTACTTGTGTTCCTTCTTTGGTCTTAAGAACAAAGCTAAAATCTAAAAGATCCAAAGATAAATGAAAAACCAATCAGAAGAAAACAAACAAAAACCAAGTTGAACAATTAAGCTACATAAAACAAAATTGATAGCCATTGAACTATGCAAATGACAATTTAGATATATCTAAAAGTCCAATTTGCTTCTTTCATGATATAACCTCTCGGCAAAAGACACCACAACATGAAGGTAAGAGAAGAGAATTAAACAAATTAAATGGAGATTCAGCATTTAAAGAATACCAGAAGCTGACTTGAAAAGGTATCACTGGAAAAAACTATTTCAATTGTCATTTATTCTGGTGCACTGTTGTTCCTACATTTCAGAAAAGGCCAAAAAGAGAAGTGAAAGTGACTTGAGAGTTTGTTACCTGAACGGTTGCTAGGCTGAACAGGGCAATTCCAATATTACGATGGCCAGTGTATTGAACTCCCTTTGATTCACTACCAAGCTTGAGTCCAGTTCCCCAGCCAGCAACCCCAATTGCATAAGCAGATATCTGGCAGAATACATGAAGATAGAACCACAATGGATCGGCGGATTGAAAAGTTCTCATGTACCTTGCTATAATAACTCCAATTGGAAACAATAAGCCCCAGCTTACAACATTCAGGACTCCATGAATCTGAATCACATACACAAACAAACATAAAACCCACACTTTGTTCAAAACAGTAGACGACATAAAAAGTACTAACAAGTGTAAGTTGCACGGACAAACGGTAGAGCAATTTGAATATAAATCCAACCACAAGAAACAGAGCACCCCAACTATTATGACATATGAAGCTCAGATAATCTTTCGAACCCAGTTGAAAATACTCACGATTAGAAGTACAAAATACTTAACTGTTGCTAAAAAAAGTAACAAAAGGTGCAATTCAGCTACAAAACGGGAAAATATAGATGAAAAGGAGAAAAAATCAGAGAAAGGGAAACACAAAAGCTCACATTCTTCTTCTTCATTCTGGAGTCCACTCCTTCAACGGAGGTAGTAGTAGTCTCAGAACCAGACAAGCTCAGCTTTCCTTTGGCGTTAAGATTGTCACCGCTGATTTCATGCTTAGCAGGAAACCCATCAACAACAGCTGGTCCAACTTGCCAGACCTGGTTAACAGTCGAAGCCTTTACCGGCACCTTAACCTTAGCAAAGATCCTCATAACACCGTTGGAGAACTCAGCACTAGTGTCCCAAACCTTCATCGAAAGCTTCGACGGCACTATAGACGAATACGAGCTGATTTTATATGTTTTCACAATCAACGAACCGTCCGATTGCATGAAAGCAATCAAAGCTTGAGCTCCGGGCATGCCAGTGCCAGTTGGGTTGATAGCCCATGAAATCCAGCCGTTAGATTTAGCCGGAGGGGCGATGAAGGCTATGGAGATGGAGGAATTGGAGGAGTCGTAGGTCCAGTGGAGGTAAGAGCTGAGATACGGAAGGTCCAAGCAATGAGAGTAAAGCTTGTTGTTGTTGAACTTCTGTGATGTACATGTGAGTGAATGTGATGGTGAAATTAGCAAAACTACCACCATGAACATTAATGAAAGCTCGATAAAAATAGGTGACGCCATTGATGAGAAAGAGAAAGAGGTGGTTGGTTGCTCTGTTTTGGAAGAGGGGAAAAAGTTAGTAATGTGGAGAAAGTAAAGGAGGTGGGTGTTGAAGGAGTTGCTTTAGGCTTTTGTTTTTACGTTCTTGATTCTTGGTTTTCGGTTTTTGGTTTTAATTTCTCCCCCCTGAATTTGGAGAAACGAAAAGAAAATTGAATTAAAGAGGGAGGGACGCAGCTTGTGGGCTAATAATTAACAGTCCCACTGGCATCCTGTAAGCTCATTATAATAAATGCCTTAATTAATTTTTGAGATATTATAAAATTAACACCTTTAAATATAATATAATAAAAATAATAATTTAATATTATTTTTAATTAAAAATAAGAATGATATTTTTGTTATAATAAATTGTAGATGTATTATTTTAAATAATTTTTTTAAAAATATAAATAAAAATATATATTCTTATTTTATGATATAAGAATAATTTTATATGTAATTTAAACTTATATATGTGAAATAATTTAAACATAATTCTTAATTTAAGTTAATTTAGGTCATCTTTGTCATATAAGTATTCGTTTTTAAGTTTAATTCTAAAATTATTTGTTTAAGATTATGTTAGATTCAACATCTTCAAGTCGAAACAGGGTTCAAGTTGATCAAACTAAAATGCTAAATTAAATACGTATGAAATAAGTGTGGGTGCATGAGATGAAATAGAAATGTACGCTTGCTTGAGCGGTGTTCATGGACTTGGGAGAGTGATTTGTATGAGCAACATTTAATTTTAATGGGAAACTCAGGCATGCGATATGAATTAATTCTTTCAAGTCCTTTTTTCATAAAATTAAAAGTTGACGTAAAAATAGTAAATAATGACGTAATAATTAAAAGTTTTTCTCTTTCAAGCTTCTCCATTTTGGCATTTTCTATGTTTTGTTTCTTTAATTCAACTAAATGCTGGTGGATAAGTGGACCACGACTAAAAGTTATTTTCTTTGCATACTTTTACGATTTTTTATTTAGTAATTAATTTTTTTATTTTTCTTTATTTAAAATTATATAAATTTTATTTTTAATTTTATCACTATTTTAATTTCAATATTCAAACAAATAGAGTAATAACAACATTATTTTTATTAAAAATAATTATATTAAATAATATTTTAGTATAATTTAAAGCTATAATTTAGTACAAATTTTATATCAAAATACGAGATAAACCATCAATTTTTATTAAATTATTTTTGTAATCATTTTTATTCTTATAATAAAATTGTGCTACAAAATCGGACAAAGCCAACTTATGGCATATTCATTACATGAAATCCAAGTATTTTGAAGTTGTGGCTTTAAGCCTCAAGAAGACATTAATTGTAATTTGCTTAATTAGTAATGATAAGTTTAAAAGTTTAAAGCCTCGTGGCCGACAATTTTGACACAATTTTGTCACAATTTACAAACTTAATACAATCTACCTGTAAAATATTTAAATTAAAATTAAAATTATATAAATTGAATTATAAACATATTTTATTTAACACATTTAAAAATTTAAATTATAATTAATTAACACGAATAATTTATAATTTATATAAATAACTTAAATTATTAAAATATATTAATAATTATTTTTAATTTAATTATTGTTATAAATTTATCCTTTAAAATATTATTAAAATAATGTTTAAATTTATTTAATATTTATTTTTATATTTTTATTAATTTATAATAATATGTTATTTAATTTAATTTTATTTATTTTTTATTTATTTTAAATTTAAAATAAATTTTTACTTTTTTTTTTTTTATAAGTCAATGGGTAATCGAAATCAGTAGGTGCACCAGGTTGCCCCATCAGAATGGAAAGCAGTCCTTAGCACCCTCTTCATTTTCCTACCACCCACAAATATTATTAAATAAATAAAATTTAGGATTACATAACTTTGCATCAGCAAAACCTATAAGAAGGTCTGCCGACCAAATCAGAAATAGTAAAATGACGCGCAAAAGGTGGTACATCCCACCACCAAGTCGCGGAACAAATACTAGGTGATCTGGAAGCCAAGCTATCAGCAGCAGAATTACCTTCTCTGTAAATATGAGAACAGTGAAAATCCATGCGTGCAATTCGATCCAAACAATCTGTCCAGGATGAGAGCCATCGCCATGGCACCATTTTAGATTTATTGCGGAATAAGTTTACCACATACTCAGAGTCAGACTCCAACCAAATCTTCTTCCAGCCAAACCTGTCTGCATATTTTATTGCATGAATAGCCCCTGCTAATTCAGCCTCATAGGCATAAGAAACCCCTAAAGGAGCACAGAAACAGCCTTTGACAAAAGATCTAGACGTTCGAAAAATTCCCGCACAACCTGAAAGACCAGGTGCCCCAAACGTTGCCCCATCTGTGTTTACCTTTAACCAGCCTGGAGGAGGAGGATGCCAGTTAACTTCAATCACCTTTGGGGATCTTGATGGTATACCACGAACTCGTAAACGACTGAGTATCTGCAAATCATTCATAGTGTTTCGCATTGCACCATTTTTCATTAATCCTGCTTCTCTAATAAAACGCCAAAGAGTAGTAAGTGATGAACGTAGAGGAATCTCAATCCCATCATAGCAGCAATTATTCCTGGTTGTCCAAATAATCCAAATAACAGAAACAATGCTTGCTTTCTATAAATTACGGATTTGAGATCCAAAGTCTCTACCCATAGCATCTCTCCACAAATCTAACAGTGTCTTGTCCGTGCGGGGGCGCAATCCAAAAAAATAGGCAATGAGGTCCCAGAGGGCCCCAGCAAAAGGACACATTAAAAAGAGATGTGAGATTGTTTCTTCTGATCTACCACATATAAAGCAGCGTGAAGGGATGGAAAAACCCTTTTTTTGACAACGCAATCAGTTGGAACCTTTCCTTGTATAACTCTCCAAAAAAGCATAGAGCGGGATGGAGGAATAGATGGGGACCAAACTTCTTTACCCCAACTTTTAGCCTGCCCCATTGATCTCAAAGAATCATAAGCATCACGAGTCGAAACATCTCCTTTAACAGAACAAGTCCATACTCGAGTATCTTTTGTACCTGCAATTATCGAGTTAATTTCTGTGGCTATATCCGGATAAGAGTCAACAAAAGTTTGCGGTAAACGCCAACCATCTTCTGTCTGAAATTGACCAACCAGAGCATTTAAGGGCAAATCAATAGGAGCCTCAGGAATTCTCTCTATTAAAGGCGAACCAAGCCAATTGTCTGTCCAGAAACGAACCCGTGAACTCTTACCTATCAACCAACGAGATTCGTCAATCAAAGCTAGGAAATGGGTTCTCAAGCCAGACCAAATAGATGAGCAAATATGATATCCTCTGGGAGTATCATTCCTATTAAGAAATCTCCTCCGTAAGTATGTCAAGGTGTGAGATGTTCCTTCAATTAACCGCCAAGCAAATTTTCTCAACATGGCTTCATTTAGAGTTTTCAAATCTCTCAGACCAAGACCCCCTTCAGCAAGAGGACGACAGCAGTCTTTCCAGGCGACTTGAACTAATTTCAATTTGTCCGTATGACCAGTCCAGAAAAAATTTCGGATGACTTTAGTAAGATCATCAAGAACCTTTTTTGGCCATCTAAAAATTTGAAAAGAATGAAGGAAAGTACTCTGGATAATCGATGCAATCAAGCAGCGACGACCTGTTAGAGAAAGAGATAAACCTTTCCAAGAATCTAATCGAAGTTTAATCCGATCAGCCAAACCCTGAAACCAGCATCGTTTTGGTGCACCACGAAAGAGAGTCACCCCCAAATAGCTCATAGAATCACCCCCTAAATGCATACCTGAAAGTTCTTGAAAATTCTGAATTTCACTTCTCGACACTCCCTTGCCGAAATAGATTCTTGATTTTTCAAAGTTAACCAATTGTCCCGATAAAACACCATAAAGCTGAAGAGCTTTAGAAATATTTTGGATATTCTGAGAACTAGCCCTTGCAAAGATGATCAAATCATCTGCATAGAGGAAATGGGTAGGAGCTTTAATACCATGAGGAGAAGAGATATGGGCAAGCCGACCATCTTCAGACATGATAGATAGATATCTGCTAAGAAAATCACTTGCTATGCAAAAAAGCAGCGGAGATAAAGGATCACCCTGTCGCACCACTCTAGAGCAAGGAAAATAACCTTTAGGGGAGCCATGCATGAGAACAGAGATTCTTGCAGAGTTAAAAAGACCTTGTATCCAATCAAGAAAAATCTCATCAAAGCCAAAGCTCTTCATTACCTCAATAATAAAGTCCCATCTTATCGTATCAAAAGCCTTCTGAATATCGATTTTAAGAGCAAGATTTCCCCCACGACTACGAATATCTAAAGCATTGAAGCACTCAGATGTCCCTGCCATGCAATCCCCAATATTGCGTTTCGGAACAAAACCAAATTGATTTGAAGAAAGAATACGAGAGCAGATAATCCCAAGACGAGTAGCTATTATTCTCGTGATAATCTTAAACATGAAATTTCCAAGTGCAACAGGTCTGTATTCATCCACCCGACTTGCATGATCAATCTTAGGTATCAAGGTGATAAAACTAGAATTGAGCCCGTTATGCATCCTCCCTGTACGAAAATACTCCTGTATTGCTTTAACAACATCAGAACTAACAATGTCCCAGCAATGTTGGAAAAAACGACCAGTATATCCATCTGGTCCAGGAGCACTCAAGGGATCCATATCAAACACCATCAGTTTTATTTCCTCGCTAGTTGGAATTTTCCTCAAGGAAACGTTATCCTCTTGAGTAACCAGGTTTGGAACTATTGAAGCAATTGCCGAAAAATCTGGAGGATCCCCCCTTAATGGCTCTGAAAACATCCTCTCATAATATCCCACAATATGACTTGCAATAGCATCCAAATCATGACAAATATCACCATCAATCTCCAGATGAGATAGGGGCTTAAAAAAAAATTTTAAAAAATATCACCATCAATCTCCAGATGAGATAGGGGCTTAAAAAAATATCACCATCAATTTATATATTATAAATTTTTACTTAAAAAAATTTATAATATATATTTTTATTAAATTTTATTAGTGTTTAAGACTTTAACATATTGACTTTAATATATCACGATGTTTATAATTATTAATATTATTTTTATTTTATATTAATTAATATTTTAACATTTTATTTTAAAATAATACTTAAATTAATTTAATTTTTAAATTTTAATTATAATTTATCATTATGTTAATAAATTACATTACATAAATACTTAATACAATATATCAAATTTATTAACACTATAAAATATAATATATATTAGTTAATATATTTAAATAAATTTATTAAATTAATTAAGTTAATTTATTTATTAAATATGTTTGAATTAAAATTATACTTTTTTTATTTATTTAATAAACGAGTTAAATTTAAGCTAAATTTATTCAAATCGGGTCATATATATAAATTGATCCGAACTAGAAGACATTAATTGTAATTTGCTTAATTTGCAGTGATAATTTTAAAAGTTTAAGATCATAATTTGTAAAATGAAAAAGTAAGAAAAATAAAGACGGTAATAAAAAATAAGAAAAATAGTATTATTATTATTATTATATTATATTAGTTAATATTAAAATAATATTTATAAAATTATAAATAAAATAAAATTAAATTAAAAAATATATTTTTATTTTATTTTAAAATAAAATAAAAATTATATATATATATATATATATATATACATTTTTAAAAAGTGTAAAAAAATGAAAATTTTTATTACTATTAAAATATTTTATATTATATTTTTAATTAATAATTAAATTAAATATAAAAAAATAGACCTAAATACAGAAAAGACTATGACGGTAAGACCCAAACCCTCCGAGTTCTAACTTTAAATGTGAACTAAATATCATAAGGGTAGTTGCAAAATTACTGCCTCCAACATTACTCTTTAAACAATGGTGCCTAATATTACTCTATTTCTAACTTATGACCATCCTATCTAGGAGAAACTGCGAGTAAATATGATCCACAATTTATTACACAAATAGGCAGTCTCTTTAAGCAATACCCTCCCACCCACACGATAATATTCTTCAAGCAAAAAATGTTCATTTATCAGCAAGAAAATAAATAAATAAAAGACAAATATCACGTTCATAAGTTCGACAATATGAATTAATATGCACAATGAACAAACAGGAAAAAAAAAGAAAGAAAGAAAGAGAAGAAGACGACGACGAAGAAGAAGCAAAAAAAAAAAAAGATTAATAATAAAACCATGGAAATTTAATATATTGTCCTCTGTCTAAACAAACAGAGATGATGAGATCTGTCTCTAGCCAAATTGCCTAATAGAATAAACTTTTTTTATAATCCAAAATAAATAAACGAAAAACAAAAAACAAATCCTGAAGATCACATCTCTTATATTCTAAAAGCTAACCAAAGCTGCAATCACTAGAGCCAGCAAAACCATACACAAAACCAAATTAGTGTTTCGAATAATTGAAACGGCCCCGTTTTTGCTGTCGGTTGTATTAGAAGAAGATGAAGGAGAACCAGAAGGACTAATAGTGGAATTAGTACTGTCTGCAGCTAAAGCCAAAGTCCCCTTAGCGTTCAAATTATCCTTTTTCATATCATGTTTTGCTGGAATACCACTAGTCTTATTAACAGCGGGACCCACCTGCCAAACATGATTCAGCGGTTCCATTTTAGCCGGAACCTTAATGCTTGCAAAGATGGTAACGGTGCCCTTTTGGGACTCTGTGCTAATGTCCCAAACGTCGTAGGAGATCTTCGACGGTGACGGCTCATAGTTGCTGATATTGTAGGTTTTAACGATGTAAGAGCTCCCAGTTTCTTTGTAAGCTAGGAGGGCTTGAGTGCCGATCATTCCTTTGGCGGTGGGATTGATTCCCCATGAAACCCATCCATCGGAATTTGATGGCGACGCCAAAAAAGCGATGGAGAGTGATAAATTGGAAGCATCGTAGGTCCAGTGAAGGTAGGATTCAAGGGTTGGAAGGTCGGTACAGTTGGCAAATAGTTTGTTGTTTGTGAACTTTTGGGTTTTGCAGGTCTGGGATAGTGATGGTGAGATTAGCAAAGTCGCGAATAGAGAGATCGCTACGAGCAGAGAAGTTGAAGAGCGAAAAGACGCCATTGTAGACTATAAAAGAGAGAGAAAAACAGGAGAAGAGAGATTGGAAGAGATAAGAGGGTTGAGCTTGAAGGTCTTTATAGAGGCGCCAGGCTTGCCTTTACTATATAGAGTAGGGAAAGAGTGATTATGTAAGTTTTTTTTTTTTTTTTATATATATATATATATATATATATATATATATATATATATATATATATATATAAAAGAAAGATATTTTATGTAGCAAAAAAAAAAAAAAAAAAAGAAAGATATTTTTAAAATGATATTATTTTTGTTTTAAATAAAATGATATTTTATGTATAGATTGATGTTAAAATTTTAATTTAAATAGTTTTTAATATTTTGCATTGGTATGTCCAAAATTAATTTTGATGCCTTATTTCAGATTAATTTATAATAATAAATTACATATATAAATTTTAACGTATAAAATAATGAAAACTGTAGACAATTTTTTAATTACATGTGGTTTATATAAATTATTGGTTAAAAAATAATGATTAATTCCTCTTTCATATTATTACCATTTGTATTTTTAATAAATTGGAAACGAACACAAGGCGAGATACGTGAGATTTTTCGCATGTTTTTACTAAAATTGTAGACATTAGTTTATTATATTTATCATATTTTATTTTTGTAATATGTGCCTAATTTATATGTTTGATTAGTATCCCTTCTTTCTATCTTTTACCTTTTTTTTATAATAATATTTTTTTCTGCCTGATTTATTAGTTAAATTTGATTGATTATAGTTGGTCTCGGTTAGGAGTTGACTCGATGAGAAATTAATGAACCCATAGTCCTGGGTTGTGGGGAATGGTCGGGCCTACGAGTAATTTTCTGATTTTAAAAATGTATTGGAATTCAATTTGTGTTGAAAAAATTTGGAGATCATGTGGGGGAATGCTTTACTTACTGAAAATTTAACGTTGAATGACCATTAGGGATTAATTCCCAAGACCACGTGTTAACTACTTAACGTGATCTTCACTTCTTCATCTAGAGTCTATTTCTAAAAGAAAGAAATTTTTTTTCAATTTTCTAAGATTATTTTTGTTAACATTATTTTGATGCAACTAGAAGCTTATGACATTTTCTATGAAAAATAGACTTTTTATTGATGTGTTTTAATTTGAATTTAAATTTTAAACTCTATAAGAATGGGTATTTATTCGACATCGATGATTCATAATATGTAGGTGTATTATAACGTAGTGTAATGGTTGTTTTATCTCTTATTTATTTATTTATTTTCAATGAAATTTTTTTTGAAAAAAAAAAAAAAACTTTTGAAAGATTACTTTTATTCTGTTTGGAAAGTATTGAACACCGTTATTTGGCATAAGATTCCCCCTTTTCTTTTCACATTGTTTTATTACCAGCCAAGTATTAATATTTTTGCAAAATTATTTAAAACAATACTCAAAAAAATTTATAATAATAAAAATAATATATTAATATTCAATTAAAAATTATATGAAATGGTGATAGGGGTGTTAAATTTTATTTTATTTTTGGTAATTGAGAATTTTGTTTGAATAGAAAAGAACTTTGTAAAGGTTAGATATATTATATTTAACACATGTTTTTATGCAACCTTAATATTATTTAACAGGTGTGACAAACAATAGGTACTGTGTAGGACATGTATCTACTGCTAAGCGAATTTGTTTATTTATTATTTGTTATATAATGGGTTCACGTGAAATTCCCTAAACTTCATCTAGCCTGAAAAGAAAATTGCTTGCAAGGGACAATGACCAAATACCAATGTCCAATCATAAAATAAAAGTCTTTTTACGTTTTTGCCCCAATGTATTGAGTAATTACAGAGTAGTTAAAGTACAAAACTAATACCGTTTAGCCCAATACATATAGTTGATAAGGTTGAGGAAAGTAAGAAGAGCAAGAAGTGTATAAAACAAATCCAAATGAGCATCATTCAAATCATTTCCACCAATCCAAGCTCTACCAAACCTTCTGCTCACTGAATTGGTCAATTGAACAAGCACTGAGCTAAGAAAATACCCCATTGAAGTAGAACACCAAGACAAAGCAGTACAACTACTTCTCATGCTATTAGGTGCTTCTGAGTAGAAAAACTCAAGCATACCTCCAAGTGTCAACATATCAGAAACTCCCAAAAACAAGTATTGCCAACCAAGCCATAACACAGACAATGACTCGTTATTTTTCAAAGCAATCCCACGCCTCTTGGCTTCAATTATAGCAGCCACAGCCATAGATATTGAAGCTAGTGTGAGCCCAAGTCCAATTCTCCAAAGGGGCTTAAAGTATTTGGCTTTTCTTGAATGTCGGTCTAATCCCAAAATTTGTACAAAACGCTCGTATAAGGGTATAGAACAGAGCATAATGGTTAAAGGAAGAATGGTTAATGATTGAGTTGGGATTTTGAAATTATGAGTTAATGTTCTGTTCATAATGTTGCCTTGTTGTACTGAAAATGTTTGGAGTTGTGCTAAGCAACAGTTCATCATAATTGTGCTTGCAAATATTGGAAGCAAACCTACAAATGTTCTTGTTTCCTCAACATCTGCCACATTTATGCTTGTGTTAATTAATGCTTTATCTAAAAACCTGCAAAACATATACATATGATTATGTTTCAAGCTTAGCATGTAAATATATATTAAACAAGAGTGCTAAATGTGTTTATTACCCTAATGTTCCTTTTCGCTCTATGACAATCAAATGTGATAATTAAGAAGGGCAAAGTCTATAGGCAGAACCCAAATTGCAGGTCCAGAGCTCAACTAATTAATTGTCCTTTTTTTAAAATTTAGTTTACATACTAATTTGACTTGCTTTACCATTGTGAGAGATAATGTAGTCTTGTCGGCCATGACTGTTTTATGTCCGCTGGAGTTTGTTTAATTAGGATCTAACTTTTGAAGCTATAGCCTTTAGGGTCATCTAGAATTGCTTCCATCTTTAATTAAAAGTGCTTTTAAATGAGTTGAAAACATTGTTTGACTGTCATTATAAAATAAAAATCACTTGTAATAATTTTATGATAAGTACTTGATGCTTATATTTAAAATCACTTTTAACTAAATAACTTCATTTCAAATATTTCTAAAATGAATATATTCAAATGGCACTTAATTAGTGAGATCTGATTCCATTTATTCTTTTCTTTTTTTCATTCAATTTTTTCACTTATTCTCGAGTGCAAAAAATTAATGAATATATGCTTTTCCTGATAGTGAGTGATAAATTTCAATGGTTACTTTATAGAATCATTGTAATTTTATACCATCAATTAAACTTGTGAATGTCAACTCTTTGTTTTTTTTTTCTTCTTTTAAAATCTCAAGCAGAACTAAATAACACTGGCAATTTTTATTTTAAAAAATGGTTACTTACTTGTAATGAGACTGTTTAGCATTAGTCTCTGGATTTACTTGTCCAAGTCTCTCAACAGGTGAGGTTCTCCAATTTTGAATTGCCGAATAAATAACCTTAAGGACCAAAAAAGAAATGGAAAATAAGAATAAAAAAAATTTACCATAAGAATAATATTTGGAGAAAAGTTATATTTTACCTTAAGAATTATTGTGAAGGGACTACCACCAGGACTTCTGTTTCTAAAAATGGGAGTCCCAATTAGAAAAATGCAAAGGGCCAAACACAAAGCTATAATTGAAATGGTAAAGCTCCAATTCCAGCCTTTGTTCTCTTCAACCCAAACCATTATAGTTGAAGCTAAGAGACCACCAGAGCATAGACTAAAGAAAAACCAATTAAAAAAGGAAGAGATCAATCTCTGATTATTACGATCAAGTTGTTCAGCACCATGTGTTGGCAAAGAAGCCTTAATTCCACCAATCCCAATTGCCATGGCATAGAGACCTGTGTAAAGAATCCCTACTTGATATCTTGAAGGCTTTCTATTCATTACTAGTACTGATCTTAAATTTTGATGTTCATGAGCTTGAATTGTCAGTACCATTAGTCCCTGCATGAAAATTTCAAAATTTATGGTTAAAACAATGTTAAATGTTAACCACTAAAATGTGAATTTGACCCCTTAAAGCTTAAGAATGGTGTGTTGAATTAGAATTTTTATAGATTTTTAAAGAATTATATAAAATCAAAAGATTTTTAATTTTTTTTTTTAAGGGTTATTGGAGATTTTGTTTTGAATTATAGTAAAAATTCATATAAATCCATAAAAACCGTAAGTAGAGAGAATAACGAGTATATATATATATTTTTACTTAAAATTTTAACTAAAAATTCATAAAAATAATTAGTTTTAAAGTATTTTAAAATCAATGACTTTTTGAATACCAATAGATTTTTAGAAATTTTTACAAGTTATTGAATACACTTAAATTTTTATAGATTTTTAAAGACTTCTATAAAATCATAATTGAATGCACCTAAATTTTTAAAAAAAATTAATTAAATACCCCAATATTTTATAACTTTAAAAAAAGTTTATTAAAAATCTTATTTGAATACACACCAGTCAAATTGGAATGTTGGTCATTTTGGTGTATTATTTTTCACTTTAATTAGCATAATGACTTTGATTTCCCATTTTTAATTTTTTAAGTAATTTTTATTTTTATCATTTTTCACTCAACATTTCATTTAGGGAAGAAAACAAGTTTTATGACTTTCTTAAGGATAAATATTAGAAAATATAAAATTCATAAATAATATTAAATAATTAAAAAAATCTTAATTTTTTATGTTTTTGAAGAAAAAAATTAAAAATTATAAAGCATTACTAAATAAATTTTATGTGATTTTTTTTATTCTTAAAAATTACTAACTAAAAATTATAATCAAACACATTAATAATTATTTTTTACAAAAGAATAAATATATAACGAACACAAGTACCAGTATCTCTGTTAGACAAAAGAAGATGAAGGTGGTGAATCTGGTGAAAAAAGAGTCGCATAAAAAGCCTCCAAGTATTGTGAGTAGAAAAGAAGTTCCCATGAAATTTGTAACCATATTTGAGGATTCCGCTGCTGAGTAATGCATTGACTTGAGAAAGTATCCAACTAAAGTTGATGCATTGGCTATGAACACCATGTTCTCCAATACTTCCACAACTACATCATATAATAATTAACCATCATTTTTCACATCATTAAGAAAATAAAATACTAAATGTCTATTGGTAATAATTAAATAATAAAGATATTTTCTATAAAATTTATTGATTTAATATTATTTTTCTATAATTAATTACATTAAAGAATATACAGAGCATATTAGTTCCTAATTCACTGAGGCTCTTACCACATACAAGAACAGCTGCTCTAATTCCACCATGTTTCACTGGATTTGTTTTTTTCCCTCTCCAGTCAACATAGTCGCCATTTTCACAAGTCATCATGTTATCAAATTCCTAGTTTATTTCAGAACCACATAGAAAAATTATACATGAAGAAAATAATTAGAAAGGGAAAGAAAAAGGAGAGAGAGAATGAAATTGTATAAAAAAAAAATGATGAGAAGATAATAGACAGTTGCTTACCATTAACAAAACTAATATTCAAGTTTAGACTTTTGACGAAGCACTTTGAAGAGAAACAGAGAGTAGAAATAAAGGAATGGGAAAATAAAGGCATTTATTCATGTACTAGCATTAATTTAAAGAGAGAATGAGTAGGAAGAAATTAAAGGTTGATTGAAAAGTTTTGAGAAAAAATTGAAATATTAATTTTGCATGTGGAGATAAGGTTATGTCTAAAAGTAGAAGCTAATATATGCAAAAGGTCAAAGTAATTAAAAGCAAGATGCTAAATGGTATTGAAATCAGACATTAAATGCATTAAGAAAGTGGCAGGGATTTGCATATAACATATTAATTCATGCATCTTTCTCTTCTCAAGGAATTTCAATGAATCTCAGAATGTATATCCATTCGAGTATATGACTTGTCGTTGTGGATTTAGTTTATAGGGTTTCAATACTGGAGATTGAATAGGATTAATTAGGACAATATATTGTATTTAGTTTTCTTTTAAAAATTTTGTTAATTCTTATTTAAATATATAAGTTAATTTTTTTTTTATCCCACCAAACTTCAAGACATATGAGATGTTATAATATGGTAAGTTTGTTTGGAATAATTTCTCTTTTTAGTTAAAGGTATTTTTAAATAGATTTTTTTAAAAAAAAAAAAAGTTGTTTTACTATAGTTATAAGAAGTTCATAAAAGATGCACTAATTAAATATTTTATTAATTTAAAATATAACATTATATAAAATATGTGTATATAAAATAGTACTATAAGCATCAAGTTGTAATATACATTAAATAACGTGTCAATTATTAATTAGATATAAAGTTAATATATGAGATGAAGAAGTAATTGTGAAATCATTTATTAATACGGGTCAATTAGATTGTGCCATATAGATTAATATATGCATCAAATTGTAATAAGAAATATTTTCTGGTATATATATACCTCCTTGTGTCAAAACTACTTCTATTTTTTTATTTTTTTATTTTTGAAAATGCTTCTAAAAATATAAAAGTATTTTTAAATGTGTTTGACAATCTCTATAATAAGTGTTTTTAAAAATTTGAGTAGCATAACTTATGCTTTTAAGAGAAATAATTTTGAATACGTATTCACATCTTAAAATAATTATCAAAATATTACTTAAAACTACATTTTCATCACAATGCCTAAATGTTTCTATCAAAACCATTTTTAACCAAATACTTCATTTTAAATTAAATCACTTCTTTTGAAACTATTTCTAAAAAAATCACATATAAGCAAGTCCGTCATTTTATTTTTTAATAAATAATTACGTATATTTTAATTATTTTATGATATAATGATATATATTATATACCAGCATTAAAAAGACGTAAATTCAAATTTCATTATTATACATATATCATATATATGCATGTACATTGGTATGTGTAAACATTATTTCAAAAAATAATTACGTATATGAATTGACATTTAATAAGTTGCCTTTTTACTTATAAAAAAAATAAAAAAAGTAATCTATTCTTAGCTAATCTTTAATAAGTGAACATCTTCATTATAAATACTATGACAATTTGATATCCAACATCACAAATGCACAATATTAGGGAAAATAACCAAACGGGCATGTTTTATTGCTTGTAAACTTAAGGAATGTTTTGGTAAAACTAATCTGAAAGAAAATTCTCCACTTTTAGTTAGCTTTTCAAACAAGTTTAGATATCAATAACATCCATTAAAATATTATTCTAAAAGCAGAGTTCATTATATGCGTTTATGTGATATAGATAAGGGTGGGCATTTTTTTCAAGAATCGACCAACCAAATCAAGTCTAGATCTAAACTGAGCCTATGAATTGTTTTTAAAGGTTGATTGGTTCGATAGGTCCAAAATATTATAAAACCGACCTAGTCAGTTCGGTTGTAGGTCCGTCAAACATAAAAACCGACAAAATCGAACCAACATACACTTTTATATATTAGTATATTTTTTAAATATTATATAATAAATGTTATAAAAAATAAATAAAATGAAGTATTAATTAATATTATACAAATATACAATGTAAAAGTCTTAAACAAATATTTAGCTTTTGAAATCATGATTTTAAATTTAGGAGGATGAGTAGTGGATCATCAAACATGAAGTGTCAATAATGAAATATTATTCCCATATAGCACATAATATAAGCAAGGATAGTAGTTCTTATAACCGAAAGCAACACATTTGTATGCTCTAGCTTTTTAAAAAGTATTTATAGGGGTAAAATATTGTTTGTATTTTTTATTATGATAATAATTTTTAAGTAAAATTATAGGTCCAAAATCGCTAAACCAACCTCCCTCAAACCTACATTGTAGGTCGGCTTGAAGGTTAATTTTTTAGGGATTATAGGTCGACTAAGATTTTGAATTTTTTAAAACTGCCAAAATAAAGTCGGCTTATAAAATAATTTAATAGCAGACCTATCGGATCTACGCCCACCTCTATATGGAGTAGAGCATCCAAGTACACAACAATTCACATACATGGAAAATAGTGCTTCTGTGGCACAAATAGAAAATTAGTTTTTAAGAGGGTGAAAACTGAAAACCCAAATATGTCTATCCCCAACTGAACAATGCAGCCTACAATTTAATAAGAGTCAGCAGCCTACAATTTAATAAGAGTCATTAGTTTTTGAAGTGAAGGGCGTAAAAGAGGTTGTGAAGTTATTGGTGACTCCATTTATTTGAACTTTTTGCATGGTTAAATTGTTTAAAAGCTAATATGTTTTTTTTTTTTTTAAGATTAAATGGTACTTCTATACAATTTTAACATGATTCAAGCATGTGATTTGAAGGAAAAAAGAAAGTTTTAATGATTAGATCACACATGATGAATCACTGAAGAGTAAAATTGTTACTATCAAAATTGTTCCATACTTTCATGCTACACTAGAAATTTAATTGTGATTATCAGCCCACACCTTGGAAGGCAAGTTGTTACCCAAGGTCCAAGCTTCAATTCTCAAAATGAGTACTAAATGAGTACTTATCATTTGAACTAAAAAAATTGTGATTATCAATTTGGAACAATTTGTCTACAATCCTTCAATTCATATATATCTTACCTAATTATTCAATTAGTTTTACTTTTAACTTTCTATAAAAATATATCTTTTTTTTTACGTTATGAGAAAAATAATATATATTTTTTATCGAAAAACATATGATGTGCACCGGTTGGATGAGGTTAAAAATGAATTTTATGTATAAAAAAAATTATGACATATAATTAAAATTATTTATAAAATAATGTGAGAATAAAATCTCACACTTCAAATGGCCAATTTAAGTGAAATAATAAATCTGTAATTTTTACATTTTATGAAAATGAAGATTGTGTGCCTTTTCTTTTAATAGAAAAATGAAGATTGGGCTTGAGAAAAAAATTGTGTCTTCAAAAGCTAGGCCCAGATTATAGCATGAGCCTTCTTGATTTACACAGATTTATTTGAATAAATGGCATAACTGGATGATTTTATATTTTAACATAAATCGTTGTACAACGTTATTTGGTACAAACAAGTTTACGATTTTCTTCTCCCTTTCTTTTGCTGTGTTTCATAGCTTTTTTTTTTTTTTTCTCTAACTTCTCAATATCTTCTTTATTCCCTCTTTTTCACTATATTCATGACATCGAAATTCACACTAGTATTGAAGTAATTTCTACAGTAAAGCTCACCCCTTTCTTTATATGCTCTACATCTCATCACATATGGTTCAAATCTTTAGTTTCTCACACACACACACCATAAATGCAAATATGAAGAAAAATAACCACTTCCTCATCCATTAGGATTCATTTTTTCCACATTTTTCATTTTTTTTCACTATACTAATTGTAACCAAACTGTCACTCATCTAAGGATTTAGTAAGAATTTTTTTGTACATCTTACTCTCTCAAATATTTTGAAGCCAAGGATCTAGCAGTCAGATGAATGGTGCTTGAGGGTGGTGAAGTAGATGGAGCCATTAATGGAGATGATAGTCAAGAAGAAAAGCTTGAAAGATTAGGGCCATTGTAGTTTGCCTTTTCTTTTAATCATCTCTTATTTATGTTGAAGAGAAAACACATTTACTCATGGTGAGTATATAAATTGTGTTACATACTTATAGTGATTATATAAACTGTGTTACATACTTACAATGAGTATGTAACACAGTTTACATACTAGATATCATGTATGTAAATTGTGTTACATACTATGTAAACTATTTACATACTATGCAGTGTAACATGTATGAATTAGAATGAAAAGATATTTCTGTAATTTATCTAATTTTAATATAACTAAAACACATAGTTTTGGTCCTATTATTACTAGTTTTAAAAATTTTAATTTTTAATCAGTAAGTTATTTAAGCAAATCACTCTATCTATTTTAGGCAGTGTCGAGGCAATCAAGCCCTAGTGATAATAGTATAAAAATGCATATTTAAATATGTTAATTAATTAACATTTATGATTTAATCGGTTTAAAATTAATCATTATCTATATTAATTCTATAAATGTTATTTATATTTATTATGATGATTTTATGCTTGTAGAATCAATGAAATCAACCAAAATAGAGCAAAGAAATCAAAATTAGATTTGTGCGATATTTATTCTCAAGATCTCAACAACCTGCTGCTGTATTTTGTGGATAACTTTGGACTCAAATATTCAAATGAAGTGATTCAAGATGATCTGAAAAGATAATTCAATTATGCATGATTTTGCATTTCACGAAGAATATCAAAATAGAATTATTTCAAGGCCAAAAATAAGATGCAATCTGAAATATCTTGCAGTTGGACAGCTGTTAGTATATTTGATATAACTTTCTGTGTACAGCTCCGAATTAAATGATTTTTGATTCTCTAGAAAGATAAGAGATTTATCTACGATTCATATTCAGAAAATATTTTGAAAATCAATTATCTTCAGAGAGAAAATGGCGTGATATTATTATGATTCAGCAAATCTTCCTACTCCAACACTATAAATAGGTGGACATTCAACACTTGGAAGCATCAAGAAAATTGCAAGAGTTCTTACTTTTTATTCTCATTCTTTCTCTCTAGAATTTGTGAGAATGATTTGTAAGCTAGGCTAAATTTAGAACAAGGCTAGAGAGGAGCTTAATTATGTAGTTTTTCTATTCATTCTTTTCTTCCTATGAGTACTTTATAGTTTATAAATTTGTTTTGAGAAATTATTTTGTTCATCTTCTTTCTACATTCAATAAATTATGTTCTTCAGTTTCATATAAATTCAGTCATGCTTTTTTTATGTGCAACTTTTAGTTTATAATTATTGTATTTATTTTATGAGTTAATCTTCTACTGCGATATTGTCAATTTGATATATTGTCGATGTTAGATAGCTTGTAAGAATAAATTAAATTGTTCTACCATGACAACATTATTTTTCTCCAATCAAATACCTTTAAATTTCATCTTAGATCTTCAATTCTAAATTTTCCAATTGTTTGTTTGGGATGTGAAACATGCAATTGAGTAGTAAATAGGAATAAAAGTTGGTAATATTAAAACAAAATAATTAAGTGAATCTCGAAGCCTTGTTATTTGCATATTGATTTTATTTTCTACCAAGATTGCTATATTTAATTATTGTCAATTTCTTTTTCCAATTATAAAATTATTTCTTCTATTTATTTTGTGATAACTTTTATTTTGTTGGTTTAATTAGCTTCTCTGTGGATTCGACACCTAAAGCTATACTGCAATAACCGCTTAGCCAAAGGTAATAATTTTGAGCGTGAATCAAAATTTGGCGCCGTTGCCGGGGAGGCCAAAATCAACAATTGAGGTTTAAACATTATGATCTGATTTTTTTTGTTATTATTTATTTATTCTTCATTATTATTGTTTCAATTTTCTTTTAAAGTTAAAAAAAAAAAAAAAAAAAGAACAATTGTGTAACTACATTAAATAATATGATCTAAGAGAGTTCTGTCTAGGAGGCTAGTTCTTGAATGCCTTAGTGCCATTAGTCTATCCTGGGAACGTTGCTCTGTCTAGGAGGGTGGTTTTTAAGGAGGCCTCGCCCCACCATTCTTTCCTGGGAGCACTCTTAGTAAATATTAATTGTGTTGGTACATTATTGTTATTTTTTTTTCCTTTTTCAAAAAAAAAAAAAAATCTCTAGCTTTATTATTATATTTTCTTTGGTTGTTAGTTTTAGTTATCTTTTTCTTTAAGAAAAAATATCAAATAAAAGTTTAAAAATTAAACAAAAATACAAATAAAAATTTTAAAATAAAAAAAATAAACAAAAAAAGGTTCTAGGGTGTATGAATCGATCTAAAGACGCAAGAGGTAGATTTTTAAAAAGAATAGAATTAGAATTACCATTAATTCAATCTTCTTCTTCAAACCCATCTTCTAGTTCTGAAAACATGAGTGACCATGAGGACAACCCCGTTAGAACTCTTAAAGATTACCTTCACCCTACCCGTACAGCTACACCATCATGCATCATGCTCCCCCCTAATACACCACAACTTGATTTTAAACCTGGAATGATACAACTCTTGCCCACTTTTCATGGTTTAGATAATGAAAATCCTTATTTACATATTAGGGAATTTGAAGAGGTAGTGGCCACATTTCATAGCCAACCCAATGCCATAGACTCTGTTAAGTTAAAATTTTTTCCTTTCTCCTTAAAAGACAAAGCAAAGAGTTGGCTATACTTTTGAGACCAAGATCCATAGGTACATGGGCAGAAATGACCAAATCCTTCTTTAACAAATACTTTCCTCATCATAAGACCAACAATCTTAAGAGACAGATCTCAACCTTTTCTCAAAAAACCTTATACCAAGCTTGGGAGAGGTTCAAAGAGTTATTAAACATGTGCCCACATCACGGGTATGAAAATTGGAGGTTAGTTAGTTACTTTTATGAGGGACTTACGATTAGGGAGCGCCAATTTATAGAAATGATGTATAATGGTGAGTTTCTCCAAAAGGATCCTGATGAAGCCATAGATTACCTTAATGAGTTAGCTGAGAAAGCCCATACATGGACAGGACCTAGCGCCATTGATAACACCAATAGATCACGATCAACTGGAATCTACCAACTAAGGGAAGAAGATAGCCTTAAAGCCCAATTAGAAGTATTGACTAGGGAATTAGAGGCCTTAAAAATGAAAGGTAGAACAAATCATACAATTGCTAGGGTCGAAACTCAAGATACATGCTTTATTTGTGGGACCGTAGAACATCTAGCCCAGAATTGCCCAACTTTTAGTGAGATGAAAGGGGTTTACGAAGAACAATGTAATGCTGTAGGAATGTTTAGAAAACCTTACTCACCTTACTCTGAAACTTACAATCCTGGCTGGAGAAACCATCCAAACTTCAACTGGAAATCTGACCAACCCATACAACCTAATGAAAACTGGAAAATTGAGACACAACCACCAAGAAATTACCCAATACCTCAATTTAATGCGCGACCAAATAGAAATTCTTTAGAGGAAACACTTCATTCATTTATGGAGGCACAAGGTAAAACTAACCAGAAGTTCGAGGCTGTACTTACACAAGTGGTGGAGGAGAACAAGGAGATAAAAAGTCATATAACCAAGTTAACCAGCGCTCTCACTATACAAGAGCGAGGAAAGTTTCCCTCCCAACCCCAATCCAACCCAAAAGGCCAACATATGGCTCAAACCTCGACTATCGATTCAAACAATGTTAAGGAGGTCAATGCTATTTCAACTCGTAGTGGTAAAATTTTAAATGAACCAACTATACCCAATCCACCAACCAACACAAGCACAAAAACCACCATGAGTAATGTTGATGATCCCTCTTCAATGGATGGAAAAATGAAGATTCCGATTCAAGTACCCTTTCCTCAAGCCCTAATATCTGGAGGGAAAAATCCGGATAACCAATGCGAGATCCTAGAACACTTGAAACAAGTTAAGATTAATCTTCCCTTGTTACATGTGATCAAGCAGATACCTGCTTATGCTAAAGTAATCAAGGATCTATGCACCATGAAACGAAGACACCATGTCAAGAAGACTGCATTCTTGACAGAGCAGGTTAGTGCAGTGATAGAACAGAAGACACCGCCAAAGTACAAAGATCCCGGTTGTCCTACAATCTCTTGCCAAATTGTGACACATGAATTTGGTCAAGCCCTTCTAGACTTAGGAGCAAGTGTCAATTTGATGCCCTATTCTGTATACTTGCAACTTGGACTTGGAGAGATCAAACCTACATCTGTGGTGTTGCAGCTGGCAGATCGCTCTATACGAAAACCAAGGGGGATAATTGAAGATGTTTTACTTCAAATTGATAAATTCTACTACCCTGTTGACTTTCTAGTTTTAGATACTCAATCTGTAGTCGACATAGAGTCAAAAATCCCACTCATTCTAGGAAGGCCTTTCCTTGCTACAGCAAATGCGCTTATCAATTGTAGGAATGGTCTTATGAAGCTATCTTTTGGGAACATGACATTAGAGGTGAATATTTTCCATGTTGGGAAGCAACCACGAGATGACGATGAGTGCTATCAAACCTTCATGATAGACACACTTATTCAAGAAGAAGTACACCTATATGATGAGTCTGAATCCTTAGAGTATCTCCTCTTAAATCATAATTCTGAACAATTGCTTTTTCCAGATACATTTAATGTTTCTTTTGTTTCTAATGATAAGCAGGATAAGCAATCAAGATACTGGCAACCATGCTTTGAGGAGTTGCCAAGTAAAAGAGCGAAGCCGAAACCCTCAACCATAGAGACACCAAAAATTGAACTCTCTCCACTACCTAAAGGTTTAAAACATGCATTCTTGGGTTCAGGTGATACTTTTCCTGTTGTTATATCTTCTGAACTTAGTGTTGAGCAAGAAGAAAAGTTGATAAATATGTTAAAAGAACATAAAAATGCACTAGGTTGGACTATAGCTGACATAAAAGGTATTTCTCCATTAATTTGTTCCCATAGAATACATTTAGAGGAAGGAGCTAACCCCCGAAGAGACCCACAAAGAAGACTTAATTCCACAATGAAAGAAGTAGTTAGAAAAGAAGTCTTAAAATTGTTAGACTTAGGTATAATATATCCCATATCTGACAGTAAATGGGTGAGTCCAACACAAGTAGTTCCAAAGAAATCTGGGGTAACTGTAGTAGAAAATAACAATGGAGATCTTATCTCAACTAGGTTAATAACTGGGTGGCGTATGTGCATTGACTTTAGGAAATTAAACTTAGTAACCCGAAAAGACCATTTTCCTTTGCCCTTTATCGACCAAATCTTAGAACGTGTAGCTGGCCATCCTTTTTATTGCTTTCTTGATGGATATTCTGGTTATTATCAAATAGAGATAGCTTTAGAGGATCAGGAAAAGACTACCTTTACATGCCCTTTTGGTACTTATGCTTTCCGTAGGATGCCTTTTGGTTTATGTAATGCACCAGCTACTTTCCAACGTTGTATGCTTAGTATTTTCTCTGATATGGTTGAAAAATGTATGGAAATTTTTATGGATGATTTGACTGTTTTTGGTAATTCCTTTGATTCATGTCTAAATAATTTAGAAGCTGTATTGAGTAGGTGTGAGGAAAAAGGACTTGTTTTAAATTGGGAAAAATGTCATTTCATGGTGTCTTCTGGTATTGTTTTGGGTCATATTGTGTCTGAAAAGGGAATAGAAGTAGATAAAGCAAAAATTGAATTAATCTCTAAATTACCCACCCCTAAAACAATAAAAGATGTTCGTTCTTTTCTTGGACATGCTGGTTTTTATAGGAGGTTTATACAAAATTTTTCTACCATATCTCGCCCATTATGTAACCTCTTAGTCAAAAATACTGAATTTAATTGGACTCCAGAATGTGAAGAAGCTTTTCGAACACTCATTATAAAACTCACTTCTGCTCCTATCATGCAATCACCTGATTGGAACTTACCTTTTGAAATTATGTGTGATGCAAGTAATTATGCAGTGGGAGCTGTCCTTGGACAACGAAGGGAAGGGAAGCCTTTTGTTGTTTATTATGCTAGTAGAACTTTGAATAGTGCTCAAATGAATTATTCTACAACTGAAAAAGAACTACTAGCTGTTGTATTTGCTTTAGATAAATTTCGTGCTTACTTGATTGGTTCATCTATTGTGGTGTTTACTGACCATGCAGCTCTGAAGTATCTTATTTCTAAGAAGGATGCTAAGGCTCGTTTGATTAGGTGGATTCTTCTTTTGCAGGAATTTGATCTAACCATCAAGGATAAGAAAGGTGTTGAAAATGTTGTAGCGGATCATTTGTCTCGTCTAGAGTTTAATGATTCTAAGGATAATCCACCCATCCAAGATGACTTCCCTGATGAACATCTGTTTGCTGTTAGCCAAGTACCTTGGTATGCACATATTGTTAATTACTTGGTTTCTGGTGAAGTTCCATCTAACTGGAGTGCACAAGACAAACGAAAGTTCCTAGTTGAGGTAAGAAATTTTTATTGGGATGATCCATATTTGTTTAAGTATTGCCCAGACCAAATTATGAGACGTTGCATTCCTGAAGGTGAGATTTATAATGTCCTAAACTTTTGTCATTCTGAGGCATGTGGTGGTCATTTTTCTATGAAAAAAACTGCAGCTAAAATTTTGCAGTGTGGCCTTTATTGGCCCACTTTGTTTAAGGATACTAACTCTTTTTGTCGTTCTTGTGATAGATGCCAAAAGTTGGGTGCGCTTACTCGACGTCATATGATGCCTCTTAATCCTATACTTAATATTGAGATATTTGACTGTTGGGGTATTGATTTTATGGGACCTTTTCCCTCATCTTTTGGTTATCTATATATTCTTTTAGCTGTTGATTATGTGTCCAGATGGGTGGAGGCGGTGGCATGTCGCACTAATGATAATACAATTGTGGTAAAATTCTTAAAAGAAAATGTGTTATCTAGGTACGGTACGCCACGTGTCATCATCAGTGACCAAGGGACCCATTTTTGTAACCGTTCTTTTGAGGCTTTGATGCGCAGGTATGGTGTTCTACATAAGGTTTCTACAGCTTACCATCCACAAACCAATGGACAGGCTGAGTTAGCTAATAGGGAGGTTAAGCAAATTCTAGAGAAGACGGTTAATCCAAACCGTAAAGATTGGTCCTTAAGACTTTCTGATGCACTATGGGCATATCGCACTGCTTACAAGACCATCCTTGGAATGTCTCCTTACAGGCTTGTCTACGGAAAATCATGTCATTTACCTGTTGAATTGGAACATAAGGCTTATTGGGCTGTTAAAGCCCTTAACTTTGATTTGAATGTTGCAGGGCTTCATAGGAAGTTACAGTTATCAGAGATAGAGGAATTGAGGAATGACGCATATGATAACTCTAGGATTTACAAGGCAAAATTGAAAGTGGCTCATGACAAGCAGATCTTGAGGAAGAACTTTGAGCCAAACCAACGGGTTCATCTTTATGATTCCCGATTGCATCTCTACCCTGGAAAGCTGAGATCGCGATGGATCGGTCCATTTGTTGTGAAACAAGTTTTTCCCAACGGTGTTATTGAGATTGAGGATCCAACTGATGGGAGAATTTTTAAAGTTAATGGACAACGGTTGAAAAATTATGTGGAGAGGATAGATCATTCTATGTGTTTTGAGGAGATTCATCTTGTAAATCCCATCTACCTTCATTGATCAGGTTTTATTTATTTAGATTTTTTTTTCGTACATTTATTTTATTTTTGTTTCTTTGTTTCTGGTTTATTTTTATTTTGTTACTTTATTTTATTTTGTTACTTTACTTTATTTTTTTTCTCCTCCCTAGCAACCTACTTGAAGGCAATTTTCATGTGAAATTCCATCGCTCAGGTGTCTTCTATCCTTTACTCTTTCCTTTAATATATTATTTTTGTGACAGTGAGGACACTGTTTGATTTAGGTTGGGGATAGTAGCACTTTATGCACAATTTTTATGCACACTCTCTATAGATTGTTTTGATGCCTTTTCAAGAGTTTGAAAGAAAAAAAAGAACAATTGTGTAACTACATTAAATAATATGATCTAAGAGAGTTCTGTCTAGGAGGCTAGTTCTTGAATGCCTTAGTGCCACTAGTCTATCCTGGGAACGTTGCTCTGTCTAGGAGAGTGGTTTTTAAGGAGGCTTCGCCCCACCATTCTTTCCTGGGAGCACTCTTAGTAAATATTAATTGTGTTGATGCACATGAAAAAAAAAAAAAAAAATCTCTTCCAAGTAGCTTGGTTTATGAAGTTCAATTTCTCTTATATTGTTTTCATACGTCAAAAACTATGGCCATTAGTCATGCATGTTGGGACTACTGGATTTTTGGACAAATTGAGCACCACTTTTTCTTAGTGATTCCTTTCTTGCTTATAAGGGATTTTATAGAATTGTACACAAAGTAGAGGAGTGTCCTTGAATTGCTTAAGTTTGCTGCCATGGTTGATATGTTTTAAAAAATTACCTTCAGATATATCTTGAATTCATGGGCTGAAAGACATTGTCGAGCACGTACGAACACAAGCTTGTCTTACCTCAAGATTTTCCAAGTCAAACCTTTTTTGCTGAGAGATGAAAATTGAGATTGTACATCATTAAATTGTTAGGAAAGAGTTCTTAATTTTTTTTTTGTTTTATTGCTAATGATATGCAGCCATGCAGGTTTGTTGATGTTTTCTTTCTTTTGCATTCATGTTAACACATTATGAATTATGTTGGTTTGGCTGTCAACCTCGTACCACTCAAAGAATTTTAATGTGTAATATCAGAGTTCTAGTAGTAAATCACCGTGCATTAAATGCATATTCAACATTTCTTGTGCAGCCAAGCTGGAGAAAACCTAAGGGTATTGATTCACGAGTGAGGAGAAAGTTTAAACAACGTACTTTGATGCCCAACATTGGTAATGGCACTGACAAGAAGACTCGGCACTATTTACCAAATGGATTTAAGAAGTTTGTCGTGCACAGTTAATGTCAAAGAGCTAGAACTTTTGGTGATGCATAACAGGTAAATCATTTTCTGATAACTGCTTCGGTCCAACGTTTGTTTTCACTTAGGTTATGTTTGATAGATGATAATGTAATGTAATGCAAATGAAAATGAAATTTTGGACATTTCGTTTGCTTTGAGTTTTAGTAAGGAAATTAATCAATTATACCATTTATTATAATACTTTTTCCATCCACCAAAAAGTAGATTATATTACAATACTATATATTTTTTTAATTTTTCAACTATAATATTTCGTTGAAACATAATAAATGTTGTTTTCTACTTTCATTTCCATTTAGGCACAATAAAATTTGTTTTAAATTTTACCTTTATTTTGATTTCATTGAAACCAAACATATTGAAAAGGGAGAATGTGTGCAAAATTAAAGAGGGACATATATCCCACCTCAATTTTTTACAAATAAAATTTTAAGTGTAATATTTATTAAATTATATACAAATTATATGTATAAAATATAATTGTACTCACCTGGATTATAAATTTTATACTTTTAACGTTCAATCACTCATTACAAACTTAATAATTTACATATATTTTACTAAATTAAGATATAAATAATATATTTTATCAATTAAAAGTAAATAGTAACTAAAAATACTAATATTATTTTTCTTATGTATATGATGTCCCTCCTAAACACAAGTTCTAAATCCTCCGGTGCATATTGATAGTAATATTATTTTCATCTAATTCATTACATTACATAATATAATTCTCATTATGTTTGAATTCCGTAAACATAACCTTATAATATTACTTATCTTTTATCATCTTTTTTGAAACTAGGCTCAAAATGTGTAAACTTTTAGTTTAAGCGTTGTTTTCATCCTTGTGTAATTTCAAGATAAATTACT
The DNA here is from genome assembly GCA_029378325.1 of Elaeagnus macrophylla. NCBI lineage: Eukaryota > Viridiplantae > Streptophyta > Magnoliopsida > Rosales > Elaeagnaceae > Elaeagnus > Elaeagnus macrophylla. Next base: position 22,324,409 of record CM055649.1, on the reverse strand, counting down.
GTGATGAGAGAGCACATGATGTTTTCACTCGTGATAACTCTAATTTATTAGAGTATTATTAGCTCTTATTCATAAATAATTGTTTGTTTTTTTGAGAATGTTTGTACATTATATTCATTTATACAATATTTGTGGACTTTGTGATTTAAGTAAATTTTTTGCTAATAAATTCAAAATAATTATGAAATCTGTCAAAAAGAATTATATTTTGATGTGCACTCATTAGATTTTCATTGCCCTTACAGCGCCAAATCAGAATCTGATCTGGAAATAAAAATTCAATAACTGATTTGGACTCTCAACAAAAGGACAATTTTGGGCTTTTATTAACTCACCTTTTTAGGGATAATATTGAAAATTAACACATTAAAAATCGTCTCTAATTAAACCTAGGGTTAATGACAAAAAACAGGGGCTGATTTATATAGTTTTGTGCGGCAGAAAATACAGCAGATATCAGAATAATTCTGGGCAGCAAATAAAAGACACATATAGCAAAATTTTTGTGGCAGAAAAACCTAGAGGAACAAGCAGATTTGCGGCAGCAACCAGAGGAGAAAAATCAGATCAGATTTGCAACAGCAGAAGAGAACAAGAACGCAGTAGATTTGGACGCAAAACAGGAGCAGCAAGAGGGATTTAGAAAGAGACCAATTAAATGCTTGATTTGCAAGAACAATCATTGAAGAAAGCAAGAGAGATTAGGGATTTGGAATCCAATTGATTGAGATTCAATAAAAGGGGGTTTTATTAATTTATTCCTTCTTCTATTCTTCTTTTATTGTTTTTCCAAATTTCTATAACTCTATGAATCTGATGTTGATCATGAATGATTTAATGTTTAATTTTATAAATATGTTTGGCTAAATTTTCATTCAGTTAGGGTTGTGGATGTGCAAGTGTATGTAAACTTTATGCTTTAATTTTAAAAACTTGTGTTTTGCTTGACAAAGTGTACTAGTTATTCTATGCTTAATTTATTGATTTATTATTATTGATTGTTTGATCAACAATTGATAGGATACTAAACTGAAATTGAATCTAAAAAGGTTAATTTAAGTTTAATGAAGCTAGAATAGTGTGAAGAAATTAATATAAGAATATATAATTATCTCACATAACCTAATAGAATTTGTGCATGAAATGTTGTTCTTAGATTCAGTTGTGCATAGGAATATGTTTTATTGAGTCATAGAATATATAAACATTGCAGATTTCAGAAGAATCCCTTGTAATTTTCGTAATTCTAGTTACTGGTGCACTTTGGTACAGCAACGCAGTTTATCTACATTACTTGTCATATTTGCAATCCTAACTGATTTAGCTACTTGCGATTCTTGATATCTCTCTCGTTAAACTTTATTTCAGTATTTTTACTCTTGTCCTCTCGTATTATTTATTTTATTTTAATAAACAAAAACATTAAATATTGATTTTAAATAGTTAATTTTTACGATATTTTTTAATATTTTAATCTTTATAAAAATAATTTTTTTTATTATTATATTATTTATTTACGATATATATACTTGCGTAAAATTATATACATTATTGTAAGCAACAACTCGCAAGAGGAAGGAGATCGTTGAGAGGGCAGCACAGCTGGACATTGTTGTCACCAAAAAAACTGGCCAGGTGGATGGGTAAGAAATGATTCAAACTGTAGTTGATTTTCTTGGCCAGAATAGATAGCCTTGACTTCAGGTAGTTTCAGCGTCATGAAGATGTCATATTCAAAAATTTTGTTTTATTTTGTTTTGAATTAAGTGGTATTCGGTCCGAAAGCAACACCTAAAGACTTTTCTCCTAGGGAAAAAAATGAGAAGGAAAAAAAAAATAAAAAATGTTGTTATGGACAATAATGCCAAATGCCACCCAAAGCAATGAAACTGGAGTTTAATATAGCTTTTAGTCAACAACGTCGCTAAAGTCGTTGTTTTTTTAGTCTTACTTGCCAGCTTTCGTTTCCTTTTGAAATGGAAAAATTATTTTTTATAATATTTCTAAAATTGAGGCGAACAAAATTGATGTGTCTCTGTTCTTTAAATGCATTATACACTTAGGTTGTTACCCACCCTTTACTCACCAACTTATACATATTGCATTAGTGCCTAGTGGGTTTTAATCCATATATTTTTTCTAGTGCAGAACAAGTATATATCATCATATAACAAGATAATTTATAATTTATAAGGGACAATATTGCCCCGATATAAATTATTTTGTCAATTATTTTTTATTATTATTAATAATAACTTTATTCAATAATAAAAATAAAGTTAAAAAAATTAATTCATACTAGTATTAACAAAATTAGTGTTATTATTGCTCTTTATTAATGTTCTCATTCTATTGCAAGCACAATCTTGTGGGACTTAGATTTATTCATCTTTTTTCTTAATAGGATGATTTTAATTTTTTTAAAAATATTTATTAATGATATGATTATAAATTGGTTTAATTATATAATAATGATATAATACTATTTCATATATTAAGTTTTATTTTTAATTCTTTTTTAGCCTGTGTACATATATTATTTTTTTACCACGTAAAAAAATTAATATTTTTTAAAAAAAAGTATTTTTTTTAAAGAATAAAAGTAAACTAATTGAATAAAGGGTTTTAAATTTGCCACGCTTACGTTGTTTATCATGTGATAGTGTGGTTAAAATTTCATGCCTCTTATTTCAAGTTAATGATTTCCAATCGTTTACAAATATAAGAATAATTTACAAATAATATAAAAAAAAAAAAGTGTATTACCTATACTAATAGAATTGTAAGTAGAAAGACGAATTATAACCCGATCAATCGATAATTATTTAATTTTTAAGATAAAAACAATCTAATCTATCACATAATTGACACCACCTTTAAATTGTACATGTATATTTAAGAAAGCCTTCAAATCTCTTGTTAAATTAAGAATAAGATTGAAAGCTTTCATAGCACGAGAATCTCATCACATGTCAAAAAAACAGTTAAGACAATTAGCCCTCCATAAATAATGTAATTATTGACAAAGATTTAAGACTATAAATAATTAAATTCATTAAAAAAAATATGAAGTACAAGATGTGAGTAACAATAACTAATAACAAATAAATTTGGTATAAAAAAATAGGAATAATAAATACCATGGACAATAGTACATCTAGCTCTTTTGGGAAATTATAAAAAATATTTTTAAAATATATAATAAAAAAATAGTATTATAATAATATTGAACTATGTTTAATTAAACAACATTCAATATTAAATGAGTTTAAATTGGTACAGTTTAACTTGAACGGTGTTAAAAAAATGATATAATAGTCTTTTTTTTAATGATAAAAATATATGATTTATTGTTATAAATTTTAATATATATTATTTTAGTTATTTTTCCTATTAAATTTAGTTTCAAAAGAACCACAAGTTCATTAAAAATGATTAAAGTGTACAAAAATTTACTAACTTTTAGGTAAAGTACTAGAAGTTTAATAATTATTAAAGAGAACACTATGTACTAGAAGTCTAATAACTATTGAAGAGAGCACTAGATGTCCAAAACTTCCAAAATTATTATAAATTTGATCAGTGACATATAATAAGTGGAGTAACATAGACAAAATTCTAACAATTTTAAAATTTGTAGACTTTTAAAGCCTTTTTTATTAGTTATTGGACTTCTATTATTCTACCAAAAAGTTAGTAGATTTTTAGGTACTTTGATCATAGTTAATAAATTTCTGGTACTCTTTTTCCTTAAATTAATTTATTGATCACCATATAAAATATTTGAAAGAAAAATGTTTAATTGTGTAACATAATTTTCCTTCATGCATAAAGTTTCATTTTTAACTCTCTCAGAAAAAAAAAATGTTCATTTTACTTTTAACATAAATGAAAATATATTTTTTAAAGTTAGAAGAAAATGAAAATATATTTTTTTACTGAAAAAAGTTAAAATAAAATTATTTAAATAATTGTATTATTTATATATCAAAACGGCAAAAAAAAAAAAAAAAAAAAAAAGTAAGTTTGATAACTATCCCGTAGTACATGCATGAATATAGAAAACATGCATACGTAATTCAGAATTTGTTTAAAGAGCATTGTGATAAAAATAATGAAGTGCCAATTTATAATTAGATTAATTATATAAATCAAATTGTAAACAGTAGTATCATATTATTTATGATATATTAAAAATTTTGATAGAAAAACTTGTTAAAAAAAAAGGTCACTTTGTAGGACAATGAATAACGTTTCACATGAACGTGTTTTCCGAAGCCTAAATTCATGTTGTCCATGTGTGTACGTGAATGTCCTTTCTTCATTTCAACTCAAACTTATTGTCAGTCCAAAGTTAAAAGAAAAGGAAAAAAGATCTACTTATAATTGGGCTTAAATAGTAGACCACAACTGGCATTGTGAAAGAAAATATTTATAGATCATCACATTACCCTCTCAAAAGGAGTGAATATTTAATTGGCCAAATAAAAATTTATGTAAAACGTCAATCGTGTCATTTGTAACTAACAATAATAAATTTGTGATATTTTTATGCTAAAATTAATTTCGAGATAGGCATTGATGAAACACATTATTCACGTTTTTCTCCGTCTCATGTCATCTATGACAGATATGTACGTGTCAACAGAGTTTGTTGAAAAAAACTTTAATAATAGTGCGGGGGTACAAAAACTATTGGATGTGTTATGTGTAGGCCAGAACTGAAAAATAAAGAATTAGTCATTATTGTATAAATAATTTCCTTCTAGACAATGAAGACACGTGACTTCTTCTGAGTTAGGGCTTACTAATTAAATTTTGTGTGGACTTGTTGATTGAAACATAAAATAGCTTAATTAGTATCAATAAAAAGTTTAATAACTCATGACATTGATTTGAGGATTTGGGAGCTTGCAGGTCCTTAATTAATAAATCTTGCATTATGTCACACTCTTAAACAAAATAGTACATAGAAAGGTTGTGAAACTTTTTTTTTTTTTCCTTTCAAATTTATCCTATTTTTAGAGTGTTATTGTATACATGTGTTATTAATAAATTATAACAAATAATTGACTTTTATTTTTTTCTTCACTCTTTTTATTCAAAATTTTCAAATTTACTAACCATTTTATTGAAATTTTGTATTATTATAAACTTTATCGATGAAAATGAATCAATTTTTTAAATAATAAGCTTTATATATCAAACAGAAGGCTAACACCTTTTAAAAAGAACGGTACTAAATGAATTGATTATCTAATAAATATTTTTACATAGAAGTAGTTATGCTTTTGGTTAAAAAATAATATTAAAATCACTAGTGCGGGTTTCGGTTTTCGTGTGCCTAAAATACCATAATGTTAATGTTATGTATAGATTTGTTAAATTAAAAATTAAAATTGGCCGATATAATATCAATTAACGAATATTAAATAAACTTATTTATATTAATATGATATATTTAGTTTGTAGTTTAGACTTACTTATTTTTAAAATAAATTTAAATTATATTAATTTTATACTAATATTAAATTAATAAATAAAATTTAATTTTTAATTAACAATTTAATTCAAAAGGATTATATATTAGCATTTAAATTAGAATTGTACATTAGTTTTTAAATAGTGGAAAACTCTTAAAAATGAGTAAAATATTGACAATTTAAAAATAAAAAAAATTAATTTATATATTTTATTAGTTATAGTAAATATTTTAAAAAATAAAACTACAAAATATAGAAGTTGTTTTAACTTCTCACTTGAAGTAAAGTTTAACTAAAATTAAATGTTTATGAATTATCATAATAATATATTTGATATATGCACTAAAAATGTATAAAATTAAGAAATAAATATATGTATTATTAATATATAGGTCGGTACATTATGTTAAGTGTCGTTTTTAAAATTTTAAAATCTTAAATAATCTAACATGAATTAATTTTTATATTTTTAAAATTAAAATTAACTTATTTGGACCTATAAAAAAAAAAAACTCGCTTTGGTTAGGCTCGATTTTGGTGGAATGGATTAAGTTATTTAGTTATTATGTTCACCCCATGTAAATATTATTTTAATGAAATAGGTGAGTGTAGAAGTAGTGCTTCTTTTAAATGTAGGTGGTTTAATTACTTCTAAAAAAGTACTTTAAATTGCTTAAATGTGAAGTGCAAAACCCTTAAAAGCACTTCAACTTTTCTTAACAAATACAAATTAAAGCGCTTTTGTTACTAAAAGCAGTTCAAATAGAGTATCTAAATGAGCTGAGTATTCAAATTCATTTGGTTTTTGGATTGTTGAAACAATAGTGATCTAATTCTTCTTTTTTTTTTTTTTTGGTTCAAACGATAGGGTATTGATTTATTAAAAATGCCGCTAGGCAGTTAACAGTACAAAGAGTACAAAGAGCAAGATTGCTCCCAGGGTAATAAGCATGTAAATTTTGAAAATATTACTAGCACACAATAGCCACTAACAAAGTTTACGGTCAAGTCGGCCGCCATGTTAGCCAAAGACTTTGGTAACTAAACGCCAATAGTATCCAACATTTGCAATAATACCTCCCGGGTCAAAAACCTTATGATCAAAGATTAAATTATTTCGACTTTTTCATATGCTCCATAAACCAAGTACCACCTTAGCCAACAACTCAGCTCCATTAGTACGAGGTCGTGTCCATTTGAAAAGATCTCGATAGAACTCTAAGAAGGATCTATGATCATACTGATGAAAAGGGAAAGAAGAGCATATGGTGGAGAGAACTTGTTGGACTCGAGAACACCCTACTAATAAATGGTTAACTGTTTCCTCTGTACGGGCACAAAGTGGACAGAAAGAGACCTCAATAGGGCAATGACGTTGAAGAAGCGAGTGACGTACAGCCAGTGTCCCATGCAAACATCTCCAAATGAAATGTCGCACCTTACATGGCACTTTAATTTTCCAAACTGACTTCCATACCAACCGGTCCAATCTATTCATGGTAGAAACATTAGACAAGGGACGTCCCACGACTTCACAGGAAAGTGGGTATCCAGAACTGACTGAATACCATCCACTGGGTTCAAAATGCCAACATAAACGATCAGTCGACCCAAAACCCAAAACAGGGATTTCCAAGATGCATCTCGCCTCTCTAGGTGAGAATAAATGGTTAACTTTAAAAATTTAATTCTTCTAAGTTCTAAGGAAAATAGGATAAATCACAAATAATTAATTATTGAAATTTGATTTGTGATAATTAAGATATATGTAAAATTAAGAAAATAAATTACTTAATTACATTAGTTTAATTATGTCAATTTTGAGTCCAATGAATTTAATTTTGAAACATAGATAGAAAAAGAAATTAAAAAACTTTTCATTTCATCAAACTTTAATTTACAATATAAAATTTTTATAATAAATGACCCATTTACCAATTAAATCATGAACTTTGTGAGTCAAGTTAGACCACCTCGGACAATTGCATGTGATTGTAGACCAAGTATATATATGTAATATGTTTGGGATGCAAGAAAATGAAAGGTTACTTCTAGACGAAGAAAAATACTTTGTATTTTTTCTGAGTCATAAATTGAAAGATAGCGTAAGATTCATTGACAATAATACAATACATTTTCAATTTTACACAAACAACTCCTAACAACCATGGGAAAATGACCCTACTTTTATTAAATTTGACATGTGATCTTCCTAATTGTTAAGGTCTCCCAATAAAGGTTTTAACCAACTCACATATGGACGATGGAACTGTGGAACATGTCTAAATCAGGGGTGGAGGTTGGGGCTGCAGTCTTGGTAAATTGTTTTACAAAAAGTTAATTACGTGTATATTTTTAACATTAAGTAAATATTTTATTTATAATAATATATTATGTATAATTTTTATGTACATATTTTAAAATATATTAACAATATTTAACAAATACATGAATAAAAATTATATGAATTGTAAATAAAATTATTATATATATATATATATATATATATATTTCATGTATTTGGTAACTATTAGTAACAAAAATAAAATTGTAGTCATATATTATGTGAAAATTCTTTTTAAATGTAATAATCCAAAAAAAAGTTTTAATATTTAACTTTAAACTCAATATTATAAAAATAAAATTAAAAAAAATAAGTATATGATAAACTTCATATTAAAATTTTTAAGTTTATGTTTATCATGTTTTATTTCAACCTAAATTTTAACTTTATCTAATATTATATTATTTAACATTTTATTTTAATAATCGTTTGGAATTTATTTGAAATTTTTTTATATAAAAAGTTTATTATTTTATTATTATTAGTCAATGTTATATTATTTATAAACATATATTTTTAAATATAGTCTCAAGCTTAAAATTCTAAATCATATTTTAATTTTTATATTTTCATATATTTATTTTAGTTTTAACAACTATAAATTTGATGTGTTTAATTGAGCTTTTTATTTACTTAAATTTTTTAGTTAATACATTTATTTTATTCATTAATAATACTAATAATTATTAACTTATTATATTTTTGTTACAAGTTAATTATAATGTGTTAACTTTATATTTTTTGAGCTCTAACTCTATATTTCTATTATAATATGACATAAAAAATTTAGTATTAAATTGAATATAATCTATTATAATTCTTACTTTTTTTTACTTCATATAAAAAAAAAAAAAAAAAATTAACTCCCTAATTATTTTATTCTAGCTCCGTCCTGGTGTATATAAAAACATGCCTTTTGATGTCACATGATTGCCCACCTTATATATAAATATATACACATATTCTTTGAAAATTATTATTCCACCACATAAGCAAATTAATCATATTTTAAACAACGAACATAAAAAAATATAAAAATTAATGAATTATTAACTTTTATATGAAAAATATCAACCTTAATAATAAAATCTAAACTATAAATTATTAAAATTAAATCCTAAAATTAACTTAAATTAACTTAATTTAAATAAGTGACTCTCTTTTGTTGATTGATAATTTTGTGTTTTTATATATATATAATAAAAATGTTCTTTAAATCAAGCAATTATGTTAGTATATTTTGGATGACGATATTACTATAAAGTAAATTGATATTTGTCACAATAATTATAGTAATATAATCGATAATTTATATATTTCTGTTATAATAATAACAAATGTAAGTAGTGAAATATCATTACCTTAAAATTTTAATTTGTAAAAAAAATGTTATATATTGTTATGTTTAGTTATACCAAGAGAAGATTCTGAATATCCCTTAATCGTGAACAAAGTTTATGTTCGCCAATTAATATAGGAGAATAACCAATTCATATGTAAGGTTAAAGTTTCATTTTTCAAGATATTTAAATTGTGTTATGTTATTAAAAAAAAAGGCTTAAAAAATAACTTCACATAGTGTTCAAACATAAGAAACGGAAACAACAGGTCACAAATTAAATTTACAATTATAACTTTATATTATATATATTAATAACTTTTTTAAGGAAAGAAATAAAGAATATTCAAATTAGTCATTTGTTGAAATCCCGAAGGAACCGTGTCTAACGTTTGACACAGATACACTGCAACTCTATGTATTAAAATCAAAATCTAGAAAATGGTTAAAAAATAAAGAAATTATCGATTTCAGTATTGGGGCGGTTTTGATTATTCAATCCTTGAACCCACCCACTAGTACTATTTACGTCCTCCGCCCTGTAATTATTCTTTTCGAGCCCACCATCATTACTTCTTTCAACTTTACTGGTTCCAAATATTTCTTGGACAACTGACTCCACATCAATATCGTTATTTCCACTTATATCCTCATTCCCAGTTTCTGGAATGTAAGGTGGCCTTGGAATTTGTACCAAATAATCCCAATCCATTCCTCTAAAGAAATCGTGACCCTTGATTTCTTCAATTCCGATTCTCTGCCGTGGATCTTTTTCTAACAGTTTCCTAATCAAGTCCCTTAGCGCAGTCGTTTCACCTGTTAGCTCTGGTTCCTTCGTTAATATTCTGTAAAATGTTTCTTTTCTGTTACACCCTTTAAACGGCGTCGTCCCATACAACATTTCGTAGAGAACAACCCCAAGTGACCACCAATCAACAGCGAAATCGTGGCCATTGCCTGAAACTATCTCCGGAGCCACGTACTCCTCCGTTCCGACGAACGAATTCGACTTCTCGGACGAGTCTGACGTTGTTGGGGACGAGTTAACAACGACTTCCGATGGCGATACAGAATCATCCGGCGAGATCCCCGAGTTACAGCATCTATGGAATGGAAAGAACTGCTTCTTCTTCTTTACCGGTTTGGATTTTGGTATCAAATTTGAGCTCGGTGAAGAACGAGGAGTTCTTGGTGATAGTTTGGTGGACAAATCGAAATCGACAAGCATAATGTGACCATTTTCTTGAATCATTATGTTCTCTGGTTTCAAATCTCGGTAAACAATCCCTAAACTGTGCAAGTATTCAAGCGCAAGAACCAATTCCGCAGCAAAAAACCTACACACACACAAAAAAAGAAAAAGAATCCTTAAATTTCCGAAAAATCAAACAGAAGGGGAAGCAGATAAATAAAATTAACAATTGGAATTAAATATGAAACTAAAACTAACCTTATTAATTCATCAGAGAACATTTTTTCAGTCTGACTCTTTCTTAGCGAATGAAGATCACGTCCGGGGCAATAATCAATGGCGTAACCAACCAATTTCTCAGTATTGAAAACCCCATGCAATTTCGGGAAAAGCGGATGATCAAAGCGACGTAAAACACCTTGTTCAAAGCAAACTCTTCTGTACTCATTCTGATCACTGTTGTTACCAGATTTCCCGTTCTTCTCAATCAATGCTTTGGAAATTACCTTCAGAGCTAGAAACTCATTACGCTCTTCGTCTTTCACGAGAAACACTACACCTTTGGCTCCTCTGCCAAGAGGCAAAATCACTTTGAATCGGTGAAAGTTCAAGGTAGGGATTTGATTGAGTTCTTCTTCGTCTTCCATGACGAACATGTGAGAGGGTAATGATCCGATAGTTTTGGGGAAAAAACACCTGTTGCATTAGGCTTTTATATACAAGTGGAACTCTTTCAACAAATTTCCGTGTTGATGAAGTATTCAAAAAAAGGAGGGCGAGATCACCGGTAATATAGTGAGGTAAGCGCTGACTGTGAAAATGTGTTAATAAGGCAATCAAATGATGACACGTTTCCAGTTTGTATCTTCCGATTACGTGGCATTATTGTAGGTGTTTCTTTATCTGATTCAGAATGCTCTAGGAAGTAGCAGAAAAGAGTGGTATGATTTCTTATTTTTAATCGTTTGACTTTTTAAACAAATGGAAAAAACTAAGTTAAAAATATTGGAATTAAAATAAATATAGAGAAGCATGGGTTGTGATTCCAGAAACTGTTGAGTGTTGAGTGTTGAGTGTTGAGTGTTGAGTGTTGAGTGTTGAGAGTTTTATTTATTTTTAATATTGCAGTAATATGATATAGATGAGTATATTTTAGTAAATAGATAGATTCAAATATTTTATAATCTATTTATAATTGCATAATTCTCATTTTTTTTTTTAAATTTAGTTGAGGTTATTTCTAACCTACACACTATTTTTTCCATGTTTGTCTATATGCATAAAATAAAATAAAAAATAAAAAAAATGAAAGTTTATTTTCTTACCTCCTACACACTATTTTTTTTTTTTTTTCATGTTTGTCTATATGCATACAAATAAAAAATAGGGAGTAGTAAAATAAAAAAAAAATAAAAAAAATGAAAGTTTATTTTCTTACCTCTTACTATCAAGCTAGTTAGGCTGAAGTTTACAAGATATTCTATTCTATAGCTTAAAAAAATAAAAATAAAAAATTTAGTAACTAACGTGTAAACTTGATTTAAAACGAACGAAAAATAAAATTTAGTAACTAACGTGTAAACTTGATTTAAAACTAACCAAATGTGTCCATTCAAATGCTGGCGGTGGATGACTTTCTTAAGGGAGCATGTCATCACAAATACTATACATAATTTTATTGGATGAAAAGTGGCTTAAATTGCTTCGGTTAGTAATTTTATATCATATTATCACAGTTTTTTTTTTTTTTTATAAAAAACTTTCCTTTCGGGACTTTGGTATTAGATGACGCTTTTGATAGAAAAACGAGTTTTAAAATTAAGATCTTTATGGATCATTCTGGTCAAAGTTTTAAACAAAAAAAATTTAATTTAATTTAATTGAATTATTTATATGATTTAAATTAAATTAAATCAAATTATTTATTAAATAAAATTATTAAAATTAGACGATTTAGTCCAATTTAATTAATAATTTTTTTATAATTTTTAAATTTAAAATATTTTTTTTGTCCAAATTATATTGAAATTTAAAATTAACATAATTTTTTTTTAAATGTAACCAAATTATTTTAGATATGTTACAAATACAAATAATATAATATCCCACAAAAACTAACAATTAAGATGATAAAATTTATAAAATATAAAATCATCATAAATTGTAAACTTTATGATAAAGAACAAAAATTGTAAAAATAATAATAATAAATAGAATATTTAATAATAAATAATATAATATATATATTTTTTATTTTTTAAAATAAATAATAATATAATATATTTTTAAAAATGAGATTTTTTTTATATAATATATAACGGTTCGATCCAGTTTGAATTGTTAAAAAATTCAAAAAATTAAAACGAATATTTTGCATAATTGTTTGAAAAAATATAAACTAAACTGAACAATTTGACTCACATAACTATTTGAACCGGTCTAATCCGATCCAATCTAATTTTTCAATTTAATTTAGTTTAGTTCGATTATTGAACACCCCTTCTTCCAACCATTTAGAAGTGTCTACTATTTTTTTGTTATTTTTTTAATGTTGACAAATTTTCTTTTCAAGCATGGACACCCATTGTGAGGGATTTTATCTAAAAATGAGTTTTAGGAGTGTCAAAACTATAAAAACATCTATAAGGTGCCAAAGTTAAAATAAGTTCATTAAAATCGGTTACTATAAACAATTGGGTATGTGTTATGGTTGAATATATTGCAAATTGAATTTGGCACATTTGCAAGTTTGTACTACAATTTTTTGAAAAATGTGGCCATTTTTTTTGGTTTTATCACAACTCTAGCCTATTTTTCGGCAAACTAAAGTAGACACCATTATGAGTCTAAACTTAATTTTAAATAATTTTGGTTATGTATGGTCAATTTTGGCATATCTTGTTGCGAAATAAATTTGAAACCATTATGAGTTACATTGCTATGGTTGGTTCAAAATTGAAAACATTATCTGTTTTAATGATTGTGATCAGTGGGGATAAAGAAGGGATGTACGACGGCGGTGTTAATGGTAGGTGGTGTTGATGATAGTAGTGATTCGTTGAAATAAGAGGTAGTAGCTGTTTATGAGGATTGAGAAAGTAGAATAAAATATGAATATTGGGTTTTCGATGTTGGAAATATAAATTAAGTTGTATAGTATTGTCCTGTTTTCAGTGTTTGAACCATCTTTTGATTTTTATCTTTCGACGATGGTTCATCTAGTGTAATAAGACATACTATTCCACCATTTCAAGAGAAAAACAATAGGTAGTACCTAGACCAATCGTGTTTGGCGGGATTGGGCCTGGTACATTTTCAATTTGCGTACTGTTGAGAGATAAAACTTGTTGGGCTGGAAACTACTAGTTGCACGATTGAAACCCAGTTTACAATTTTACATACAGGTCGTTTGGTCTACCCACCCAACATTACTTTCGTTTTAATTTATTTATTTGAATTGAAACATAACTTGGCAGGAAAAGTCTAAATTACTATTGTACCTTATATTTCTTCTTTATTCATAATTTTTATTTATGTTTTGGTCAAAAGCCTCACAAAAATTTAAAAAATATAACTACTATTACACATTTACACAACTACGATTCTAGCTATGCAGTAAACTCTTGCTTTAAAGAGCTTGTACACCCATCGCAAGGTCCTTGTTTAGGCTCAATGCAGGTTCCCAGCATCGAATGAACTGATTTTGTTGTCTAGTGGAATCACGAATTTTGCATAATCATTTGAGTAGTTCTGTTGCTTAAAAAGTTTCTTTATTTATATTGGATAGTTATTAATATATATGTAATAAGGTTGACTTAAATAAATCCAAAGGTCATACATAGGTTCAATATCTCCATTTTTTTACATCCCAGATCATCAAAATAATATATTTTAACCAATTGTAACTTAATGAAAAAGCCCGTATTCATAATTTGTATTAAGAGGTTTGTAGCTCGCAATAGGAAGTATACCTTACCTAAAACTCGAATCACAAATCTCTAGTTCTAAAGATAGCTATCGATCATAGACCTTTCCAAATGCCCATGCCAGCACGTCACATATATAATAAAAACACCGATTATGCTGTTAACATCTTATCACGTGAGTTGCAAAATAATTCACAAATAAGACATACTCTTGCGACCTAGCTAGATATTTCCTCAACTTTTTTTATTTTTCTTTATTTTGTTTTTGTTCAGCTTCATTGATTATTAATTTCATGATAGTATTGATAATAATAATTTGTAAAGATTTTTTTGAAATAAGTTAATTTAGTACAGATATCACATGGTAGACGTGGACCCATCCATTGTTTCCTGAAAATCATTAGTTTAATCAGCCACTTTCTTCCATGATATCCTATCTCCATCATTATGAGTCGTGTGGACTGTATATGTAATTTAAAATTTGTTATATGTCAATTTAATATGTTTTCTTCTTGCTTGGTTAGCAAGTACTGTGTATGTTCTTAATACATTTAAGTGGATATATATTGTGATATTTTAGATGTAAATTTATGGAGATACTTGAAAACTAACGTGGGTGATCAAGTATTAAAGGTTGGACTAGGAGTATTACATGATATCAAGTGTGGAGAAAGAAGAGAAATAAAACAAGATTACAGAGCATTCAAGATCGATCCTCGTCAAGACGGATTGATCTCCCTTTAGTTGGATCGATCCCACTCCGAGCGCGATTCAATCTAGGACTTTCTGCTGGAAAACTGGTGTCCAAACAAGAAGACAGATTGATCCCGTTCCTAGCACACTCCGATTTGGGACTTTCTATTAAAAAATTGATGCCCAAACATCAAAACGGATCGATCCCCTTCTGGTCGGATCGATCCCGCCCCTTACGATTTAAGAGCTCTTAAGATTTCTAATAAATGATTTTTGTACTTACCACAAGAGAGGAAGAAATAGAAAATAAAATAAGAAGATAAATTTTTCATCATTGTTGTGAGGAAAAATTCTTGAGTGTCTTTTTAAATGTTTTTCTTCCTTATGAGTTTTCTCTTCAAGTATTTCTCTATATATTCTTGTATCTTTAACTTTGAAGCTAGTGGAACTCATCTTATTAAATGGGTGAAGAAGTTGAGTAGACTCACTATATTAATTAGGTTGAACAAATATAATTTTTTGTATGTTCTTTCTTTACTATTATTTATATTTCCTTGTTTTATTTTAAATTTTTAAGATTCGTAGTGATTATGTTGGATTGATAATTTTTATTAAGTATTTGTTTAGGAAAAATTATTTTATTTGATTAATTTTACTATTATAATATCTAAAAAGTTAAATTTTCGAATTTATTGTAGCCTGATAATGCTATTCTTTCTTTTTATTTCTTTATAAAGAATTCTGATCTCAAAATCTTTTTAACACTAGAATAATGCTAGCTACTCATCTGTTCGAGACTAGAGACTCATACTTAAACTAAATCTTAAATCCATAAAGAATCTACTCTCTAATCCCATTATTATTATTATTATTATTATTATTATTTTCTTCATATTTTTCAAAACAGACGTACCCAATCGTTGGCCAACATTACTAATACCGAAGCTAACTATGTAATTCAATATGCCAAAAAGAGAAATTCATGATTGATGAATTTAAAGAGGAATTATTTGATTTTAAATATTACAACACTTTTGGAGAAAATATTTGTAAAAAATAAACATGTAATTAGTACGAAGTATCACGTCATTCATAATAATAAATAATATATGAATGACATGAAGATGGTCCTATCATTACATCGAGGACAAACAGGAAATCCAATATGACTTTGTAAGAGTGAGGGATTAAAAGCTTATCTCACAATCCAAAAATATCTTCTAAAGATGGGTAAAAAAAACGATGCAAAGAGACCGAGAAGAGATATAGTAAAAAGTCAACAGAGAGGGTAAGGTATAAATACATATACATGAGAAAAGTGTGTTCATAACAAATGCTATTAACGTGTTTACTTTGAAATTATTAATTACGATGGTGGAAATTTAAAAAAAAAAAAAAAAGCATCTTCGGTGGACGACTATCACCAATGTCAGTAAACCATTGAATATGGACAGTCACATTCTTCTCATTGCTTCTTTTAAAAATTGTTTAATATGGACAGTTACATTGCTTCTCATTGCTTCTCATTACTTTGCTTGGAATCATCCGGATTTATGCATATTTTTGTTTTGGCTACATTCCCAGGTCAAAAGAAAACTAAAGGTTCAACTTGGATTCTAGCCAAACTGTTCAGCATAACCTAAAATTAAGTACACTCGAGATATTTAACTCTTAAATAATAGGAGGAATCATCATTTGCTCCACTAGCTTCATCCACCTTTTTCTTTTTCTTGCTTAGTCTTAGGATTGACGGCCTATTAAAAACAGTAATCTTCATTACAGCATTTTAGGTTCAATTTTAAAACACCAACTTCTTTTTCAACTTCAAACAAATTCATTTGAAAGATAAAGATCATTATGTTTTGTATCAGCCTTATAAGTACTTATTCACAAAGACTAAACCAAAAAACAAAACTTGGAACTCACATAAAAAAAGGGAAGAATGTACAACATTTAGAATATGGATGATCAAAGGAAGCCACAACTTCCAATATTGCATCAAGGGCCAGGTAGGAGACATAAATAGATGCGCATTTACAACAGTATTAGTAGGGTCTTGTTCATGCAGTGTGTGTTAAGTTGACGGCCCTGTTCAGTCTTTCTAGAATGCCACTAGCTTTCCTCTTTGCCCTAGAAGTGCCATTTTGAGCAACATCAGATATACTTCCATAAATATTTTCTTCTTCCCTCATTTGCTTCCATTTGGTTCGATCGTTTAAACAGACGGTGTGAAGGATTGCTATGCAATTCTCCTTGTTACGAGCACACGTGCTCTCCCTCATAATTTTAAGCA
This sequence comes from Elaeagnus macrophylla, assembly GCA_029378325.1. NCBI lineage: Eukaryota > Viridiplantae > Streptophyta > Magnoliopsida > Rosales > Elaeagnaceae > Elaeagnus > Elaeagnus macrophylla. The sequence continues at coordinate 22,307,139 of CM055649.1, read as the reverse complement.
AACAAGGAACACCTCCTAGATCTCCCATATCTTCCACAGCCATTGGATGACTTGAGAGCATTGCGAGGATTGCCAACAACTCATCAACAAGCACATTGTTCATTATCTTCTTCAGGATGGCTTGGACTGCACCATCCCGCACAGCTCTTGCCTTGTTTTCATGGATGATGCATAGATTAAATATTGCAGAAGCAACATCTTTCAATGCCAATGGATGCCCTTCTTCCAACAGATTGATAAGCGGTTTCAAGGCACCTGATTTCCCAATCAGAGTCTTATTTGAATCAAGTGCTGACAAAGTGAAGATGGCTGCAGCTGCATTGCTTCTTGTTTCAATGGTTCCTGACCTTAGTGCTTCCATGAGTGTAGGAATCACCGTGGGGGTTTCAGCAACCAGCTTCTTGTTGTTGTCATGGATCGAAAGATTTAAGAGAGTCGTGATCACATCTTCTTGAATTTCATGGTGAATGTTACTACCAGCTTTGTCTCCTGACAAGGGAAAAATCAATTGAGGGATGGCATCTAATGACTCGCCAAAGAGTGCTCGGAATGATGGCATTCTCTTTGTCAACAGTCGAAGCTCCTTTGCAGCCTCTTTCTGCTCAGGTTGTGATGAAGACATCTTCCCCAGCAAAGAAAGAAAATGATCACGGTCTGCTTCTGTTACTCCGTCTTCATTTATACAATGAACCGGATCTGACAATTCAATCCCTCGACTGTTACACCATTGTGATATCATATCACTAATCAAGTAATTAGGGGTAAGAATTGTGTGTGAGAGTACTTGTTGGGTTTGAGGACACGTCCTGTTTCCTGCTTTTAGCCATTTCTGGATGAATGGTCTGTCATATGTCTATCAACCAAGACAAAGACGTGAAATAAATTAGGTATATAATTGCAATTTGCAACTCAGAACTCAAAAACAGAAGTGTAAATAACCAAACAAAAAGAATACACAGTACCACCAATAATTTCATCAACAGAGAAACTTCATTTTAGTTCTCCTGTCTTTTCCTACAATATTAGCTTTTCAAGACACCTAACCATGTTAATAATTAAGACATGTTTGCCTACGAATCAAAGATTACCACTTCAAATTACTGTTTCAGCAAAAGTAAATGCATCATAGTGATTCAAATCCATGTTATTAACAAACCATAAATTTTGTTCATTTCTAGCCCAAGTATTCAAAAACAAATTTATCCTTCTGAAACAAATCTCTCTTGAAATATCGGATTTGCATGAGTAGGAAATTGTAAAATTCTAAAGCAACAATAGTTTGGGTGAAAATTTAAGATTTTTAAGCCTCCACTCGATGAAATTACATAAGAATCACCATTTTCGGATCTTTTACCCTTAAAAAAACAAACAGAAGAAAAATACATATTTAAAATCGTTCACCGCGTTAAATTAGTTTTCAAAAGAAGAAAGTTGTAACCAGATACTGAATGAATATTCGCAGTATCATAGCACTAGTGGTAATTATTAATTAGTAGTAACAACTAATAATGATGGTGCAATTACAGACCTAACTGTATTAAGGATTGGAAACGCCAGTTACTGTTTGAATTAGGCAGAAACAGCATAAGTAATGCCTAGGATTGATCTCTAAAATATATATCCCAAGGGAAGACGAAAACAAGATAGGGTATTAAATAATGAGAAAAAGCAATTGAAGAGAGACAAATATTCATAATTCAAATTAATTAGGCTAAAAACTTTGACTAGATTCACACATAGTTATGCACAAAACTTGAATACATTCTAATCACTCATTTTCTAAGAGACCAAACAGAGAACGAGAACATTGAACCCAGAAAGTGAGAATATGAAACTAACCTGACCAGTAGAAACAATGACTGGATCTCTCATCAACTCTTTGGAGAGCGGACAACGAAACTCTTGAGGACAAGAGAGAGTATCGTGGAGCTTCAAAGAGAGCGATCTCTTTCTAAGCTTGAGTTCTTTGAGAATCGAGAGAGTGTCTTTAGCCTGATCGATGGTTTCGATACTGTAATCCTCATCGTGAATGATAGCCCTGACCAATCTCTGGAGCTCCTTCTTCAATTCAGTCGCTTTCGTAATCACTGTAGGATCAGAATCCAACGCACTTGTCTTCGCCATCTAACCCGGAGAATCGGAACCGTTCATTCAAATGAAAGAATTGTTGTTGCACAGAATGTTGAAACAGAGTATCAGAAGAAAAATACTCTGTTTTTGTTCCATTTCTGTCTCTCTCGCCCAGGTTCTCTTAGTTTTTTATTTTATTTTATATATATATATATATTCTGAGTTGTGGAATTCGTTTCTTCTTATTTTTATAATCCTCAGTTAATTCTGTGGAACTGAGTGAACCGGATACGAAACAGAAGGCACAAATCAATATATACCACCCACCAGGCCACCACTATGCCACGCACTTCGTGTCTCTCCTTTTTCTCTATATAGACTGCATTAATTTCTTACGTTTTTCTAATGAAATTTCCATGAAATTACGTTACAATTAAGAATTAACTATCAACTCTTCATCTAGAAAAAAAATATATATATATATATACCATTCGTGATTCTTATCTATAGTATGCGTGACCAGACTTACATTTTTTTCACTAGGACGCTAGTTGTATAGATATTTGATAATAATTTTCATAAAAAAAAAAATATATATATATATATATATATATATATATTTTAAATGTATTCATATAAAATAATTAATAAATGTTTACATTTTTTTATAAACGTATCTCTTAATTTTAAATCATTTTCAACGTAACCTATATGCAGCATTTTTTTTGCAAATTTTAAATTTGGTTAAGGCAGTCTCAACCATTAAATTTATTTATTTAAATAAAAAATTTATATTAATAATTAACTAACATATATGAGTTATATATTCTTAAGAAATAAATAAAAACTAACACATATGAATAGTAAATGAATGTAAGATAGGACAACGTATAATTTTCCACCTATCAAATAAAAATTTATAACGATAATTATTCAATTGTAAAATTATCGAGTTGTCAACAAGTTGATTGCATGTGAGTATGTATTTCTACTTTTAAAATAAGTGATAAATGGTTCGAATTTTGATGATTATTAGCCTTTTTATTTGATTGAATCGTAGTCGCTATAGTTTATAATCAGTACATTTTCAATTTTTTATTTTGATAATTCGATACAGGACATATCATTGTGTCCTCAAAGCCAATGCTTCATATCTGCTTTTAGTTTCTAATATTAAAATGATTGCAAATTAGGGTCTTATATTAAGCATAATTCGGAAATTTTTGTTCTAAATTCAATGTTTAAGTGGTATTTAAAAATAAATAAATAAAATTACCCTTTTCCCAAGGTTAGGATACTAGGTAGAAGTAGTTGTGATGAGAAAACTACATGCCAATATTGCATATTATTATATATATATATATATTTTAAATGTTACTTTACGTAAAAAATTAAAAATAAATAAATAATTTAGTTAATTGAAAGTATACATATTACATTTCATCAGCAATATATCTCCTTCATTCTTTGCTTAAGTATACAATTTGAGTATGGTATTGGAAGTTGATCATCGATTTTAATCCTAAGTATCACATTCTTGTGAATAGAACTGTGAAATGGTACCATTTAATCTTCGTAAGGTACATCCAAATTATATATATATATATATATATATATATATATGTATGTATATTATTATTTTTTTCTTAATTAAATTTTACAATTAAAATTATAAAAAAATATTATTTTAATAACTAGCTAATCATACATGTAAATTAGTGTAATTACTCTCCTATCATATTTAATATTAGTACCGGCCTGTCAAGTAGATTATTGTTGTTATACTTAGAAAACTTGTGTAAAATTTTCACACAAAAGTATATATTAATTATGTGTAAAATTACCATTATTAAAATAATAATAATAAAATAAAAGATTAATAAATCAATATTTATGAGCATATGGTAATTTAATTTTACAGAAATATTATCAATATTGATTAAAAGAAAAAAGAGAATAGAACCCACAAAGTGTATGACCTAATTAAACGCAATCACGGGATCAATGGGCTGAAACAGCTATCATTAACGCTTGGACAAACTTCCTCAGCACAACAACACACAGATGACATATCCATCAACTTAGGGGGCGCCGATTGACCCATCTTTATAATAGAAAAAAACAATGAGGATTTTATTGGAAGCCTCCTGCTCTACAGTAATACTCGTGTTCACGCGTTTTTATAAAACTTTGCATGTGACGAAAAAAAAAAAAACTTGTCAATTCTTTTGTTTAGAAAGAGTAGATAGCGACTTAAATAAAAAAAAAAAACTATTTATGTGGTTATTGGTGATGCTATTTGGCTACAGGTTTATATTAATTAAAGGAAAATTGCATGAACTCAAATAGTCAAATTAATTAGGTTAAATAGTAGGATTAACCTAATTTTATAGCTGGATTTTACTTGCTTATGGTAAGGTGCTCAATCTAATGGGCCAAATAAATTGTGATTGTCCTAGTTAGTATAAACCTATAACCTAAAAACTGAAAGAGGATATCATCAAACATAGATTATTAGGTACCATTGACAAGAGGAAAAATAAACATTAAAATTTTAGCATGAGGCAAAGATAAGAGCTTTTGTGCCTTATTTATTTCGCTTGGCAGTGAGTATATATAAGGTTTTTCAATCCAACTGAAAATATTTGCCAAATATGACTATTATTTTTATATCAACTGATAATCTTTCAATGTTTAGTTACTTTTTAAAATAATTTTTATTTTTTCTTTAGTTTGAGATTTGTTATGACATTTGTGCTTCTATTTTTTGCATTTTAATATGTTAAATTTAAATAATAATTATATATATATATATATGTGTGTGTGGGTGTGTGATTATTATTTTTAAAATTGCAAGTAGTTTAATTAGCCAAAAAAAAAAAATTTGTAGCCAATACTTTGTCTTTGAAGCAAGCCAATGTACTTGAGACTTGTCACATTTTTGGGATGGCCACATAATGGATAGTATTTGTTATTTTTCAACGGAAAATTAAAGGAGTTTGCTCTCTTTTTTGGGTTTTTTTTTTTAGGTTTAATAAAATTGTATATCTGATGATGTCAGAATTTATGTAGATTTGTCTATTGCATAGATTTATTTTAGTGTAATTTTTGTAATATTTTTATTAATTTTGGCATTTTTTTCAATATAGTTCTAAATTTAGATTTGTTGTTTTTTTTATTAGAGTTTTTACTACGTTAAAAACTGAATACATAAATTTAAATAAATCGATTAAAAATATGAAAAAATTATTAAAAATAATCTAAACAAATTTAGGTAAAAAAAATATAAGTCTAAAAGAAATGATTAGTGTCAGCACTATTACTAAAACGATAAAAAATAATTCTTGTGCTTTTATCAATTTTATTTTATTTGTATCTTATAATTAAAATTTCTAATATATTACGATTTTGAACGAAAATTTATTATTTGAAGAAAAAAACTCAGATTATATTTGAACTCACCTCATTTCATTAACCAATTGGAGTACACATAATTCTACATGTGTCGTAAGATGAGCCATAAATATGAGCCATATGACAATAAAGGATGAAGTCAATAAAGGAATGATTACAAAAGAGACAGACGGAAATATTATATACAATAGGTAAATCAGTAAATGTATCAAAAGTCCATTTGTTATATTATTTAGAGTTGTTGTTGTTGTTGTTTTTTTTTTTTTTTAAGAAGTTTAGTAATTTTATTATAAAATAGGGACGGCATAAAAATAAATTATTAAATTTAAAATTTTTTATTAATTATATAGTCATTTTTTTTCTAATTTAAAAAATAATTTATAAAATTAATAACTTAATAATAACTGAACAAATATAGAAAAAAAAATAAAATTAAAATAAAAAAAATTGATAATTTATCTCTGTGTTGTCACTTTTTTAAAATAAAATGATAAAATTATTAAAAATAATAATAATAAAGAGACTAAACTATTTATTTTAACTTAATTAAAAGATTTGTACTATTACCTAGTATATAAAAAAAACATTGGTGGGGAGGGATACGAATAGGCGAAAGAGACTCTGAAACGGCCATTAAAAAGAAACAAAGTTTTTGTTAGTTGGTGACTTAGTTATTAGTAATTTTATTTTATTTTAATATTTTTATTTTTATAGGATTAAAAAATTTACAAGGTGGGGAATGGAATTTGTAGCCGACAATTGTTTTTGGCACGATAATTTTATTAGAGAAGATCAATGATATATCTCTTAATTAGGACGTAATTATCATATAAAGAACTCTAAATATAAATTACAAAGTTAATTTGTTATTCTTTCTTCTTTTGCTTTATGCTAATGTATTCGTATCATCTTATGTATAAAGAATTATATACCCCTAAAATACTCAAAGTCACGCCTTGAGTGTAAATGATATATATATATATATATATATATATATATTTGCTTTATCAAAGTATAAACACAAAAGCATGAAAAGAAGAAGAGAAAAAGATAAAACAAATCGCTGTGGGATCGTTTGATCCCCAAAATTGGACTTTTTGAGTAGTTTAGTAAGTTTATTAAGCTCTTTTTTCTTGATGAGTTAAAGTAAGATCTCTTAGATCATGGATGTTTTATTTCTTTTATTATTCTGGTTATATGAACGATGACTGGTTCAATTTGTTGAAATGGAAGAATTATAATATTAAATTAAGGTAGTATAATTGTCATAATAATTTATAAAAATAATAAAAAATAATACATTTTAAAATTTATAATAATAAAAATAATATTTTTTTATGTTTAAATTATATATTTTTACAATTAAAAAATAATAATTATTATTTTTCTATGAACACTAGTCCAATTGGACGCCATTTAAATTGAACTGGAGTAATTTAGACCCGTTTAATATTACAAGTTCAATGTTATTGTTGTACTATTTTTGTTATTATAAGTTTTAAGGATGTTATTTTGGATAATTTTTCTAATATTTTTTAGAAAAATTACTAAAATAACACCCCTAAAACTTACAATAATAAAATTATTACTCCAATAATATTGAAATTAAACGTTCAATATTATACAGGTCCAAATTGCCATAAATTAATTTAAATGGCATTAAAAAAATAATATAAAAATTATTTTTTTAATTATAGAAATATATAATTTGAATAGAAGTACTCTTTTTATTATTATAAATTTGAAATGGTGTTATTTTTTTTAATTTTTACTAATGATATATTTTTTTTTGTTTTTATAAATATTAGAACATTAACTTAAATTATCGTATAAAATTGTAAATTGTTTTAATTTTAGTTTTTTATTTTATTTTATTTTCTTGTGAAAATAAGATTCTATAATTAAAATAATAGATTTAGATAATGGAACTTTACATGGCAATTTTTTTTATAGAAGAATATTTCATGTTTCTTTAGTTCTTTCGCGTTAATTGCTATTTGGTATCGGGTCATTTTCAGACTACTTTCTTAAATTTGCTAAAGCAGAAAATCACTATTGCCATTTGAAAAATAAATAAAAAGAAAATCGCTTTCATAGCTTTGTTTGATTTGGAACTACGGTTGCTACTTCCTAATCATGAATAATTGAATAGATTAGTGGATCGTGGCAAATACTTATTCTAGGACAACCTGTTTAATTAGTAGAGTATATAAAACCTTCCAATTTTTTTTATTTATGATCACATTATTCATAATATTTCACTTTTTACCCCTCTTAAAAAATTATTGTTTTTACATTACAATAAAAATGGGTACCGAATTTTTTAGCATACAAAAAATACATATATTTGTATATATTATAAAAAGAATATATATTGCATGAATGGATTAAAAATGACCTAATACATTTATAAAATTAAGTGTAAAATAGTTATTTTTTCCGAGACTAAAGTAGATAATGGTTTATAAGTTTTTTACTCTTTAATTGATGTCGAAAAAAATAGAGAAATAGACAACTAAGGGTGAAAATATGAATGAAATTACGGTCATAGATTTGACAAATAAAATTTGTGAAAGAAACACGACAAAATAACTGGTGAAACTGATATAAATATTTATAGAATATCATTAATAACTAAATACAATATTTAATTTAAAATTTAATAAAATATAACAATTTAAAATAATATTAATATATTTATCATAATTTAAACTTAATAAAATTTATTAATTTTTATATTTTAAATATATTATTAAAGATTTTATTTATAAAATTTACAAAATATAATATGAATTTTAAATATAAGATACGATAAATATTACATCTTTAATTAAATATAAATTTATTATGCAATAAAAATAAATTTTTATTTAAAATAAATATAACATAAGATAGATATATCATATTTTATATTTAATATTTAAATTATAACATTAATTATATTATTTTATTTTCCTCCCGTGACTCTTTTTGTTGAGACTTAAAAAGTGTATTTGATGCCGTTTGAGCGAATGTTTCTTTTTTGTGTAATGTACTTTTCTGCCGCTCAAATTTTGGAGTTAGTTAAAAAGACACGCTTAAATTTTATTTTTATACTATTAAATTTTATAAATATTATAAAAATTATTAATTTTTTTATTATTTTTAATATCATTACATTTTTTAAAATATTATAAAAATATTATAGACGTTAATCATTTAACTACAGCTAACAATAAGTTACACTTATTTTAAAGGTATTTTTTATCATTTGTAAAATTTAATGATATTTTTGTGATATTTATAAAGTTTAATAATATAAAAGTAATAAATTAAAATTTAATGATATTTTTTAATAATTTTAAAAATTTAGTGATAAAATAAATGTTTATTTCATTAATAGAGCCTAATTTATCTTAAGTTGTCATTATTTTCTTCAAGGAAAAAAGAAGAAGCTATTAATATTTTCTAAGCAATGTAGAAAAGTCAAATTCGTGTGGGTGAGACAATTTACTTTATTTTTTTTTTCCTCTAAATTTGAATGTCGGTGACACAATTCAATAGGCAAATCGAAAACACGTAAAAGATGAATCAAAAAAAAAAAATCGATAATAAAATGCAAAGCTAGATTCACACGTAATAATTGTTTTGAAATTAGTCAAACTTACACCATAGTCAAATTTGGCATGCAATTTCGAAAATGCTGGGTATATAACTATCTACTGTTAATTTGTTATTATGGGCTTACGATATAAGCTATGTAAAAGCAGATAAACTTTTTAATTTTAATACCAGCTACTAGTGTGGTCATTCAAACTAAGCAAATATTATATAAAGGTCACCTGAGCACCTGAATCCGAATGGTCAATTTTAGGCGGTTTACGGTGATTTCTGCGGATCCACCGCTCTTGATTTATTCAAAGAGGTGGGTTCCACCACTGATCTTGACAAGAAGGATTGGAATGTCCCTGCCTGTTCAAATTGGGGTCCATAAGAAAACTAATTTTATCTTTTCAGTTTCAGAAAAATGGAAAATCAGATAAATAATATTATTGTTATGCCCCTCAATTTTTACACTTGAGATTTGTAAATGGAAAATGAAATTCATTGAAACATGCATAAAATTAATTTAAATAATTCATAATAACTTAAAATCCAATCCAATGAAAACACACAAGTTCCTTTTACATGTTTCTCTTGGATCATATGATTCTGTAATCCAGATTATAGTAAATTTAACAGTTCAATTTTTAAAGGAAAACTGTTTTGAAAAAGATGACTATTCCCTGAGACAAACAGGAAAGATACGTGAAAAAATAGCCTTAGTTAATGGCATCCATATACCGAGGTGAAATACTTTAGTTGGTATAGTAATTAAAATATATACAAGAATACATAAATTTAAAAATAAAAAAATACGTAATAATTACTTAAATTTATTAACGACAACATCTAATATTAACTCAATAAATATTAATTTGAATAAATAAAAAAATATTTACGTTACACGATTTTCTAACTGTTTTTTTTTTTGGGTCAAATATAATAATGGCATCCATGTACTAATAAAGGCTGAAGATGGTTTTTGTTAGCCAAGTTTGTGCAAACAGTAGTGTATGTTAAAAAAAAAAAAAATGCTGTTTGCATAATAAAGTGAACTGTATGTTGTGTTTTTTATTGGACTTAAATACAAGAGGGTCCATGGACCATGGTCCATTATGGGAGGGAAAACCAAGGAAAATAGCACATAATTACTTTCCTAACAAACAAACAAAAAATTTGTTTGAGTAGGTGATATACATTCTACTAAAGATTGTGGAGATCAATGATGGGGTAGCTCAATTGGTAAAGCTTCGTAGAGACCCTTGAGTGCTTTATCAAAAGAAATGAATCCCATAAACCAGAATTCATGACCATCTCTAGTGACAACATGTATGTACTTTTCTGAAGGGTTCCATCTGTTTGTAGATGGATTTACGCTTCTCAGCTGATCATTTTGTACCACAACCTACATATTCAAACCACTTAAATAAGATAATCAAAACTTCATTCATTTGTATAATTACCAGAAAAAAAAAAATAATAATAATAATAATAATTTGCATGCAAAAGACTCTGAACCTTTGACCGATCCGAGTTCATTCCAATTTACAAACTAATTATGAAGAAGGACCAATTACCAAAACACATAATATTAAATCAATCAAATTGGGCTTGGTCTCGTGTGTTATGAATACCATTTGGTTTGACGAATTCTAAAGCCCAACAAAGTTGAGCCGACTCATCATTCTTCTATACTTAAAAATTGCAAGCATATATTATACTGTTTTCTAATGCAGCTAGGCTTTCAATTATGGTCTCATTTGTATCTTACAAGTGGCAGCCCCTTTTTTATACATATAATGTGTGATGCTGACAAATGACAATAATCCTTATGATGTGAGGTAGTGTTTGTTTTGTGACCGAAATTATAAAGTGAGCTTCTGTTAGTATTTGGTAGGGGGAAGACAATCCGGTCCAGCTTGCAGAATGAAGCTATTCCTAGTCTCAGAGCAACAAGAGGATGGGATAATCTAATTGTTTACTACCTTTTATTCGATAAAGTTTTCATTTTTTGACCGAACAGAGCAAAAGAACAATAAATGATAAGTGGCTCCTAAAATATATGTTTAACCAAACATTGTAACTTCTATCAACATTTAATAGCTTCTCTGCAATTTAAACTTATGGAATTCGAAATGAATTGAGTAAGTAGGAAAAACAAAGCCATTACTAGTCAAATATCTAAAGGAACGATACCTTGTAATACATCCATTCTTGATTCCCGGAGGAGGACGAATAATGGCTAAGGGGAACATCACTACAGAAAGCTACTCTTTTGTTGGATATGTAGAGAGTGCCAATAACAGGTCCAGTAGAAGTTGAAAGATAGCAAGCATATGAATGTAACAGCTTCTCTCCTGACAAGGTCTCGAATGTTTGCCAGAATACCTTTTCATATCCTCCTTCAGTCAGAACCTTCGTCCCTTGAGTAAGCCTCGCCATTGCTGCATCAGTGAAACTGGGACTGATTTTGACTGTAACATAAGAAAGAACTCCATTTGGCATTAGTATCCAAATGACTTGAAAAAACAATGATCCAGACTTCAATATTTTTACAGAAAACAAAACATGAGAAAACATGTATAGTTAAACAGGGAAGAATCAAACAAGTTAAATAAAGAGAAAAATAAAATTTGGAATTTTGGAGTCTGCATATAGGAAATTTTCAAGTACTGAAAATGAATAGTGTGTTAGAACAGTCAGTAGAAAGTAAAAATTGAAATTGCAGGTGCAGGTGCTGGTGCTGGTGCTGGTAGAAAAATGGTGAAACTCAAAATGGCAGCAATTAGAAATGAAGTTTTGATATCAGTGATCATTATAAATTTCTGTTCATTTGTTTAGACCTAATGGAATACTAACAGAGTTACACTTGTTTTGAAGATATGCAAGTTGGGATGTTTATTTAGAATAGAACTGGACTTCATTTAAAATAAGCCAATTAATCATTGAATTATCCTCAAACATAATGCTGATTAAGTGAACAACTTGTAAGAAAATTGTTAAGAAAATATATTGTGAATTTAAATAAAAAGAATGAAAAAAAGTGTAAAAAATTTACTCTTTTAAAAGTTTGTCACATTTTTACAACTCTAAAGAATTGTATATAAATAAATAAATTTATAATTGGGATTAAGCCCCAAGAGGCATCCACTTTTGTGAAAAGGGAGAGAACTTAAGCAATTGTGAGTTCACATACGCGTGTGGTTTTGCATTTTATTTTTTGGAAAATTTTTATTTATTAAAATTATTTTTTTCAACCGTAAAAAATTTCGTTCTTATCCAAAACCAATCACCCACGTTATGACCGTTATTTTCTTTATCGTTCCGTTCCCAGACCAACTCGTACGAAACTAGTTATCGTACTCACCCACAATCCCACTACTGATTGTTATTATTTTTTGACCGTTCCACCAACGTTCGTCGATCTTATCAAATGCCCATTACATTCTATCCGTTGGACCTCATACTTTCAGCTATAAATAGAGACTTGCAAGTCTCACTTAAAACACACCTCTTAGTTCTCCTTTCTCTCTCAGTTCTTAGCTCTCTCTCTCCGCTCTTTGTAGCGAGCGATACAAAAATACATAAACCAACCCATAAATATTTTTCTAATACAGAATTAATATTATTTTCAGTTCTGAGCAACATTGATTTATAGGTGTAGTATTGTGGTCTTCAACCAGTGCAGTAAAGGTCCGAGACAAATTTCAAATTATAAGTTGTTTTATCTTGTAAACAACGGGGCTGACTACTGCTCGCACATTTTTGGCAAAACCGCGAAACAATCTAATACGCTACTCAACTCAAGCAGTATATTAGTAATTTTATTCTTCTTTATTTTTACCGATCTACAGCAATTAGAAATGAAGTTTTGATATCGGTGATCATTGTAAATTTGTTCATTTGTTTAGACCTAATGGAATACTAACAGAGTTACCCTCGTTTTGAAGATATGCAAGTTGGGATTTTTATTTAGAACTGGACTTCATTTAAAATAAGCCAATTAATCATTAAATTATCCCCAAACATAATGCTGATTAAATGAACAACTTGTAAGAAAATCAAGCAAGAGACAAATGGAGATAACAAAACAAAAAAAGGAAAAAAGAAAGAACTAACAGTGATGCCAGACGTTGTCAGCAATAGCTCCAGCTTGTCTGGCAACATCTTCAACTCTTTGGCCACACCGAGTCAAGCAACCCATCACACTGACACTCGGAGCTGCAACCCTCAACCCAATTAACGTATCAAAAAAAGTTCGTCATTAGTGTTCGATAAACGAATTTAATTATAATATTAAATATCTCCTTAACCAATCGCACATATTAAACATCTATCATAACAATTGAAACTAAAAATATAAAACCCAGAACATACAATAAAACAAATAAAAGCAGGATCAGCTCATAGGTTTAGCTGGCTCAAATCAATAAGAAAACTGGAGATTAAAAAAAAATTAAGAAAAAGAGGGAGAAAAAAAAAGACTGACTATTACCAGATGAAGACGACATGGAAGCAGGGGAATAGTGGACATATGGGTTGTTGTTCATATTGTGATCAGTGGATGCAGAGCTTGAGTAAGGAGGATATGTGTGGCTAGCCATGATTATGAATTTGGTGAATCGGTGGTGGCTAAGCTCTGGTAGGTTTACACTGTGCTGGTAGGAATGGTATTAATATTGATTACTACTTAATGGGATTCTAAGAATATGAACACATAAAAGGGGTTCCTTTATTCCAAGAAACCATAAGTTTGCATATATCCCAATTCCTAGTAGCTTTTATAAAACCAAAGTAAAATATATATATATATCGATTCTCTAAAATGAATGGGAATCAATCTTTATTCCCTTTTTTTTTTTTTTTTGGGATAACAATCAACCTAAGGGTCTATTCTTAGAAAATTTTTGTAAACTAAGAATAATAAATCTTTATTCTTAGTTTACAAATATTTTCTAGCTTTCTATTACATATTGGTATGGGTCTATAGGAGTTGGATGATGTTCAGTCTTGGGCCCATTTGATCGGAGTGTTTGGGAAATGGACATAGGTGAAACATATTCAGTGGTTTTGGGCTTTTATCAAATATCTTCATCAACTACTTTCTAATTGTTTCATGAACCATGGCTATTCAAGTTTCAATAGGCTATACAATGTAACGGGATCATAATTAGCGGTCAGACTAAACAGATAATTTCATTGAAGATTGAGTTGACCCCATTGTTTTTATTTATTTATGTTATGTTTGAAGATAAATAATACATGTCTCTAACTGCATCAGAGAAAAAAAAATCAAAGCTTGGATTTTCGCTTTGCTAGAATTTTGGAAGTTTTCTTGCCGATCGTTGATCCTAAATTCTTTATCGCCATTTTCGATTTCTGGCTTGTCGTTGCTATCCATTTCCATTGCTTCCTTCCGTTGCCGCCCACCGCCATTGATTCCTTCCATTTTTGATTCATTTTGCTAATTGATTACTTCTTCCATTGATGTCCACTATCTTTGTAGCTATCATCCTCCATCATCCATTGATATTTTTGGTCTTCAAGATTGCTTAAAAGGAGAGCTATGCTAGGTTCTTAGTTGAGGAGTAGCTTTTCGGTTGTGTTTGTGAATTATCTTTTAAGACGCTTAATTATTTGCGGTTGTCAATTTCGTTACTCGTTACTTGGTCTTTGTCGTCGTTGTTCTATGCTTGGTTTTCGCTGCTGCTGGTCATAGCTTGGTGTTCGTAGTTGCTGCTCACCACAGCATACATTATATTTTTCCAAATTCAACTTAACACAACTTTTTACTCTATTCTATTTCTTAATTGACAAAATTAATCAAACAAAAATTGTTACATTTCCTTTAAACTAGTACTTCAGCTATTTAAAAAAACACATTATTTATGTGCTTAAGCACACTAGACACTAGACTCTTGCTAAATATATATATATATATTTTGGATTGTTTGTATTGGTATTATATAATTTTATATTTGGAATAGTTTACTTTGTGTGTAGTGCCAAGCACAAGACAGGTAAGGGATCAAAAGCATAAATGCAAGCACTTTAATACTATGAGTAAATTAATAATATCAATAGATTACCTAATTAGTTATTTACGTAAAATGAAACTATGAATCTTGCTTTTCATCTTTTGTTGTGCTTTTTCCCCCTCTGGATCTATCATCTAGTTAAGTTTAATGATTGAAATGTATAACACGGAGGTATTAAAAATATTAAGAGAGAAGAAGTTCGGTATTTTAGTATTATTTTTATTAAGATATTAATTTGGATTCATATATAAAATTAGTTCTCTTATTTAAAAAAATATATATTAATGTCCAATTTTTTTAAAAAAAATAATAATTATTTATACAAAGTAATTTTATTTTTATAAAATTATTTATTATTTTATATATTATATTTTTTTATTATTATTTTAATACAAAAATATCTCATATTATGTTAATAAATAATTTCAACCTCAATCATTCTTTTTGTCATATTTTTAATATTGCTTTATTTATTTGTTGTCTCCCAACTTTCACAATTTGCTGCAAAGTTGCATTTTTTTTACTGAAATAATAGTTAAACTACTACCAATTTATTTGAATCACCCATTAATTTATACATTTTTTTTAACTACCTTTATATTTAATAAAATTTAAAGTAAAATTAACTTTTATCAAATATATATAGCGGTCAAAAATAATAAGAGGGTCAACAAGATGGAAGGAAATAAGCTTGTGGCTAATGGTGGTCATGGTAGACAAAATGTTTCAAACGAGTTGATGGTGACATCACTTTAATTTTAAGTTAGTGTACAAAAGAATGAGTTGATATCAAAAATAAGATAAAGATGATGATAAAATAGACATTGTTACTAAAGTGGTGTGAGTTATCTTTGTAATGAAACAAACCAAAAAAAAAAAATTACAGTATAAAAAAAAATATATTTTTATTAAAAAAAATTCTATAAATTAATTTTTTTTTTCAAAAGTCGAACAATATTGTATATTTTATTAAATAAAAAAATTTAATAGTATATTAATTTTATAATATGCATCGTAATAGAAACGATATTATAAATTTAAGTCACACAAATTGCTATGCATTTAATTAATATAAAAGACTTGGATAATGAAAAAATTCATCGCTCGTATTATAAATTAAGAATGCATCAATCAAACAATTTGGAAGTTACATTTAATTTTTTAACTTATTTGAAGTAATAAATTAAATTTAAGGCAATTTCATAAAATAGACCTTAGTTTACATTTTATAAAATATGTTACAAGCTACGTACATTTGTATTATAGCAGATATCATTCAATTGCCAACTACATGTACTCATGTATGTTTTTCTTAGTCCAACTCCAACGTGTACCAATTAATTAATACACGATAAAGGACATGCATTTATTATTAACTAATTGATTTTGTACTATTAAACAGACAAATGTGGTGACCTACTCTAGAGTAAATAGCTGCCCTTGTTTTCTATATAATATTATTCAACAATTGTTGCCTTGCTAGCTATATATGTCTGTTATGTTGGAGGGTTAATTAATGCCAAGTATATATTTACTAGTTAAATTTATTTTTACCGATTGATTAGACTGTTAACTTCTTTTTTTTTTTTTTTTCAAGAAAAAAACCAAAAAACGTGACTACTTTACGGACACACTAATATATTTTTCATAAATTATTAAAAATTATTGAATATATTCAAAAAAATCTATCTCAAACGGATGTGATGATTTAATAATTCACATTAATAAATTAACAATTTTACAAAAAAAAAAAAAAAATTTGTATTTTTAAGACTCAGAATTTCTGACCATTCATTCAAAATGTCACCCATATCTCTCATATTTAACAAATTTTATTTTCCCACTCGACCTTCGGAAGGTATGTTACCTTTTGAGTATGTGTTATTTGACTAACTACGTCTAAAAAGTTCAGCCCATATGACTCAATTACGAAAAAAAACATAGAAAAGTAAGTGCTATATATATGTCTCCATGAATTAATTCTTATATATATGTCGGTCCTTATTCCTTAAAGAAATTAAATCTCTATGATTTACATACAAAATGTATGAATGGGTATAGCCATAGACATTTTCCAAAATGGCGGAAAATTTGTACATATGACATATTTTTTTTTAGATTACATTTATATCAGAAGTGAGGGCCTGGAGTCGGCGAATTTGGTGATACAATTGGTGCATCCAATCCGGTATTAATTCAGCAGCTGGTTTTGTATTAACTGCACATACTGAAAATGAAATGCCGGGTCAGACATGGAGATTTTATTTCCTTCTCTCTCCGCCCCCCCGTCTAATCTTAAAAACTTTAAACCACTTCTAAGTTCTGACATAAATGCTGGTGCTTAGACCAATGGACCTATTAGAACTTTGATACTGTTGACTCGTTTAGTTTTAATAGAAGCGTTTTGAAATAAAATGGTTTAATTAAAAAGGTTTAAAAAAAAATATTAAAGTATTTGATATATATTTTTAAAAATAATTTAAAGTGATACTTTAATAATTAATTTGAGAATAAGTTTTTATTAAAAGTGATTGATTTGAAATTAAGTTATTTAATTAAAATTAATTTTAAAAAAAATATTTAATTACTTGAATATAGAATTGTTAAAAATAATTTATAATGACACTTTGATAAATTAATTCATAATATATACGAGCATAAAACTTCAAACTTTCCAAAAAAATATTCAAACATTTCAAAAATAGATATTTTTCAAAAATTTTTAAAAATAGAAATTTCTCAAAAATTTTCAATTTTTTTTTTTTAAATTTTCAAAAGAATAGAAGTTTTTTTAAACATTCAAAAAAATATAAATATTTTCAAACTTTTCTAATCCTTCCAAAAATAGAAATATTTTCAAACTTTCTAAAAATTGAATTTTTTTCAAAGTTTCAAAAAATAAATATTTCTCAATACTTTCCAAAAATATAAATATTTACAAACTTTCTAAAAATAAATTTTTTTTTCAAACATTCAAATAATAAAAATTACCACAATTTTCATAATTTTTTTTAAACTTTCCACAAATAATGTTTTTTTTTTTTTTTTGCAAAATTTCCTAATATAATTTATTTATCCAAACTTTTTTTAAAAATAGAAATTTTCCAATTTTTCCAAAAATAAAAATTTCTTAAAACCTTACAAAACTAGAATTTTTTCAAACATTCTAAAAATAAACTTTTTTTTTTTTTAAATTATCCAAAAAATATATATATATTTTTTTCAAAGTTTCAAAAAATAGTTTTCCAAACTTTTCTTAAAGAAATTTTTTCCCACAAAATTAGAAATTTCTCAATAGAGAAAATTTACAAACTTTTCTTAAATCCAAATTTTCCAAAAATAGAGATTCTATGAGGTGAAAAGAGACTTTTTTTTTTGCTAAATAGGTGAAAAGAGACTTATAATTTAACATATATGTGATTCCATTTATAAAATGCGTAAAACAATGCGACAACAGGGCAAAAAAAAAAAAGAAGCATGGCTTCACTAAAAGCTTATTTTATGTGAAGCGTTTAATATGAGAGGCATTTCCATGTCTGTGATGGGAGTTTTGCATGCGCTATTCAAAATTATAATCCAATTCTAGAATCTGCTCGGATGAAATTTTATTACGCAGCTGTCCGATTAATTCGATTCAAATCAATTATAATTTTAATTATTTTTCTTTCAATTTGAATAAAATAATCTATAATAATATTTTTGAGTTTTAATCATCCTATTTCATTTTTTTAGTAGTATTAAGAAGTAACAAAGAGAGACAGATATATATATATATGGTTGATTTGGATTGAGTTTGAATAATGATAAATAGCTTAATATAATTAACCATTTTATTCGTACAAATTATTAAATGAATTCAGTTGTTATTGGTTAGATTAGTGAATAATTTTTTTTAAAAAAAATTAATATAAAATTGACATATTAATAAAATTCATACTCTAAAAAAAAAAAAAAAATTATTCTTTTTAAGAAAAGCTGCTACGTACACGTACAATTACTATCATAATTAACAAACTTTAAAGAAGAAGGCATTGTATGATAATTATAAAAAGAAGAAGAAAATATCATGAGCTTAAATAAATATATAAAACAAATTAAAAGGAAATTAAATTTATGAGACTATGTTGGTAATAACTTCAAAATTTATAAGCGTGTTTACACATATTAGCATCTAATCGTACCCACCTGGTCAGTTTGGGCCCTCTTAATCGTACCGAATTTTAGAGCACAAAAATATCCTAATATTATAATTTATATTAATTATATAAATAGTATTAAAAATATATAAATTTATATTCATATTAATTATAATATAATAATACGTGATTAAATAATTTTATAAATAAAAAAATTAATTATTTTTCAAGAATATTTAACTACATATCACACTATAATTATTATAAATATAAATTTAAATATAATTTTATACCACACTATAAAAAAAATGAGAAAATAACAAAACTAGCGTTTTTTGAAACTTGTAATAATAAAACTAGCACCTTTTGTGTTTAAATTTATATTTTTACAATTAAAAAAATGATTAATATGTTATTTTTTTTTAAATACTCATTTAATTAAAATTGAACGACGAAAATTTAGACTTGTTCACGTTCAAATTTAATGTTCAATATTATTAAAAGAGTTAATTTTATTACTATAAATTTAAGAGATGTTATTTTTGGTAAATTTTGAAAGATGTTATACGATAGACTTGTATATATAATACCGCATTGGTAATAATAATCATCATTAAAATAGGCATGTATTCAAAACCAAAGTACTAGCCATTTATGAATTAGTAATTAAAACAGAGAGAGAATGAAGTGTTATAACTGAGTTTTTAATATATATGATCAAGGTCCAACTTAGGAGTCTTATCGTTTTTATTATTTGCATTCATTAATCATTAATTACGTACCATGACATATATATATATATATCGGAGTCAATAGATGATAATAATTGAGGCATCTAATAATGGTATGAGGCATCTAAATTTCTTCAGTAGTGAAATTAAGACTGAGTTTCCTCTTTAGTATTGTTCAGTATATATATATATAAAAGGGAAGAATTAAAGCAATAATATATGTAGATTTGATTGGGAATATAGTACACTATTTAATTTGTTGGGGGAGTCAAGAGCTAGCCTATATGTAGTTTGGAGCTGCGCAAGGGTTTTGGTATTAGGCCTCATCATTTTAATTACATGTAATGACAAGAATGTAATGCTCGCTTTTAGTTATCCAAAGTTTTTTTTCCTTCTCCTTGTCAACTAAAGTTACTCTTATTTTCTTTTTAGGTGCTCGATGTGTTTCATAACATAATTAGTAGGTAGGATTTGAGTACGTGGAATAGGTTGACACTATCAAGAAATTTTATGGAATTTGTTTTAGTTACTAACAGCATTCATTAAAAATTACTTTAAATAGATAATATATTTTTGTATTAAAATAATACGATAAATAATTTTACGCTACATATATCACGATATTATTTATGAAGTTTTTTTTATTAATTTTCTTTCAAATATTATTTTTAGTGCGATATTTAATATTGTGAACTAAAGACGAGAAAAAGATATTATAATTTTGATATTATTTTAGTTCAAAAATTGCACTAATAGAGTACAAAAATTGTAATAAATTAAAATTTTGGATCGAAGATAGTTAAAAAATGTATTTAATGCACTATTTTAAATAAATTTAATCCTATTTTATTGAATTCTATTGAAGAATAAAAAATTTAAAAAAAAAAATTCGCTTTTTATTTGGGAAAATAAGGACATGCATGATTTGCTTTATTTTTGCCAGGAGAAATATTTTGCATTTAATTTTATGTATAAACATTATCTCAAAAACTTTAGTTATAAACATGTATTGATAAGTAACGATTTCTATTTCATGGACTAGTCTTAAATTACGGCCATGTATTGCTCAAAATTTAAGGTTAAAAAAATAAAGTTGATTCAAGTAAGAGTAAATATTTCCCCTTTTGATCAATTTAAAAGAAAATGACTTAGTGGTAAGCCACCCCACCCTCCTAACTCCTAAGTGGATGGTAATGTTATAATATTTGAAATCGCTATATATATATTTTTTTTTATATAACTTAACCGATAATTATTACTTTTATTGAAATAAAATCTATACATATTAAAAGCTAAAGCATGACACAAGCTCTTCTTTCTTTTTTTTTTTCAAAAAAAAAAAATTCATCAAAAGAGAGGGCTACTGTCTATTGGACATTAATGACATACCTTCCTTGAATCAACTAAAATATATGGCCTAATTTAAATCAGTGTACCCACTTTAGGTTAACAGGCACAATAATTTAATAATTCATATTAAAGATTTGCAGTTCAGCAATAAGACTTGATAGTCCACCAAAAGTCATACATACATATCGCATCGCATGTAGTGAGTTTGATTTTTCAACTCATCTATCCTAAACTATTAATGACACAAGCTATTATAGTCATATTAATGGCGTAGTTTTCATAATCCACTATAGTAAGGCAAATTAGTATCTTAATCAAAAGAAATTTGATGACATATAATGTTATTACGCGCTCTTCAAATTCACCAAAATTCATTAACAAATTGGACGTATTAATTTGAGTGTCTTTAAAAAAAAAAAAAAATCAAAGAGACATAGTTTTGAAAAAACGCACTAATATTACTACTATGTTTTTTCAATAATATCTTTGGTCCTTTGAAAACATCCAATCAAATTGGAACCATACAAAGAATGTCAAAAGCTTTTGGCACATTATTTCAATAGTCTGGTGGTAAGGTAAGGTTGGTGCAACATATTCATTTCACAATTCCTAAATAACCATTTGGCAAAAATGAGATCAATTTTTATTATATCTTAGATACATAACTAGAAAATCATCCTCATGAGTGCCACATAGGTTTTGGCATTGAATATGTACCTGAGTTTGTGTTTTAAATAGTATACATAAGTAATATATATAATTAAATAATATATTATTTTTAACATTTATTTTTGTATAAGGTCTACATAAATTTAATATTTTCATATTTATAAATTAACATGCTATTTAGAAGTTAGATTGAATATATATATATATATATATATATATATATGTTATTTTGAACTTCAAATCCATATTGTACAGAACTGGTGTTGCATTTCCATGGTGAAGTTAATGGCCTGACCAAATCTTGTCGGGTTAATAAAATTTTGTAAAAACTTGTTCTTCAATGCCATAACTATGAGAAACAGCTGTAAATTATTACTAGGGGCTAGTGATTTCTCTTGCATTTCGTAGAAACTGAGTTGCCGAGTAACTCTTAGTGATCTCGTTGTTATGTGAACCCGACCAAACGCCAGTTAAGCGCGAGTTCTTGAATTTAATGCAATGATTGACTCGTCCTTAATCTCAACACGTTCAATTATATTTTTATCCATCACTAATTGTTTTAAATAAGAAACGTATTGTATTAATTCTCGCATAAATTAAATGGAGTTAAACCGGCCAATAAAAGAACATATTTTATATTTTATATTTAATTTGCTTTGACTTTTAATTCAAACAAGCCCAATTGTTGACTCTAATCATTGTTGAATATATAAATATCGTTTTTTTTTTTTGGCACTTAAATATTATCCAACATATGAAGATGAAGAGCAGGGAAATAAAATAAGTACAAATAAGAAAGAAAAAAAAATTCTATCTTGAAATTAACCCATTTTCTCTCCAATGTAATTGTGGAAAAAGTGAGGTCCCACATCGTTGTCACAAGGAAAAGTGAAGATTAGCCAACTATTTCAACTAAAGATAATTGGTTGATAAATAAGGATTTATTTTTTATAAATTAATTATATTTTGCTACCTTATTCGAGATGTTATCTTTAATTGAGATAAAATCTCATAAACTCTTTCCATATCACTTAAATTGGGTTATCTGCACAATAATTTTATTTTTTTAAGTGAGAAATTCACACATAATTTACCAGTCACAATTATATTGTATAGTATTTATAAATATTTGTGTTAATAATAGTAAAAAATAACAGATGGAATGAAGTATATGACCTCATAAAATATAAAGAAATTTGTTTTCTCCCATTGTGGGAAAAAACAAATCCTAGCGCCTCTTTATTCTCTTTCACATGTTGAATTATAAATCCCCCCGGCGGTACTTTTTTCTCTCATTTTTCTCGCTATAACTCTTATTCCTTTTTATAGTAAGAGTGATTATTTCTAATTTAATATGTAAAACTACTTATGATAATAAAAATGTATTTTTTGAGAAACACTTGTGACCTAGTTTTAAATCTAAATTTACTGTAATGTTTTACTAATTTTCGTTGATGGTGCCCGACTATATTATCGTTGGCTTTTGTGGTGTAAACGGATGTGACAAATAATATTACTGCTAGCTTGCTAATATAATTCGATAAAGAAAATTCTATATATTTTAAAATTAAGATAAATCTCAAATTTAACACAATAATATTGTTAGTAAGTATTTAAGGTTACATAATTATATTTAATACAAAATTGTTATTTTAGTAATAATTGTGATATATTTATTATATATAATATTATTAGTAATCGATCCATTGACAAAATTATTTTTTAATCGGTCAATGTATGTCATCACAAGTCAGGTACTATAAAAATGTGATATCTTAATTTGCATATAAATAATATAATATAAATGTAAATTTTATCTTTCATTGTTAAGAACTTCAAACTAAATTCAAAATTTTATAGGTTTATGTTTCAAATCAATGAAACTTTTTTATAAACCAAAAGTGATATTATTTCTAGCTTTTTACTAAGATTAGATATATAAGTGTTGTAAATTGTTGTTTAAGTTGTAATTGAAAAGAGAGAATAATTCGAAAATGATAATAGAGAAGGGTGAAAGAAAGGGAAGGGTTTGTTGTTAAGTCATAATATTTATTGTCCATAATTCTTTTTTCTTTGAATAAAAGAAAGAAAGAAACCGAAATTGTTAATTTGATTACAAATAAGCATATTTTTAAAGTTTAGCAGTACCTCTTTTAAATATGCATCGTTATAGAGCCTTTTATATACATAATTCCGTTTTGATCGAGAAAAAAGGTGCCGACTGTGCAGTACACGGTGTACTTGATCATATCAGAGAACGGGAATACGGAATAGTAATGGAAGTGTAAAGTTAGACATGCTGTGACGTCGTTGGCCCGGCGAAATATTAGAATTATAGCAGTAAAAAAATTCTATATTAATTTTAAATAAATAATTTTTTTTAATAATCTTTACTTTTAATATTTATTTAATTTTTCATTGTTTATTATTATTTTCAAAAATAATATTTAGATAAATTAATATTTTTGTTTCAATTTATTACAATTTTTAAAAATATATGAAAAATAATTTTTTTCTCTTTTCTTTTCATTCCATTGATTTATATTCAAATTTCTTATTTATTTTTATTACGAATTATTAAATGCATACTTAATTTAAAATAATAAAAATATGAATTTTAAATCGTAAATATAAAGTTATAAAAAAAGTAAAACCTTTTTTTATTCCTTTTCCTTAATATTTATGGTGATTTAGATTATTAATTCAAAATTAATAAATAATATTTATACCACTTAATTACAATCACACAAATTAAAAATTATAAATAAAATAAAATAAATATTTTTTAAATAATTATAATACTCACACACTTATAATAAATTAAATTTAAAATATTTTATATATTTAAATAAATTATATATTATTAAGGTAAAAATTAGTTAATAATAAAAGAATATATTAAATTAATTATGATAAAAATTTAATTATATTTTAATATATAAACTAATACATATATAAAGTTACCGTAAAAAAAAGTAGTTTTTAAATAAAAGGAGAGAGGAGAGATGAAAGTCAAACAATCCATTTTCTTTTCTTAAGGCCTGTTTAACCTGTTCATGACTCCAAACTAATTCCCTTCCCTCTTTCGGTCTTTCCTCTCTCTTCTCGTTATCTGTATTCCTTGAAGCTTAGTTTTTCTCCACTTATTCCAAATTTCATTACTTTCAGTTTCCTTTTTCTTTCTTTTTTCTTCTTCCATTGCTAACACTAAAGTTAACACATGTAATCTTCTTTCTTTCTTTCTCAGCTCTTCAAAGTGTCAAAACCTTTCTGATAATTCGTGTCAATTTTCTTTGAGCATTTACTAGTTCTTTTTTGCTGCTTCAATGGAGAATGAATTCTATTCCAGTGCGGGAATCCCACCGCCATTGCACTTCGAATCATCAACTCCAATGTCCACGTGGCAAGCACTCTCCTTCGCCATGGAAATTCAAGCAACCACAGGACTCAATTGCTCTTCAGACCCATCCCCAGATTGCTTTTACAATCCCAATATTGATCATAGCATGAACTTTGATTCAGCTTTAAGTTCAATGGTCTCTTCTCCGGTGGCATCCAATTCCAATATCACACATGAAAACGGTGTAATTCGTGAATTAATCGGAAAGTTAGGTAATATTGGCAATTCCGGTGAGATCTCACCACACTCTCTGCCATTGTTAAGAAATTCCCAAACTGCCCTTGGAAAAACATCTTCAGTTTCTTATATAAATGGTGGAAATAGTAGCAGAAACACTTCTTGTTATAACACTCCATTGAATTCTCCTCCAAAACTAAACTTGCCCATGATGGATCAATTAGTGAAAGATAAGATTTCAAGTATGCCTTTGAATTCCAGTTTAGGAGAGCTCTCAGCTGATCCTGGATTTGTAGAGAGAGCTGCAAAATTTTCTTGCTTCGGAAGTAGGAGTTTCAATGATAGAACTAGCCAATTGGGTTTGAATTCTTCTGAATTACCCAAAAATAGATCTAACCCATTAATGGATAGTGGTAAATTATCAAGAGTTTCAAGCAGTCCTTCTCTTAAAGTACTTGGATCTGAGATGGGTTTGCAGGAAAACAGAACAACAGGGTTAGCTAATTCTCAAGAGGAATCCACAATTTCTGAACAAAACCCAAATTTGAGACCCTCAAATAATAACAATTCCAGGAAAAGAAAAGCAGCTACCAAAGGAAAACCTAAGGAAACCCCAATTTCTTCCCCATCTACCATTGCTTCTACAAAGGTACGAACAATAGTTACAAAACCCAGAACTATCCAATTTTCTTATTTATTTGATTTTGTTTTAATAGAAATGAAATGAAATTCTTCTAATCTTTCAGGTTGCTGAAACTAACTATAATACAAATGCAAAGCGGTGCAAACCAAATGAAGAAAATGGAAATGAAAACGAAACAAATAATAAAACAGAGGAAGATAAAACAAGTCCAAACCCCCCTGAACCTCCCAAGGACTACATTCACGTTAGAGCTAGAAGAGGTCAAGCTACTGATAGCCATAGTCTTGCTGAAAGAGTAAGCACTTTTTATAACTCTTGTTTAATTCTTTCAATTTTCTGAAATAATTTTTTTCTTTATATTTACTTAATTTTTTTTACATAAAATGTGATCAGGTCAGAAGAGAGAAAATAAGTGAAAGAATGAAGCTTCTTCAAGATCTTGTACCTGGTTGTAATAAGGTGAGAAAAACATAATGAATCTGAAGATAAAACATTAATTTTGTTCCTTTTCTTTTACTGAAACTGCCTTTTATTTTCTTCTACTTTTTAGGTCACTGGAAAAGCACTTATGCTTGATGAAATTATAAACTATGTTCAGTCATTACAACGCCAAGTCGAGGTAAATTAAAAAATGAAATATAAATTCCCAAAAAAAAAAAACATTTTCTAAAATTCCAATTCGATTGGTAATTGTATGATGATCTATTTTGCAGTTTCTTTCCATGAAGTTGTCCTCTGTGAATACCAGGCTGGACACCAACATGGACAGTTTAATGTCAAAAGATGTATGTTTTTATTTTAGTCTCCTCAAGAAAATGACTTTGTTCTGCTAAAAGTTTCCGTTGGGCTTTTTGAATTTTTAATCCCTAATTTGGTGGTTTGTTTTCTTTCAGATGTTTCAACCAAACAATACTTTACCACACCCAATATTTCCATTAGATTCCTCGGCACAAGCCATTTACGGGCACCAGACCCAGCAAAATCAACAACTGCATAGCAACATTTCAAATGGGCCTGTAAACTATTACTCTGTGGACCCTTTGGACTCTGTACTTGTCCAATTACCCTCACTCCATGGATTTTCTGATTCCGTTTCTCAGGTAGTTAAGTTTCCCTTCAAAATTTCATAGGAAAAAAAAATTAAGTTAATTAATTGTATGTTTCACATTTTCAGTATCCAACATTTGGAGAAGATGATTTGCAAACCTTAGTTCAGATGGGTTTTGGCCAAAATCTTAACAGAGAATCAGCACTGCAATCTCAGAACCTCCAAGGTAAAAAAGAAGATAAATGTTATATTATTGTTTTAGTGTTTGGAATAATAATGATTATTGGTTAATGCAGGTTCAAATCAAATATCTGACATGAAAAGTGAACTATGATCAAGTGATCAAGGTCCTTCCCTCCTATCTAAGACAAACATTGGCTGCTGTAAATACAAGATTAATTTGGACCGTCCGATGTAAAGAACTAAGCTTTTTTATCATCTGCTTGGTACTAAGCCAATCAATTATCTTTTAGGTTTTATGGATGAAAATCATTTTTTTTTTTTTTTGGGGTGTAATCATTTCAATCTTTTTTACCCATTTGGTTATAATTTTGTTGTCTATTTTTTTGGGCTATTACAATTTATAATTATTATTTGTAAAATCTCAGCTCAAATTCTGTATCTTTGTTCTTGGTGCACAGCATATATGGTCTTTAATTAAAGCACCACTTGTAACTTGTAAGTTACATCACTTAAGTACTAATTAGAACAATAGCTTACTTTTCTACTACCTTTCATTATCATAATCTCATCGTACTTATTGCTTAATATTTCATGAATCTTTTGTCTCTTAAATGAAATATCTTTTGGCGTCTTATCAATTGGAAAAGTGATAAATGATTTAATGACTATGATCTTTGGATTTGGTTTTTTCTTTGTGTTGTAAACAGCTGTATTAGTGGGGTTCTGCTATTTATAAAGTCTATATTTGAATGATTATGACAATTAGGTAATTAAAATTTATCTTTAAGCTGGGGTCAACCCATAATCTCTTGCATATTTTTGGTTCCTCTTACTTTCAAAGATTAACCAAAAACAGAGTTGTGTTTTATCTTTTCATTACCAACGTGTAAAGGTAAAAACGAAGTTTGAACCACTCCTGTAAGAAAAGTGTTTTTATTTTATTTTCTTTTTTAACAATAGAAAACCTTACTAAGAGATATGTCTCATCTTAAATCATTGAAAATTTTGAGAAGATAATATGCTAACGACATGACTGTAATTCAATTTGACATGGAGGCCAAAATTCAAACAAAACAGCAGTACATTCTCACATACAGGGGAATTGCCAACTCCTGTAAGAAAAGTTGTTATTGTGTTTTTAATAACATACAATGACTCTATCAAAAAAAAACATACAATGACATCAAAAGAATCCCAGGCCGGCATCGGTGAGATTATGACTATGCCCAATGAATCAATTAACGACTTTTTTTTTTTATATATATATATAAAAATTATAATCTCACCTAATATTGAATTAAGTAGAAATTAAAAAGAAAAAAGGTTTAATATATATATAGAGTGGAGTTCAGGTTTGGAAAGATACCCATTAAAAGTTTAAAATAGATAAAAATAGTTTTTTATGAGAGATGGTGTGGTGGTTAGTAAAAATCCAGTTTTTTGGGTTCTGCAAAAGATTTATGAATTGTAGCTTTAGTAAATTATTATATTCAGAAGTCTATTATTTGCCCGCAGGGTAAGTGTAATAATATTAATTAACAATGGAAGAAAGAAAGATGCTTTGAATGTGGTGAGTAAAGAAGAGTTACAAAAACATCTAATATAATATTATTTTAATCAAAATGATTAGGCAAATAAAAGAAGGTTATAGAGCAATTTTATTGTGACAGTTCTGTCTCCATTAAGTATTTAAATGAACCAATCATATTGATACTGAATTCTTTTGTTATCTTCTTTCCTTCTAATTATAATTCTTTGGCTTTTCTGCTTATAATATTCTTTCGAATCTGATAAAATTTCTGTATGACAGACACAATTGGAAAACACAGAACCTTAGACAAACAATGTCCTTTGTGCAGTCTAGACTTGGCTGGTATCCAATTAAGTTTCTCTTTTACTAGACAGCATTTCACATTACTGCAAACTCTTAGATTTTTGTGCGTATGATTACTCTTAGATTTTTGTGGGTATGATTACTCCTGATTTTTTTTTTTAAATAAATAAATTTTCTAGTTAAATTCCCTCACTCTAAAACATTTTTTTATTTATTGAAAAAAAAAAAAAAAATCATTTGATTAAAAATAATAGTCTATCTGTGTATGCCATGGTATTTCTTAATTTTAAGCCAGCTAATTATCGTAAAAAGGATAGTGAGGGTCAATTGTCAAAATCAAACCTTGAAATACAAGGGCAAAGAACTTTCTCACTGCCTTCATTTTCATTTTCTTTTGCGCATAAAAAATTATATTTAGTTAATTTATACCATCAGGGTTGGTAGTGCACTAGCTATTTCACCAAGCTGTCACTGTTACATCTCTCATTTTTCTCTTGTGAGAGAAAGCTTATTAATTTATTAAGACTTTTTAAACTTGGGTTGGTGCTTTTGCTTTTGTAAGGAAGGATAATACCATAAGCATCATTCCTTTCACCAACCTGACATTATTTCATGCTCTCCAACTGTATAAGCGTGTTTTACCAGTTTTTCTACATTAATTTCAAAGGATCTTATATTTTATTACTTTAAAAAACAATTCACATAATAACATTGCATCAATCCCATTTTTTGATATATATATATATATATATTTTAATCAGTGCATATGATCTTATATTTTATTAACTATTTAAATTATGAAAAAGATGTAGTTAATTTAATAATTTAACAATAAAATTCACCCGCCTCTTATGTTAAAGAGGAGTCGAACTCGACTATATTCATATTTTTACTTTTGTAAACTTACAATGGAGCTTGTTAATAACTTGTTGAATCATATATACCACTTTAATTTCAAGTGTTATACGCACAGTCTAAGGATATACGCGTACGGTACAATTTATGTCTTTGTAAGGTGAAGTGCTACAAATTGGTTTGGTTGAGATAATATTCTTCATAATCTTCTGTTAAACTTAATATATAATCATAATACAAACATGTAAACCTGAATCTTCATTTATTTTGAGAGGTATGGTTTTTTTCTCTTTCTTTTCCGTTATCTTCTTTGAGAGATATAGTATAATTAATGCATGATTATTGTATAAAAGAATTATACACTGAGTAATTATAAATGATTTGAGGTTATAAATGGAAAACAATAATGTTAAAATTAAATCAAGTATCTATCATTATTTGATTTGTCTATGTTCAACAGAAAAAATAAATAAATAAATAGTATAATCAAATAAACTTTTATTAAATAGGACGTATTAATATAAGATATTTATATTATTATTAAATAATATAAATATTAATTAATACGGTTTATTTATTAAAATATCATTCACTCATTTTCTTATAAATAACGCCTTACAACTAAAAATTATGCTTAATCTTATACTCAAACTTTTTAAATTTCTCTCTAAACTTAAAATTTGTGTTTATATATATTTTAAGCATCAGAGAGAATATAACACTCTACAATATCATTCCTTCTACCATAAAGGAAAATTAAGGCTTGATAAAAAATTGATCATATATATATATATATTGTAGGAATGAAATTTAGTCCTGTGATAATAATTATAAATTTGGATTTAAGTGAATTTAAAGTTTAAAAATTTATAATTTTATTTTAAAGACTCTAATTAATTATTATAGTTATAATTAATAGAAATTAATTGGGTGAGATAGTAAGAAATATAGTTAGAATTCTTATAGATATAAGATTTTAATGAAAATTATATTTTAATTATAAAACACTAACTTAAATTATTAAAAGGATTTCAAACAAATGCATTTAGAAAAATAAAATAATTATCCTGTAGATAGTGATCAAATATGTTTAACTTAACAAATACTAAATTAATATTAGAATGTATACGATAAAAAAAAAAATTAGAACAATTTAGCCAAACAACAATACAATTGTGTTTTTTATTTTTTATTTAAAAAAAAAAAAATTTAAAGCACCAGCCAAACACCTTATTATACTTGAAAATTATAATATAAAAAAACTGTTTTTAAGTAATAATTTGAAAACAATTTTTAAATTAAACAACCAAACAAGCTCTAAACTTCTTACTAGATCAACTAGTATAACAGTGAGGGACAGATTACATGTTATAACAATTGCAATTGAAGTTTGAATTTTCATTCTTGTATATTATAAAAAGAGAATATTTTTTTTACTAGACAACATACAAATAATGATTAACTTTATAAGCTCTCTCTCAAATGGACAAAACATTGATAAATAATAATAATAATTAAAAGTTTATTTTAAACTATAAACGACAAACAAACGCACATAAGAGTGAAAATGAAATTCAATTCTATCATACATTCCGTAAGTTAACATACTTTTAGAAGTATGGGACACTAAAAAAAATAATTCTTAAACTCCTATTTATTTATATAAAACATCGTTTCCAACAATTTATGTGTGCGCTTTTTATTACCCTCAATAAATTTATTAGTACAATTAGTGTGTACGAGAAAATAAATGTCCGATTAAAAATATATATAATAAAATAATTTATAAATAATATAAGTATTTTTATTAATTAAATTAACATTCATTGAATTAATCTTTTAAGATTATAATGTTCATAATTCTTAAAAACTTTCACTTATAATATAATATCATATTAAAAAGAATGAGAACCTATAGAAATTAAAATTACATAATTTTTTAGTAGACAAATAAGTATATTTATATATTACGCAATTAAATAAAATAAATTTGTATTTAGTATCTTTTATTGTAAAATAAAATTATCTATTTTGATATTAGCTATTATTATTTATATAATTTTATGTTATATTAGTTATTTACTCTAAATTGTGAGTGATTTGCATAAATAGCTTATATTTTGATTAAATGTTAACTTTTTCAAAACTAGCAATAATAAGATCAAAATTGTGTATTTTAGTTATATCAAAATTAGATAAATTATAGAAATATCATTTCACTCTAATTCATATTTGTTATATTGCATAGTATGTAAACTATGTTACATATTCATGTTTGCATAGTATGTAAATAGTATACATAGTATGTAAACAGTTTGCATACCTGTTTACATAGTATATAACACAATTTACACAGTATGTAAACAATTTATATACTTGTTTATGTTTACATACCTGTATGTATACTCTGTTTTGCCTAACAAAAACAGAGTATCTCAATTTATCTCACCATATGCTCCATATATGCATTCCTCTCCACCATATCTGAAAGCTTTTGTAATCTCTCCTTTAACTCTTTGCTCTAAAACACATTTATAGTATTTCTTCCAATTACTTAAACACTTTGGTATTGTAGAATCAAGCTCTGCATTTTTTTCAACGTGAGTATAGAAACATTATGTTCTTTCTCAATAATAAAGAGGTAAATGTAGAAGATACTACCATTACATGGGCATAGTATATTTGGAAGATCCCAACCACTTATTAACCTACCAATAGAAAATGCATTTAGTTATCATGAAAACAGGAACATTATTTACTAATAATGAGAAGTTTAATATATTATACAAATAAATAAGAGCAAAGAATAACACAACATACATAAAAGGAAAATTTATATACACATGTATATAAAAGAAACCTTGAGCAATCAAAGGACTTAATCATTTCCTTGTATTCACATTCATACGATCACATTCCAAATTGATGGATGCCTCTTTTTCTCATGAATGTGCACCTTCTCTCCTTTATTTCACACACTTAACACGATATGCAAACCACAAATGTATGCCTATCCAATTTTTGACACAATAAACTCACCAAAAAAATACAGTATATTTTATCATGCCAAATAAGATTTATTAGCTACATGGACAGTAGCTTAATCAAAAAAGGTAAAGAAAAATTCGTTCAAAACATCCATCTACTTCATATGTTGCTTTAATCTTTTATATTCTTCTTTATGCTCCCTCCTATAAGAAATCTAGAAAGAATCTATTTTGATTTTATTTCCGTGTGAGAGTAGAGAAGAAAACTGCTTAAAAGGGTTAAACTGACAGAAGAATAAAATAATAATCTCATATATTATAAAACGGTACTGTAGAACGATAAATAAAAAATTACCCTTTTAACCCAAAATTGGTATATTTGGGTCATGAATTCCAAATTGTCATCCCATGGTTGGAAATTTTGAGCAAGGGGTCTACTATGAGTAGGCCCAAAGTCGAAAATATTGGACAGAGCCCATTGACATGCTTTGGATCGACTCATTTGTATTAACAAAATAAAATAGAAATAGTTGAAAACGAAAACGAAAACGAAAGCAAAGACGTAGGCAATAGCCCGCTAAATTTTGTTAAGAGTCTAATTAGCAGAATCGCCCTCTCCACTTCCTTCTCCGAATCACGCCCACCACACACAAATAGAAAGAGAGAGAAACAACACAGACACACACTCTCATCTCAAGATTGACTACCTAAAAAGCAACCAACATACACAATTAGATGGAGACAATGTTCAAATCTATCTGAAAATACACTCGATACATTATAATACAACCAACATTTTTTGTCCATGACTCGAGGTCCGAACTACGAGTTTCAGGAATGGTGGAACAATCAACGACACAAAAACAACGACGATTATACCACCACCTCCTCCACTAACACCAATACAAGGAACATTAATAACAATTACGACAATAGCTTCAGCGTCGAGATCCGAAGCCCAAACAAGAACAAATCGGATCGGCCCTTCGACAAAGATCATTCTCGTTCCGTCCGACAGCTCTCCTGGGTTTGCCTTCTCAAATTTCAATATATCTTTGTCTCTTTTGCTTCCATTGTCAACGGTCTCCTTTCTATTCTTCGCATCGCGAATCGGAGAATTGCCTCTCCCGATTTTTCTGTCGATTCGTCTTCGTCTCGGCTATATCGCGTAATCAAAGGATTTCTGATTGTGGTATTGTTGTTGTTGGGTTTTGAGCTCGTTGCTTATTTCAATGGCTGGCATTTTAACCCGCCTTCGGTTAATTCTGCTAATGTGTTGGGTTTTTTGGAGGTGCTCTATGCCAATTGGCTCAAGATTCGGGCCAATTACTTGGCCCCACCATTGCAGAGCTTGACCAATATCTGTATTGTGCTGTTTTTCGTGCAGTCCGTGGATCGGATAGTTTTGGTGCTCGGGTGTTTCTGGATCAAGCTTTGTAGGATTAAACCAAAACCGGTTATGGAGTACAAGAGTGGTCCGTCGTTGGAGGATAGTGTGGAGAATTATCCAATGGTGTTGGTGCAAATACCTATGTGCAATGAGAGGGAGGTAAGAACTAAGAAGATTTCGGTTTCGCATCCTCAAGACATCATATTAATTTTATTTGATCATTTGCCATTTCTAGCAAGTTAAGGATTATTCAAATTTGCTACTTAAAAATAGACCTAATTTATGATTTGTGCTGACCCTTGGGGAATAGGTTTTGGGACAATAAGGATGCATTTGATTTATTGGCGCGTAAAATTTTCATTTTAGATTTTTTTAAGTATTCTGCATTGAAATTATTTTAGTTGCGCCTCTTTCATGTTCTGGAATTTGGTAGGGGTCAAGAGGCATACTTTACAGTTCATAAGCATTAGACAAAAGTGTTTTTTCATCTTCCTACATTTGAGTGTCACCATATTACCCCTCACCCTCTCTGATGTTGTACCGCAGAGAAAAACACAAATGTGATTAGGTACCATTTGTTTTGTGCATGACATTGGGTTCAAAGCAAAAACAACACTGAGATGAACATAAAATGCAAGTAGTCCTGTCACTTCTTAGCAGCGAGCAGTGCCCGTTTACAGCAACTAAACTGTTGAATATCTGATTAGTCATCTTCTCTGACTATGAATATATGTCGCTTTACATAATTTCTATTTCCCCTTCTGATGCTAACGTGATCAGCTGCCAACTTTTATGTTGACCTGCTCCCTGTATAGTAAGAAATAGAATTCATACTTTAATTGCATTGCCACACAGGTTTACCACCAATCAATTGCAGCAGCATGTGTCCAGGACTGGCCAAAGGAAAGAATACTTATACAGGTTCTAGATGATTCTGATGAATTAGATACTCAACTCCTTATCAAGGCAGAAGTACATAAATGGCAACAGCGTGGTGTTCGCATATTGTACAGGCATCGTCTTATACGAACAGGCTATAAAGCAGGGAATCTCAAGTCTGCCATGGGCTGTGATTATGTGAAAGATTATGAGTTTGTTGCTATTTTTGATGCAGATTTTCAACCTGGACCAGATTTTTTAAAGAAAACTATTCCTTATTTCAAGGTTAGATGAGTATTTCCATAACTCTATCCATGCGAACAAGCTTGAGTAATTTAAGATCAAAACAGCTGATGAGGAGGAGCAAAAGAATCATAACATGCTATGTGCTTATTTTCATATATATGTTCACATGCATATATACTTGAAGTGCTAATTAAAAGATTATATTCTCTAACTTAAATAAAGTCTTGATAAATTCCTTTTGGAATATTTATAATTGGCCCTCAAACTTTAACTAAATTTACAGGTTTTTTAACTTTTAAAACATACTATTTGATTATCAAACTTTTAAATCTTTTCACACAGGTCTCTAAACTTTTAAATCATACAATTTAGTCTTAAACTTTTAAAACTTTACACAGCCAAGTTAGAACCTATGTGTGATTTTTTTAAAATTTGGAAAAAAATTATAAGATTTAAAAGTTTAGAAACATATGTGTAAAAATTTTAAATTTGGGAAATAAATTGCAGGATGTAAAGGTTTATGGCCTTATGTGTGAATTTGCTCAAAATTTGGGGCTAATGAAATAGTTAAGCCTTTATCATTATAATTTTTTTTTGTCACTGTGGAAATGATTTTTGTCTCTTCTGAAATAGTTAAGCCTTTATCATTACAAATTTATTTTTCAATATGAAAATGATTTTTGTCTCTTGTTCAGTTATGCGACTATACTTGCTCAATCTACCGCTTTGCTCTTATTACGTTTATAATTTTCAAGAACTTATATTCAAAGTAAACAAGTAATTTAGATTCAGTTAGTTTTTGCTGATGTACAATTATTTGTTTATCTGACTAACGTAGGCTTTTAACATTAATTTTCTTGAAGGGGAATGATGATGTAGCACTGGTGCAAACAAGGTGGGCTTTTGTAAACAAGGATGAGAACTTGCTCACTAGACTGCAGAACATTAACTTGTCTTTTCACTTCGAGGTTGAACAACAGGTGAATGGTATATTTATCAACTTTTTTGGTTTTAATGGTACTGCTGGTGTATGGAGAATTAAGGCCCTTGAGGAATCTGGAGGCTGGTTAGAACGTACAACTGTTGAAGACATGGATATTGCTGTACGTGCACATCTATGTGGATGGAAGTTCATTTATTTGAATGATGTTGAGGTGTGTTTTTTCCCTCATTCACATC
The DNA here is from genome assembly GCA_029378325.1 of Elaeagnus macrophylla. Classification (NCBI taxonomy): domain Eukaryota; kingdom Viridiplantae; phylum Streptophyta; class Magnoliopsida; order Rosales; family Elaeagnaceae; genus Elaeagnus; species Elaeagnus macrophylla. The sequence goes on along the minus strand of CM055649.1, from coordinate 22,270,328 downwards.
CTTTCTTCCTACCGGGTCAGTGTTGGTCAGTTTGCTGACTCGTGCTTTGCAGTGCCTTTGTGAACTTCCAGAGTCTTATGAAGCTTACAAGAAACAGCAACATCGATGGCATTCTGGTCCTATGCAGTTGTTCCGATTGTGTTTTTGTGATGTACTCCGCTCCAAGGTATGGAAGTGGTTTTTCTTAGTTCTTTGTTTCAGAAGGCATTGAATTTTTTTGGTAAATACTTTATAGTTATCATCGCTTGGCCTAAAAAAAAAGCTTTCGAATTCCTAAAAAGCTAACAAGTTGACAATCTTTGACATTAAGTTAAATATAATCTGTGGTTTAGCAATCCAAAAAAAAAAAAATTGACAATCTCTGACATATTCACACGGGGAATAATACATTTGTATGAGCTTAAATGTTGAGGTGAAAATTTATGACACAATACAATATTGATACGACCTACTATGCAACTTGTTTATTAAATGGGTGGACAAGATTCACATGAATTGCCACTACTAATTAGTTACAACAAAAAAAGACTCTGAGACGTTTCCTTTCCCTTCTTTGTTTAAACTTGTAATAAATTCTCATGCACTAATACTTTTTTTCCCTCGAGTCTCAGATGAGCTTGGCCAAGAAAGCAAATTTGATATTTCTCTTCTTCCTTCTAAGGAAGCTTATCTTGCCATTTTATTCTTTCACTCTCTTCTGTATCATTCTTCCATTGACCATGTTTCTACCAGAAGCTCAGCTACCGGTATGGGTTGTTTGTTATCTTCCTGGAATCATGTCTATCTTGAATATCCTTCCAGCACCACGGTCCTTCCCATTTATAGTTCCCTATCTTCTCTTTGAGAACACCATGTCTGTGACCAAGTTTAATGCCATGATATTAGGCTTGTTTCGGCTTGGAAGCTCTTACGAGTGGATAGTGACAAAGAAATTGGGGAGATCATCAGAGGTAGATCTAGTTGCTTTTGAAAGGGAGTCTGCGACTTTGATAGATACAGCTATTCTTACCAGGTCGTCCTCAGATTCAGGCCTTAAAGAGCTTAGCAAACTAGTGACACCTAAGAAAACTGGGAAACCCAAAAGAAACCGCTTATATAGGAAGGAACTTGCTCTTTCTTTTATATTGTTAAGTGCTTCAGTAAGAAGTTTGTTGTCTGCCCAAGGAGTTCACTTCTATTTTCTGCTATTTCAAGGTATCAGTTTTCTAGTTGTAGGTCTTGATTTAATTGGAGAGCAGGTTAGTTGACAGCTTGTTGGTTGCTGTTATGAGTTGTGTCAAAAGCTATTGGCTGAAGTTTGACTTTTGTTTGCAATTACAAGTGATTTCGTAGCCAATCCCAGTATATTGAATGCAGAACCCTAGAGATGCATACCTATTTCTGTGATTGTTGGTTTCCAATTGAAGCAATTCATTTTTTGCTCGACACATATTTGTAATCTAAGTTAAAACACTCTCGGTAAGGCATTGTTGTATCATTATGATTGTGGTAATGTGTCTATTCATTTCAAAGACCTCTAAGGACTAGAAACTTAGTTATTGGGGATGGATTCTTCGATCCTATCCATTTGTTCGTTTGTTTGATTGATTGATGTCATACACATACCTGGAAGTGGCCGACTTTGTTAAATTAGCAAGTTGTTCATTCTTTATTATTCTACGTTATGGCAACTTTTGTATAAAAATATCAGAAGTACTTCGATCAATTTGTTTGTCATATTTTGTTTCTCAAACTTGATTTATCATCCAAACTTATATTTTATGAGAAGTGTATGTCATTTTAAGATCGAGTTAAAAACGGAATAAGCATAATTCAATTACCAACTATATTTTGAAATAGTTTGAGAATTCCTTATATATTTTACTTGAAATCAGTTTGTGGTTTGACTATAAAATGTTCTTTCTATTTTTAGGCCATGCTAACTATTGTTTAATCTTCTTCTTTTTTCTAAATTTTAACTCGGTAATATGAAACGAATTTGAAATTTTTTTTTTTTGTTGAAAAAAAAAAAAGAAACAAAAATAACATATTTTAAAAGAAAAATATTATTTATTATTAAATTAAACCATAATTTTACCTATGACAAAAATTAATTAAATAGATACTATTAAATTTTATGCTATATTTATTATTTAATTTATGTTATAACAATTATTAATTTGTATATAAATTATTATACAAATTATAACTTATTTGAATTAACCTAACATTACTCATTTTAAAACATACAATCTTAAAAATTACGCATTTTTTATTTGACTCATTTTTTATTTTTAAGTAAAATTCAACTCACCATTTCATTGCAGTTGAACTTCCAGTTGAATTAAGATTTTCAATATTGTAATTTTCTAATTTTTTATTTTCTCTTACTTGGAAAAGTGTGCGTTGAGATTTGAGAAGACTTGCGTTCTTTTTCTCAAAAATGTATTGAGTCTTAAATCTCTTCGGTGACTAACGACCTCTATTAATGGATTGATAAAAGTTATAGCATGTCTCGAAACTTTTTAAGTTCCAATTAAATCTCATCTACTAAATCACGAATTAATTGTTAACCCGCCAGAGAAGATATTGTACATACTACATACACGAACGTCTCACATAACAAAAATACTAACGTCTTCAGTATTAAGGAGAAAATTAAACAATAGTCACAGAAGGATATTTTCACATGGAACCCACAGTTTTCGAAAAGAAAAATCAACGTTCCTATATCTATAGAAGAGAAAAAGGCCCGAGAGAATCCACATTTTGAGACCTTATTTGTTAAACAAAATGCTCTGTATGAAACGAATGCAAATCAATGAACATCCACAAATCTCCTATTCAGTAGCAATTCACCACTACATAACCGGTCTATTTCAACATTCTCTAGTCATGGACCACGAAAATCGTAAAAATAAAAACGGATAAAATCAGGAGACATAATTTATTATACAGTTTTTTACACTACTAGTTATCAAAGGTTTAAATTTAGAAGTATAATTTTCTCTACTCCTTATGAATCTCAACCCTCAATATATCATAACGTAAAAAATTCTGTAGTAAATTATGGAAATCCCCCTCCTAATAAAAACAAAGCAGAATAGGAAACCATGAAAACATAGTGTTGCTCTTGCTGTTATGATAAAAAAAATATATAATAAAACATGCTGTCTGTGCGGCTTCGTCTAGGCATTGCTGTCTACACTAATTGGTTCTGCCTTACTCGACCACTGCTTTCTGCAAAAGACAATATGCAGCAACAAGCAGTCAGCCACCAATCAAAAACCAACGTTCGCAACCCAAAATCACCAGCAAGCCTCGGGCCCGGTTAACCAATATTAAGGAGTATTTCATAAAGCAAAGGCAAAGCACTTACATTTGAATCTGCAGACCCTTACTTGGACATCTTGGCAAACATGTTGCCATAAAACTTGGCCTCTTTCTTGTTATATTCCTTCATTTTCTCCTTTAAATTTTTGTACTCAAGTTTTACATCCCTGTTGAAATGTAGCAACAAACAGATGAGTCAAATTGAAAAGGACAAAAGGAGGAAGAAATGAATTTATGGTAGAACAAGCAATATGCAACATCATTTCATAGCACTAAGTGAAAATATAACATCATCAGAGCACAACGAAATTTTCTGGACAAAACACTTGAGGCAAACACAAAGTCAATAAGCCAATGCCTGTTGCTTGGGTCAATTTCCAGAGCCTTCTTGATGTCTAACTCAGCCAAGTCTAAATCAGCCAGCTGGATATATGCCTGAGCTCTTCTATAGAGAGCCTTAACATTTTTACCATCCATGTCTAATACCTGCGTAGAAAAACAACAGCATTCAAAGCCAAACGAAGCAGATAACTTGGCTGATACAGCACAAGAAAAACTTAATTCCAATGTCACCAACCTTAGTGCATAGTTTCTCAGCCTGTTTGTAATCTTTCACCTTCAGTTTGCAAGCAGCATTATTGAGATTGCAAGCAACCTTCAAAGCCTTTGCCTGTTTTTTCTCCTCTTCAAGGAAGGCAGAATCATATTCAATGTACTTCACAGCCTGCATGTTGTAAAACTCAGTAACTACATGGAAAGAAGATTCAATTACACATGAGCTTATTAACACTTAATCTTGGCATTTACCTTCTCATATCTCTTGGAAGCTTTGGCATATTTACCTGCCTTGAAAAATGCATTTCCTTCTTCCTTCTTCTTACCTGCAGCTTCAATTTTCTCAGGGGTGTTCATATCCCAAGACTCCTTCTCCTAAAGGAAACAGTTAAGAAACATAACATATTTGTCCATAAATAAATGCAGGAATGATCTGAAACAAGCATCATTACTTACCTTGATAAAAGACACCAACTCAGCCTCATAGAACACGGTAGAATTAGGAGGTACCACTGCCAGCTCCTCCTGAGACTGGGATGAGCCAAAAGCATAATCTGGCGCTATTGTCAAAAGGGCTACTTCACCCTTCTTCATTGTCAAAATGGCTCTATCAAGCCCTTCAATAACTTGCTCTGCCCAAAGAAAGTAGTCAGCACATGAATGCAAATAATTATAAATAAATAAATAAATAAAGTACATTAGAATCTAGAGAGAACACTCTGAGTGGTTACCTTCATCCGTCTTGAATTCCAAAAATTCATCACCATCATCGTGTCCTTTCTTCAGAAATACAGTTCCATCTTGCAGTTTCCCAATTAATTTCACTGTCATTCAACATAACATAGCCCAGTCAAAAAACCATGGAAACAGGTGTATCAGGCAAATATTATTTCTGGAAGTTAAAGAAAACTCACATTTGACAATAGCTCCTTCATTTGGACGCTCATAGCCCTCACCCTCCTTAACAATCTTCTTTATTACCTTCTTGTCATCAGTTACTTCTGAAACAGTTTTCCATGATACCAACTCAAGAGTGACCTGAAGAGTTGCATTTGAGGGAACCGCAGCTTCATCACCGCATGCTGGTTTTCCATTCTCTCCAAATCCATCTGTACAACAGCCACAGAATCAGAATAATTGTATTCAAAAGAGTTTGATAGAACCAAGAGCTGAAATAGGCCAACATACATTGAGGTTTTACTGTTAAAAGTACTTTCTCCCCCTTCTTCATGGTTTTGACAGCCTTGGACAACGCAGGGCAGAAGCAACCTAATCAAGAAAATTACATTACTATGGAGCTTTGTAAAGCTAAAATACCACAAAATTTTGAACATATCAGAAAAACAGAACTTACCATCTCTCACAGTAAACTCGACTCCATCTGACTTCCCAACAAGGGTTCCGTCCTCAAGCTGAGCCTCATATTTAACTGCATGAACAGGCAGAAATAATATCACTCTTAAGCAAAACCCCATCTATAATGCCTATGCCAGCAAGTTGGACACAAAAGGACATTATACCTAGCACTTCATCGGGGTCTTTAGGGTTCTCCCATTTCTCTCCTTCTGTCAGAACTTTCTTGAAAATACCACCATCCTTGCATATATCCTTCACACTTGCCCAAGAAAGCAACTCTACGTCAAATTGTAATGTAGCATTGGGAGGAATAGTGGAATGTGATCCAGCCTCACCATAAGCTAATTCAGGAGGAATGGTGAATAGGGCATTTTCACCTTTTTTCATTGTCTTAATACCTTCATCCCATCCTTTGATAACTTGCCCTGCATCACAAAGTTAAAGCAATTACTTTGTGAAATAGCTAGCATTTGATCATAAGTTTAGTTTAATCTACATTATAGACGGTCATTTCAAGTAGGCGGTCCAAATAAAGTAAAGAGTAGCAGGGAAATCATTTACAACCACACGTTATCAATGTAAGAAGAAAATAACATAGTGAAGCTAACGAGCAATGCTAGAAAGACTCAACCGGACGCACAACAAAAAGAGCATTGATGAACACCCATAGAGAGGAAAAAGACGTTACATATTACAAATTTTCTCCCACATTCCGTTTATGTCAAGTTCGATGAAGATAAGCTATTATTAATGCAACGTCCATATCAGGCATGCACCCTTAATTACAAATTCACGACTATTAATCAATCATTCACATTCACCGTAGGTTATCTCATCAAAACTTCTTTATAAGCTGTAAAACAATGCCAAGAGGAAATATCAAACAAACGACAAAAGATCAACAATCCAAACAATGCGAGATCGCAAAATGAACTGTATCATAGCATTTCCTAGTAAGTTAATGACAAGTAACTCATAAGAAAAAAAGCCACAAGAATTCCCACCTTGTCCAAGAGTGAACTTGAATGGCGTCCCTCTATCACGGCTCGAATCAAACTTGGTTCCATCCAAGAGAGTTCCAGTATAATGAACTGAAATCAAGCATTACATGTTAACAACCAACTCGTTAAGACCAAAATCACTGCAACAAAAAAAGATAATAGAAACAATAAGCTAGTTCGAAACACAAAAGAAAAAAGAATAAAATCGCACCTTCAACCTCGTCTCCAATATCAGGAGTATCAAATCGTTCACCTTCCTTGAGAAGCTTCTTCTTGAGACCTAGCTTGCCAATCTCCTTCTCCTCACCAACCTTAAGAATCGGGCCCTCGTCCGGTAGATCAAAATCCGCATTCACCTCCTCAGGCGGCATATCGAAGCCCTCATCCATTACTCCGGCGAATGAAAATAAAAAAAAACCTAGAGAGAGAAAGTGGTAAAGATAGCACAGAACGAGACAACTAGCTTTCCTAGAAAATGCAAGTGAGTGAGCTTCAATGGTAAGGGTGAGTAAGAGAGGCTTTATTGTGCTGTTTAAAACTAAACAATGGTTCTAGAGAGATCTATAAGGGTAGAGTCATCAAGTTTGGTTTAGACGAGAGTGTGTAAAAGAAAGGTAGAAAATTTCAAAGGGGATTAGATGTAGGGTCAAGATGGTTACGGAGAAGTAGATCAGACGGTTGACACTTGACAACTCTAGTAGGAAATAACATAGCTTTAATCCGGATATAATGGTTCATGTGGCTCAAAGACTTAACCAATCACAGTTTGTGGGGGTGAACATATTCAACCTATTCCAAACTCAAAAGAATGGTACGGAATTAGAGGGAATTTGCTGAATTTCATGTTTTATTTTATAATTTTTATATAATATATAAGTAATATAAAATATATATATTTTAAATAATTTTTTATAAATTTTATATTAATATTATGTTTAAATAATATAAGACAATATTTTTAATATTTTTTTTCCTGAGGCCTATTTAATTGAGTTCTGATATCTAAATTTTATATAATAAATAAGTAATATAAGATATATATTTTTAATATTAGTTAAATTTTATAATTATTTATAAATTTTATAATAATATTATATTTAAATAATATAGAATATGTGTGTGTGTATATATACGGTGTGGAACAGGGATAGAATAGATCAGCACATGAGCTTAATTGTGTAAAGCAAGTATAACGTGGATGTTGTTACGTTGGATTACATTCTGGGGCGAATCCAGAAAAAATAATTAAAAAAGTTAATTTTTTTTTTACATTACGTAAAATATTAGAAAAAATTATAATAAATTATACTCGATTTAATATTAAATTTTTATGTTATATTATAATAAAAATATAGAGTTAGAGCTCAAAAAATATATAATTAACATATTATAATTAACTTCTAATAAAAATTAAATATAAATATAATAAATTAATAAATATCAATATTATTTATGAATAAAATAAATGTATTAACTAAAAAATCTAAACAAATAAAACACTTAATTAAACACACTAAAATTTATAGTTATTAAAACTAAAATAAACTTATAAAAATATAAAAAGTAAAATATAATTTAGAATTTTAAGCTTGAGATTATATTTAAAAATATATGTTTATAAATAATATATCACTGACTAATAATAATAAAAATAATAAATTTTTTATATAAAAAATTTTTAAATAAATTCTAAATGATTATTAAAATAAAATTTCAATTAATATAATATTAGATAAAGTTAAAATTTTGGTTGAAATAAAACATGGTAAACATAAACTTAAAAATTTTAATATGAAATTTATCATATATTTATTTTTTTTAATTTTATTTTTATAATTTTGCGTTTAAAGTTAAATGTTAAAACTTTTTTTTGGATTATCACATTTAAGAAGAATTTTCACATAACATATGACTACAATTTTATTTTTGTTACTAATAGTTACCAAAGATATGAAAAAATATATATATACTTAACTATTTTATTTATAATTCATATTATTTTTAACCACGTATTTGTTAAATATTGCTAATACATTCTAAAATATGTACATAAAAATTATATACAATATATTATTTCAAATAAAATATTTATTTAATATTAAAAATATACACGTAATTAATTTTTTGTAAAAAAATTGATCGAAACTGCAGCCTCGTCCAACCCCATTATCCTCCGCCAATGATTACATTGGTTCGTGGCTTTGTGAAGTATAAGCAAATGTATGCATCTAGGTGTTTTAGATTATATGAATGATAGCTTTTCCAAATATATTCTTTTCAAATGAATTGCTTATAGTTATAGCAATTTGTGATTGTGTCATTGATGCCAATTTTGATCGTACAGCTCGGTGATTTACTGGTATTTGACCCATTTGAGATTGTTCGAAGTAGATCAATTTATATGATAGACAATTTAGTGCATGACATAGTTTTAAATATCATTTTGGTTCGATTTGAAATGTATTTTATGCAATTATAGATTAAATTATTGTTTAAAATGGGCCAACGGTCCGAGTCATTATTCTCGTATAATACTTGAACTAAACTTTTTAACTAAATAAATGGTTAAATTTTGACTGAATTTGATCCAAATATGATTTAATTGAGAAATTCTAAGAACATAAATTTGTATTAATTTTGGCAGCTATATGCTGTATCACATGTAAATATTATCTAAAAAAATAAATTATTATTTTAATTTTTAAAATAATTTTTACATATATTAAAAGATAAAAAAAATATATAAATATAAAAATAAATAAAATTTATATAATAGTAATATGTTTTGATTTGAATCATACTCGAACAAATCCATTGCCATCCTTACCTTGGGCCTCATGTGAAAAAGATTACAAATTTGGCGGATTCATCCACTGCTTGGCTGTCAATTAATTATGAAATATTTTATCCCAAAAAAGGATTAAATATGGAATAATTATTGATGGGCTTCTAGGAAAAGATCTAGAAGATTTTTCATAATTATCTTTGAGAAGTTACCGTGTAAGGATGTTGCCTCATGGAATTAATTCAATGTTAAAAGGGAATTATATTAGCAGAAATGGAGTGATTGATAAGCCAGAATCTTTCTTTAATCATTATTAATTAAAAAATATATTTCTTTAATGGTAATTCCTGACAAGGATTTAGTTTCTTGGAACACCATGATAAACTCATACGCTAGATCTCATCGATTTATGGACTTAATCGATATTTGAACTATTCCATGAGATGCAGAGCTCAGATGTATAGCCAGACAAACTCACTTTGATAAGTCCGCTAAAATATGAGCTTTGAAGAATAGCATTCGAAACCATGTATAGTTATATAAAAATAAAAATAACAATAATAATCTCGTTGAACATATTGGGAACTGCAACTAAAATTAAAAAAAAAAAAAACCTTTTTTCTGAGAACGAATTTTTATTGTAAGAACAAAAATGACAAAGCCCAGAACAATTTACAGGTTATAATTTTGCCCATGGCCCTTCCATTTTATCAGATGGAAGGTATTAATTGTAAAGATAATTGACAATAACCGGTTATGATATTCAGATGTGTAAAAAAGGAAATGCATGAAAGATACCTGATACCAAACAGATTGCTTAAAAGAGTAAATTCATATTACGCCCAAAACTGGCTCAGGTTTACACTTTAGTCACAAAGGAGATAATAGTTTAAAATGGGGAAGCCACAAAAATAGGCTTTCACACTTTGAAATGAGAATATGACAATACTTCTTAGTAACATGTATCAATATTTGACTCATGAAAAGAAAAAATATAAGTAGCTGAAAGCAGATAATCATCCACCATAACCACAGTAACTGAATCACAATTACCAAACGCAACAATGTACAAAAGAAGATCATCCATGGCTGCCAAGATGCACATAAAACAGCACTTATGAGACCGATGATCAACGGCGTCAACATTGTGTCAGTCTCACCAACCATGGCAATGGTGGCAGTAAACTGTATGTCTCTATATAGCAGGAATGATGCCAGTTTCAAAAATCTTATTGCCATCATCCAACTTAAGTGCTTCAAAATCTTTATTGTTAGACTTCTCCAATTCCTCATCAATCAAAATCTCAAGTGAGCGGCATTCCACACTGCAAAATGCTTTCTCACCCCTGCATATTGATTCAGTAATCAATCAGCTAAGAAGCTTTGTAGAACAATCAAGTGCAATGACATATGCTTTCAGCAACTGAAATGACATGGTTTCAAACCTGCCAACGTAAAGTATGTGTGCGTGTTCCAAAAAGAAAAAACAAATCTAGTGCCAAGTAGGTGTGTATGTGTTGCAAACCTGTACATGTATGTGTGCGTGTTCCAAAAAGAAAAAAACAAATCTAGTGCCAAGTAGGTGTGCATGTGTTGCAAACCTGTACATGTATGCGTGCGTGTTCCAAAAAGAAAAAAACAAATCTAGTGCCAAGTAGGTGTGCATGTATTGCAAACCTGTACATGTAGATGTCCTTCCCCTCTTCCAGTTTCTTTTTGCAGGAGTAACAGAAACTCAAGAAATCATACAAGGGGTATCGAACAGAAATCTCAGAGTCTATGATGGGCTGGGGATATCCACTCTCCTCGTACACTTTTTTATTCATACAGCTCAAATCATTACAGTGAGTTCCCAAAATGAGGTCTCCATATATAAGAGTTGTTTTAGGATTGTTACCATGTGATATCACACAAGTATAATCCTCAGAAAGTTCAATCTCACTAGCTGAGAGAGACCCAAGTATTCCATCTTGAGAAGCATGGTTTCTACTCAGTTTTGAACCTGAAAACTGGTTGGAATTTGAATTTTCTCCAAATAAATTCGGAGGTGAACAAACTCGAGTAGATAGATCTGGTAGATCAGAGCTAACGTTGATTAAACATGAAAATGGTCTACAAGAATCCAATGAAGAAGACCTGATAGATCCATATGGTTCAGCTTCAAAGGAATTTTCTACAATTTCAAAAAGAACGTCAGAGCTACTACCCTTCTGTAAGGGTGATTTAGTTTTGGAATGAGGAAAAAGTGCATAATCTTTCGGCAGAGACTTGGGTAATTCAAAGGAATTGTTACTGGATACACCGTTAAGGGGTTTATTCCTCAATTGTGGACCAAAAAGAACATTCTTGCTCTCCGATGATCGAAGAACTTTCCCAGAAACTTTCATATCATCATCAAGAGAGTCTATAATGCTTAGGCCTACTTTACTATTACCCCAGCCCCTTTGTTGTCCATCTTGGGATGATCTTTGAAACTTGAAGGACTGTCCTATATTTGAAAATACCCTAAATTCTAAAGGAGATTTTGGGCTTCTTACAAAATCAGAATCAATTAAACCCTTAGAAACCAAACCGACTAACAGACCAGGGACACTATAAAAAGAGTAGTTGTTTTTAAGCTTATGCCCCATAACATTATATTGGAAAAAGGACTCAGACTCAGACTCAGACTCAGCATCAGTTATTGGTAGGTGTCCCATTTGGTGATGATCCTTCTGAATTGACCGTGTCCTCTTTCTCAGCATTATCTCAAAACACCCCTTCTCTGTACCAGAAACAACAGGGCTTATAAATTAACACTCAATATTAGAATCAGAAAGTTATTAAAAATATATGTATATTCTTTACCCGCAAATTTAAATAATAACTACTATAAAATGAAGAAAAGAATGAAAAACATAATAATAGTATATGAAACTGCAAAGCAAGAACACCATAAACTCAGAATTCAGGGGCACAACAAACAGTAAACACAATCAATCTGTTAGTTGCATTGAGCATAAGGCTTCTATGTGACATACATCAAACGTATAATACTCTCGTAGATTAAGATCGAAGAAAAATTCCAGTGATTTTGCTTCTAAAATAGCCCCAAAAAATTCTTAACAAGGAAACCGAAAAAATAGGCATAAATATCTCCTTGCATGATTAGGGAAATAAAATGATATCTCGAAAGATAAGGAAAGGTCCAGGAAAATGCAAGAGTGGGATTAGCTGGCTTGGTATAAAAAGAACCTAAAGAAACTTGATCAAACAATATGCAAAATAAATAAATAAAGGAAATATAAAAGCTAATACAAATTACAAAGAGTTTTCAGCCAAAAGAACAATAAAGTAAATATAAAAAAAAAAATGCAAAAGAAACCCAGATAGAATGCTCCAAAATGAAATAATATAGCACGATCGTAAACAATACCCAACAAAGGTCCAAGCTTGAATCCCAAAAAAGTTTAATAAAAAACCCAGAAAGAAAGCACCTCTAGAAACAAAACGAAAAGTGAAATCGCTCAGATGTGAGTAAACCAGAGAGAGAGAGGAAAACAAAAACAATGAAGAAAAATCCCACCTGCGTTTCACTCCTTTCGCTGTTCTGGAGACTTCACAGAGATGATGCTTAAGACTTCAGAAACTCAAATGCAGTAAAAATATATGTTTATTGAAAAGTCTCAAACTTGTTTAGCACTCCTATCACTCTCTCTTATTTCATGCCTCAAAATTAACAAAACGGTGAGCTTCTGATACCCATCTCTCTCTCTCTCTCTCTCTCTCTCTCTCACAATGTTTTTCCTCTCCGTCCCTCTCACCACAATAAAAATGTCCCTATTTTGCCCACAGAAATATTTTGTCTTCGAACTCTACCAACTTTTGGCCAAAAATACATCATTTATTTTCCTTTATATTATACAGTATATTTTATGTGCTCTTGTGTCTTCTTCTCTCTTTCTTTGCCACTTTACCAGCTTAATACGTTGGACCGCCAAATAAATTTTATATTGTCTGAATTTGTAACCGAATTTCTTCCTTTACAAATTACAATGGTTCAAGTTCTCTGTTTTAATTTTAAACCTTTGCTAATTCTCAAATAAATTCTTTTTTTTTAAATTATAGTTAATATGATTTGAATTTATAGCTTTAAATATAAAATAAAAATTGAAGAAACAAAAATAACAACCATATATCAATCATATATAATTATCTTGGTACTAATTTGCTATTAAGAAATAATAATCACTCAATAGTCTAAGTTAAGAGAATGACAACCCAATTCTATAATAAAATAAAACTATGACAAACATGATTTGTTGGCGACTCTGAAATATACAATTACAAAAATTGTATTCATGTTCTATTTTTCAAGATGTACCTCGGATTTTCAAGGGTCTTGAAAGTGGCAAAGAAAAATTTGAATGGTGAGTGACCGGTAATCACACATAAATTTACATGTAATTTTGTTTAAATATTATTTATAGTGTATTATGTATAATGGTAGCTTAAAATTAAATGAATTAATATTATAATTATAAATTTTTAAAAAATTATCAAAAATAATACCCTTAAAATTTATAATGATAAAAATAACATTACAATAATATTAAATGATGTCAAATTTGACAACATTCAACATTACAAGGGTTTAAATTAAATCGATTTAATTTGAACGATATTTAATTAAACATTGTTTAAAAAATGATGTAACAATCATTTTTTTATCCTAAGGATATATAATTTAAATAAAATACATGCTATTTTTATTATTATAAATTTTAAATAATATCATTTTTTGTTATTATAAATTTTAAATATATTATTTGTTTATTCTTAATAGCAACACACAATTAATATGTGTATAAACATATTTTGTGTATGAGGTTATTTTAATTTTAAATTTTAATTAAATTTATATATAAATATTTAATTTTTTTATAATTTAATTTTTAAAATTTATGCATATATTTTTAAATTTTTAAATTACATAATTTAATTTTATGCTTTTGATATATATATATATATATATATATATATATATAGATAAGTTATGAATTATACTTAAATTTTTAAAAATTTAAAAAAAATTATGTATACAAATTTAAAATTAAATTATAAAATAATTTGAAAATAAAAAGTTGATTATTTTTTAATATATATATTTCATACTATAATGAATGTATGTATATTTGTTTATGTCGTGTGTAATTAATATTTTTTTTTAAATTTAATTAAGAAGTGAGTAATAAAAAAGTTGGATAATAGATCTTATTTTAAATATTATAGTAATTTTGTTATTATATATAAATAAAGTTATATAATTTTTAAAGTAATATATATAATTATTTTATTTATAAAAATTAGACATAATAAATTAATAATTTTAATATTTTTATTACATTATAAATACATATTTTAATAAATTATTTAATTTTTATAATAATAAAATTTATGATATTTAATTTATAAATTATGAAATTAAGTATTTATTTTAAAAAATTATAAAATTTTTAATATTTAACTTAATAATCATAAAATTAATATGTTTTATAAAAGTTATGAAAATTAAAATAAAAAAGGGAGCAAAATTAAAGGAGAAGGAATAGTTTTAGTTTCTCTTTTGCTTTTTCTCTGGATTGATTCATCAGAAAACGACAACAATGACATTGTGGACTCGGGTCTTTATTGTAACTGACAAACGGTCACCGCCATAACCAAAGCGTCTCGAGTAAACTTCCACTAGGCCAATTCATCGCTTCAGAATTCATATAATCGTCGAGAGTACCGTTTTACAGTAAAAGCCAATATCTCTTTTTCCAACGTTTAAACTTAACGCGTTTACGAAAGTCTGTATCACTTTATTATTATATTTTTGAACACTTAAATAATTTTTTATTAATTTTAATATTTTTGAATTATTTTTTGTTAAAAAAAATTTAATTAAATTAAATTGAATTAAATATTATTGACAGAGAATTGGTAAATATTTAAAAAATCAAATACTTATATAAGTTTAAAAGTAATTAAAATAATTAAATTATTCACAAATATAATAATAAAATAATTAATATATTTAATTTATAAAAATAAAATAATGCAATTTTTCTTTCTACTTTATTGACTTTCGAAATTTTATTTTACACAGTATTTGGAATAATTTCAACTTTTAGTAATCACCTGCTCACATAATCTACGTTAATAAAAATAATACAATAAAAAATTTATAAATATTATAAATATCTCTATTTTAGGTTTTTTAGATTAAAATATTTATAATTTTTATAAACTTTCACGTAATATTAAAACTTTAATCAATTAATGAACCAAAAATTTTGAGTTTTACCTTGCAAAAAAATAAATGAATTTTGCAAAATAAAAAAAATAAGTAACTCAAATAAAATAAAATATAATAAATGAGTTAAAAATATAAAATAATAAATTTTATAAGAGATAAACTCATATTTTAAGGGAAAAGTTTAAAAAAATCATCTTATATTAAAAAATATATATATTATAAATAAATTTATAAAAAATATAAATACTTTTATTCATTAAATTAATTTTTTAGATTAGTAGAAACATGCTTCATAAGCTTTTCACGTGATTATATTAGATAAGATGCGTTCTAATTAATGTGGAGTGTTATTTGTGTTAGCAGTAGAACAAGTTTCTCTCTTTGTAAAAATAAAAAATGTAAAATAAGTTGGGTCATGTCACCTAATTTTAAGAAATCATATTTTTTATTTGTATTTTATAATTAAAATTAATTCAATAAATAAAATATCAAATATTATTTTACACCAAAATAATCATATAATAATAAATACTAATTAACTATGTTAATAGTGTTTTTAAGTTGTGTGATTGTTTCAGTCCTATAACCAAATGTGTGATTATGGACATAGAATTTTTTAATAAAATGATAAATATGGATATTTCACAGATAAATTCAATTGTTACAACAATTTTTTATTGCTTGGTTAAAAAAATGGATAGGTAACCAAAGATATTTAAGCATGGTGAAATCAATGAGGTAAAAACTTTTGTGACAAATTTTAAATATATACAAGTCTATTTAGGTCACATATTAAAAACTAGTATTTTTTTTATATATTTCAAAAGCTTAATGTACAAGATTTTTTTTCCCCTCCTCAATCAAAATGGATGTTTAATTATTTAGTATAGTCTGAAAAAGCGTCTAAGGCATATTATGCATTAAGCTTTTGATTTGATATTTTATTTTTTTTTCTTTTAAAAAAAAAAACCTTCAAAACTTTGTATGAGTTAATACTTTTAGAAATTTGTATCATATATAAAATTAACATGTTTTTTTTATTTTTAGTATTAAAAAAAAAGTTTTTGCACATCATTTTATATTTAACATCTATTTTTTAAATTTTCTTATTTTTTTTTTCTATGCATCTAGATAGGGGTGAGCAAATAATCCAATCAGTCTGATTAAATTAAGAAATTTGATCCGATTTATCGAATTTCGATCGGATTGGATTGACATATTTTATAGTCGGATCGGATTCAGATTGTAAAGTATACAATCCAATCGAATCGGATTCGGATTGACAGATTTTATAATCCGCTGTAATTCGAACCGGACCGAATTGCTTTTAAAATTATAAATAAATGTATATTTTATTTTTAATATGTTATATTTAAATATTATACGTGTCACGTTTACATTAAATTACTATTTTAGCTTTAAAATAAAAATAAGAATAATATTAAATTTTCTATAACAATTTAATAATATTTAAGAGTATGCTTTTTATTAGTTTGATTTTATTATTTATAATTATAAATAAATAAATTGACTTAATGAAGTTTCAATTTAAAATTTAAATGTTAATATATATTATTTTATATATAACAGCAATTAAAAAATAAGTTATAATTTCAATCCGACTTATTTGATCCGAAAAATTCGATCTGTTCGGATTCAGATTGGTTCAGATTGAGTATATCATCGGATCAGATTCGGATCGAATATTTTTAAATCTACTTCGAATCAGATCAAATTCGAATTGATAAAAAATTGACAATTTTAAACTACTGCTCAGTCTACTTCTAGATATTGGTAGAGCACTTATTAAGTACCATATAGATGCATCCAAATCTATATTAATGAAATAATACGAATGTTATAACTAGTGAGTTTGTACCCTGGTTTTCTATTACAGTCACAGCACAATGAAGGTGATATTCCACGACAAAATAAGGAGAAATTACACATTATTTTCGAATTACTGTCGTTGATGTGGTTCTTGAAGATTTTAAGCCAATCAAATGCATTTTTAATCCAGCTATTTTGTTTATGTTTGTTGCGTCGTTAATACTTAATACGGCCTCTGCACTGTCTGGAATTGGAACAAATTAATCTACTTTAAATTGATATAATTTAAATTTAAATTAATATAATATAAATTAAGTCAAAAAAATTGAGTTTAAATTAAAATTAAATACAAATAAATTAACTTAAATTAATCTAAATTATTAATAAATTAACTATACTATTATTAGACACAAATATTTATAAAAAAATAAAAAATTCAAATAACTTAAAATGTCATAATTCTCAAAATAATAAATTAGATGAAAAAGAAATAACACAATACTGACCGATAAAATTTTTTTTTACAAAAATTAATACCTAATTAATTTAAAGATATAAACTTTATAATATTAATTGTAGTTACATATGAGTATATATACTTTTTTGGTTTAAAGTGAGGGATAAATATGAATACTAAAAATTAACATCAAATAATGTAACAAAATTGATAAATTATAATTATTTATTTCTCATTAATTTATTTTTGAAATAAAAAAGTAAAAAAAATAACTAATATATCATAAAAAAAAAGATTTAAAGAGATAAAAATTATTGAAAAATTATCAAAAATAATACCTCTAAAATTTATAATAATAAAACTAGCACCTCAATAATATTAAACGTTCAATTTGAACTTAAATTATTGAACGAGTTTAAATTGTAGTCGTTTAATTTCAATTGAATAGGTGTTCAAAGATAAATAATATATTAATAATTTTTTAATTGTAAAAATATAAATTTAAACACAATAAATACTTATTTTGTTATTTCAAATTTTAAAGGGTATTATTTTTATTGTTTTTACAAAATTATTTTAATTTTAACATACTATTTTTTTGATTTTTTTATTTAAAATTATATTAAATTTTATTTTATTTAAAAAAGTGGATTGGCTCTAATCTAATACTAATCTAGTTCAACTTTTTTATATTATACCAATTGATACAAAATTAATTTTAATTTAATTAATTTATTTATTTTTTGATTGAAAATAAAAGGCTTTTTTTAGTTTAAAAAATATAGTGTTATTGTCACACACCACTATATTATCAAAAATTACTGTCAATTTTATTTTAATATCAATCAAGAACAAATTAGATGATACTCGTGGGAGGAATTAGGGTCCAAACGCTTCACATATACAACTCTTAACATTCTAAATATTCAAACTTGCATCCTAACGTATTAAAATAATATTCTTAATAAACTCAATCTAGCAAGTCATTAGACAACGGCTAAGTGCCAAAGTAAGGGCAAACTCCTTAAAAAAATATTATTTTATAATATGAAAAAAAATAATATAAAATTATTTTTTAATTATAAAAACATATAATTTAAACATAAAAATATTATTTTTATTATTATAAACTTTATAGATATCATTTTTATTATTTTTCAAAAAAAAAAAATGCTATATCTTTAGAAGGTTATTTCAAAAAAAATTAGATATAATTATATGGTATAATTTCTTTAATACATAAAATTTTATTTTTATTTTATTTATAATATAAATAAATATTTTTTTATTGTTGTAAGAAAACTGTTATAATTTTTTTTATTAATAAAGTTTAAAAATAAAATAAATTTAATTATTTATATATTAGAGATAAAAATATCTCAAATAATCAAAGCGGTAATATTATCTATTAAAATAGAATATAATTAGCAAAATGAGAAATTTTTTATTAATTAAGAATTATTATTTATGTGATATTTTAAATTAATAAAATATAAGGTATATATAATAATTTTTATTTAAAAATATAACTTTTATTATTTTATTAAGATAACTATAGATAAAATTAATGAGCACTAAATTACTCTCTTATGCTAATACAGAATTTCTCTAATCGCCCCTTTTTTTTAAAGAGTATAGTCGCGAATTCATTCATAATACCGATTGAAACCAAATATTACGGCAAAGGAACAGATCAACACGGTACGTAACGTCGTCAAATTAACCGTTACTAATATAATTAGGTGGTCACTGTCAAAGGGCCACATCATTGGGTTTACCTAACCTAACCATGGTTAGATAGAACCTGTAATTATTACTCTTTCCGTGAAATTTATTTCATACCTTTTTTTTTTCCTTTCTAATTCCTTTATTTTTCAGTTTTTACCCTTGAAATAAGGTAGAAATTATTTATTATTTTTAAAATAAATAATAATATAATATTTTAAATAAATAATAATATAAAATTAATATAATTATTTTTAAAAAAATATAACTATTTAATATTTGATAAAAAAATTAATAAAAAATATATTTTAAAAATAATAAATAATACTTTAAGTTGCATCTATATTGTTTGTCCTTTTCTGTGCTCATCTTTTTACGTTTTAAACTCAAGCCAATACGTGTGAGAAATCCAACGGAGACATGATTCGTTTTTTTAATGAAAGTCTTTTTAAAGTTAATGTTCCCAATTGTATGTATTATTTCTGGTTTAGGAATTCAAGTTCAAGCATGCATATGATACTGCCTATTGAAAACGAGAAAAGGTTACAAGTGTCCCATGGCAATGTCAATTTAAATGCAAGTCGTTGATATCTGTCTTTTCTGTATTTTCTACAAATTTATTAAATAAATAGAATATTAAATGGGACATACCTTCAACTCTTCAAGCGTTATTTTTATTTTTGGTATCGCATTATTTTTTAATAGATATTTATAAATTTTTTCAGGAACTCCAACAAAGGCGATCATTAGAGGACTAATAAATCTAATTTTTAGTCTAAATAATATTATTTAATAAATTAATCAATATTTATTAATTAATAATAATTTATTTCAAAATTTATAATTTTATATCAAATTTTCACCCAAAAAAAAACCAATTAATTCTTATTTTATAACATTAATAAAATATTATTATTATTATGAGACCCACTAACTACCCCACTAGAGTTTGGGTAGCCCACCCAACAATCTTGTCAAATATAAATATAATGAGCTATAACAATTTTATTAAAAATAAATATAATATATTATATTAAATATAAAAATAAATGTAACATATTACATACATAAATATAAATAAATTTATAAATTGTATAATAAAATAAATCAACCAACTTATATAAATAAATATAACATGTTACAAATACACATTAAAAATATATGTTTATTTTTTTTAATGCTAAAAAAATATATATTTATTTACAGTAAAATAAATATTTTCTTTTCTTGAGAATAATTAAAAATAAAATTCTATAAATATAAAATTATTTTATACAAATTAAACAAAAAAAAATTCATTAATATTTAAAAAGTTAACCATTATCGTTTTAGCAAAATTAATATTTAATTAATTATAACATTAATAAAAATAATTATAATAAAAATGTTATTATTTAAATAAAACAGTATTATCAATCAAGGACTTAAAGTAGACAAACAAAAGTTTTGTCCACTAAATTACAAGACCAACTACTAAAGATTTTATTTCTTCTTTGTGTTCAGGGTTTTTCTTAGGGTTATAAAGGATTGAGGCGGCTATAGAGATCATTTTCGTCGAGAGATTGGTGCTGATCACTTAGGGTTTGAAGGTCTGATCTCGTTGACGGAAATGAGGGCAATGGCTCTAAAATCAGTTTCTGATCCATCACAATAACTGAAGCGAACATTGTTGGCTTGTTGCTAAGCTTACGACAATTGTTCTTCTAGAACAATGTTGCAAAGAAAAGATAGGAAAAATAGGGAAATCAATACCTATCACCATCGCCTTCCTCGGTCCATCTCATCATTGCCATTGCCATCGCTCTCATCAATCCTTCCTATTCATCGGCTGTTACTGCTATATGTCTTCCTCCACTTTTGCTGTTGAATTGAGTCTATCTTGTTGTCTTTAGCTCTTTGATTTGATTTTAATTCAGTTTTGCCGCCTCTGTGGCTATTTTGTTTCTCTTCCATTAAATACTTTTAGTGACAAAGTCTGGTTTAGTTCTTGAGTTTAGTGACAAGGTCTGGTTTATCTCCTCTGTGGTGATAAGTGTGACGATTTTCAATTTTTAGTAGTCGTGTTTCGTTTAAAATTGCATAATCAGTTTGTGAAAATTTCAAATTTCAAGTTGCAGATTTAATTGTTAAGTTAGTATATCAAATTTTTTCGAGTAGCGTCACTCACTCTGAATATCCTCTTCCAACTTCATGTTGGTTTGTTTCTCCTCTTGGAGTTTACTTATGTGATTTGGTTCTGAGATTTGTTACCTTTGTGTGAGCTAATTTTGGAGTTGATTTGATTTCATTGTATTTTGCTAATTGAAACTACAATGGAAGTGGTAAGAAATCAGTCAGGTCTGTTAGACCTTTTTGTTCACCAAGGTGATCTCTCATACCTTGGGATTGTCTTTGGAATAAGAATCAAAGAATTTCAATAGTATTTTGTTGTTTGCATGAATAAATGGATTAGATATGGCTCATTTGTGGTTCGACAAAGTTTTCAAGAAGTGATAATTCAACAAATATTCAGTGGAAGAAAAGTGTGAGATCCTGGCAAGATTTCACGGATAGTGGTTTGGATCTTAATGATAGTTATTTTATTTTTTCAGTTGTTATGTTTTCTTGAATATTGGTGTCATTTTTTTTTATGTTTTTTTGTTATTACTCTAATTATTTTTCTGATTTGAAGAGTGTTGTTTGTTAGTATCGACTTTATAAATTTGATTGCTTTTTCTCAGGTTAAGGAGGGAATTTGTTGTTGCTTATATAATAGAATTTACTGTTAGGTTAGCTATGTTGCTAGTTAGTTAGTTATCTTTTTCTTTAGACTATGCATTGTGTATAGCTATGTTGGAATGATTAATTTATATTATTTTTTTTTAAATAAAATTTTCTCTTCTGACAAAAAAAAAAAAAAAAAAAAAACTACTAAAGATTTTATTCCTTAATATTTGGATAATAAAAAATTTTATGTATAGAGTTTTTCTCTTTCTTAATTTCTTAATTTCTTTCTAAGTAGTAGCTCAATTACATGTATAAACCATATAGTTTACAAATAGAAAAATTAAAGAACAGTATAAGAGGCAGGATTTTGAAAGTGAATGGGCTTCGTACAATATTAGTAGTGTGTGTAAAAAACGCTATAAATTTCTTTTATGCAATTTCGTTTTAACATATTTCGATAGGTTGATTTATCTTGATTTTTTTTTTTTTTTATCTTAAAAAAAAAAAAAAAGAGTTATGGCACCTATTAGTTGGAAAGAAATATAATTTATCACAACACATTCTTTAATTTACATTAAGGAAAATATTTTATAATGATTTCCAAACAATGTGAAACATAAAAATATAATATGATGCAATTGAACCTATTAATTTCAAATTAGAATAATTATTGTTATATGTTTATGATAAATGAAGTATTTGTCATATCAATTAATTTTGTTAGATACTTATTTCTGTGTGGTCGACTTGGGATACCATACTCATTAAACATGAGGTACATGAGTGATTATCCTGACGAAATGTTAGAGATTCGAGTCTTGAGTAGCCTACATGTTCTTCTATTGTACTATTAACTTTTAGTGCAAACTATCAAGCCATGATATGAGAATATCTTATATGGCTCCTGTATTTTTTTTATACAACAATTTATAGTCTCTGGTATTTGCACAATCGGATAGTTTTCAACAAAGGTGAATTAAATCATAAAACTAGTCTAAGCGCTATCAGCACAAGATTTGAAGAACTTAGTAATACTTTGCTGACTCGCAACAAACATACAACTCAGACAGCAGAAAATATGGAAGTATAAATTCCTTTTCTATGGAAACCTCCACCAAAAGATGCAATCAAATATACTATTGATGCTAGCTGAAAAGATGGAAAAGCCATTGTTGGTTTTGCCATCTCTGATCATGAAGAGAATATGATTGATTTTTGGCAAAGTTCAACACATACCACTCCTGCAGAAATTGCTGAAGCTTTGGCGTTTAATGCTGCTTTGGATCATGCCTTAGCTAGGAAGGAAAGGCCAAATTATATGGAAGGAGATGCAAAATTGGTGATAGAATCTTTAATGGAAAACAATTACACACCAATATCTGCATCTACTCAAGAAATCATTCAAACTGGACAGCGGAAAATCAACCAATTCAAAATAATTACAATCCGTTGGATCCCAAGGGAGTTGAATACTAGAGCTCACAATATTGTATCCATGAAGACCAATCATTTCAAGAGCACTAGATGAAGAGTACCAATAGTCGTGGCACCCACTAACATAACGCAAGGCTGCATGGTGTCCCTAATGTTTCTTAGACAAGCAATTGTCGGAAACAATGTCGTCGACCAAAATTGCCTCTATTGTCATTCATTAATATTGGAGTAACGCATGTAACATTTTTTATCAATCATATTATTTGCTGTTATTTTAAAAATGAAAAGATGTTTGTATTTAGAGTTATAAATGATGCATTCTTTCATTTAAATATTATTTTATCCTATCCCATCTCATTTAGATTATAATTCTAATGTCATATTTTTAAAAATAATGTTCCATAATATTTTTTATTAAACTTTTACATTATAAATAATCATGTTTTAAATTTTTATTAGTTTTGTATTTTTATTTGTTTCGTTTAGACCATTTTCAATCAATACTATCATATTTGATAAAAAATTAAATAAGACAAGATAAGATGAATTATTAAAATTAATAAGTTTTAATATGGATTAATGAGATATTTTATTCTAATTTACACCACTAATTGTACCAATAACATTGTGGCAAATAATATTGCTCTTATTTTTTTTTTTTTTGCCAAAAATAAATATCGCTCTTCTGAATACGTACATTGGATATTTGTTCTCTTGCCATCTCTTCTTTATCCGGGGAAAACTAAATGGAATAACAGAAGTTAAGGACAAGTGAGAATTGCAATGACCTTTTTTTTTGGGAGAATTAGATTTTACTACGTAATAAAATGAGCCAAAGGGTATATGTTAATTTACTAGTAGAATAAGTAAATAAGCAATTTTATTATTATTATTATTTTTTAAGGCCAAATGATAGCAAAGTGGTTCGAGTATACTCAAGGATGTTACCCACCAAGAGTAATCATATGGGTATATAAATTTGAATCCATTTTTACACTCAAATTAATTATATCATGACACATGATAAAGAAATTTAAGAAAATGAATCATTTCTTCGTTTTTTAAAATAATTCTGCCATTTGTCACAATACAAATAACTTATGTGCAAAAATAAGAACAAATTTGTGTAAACTTAACATTTCACTCCCCCAAACAAGAAGAAACAACAAGGTTAACCACCAGCATAATCAAGTTATTATAAGTTATTGAAAAAACACTTTAGCAACACATCCATTTTACCACCTATACAAAAATATATATTTCAAGTCCTAGAATTAGAAACTGAATGAAAGTTGTTCCATGCATGTGTTCTGAGTTCTGACTACCTTACTGGTTTCACTTTGGATCAGAATTCTTCTATATGTCACCAACATCTCCTGGATCAGTAACCGGAGACAAAATTTCATTCTCTGATTCCCTATGATTTGCGTCCTCTGATGACTTTTCAGTATCGGAATCTGGTATAACAACGGAGTCAATGGCTGAATTATGAGTAGGTCTTTGTCTCAACCTATTCTTTGTTCTCAATGTTCCATTTTCCACAACAGGTTGACTATTTCCTGCAGCCAATCTAAGACTCCATCGCTGCCCATGAGGGTTCCTTGCAACACAACCTGTCACCCTGTTAGTCCTGTCCGCTTCATTATCCAAGTCACTAAGATTGTTGGAAGCATCATCCTTTTCTTCTCCAGAATCATTGCTCTCATCATCACTATCAAATTCCTGAACATAATTTGTATCACTATCCATTGAGTCATCTCTTTTACAAGCATCATCAGCATAAGCATCCAAAGGTGTTTCTTTTTCTTTATCAGAATCTTCAGAGTATGTATTTCTTTCTGGGGCACCATCATTACTTCGAGACTCATTGCGCTCCATTTCTTGGTTTTGGTCCCAGCAGTTTTACTATTTCTGGATTACACATTGGTAAATATGGTCATATTTAGAGATTAGAGTTATCCCAAGAGATTTTCAACCACATGAATTTAGACAGCCAGCATATTTTAATTTTTCAGGTCCATTAGAAGGTAAAAAATCATATATACCTGTAACCTCTTTACAACATACCACGCAATTTCTTCTGCTTCATAAGCAAGAACAATAAAAAATGCAAAACAACCATTTGCCATAATATATAATCTGGATTAAACTTTGACTACTCGGTGCAAAATTCATGCATGTCACTCAAAAAAATATGCATATTACAGATTAAACTATATTCCATAACATGATAAGAAGATGTGATTAAGAACATAAAACTTACCTGGACAATTTTATAGCCTCATCAATTGACCGGTCATAATCATCTGCATATATCCAGTAACAGAAACTATATTAGACAAAAAGAATAATTTCAAAAAATAATAATCTACATAGCCCCTCACAGTAGACACATCAGTGTTTTCACTTTCTGTTCAATGGGAAAAATTTCAGATCCCACCTTGTTGCTCTAGACAGTGAGAAAAAAGAGCATTACAATCAGCTTGTCTGAAGCATTAGGTGGACTTTTCTTTTTCCCTTCTTTCTTCCCCTACAAACTTAATATTTAACTTCCTAGGTTTTACTTGAAGACTGTAAATGCATTTAACAATGTTTATAAAATAATAAATGCCCAAACTCACAATAGGCTGTAACATATTGCCATTAGAATTTGAACCATAAAGGCATGGAGTTATCTTTTCCTTTCGACTATTGAGAAGCTTTGCATAAGAGATGCTGACCTTACATGTGGCCAGTATCTCCAACCAGAACTTAACAACATAAACTAGTAGTAATATCGTGGAGGTCTTTAGGTTGAATTTCCCAGACATGATGATAGTTATCACTTAGGCAGAAACTCTAATGAAAACAAGAGCATACCAAACGTGTAGTTTACAGGTCTGCGGTTACGACAGGAGCGAATACCTCCAACAGGATTGAAAGTTCTAAAATCATTTAGAAGCCTCTCTTCTTGCCTTTGTTTTTTCTTCATCGCTCTATCTTTATCCTGTGGCAAACAATAATAATTGTTGGTATATAAGGCAAATATTGAAACAGGTATAAGACCTTTTTCATCTCTTAATATTTTTAATTTCACGGTATTAAAAATATAAGAGATTCAAAAGAAAATGTTTTATTAGGTACATTTTCCCTTTTCTACTTAGAAAACTATGCAATAGACTTTTTTTTTTCTATCTGAAACTTGGTTGACAAATAATAGGTAAATAATGTACGAAGTTCTATTTGCTGGAATGAAAATTAAATAGGATTTAAAAAAAATGAATCATAATTACTTAAATACTCTTTCTTTGAACTCCATTTTTTAAATTCTTGTTAAAGGATCATCCTCAGTAAATTATCAATAGAAAATAAATGCAAAACATATAAAACAAAACTAACAGATTAATGCAAACTCATAATTAACTACTAGAAATCTCCTTGTTGATAATCTTTTTTCCTCTTTTAGCCAAAGTACACTTTAAAGACGAGAAATTGTTTTACAACAATATAATCAAAACAACTTTAATCCAGGCAATAAACAAATTCAGCCAAAAACAAAGCTACCAAATCAACTTAAGTCCCGCTGGAAAGCTGTTAGCAAAGCTTTACTTGGTAAGTTAGAAGCATGTATTTCCAAAACTTACCATATGTACAACTTTTTTATTCTCTTTCTTTGGTTTATTGAAAAAGAAATATTACACTGTATAGATTGTTTTTTAACAACTAATAATACAGAAGTAGGGGATGGGAAAGACTCACTAGTCATTACAACCTTTGTCATATTCAAATCTTGCACTTACATGTTACAAAAGATGGCTTCTCTTACTGAGCCATGACAGGTTTGGCATTTATATGAATTATTAGATTGCCTATAAACTGAGGGATATAATCAAAAAGTCAAGAATAGAAAAAGGGGAGACAATTCAAAGGATCCTGATCCTTAAAATTTACCTTTTGAACTTTCTCAAGAACAGCAATAGCATCATTTTTAACAATTCTACCAACTGCGGCTTCTGTTCCAACTTTGCTTGATGATAGTGCATCCTGGAATTTTTTTTTAAAAAAAATAAGTAACTATGAACTAGGGATCCTATTTACACTACCCATTATTCAACTTACTGCAACTTTATGAAACTCCTCAAGGTTTGTTGCCAGTGTTGTCCACTGAGAACTAATAGTGGATTGGTCCAAATATCGTTTGCCCTTGGACATTGTCTTTGAATCGAATATAGTTGCTTCTCTGTATAATCTATAACCAATTACTTTATTTCCATCGTACCTATCACAAATTCAATGAGAATTGTTAAAGCTGGTCAAGTTACGATTTTATGACAAAAAAAGATTACCAGTAAGAAATTCCATTTCCATCTCCTCCAATCTTGTCTTTACGGAAAGAAGAAACTGGAGTTCCTTGCTTTAAAGCATCACTTATATATGCTACTGTATCTTCTTGCTGCATAGAAAAAAGGGTTTCTCAAATTCAATAGGCAGTAGAAGGGAAAGGCGATGATAATGAGAACACAAGGAGCTTATAAATTACATCAGCTCGTATTTCACATAGTGCTTTTAACATCAGTAAACGTTCTGTTGGGTTAAGTCCTTTGTACCTAGACATCTCTTCCCTGCATTAACAACCCAAAAAGTCAAAAAGCCACTGTGACCTTAGTTTTCTAAATGACATCAAATAAATGATGGCTAGCAACTTAACATAAAGCACATGAAACATAAGCTAATTACGAAATACCCTTTGGCTGCCCTTAGAGGAACATCTCCTTCAGCAACCTGCAGTGTAGTTCAAAGTAGATGTGTATTGCTCAATTCCGGAGATAGATCATAAACAGAAAAACTTAGCAGCAGTCACAATCCAGAATGACTAACCCATGGCCACCATGGAGCGAGTTTCTTACAGAGCACAGTCACCCACACATCAGAAACATTCAATGTTTTACTAACAGGTGGGATTCCCTGGTAGGAAATCAGGAAACATAAGACATATCAAAGAGATATGTGAGTGGCAATTAAAAATACTAGCCAAAACAGTTTGGAAATCTGATTGGAATAATAAGAAAAAAGAAACAAATCTGCATTCAATAAAAGCAAACATGAACTATTAATCATTTCAACATGCTAGTATTAATGTTGAAGCTATGAAGATCTGCTTCATGCTGGTGTCACTAGAAACATCTACTCTTAACATCTAAGTATAAGCAACATAGGGAAGAAACATGCACAAATGTGCAGCAACAGCAAGCTGACTATATAAGTATAGAAGGATTATAAATAAATCGTTCAACATGTAATGAAAACAAAGAGCAACTCATTGCAACAAACAACGCAGCCAAACTATAGAAAGAAAAAAATTTGAAAGTGGACAACCAGCTAGCAAGAAGTATGAAAAGAACCGAATGAATACCTTCAAAAGCGTAATGTGAAGCTGAGCAAGCGAGCTGTTGGGGTTTATCAAACCTGTCTCAATCTCTTCCGCCGATATCTTCATATTAACCCCGATTACTGGCTCGAAAACCTGAAATCACATGTCAAAGCAATGGTCAGCCTGCATTTGAGCTACAACATTAGTCACAAACGCTCTCTTTCTCTCCCTCTATCGTTTGAATTACGAAAACCATATGGTAGGTGATGCTACAAACTAATGCTGTATTAAACAAATAGTATCATATTCTTACGTTCAAAAAGTTCAAGACAGATGCTAATTCGCATCGCTCGCGTAACTTCGCAATCTCCCTTGTTAGAGAACATCGTTGGCTTCCTTCTTCGTCGTCCAATACAATCATGGCCTCTTCTTCCTTTTTCACCGACAGCTCTTCTCCTCTAACTGGCGGTTCCGTAAGCCTCCGACGAGTTCCAACCATGCTTTTTACAGACTGATGCTCACAAAATAAAACTCTTCCAAGGAAACCAACACGACAGAAATGAATCGCGAGAGAGTTGAAGCTCAAACAACTTGGGACAATGGGAGGTGAATGTAGAGATTTTCCCGCCAAAATCTGTTTCACCTCTTTTCGTGGTTAAAAATCACTTTCTAGGGCTAATTAATTTCAGTACTCCATCAACCACGGACTCGGATTTCACATCGCCCTGTCCCAGATCATCAAAACGCAGCGTTAGAACCCCTAATTTTTTTTTATCAGAATAGAACCCCTCAAATTATGTGTTCGATAAATTCTAGACAAATTTTAAATTTTACTTCAAAATATTTAATTAAATAATTAAATATTTTAAATATAATAAAATAATAAATTTAATATTTTACTTAAAATTAAAAAATATATCCCACGTTTCCTACATTCCACACCCCACATCCCACCCTCTTAAAAACAACAACTTTTTAAAAAAAATTCATACATCTCACCTTTTCTCCCTCACTCACCTTCACCTTCATCTCCATCTCATATTTAATAGGGACAAAAAATAATTAAAACATGTATATAAATTTTTTTTCCTGCAATTCGCACAGTGATTCGGTAAGCATTATCGAACATATCATACAAGTTTGACAATCCCTATCGAACATACATAATATGTTCGATAATTCCTACCAAACTATTTTCAAATTAGCGCTTAATGGGATGTCTCATAGTCTAAAATTGTTCAAATGTTTCTTAAAAAGTATATTTATCATTTTATTTTTTTACATTTTTATTATAATATTTTTATAATTATTGAAATGTCTCGTAGCATATTTTGAAATTTTTTCAAAGTTTTCATTAAGTGTTACCGAATCTAAGTTTTTTTAGGTTCAAATAAATTTGTTTTAAGTTTTAAAAATACAAAAATGAATTTCTATTGAATAGTTTAAGATTTTAAAGTTTACTTGCTAACACTTAACCACGCATGTAATAGGTATGTATATATTTTTTTTTAATTTTATACGTTTATATATATATATATATATATATATATATATATATATATATATATATATATATATATATATATATATAAAGAAATAAAACAACTTGTATTATTATTTTATGCGTGTGTGTGTGTTTGTACAGACTGGAGACAAATTAGCATTCAAAAACTTGGAAACTAGTTGCATAAGTCATAATATTTAAAAGAAATGCAGATATTTTAATATGGGCATTCATGAGGTTTGG
Organism: Elaeagnus macrophylla; assembly: GCA_029378325.1. Classification (NCBI taxonomy): domain Eukaryota; kingdom Viridiplantae; phylum Streptophyta; class Magnoliopsida; order Rosales; family Elaeagnaceae; genus Elaeagnus; species Elaeagnus macrophylla. The sequence goes on along the minus strand of CM055649.1, from coordinate 22,239,790 downwards.
GGAGAAAGGAGGATAGTGGCGGATTTAGAATTTATATATAGGAGAGGTACCAAAACATCACATATGTAATAAAAAATAATATTTTATATTTTTTAATAATTAATTATTTTTAAATGAAAATATATATTATATGTATCTTATTTTAGTAAAAATATATGCAAATTATTATATTTGTATTGAGTTATTAAATATTAAATTTAAAATTTGAAATTCAGGTGGAGTACAGTAATATTTTATATATATAATTATCTATAATTTTATAAATATTACAACTAAAATTTTATTTATCGAAAATTGAGGAGGGGCACCCCTCCACTGTGTACAGCTCCGCCCCTGGGGACAAGTGGCTTAGAGAATTATGATTTTTTCTATGGAGATATTCTTATTTCCTTAATTTGGTGGTAATTTTCTGCTAATGGCAAGTTATGAGGATATTTTCTAGGATATATAAATAAACTACGTTGATTGCAGTGTGATATAACATGACTGCTATCTTTTCTATGAATTTGGAATATCACAGTAGGATGACTATGTCTCCTTTATCTGAAATTTATGAATTTCATGTTTCTTTATTTCTTCAAGTTTTACAAAAATTGTCTTATGCAGGAAGCTGGCATAGAAATTGATCCTATGGGGGACTTGAATGCTAAGTCAGAAAGAAAATTAGGCCAGCTAGTTTCTGAAAAGTAATTCACTGTACTTTGTAGTTTTCACTAATTTACAAAATTATGGCATACTCGTGAATCTTTAAATGGTTTCCTCAACTCTAGGTGATGGCACTGAGTTCTTCATACTTCACTGTTACCCTTTATGACAATCCTGCCTACAGTAATTCATTTGATGTCTTCATCCGAGCTGTAACCCTGCAATGTATTGCCAATAATTTTAGTGTCCTTTTAGCTACCATTCTGTTTGTTTCTGCATTAGTAATTTAATCTTTAAGCATTTAAGCTATGAGATATGTTTTGAAGCTTTCAAAACTCCATTGTGATTGTGACAGATACGGTGCACCTCCTCATGTCGTGATGCTCTTCTGTGGTTTAAATAACATTCGGAAAGCATCCTTATTTTCGCGCGATCCGCTTAGAATTGCTATCAAGGAGAAATTCTTCCTTAAACCCAAAGAGAAGATATTAATAGTGACGGTATCACACTTGCACGCGACAGTTACCTCATACACATTCCATTATGGTGGGAAAATATGCATAATGCTTGCGTGGTAACAAAGTCGCATCAACATCCAAATGCTTTGTTTTTTTTTCTTTTTCTTTTTCTTTTTCCTGTATACTGTTTATAAAAGATTTGCAACTAAAATTTTGCATAATTTCTGGACTTATTATTTTTAATTCTTTACGTAAATCGTGGAAATCAAAAGTAAACTTAAATTTTTATGTAATAGGTATCGAACATTTGACTAATTTAATTGATATATTTTGAGTCATTAAATTTTATTAAGATGATGTTATGTGCAAAAATAACTGTTTAAATTATTATTTTTTAGACACTTTAGTGTTATTCCACCATTAATATCAAGAAAAAATCAGTACCTTACACTTCCTGCCACAATTATGGGTATTTATTAAAATGTATTTTTAAAAATAATTGAAAAATTATAGAGAATAGTACTTTAAAATTTGTATAAAAAAAAAATAATATTCTAGTCACATAAAACTCTTCCAATTAGTCATTATGTGTCAAATTTAATGGGGTTTGATATAAAATTTTTGGAAGGAAGTTTTTGTTTATTAGTAAATTATATAAGCTGTACCTAAAGTGCTATTTGCTCTTAAAAAAGTGTGTTATGAATGTTATCTGATGAAATTAACTAACAAATTTAAAGTTATCAACAACAACAAAAATTAAATATAAATATAAAGGTTTCACGATTTTCAATATTGTTTAGGCAATCTCCTAGAAGAATATATTTTGGGGGTGAGGATGTGGGCCAATGGGCATGTATAGTCTAGCAAAATGCTTCCTAATTGGAGAGTTACGAGATCTGTAAGTAGAGTTGTTATTAAAAAAAAAAAATCGATTAAAATAAGGAAACCATGAACAAATGGAAAGTTTTTAATTTTATATCATATATACGGTTATCATTGCAGAGGCCACGTCAAGCAATATTCCTGCAAATGAATGCAAGCATGAGCATTGAGAAAAAGAAAAAGAAAATCTCGAAATCCAGCTTGGCATTCTCTAGCCTCCTATATGATTGCTAGCAAAAATGGAATCACACAAGTAAAGTTGATGAGAGGAACACATGGAAAAAAGACAAAAAAATTTCCCGAATAGAATACTGATATAATCATGGGAATAACCCCGCAAAAAATAATTACATGATCTGGCGGGCCTTTAATCCCTTGATCACTTAGATAAATAGGTAACATTCAGTAATTAAAATTACTACCCCACATAATCCTCTTCATCATCGCTACTAAAAGACTCCAACACTTGACTATCTTCTTCATCCTCATCGTCACCTTCTGTTACAATCTCTAGCATACCACCACCTCCTACTTCAAATTCTAAATCATCCATGTTAAAATCCCCATCATCGTCGTCGTCGTCATCACCAAACTCACTCACACTATCATCGTCGCCATTGCTCATATCATCAGCATCACTATCACCATCATCCCCACCTAGATCACCAAGTAAAGAATCAATATCGGCATCATCATCATCTTCATCTTCATCTTCTTCCTCGCTTTCGGCATCATCAGGATCAGAATCATCATCAGTTGGCCTTCTACGACCAATTTCATAAACCCTAGCTGAAGAAAACATCTCGTCCTGGTCAGCCATGGTAATCAACCCAACAACAGAATCTGTTGGCTCAGTTGCAAAATCAAGGACACAACGATCAACTGGAATGGTGGCTATGTCAGAGTAGTTAATTGCATCAACTGTACGGAAAGCTGAAAAGAGGGCATGTTTTGCACGACGATGGTTGGTTGCAAATGAGACATCCTCCATATTCCTTCTAAGAATTGCATAAATTACATCTCCACGTGAATTAAATGTTATAGTTGTTTGGTCCAGTGAAGGCACACTGCGCATGAGTCTAAACTTCCGAAGATCCCAGACCTCAGAGTTTATGATGACCTGGATAAAATATATGAGGCGTCAAAAGAATACACAATTGTTAGACGTATGCAGATATCAAAGAATAAAATAAAGTTTGACCAAAACCAGTCACACAAAAACAAGATTGCAAAATTACTTGAATAAGATTAGACTTTACAAATTAGAGGGCTACATAAGCTTTTTTACAAACTTCAGATAAAAAGTTGGGAGGTTACTAGTGAACTGAAAAATATTCACACAAGAAAAACCATGTAAATATAAACTATTAGATTAGGATCCATTGTACCTCATTTCCCGCAGGGTGGAAGCCACCACCCCCATAATCTGTGAACTGGTCAAAGCGATGAACAGGGATTGAAACTCTCCTGTCCCACAAAATCCCATTCCAGAGGACCATTGTGTCTGAAGGATTGAAATGTACAAGTGAATACAAATGCCCCCGACCAGTAGCAATGGCAGATGCATCTGACAGTTTTGTTTCCATCTGGCACGTTTGGATATCATACAAGAGAATTTCTCGATGGGCCGGATCTGATGATAGAGCTGCAAAAATATCCCCAGAATTATTAAATCGTGCAGCCCTACACCCTTCAAATGAATGCATTGGTCCACCCGAGACTGAAGAAGCATCCCACAACTTAACATCAAGGGGGCTCGAAGAAAGTACAAGCTGGCTCTCACCAGAGAGAGATGACTGTACAAGTGTCACAGAAGATGGATGACTAATGCAATTCTCCAATACACTGTTGCTATTTGAGTCAAAAATTTTAAGTTCCCCAGTCTGGCTACCAACTGCAATATGAGAGGAGTCATGAAGAAAAGTAATGCATGTAAAGAGAGAACCAGCATCATCTCGGCAAGTTCGCCAGGGCCGAAATCTGCTGTATACAAATTGACGATCTTTGCGATTTCCATGAACCCCACCATACATACTTCTGAATTCACGTGAACTCAGCCGCGCTGTTATATTGGTAGGGGCATCAAGACTTCGTCTTGGTTCTGGACAAACATGTGGGTGTAGAAGAGAGAGAGGTGGAAGTGTGGTTATGGGAGCAGGACACTGGCGGTGCTGATGCTTCAGATACTGAACAACAAGAGAATCTAGAGTCAACCGCTCATTGTTACTGTTTTGGGGTTCGTTTTGAAGCCCAATTTGCAAATTAGCATATTGGTTATCATCCAAATAATCCACTGGACAGGCATTTGTAATCGATCGCCCATGTGCATCTCTCAAGCCAGAACTTGGTGTGGAGAAGCCAATAGTATCAGTTGGTAGACTGCTTTTCTGGACAGTATTTGGGGCCGGACAAACTGGAGTCCTAAATCCTTGATCTCCTGCATGAAGTCTCTTCCCAGAGGACGTGAGACCCCCAATATCCTTCAAATCAGATAACTTCCTTTTCATTGGCAATAATATTGGAGTCTTACATTGGGACTCCATATCAGTGTTGGGTTTCTGGGATGACTCTGTAGAAATCTCTGCAACATCTGTAGGACCAAAGACCTTCCTGACTGACAGCGAGTGAGAATCATGGGACAGAAAAGCATTTTTCGAGTGTAAACCAAAAGTAGGAGAAAAAACAAGCAGTCTCTTTTTTGAAGAGCCAACAACTGATTCACCCTTCGAACTTGTATCCTCGTTCACAGCAGCAAGCTTTGACTTGGTAAAAAATCCACAAGGGGTACGACTAGAGGGCCAATGAAGTTGGATAACAGGGCCATCTTGAGTGGAGTTTTGGTGCATTAGAGATGAAGGGGCAGCCAATGATGGCAGAGGCGTCAGCTGTGCCTCTTCTAGCAGTGTAGAAGCTGCTTTACCCAAACCAGATGCTTGTAGATGTTCATGAATTAGAAGTAGAAGTTCCCTGAATTACACAGAAGCACACAAAAACAGAAAGAGAGTCAAAAAGAGGAATGAAAGTTGATCATTACAGAAGAGAAATGGGATAGATAGTCAAGTAATTGCACCAAGCAACAAAGACCGAGTACCTGGAATGGTAAGAGATTGGGGTTGCAGCAGCAATGGCTGCTCTCTCTATGCGCCTCAAAGTAGGAGTCGCCGCATCAGTAGCCGCGATTGTACTTGCTCGTCCAGAGTTTGTCACAATCTACAAGTAGATAAAGCAAAATGAGTTTCAATACTCCAACAAATTCAAAGAGAAACATGAGACATTGAATCGTCTAATTTATATGCAAATAGGGGGAAAAAGACACTTGATGCAAGTATAAATATCACAGTTCACAGCTTGTGTAAGAGGACGAACTAAGTCTCATCAATACAAAATCGTATTTCTTGATGACCATAAGTATAAACATTTAGAGATGCAAACATTACCGCAATTAGTTCTATTGCAGCCTGGGAAAGTTCAGCTTGCCACCTCCCTTGCTCAGTTCCCTGTGTCTGGCTTCCTGAGTCTCGAATAAGTTCTGACAGCTTTTTCCCAACCTATTATACCAAATTGTGTTGTTATGATTGGTTGCAAGGATCAGTTAGTCTTAGATATTAATAACCTACTAAATTCAGACCATCACCACCAAAAAATTATTGCATGTTTTTACCAAAAAAGACAATAAATTACTAAATTTTCAAGCATGTGCATCCTTATATACACATACAACAGAATATTTCATCTCTGTATGACTAAAAAGTAAATAGAGTTCCTTTGAAGTAATATACTAATTGAGTGGCAGAAAATAAAAAAAGAAATTCCTCTTAATGCCACACAACAATTTTGCTAATAGTGCCTTTGGATGCACTTCTTGTATAAGGGATTTCAATGTTTTATAAGAAGCATTTCTAGTTAAATATGGTCTTTGCTGTGAAGTAGTTCTCCTTGAAAACCAGAGTTTCAGCAAACTCAGGTCTCAAGGTGAGATTGGGATTGTTGTGGATCTTGACAAAAAGCAATTCTGAAATAATTTTTGTGTTTTCATATTTGTAAAAACTTGTATTGGATGGCTTCCTCAAAATTTGGCAGTAACAAAATAATCTAATACAATATATTTCAAAAAAAGCTGATTCCCCATCCTTGATACTTTCTTCTACAAAACAAGTTCTACTTCCATTTATAAGCTATTCATATAAAATTACAATGTATAACTATCATGTATATTTTAGTAACCTAGAAAATAGTACCAGCATTTTTAAGTCTTAATTTTTATTTTAGCAAACACTTTCCCATTCTTTGTATTAGTAAAGCACTTAAAAAGAGTATTGTGCTTTTGCATTTTCTCTCTCCCTTTTTCTAACATATTTTGCTCTGCATTTTCTTTTGTATCCCCTCTTTTACAATTAGTATTGCCAATGGAGTATTACACCTATTCCAAAAGATAAAGTTAGTAATCTACCTGAAGCTTTGTTAGTATGTGAGCTATGGAATCATCTCTAGCTAAACCAAGCAGGACTCGACAAGCAAGTGCACGAAGACAATCAAGAGCAGCAGGAGGTGAATATATGCGTGGCTGGAGCAGATGCAAGAGAACCTTTATACCATTGTTGGCACGAACAGTCTCTCTTGCCTGACGATACCCTTGTTCTAACTGTGCAGCAAGACCAGCACATCCTGCTCCAGCACCTAATGATATTCTACGATCTCCAACTAACCCTGAAGTAGGTGTGAGAGGAGGAACTGGCAGATTGCTATTACTGGGTGCACCAACTGCTGTTACACTACCTTCCCCACTGCGGTCCCTCATATCATTCTGACCAGATACATTTAGAGTACGATCTGAAACACTACGATCTAGATATCTGTCTCTGTTCTCTGGAAGTGGACCATTTGAGGCTTGTGTATGTGATGAGGATTGCTGGCTTTGTGACAGTAGAGGTGGTTTATTGCTGATTGAAGGAGGAGGACAAACAAGATTTACTAAGACATTTAGAGCTGGCTGAATAATCTGCAAAGAAAGAAAACAGCAACTACAATAACAATAATCATAATAAAATAACGACCTCAAACTAAGAAGTAAATGTTGCATAAAGAATCTTACATCAGGGTCCACGTAACTACCACCAACACTGGCGGCATCCAAAATAACAGCTATTCCTACTCGATTGTTACTCAATGTAGCATTTACTATCATCTTGCGGCTGACAGGCACCAATGTAACAATGTGTAGTACACCCAATGCATACTGAAGTAGATCATGGAGATAACGTTCAACAGGTGGTGCCTACAAAACACAATTCAATTTGATTACGAAAGACAGAAAATGAACTAGGGAATATTGAAGGCTGGTAAGGTGTACCTGACATAATTCCAACATTGTAAGATGTCCATTAGAGGCTAAAAACTTCTCAACTGCAGGCCAGCGAGTTCTTACAAAAGCAGGACCAAGCTTCCTGTCTTTCTGTAACTGCAGTAGGACTGCATCTATGGCCTCATTACTGATGTCCAGTGGCTTGTATGCAGCTCTCAAACTTGGTATATTCCTGGCTGAACTACGGCTGTTCTTATTTGGACGGATTGAATCCAAAAGCAATAGAAGATGAGCCCTGAAATATTGTCTCAGTGCAACACAGGTATGATAAGCTATCTGCTTCTCTGATGATGTCAATACGTCAGCAGGCAATCGATCATTTCGAAGTGTTCCTGAATTTGACAGTCCTAAAGCGCTGGAGTTTACTCCAGACCTTACTGATGCAGCATCATTCAGAAGACCCAGTAATTTCTGCAAGCCATCTTGAGCATCAAAAGCATCAAGAACAGCTCTGAAAACAAATGCAGCAGCAAAAAATAGAGCTGAATTCTTTCTGGCTTGATCCATTGAACACTCAAGAAGCTGAATGGACAACTCAACCAGCTGATACACGACGTCCAATGGAAGAGCACATACACGTTCCATTATACCCTGAATAAAATTATAAACTGATGAGTTATCCTATGGGCAGAATAGAAAACAATATAATAACAAAAACCAAAAACAAATGTTTTTATTTCAAAAAGTTAAACATCACATGCCAATACCTGGAGAGAACCAATAGTAAACAAGCAAGAAGAAAGACCAAAGAAGGTTTGAGTTACTCTGGGGACAGCAAGCAGTTTCTGCATGCCACCCCTGTCCACAAACAATGCAGCGAATTTCCGGTGAGCAGCCAAAGCGCAGATGAGCTTCATTACATCTGGCAAAAGTATTACAACCTTTGATGGCTCTTTGTGTTTAGAATTTTGCTGCAATAGTGCAAGGCATACATCCACCCCTTTTTCATGAAGTACAGGACCAAGAACTTCAACGTATTCTCCAAGAGCCTCAAGACACTGAATACAGTACTTTTCTCTCAACAAAGCAAGGGATTCAACATCAGGAATAAAGTACTTTTCAAAATCTTCCTTGGTTTCTGCTTCTATGCCACTTGGATTCGTTGAGCCGGAATTAATGATGCTGGAGCTCCTGTCACCATCAGAAAAAGACATCAGAAAACCTCTGCCATATGTATAAATTATGTTGTGTACTTAAAAAAATAGAATTACAAACCTTGAAACCTCAACTGCATTGGCAGCATCGATAACAGTAGAGGCTGCTTTGGAAGCAGCCAAACCTGCAGCTTCTTCATCATTTGTGGTTATGAACTCCTGAATATATTATACAGCAAATAACTGAGTAAAACACAATTTACATTCATGAGAATAAATGAGAGCAGGGCGACGTTACAAACCTCTAAAGCTGCACTTTTCACAACATCAGCAGCAGCATCACCAGCTGCTTTAATAGCCTCTATAGGTGCATTAGCTGCTCCTGCTTCAGCTTCAGCAGCCATAACTGCCTTCTTTACTAAGTCAGATATATCTTTGGTTCCAATTCTGCAGTCTTGAAAGCATTCATCACTATCATCTCTTTGCACAGCAAAAACAAGAGAAGGGTTTGTGTTCAAATACTTCCTAACATCAGGTAACTTTTTCACATCTTTAATTTTTAAAGAACATCTGTCTCGTGTAGTACGCCCCTGTCCCAATCGGTTTCCAGATCCAGGTGATGTCAAAACTTGTTCATTCTCCACAGGTCCTTCATTAGCTCTTACTTTCCCTCTAGATTTTGCCCATCCACGGCTTGGTTTGCGCCTTGTAGAATCATCTCTTCCATTTTCATCAATATCAGCCAATTTTGTCCTTCCCTCGCATGTATCTTGAGTATGCCATCTGTTCTCACCATCCACATCTGCCTCTTCAGTCAACCCATCAGGAGGCACTTCATCAACCCAGCATTCTCCTCTCAAGACTTTCCTTTCATCTCTTTCTACAACTTGATCATCTAAGGGTCTCTCATCTGTACTCCTTGTACCATCAAAATGAGTATTTTCGAAGACCTGCCTAACTTTACTCCGGCCCTCGTCTCTGCTTCTTGTGACACCATTCTTTGTCTCTGTTAAATGACCAGAATCTTTGTGAACACTACTAATCTCCCCCAGGACTCGCAGGCGGAGGTAACGCATAAGCTTGGCAGACAATCCTGATGTCAAGACATCCTCCACAACTTGACCACCACTGAGAATAAATATAGATTGTGAATCAAAGTAGTGAAAACACTATAAAGAAAAGGGAAAATAAACTATCTACTGCACTCTCATACCCAGACAAACAAACAGCAAGAAGTCCAGTAGAATAAGTCTTCAACATTTCAGAATCTGAGGCCTCATTTCTTCCCAACTCATGCTTCAAATTATGGTTTTCACTGAAAAAACTAGCACTCTCATCCATCACCCAGTCTTTAATGTTCTCCAGGACAGCGTCTTCAAAAACATGAGGGTACTGTACCACATTTCTTATGCCATAAGCTTTAAATATAATAGAAACTATTTTTTTATTATTGAGAAGAATCTACTTCAATTAAAATCAGCTTACCATCCACGTCAAAGAAAAGCTCAAAAGAAGTCTGGCAGCAGCTGCCTGGATGGAAACAGGGTATCTTGTTTCTGATAGATACTTTGAAGATATCAATTCAAAGAAATCATCATTATCCTGAGTTTTTTAGGAGAGGTTGACAAAAAAGAATTAGGACAATGCATCCGACACCAAAATCAACAAATTCAAATTTATATCTTAACATAATATAGCTCCAAATTTAGGAAAAGAGGGGGAGTGAGAGAGGACACAGGCCATAACATACCCGAATCAAGTTGCCCAACCGTCCAACATTATGGGTTGCACGACCATTGTTGGAGGCATAACCAACCTCTTCCATGTATCTGCTTTTTAAAAATATATATAATATCATATTAAATCAACAAATTGGAAGGAAAAAAAGAATAATAGGCAAAATATTATGTAATTGCATGACGTGTCATAATTGGAATGGATGTAAAGTAAAGCTAACACGTCATCACTGAATGATATTAAATGCAAGGAAAATATAAGGATAAGTATCAACAACTAAAACTCAAATTTTTAACAAGAAGATGAACCAACAACACGTGCCATCTTTTGAACAAAACAACAATAGACATGCCACCAGGTGAGATGGTTTGCAAAATCAAAGCACTATAAGAGACTGTGATTATACCTATTGTTCCATCTATATGTCAATGACTGTTCTCTACTTACTATAATGCCGACACCAAACGTGTAAGCCTATCAGCAGGCAACCCAGTAAATAAAATTCACAGATGACATTTAATCTTTACATTGAATTGATCAAAGAGTCGGATTTAATGTAAGGTTCAATCAAGTCGGGACTAAATTGATAGGAAAATAAAGTAGTTTAATTGTATAGCATTACCTCCCTCAGAAATGAACATATTTTTTTATACCGAGGGGTTCACTGGGTCATTTATGCACCTCTCCATAGGGAAACAAAATCCACTCAGCATTACCACTTACTAAATGATTTCCCTAATGAAAGAATATCGAGCGCTTACCGTGACTTGAAGGAATTAAGGAAAAATACATATATATTAACATTCAAATAAAATGATCGCATAACTGATAATTGAAATGTTGGTTTCCATACAGTGCCAAGCACAACCACTCCGCGCGCACAAAAGACGCAATTTTAGCCTTAAAAGTGGTGTACAACGGGAACAATAAATTCAAATAAATGAACTCAATAAAGACAGATAACCAAAAATATTTGATCATATGTCAAAACCCACAGACTAGAAAAAAGCGTAAGTAACCCAAAGACGCCACCATTGCAATTTTTTTTTCGATCACACCATTGCAATTCTTCCCCACCTAGTTATGTATAATAATCACTTCAATGGAATACAATACTTCAAAAGAAAGGAAAATGATTTAAACCGACGGCAAGCAAAAGACAGATAAATGTACCGAGACTCCTGTGTTTCCAATAATGACGCAAGGGCGTGAAGAACACTACGATTAGGGTTATCAGGCGATGAAGTGATCTTCTCCATCAGTTTCTGAGCTTTGGCAATCAATTCTTCTTCTTCATTCGTTTCCTCCTCATCCGGCACTTCTTCTTCCTCTTCCACGTTTTCTTGTTGAGACTCTGGTACTGATGGTGGAGGTGGTGGCTCGGCTTGGCCTTGAGTTTGGGTTGATTGCTCATCCATGGCCAAAATACAGTGATAAGTGGGGATTTGAAACACCGATATCTTCCTACTTCATGAACAAAAAGAAATTAGGGCTAATTTTGATTTGATATATATATTACGAAATATATATACTAATTACGGTTCTGGTACGTTCCGAATTGGAGAACAGAAAGAAATATAAGAATGAAAGAGAAACTCGGAGAAGACGGTGTGCGTTCTCATTTATAGTGAAGCCCAAATGAACTCGAGAGATTGGATCCGAATGTTCGCGAAAAGTTCGACCCAGTTACCTAACCTACCAGTTTTTATACAAACCGGGTTAAATTATTATTGTTTGTGGACCAGGACCACACAGGAACTCATTTTTCTCAGTTTCTTTGTATATCTACTGTATCATAACTTCTATTTATTTATATATAAAATTTTATTTTTAATTAAAATAAATATATATTTTTTTAATAAAAAAATAAAAATAATTAAATTATTTATACTCTAAAATAATGTTTTATTTTCTTTTTATTCGTGATATCGGAAATGAAAAACATATCGAGTAAAGTTTTCACTTGCTTTTGTTATTTTACATATAATTTCCTTTATTCAAATTTTCATTTTAGTTCGAAGAACAAATTTTTCTCTTAGTTGACTTATAAATTTCAGTAATGTGTGTAATAATTAAATGTAGTTCTTTTGTAAATAATGTTTGGTGAACATCGGAGCATGTGATCTAAAATTGAAAATCAGGTAAATGGGGCCACTGTATGTCAAAATCAAATAGAATTTCTACATGAAAATTTGAAGATTTTAATAAATAAATAAAAACGGCAGTAAATTACGTATATAAACAACTTTCATCCTTCATACATAAATAACAAATGAAAAGATCCAAACGCAAAATTTAAATATTAGTTACATTTTAAAATTATAATTTTATCATCATCTATAATTATAATATGAGTTAATTTCTTGTTGTGCTCATGTCTCACGTTTAACTTTTTTTCCAGCACCTCCTTCATGTTCAATTTCTTTTCTCACACTCACGCCTTACGCTAAACAACTTTCATCCTCTTTTAGAGTCTTTCATCAGTCAAATTCATCCCTCTCACGAAAACCTAATCAGCGCAAACTAAAATTTGAATGTACAGTTTATATGTAAAAATAAATATAAATGTATGTATTACATTAAAAAAATTTAAGTCAACCTACTATAAAAAACAGCAGCAGTAATCAGTAATCATAATAAAAATTTTGAATGTATAACTTACATGCAAAAATAAAGGTGAATGTACGTATTACATTAAAAAATTTTAAGTCAACCTGCTATAATAACAACAACAGTAATCAGTACTCATAATAAAACAATACAATAAAATTTGAATGTACCGTTTACATGTAAAAATAAATGTGAATATATATTAAGAAAATTTAAGTTAACCTACTATAAAAACAGCAGCACTAATCAGTAATCATAATAAAAAAATACAGTAAAAGTTGAATATACAGCTTACATCAAAAAATAAATATAAATGTACGCATTACATTAAGAAATTTAAGTCAACCTACTATAATATCAACAACAGTAATAAGTAATGCAAACATCACATAACAATACAACCAACATGTAATTAATACATACAAAGATTACCATATTTGAAATATAAACGATTACTTGGGTGAGCTGAGGAAAATTCTGTAACTCAGTGTGCAAAAAAATAAAACAATGCAAGCTGAAGGAGAAATAACCTAGCCGCTAGCTGATAAAAATACTGATTTAGAAAGCTAAGAAAATAGCAAAGTAATATAAAAGATCTAAGGACAAAATCGTAAAATTGATATTGGCAAAACTCTGCCATTTAGTCACGTAAGTTAAAAAACTAATTTATCCCAAAATTTCGCTAATCCGAGTAAATAATAAAATCAAATCAAATAAAAAAACCGGCGCTATTGAAGAGTGCCTGGGTGAGTAAAGAGCGTCCACATTTTTATAAGTTAGCCCTCTTGCTAACTTAACATATGTGGGCTAACTTAGGGAATTTTGTCTAAAATAGGCAAATCTCATAGAATAGTTTTAAAAAAGGCTCATTTATGTTTTAGTTTAGAAATGGGCAATTTTTAACTTTGAACCTAAGACTTCCAAGTTAGCAGGTTATCTTTATTTTTCTCTTTCTCTTCCTCTTCGTCTTCCTCTTTCTCTTCCTCTTCCTCTTCGTCTTTCTCTTTCTCTTCCTCTTCGTCTTCCTCAATTATTGAAAAATCCATTTGAGCATAAATATACGAGCTTGCTTGTTTTCATGATTCCTTTCCAGTTTTAAATTACACAGAACAGTTTCAATTTTTTTTTTATTAATAACTTTTAATAATGATTTAACTTCGAAGCGGATCTGTAGATTGTTCCTTGTAGTATTTGTTGCAAAATCTGAATTCGGATTGACGGGGCTTGATCTTTTCTTCTTTCATTTGATAAATTACAGACATGAATTGAAGTTAATTACAATTTACAATTGATATACCAGATATACCCCGAGATATACCAGATATACCCCCAGATATACCCTCAGATATACTCCCAGATATACCCCCATATATACCAGATATACCCCCAGATATACCAGATATACCCCCAGATATACCAGATATATCCCGAGATATACCAAATATACCCCCAGATATACCAGATATACCCCCAGATATACCAGATATATCAGAAATTTTTTCAGGATGAGACGCAACAATGGAGAGAAAATCAGTGAAGAGAAAAAGAGAGGGTGCGTAGAGAAGGAGGGAGAAGAAGAAAGAAAATTACTTTGATAAACCGGCTACTGGGAGAGTAAATAAAATTTTACCTATTTCTAAACTTTAACATAACTTTGCCCTTTTTTAAACTATCTTTAAGGATTTTGTCTATTTTAAACAAAATCCCCCTAACTTAGTTGTGCTCATCAGGAAACTAATGAAAAACAAGGGGATTTCGTCTAAAATGGGCAAATCCCATAGATTAGTTTAGAAAAAGGTCATTTGTGTTAAATTTTATAAATGGGCAAATTGAAATTGGCTTTCTCAGTTGCCGGTTCTCACCCCTTATTTTCCACCAAAGTTTATTTCTTACTTCTTCTCTCTCCTTCTCTACGTACTCTTCATCTTCATCTTCTTCTTCATCTTCCTCTTTCTTCCTCTTTCTTTCTCTTCCTCAGAGAACACGTGGGCAATTTGACAGAAACAACGCCTCACATTTCTTGCACAAGTTAGTGCTAATCAAATTGCACTGTTCATCATCTTCTTCAAGTTATCTGGTATACCAGAGATATAAACTATTGAATTAACAACATACAAAAAATATTTGATTGGTTTAAATTCAACGAATGAGAGGTCTTCATATAGACTGTTGAATTTTAAAAGAGCCAAATTTACGCAGCTCATATAGATAGAATAGTGCTTAAAATTTGCATCATTATCTAACATTGGAAATCAGCTGCAAGAGGAAGAATAAGACTATATAAAAGAACTGTCAATTGTAAAATATTCTCCAACTAATTTACTATTTAATTGAAATTTATATTATTCAGATTATACGTGCTAATCAAATTTAACCAGCATTGCACTGTTCATCATCTTCTTCAAGTTAACCAAGGTATATCTGTGGTATATCTCGATATACCAACCTTGATATACCTTGGTATATCTCGATATACCAAGGTATATCTGTGGTATATCTCGATATACCAAGGTATATCAAGGTATATCTGTGGTATATCTCAATATACCAAGGTATATTTGTGGTATATCTCGATATACCTTGATACAAGGTATATCTGTGGTATATCTCGATATATCAAGGTATATCTGTGGTATATCTCGATATACTAAGGTATATCTGTGGTATATCTCGATATATCATGGTATATCAAGGTATATCTGTGGTATATTTTTGGTATATCTCGATATATCAGGTTATATCTAGTATATTTGTGGTATATCTCTAGTATATCTCGATATACCAGGGTATATCTCGTATATCTCCTTCGTTGAATTTAAACCAATCAAATATTTGTTTGTATGTTGTTAATTCAAAGTTCAAACCTTTATTAAATTATAAATTATATTTGTTGTTTTGAACCTAACAATTGAGAATTTTACTTGAAATACAGTGAAGCTGAGAATTAATGCAGTCACGACATTGGCTTTATCAAATTCTATTCAGTGTCGAAATATGACATGGGTTGTTAAAAAAATGAGATAATTGAGGATGAGGAAGAAGAAGAGGAAGAAGAAGACGAAGACGAAGAGGAAAGAGGAAGACGAAGACAAAGAGGAAGAGGAAAGAGGAGAGAAGGAGGAAAAAAAAACTTGCTAATTTAAAAATTTCAGGTTCAAAATCAAAAATTGCCTATTTTTACACTAAAACTTAAATGAGTTTTTTTTTTTTTTTAACTATTATATGGGATTTGCCTATTAGACAAAATTCCAAAAACAAGGCTCGTAACAACCAATTCCATCTTCTAGTACACGATTCATTAGTTGGATTTCCTCAAGGCAACCCAAAAGGTCATATTCCATACAGCAGCTGTCTAAACGTACTTGAAAACGAGCCTTAGATTTGCTGTTTGGTCGCATGGAGTATCCTAATCCAACAAGTGAAAATACTCCCCAAGCTGCCTTAGACGAATCATCATCATCTTCTTCATCGAGTCAACTCCAAAATTGGACTGAGTAAGCAAAACAACACACAAACAGCTCGATTGTAACATAAAAGTTTTCCAATTTATCCTGTTCTATATAACCTTTTATTGTTTGATTTTTAGAACTCAAAATTTGTTGAAGGGGAAGTTGATAGCAGAAGATGATTTCAAATGGGCAATACCCAGAATCAGAAATACTGGCTCAAGAGGATTAATAATGGAGGATGATAGGGAAGGAGAGGAAGAGGTATTAAAGTACGTAGGTGGGGTTGATATAAGTTTTTCTAAGGAAGACCCATCGTTTGCTTGCGGTATCCTTGTAGTTTTAGACTTCCATAGTCTCCAAGTTGTTTATGAAGACTTCTCTTTGGTCACCCTTAATGTCCCTTATGTTCCCGGCTTCTTAGCTTTCAGAGAGGTTTGTTCTTGTTCTTGTGCTTGATTTGATGTTTGAATTTCTATAATATTGTTTTAAGATTCCTTTAAAGTTTTTCACTTAGATCGTCAGTGCATTTTTACTGTTCTATTTTGTCTAGGCCCCTGTGCTTCTGGAGCTTTTGAAGAGAATGAAAAATCGAAATAGTCCTTTCCATCCTCAGGTGAATGTTATATTTTATGTTGAATATTCTTGTACTTGTTTTATGTTTTTCCCTGTATCTTTGCTGCATCTTTGTATGACTTGAGTGAAAACGTTGTACCTTGGTCATTGACATTATTTGAAATTTGTTTTAGCATAACTAAGTAGTTTTTTAGAATTTTATCTCCTTAATTAACCAAAGGAAATGTTGTAAATGCTATAACTGCCTGTAGCAAAACTGCTAAAGTATCCATTAAAGTTAGTTTATGCTTCATTTTGTTTTTGTATCAGTTCCTTAACAGTGGTTCCTTCGTTTGCCACAACAGGTGGTAATGGTTGATGGAAATGGAATACTTCATCCTCGAGGTAAGTGCTTAGGCACATCTCAGTCAAATGTATCATTATTTTTTAGTACAGATTCTCAATAGAGCTTTGTATTTCTGGATGTGAAGGTCTGTGAGTATGTTGTTCAGTTCTATTATTTTAAGCCTTGTAGAAATATAATATTGGAATTTGATCTGTGCATGGGTTTTAATAGTTAATTTTTTCTCACTCAGACTCAGTAGGATGGCAAAGTTAAGCATAGACTAAAAATGCTCTCTTTTTTATCTCCATTGTTTATCTTTTAAATTTGTTCATCGTGATTGATATCTGATTCTGTATAACATTAAATTTATCCAAAACTTATGCTAGAAGGAGATGTTGCTTATCCTCTGCCTTCAGTAGGCAACATCTAATTTCATTGCTTAGCACTTTGGGGGAGGCAACAAATTCTTTAATCATTGGAAGCATTTAGAATTGTTTGCTTTTAATAGAACAAAATGCTGATGTGTTATTGATTTGATCGGGATTATAGCCAATAATTGATCCAAGGCAATTATTAGATCATTTTCTTTTATCCAATTGGGGAATATTTTTAATTTGTTCTCTTCCTTTGGTCTAGGTTTTGGCTTGGCCTGTCATTTAGGTGTTCTGGCTAATGTCCCTACTATAGGGATAGGAAAGAATGTGAGTCCTGATACTACTTACAGCACACTTATGATATTAAAGTTGCCCCAAATAAATGTTCTAAAATCACAAGTAGGGGGCTAAATTGTTCCAAAAATAAAATAAAATGTTACTTTTAATAAAACTATTTAGCCAGGTGTTTCAAACTTGCAATAAAACAATTTTTATGTGCTATGTTCTCATCCTATTAATGGTCCACGCCATTGTTGTACGACAAAGACTTCATTCCTTGGTACTTATTCAGTCATTTGTGTCTGTCAGCTGCATCACGTGGACGGTCTCACTCTATCTGGAGTAAATCAACTTCTTAAATATAGGGAAAATTCTGCTGAAGATTTTATTACTTTAAGAGGATCCTCTGGAAGCATCTGGGGTGTGGTAAGAGATTAGCACTTTTTAATCCTTGCAGAACCAACGAATAAATAATTGTGAAATTGGGACTGCCGGACTGGGGATCCAATCCTATAAGGTGACCATGAATGTACTTTTGGAGTTTTTCCTTGTAGTCATTGTTATTGGAGGTTCCCATTTAATCATAAGTTTGTAATCATCAAATTTAGGCCTTGTACTGGGAGATGATAGTTACTCTAATTTATGAATTTTGATCACTTGATTCTGCTTCTTCCAATATATGGCAGTGAGCTAAGAAATGGCCTTACCTTTTGGGATTGGTTTGGTTACTTGAGATAAATGCGATGTTATCAAATTATATAAACTTCACCAAGGGAAAAGTCTTTTATTGGCATAGTAATATGTTACCTTATTTTTTAGATCTTCTGTTCACAGTTGTTCATCATTCCTTTTTTTCTTTTTGCTTTTTTCTTCCCCCCTGAGCACTTGTTATCAGACAAGTTAAAATGTTTGCAAATCAGTCTTCAAATCACCATTTTTTTTTCAGGCCATGAATACAGGAGAATCAAGAAAACCTATATTTATTTCAGTTGGTCACCGCATATCACTTGACACTGCAATCCAAATTGTTAAAGATACTTGCAAGTATCGTGTCCCAGAGCCCATTAGACAGGTAACAATTAGAAGCTGTTTCAGAGCTACAATTAAAAATAATTATAAATAAATAGCATGACTAAAAATAATTTTAAAAATGTTACAATATTAAAAGATATGTTAATTTGGCATGAATAACACTAACACGTTTAAACACACACGAGCATGCACAACGCGATACACTTGACACCCCTATTGATTTTACTGGGGTCTGGACATTGAACATTTTAAATATTATTTAACTTCTCGTCTTTTATTTTATATTGAATACAGGCTGATATAAGATCAAGGGATCACATCAGGAAGCATCAAAGGGAAACGCCTTGATATTGCACTTCTCTTGCTTGACCATATTGGTACTTCCAACTGAAACTTTCTAGAATAAGACGTTTTAATTAGCTGGTACATTACTGAAAGAGTCTTGTTTATGAAACCCATTTCCATGTTTTTCCTTTGAGATGTCGATGTTCAAATCTTTGAGTTATTCTCGAACTTCATGCCCGTTCTATTCCTGCTAAGAGCTAGCTGTAAATATATCCAAACAAATTCCCTGAAAATCACTAAATACCATCACTCAGGTGTTCGTATCCGTACTGTGCGAAGTGTCTGATTCAGTTTCTGAGGTGCTGCATTGTCTTCAAGCAGGCAACAAGATTTATGGATGTGTTCCTGAGCTGCCTACTGTACTCTCTGGATTCAGCAAAGTTTTGGACATGAAACATCTCTTCTATTGCCAATTTCACTCTTAATTTTGTATATTTCGGGCATATTAGAATTTTGTATGTTACCTAATCCCAACTTGCACATTTTTGGTAATCTCTGAGTTCTCTCTTCATATGTATATGAATTCTTCTTATTTTATATTTATAAATTATCTCTTACAAGATAAAAGGTAAATAGTTTTACAAATTAAATAAGTACATTATTTCTCATTCGAGTGCTTTTTCTTTTAGACTAATATTCTTGATATGATTCTAAGTGAACAAAAGCTGGTAATGGCTGTTGTGAGTTGTGACTACGGATCATAAAATTACAGAGAAGAATGTGATCATATTTTTCATTTTCTTCAAACAACAATTTCACAATCTAAGTTGAAATATCTGTTTCACAATATAGTCAGTTACACACTCATTTAACTTGATTATACGGATTACTAATTATACTGTGAAATGTGCACGTCTCAGTCCAGATCCTAATTTAACCATAAAATACTTATGTCATCTGTTTGCTCTTAATTGGTAGACCGAAGCCTTTGAAACATTATGGAACATAGTTCAATCCCACCATTCTCCCAATAATATAATTTGGCATAAAAATAATAATAAAAACCACTCATTCCATCATCTATGTATATGGAAAGAAAAAAAAAATTGTATACAAATATATAAAAAATCACATAACTGTAAACAATAGAAGAAACATAAACAACATCAAACCAAAAGGCTTCACAAGATTCCTAACTCCACCCTGGGAATTCAAAGACGACGTTTGAATCATGATCCTAAATTTGCAGCTTCCAACTGAAGGATCTCTATTGGTAATCACTGAAAGATTTGGGAATCTACAAGCACTATCCATCTGATTCTGTATCTGATAATAACTATTAAATGCATATGAAATATTCCCAAGAGCATCCAAATTCCCACAAGAAGTCCCATACCCAAGACTAGTACAATCAGCATTAGCACAAGCATAACTTACACTTGTTGCAACTTCTGGATTATCGAGACTAGCTGATGGATTCACAACACACCATTGTTTAGCCAAATAATGCACATCCCTTGCTGCTATTAATCCATTAGAGTTTGTACTTACCTTAAGCTCATATTTAGGTGTTCCATCAAAGTAAAATATACCCCAATGGCGTTCGAAATTACCCGGCTTAATGCTTTTGTCATCTTCATCAATTAGACTAAACACGTATGCATCCATTTGACCAGGTCTCATTGGAGTTCCTGTCCCGTTTACATACCGGGACATGAATCCCTGGTTGAACTGCTGCGCAAACTGTAAATTCGCATTTTGGTCTCCATCAGTTGGCCATCCAATCTCTCCAATGATTATAGACATGTTTCCATAACCATTTTTTTGTAATGTCCATACAAGAGTATCATGGTTGGCATCAAACACATTGGTGTAGATTTTTCCATTGTCATTTATAGGACTTGAGTAGCCATTGAAGAAGGCATAGTCGATGGGGAAATGGGGATCATTGTAAAGACTAATAAAGGGATAGATGTTTGCAGTGAAAGGAGCTCCATTGTTGCTTAAGAATTGAACAATTTCTAGCATTACATCGTGAATGTCTGCCCTGAAGTCACCATCTGAAGGGTTTCCGGTAGGGCTACTATATACATCAGCATTTAAAGGAACGGTGACCTTGATTTGAGTACTTAAACCAGCTTTTATGAGAGCTGCTTGAATATTTTGAAGAGCTGGAATAGTTGTTCCAAGAAAGCTTCCATTGTATGCTTGCAAGAATGGTTCGTTCCCTACTGCAACATATCTTTAAAAAGAGTAAAAGTATTGTCAAGTTCTGATACAGAACATCAGCTGTCTAGTGAAATTTTCCACAGGAAAAGAAGATGTGATTTAAGATTCTTAGCGTAAAAGATGACAATTCAAATTTTTATAATATCTATCAATTTGTCACAGTTCTATCAAATTCTATCAGAATCATCCTCAATAGGATTGAGATAGGGATAAAGACAGACATGCATAGGATGATAGGAATGGAAGAAAGTTCAAACAAAGCGCTTCTGAGTGGAAAAAATATGTCAAAAGTGCTATGGGTTTGTTCGCTTTTGCTTTTGCTTTTATTAAAAATGATTTTCGAAAAGTGCCTGTGCTTCTTGCAATAAACACATGAAATTGAACTGAAATTCCCTTCTCAAATCAATTGATATGCAAAATTGAAATTAAGAAAAGGGTAAAGCAGGGAGATTTAACTAGCTACCTTATATCAACGCCATTAGATGCATGTGAAGAAACATTTTTGGCAACCCAATTCTCTGCTGCCTCAACACTGTTAGCCAAAGTAGAGAGCATTTCATTTGGAATTCCCACTATAACTTGAATATCGGACTTTCTTAGAGCATTCAATATTGAAGTCTCAGCATCAAAAAGCTTAACTTTATCAAAACCATTGTCTCTTAACATCTTCACTATCGTAGAAGGTGGCAAAGGGTGCATCGACTGTGTTCCCCAGTTGACTCCAATTCCAGTTACCGAACTCACTAACACTTCAAATAACAGAAGGGAAACAAAAGACCCACCTAAACCCATGACTACCCTTATTCAAAATAACCACAAGAAAACTAGTTTTGTAGAACTTGATGTCAAAAGGCTGGCTTTTGACATATGGGTTTGGAAAACATTGAAGGAAAATATTTTTACAAGAAAATTCGAGTAAAAATTTGAGATCTTAATAACAAAAACAGTAAAGACAGAGACGATTCAAACAGACTGTAAATCAAAATAAGATGATATAGAAATTTAGATGCAGAAAATCTTAAGCAAGAATTCAGAGCAAGAGGAAAGTTGTTGATAACCAAATAAAAGAAGAAAAAAATATACCAAGGCTGAGATTGAGGAGCAGAAAAAGCTAAGAGAGCAGTTGAATTCTGAATGTTCATATAGCTCTAGTATAGAAGAGAAGATTGTGTTGATGATTCTTCTTATGATTGTATTTTTCCTATAATTTAATAGTTAAATTAAAATATAACATGATCGTGTTTTCTTCTTTTCATTAAAATTAAAGAAATGAAAAGAGATGAATAAAGAATGTTGTTTAGTTTGGTGGGACATTTTATCCCTTTCAAACAATAAGGAAGGATCTTGAATCCTCTGGCTACTTCAAGCTTTTGAGTTTGACTAAAAGTTTTACTATGTAAAAGGATGGTATTATAAAAAATAATAATGACTAAATAAAATAATTGTGTTCTTAGCAAACTTGTGTTTTTTTTTTTTTTTTTGTAATATTAGGAACGGGGTTGATTGATGAGAATGTTTCCTTTTTATGTCAGATTTCAACATTAGACATTGTTATACAAGGACAAAAGAAGATTACAAGATTGCAATTCATAATCGAATTGAAGCTGATCAAAATAGTGTCCAATTGAAGCAATTCATTATTTCATTTGCTTCTTTTTCTCTCATCTCATTTTATCACAATTGCTCACACCTTTTTACACCGCTAAATATGGGATATGTATCATGTCAATGAGATTAGAGATATCAACTTTTCTCACTTTTTTTCTGATTTTGGGATTGCATATATTTCAATGAAACGTGTAAAAGCCCCTCTTATTTTATGGTTATTTATTTATTTATTTTTATTTTTTATATTTAAGATGGTTGGTGCACTTATCCAAATTTCAACCACGTAGCTCAAGTATCTTTTTCGTAAAGCATCTATTATCACGCATGTATGACACAAACATGACCTGAATAGGTGCTTCGAGAGTTGAAGCTTGGTAAAAAGAATATTGATAATATTAATTATATTCATTACTTAAATATATATATAAATTTTTTAAATATTAATAATATATTTAATATACCATATCAAATAATATAAATACTCATATCACCACTAAATCTTATTAAATTGTATATAATTAATACATACAGTGTATTATAATAATATTTAAACAATCATACTATTTTAAATAGCACAGTTTATATTACTTATATTATTAATTTAATTGATTTAACTTAATTACATATCAAAATACTTTCAATAAAAAGTATTAATAATTTATTATCTATATTTTCCTTACATAATCAATATAAGAAACTTACATTCTTTTTATTTGAAATGATATAAAAATTTAGGTATATAATGTTAAAATTAAACAATTTAATTAATGACATTATTTTTTTATACATAAAATTTTATTTTTAAACAGTACATATATATTGTTTTCCTTAGAATGTAATAAATTATATACTTTTGGAAAATAAATATTTTTTTTATAACATAAAAAAATAAATATTTTTTTAAGAGTTAAAAATAAATATAATTAAATATTTGCATAATTTAGATTCATGCTCACGAAAAAAAAAATTTTAAATATAATTTTTATTATATGTCAAATACATGATTATTATTTTTTGAACAGTGTCAAATACATGATTTATGATTATATATAAATTATAAAATCACGTATTCGATGTGAACTACCAAATATGCCCTATGAATCCAATGTGAGCTAGAATATTGTAGGCCGGTAAGGCCCATTGATTTTTTTCGGAGAAAAACCACAAACACCTAGATCTTAAAAATTGGTGTGTTATTATTTCAGATCGAAATTTGAGAATTCAGGGTTGATTGAGATAATAAATTTGTTTGATTTGTGATCCCCAGGCGATTCAGGGACCATGTACAACGGAATAGGGTTACAGACCCCAAGAGGGTCTGGGACAAATGGCTATATCCAGAATAACAAGTTCTTCGTGAAGCCGAAGACTGGCAAGGTTTCCGGGAATACAAAGGGCTTCGACGAAGATCAAGGCACAGCTGGGGTCACCAAGAAGCCGAACAAGGATATCCTTGAGCACGACCGCAAGCGCCAGATCGAGCTCAGGCTTGTGGTGCTTGAGGACAAGTTGATCGACCAGGGATACACGGATGCTGAGATCGCCGAAAAGCTCCAGGAGGCACGGAGGACATTGGAAGCTGCTTCTGCTTCTGAGGATAGTGCTGGACCCACCGCCTTAACTGACAAGAAGTATGTTTGCTCTTTAAATTAGAATTAATGTCAATAGTAAAATAGTATCTTGCTTGTTCTTGGTTAATCTGATTTTTTACTTTCTTAATACTAAGATCCACTGCCAGCTATTGATTTGAAGATGATAAATTTATTTTTCTTTATGGCTTGAGTAGGGTTTCGGATACTCAAACTCACCAAATTGCAGCTAGGAAAGAGAAGCAGATGGAAACACTGAGGGCTGCTCTGGGAATACGCTCATCTGAACCTGATGAACAAGTTACTGATGAAGTTGACGATGAACTAAGACATGGTGGGAAGAATGGTGGAGATTATGATAGCAAGCATCGTGATAAGCATGAGCATGCCTTTCTGGATAGAGATTATGGGCGAAAGAAAAATGAGGATCAGAAAGTAGAAAAAGATGATAAGAGAAAAAATGGTAAGGAATCTGAGCGGAAAAAGAAGGAAGAAAGTCATAAGAAAAAGCATGTAGATGACACTTCCGATTCAGATGACAGTGCAGGTCGTAAGAAAACAAATAAAAGGAAGCATCGTAGGGATAGTAGTGGAGAAGATTCTTCTGATACAGATGTTGACAAGAGGAGCAAGAACTCAAAGAAGCATAAAAAGAGTGGAAGGTCAAGGAATGATAGTGATGATTCTGATTATAGTAGTAGTGATGACAGCAAAGGGAAGTCTAGAAAGGAAGTTGAGAAGCGAAGACAATCTCGCGTGAGGCAAGACTCTGATGATGATTCTGATCAATATGAAAAGTCTTTGAAGAATAAAAGTAAAAAGGGGAAACAACGCAGGAGAAGAGTTAGACACAGTAACAGTGATTCTGATTCAGATACTGTCTCCTCTAAGTCCGGGTCAGATTCTGCTACCAGTGAGGATGATCGGAGCAAAAAGACTTCTCGAAAAGATGTTGAGAAATATAAAAGGTCTAGGAGGCACGACACAGATGATTCTGATCTTGATGATCGGTCACTAAAGAATAAAGCTAAGAAGGGGAACCATTCAAGTAAGCAACATGACTCTGATTTTGCTTCCAGCGAAGATGAGCGGAACAACAAGAAATCCATAAAAGATTATGATAAATCCAAAATATCTAATAGAAGGCATGACATAGGTAATGATTATGGTTCTGATGATGAATCAAACAAAACGAAAGTGAAGAAGCAGCACGACAGAATGGAAAGAGGACATGATTCACATAGTGATCCTGGTTATGAAAGGGCTAGAGGAAGGCATGAAAGTGGCAAAGACCGTACTGATGATTATTCTGGTGCACGAAAAGATGCTAGGAAGGAGAAATATAGAACTAGGAGGCACGATAGTGATGATGAGGAACTTTGTTATGGTAGGAAAAAGGTTACGATCCCTAAAGCAAGGGAGAAAACTGTTGAAAAGAGGTTGGACTCTCCAGCCAATGTGGGTGAGGAAAATAGTGGTAGTGACTCAGGAGAACTCAAGAGGACTCTTACTGGAAAGAGTAGGCATGGGGATGATATGAATAAAAGACGAGGACAAGATAGCTACAAAGATGGTGAGCTTGAAATTCGGAACAAGAATGATAAAGACACAAGCTCTGTTAGATTTGGGGAAGGGCGTGAACGTGA
The DNA here is from genome assembly GCA_029378325.1 of Elaeagnus macrophylla. NCBI lineage: Eukaryota > Viridiplantae > Streptophyta > Magnoliopsida > Rosales > Elaeagnaceae > Elaeagnus > Elaeagnus macrophylla. The sequence goes on along the minus strand of CM055649.1, from coordinate 22,213,613 downwards.
CATCAAAATTTACAATAAGGAGGATGAAGTTCTTCACATGAGTAGGAGAAGAACTGAAGAGCATGGAGTAAGCAAAAGGCACTATAGAAATGAAGAAGAGCACAGAGGGAGAAAGCATGGAAGAGATGAAAGGTATGAGGATGATTATAAAGACCGTGAATATAGAAGCTACAGAAGAAAGGAGGAGGAGCTTGAAAAGAAAGTTGCTGAGCGGGATACAAGAAAGGAGTACCCTAAGAGAGCAAGATATGAAGATTCCAAGTCAAATGACCGAAAAAGGCATGGTGATAGCGACCGACTTAGAGATTAATACTATATTGATCTTCTAGTTCTTTGAGGCAGGGTAAGTTACTATCTTGAGTGGAAATTACTTACATACAGTTCCTTTTATTAATATTAATAATATTTTGGGGTTTAATAAAAATATTTATGGGGATCAATTGGTCTAAGGCTTACAGATTTACTTATAACATGCATTGTTTCAAGTTTTATTCAAGTGATTTATAAGGCAGAAGTACAACTACAAGCTGAATTTATCTGGAGCAGCTTGAGGGGTTAATATTAACATATATAATATTTTATTGTTTGTCAAAAAATGTATAAAGACTAATTCGTCAAAGGCTTGCATGTTATTTATATCATGTTTCCTTTCAAGTTGTATTTATCTGGAAGAGCTTGTGGGGGTTAGGGTTTTAATGTTCTTGATAGTTGCAAATTTATTTTGTTCTTTTGGTTACATACTTCTGGGACAGCTTGCTGATGTAACCTAGTTACACTGAAGAAAATCACATATGAACAAGACTGTTGAATAATATTTTGATGAAGTGACGTTATGTTCTAGTTCGTTATTTACAGGTTGAGAAACTCTTGGAACAGTTGATGCTGCTTCTCTCCAGGCTTCCTGGACCTGCAATTTTCATTAGTCATTTGATTAAATAGAAACCATACATCTTTGATATACTATTACCATGAAATCATCTTATATGGTCACTAGTGAGCTTTGGATGTTTCACAGGAGGTCTCAAAATCGAATGTGGTTCACGCCATTAGCAAGATTGAAGTTGGCTACACGAGTCATTAATTGCTGTTTGTTGAAACATGGATGCTGCAATCAAGTTGATGGAAATTTGTATGCTGAATTGGGAAGATGTTGGTAAGAATCTTACATGCTATGGAATAACGCTTGTTCTAATCAAACCCATAAAAGGAGGCTATTTCAATTATTTTTGAACTTCTTCTTGTTGAATGTTATGAATTAATTATCGTTTTCTACTTTCCAAGATTTTTGTGGGTATTAGAAGGTATTGATGATTTCACTTTCAGCAAACAAAACTATTAACATCATTTATCAGGATCTTTACTTTATTTTTCACAGGGATTGCAAACCTTAATGCTCAATTGCTAATACTTATAAGGAGAGCGAGATTACATTTTGTATCCGACTTGCTAACCCTTATTAGGCTTTCTGTGTTTTCATTCGTTTTTGCGTTGATGTAAACAAATGAATGAAAGCAGTTCGCGAATCCTTTTTGGCAAGGTTGTCAATCTCGTCAATAAAGCAATTTTATGTGATGGAACACAGTGAGCTCGTGCAAGTGTAGAAACCAGCTCATGTTTCATACTATAAATATTTAGTTTGAATGGTCGAATCAATATATGAAAATAAAGAAAAAATTTGGAATGTGAAGTCCTACCACCCAGAAACCAATTGCAACGGGCATCTTGTTTCAATTCAGTGCGAAGCTTAGCGTAGATGCAACAATGTTAGCTGTAAAAGGCAAATTGGGGAAGGGCTGTCTCATATAGTAGAAACAGTAGTGCAGCCATGGAGGCACTTTTTTTCTTCTTTCTTTCCATTTTTATGAGCTTTTAGGGCTCAGGCATATTCTATTTCGCACGTGAAACAAAACAGGGTAGTTGAACGAGAGTAACATAGTTTGTGTGGAATCATCTTTCGCTCTTTGAGTAAACCGAAAAACGACTATTTTTTTTTTTGCTAACTGAGAAAAGACTTTCTATTTTTTTGAAGACATAGGGTACTCCTGCTGTATATATTATATTAATGCAAAATTCAACATAATCACAAATCAGAAGCCGCCATGCAAAACTAAACTTAGGGGCAGAATTTGGATGGTGGTCGTTGTGAGGATTTGCTAAGCTAAATTTACTAGTTGAAATTAGGAGGGGGAAAAAAAGAGGAAAAAGAAGTCTCTGAGTCTGATTAATAACTGCATGGAGCGAGCTCAATAATGTAAACAAAATGATTCAGAAAGGTGACTACTCTTCTATTTTAGAGTAGGGCATTATAATATAGAATTTAAACTTGTGAGGGAAAAATGCCAGTCGAGACGCATCATCAATTGGCTATAAACGAAGTCTAGTTTAAACCTTGAAGCGATCTACATCGTTCCAAGTGAGGCATACAGAATGTGTTATGAGCCACCTGCACCACAAGACCAATAATAAAAGGGAGGTGAAATTTGCTCATACCAGACAAGTGACAACATAAAATGCCTAATTATCGTTTAAAATACAAGTATAACATCAGAAAATGTCATTAACATACGTTTAGGGGAAGGCAAGAATGAAATTGTATCATGTTGGTATCTTAAGTTGAGATTATGACGGTAAAACTGAAAATTTCAAGGAAAAAAAAAAAAGCAAATAAGAAAAGAACAAACAATGAACTTGTTCCATAGAGGGCAAAGTTAAGGATCTGACAACTAGCAGTAGAAACGAATTCAGGTAGATTGTAGGAAAGGGGAATAGAACACAGTATTAAATAACAATGTTATTAATTGCATTCTGAAAGAAAGTATTAGACATATAGACCTTCAAGTGGATAAAAATTTACTTATCTGTGCAGAAATGAAGACCAAATTCAAGGTTATTGATCAGATTGCTGATGAACCCAATTGTCATAATCTTGGAGTAGTTGCTGTAGAAGCGATGGTACTAGCCTATCTATCAAAGCTTGTATCATTCTGCATCTCATAGCAAATGCCACAGTTTATAAGGATTAGGTAGTAATACTTGTCATCAAACACAGCAACACAGCTCTGAAGAGGAAAAAGAAAAAAGAGGCTATTTATATGAACACGAGTTCTGCAGATATTTAGATATAAGGAGGTAGGTAATGCATAAGTTTTTATGCATAAATTTTAGAACATGAGTTCTAAATAGAATAGTGCAACTAAATATGCCTATTAAAATTGCTTACAAATTTCCAGGACGCTCAACTGCTGATACAGGCATCATCGTAAGAGGGAGTGTGTAGATCTGCAACAAAAGAGAACACTTAAGAAACATTTGAGATGCCAAACTTTGAGACAATTCTCAGTTTGCATAAATGGGGGAGTGGCAATAGTTTGAAATGAATAAAACTCAGAAACTATCTTGCATGCCGTTGAAGAAAAAGTTACATGCTCAAACATCTTTAGTCTTAACTGTTGCACTGAAAGTCTAAGTAGCTTGGAGAGGGAACTGCTATAACTTGAAGATCTGTTTAATAAGAACCTGAAATCTACTTAAGCTCGTCGTATCTGATACGTCAAGCATTCCTGACAATGAGTTGAGCTAAATAGAAGCCTAGCCTTCAGATATGAATTCAAACTTGCCGTCTTTTTTAGAAGTTTTTTTCCCAAACAAGAACGAAATGGACACAAAAAACAAACCTCATATCAACCTGAGAAGCGTAACGGCATAACCTAGAGATGGCATAGAAGGTTGATGTAAAATAAGAGGTAAAATAGGAAAACCATCAATAGCATTTCTGAGTGAAAATAGATAATTTGAAATTTCATGCTCCTCATAGTATTTCTCTTTTATAAGTACGAAAAAATCACTGGTAACATGGATAAAACCATCAATAGCATTTATGAACGAAAATGGTAAATTTAAAATCTCATGCTCCTCTTAGTATTTCACTATTATCGATCCTGAATAACCCTTGCTGACCCCAACTCCCGCCCCCTCCCCAAAAAAAAAAAGGACAGTTAAGGCATGCCATATTACTACCTCAAGAGTGAGATTCAACTTCACATCAGCCTCCAAAAATGAATTAGAATTGTCATTGTCCCATTTCATGCGATTAATCATGAACGCTGCAAGTGAAAATTGGAAGAAGAACTTACAAAATCATAACATTGATATTAAAATAGACCCCACAGCATACATGTATGAAAGCCACATTGAAACTCTAAATTAAATAATAAAGCGGGTATTGGCCAAGCTCTCCTGCTAATTGTCACATTCCACGAGTAAAAATATTTCTATTTTAAAAGTTCATTTTGAGAAGATCAAAAGTTGGCATCTTTGAACTAATCTTAAATCCTATCTGAAAGTACAAACAGCTGGTTGAGAGTTATAAGCTTTTTTCAAGTTGGAAATGTACCTGAGAAATGGTTGTTTTGGCGTTCCAAGACTTTTGAGCCCTCAAACTGCACACATAGGGAAAAGGTTAAAAGATGATAAATCATAAATTAGGGGTCATTTAATTTTCACTACAAACCTGAATGGAGATGACATATAGTTTGCATAGGCCTTACGAATCAAAATAAATAATGGGTACGCAATGAAGTTAGTTGTAAGAATGACCCTGTACGATAGTCATTTTGATGTTTCTAGTCTAAAAATTTCATACATAGACATATTCCTCCTACTCCCCCGCTTTCCATCATCGTCACAATACGAGAACCAAAATTCACCTGGCAAGAAAGCATCTCAACTGTACAATCTTCATTTGTTGGAATCACACGCAGGTCCACCACTGGAGCTGCTTCAAAGTTCAAGAACCTAGCCTTTGGAAGAGTGCACCTGACAAAAGTAAAGAGCAGTTCATTTGATAGAAGATTCGATCTCTACAAAATGCAAAAAGCGTATGGGAACCAGGGCATCATAAATTCTTTTTACTAGATGCAAAAACTAATCTATGTTGCAGATTGGAATATTGAAGGGAAAAAATGAGAGCTGAATTTCTTAGCAAACTAGTAAAAACCTCAATTAATTCTCCCAATTTGCATGCACTAAGTGACTGTTTGCTTATGCTTCTATTAGAAGCGGTTTCAGTCAAAATGGTTTCAGCAAGTATAGGTCATATGAAATACACATCTTAATTAATTAATTTTTTGGGTCAGAACAAATACACATCTTATTGAGCAACTAAAAATGACTAGATAATAATAAAATAAAAAGCATCAATTAAAACAAAATGAAAAGACCTGTAAGTGTCGGTACCAAGGGGTTGTAAACTTTCCAAGGCACTTGTGTTGAGCATTGCTTTAATTCCTGATGGGTGGCTTAGAAATTCACTAATATGGAATCTCTTAGTCCCACTATCATCACCATAATTTGGCAACTTAATTCTTTCCTTTCTTGCAGCAAACAATTTTGCTTTCTTTGTATTTGACTCTGACTCTGAGTTCTCTGCTCTGGATAATTTTAGAACTCCAATTTTCTTCCTGAAGTCAAAAGAAAAAAACAAGGAAGAAAATACTAAAACACAAGCCAAAGACTAGAAAAGCAAAGATTACAATGCTCATAATAAGCCTCAAAGTCACCAACTATTTCACGAGAAGGAAAAATAACACTTGTATACATTTATGCTTGAAATTTAACAATTGGAGTTATCGAATTTGATGAACATAAAATATCATGTTAGAGTGTGTTAGCTCTCTCTTCAAGCTTGTGGCCTTGTGGGATGATTGGAGCCAACCAAACAAAAAGAGGGAAAAAAGGGAAGGAACTAACCTTAGCTTAAACATTGGGATTGCTGAGGACCGAAATAAAAGGCAACCATGGCGGTGGTGGCCAAACCATTTGGTAGTTAAAACCATCACGGCTGCACTGCAATTTAATAAAGAAAGAAATTCAACATTTTAATAAAAATATTTGCTTTTCAAAGCAAGGAAGGTAATGTAACTACCGTTTGGTTGCCGAGAAATAGTGAGAGATAAAGAACAACAAGGTATATTCATCCAGTCGGTTGTCAAAATTGTCATTAATTTTTCATAGTTGGAATTTTTTTAGTGGTTCTCGAAGATAATAGGGGCTGACGTAAGCATATCGAACTCATGAAAAATTATACATTCATTTTACATATGTGTTGGTATAAAAGAATGACAATTTAAATTGTAAATGATAACGGCAGTGAGATATGTCATTTCAACATTGATAAAAATTTCCACTCCGACTAATAATATTGAAAAAAAAAAATCATTAATTTTTTAATAGAAAATAGAAGATAAATATTATAATAATTCATGAGAGATAATTTTTTTTAATATATTTTATATTTTCACTCGTAAGTTATTAATCACCATCAAATTGTCAATCTGGTTTTGGATTATGCAAGGTACCACTTTTCATTATTTTTAACAATTTTATTTCCAACATTATAATGTTTTTTTTTTCTTTTTTTTTTTTTAATATTTTAAATTACTTATAATCATATCATTTTATTTCAAACAATTTTTCTTAAGACTTAAATAAAACGTACGTGCTCTCAATTGCCGGGATGTGGCAAATATTTCTCGTAAGAGGTTGGAGATTTTACAAGAATAGATTATTTTCTACTACTAGTCCAAATTCATATAAAATTTTACTTATTACTAAAGTTAAATTGTAATATTGTATTGTAACAAATTTACAATATATAATACAAATAATGACTATTGTAAGATGCTTTAATTTATTATTTTAATAAATACTAAATATTTATTGTTTTATACACAAAAATCTAATATTTTTATTAACTACAATATTAGTTTTAGTGATACAAATATTATTTTAAATAAAATCAAAATTAATTGATTAATTATAAAATTATGCATATATATATATATTTTAAAAATGTTGAGACTCACCTACATACTTGAGGAGTTGAGGTGTAATTCTTTTTATGCACAAATTAACACGTTCTAATAAAGTTTTAAATTATTTGAGACTGGCATACTTCAAGTGTCAATTTCATACTCACCTATGAATTTTTTTTATTTTTTTTTAGCCAAAGATTCACCTAAGTACTTGAGGAGTTGAGGTATAATTCTTTTTAGAATATAAAAATAAATAAATGATTAAATAAATAAAGGAAAAGAAAGTAGGATTTTATCTAGTTTTATATTAAGATAAATAATGTCTACACGTTTAAAAATTTAGGGGTGAGCTCACGCTATCAAATTATCTCAAAAAAAAAAAAAAATATTATATGGTAAGGCAATTACATTACCTCTTCTCTTGTTTGAAGGGGGTGATTTTGGCTTTTTCAACATTAGTTTGAGAGAGAAAGGTAGTTCTTATTAGTTACTAGTTACTTGTTAGCTATTACACTCAGAGATAAATACACTCATTCTATTTTAATTATGTTAATTAGAATAATTTAATCTTCTTCTTTTTTTTTTTTTAATAATCTATCCATTTTATTATAAAAAAGTGATAGTATAAGAATAAATAATCAAATTTTAAATTTTCTTTTAAATTTATTTTTTATCAAATTTTTAATTATTATTCTTTATTTTTAAAGATAATTTATAAAATTGATAACTTAATAACAATTGAAAATATGATAAAGAAATAAAAATAAAATAAAATAAAAAATTATTTATTTCTGCTTGTGCTATCTTTTATGCAAAATATAATAACTAAATTACTATAAAAAATAACTTATTTTTACATAACTAATTTACCTTATACAATCTTTAAGAACATCTCACATGGAAAGAAAGAAACGAGACGTGGAGGCTTATTGAAGTGGGGTTCATACTTAGACCCCAACATTAACATGTATCTTATAACCCTTTCCCAGCATCGTCCACATTCAATGATCTCATCCGTGCTGGCCACCGTGACTTTTCTTTTCTTTTTTACTCTGCTTTTTTAATATTTGACAATACATATAATAATTATATAATAGTTTAAGTACGAGTTTTCACACTTTGATTTATTTATTTTTTATAATTTTGTCAATTTATTTTATAACCTTTTCTTATTTCATCTAAAATTTGAGATCAATTTAAAAATTCATCAATAGTGTCAAAAGATTTGAAAATTAAAAAGTAAAGAGAATAAATAATTTATAAAAAAAAAAAAAGTAACTGGAAAAAGTTAAATTAAAAAGTAAAGAATCCTAGAATATAAAAAAAATTATAAAATAATTGTGTAATAGTGTAATTGAGCCTTATAACTAAAGTATTTTTTTTTATTATTATAAATACTTTAGTTAAATAACTTTAAAAAGTAAGTTATTTATATATACTAAACATAAAATATGTAATTAAAATATTTAAATGACTTAAAAAATTATTCACCAATTATAATATTACGTTACATATTATTCGAATCGAATTCTACAAATGGGAATGGAAATACATGCTTTTCTTATGGTTGTTGGTTGGCTTGCTGTGTCCCTCTTCCTTATCTATTTATTTGCTTTTGACTTTTGACTTTTGACTTTGACTTAAAACAAGGCCATAATTTGTATCTATAATTTTTTTTTTGATTAAATTGTATCTATAAAATTAAAGATATTAAACTTGTGCTTTCATTATTAGTATTAATACTTGGTCCACTTATAGATGCTTTTTAATCATGTTTGCAAACTAGGTCCACTTTCTCCTCACCTCCCAGCTCCCACCTTCAGATGTCTCTCTCACAACACAGAAACTCACATATGAAGCAAGGTTTTGTTTTGAAACAAAATTGATACGTGTGTTGGTGATAAACTAGTGCCAATGGAAGAGCAACTTGAATCAAAGCCATCATCATCACCGGTAGGAATTGGAGATGAACAAAAGGCGTCTCATAAATCTGAAGAGAAAACAAAAGCAAGAGAGTCATATTCCCCTTTCTTTGGTAAGCATAGGATGGCCGCTTCCATAACCCATTTACAAAACCAAATCAACATCCTTCAGGTCTTTAATTATCACCTCTTTATTCGTCTTATTTAGTTCTTTTACATATTGCTTTGCTCTTTTATTGGGTTTGTTTGTTCTTGTTTCTGGTTGTGAGGTTCAACTTGCATGATGTGATTGTAATACAGGAAGAGCTCAATGAGATGGAGACAATATATTCATCTTCCATTGTGTGTAAAGAGTGAGCACATCAATGTCTTTCTTTCCTTGTTCTCATCAACATCAATTTTAATCTGACCATTTTCTAATACATCAGAATTAATTTTCTTTTGCAGACTCATTTCAAGTGTTGAAATCATCCCAGATCCGCTGCTTCCAATGTAAGACATTTATCATTTGTTATTAGCACTACTAGAATTACAGTATTATTCTTAGTTTTATAGCCATCGTTGTGCTAACATACAAGAGGTTTGTTGTGGCATGATTGGTGCACACGTCGATTATAGTACTACAAGTCCAGTAGATGTCAGTTGGGACAGATGGTTCCGAGGATCCCAGAATTCCCGAAGCAATAAAAGTTGGTTCTAAAACAACTTTCCCTCTATGCTAATAAGACAAATCCCATTTCAATACTCAAGAGAACTTTAATTTCTGTAGCAATCAAATAACAGATGATTTTGTTTGTTGGATGACAATCATTTTTCTAGTGATGAAGGGCCAAAAAACGAAAAAAAACGAGACATAGCTGCTACGTTTTTGGGACATATCACGTGTCTACTGTTGCCTGTTGAAATAACTGAAAAGAAAGTTTAAATTAAATGATGCATATTTGTTTCTTCCTTTATCTCAAACCTGCATAAGTGTTGTTTAGTAGTTAGTCATGTCACATTGATCATTTTAATGGAGATATAACGATTCAAAAGATTTTAACCATAGGGTAAATGGTAATAGAGAAATATGTAAAGATTCTTAGTATACTTTAGTATAATACATGTACATCAATCAAGTGATACGTACTCTTCAATCTTCATAATTTACAGCTTACACTTGACACCTCGATGCATAATAACACTAGTAAGTAAATAAGGCCAAAACACCCGCATTAACAAAATGAGCATTTGACACCATGATGATAGACCTAGAAAAAGGGTTTGACACCAGAAAATTCATATATTTTATCTCCTTCCTTTGAGCACGCAGTGTAGAGTACCACAGGCTCAAGTTTGGTATCCCAGAAACAAAAACCAGGTCCATCAACAACTCGAACAGAAAAAGTATGGCGAAGCTTAAAAGATACCGCAACCTTCCTGCCCAAGAACAAACATCACAAAATGTGAAACATTTAATTTAGGGTTCTGTAACAGCACTCTTTTGACCGACTCATACGTAAATATAAGTGTAATTTACATGAATAGGTAAAACATGCATGTATTTCCTGTTCTTTGAAAGAAAATAAGGATTATGGAGCTTAGAGATCCATTCCAGAAGACACCGTAAAGGCTATCAAGTCATCTACCAAAATAATGTAAGCATTGCATTTGCGCCAGTTCAAGATATATATCCTTCAAAATTCACAGTAATATCAATTATGCACGCAAAAACTGCGACTATTACAGAAGCCATGAAAAACTCGTAATCTTTTTCAAAGTATTTCACAAAGAACTTCACATTTCTCTTCTAATTTCTAATCATATACAAGTAACTTTTACGTTTCTTTTCTACCAAAATAAACCAAAAGATGGTGCTTGTGGGACTATAAAATCTGCATCTGTGACAGCAGTTAATCATTTATTTTTAGCAAAATCATCAAACATATTACTGACGAATGAGATACTATATGGAGAACGCTTGTTTCAATCAGTCATGATCGCCAATAATGGGGTTCTTACTTCATGGATCTAGACAGCCCCACTCATCACTTGCCCCCAAGTTAATAGGATCACTGCACGGATATACCTATTTTCTTTCAAAGATCTGCCAGTTTTTTATTTTTATTTTTGGGAAGCCTTATATAGCAATCTATCAGGTGCCATATTCCTTGAGTACCTATCCCAACGATAGATAACCTCTAGTGCCATAACAGCAATTCAAGTAATGAACATTTGAAAACTAGACTAAATAGTGAAAGCTTTCATTCCCTGCCATAGAAGACCTCTGAATCAAAGTTATGAATCATTTACGTATAATGCTACGAGAATCTCAAATTAGCAAAATCAATGCCTCTTGTTGATAATTTCTTCTTTGATCTTCAATACCAACAGCCATATCACATATTCACATGTACCACAAAGCAATGGAAGAACTTAAATTGTAATTGAATTGAGAATAAGCAACCAAGCCAAGCCTCAAATAAAAAGACTGCTACCAGCTATATTATAAATATGAAGGCAGTTAACAAGTTGGATGGCGAAAAATAACTTACTGCCAAATTAAAGGTTGCCAAAATGTAGCTTGAAATTTGAAGATTCAACAATATCAACAAAAACCTGGTTGTACGAGGGTAGGTATCAACTAATAAAAGCAGCATCTCAAACAAGCTGAGATGATACACTAGCTGTCAGAAGTGTTCCGTGAAATCCTTTCTCTGCATTTTCCACTTCCATTCTTTGATCAGAAAGCTCATCTGGTACAGAAATGGACAAATGTTCAATAAGAAAGGGAAAAAGTCAGGTGACATTGAAACTATAACAGCAAGGACTCAATTTCAATAACAGGGACATAGAAAGCATAAAATAAATCAGTGTATCTGAACTTTGAAATCTTAATCATTCTCAGCTTGGTTAACCAAGCAAAATATACTATTCTCATATGTTGGATGCCATCCAGTACTCATAGAACACCTTATAGAGTTATCAGTTTCTAGAGCGAGACCTTTTCTTGTAAGAAAAGCTTAAAAATTTCGATGATAATCTTTTGTCCTTGTATATAGTTCATATTTTAATTTTGATCACAAAAAAATGTTAAACATGAAGGTGAGAATGATTAAAATAGAAGAGACATCCAGAAACAAACTAAAATCTCTGTAAACTTCAATGTAATGCATGTGGTACATGCAACTATTCAATTGTATAATTGTATCTATGTTCTTTTGCCTAATTCATAATAATGTTCGTAAAACCTCGTGGAGATCCCATAAAAGTAGAAAAATTTAAAATTCAAAGGATTCTAAATATTCTATTATAACAGTGAATATTTAATCATTAAATATTTTTTGTTACAACTATAAATATTTTGTTAATATTCATCAGTTTATCTGTTTTATTTAGATACTTTAGATTTGTACAGTTTCTATTTAAAGAGCTTCATTTTATGTAATATGTATGATTTGAATTTAATAAAACATCAATTATTTCTCATGGTATCAGAGCCTTACACTCATCAATAATGAAAGAAAATTTCGATCAACCTCATCCCTCTAATTGCATGGAAGAAATGGCAACAACAGTTCAAAACGGAACTGAAACCTCCTATCTCTAACCCACCATTGAAAAATTCAATGGGAGAAATTACCATAAATGGGCTCAGTTAATTAAATTAATTATTTGGGGGAAAAGGAAGATGGGTTACCTCATCGGTGAAGCAGTTGAAAATTTCATGATTATTGATGAGTGTAAATTTCATGATTATTTCATGGCTCATTCATTCTATACTACCCTTGATTGGGAAGACGTACCTATTCCTCTCCACGACTAAGGAAATTTGGTCCACTGTCAAGGAGACTCCAATAGTGGAAATGCATCTCATTTATATGAGATAAAAACCCAACTCTGGCAGATGAAACAAAGCAGTATGAGTGTCACAGATTACTACACAAAAATGTTGGGATTATGGCAAGAATTGGATATAAATATCGAAGAGGAAAAATAGTTCGGATAGTGTTAAATACCGAGCAAAAATTGAAGGAGAACGCGTATTTGAGTTCTTGGCCGAACTAAATCAAGAATTGGATGATGCGAGGAGTCAAGTCTTAACTGAAATCCATTATCGAATCCAAGAGAAGCTTTTTCTGAAATTAGAAGAGAGAAAAGGCGGCGTGAGGTGATGCTCAAAGCTGCTGCTGATGGAGTGAACGACGAAGATCTCATCGACGTTAGGTTGCGAACGGTGCAAGAACTGCAGTCGGCGCAGGACTTGTGAACGGCGCCAGCATCTTCTCCCTCTAGTCTCGAGTTGGCTGGAGCTGGAAAACCTAAAGGGATGTTTTATGAGGATTTGCGCTGGGCTCACAATGGGGCGAGTGGGCCAATTGGCATGTATGGGATTAATGGGCCTAGCTTGACTGAACTCCAAATGAGTCGTGGGCCTCCATATTTTAATTCTTTCAACCCAATCAATGAAAATGGTTCAAATGGGCTGTTGTCTTGAGGAGCTCAAAATAATTATGGACAGAAAAAACGTTCATTGTGTGATCATTGCCGAAAATTGGGCCACACAAAAGATACATGTTGGGAATTGCATGGAAAGCCTACAGATTGAAAACCACGACAATTTTAAAAATCGAGGTTATCAAGTCACAAGCTCTCAGAATGATTCCTTCAATCCCGAGCAGATGGAGCAGTTATATAGAATGTTCTAAAAAATTCAAACATTTGATCAGTCCTCTCTAGTGCATTAGCTTATAAAGGTAATTATTTAACATCAGATCACATGACCGATAATCATCAACTTTTTTCATCGTATACTCCCATGTACGGAAAATTTAAAGGTTAAAATTGCCGATAGTACCCTTTCACCAATTGCAGGAAAAGGACGGATACAAATATCCGATACTATTATTCTTGAGTATGTTTTGCATGTTCCCAAATTGTCGTGTAACTATCTATTAGTAAATTAACAACCCACACAAACTGCTCTGCTAATTTTACCTCTTCTTCGTGTGTATTTCAGGACCTATCATTGGAGAAGACGATTGGCAGTGCTAGAGAACATAAAGGCCTCTATTATTTTGAGCCAGCTACTGTGAATAAACGGTATTAAATTACCAATTATAACTCTACATTTCTTAAGAATAATATATTATTATTATGACACCGTAGAATGGGCCACCCTAACTTTCAATATTTAAGACAATTGTTTCCTTTTTTTTATTCAAAATACCAAAATTACAATGTGAAATGTGTGAACTTACTAAACATCATCGTACTTCATTTCCAAAATCTAAATACATGCCCTCAAAACTATTTTCCATAATTCATATCGATTTATGAAGACCATCTCAGTCGCCTAATCGTACTCATACAAAATGATTTATCACATTTATTGATGATCATATCCGTGTTTATTGGGTATACTTATTGAGAGATAAAAATACAATGTGTTCATCAATTTTAATTTAATGATCAAAACACAATTTCAAGCCAAAATTCATATCTTACGTACTGATAACGGTACTGAATATATCAACTAAACTCTCAAGAATTACTTACAAAGTCATGATATTCTTCACCAGACTTCATGTATATATACTCCACAATAGAATGAGATTACTGAACGAAAAAATCGACACCTCCTAAAAGTTGCTCGAACACTCATGTTTACCACAAATATGCCAAAAATGTTCCAGGGTAATGCCGTCCTTACATCTGTCTTCCTGATAAATAGAATGCCTAGTCGCGTTTTATCCTTCAAAACACCTATCCAAATACTCAAGAACAGTTTTTTCATATCCCGTCTCATCTATGATATTTCACTCAAAGTATTTAGATGCACTGCCTTTATCCACGTTTATTCCCATGATCAGGAAAAATTAGACCCTCGTGTGCGTAAATGCATATTTATTGGGTATTCGCCAACTCAAAAAGGGTATAATGTTATGATCTCACTACCAGATCTATATACACTAGTCTTGATGTGACATTCTTTGAGTCAACCCCTTACTACTCATCTAAAACTTCTCTTTAGGAGGAGAACATGAGTAAATGTCAGTTTTGTTCCTTTAATCTTTCATTTTCTGCATCTAGTCCTGAACCCATTACATGCCCTGATCCTAATTCTCAACCCACTACATCTCTCCTTCTCGAACCTAGTTCACCTCTTTGTTTCATTACGCCATTTATAGAAGAAGAGTTAGACATAGGAAATGATGTAGACACAAAGCCTGGTAAAGAATTACTTGTTTATTCAAGGAAACCAAAATCAAAGTGCGAAGGAAAATTCGTGTTCGATACACTACAAGACTCAGACTCTGTGATGGATCCGATAAGTCTTGAAACTTCAAATGGCTTAGGTAACTCTAAATCTAATGATGACTTACCCGTTGCTCTTAGAAAACAGAGGCGAACATACACTTCCCATCCTATATCAAAATTTGTCCTATAAACATCTATCACCCAAATTTCATGCTTTTACTACTAATCTGAACAGGACAGAAATTTCAAAAGATATTGACGAAGCCTGAGAGATACCAAAGTGGAGGGAAGCAGTTATGGAAGAATTATGGGCCCTAAAAAATAATGAAACATGGGATATAGTAGACTTGCCGAAAGGAAAAAAAAAACTGGTTGGGTGCAAGTGGGTATTTACTATAAAATACAAAGCAGACGATACAATTGACAGATACAAAGCTCGCCTAGTAGCAAAAGGATTCACTCAAACATATGGAATTGATTATACAAAAACTTTTGCTCTAGTCGCAAAATTGAATACTATTCGAGTTCTACTCTCATTAGTAGTGAACTTGGACTGGACTCTTCAGCAATTAGACATCAAGAATGTCTTTCTTAATGGGGTATTAGACAGAAATCTTTATGATCTTGCCACCTGATTTTTGTGAGAAAGACAAACAAAATATGGCATGCAAACTAAGAAAATCACTCTACGGGCTTAAACAATCACCTAAAGCTTGATTTGATAGATTTACAAGAATATTACGAAACCATGAGTATCAACAAGGACAATCAGATCACACAATGTTCTTTAGGCATTCTAAGAGTGGAATGAAAACCATCGTAATTGTGTACATTGATGATATAATACTCACAGGAGATGACACAATTGAAATAGAAAGGGTGAAGAAGGTTCTATCCACTGAATTTGAAGGGACTTGGGCCAAATGCGATATTTCTAGGAATAAAAATTGCTCAATCTCAAAAAGTACAAGTGTCTCACAAAGAAAATATATCATTGACTTACTAAAAGAAACAGGTATGCTCGGTAGCAAACCAGTTGATACACTAGTTGAGGTTGGTAAACGGCTCGAGAGTGATGACAAACCAGTAAAAATTGAGAGATATCAGAAATTGGTAGGAAACTTGATCTACCTATCACATACAAGACCAAACATCGCATTCGCTGTTAGCATTGTGAACCAACATATGCATTCTCCAAAGGAAGTCAATTTCAAAGCTGTATCTAGTTCTCAGATATCTTAAAGGATCTCCAAGGAGGGGGCTTCTCTTTTGAAAAAACAAGAAGAAAAATAGAGGATTTTTTTATGCTGACTGGGCAAGCTTAGTTGAAGACAAAAGATCGACAACTGGTTAGTGTACATTTGTTTAGGGTAATTTAGTAACATGAGGAGCAAAAAACAAAATGCAGTGGCCAGAAGCAACGCAGAAGTAAAGTTTAGAGCAGTTGTACAAGAAATGTGTGAAGGTTTGTGGCTAAAGAAAGTTATAGAAGAATTACAAGTCGAAACAAAAACTCCACTCAGAATATATTGCAACAACAAGGCAGCTATTAATATCTCTCTCAACCCAGTTTAGTATGATTGAACAAAACATGTAGAAGTTCGCAGACACTTTATAAAAGAAAAAATTGAAAGTGACATTATTTGCATGACCTACATATCGACTCAAGAACAAACTACAGACATTCTCACCAAAGGACTTCCAAGACAGAGCTTTGATAAATTGAAAAGCAAGTTGGACATGATTGACATCTATGATCCAACTTGAAGGAAAATGTAGAGATCCCATAAAATTAGAAAAATCTAAAATTCAAAGTATTATAAATATTCTGTTATAACAGTGAATATTTAGTCATAAATATTTTTTGTTACAACTGTAAATATTTTGTTAATATTCATCTATTTATCTGTTTTATTTATTTTATTTAGATACTCTAGATTTATACAGTTTCTATTTAAAGAGCCTCATTTTATGTAATATGTATGATTTGAATTTAATAAAACATCAATTACTTCTCAAACCTAAATTAGTGATGGGCTCTTAAGGCATGTGCTCTCAATTTTTCATGATTCATTTTATTCTCCTTTTCGTTTCAAAACATGCAAACAAAAAAAAAAGAGAGAGAGAGAGAGGGGAATAGCCCCTCTTCAAAGCATTCCCTTTTCAGTTAGAAGCTTGTACACATACCAGCAATGTCTCGATTCTCATGGACTTCAGAATCAATCATCCAAAGCATGTCTCCAGGGAATACATTCATGTCTGCAAGAGTAGCGCATTCCTTATCAATCACCTGGGTACCTTTGTGAAGTATCTGGTTTTCCTTAACAACCTGCACACATTAAAGCTTAAGACAGTATGATGGTAAAAAAGGAACAAATATATAGTACAGCAAACGGCATGAAAATATTTATAAACCAAAGGCAATACGAGGATCTATAACCCGGATATAATAGAACAGCCTAACAGTAATCTCATTTTCAAATTATAAACTACTCGATAGAAACTAATCTAGAAAGTGCCTTATATGTTACAAACAAGAGGACATCATACATGCAAACATCCAAATTGCATATGAACAGGGACAGAAATGTTTGCTAGACAGGCATGTGATCTTCTCAGCATGCATGCATACATATATTTATCAGAGCATACCCCAAAGGATTCCCAGATCATCATCTTTAACTGGTATATTGTTGTGGAACCAGAAACTCTTAAACTGATTTGATTTCCTGAGTTTGTCTTTCGAGATCGTTTTGAAATTCTACGATCTGGATCAAAAGTGGTCTCAGATGCTTCAATAATTGATTTTGGAGCTTCCTTGCCACGTACAAAACATACATATATGTCCTCATCAGAATAGTTAAGCTTCTGCATAAGTTTTAAGCTTTCTCGTTCTCCAATGCAAGCTTCACATATCTAACACATTAAAATGCAAAATTTGATGAACAATTTTAAGCAAATATTTTCTACACTTCTAACAAAAACAATTATTCGTGCATGTTAAGCTTTAGGCTGTAAAATTGTTCAACTAATGTTCCAGATACATTTTGCTTTTGGCCGTAAAAATGCTCATCTAATATTTACAAAGAAAACTATAGATTAACTTGGCGTCCTATCCGTGATCTAGAATAACAAAAAATAAAATTGAAACAAATAAGTCATTGATTCACATGTTTTCATTTTTCAGATCTAGCAGATAAATACAAAAATAGGGAGCAAACTCAAACTACCTTGGGACAAGTCTTAATCTGCAGTTGCCTGGACTCAGTTTCATTAGTGGTCTCATCAGGGGAACCCAGATCATCCTCACATATTGGCATGTCTAAGCAGGATCCAGCCGAATTACTTGCTGTAGAATTCCTAAACTCGATCTGGGCAGATATGCAATTCCCTTCATTACCGTTCCAGTCTTTACAGAAGCATTTCCAATCATTCTCAGAAATGATTGTTAACCCATCTGTCTGAAATCCAGAGGGAAAATTGATAGTGAGCCTTAAGGCAAAAGACTTTGCAAAATTAGATAAAAGAATAAACATAAAGCGACATAACATGATAAGACTACAAGTGATTTTCTCCTCTTTATTTTTTTGTCTCTCGGATGAACTTTGTGTATAATCATTAAAAATAGTTCAAATAGTTCAACTTCATTACTCGAGATGATTCGAGTATTCTTCTGCAGGAAGACAATGATGCTGGAAAATATTTTTATTTCATGTGCTTACGATTGAAGGCTTGGGGAACACAGAACCACGTTTCCAGATCAACTCAGGAGGTCTTTCTATGAGTAGTGAATGCTGCAATAAAACATATAATCACATAAACTACTACTCAAAAAGGCAAAATAATAGTGAAGAGAAGAAAGTTACAAAAAGCTGAGTTTTGAAGCAAAGGTATAATCTTTAGCTTTTAGACCATCACAGATAAACGTTTCGTAATCTCATTAACTTCTCTTTCTCTTCTTTTGCTATTATTGGCCAATAATAGCTTCTTTTAGCCAAGCATTCATTAAACCAGTGATATTCATTAAGTAACTATTGAAATAAGCCTAGTACATACCAAGTACCAAGTACCAAGTACCAAGCACCATTCAAGCAGAAGTAGTAGAATACATGTAAACAGATTAGCAAGTACCTTTTCACACATCAGCAAATCAACTATGGTATCTAATGTTTCAGGTTTCACCGATGAAGAAGCATTTTTTCCAATTGCATTAATGTAATTTCTCCATTTTAGAAGCCATGAAGAGGGTACCAAGTAATACTTGCAATTGAGAGAAAGTGGAAAGCATTTCCCTGAAGCTAATTTTTCATGATTCTGTCGTTGTTTCAGCTTCTCCATTCTGTAGCAAAAATAGCAAGAGTCAAGCTGGTGTGCAAGATATCGACTCTGCATGTATGAAAATGTTAAAGTGACCTTAGGGAATCCTCCAGGCATGCCATTTCAGATAGTTCATCCTCACATTTGGAACATTGCTTTGAGTCTGCAGTAAAAGCTGGACAACCCAAGGGATCATCATGTCTCACTGAAACTGCATCTCCATACAAGAAGGACCATAGATTCTCAGGAATAAGCAAACGTTTAGCTCCAACTGCCTGCTCGGGCATAAGGTGACTATGAGGACAACGAATTGGAATTGTTGGCCCAGCATCGGCGTCAGATGGAGCATCAAGTATTTTTCTTTTAAGCCACTGTTGCAACCTACATGTATGGACTAACTGACATCAACATGAATTTTTAATTCAGCAATTTCATTTCTTATTTCTGGTACAAAAAGGGAACTCATGTGAATTGAATAGTAAAGCGAGATGACAAGTAAGACAGGAAGCAAAATCTACTCAATTGAGAGTATGAACCATACTCTATTTGAAATGCACAAAGATTAATTTGAATCAAAGAAGATAATAATTTCTCAGCAAACTTCTGAAATGAAAATAGGCTTTTGCCAAGGAATCCAGGACAAGTCAAATAAAGAAAAACTAAAAACTTCTTTCTTTTTTTCCCGTCGGTTCCAAGCAATAAGAGAAACTGCAGTCATACCATGATTTAGAAACATAGTAGGTTCCATCGAGACACCTCCCTGCAAGTGCATCCTCGGCAATTTGTTTCATTAATGTCCTTCGATCCCTATAGCTATCAGCAAACACCAAAGTCCGCGCCTCATCAATAAGGCATTCCATGCAGTAGTCATCATTGGCTAGTTCTGGACCCCCCTTGTACTGAAATTACAAGCATAAGTGATGTAAACTAGTAAAAAAAGCATTACTTTTAGAATCTATAGTACTTTAGAATTTATGTTAGTTATTTAATTTAGGCCAGTTAGGTAATTGGGGTTTTAGTCTTGGGTTGCCTATTTCTATTCCGTTCTCTCAATAAAATCACAACTAATAGATTTTTGTCACTTTGTAAAGAATAATAAGCAATTGAATTGCGCAAAAAATAGAATTTATACAGAAGAACAAAGACTGAAGGAATGATCATTACAAATTTCCAAATAACACTCCATTACGTGCATCAAAAGACTCCAACAAGTTCGGACACTCCACTTCAAGTACAATGCACTATTACATTATAGCCTAGTCGAAGAAGGCTGGGACTGTAGGAAAAAACTGAAAATTACCCATGCAAATAGATCAATGATTCAGACAGAACACTAAAGAAATTTGGAGATCAAACAAATAGGTGAATTACACTTTTTCCACCATTAGAATTCAACTGCAAATGAAAACCAGACTAAAAATAAACTTTAGAAGGACTGGCAATATCGAAATGCAAAAACAAACCAATGCAAATATCAGTCCTAGCCTCTAGGACTTCAACTCTGAAGAAAATTTCCTAACCACAAAATAAATCTTTACTTACTGCATCAAGCACTCAAAGGTATAACATTTTATTTATGTCTACTAGTATACTGTCCAACCTTGGACAACACTTCCAGTAGACATGAACAGAACCTTAAGGGGTTTTCCATCACATACACTTTAAAAGTATAAAACAAGTGACCATGCTCCAGCGAATGCTAGATAGTACCTTCCCATTATTGACCATTTTGTGACCAATCAATGAGAAAACAATATTACCAAGGTTCTATGGATAAAAACATCGAGGCTATTGGAATAACTGTCTGTCATTCTTTAGATAAAAATGTTTTCCCTCACTGAAAATAACAGTACACGCTTATACCTTGGAGAACAACATAGTCCAAGCTGTAGTAGACAAACGCTTCATGGAGCCAACTTTTGACACTGGTACTTTACCATGTGAGCATTGGATCGAAGTATTGTCAAGAGTGCTGCATGAAATTAACACATAAGCCAACAGGAAAAGTGGGGGGAGGAGAGGGACTGAAAGATCACAAAGAAAAAAAATTGCCATGTGACGTAAACAGAATAAGTTTAAAATTGTGATGGTAGATACACAAATCAGAATATTCCTAGGATTTGAACCAGGATTCAAGAAATTAAATGGAGTTAAGTCATTCACTTTGATAACGCGAGAAATTATTCATTGGTTCTAAACCAATAGCATGTCATTATCTTGGAGGATAAAGAATGAAAATAGTTAAAAATGGCCCCCATTTTTCTTTATTTTACCACTTAAATTTCGAATACTCCATTGTCATTGATTTGGACCAACACGTATAATTTTTTTGATAACACGTGAATAAAATTGATTTTAATGTTCTTTTCACAAGTACTAAAGCTACACCATGGTTAACACTCATTACCACTTAAATTTAGTAAAATCTACACTCAAATATGTAGCAAATATACCCACTAATCAGACTGAGGCTTGCATGTGGAAAATTATAATGTCTAACTTGATAACAACATGATAAATTTGCAAATTGTAATCAACCTATAAGAAGAATATTGGAATCAGAAAGCACATTCTTACGGTGGAGTAATGGTGTCAGCCCACTGACGCAGCCAATCTGTCGAAATCCAATAAAATGGTTCTTCAAGAGAACGAACAGGGGCTTCAGATAAAACTGTACGTACTTCCTTTCTTCTTTCTGTGATTTGATTCATCTCCATTCCTTTCTTCAATTTGTATTTTTGGCAAGTCTCAGCATATGATGCATTAAAGTTTTCTAACTCTTCACAAAGATAAGATGGTATAGAAACACCATTGTGTAAGGATGTCAAATCATCATCCACTTCCATACCATTAGCACCACAGACCGCATGTTTTTTTAGTACATCCTTCTGGGAACACCTAAGATTATACATTAGCATATAAGCATCATTGGAAGAAAATATCTCTATGTGGCTACCAGTATTAGGCTCTGAAGATTGCTGCTGAACAACATCCTTGTGATCTCCATCAGAAATGGTGCTCGCTGGTTCCATGTGGGTTGAGCTAGCAGCTGGGTCAGTCCTGGCAGGTTTAGAATTTGAACTGGAAGACCCTTCTCCAAAAGGATGCTGACCTAAGTCAGAGACATGCTCATCATCAAATTCCCACCATTGCCCTGTATTCTGATCCTTAACATGAGCCACATAATGGCCACTGTTAACTGCAGTTCCCTTGTGAATAAGCACAGCTGACAAGTCATAGATTGATTCAACTTCAAAAGGCTCTGATAGCCTCTGACACATATCAAGTTCACCAGGAAAAGAAAATGCAGAAGTAATTTTCTTCCTTGTTGTAGTCTACTGACACACAAAAATGTGAAAAAATGTATTAGAGGACTGCAAAATCATGAGCTAATTTTCATGTGTGACAAATGAAGATGGTGTATTAAGAAAATGATACAATGATGCTAATTAACCAGCAAGCCTGTATGCCATGAATTTCAGATGAAGTCAAAGATAAACCAACAAAAGTTGCATTTTGAACTTTAGATAACAGCCTTTACAATTAAATGGAACACATTTACATGTTGAAATTTTAATTATTATAAAAATAGTTTTCCATATCTAGTATCATTTGGATGTGCAGATCTCAATTCATCCTCTCCACTGTAACTGATGGTGACAGAATCACAATGGACTGAACTTAGAAAAAAATTAAAAAAAATTAATTGCTGTCTTTAACAGCAGAAAAGAAAAATTAAGCACGTACAAAAATATATTCCGCATGAAGAAATATGCAGAAAGCCAGAAACTAAAACAGAATGTTTAATGACATGCTTAACTGGAGGCAAAGACAAACTGAATCTCTAAAAATAACCTTTGGAAGGAAGACACAACGCTTGAGCTGAAAATTGAGCACTCGTGGCAATGTGCGCAGCTTGATGCTACGAGTAGCATCTACTCTTGTTTTACATGACTCACAAAAATATTGATTATCTCCATGAAGCTCTTCTACACTAAGGTAATCATCTAAACTTTCATCTAAACTTTTCAGACCCCGCACATTCAACTCTACCTCATAAAAGTCTTCCATGTTTGAAGACGCTTCTGAGGCTTTTCCACATTGCGAGCACCTATAGAAGATAGGCATAATATCAAATAAGCATCAACTATATAGACCATACCGCAGGTTTAAAGCAGTATTATAACCAAACCAATCTTACGTTGTAACATGAGATACACTTCCACGGAAAAGATCTTGGACAATGGTTTTTGATGTAGAAATTTTGGAATGGCTAAGACAGCGCTCAAGCAAAGAAAGAAGCAATGTCAAAAACTCATGGCTATCCTGTTGAACCCCATTATCCAACTCCAGTGTCTTTACAAAGGGAGATGAGTCTATAAAAGCCAGTTTACTGACATGCAATTCTGCAAAAAGTCGTGCAAGCTGACCCAACACTGGTTGTTGTTTCAAAAGATCTGGTTCAACACTAAAGATGCCCTCACGAAAGGATTTATTCATGTACAAGCACTGAAGTATGCTGTTGGCATAGCATGTTGCACCAAGATTTGTAAGACCCGCAGGCGTTTCAGCAGAAACACGGAGATCATCAGATGGATCCGGACCAAGAGCTTCAAGAATCTCAGATGTTTTCTGCCACAAACCAGATTTACGGCTTCCATTGGGAGGTGGAATCAGCCCACAAAAGCAATTTGGGTTATCTTTAGTGTTCACACGACACCCTTGACATAATGACTTTGAAACTTTATAAAGTATATTGATTTCATCTCTAGTTATTTGAGATGTTGTATGAATTTTCCTACACAAAGACCAAACGAATTTTAAATTGTGACACAGAAAGGATACATAGTGACCAACAATGACAATTATTTGCTGGAGTAGAAGTGGTCATACCTTAATATCTCAGAAGTGGTGTCAACATCATCCCCTTGCTTGTTTCTTTTATTTTTACCACGTGTAGTTGGTCGGCTCATTTTAGCAACCGACCGGCCCTGCAGTTACCTTAAAAAGAAGATCTTAATAACATCAAATTGTACAAAAAATACAGATGCAACCAGAACTCATACTTTATAGAACAAAAGCAGACCAAAACTAAAAAGAATCACCTGTCTCATAGTCATAGTATTTATTTAGCCTAAGCATTCTTTCAATTTCTTTAGATTAAGTGAGCTCATATTGAAAGGGGAGGAAACCATTTAAGTGTTCTTGAGAGTAACGTATAAATGAAAACTGTTCGTCCTAAGCATCTATCTTAGAAAAGAAAAAAAGAAAAATTGGCAAAAAATATGTATGTCCAAAAAATTATACTCATACAACATGTTACAATCACATTAAGCTGGTAAAACAATACAAAGATTGAAGAAAAACGAAGAAACGAGAGAAAAAGAAAAACCATGTATAATTTCCCGAATTTATTTTTTCAACAGAACATCTTAGCTGAGAATCCGAACTAATCCATTACTTCCTGACAATCGATGAGTAAAAACCCAAACGTAAGCAATAACTTTCTCAGAAAATAGTCAAAGCCACTGCACTGCATTATCCTCCCTAAAATCTTATAAATTCAATAATAAAAAAGAGAGCTTAATTTAGTAGTAAATATCGAAACCCTAGAAATAAATCACAGGAAGGAGGGGAGAATATCGCAAAAAACTATAAATCATCGAAAATCATCATTCATTATCGATGTTAAAACAAGAAGCAACATAAATCCGAAAAACAGAAGGAAAGAACAGACTATTAAATAATTAAATAAATTAGAGAAAACAGGAAAGGCGGTGTACCTCCGCGACAAGAAAAGGAAGGTCAGAACGTGAGCTGAAAGAGGGAGAAGAAGATCAAAGAAAAATAGAGAGAAAAAGGTGAGTAAAAACCCTGGCGTTATTGGGGCAAAACTGCAATATAATTGAATATTGAGGAACAGAGCATCCATTTATTTTTATTTTTTTAGAAGTAATTTTTATTTAATTTTTAGAAGTAATTTTTATTTTTTTAAAAGATAATATGCATTAATTTTAATTTTTAATTTAAAAAGAATTTGATGGGACAAACTACAAAGTGGGTCGCACGGTCTAAAGACTGGGAATGGTGGAGGGAAGGGAAAGGACTCCAGGAGAGGAAGCCAGAGGTCAGAAGAAAGAGAGAAAAAGTAAAGAATAGAAAGAAATTGAGAGAGAGAGAGACTGAAGGAGGGGTCAGTGCTTTCAAAATGGCATTTTATCATTTGATATGCATAATTTAATTAATTTTTTATTAATAAAAAAATTATAATTATCTTTTAACTTTATATTTAATTAATAATTAAAATATTATTATTTAATAATTGAGAGAGACCATTTTTTTTATTTCTTAAAATTTGGATGAGGTGAGGGACCTGGACTTGAGGCCGTGACGGTCAGAAGCAAAAACAAACTTGTCAAAGATCGTGTGAAATCCTCAGGAGGAGGAGGACTCTGTCTTACAGCACATTCTCTCTTCCTCTCTTCTCTTCGATCATGTCCTCAGATAACATTATTAACAGCACAATGTCTAACAAATTAGATGTTAACATATTATTAGTTACTGTCATGTGAGTATAAGTTTCATATTATTCATAATTTATCACTTTTTATTTTTATTTTTTTTTTCCGGTGAATAATCCAGTAGATAATGTTATTAAATTATATATACTAAATTATGAGTTTGAGATATAAAATAGTCGCAATTGTACATAAAGATCCCTTTGACGATAACCTGAGGTGCTAGCCATTGTTAATACTCTTAAAACAAGACGTTAATCTATTTAATTAAATTACGATTTCACTCTTTTGGGCCCTTCTTTTTTATTTTCTTTCCTGGGAAGGCACTTTTGCTGTTGCTGCTTTTCTTTTCTTTTTTGATTATTGTCATTAGCTTGTCTGTTAAAATATATAAAATTTTTCTCTCATTGAAAGTCATTATTTTTTTCACCAAAATTAGGCTTAATTAAAGGGGGGAGGGAACTTGCTTTTAGCCACGAGACAAACAACTATGAAAAATCTTCTTAGAACTATTTCTTAGCCAAAAGAGATTGTCGTTATTTTGCTCCTCTAGGCAATTATACATCCATAACTAACAAAAAGAAAGTACGTAAATTTTTCTTTCCTGCCAATTCGGGGAAAATATTTTTTATAAATTAAAAGACCTTTGCTTCTCTTTTTACGATCGCCCACGCGGTCATGTAATATTTTTTTGGTTGCTAAAGTAACATGTATCTGACATCTATGAGAAGCCAACTAGAAACATTAAGCATAAAATATTGACATTATCATCCTATACCGTCATTGTTTTCTTAGTCTTTTTTGCTAAAATAGAAAACCATAACCAGGGCGTTACGTAGAAATACAAACATAAGAGGGAGCTAAGAACATGTTTAGCTAAAAAGTAATTTGAGAACTTGGACCATTGAACCGTAAATTTAGAGGAGCCTCAACAAAATGGTCCATACGGAAGATTACCAACGGAAATCAATATGCAAACAATGTACAGGAGTATAACAAGCCATGTATAAAAAAGCATAAAGTGCCAAATATTTTTCCAGAGGTTTCGTAACATTTTCTCGGACAACCAAGCAAACCATCTCACACAACCAAACTCATAATAATCCATCCATCACACTAAGCCTCAGGTTGTACTATGCCAAATCCGCCTCTCAATCAACTACATCTGCCTCTGCATCCTTCTCACTTCTTTCCTCGATTTCAGTTGCTGTTAATGCAGTGTTACTGCTTGCGGGTACACTCTCACTTGGAGAACCACTAGGATTGCTTATATTATCACCAGAATCACTTGCTCTCACACTTATTATATCACCAGATAAACCTGCTGTCAAGGCACCTAAATTAGGAGTATTAAAACCAGAAACTGGCTCTTCAGACTGTTTTGCCCTATTTAGTGCACGACAATGTGGACAATAGTAGGTGATGTAAGAAAAATCTTCCTTCCTTGCAAGCCCTGTGCAAAAAATAAGGAATTATTTTCCTATCCATTCTAATAAAAGAAAGTTGAAAGCAACCAGGGGTGCCAGAAAATGCACGCATCAAATAAAGCAAAAAGAAAAGAAAAAGGCAATATAAGCTCAGCAGAGGATGTGGAACCCACACTACTCACCATTGTGAATGTGGCAGTTCCCACATATTAGAGCATAGGACTGGGTTGGATCCTCGCCAACAAGTAATGCTGCAATACGAGCAATCCATCCTCCATGACCAGATGGTCCTTGAGGAAAATGATGGTCCACAACAACTTGATTATGGTCAGGAGTTTGAGCACCATCACTGTGAGGTGATGCTGCTTCTGAGTGAACCCAAGGAGTGTTCCCTGCACTAGCGAATCTCATATGTGACGGTTTCCTGTTTCGAACTCCACCAGATTGAACAACTTCAACGTCATTGCTCTTGCCTGCTGGGGCATTGACAGTAGATTCATCTCCCAAGTACACTTTCATCCCCGATTCTGCACCCAACTTGGACGCTAAAACAGTTGCAGCTGCAGCCTTTGCTGCTGGATCAGGATCATATCTCTGTGCAAAAACTCTCATCCTAAGTACATGATGTAAAGCAATACGCAGCTGCCAATATTACATGATTGTACATATGTTCTATGAAGAAACACAAGGACAACAAAAGGGGGCAACAGACTAGGTAATATAAGGCACAACTTTGAGATAATTCAAATTGTGTCCTCAAATGGGACTGATATAAAAGACAGTTGAACCTATTTAGCATGTTATTTTAAATTCTTAGTTATACCCTCAACAGTTTTTCCATTCTTTTAAATCTATTTTAAGCTCGAAAAATTATTTTTATCAATGTTTTACCATATAAATTATTGTTTCACAAATCATTCACTTAAATGACTTAATAACTTTAAGACATTTTTACATTGATTATTTATACTACGTTAAAACTCTCAACAAAAGGAAAAGCCAAAGCACAAGGGGGTACAAGTATTCAATTGTGTTGAACTAAACAAAAAGATTGAGAAATGTGATGCATCAAGGAAGAAGCCAACATGTCAAGCTTCAAAGTAGAGGGTTTGGAAATTTTCTGTGTCAGAAAAGGCATATACTGCCAACGAAAGAACACAAAATTCTTTTAATGGTCACCTGAATAAGCTGTTGAGTGGTATAATAATTTGTTCTTTCTTTGAGTTCATTAATTTTCGCTTGCCTTTCAGCCTTAAGCCTTTCCAGAGTATTTTGGTCCTTGCGATCACCTAAACAATCAAGCAAAATACAGAATAATGACCACAAGAACATTACTTGTTTGCAGTTTCATATGCTGTCACTAATCACAAAGACACAACGTGTAGGTGTGTTACATTACAATATTAAAAGTAATAACAGGAAAGAACTTCAACTAAAACGAAAGAACATCAAAATAGATTGGCACACTCCACTAAATTAAACTGCTCAACAAGAAGGAAAAAAACATCCCAAGTGTTAATAAGCTGATACACAGCTCCTTTTAGTTTTAGGAATAAATTCTCAATAAATAAAAGAAATCCATAAAAATGTCAGCCACACAACATGAGATCCTATGAGAGTGTTGAACATTAAATATAGAATAAATTGCACTAATTCTCCTAAACTTGCCAAGCTGTCAAATTAAGTCCAACTTAAGACACGCAAACAACTTTGAAAAAAAAAAAAGACAAGAAATAAAGAGGGAATGAAATTTATGAACCTAAACATTAAATAAATAATAAAAAAGCAATGAAATAAAACCAGTCACACTCACAAATATTCTGAGCCACATTTAGACCTTGGATAATAAGCAGTCTAGGGGTATGAATTCTGAGTGATACATAATCTACTAAATAAAACAATTTCTATGGCAATGTCTAAAACTTGGTAACATCAAAAACCCAAACATTGCTATTTGAGATTGAAAAAAGAAAAAAAACTAACATCGTACAAGACAACATTTAAAACTTTAATAGATAATTAAGTATAGACCACATCTAGTCAAGGGACCAACAACCCAATAATTTGTCAAAAAGCACCGGTCCTTCCAGAAAAAGATCAAAACTTCAAAATTTTTGTTGATATTTCAATGAGTGACACTTGCAAGTTGCAAATAAGCTTTCATCATTAAAGCATCGTATCCCTCAATAATAAGATAGAATATAATAGGACTTTCTCATCTCTGACTGGGCTTAAAGAGGATAGAATGGTCATGTACATTACTAATAAATTTCTTCTCTTTCATTGGGAGTATGTTCATCACTAAGATAATATCAAACATGTTTTTGGAAGCAAATCCTAGATAATTCAATTCAACCTTTATTAAAGTGAATGATACAAAGTAGAAATGGGCTTTAAGTCTAAGAACCAAACACAGAGAAAGACTTTAAATCAAGATCAAGAATACCTATTAAACAAAGCCAAAAGGGACTGATGTCAGTACCAAAAGAAAAGGTAAATTACCAAAAAAAAAAAAAAAAAGTAGGTTAAAGAATCAAAAGAAGTCTTCTAGATTACAATTAGAAGAATTTATTTCATGACAAACATGAAAAATATTAATATACTGCAAAAGCGCTGGTTGTAAATTGAAAAACTTACGCATCTTTGTCCATCCTACCAATGCTGAATGAAAAAAATAGGATAAAGCAGGCCACAAAAATATTGGGAAGACATACACTGCCCTCATCTTCCAGTCCAAATCTGTTGATCTTGTCATCATAACAGCAAAACCAACTGCTAGAACCTGAAAACTAAACCAGCTTTTAGCAAAAACTCCTAGGTAATTGAATTTGGTGAAACTCAGGAAATCATCCTTTTATCATAAATTAAAGGGAGCAACACAAGAAGAGAACTTGTTGATCATTATCCCAATACAATTCGTTTTACTAAAAGCACGTTAATGAACTTCTTGGTCTCGTCTTTGAACGCTAAAGGAAACAAACGTCTCAATATTTTTTAAATTGCACAGAACCTATGACTAAAAATAAATGCTAAAGCAAGAGTAATATTCAACTAAAAGCTTCCCAACTGCAAATGCTAAAACAAAAAAAGAAGAAAAATTAAGAAACATGCATTCATAGCACAAATCTACTAAGCAGTTGCCTCAATAACGAGGCACAATTAAACGAATTATTGAACCATGTTTTACGGCAAAATCTAGTTATAATTATCCGGGCCAAGTTGTCTATCAATATTATAACCTAAAGAAACAAAAAGCATATGCTAAATTGGCAACGATCATTAAGTACAAAATAACCTATGAGAAATACAAGAGTCGCATAAATTTGCAACCATACTAATTATACTGCAACATGCGACCAAATTTTCTGAAAAAATGAATATTTTTTCAATTCCAAAATTATTTAGCCACATGTTGCAAATGTATGTGTTCCTAGCACATCTCATTAACCTATAATCACAATCAAAGCCTTTAATCAGACTGATAACATGATGAAAAAAGTAAACAAAATGATGACCTCCAAAAAGAGGGAAAATAGAAGAAGTTGCCAGCTCCTCAGTCTCCAGGTTTGGGCTCTCCTTTTCATCCGAGCTAGAACAGCAGCTTCTTCTTTAGAAATATATTGAAGTCGCTTCTCAAAATCATCACCGTGTACCCTAAAAATCCCATTCCAAATTCGAGAAATAATGTTTCTCTTTTGCTCTTTCTTCTTCGAAGTACCAGTTGCAGCAACGTCTTTCTTCTTAGCTTCCTCGACCGATTTTTCATCAACCATTTTATTTCCCTATCTACAACCATATACAAAACCCCAAACTCAATAATCAACAATACTAGCACCCATATCACTCAACCAATATAAACCTAAATAAGTACAAACATACACGTAAATATACCAGAAATGGATCACATATCCAAATGACTACATGAAAATAACAGATCCAAAAGTTCAAAACAAAAACATCAGACCTGGAGATGAAGAAAAAGAAAAGATGATGGATCTAGAGTGTTCTAATCTAATCAATCAACGAATCTCCATCTTCTTTCTCTAATTTTGGATCACAGAAAGAAGAAGAGAGAGAGATCAATGATGAGAACGGTGATGGAGTCCGTAGAGGCAACGTACAACTTAGTTGAATAAACAAAACGCGGGTTTACTAAGAGGGAACGCAGTGAACGGAGAGAGTGTGAGTCTGGAGAAGAGGAAAAATTGGTGGCCTTTAGCTTTTACTATCTATGATTTTTCATTTTTCATTTTTTGGTGATCTAACACACGATGCTACGTGTCTTTGAGTTCACGAACCCCTTCCCTCCTCCAATCGCCGTTATTATTATTATTATTATTATTATTATTATTATTTTGAATAGTAAAAATGGTATTTTTATTTATATAATGGATATCATTTAATTTTTTAACTTATAAAAAATATCTTTAAATTTATCTACTTATTAAAAATATATTTTAAAGTTTCTTTATTTATAAAAAAATGTCAAATAAGAACAAAATTAATTTTTCATTTAATTTTTTTGTTAAATCTAACGGAATAGTGCATGTATCACATGCATATTTATACTTTTTGATAGATTTATATCAAATTAAATAATTTTTAATTAAAAAATTACTCTAATTTTTTACAATTTTTTTTCTATTAAACTTAAATAAAATTTTCATTGTCTAATTTGTGATTTTATATATTAAACAATAAAAAATTTATTTAAGTTTTTTAAAAAAATTTAAAAAATTTCAATACAGACAAAATAACCATGTCGATCGATAGTGGGTTGGTATAGTTAGTACTTTGAGTTAACAAAACAATAAGAAGCGGTTCAGCTAAAGTGTACTTAAAAAAATGAAATAGCGATTATGTATTAAAAAACTAGAACTAAGAGAATAGAAATAGCTATAGTACTAATTACAAGAAAGTGCATTATCCAACTATAGCATTATCAGCGAATCCCACTAAAGCAAAAGAGGCTAAACCTTAAAATAATGTTTTAATTAAATATTAATTATAAATATATATATATATATATCAAAAAATATAAATATGTATGTAACATATATATTGTTTCATTAGATTTAAAGAAAAATTAGATGGAAAATTAACTTTATTCTTGCTTGACACATTTTTTACAAGTAGAAAGACTTAAAAACAAATTTTTTAAAATCAAATAGATTTAAAAGATACTTTTTATAATTTAAGAGACTAAATGTCATTTTTTATAAAAATAAAAGGTCATTTATTAAACTTCTTTTTATCAGGCATACAAGCAATTTAATGTAAAAAAAAATTATTTTTTATTAAAAATTAAAAATTAAAAACAATTATTTTTAAAGCATAAATTATTTTTTATCAACTACAAATTTTGTCTAACAATTTATGCCATAAGATTTTTAAAAATAAAAATATTACTTAAGTATTAATAAAATTAACATTTTAATAAGTGATGTTATAATTATTTTATTATTTTATATTATAATTTTATATTTAATAAATATATTGTTGGCAATTTTTTATTAATTTAAAGTATTGAGAATGTTAATTTTCTATCAACTTTAACATAATATTAAAATTAAAAATTTTATATTTAAATTCAAATAATTTCTAAATATTTAATATATATGATATATAAAGATAATAATTATAAGAGAATTAAATGTATAAAAATATTGTTAAATATTTTTCATTAACTAAAACTTTAAAGAGTTAATGTTTTAATAATTTATAATAATATTGATTAAAAAAGGGCATCAAGTTCAAGACAATCTAATTATGATTTTTATTTTTATATTTATTGAAAAATATATTAAAAAAAATTGACACAATATTTATTATATTAGATTAAAATTATTTTTTAATAGCTACATAGCAAATATTTTTAAATAAAATAAATGATAAAGTAATTCATAATGTCCTAGCACTAAATTTTTTTGGATTATATAATTATATATAAAAATATGATACTAATATAAATTTGTTTTAATTTCAAAAATAAATCATATCATATTTGTGGATAACCACAACTTTTATCCGCATAGTCCATCCCTAAAATAAATATTTCGATGGGTAATTATCAAACCCACCCATGATGTCTGCTTGAATATCAATGATGTACAGCAGTACAGGCCTTGACAGTAGAGAGAAAAGAAAATAATATTCTAGGAAACTTCCTGTTTTCTTTTGATGTTTCCTTTGAAACCATATGATCATATCCTTCTATATAATTTAGCTGAAGGGTTATCCCTTTTCTTTAATTTTCTATCTATATTAAGTATGTTTTGCAAAATGAGTAATATTATATATATTAAATTTTAACATATATTTAATACATAATGTATTAATTATAAACTTAAAATATAATTTACATATACGAATAATGTTATAGGATAAAAGAGTTAAAGCATCATGTTTAATATAGTTTTATCTTTAAATGTAAGATAAATAAATAATTATAAAATTATTTTTAAATTAATTAAATTATTTTATATAAATTAAAAGATGTCTTAAATTATGTTAAAATAAACATTTTTGATCGTAAAAGTTGGGTCGATGACCTATAAGTCACTTTATATGAAATCTGTAACTAAGCTGTAGACCTGTAATAGTTGAACTAAAAAGCAGTAGACTGCCTACGCCTTTACTCGCTTTCATAAATACAAGGGCATGTAAAATGAATTAAAGTCATGTCATGTAGTGTTTTGCAGAAGTTAACAAATGAACTCAAAAGTTTCAATAGCCGAAGAAACCCTCAACTTTTTTTTTAATTTATACTAAAAATGTCAAACTTTTATATGGATGACTAATGGTTGAATATACGGAAATCTCCTAGGATAGGGGAAACTCACGATCTTGTTGAGATATGCAAATTTCAAGTAATTTTAAGATAAATCTTTAAGTGTTTAAAATAAAAGATTTTAAAAATTATTTTAAATTGAAATATTAATAATATAATGATAGTGTACATTTAAAATTATTTATCATAAAAGTACCTAACAAATTTTTAAAATTACTTCTTATATGAATGTCAAACAATTTTTAAAATATCTTGATTCCTTAGAAAACTATTTCAACCAAAATATCCTTTCAAAGTCTAGAATGAGAAGTTTCATTTTCGTGATCCCTTGATATATGTTAGAATTTAATAATAGAATTAACATTTCACAAGTAAATGTTTGCAATAGCCCTCTTGTTTGATTCATTGGAAGTGTTTCCCTTTTTTTCTTTTCTTTGATGTTATAAAATAAAAGTTAGAGAATACTGCCCTAAAGGAAGAAGCTGTAGAACTTATCAAAATAACTCTCACTTTTCATAGGATAATGTTAATGCAAGGCACGTTGAGTTATTCATCAAGCAAGCATAATATCCATAATTGTTCTTTTATGGGATATACATTCAATGATATTTTACACGAAGAACACACTATAAGAGACTATTGAGTCGTTTGAACACAAATAGAGAGCCTCTATGGCCTTTTCCCAATCTGATATCCTCATCTATGTAAGTGATCTGAAGTTTAACCTCGCTTTCACCACCATATCGAAATTCCAATGGTCCAATCTTCAACTCTGGTGGCTCAAATATAACTTGAACCCATTTATTATCCAGTGCCTTGAGTTTCCCTGCCCCATAAAATATGCAGATAGTTAATACATTATTTGACATTGCAAGACTTTTTGAAAGGTAATCGTATTTTACTTTAGCATTTTAGTTGACACTTTATGCAAGGTTATGAACACAAAGCTACAAAAAGCAGGCAAGATATAGTCTATAGACAATGAGAGTGGAAACCTTAAACAATAACAATATAGCCTGTCTCTACCAACATACCATTTAGCCACTTATGATAGAAAACAATGTAAGTTTGGTGATAAGCAGCAGCACATTGCTTCTTCGGTGTTCTTGTATTCGAACAAGTCCCAAAAGAAGCATGTACTTTGCTTTCAGTCAATAGTCATTTAGTGATGCTAGGTCCAGATTACTAAAGCATTAAATGAAAAAAGCTTGAAGAGCATGACCTACCTTTCAGAGAGACCTCTCCATCCAAGAATCCAAAAGCAGAAAAGGACACCTTGTTAAAGACGGTTTCTGGAGCTTCAATAGCCTGAACCATTTCCTTTGTTTTGAAAACAAGACGGCCCAATGCACTCCTGTAGCCACCCCCAGGTGATGTTGGTCTTGAACAGTAAAGTACATCCCACTCTGAATGGTTTTAAACAGCATGCAGTGAACAAATAATGCTGAAGAAACCACAATGTCTTCTTTTTCGGATTTAGCAAATAACCCATTTCGAAGGAAGAACAATTTTTTATCATATTAATGTGTTCATCTTTGTTAAAAGTTCAATAATGCATGTCATAGAGCATAACATAGTGGAAATTGCGAAGTAAGTTACTTGGAGCTGAGATTGACTTAAAAAATTGTCCATTGTTCATATACATCCAGTTAGATATGTATATGGGATCATTACAAAACTAACATAAGAAGCCTCATCCATCCAAAACACTCTCATCCCCTGCCTCATCTCAAACTAGATGGCAAAGGAACGAAGACCAATCAACTAGTACCAAAAGTCATAGATACTAAAGGATTTTGAAGATCTAAGGAGTTTTACCTCCAAAAATGTGGGGGCATTTCACTGGCTCATTAACACAATATTTTTCCAACTCCTGTGCAACTTCAGCTACTTCTTTGTGCTCTTCCTTTTTTAGAGAAACTCCTCTATCTGAATTTTTCACCTGAATACAATATTACAACCCAAGTTTTCATGATAATCAAATCAAAACCACAAAAATAAATTGCTCAAATAGTTTCATAGTTAAGTATTTTGAAATAATTGTAGACTTTTATCTGTTTAACTTTGAACAATATGAAACTATCATATCCATATTTCTTCCTCTAAAACTCCCATTACACCTCCTCAATGCATAATACTTATGTTCCCCAATACGTTTCATAATGCAAGCATCAGTGACAACTTCATATCAAATGTTCCCATCTACTCACTTGAAATAATTTCCTAATTTGAATAGGCTAATTTTTTGTTGAGAAAAATTTAGAGTACACAACTTTAAACTTACTAATATTGGACCCAAACAAGTAAACAAATTACTTGTATTATACCCACAATAAAAAACACTACAACACTTTCTAAAGACCCCTTACAACTTGAAGAGAAATACAAATAAACACTCAATAGAAAGCTTACAACTCACACTCAAGACTCAAACTAAAAATAGAAAGACTTATTCTTTTAGAGAATGCCTAACCCAAATGTAAGGGAGGGTATTTGTAGTTCTCTCCATGCAATGTACACCATATAAATATTAAATTAAGAAATAATCCTAGATATACATCATTGCCATATTCTACACACTTCTCCTAAAATATCTCATTTATACATCATTCTATAATTTTCTCTTAAAAATATATTTTTTCTACATTTGTTGAGAATCTTCCATAAATTGGGTTTTTATTTTCCTTGGGCTAAAATAAAACAAATAAATTGGGTTTAATGGGCTAGGGTTGATTTTCAACACTCCCCCTCAACACCAGCTTTCACTATTTGTACTGTGCTGAGTTGATAGCGAAACATTTCAAACTTGCAAGTGCTCAAGCCTTTTGTGAACAAGTCCGCAACTTGGTCATCTGTCATGATTTGCCTCATCTCAATTTCTTATTGCAGAACATTTTCTCTAATAAAATGATAATGCACTTCAACATGCTTAGTTATTGCATGAAAGACCGGATTCTCCACTAATCGAATTGCAGACTGATTGTCACAGTACAATGGAACTGCATAATCTACCGGTTGATGTAGATTATTCATTAGCTATATCAACCATGTACTCTCTTGAGCTGCCATTACCGCTGCTCGATACTCAACTTCAATGGTTGATAATGATACCGTTGGTTATCTCTTGCTACACTAAGAAATTGTTCTGAAATCCAACTTAAACACATACCCATTTGTTGATCTCCTGGTGTCATAATCTCCTGCATAGGCAACATTGCAGTAACCAACTAATTTGCAGTCTCCACCTTTCTTGTACAAAAGACCATAGTCAATTGTACTCTTCACATATCTTAGTATTCGTTGAACTACTTCCAAATAAGGCTTTTTTGAATTTTGCATGTACCGACTCATAACACTAATTGTATAAGAAATGTCAGGTCGAGTCAAAGTTAAGTAGATCAGACTGCCTACCAATTGTCGATACATCGTGGCATCTTCCAAATATTTTCCTTCACGTGCACACATTTTGGCATTTGGTTCCGTCGGCGTTAAAATCGGCTTGCATTCGAGCATTTCGAACCTCTTCAACAAATCTTTGGAATATTTTTGCTGACAAAGAAATATTTCTTCTTGTGTGCAATCAACCTCTAAGCCAAGGAAGTGCTTGAGTTGACCAAGTTCCTTCATTTGGAAACGAACTGAAAAATTCTCTTTCGTCTGAAGAATTTCTGCCTCATCATCACCAGTTAGGATTAAGTTATCTATATACACTAGCACGATAGCTATCTTTCCTTCATTGGCATTGACAAACAAGCTAGAATCTGCAGGTGTTACTAAATAACCACTTTGTGTTAGAAATTCAACAATCTTACCATACCACACCTTGGGTGCTTGTTTCAATCCATAGAGTGCTTTCCTCAGCTTACACACATATTCAAGATGATCTTGGCTCTGAAAACCTATTGGTTGGATCATGTAGATCCCCCGATCTAACTCTCCATGAAGAAAAATATTCTTTACATCTCTATGAAAAAAAGCATTTTTTACATCCATCTGCCACGAATTCCAGTCTTTGTTGGCTGCAAGTGCAAGTAGGATTTGTACTGTTGTAAGTTTTGTCACTGGACTAAACGTTTCATCATAGTCTAGTCCGTACTGTTGAGAGAAACCACGAGCTACAAATCGTGCCTTGTACCTCTTGATTGACCCATCTGGACGGCGCTTTATCTTGTAAACTCACTTGTAGGATATGGGTTTCACATTTTTTGGCTTTGGTTCTAGATCCCAAGTCTAATTTTGCTGAAGTGCATCGATCTCTTCTTTCATAGCTATCATCCACTCAGAACTTTGCGATGCTTTTTCAAACGTCTCAGGCTCTGTTGTTTTTTCAATTATGACTGCATTAGTGTATTTAGGATTTGACCTTCGTGTTCTTGTTGACCTTCGGAGTTGAGATTGTGTAGTTGATTCTTCCGTTTCACTAGGTCCAACTTCTTCATTTGGTTGTTGATACACGCCAGTTTGCCAAGGACTCTAAGTCACTCGTTCGACATCATCGTTATTTGGATCTCTTGATTCATCTGAACTTAGTTGGAGTTGGATAGTATGCTCTCCCATCTTGTGTTGCAGCTTTTCTCCAAATTCTCTGGAGTCCGGTAGCACCTCCTTCTCTGAGGACCACCAAGAAGATGCTTCATCAAACAGCACATCTCGTAAAGTGTAACATCTTTCACTTGTTGGATCGCAACATTTCCACCCCTTTCTTTAACTGTCGTATCCCACAAAGATGCATCTAACAACTTTCTTGTCAAACTTGTTTCGTAAATGATCAGCAACAAATACATAACATACACAACCAAAAACTCAAAAGTAGCTAACTGTAGGTTTCATGTTCCACAGTTTCTCAAAGGGTGAAACAAATTCTAACCTCAGTTGACGAAGTCTGTTGATCACAAAGGCTACAGTCCTCATTGCTTCAGCTCAAAACCTTCACGGTACATTCTTTGCATGTAGCATATTCT
Source organism: Elaeagnus macrophylla (assembly GCA_029378325.1). Taxonomy (NCBI): domain Eukaryota; kingdom Viridiplantae; phylum Streptophyta; class Magnoliopsida; order Rosales; family Elaeagnaceae; genus Elaeagnus; species Elaeagnus macrophylla. The sequence continues at coordinate 22,174,626 of CM055649.1, read as the reverse complement.
GACAAACTTCTACAAGATGTCAGTTCTTTCTCTCAGCTACACCATTTTGTTGCGGTGTGTTGACACAAGTGTACTGATGACATATTCAGCATTCCCTTAGGTATTGAGAGAACTCACTTGAGCTATATTCTCCCCCGTTATCTGTGAGCAGGTAACAGATCTTCTTTCCCACTTCTCCTTCAGCTAACTCTTTGAACTCTTTAAACTTTGAGAATGTGTCAGATTTTTCTTTCATAAAGAAAATTCACACATATCTTGAGAAGTCATCAATGAATGTCACCATATACTACATACCGCCAATTGATGATTGCTTAATGGGCTTGAATACATCAAAGTGAACTAACTCTAATGGTTCTTTTGCTTTACCATACTGGCATCCTGCACATACTGTGTCTGTTCGTACCTCAAGTTGAGGAACCCCTTAAGCATCAATTTCTTCACCATCACACTCAGCTTGGAATAGCTAACGTGACCTAACAGCATGTGCCATAGATCTGCTGTCTCATTTTTTCTTGTCCTGTCTACAAATGCAAACTCTGCTGACATCACGTAGATTGACTCCAATCGTTGCCCCTCCATTGTCGGTGTTTTTGAGATTTTGAGGTCACGATACACCTTTACATCTCGAAGACCGAACAAGACATAGTGGCCTAATGATATTAATTGAGCCACAGATAGCAAATTTTTCTTCATTCCTGGGACATGATAAACATCTTGAAGTGGCACCTAGTTAGAATTATATCGAGGTGTAACTATCGTCTTACCGATGTGAGCTATCGGTAACCTTGAGTTATTAGCTGTCACCACCACACGACCTCCTTTGTACTCAGATAGGTTTTGTAACTTCTTTTTATCACCTGTCATATGATTTGAGCAGCCCGAATCTACGATCAAGTCATTCTTGTAGTCAATTTGTTCTGGTGTTGTTACCGTGAGAGCTAATTCTTTTTCCTCTATAGCGAATAACGCATCCCAACCATCTTCGCTATTCTCCTTAGAACTGGAAGTAGTAGTATTACTTTCAACGGGCTTTTTCTTGGTCCAACACTCTTTCGCCATGTGGCCCATCTTCTTGCAGTTGTAACACTCGCTATCAAACTTTCTACTATTACAGCAATTCTTTGATGCTCCCTCTAGACGAGAGCCTTTATTTCCTTGATGAAGTTTCACCTTGTCAGCATCCTTTTTAGATCTACTACTAGAATACCACTTAAAAATGCCTCTAGTTTTGCTAGTGTATAGCGTTTTTTCCTTACCCTTTAACGAGACTCCTCCCATTTGCTTAATCATAGCTTCTTGACCTGCAAGGAAACTCAACAAGTAATAATTGTGTCGGCCATTCCTGTACAGCAACAACGAACCCTCGATATTCGTGTCTCAAACCATGGATAATTATTCTCTTTATCATGGTTTCCCCAATAGGAGTTGTCAGATCTAATTCTGAAATTTTGCGACATATCGCTTTCACCTTGTGAAAATATTGGGCAATCGTCATGTCTCGTTGCACCATTGATAGCAGCTCGTTCTCAAGAAGTTATAGTCTTGTATCATTCTTTTTTGAAAAGAGTGTAACAAATGTCACATGCTTCCTTTGGTGTTTTGGCATCCCGAATGTGCTCCAACATTTCTTCTTCAATTGTGGTCTTTAAAGCAAACATTACTTTGCCTGTTTTAATTTTCCATTTTCGCAAGATGCCATTGGCATCTTCTATAGCCGATTGTGTAACTTCACCACCACCGACAATCTCCCAAAGGTCTTGACCTTGTAGGTAAGACTGCATACATGTTGCCCACGTGTTGTAGTTTTTGTTGTTGAACTTCTTGATTCCTACAATTACTTGAAGGTCACCCATCGTGCTAGCAAGACTTTGACTATACCGAACAAGCTTGACTAACAAACTTATAGAGTACCAAACTTCTCATGACTTAAAATAGCTTTACCAAGAACGATCACTAATATTATACTCAAATAAGACTCAAACTAAGAATAAAAAGACTTATTCTTTTGGAGAATGCCTAATCTAAATACAATGAGGTATTTATAGTTCTCTTCATACAATCTACACCATATAAATATTAAAATAAAAAATAATTCTAACCATACATTATTACCCCATTCTACACACTTCTCTTAAAATATTTTATTTCTACGTCTTTTTATAATCTTCTCTTAAAAATATCTTTTTTTTATATTTGTCGAAAAGTTTCTATGATTTGGGCTTTTATTTTCCTTGGGCTAAAATAAAACAAATAGATTGAGCTTAATAAACTGATTTGATCTTCAACATTTTCCACAAAATAGACGTTTGGGGTATGTTTGTTTCCGCTTTTGGGACCGTCCATAAGCACTTCAGAAAAAGCACATTTTGTGCTTACTAACAAAAACATTAACAAAATGATTCTTTCTGGAAACATTTTCCTTTGAAATCACTTATAATTGAAGCAAAAACATTGCCCACATTTTTACAGCAATAAAAAATTAACGCAACGATTAGTCGGGAACAAAGACGAATAATCAGAGCTCTACCTTAGAAAGAATGGAAGCAACAAGATCACCAGGAGCAGTTTGAACTTCTGGGTTAGAGACCGAAACCGAAGCCCATACTCTCAAGGTCTTGAACTGTCGATGTTGATGGAAAGGAGATGAAACTGCAAGCAAAAAATTTGTGGGTTTAGAGGGAGAGTATATACATTTTGGTTTAGAGGGCTCATGTCCTCCTCTTAACGCAGAGGGCAACCAAGCCAGGGAAGAAGAAGCAGCAGCAGCCATGAAAGGTGAAAGAGAAGCTCTGGATTTGGAATTGAAGAGGGAAAATCTGTCTCAGGCTATCAGCTAATAAGCTTAATTTAAAATTGACTTTGTTTTCCGACTTCTTATTGCGAATTCAGATAGCACTCGCTCTTGCAAATAAAGGTGGCTGGACCCGCAGGTTGTATAATTACTGGTGTCGAACATCCCACGTAGGAAAAATCCATATCTTTACCTTATCTTTTATTATCTAGTTCTTGCATCACTTTGATAGATTTTATAGAGCAATTAAGATATTAGTATTTAGTAATTTACTTAAGATTTGGGACTCAATAATGCGTGTTCGTGCACATGTTTTTGGCACAAATTTATATAAATTCTAATATTATAAATAATTAAATTATCAAATTTTTAACGATAACGAACATAATAACTTATTAAATTAAAATCGAGCTAAATTAAATTAAATTTTTTTATTAAAAAATAATAAAAACAACATTCTTTAAAATTTATAATAATAAAAAATACTCCTTGTGTTCAAACTTATATTTTTACAGTTAAAAAAAATAATTGATACATCATTTTTCTTTAAACAACCATTTAATTAGAATTAAACAATGATAATTTAGATCATTTTAATATTATTAGAGTGTTAGTTTTATTATTATAAATTTTATAAATGTCATTTTTAGTAATTTTTCCTTTTTTATTTTATTGGACCAAATATGTTGATTTTAGTTTTATAAATGCAAAAATTAATTTATGTCGTATTAATTAAGATTTTAAAATTTACAAATAAACACTATAATCAATATATAATAGATTAAACTAATTTTTCTTCCACTAACTTTATCACTTTTGATACTTTAATTATTTAGTAAAATTTTCGTAACTTTAAGCCTACTAAAGTTTCATATTTAACAACTTTAGTTCAAATTTAAAGATAATATATTAAATATGTTAAATTTTAAAAATTAATGGACTAAATATGTTAGAAAATAAGTTTTTTTCACATGATAATTTTGATTGTTATATTACAATTTAGTTAAAATTTTAAATTTACACTAACTTTAAAAAAAAAAAACTAAAATTATTAAATATAAAAAAATTAGTATATATATACGTATGTAGGCTAAAATTATATACGTGGACGCAAACATATTAACAATGATGGATTTGACTTTCTCAACCAAAAATGGAGGGGCACAAAGTATCTTTACCTTACTTTTATTATGTAATTGTTGAATCACTTTGATAGATTTTATAAAGCAATTAAGATATTAGTATTTAGTCATTTACTTAAAATTATTTTAATATTATAAACAATTAAATTATCAAATTTTTAACGATAATAAACATAATAACTAATAAAATAATTTATTAAATTAAAATCGAGTTAAATTAAATTGAACTTTTTTATTAAAAAAATAATAAAAATAACATTCTTTAAAATTTATAATAATAAAAAAATACTACTTGTGTTTAAACTTATATTTTTACAATTAAAAAAATAACTGATACATCATTTTTTTTAAATAACCATTCAATTAAAATTAAAAAATGATAATTTATATCCGTTCAATATTATTAGAGTGTTAGTTTTGTTATTATAAGTTTTATAAATATTATTTTTAGTAATTTTTCCTTTTTTATTTTATTGGACCAAATATGTTGATTTTAGTTTTATAAATGCAAAAATTAATTTATGTCGAATTAATTAAGATTTTAAAATTTATAAATAGACACTTAATCGAATTAACCTATTACAAATATATATATATATATATATATATTAATTTTATACATTTATAATAGACTAAACTAATTTTTCTTCCACTAACTTTATCACTTTTGATACTTTAGTTCTTTAGTGAAATTTTCGTAACTTTAAGTCTACTAATTTTTCATATTTAACAATTTTAGTTCAAATTTAAAGATAATATATTAAATCTATTAAATTTAAAAATTAATAAGCTAAATATGTTAGAAAATAAGTTTTTTTTCACACGATAATTTTAATTGTTACAATACAATTTAGTTAAAAATTTAAATTTATACTAACTTTAAAAAAAAAAAAAAAAAACTAAAATTATTAAATATAAAAAAATTAGTATATAGGCTAAAATTATATACGTGGACGCAAACATATTAACAATGATGGATTTGACTTTCTCAACCAAAAATAGAGGGGCACAAAGTGCACCATATTTTATACACTTAATTTATACAACTTTTTTAAAAAAAAATTATTTAAAATAATATCATTAAAATTTATAATAAAAATAACATTTTTAATTAAAATGATATAATTTAATGTTACCTTAATATTAAATATATTATTTTTATTATTAAATTTTTAAAAAATGTTATATTTATATCAAGAATTCCATTTAAATTATTTGAAGTTTACGTATAAAATACAATAAAACCAAAGTAATAAATAATTATTCAGTATTCGAAATCTACATCTATCATCCACTCTATCTACTTGTTTGTTTGTTTATTTTTTTTTTCCTTTCTCGATAATCACCCTATATACTTGTTAATTATTCATTTAAATACTTAAATAAAGCAATTTATAGGTCAAAAAAGTTAAAGAAGTAAAAAATTAACCTTTAAGTTAAGAAAAAGAAAACCTTCAAGTTCACATCTTTGTGAAACGCATTACATCGCTAGATTTTAACTTAGAATGATATTTGTATTTTAGGATCTTAAAAGTATTTTTTTCAATTTAGGATTTAACAGATTATCAGCACATAACAACTTATTGTAACTTATTTTTCAAGCCACTATATATTTACATAGTAGCATTATATAGTGGCAAAATTTGTGTAAAAATAATGATAAATCGGTTAAAATAAATTAAAATTTTAAAAGGAGTCTTAAATTAAAAAAATAAATATCTAAAGTCTTGAAAGAAAATGATACCCTCAAGAAATTCTGTGCAGATACAAAATTACGTAAACATAAAACGCGGGAAAATTCGAAATATATAGTGTTCAGCGGTAAAAGACAAATGGAAACTCTGCGACGTAGTTTGTCAATGGCGCCAAGAAAACGAACGTCGGAGAAAGTAGATCCGGCGGTGCCGACAATTCCAAAGAGAGTGACACGGAGCTGGTCTTGGTCTCAGGCGAACTCGGTGGTTGAATCAACTAGTGAGTAGTGAGTTATAAAAGACAGAGCCGGAGAAGAAGAAAGAGAAAATTGCTGAGAAGAAGAACAAGTTGAAGTCTGAGGAAACAGAGTCTGGGAATGTGATATTAAGGGAGAATGGTTCGGATAACGTCGTTTGAAGACCATTGTTATCGAGCACTGGTAAGTTCATATCTTTATGTGAATGGGATTATAACTACAAAGCCTTTATCACTCTACTCTAGTTATAAAAAATTGTAAGGACAAAGGAGGAAAGAGGGAAAAGCTTTCTCTATTTAAAATTTGATCATAGAGGTATTTTGATTTCTTTTGTTCCCCTGCTTCTTCTTGAGAAATCGGACTAGAATAGGAATTGAAAATATTCGTACATTTTTGTCTCATTTTTCTTCAAAATTAAAAGAAGGGTTTATCCTAATTTGACTAAGTTAAGAGTCACTGAATCATATTTGGTAAATCGTGGGTTCAATGAGGGGTGACTATTTCCCAAATGTTTCTTCCAGTCTTTGACTAGTTTATTCTGTCATCTGTTTTCCTCTTTTGCCAATTTGATTTATCTTCAGTACGCAATGCAGTTCATTCAAGAGAACAGGCTTTGGAGGTTCAAGAGGGTTTAAAGAAGGGTGTTCATGGCATCGAAATTGTGGTCAACCGTGATACTAGGAATATTTAAACTTTGTTTCTAATGTTGCTCCACATTTACATAGAGTTTTGGAATCTTGAATGTTTTATTCATGTTGCTGTGATGGTGAAGTAATTGAATTTTGGTTACTTTGATGATATGTTACAAAGACTTTCTTCACTCCGACAAGAGGTTGGTAGTAATTTTAGCTAGTAAACATTTAAGAAAAACTGCTTCTGGAAATTGAATTTATACAATCAGAGTCTATTATCTTCAGTAATGGTGTTGAAAATAAATCAACTTGGGATTTTTGGTTTTTTTACTCACTTAGTTCCTTTGAAGATTGTGTGGCTCTGGGGAAAATCAAATTATATTGGTCTAACACTCCTAACAAAAAGTTTAAGCTGATGTGAGTTGAGGCAATATTTCTTTTATTTCATTTCTTTAACAAGAATATATGTTAGAATGAAATCTCAAAGTTGTAAATGTGAGCTACGCCTTTACTCGAGACATAGTTTAGAGTTTAGACCATGTTGTTTTAGTATATTGAATAATTTGCTATGCTGTATTTTTTTTTTTTTCAATTTTTTATCTTAGTTAATAGTGATGGTAAGGACGTGAGGTAGCATGATATAAATGATTGAAATTGCAAGCACAAAGTTTTATTATTATTATTATCAATCCATAGGCATCCTTCTGTGTAAATTTGACCATGACCCTCACTTCCATTTATGTATAATGTGAAAGTAAACACGAATTCTTGCTTTCTGGTGCTAACTGGTTGTGCTTTAAATTTCCTCCCCTGGTTATCATTAGATTTCCGCTCCATGGGTTCTGTTATCTTTGCTCGATGATTCTTTCATTTCAAAAAATATGTAGAAGTCATTAGTACGAGATCATTAATCGAAGTGGAGCAATATAAGGGGATATGTTGGCTCACCTTCAAATAACCTAATCTTCTGTTTATTTCTTTTGCAGGGCATGAAATGACCCTCTAAGCCCGTGAAGGACTTGGAGCTGGATGAAGTCGTAGCCAATATTGTTGAAAAGAACGAATGACTATCAGTTGCATGTAAAATGAATTTTTTGTGATTACCATCAACGGTATTTTACTATTTTTGTGGACATGCAGCAGGTTAGTACAAGGTTGTTTTCCGATGAATTTTTAGATATTTGTTGTTTAACGTTGTCAAAAGGTAAAACATTAAAACTTTATATAAAAGACCTCTGGTCAATCGTTTCCTATTTCTTCTCTGATCTCATTTTTAGCATAGGATAATGCTAATTTCTTCCCACTACCAAATATCAATGTTGGAAATGTGTGATTTGATCATTTTTTTAAAAACGCTTTACACATTTGATAATTAGCCAAAACATAACTTTTTTATTTAGTTAGTTGTTAGTTTTTTGATGGAAAATAATTAATTTTGAGCACCATCAGATTATAATAGAAACAGATAGAGTGATAAAAACGTGTGAAATATCCATAAAAGAAGGCCTATCATTAGAAGGCAGATATATATAGTAAAGAAACCAAGTCAAATATTTGAAACAAACTCCATTCGTTCGACCCTCTTTTAATAATACATGATGTTCCATTAATCTCTAACTGCCTCCCTTTGAACACCCGATGTTTTCTCATGGAAACTCTCATTTTTTTTCCTTTATAAATCCCTGCAATTCCAGTTGATCAATAGGCAAAGCATTAAATATTTCATTCATTGATTTCATTTCAATAAATATAGAAATTGATTAATATCAGTTTCTATTATAAAAATAAAAAGACATAATGAATGCCAAGCGTTTTTCCTTGCTTTGCTTCGCTTTTGTTCTTTTCTTTTCCTCAGCTAGTGCAACCATAGATGTCACCAAAATGCTTAGCTCATACCCAGAATTTAGTAAATTCAGTAACTTGCTTACACAAACAAAAGTTGCTGAAGAAATCAATAGTCGCCAAACTATAACGGTCCTTGCTCTTAGCAATACAGCCATAGAATCCATTGCTGGAAAGCCTCAAGATGTATTGAAGAAGATATTGAGTGTTCATGTTGTTCTTGATTACTATGATAGTGTAAAGCTAACCAAGCTTTCTCTTACTAACAAGAGTGGACCAAGTCTTACCACTTTGTTCCAAGCCTCTGGTCAGGCTCTTGACCAACAAGGATTCTTGACAGTTTATTTGTTGAATGAAGGAGAGGTTACTTTGGGATCTTCTGTAAACGGTGCTCCCATGAATTCCGTGCTTGTTAGATCTGTTGCTACCCAACCTACTAGCATTTCTGTGATTCAAATTAGTGAACCAATTGAAGTCCCAGGCATTGAAACTCCAAATCCAAATGCCCCAAAAGGAAATAATGCCAATGCCAAGCCTCAAGCTGGTGGCGCTGCTATTGCTCCTCCTCAAACTGGTGTTGCTGCTACTGCTTCTCCTAAAGCTGGTGATGCTTCTATAGCTCCTCCTCAAGTTGGTGGTGCTGCTAATGCTCCTCCTAAAGCTGGTGGTGCTTCTACAGCTCCTCCGCAAGCTGGTGGTGCTACTACTGCTTCTCCTCATACTGGTGGTGTTGCTACTGCTCCTCCTAAAACTAGTAGTGGTGCTGCTACTGCTCCTCCTCAAGCTGGTGGTGCTACTACTGCTTCTCTTCAGGCTGGTGGTGTTGCTACTGCTCCTCCTAAAGCTAGTGGTGGTACTGCTACTGCTCCTCCTAAAGTTGATGGTGCTGCTATAACTCCTCCTCAAGCTGGTGTTACTGCTTCTCCTAAAGCTGGTGGTGCTGCTAGTGCTCTTCCTCAAGCTGGTGGTGCTTCTACTGCTGCTCCTCAGGCTGGTGGTGGTGCTACTGCTTCTCCTCAAGCTGGTGGTGGTGCTACTGCTCCTCCTCAAACTGGTGGTGGTGCTATTGCTCCTCAAACTGGTGGTGCAAGTGCTCCCAATAAAGCCCCACAAGCTGCAGCTCCAGCTCAAGCCCCATTAAGGAAAATGGGAGCTCCTACACCAGGTGCAGGAGCCCAACCTCAGAACCCTGCAGCAGCAGCTTCTGCACAGACCCAGAAGCCAGCGGCAGCAGCTCCTATTCCAGCCAAGAAGGACCCAGAGGCTTCCGCACCAACCCAGAAGAACCCAGAAGCAGCTCCTACTCAAAACAAGAAGGATTCACCCTCTACTGCCCCAACCCAGGACTCAACAGCTGCAGCCCCAACAAAAACTCAGAAGAACTCAACTGCAGCTCCTGCACCAACCCAAAAGGACTCAGCAGCTGCTGCACCAACCCAAAAAGACTCAGCAGCCGCTGCTGTATCAAACAAGTCAGCAACAACCCCAGCACAATCACCATTGGGGAGCCAAACTCCAGCAGCAGCAACACCAGCCGCAAGTACTACTCCTGCTGCTGCAACTCCAGCAGCAGCAACACCAGCCGCAAGTACTACTCCTACTGCTGCAACTCCAGCAGCAGCAACACCAGCCGCAAGTATTACTCCTGCTGCTGCAACTCCAGCAGGAAGTTCTCCCAAGGCTGATGGTACTCCTCTTGATACTGCAGGAGCACCCAGCAACTCTGTCCCAAAACAAAAGGTGGCTATTGGTTTTGTACTTTTGATGGTTTTGGTTTCTTTTGTGGGTTTCTGATTTAGGTGATTAATTGAAGTTAGCCAAAGAATGATGAATTCACAAGCAAAGGTGTATGATTTGCCATGTAACTTTAAGTACTTATGATTTTTGAAACAAAATTCTTATAATTCTTTATGTATCATATATTTTGAAATGGAAGAAAGCCTTAATTTCAATAAATTGATTTTTTTTTCTTTTTTCTTTTTCGAACTAACCAGCAAGTATCTTTGCTGTTAAATTATCTTAATCCCATAATGTACAAATATCAAATACAAATAGTAGCATTTTGAAGCAACTATTGAAAACGAATAATCTTCCTTCACAAAAGACAAAGCAATGGCATCTATTTTTCAGCCTTTTGGCTAAGATAAAACAGTAGTTATGTTCTTATCAATTTATTATCTAATACGTGGGGCAATGATGTTGAATTTAGAGAAAATGTTGATATCCAAATGTTTGCAAAATGATTATTTTTATTAATATTAAATTATTACTTTAAATACAAAATATTACTTTGACACTTCACACGCACTTGTCGCTTCATTTTATCACCTCACACACACTCACTCAGAGCACACTACTCATTCACTTTTCTTAATTCCCATACACACTAATCACAAACTCAAAAGTCGGCTGCTATGTAATTCTAGAATCCTCCTCACAAGTACATGGTTTCTACATTTTTTTTAAAATTTTGCTTGTTGCTCTAGCACTTAATAGAGATTTTTAGAACAATTGGGAACTATTGAGAAGAGAGAAGTGGTGATGATTTTTAACACTCCTCTTCATCATCGACTCTCTCTTGAATGCTCTATACTTGTCTATATAAGCATACTTTGGATTTGGTTTCTTTGATCTTGTAGATATTCGATTTAAATTCTAGTCGAATTGGTCTAGATTTTTCAATAAATGGTTGATATACCCTTTTTTGTTGAAGGTTTTGTATCTCCCTTGTGGATTCTTCTTTTATCTTACTTGGATACTAAGTCTTAGTAAAATTATTGATTTTTGGCTTTCCTCTATCATTGACTCTCTCGTTTGTTGATGCACTTCTTTAATTCGTGGTGACTCATCTTTCTCTAATGACCACCATGATGACGCTTCATCAATTACTACATTTTTTAAGAAATAGCATTGGCCAGCTTTTGGATCGTAACACCCTCATCCTTTTCTTTGACTGTCATACCACAGAAAGATACACATTGTTTCCTTCTTATTGAATTTTTTCCTTTGATTATCTGATACAAACACGTAGCAAACACTTCCAAATACTTGAAAATGACTGATTGTCAGCTTATATTCTCATAATTTTTAGAAAGGTGCCATGAACCCCAAACTTGATTGAGGTAACTTATTAATCACATGTGATGCCGTCCTCATGCCTTCAACCCAAAACCTCCCTGACATGTTTTTAGCATGTAACATATTCTGACATGTTTATGCAAGATGTCGGTTTTTTTTTTTTTTGCCACTTTATTTTGTTGTAGAGTATTTGGACATGTCAGCTGGTGACTTATCTTATGCTCAAGTAAATATTAAGAGAACTCATTTGACGTGTATTCTCTCCCGTTATCTGTGCATGAGCATTGATTATTTATACTGACTTCTCCCTCAACTCTTTCTTAAAATCTTTTAAACTTAGTAAATATCTCTGATTTTTCCTTTATAAAATAAACTCATACATACTTGAAGAAGTTGTCTATAAAAGTCACCATGTAGCGCATTCCACCAATTGATGGATATTTGACTAGTCTAAATACATACAAGTGCACCAACTCTAACGGTTCTTTTGCCTTGAAGTTAACTTCTTAAAAGGCAATTGATGAGCCTTCCCATACTAGCATTCAACACATACTGTATCTTTTCTCACCTCAAGCGACAGGAGACTATTCAACATTGTCTTCTTCATAATCTCTTTTAACTTATAATAACTCATATGTCTTAATCGTGCGTGTCACAAATCAATTATTTCATTCTTTCATGTCTTGTCTACATATGCAGACTAAGCTGATATTACGTAAACAGATTTTAGCTTTTATCCTTCCATTGTTAGTGTCCCTATGACCTTGACATCTTGATATATCTTTACATCGTTGGGCTAAATAAGACATAGTTACTTGCAGATGTAGTTGTGATACAAACAAGAAATTTGTCCTTATTCCAAGCACATGATAGACGCTTTTCAATTGTAATTGATTAAGATCCCGGTGTGGCAAGACAACTGTATGGCTTATCGATAGTTTTACATTATTGACCACGACTACTACTCAATCTCCCTTAAGCTCCTTAACGTTTTGCAGTTTCTTCTCATTCTCGGTCATATGATGCGCACATCTTGATTCAATAATCCAGTCTCTTTTGTAATCAACTCATTTAGGGATACTTATGAAAAATGTCGACTCCTTGCTTGTACTATGCTTCTCTTTAATTGTTGTTATGCATGCTACCACATCCAAATCTTCCTCAATCTGGTGTTCTTCTTGATTGTGTGATGCCATAATATTACCTTCAACTAATCTCTTTCTAAAGCTGCAATATTTTGTGTAATGACCCTTCTTACTACAAACGAAACATGGGCCACTACCTTTCCAAAATCCCTGAAGGCTTTGTCTTCTTCTGTCACGATTACTTTCGGCTCTCCCTACTTATAAATCTTCTTTTATTTAGATCCTTTACTAAGTTTTCAATTGCATCATTCTTTTCTTTGACAACTAAAAAGTGCTTCCTCGTTACCCTCTACTGAAACCTTAGACATTTGCTTTGCCAACGCTTCCTGATCGACAAGAAAATTTTCTAATACGACTAGAGAAAGTTGAATCGACTAACCTTGCAGGATAGTAATAAATCCTTTGTACTTGGGATATAACCCATATATAATAATTATTCTCATTTTAGATTGAAAAATATTAGCAGTAGGATCTAACTCTGAAATCTCACGACAAAGAGTTTTTACCTTGTTAAAATAGTCATTGATTGACATCTCTTCTTGCTTGATTGAAAGGAGCTCATTCTCCAAAAGTTACAATCTCGTATCGTAATTCTTTGAGAAAAGTGCTACAAGAGTGTCTTATGCTTCCTTCTGTGTGTTACAATGCTTGATGTGCTCTAATATTTGATCTTTGACTAAGGTCCTGATCACGTAAATAACCTTTCTTTCTTTAATCTTCATTTTCTTTAAAGCACCAATATCTTGCGGTGGTGTGATCTCCTTGCCACCCACAATTTTTCATAAGTCATGGCCTTGAAAGTAAGGTCGTATATATAATGATTACGTGCTATAATTGTTATTGTTGAGCTTCTTTCGTACCCCTTATAAGTTTGCTATTATTGTAACTTGGAAAAACCTTCACGTTATCCAAGCAAACTTGATCTCTAACAAGCTTCACAATCATTTGTGATTGTGCACGACTCTGTTAAAAGTTCCGATAAAAAATTGTCCCTGATCAACCGATACTAATACCAAATTGTTGAATTTAGATAAAATGTTGATATCAAAATATTTGCAAAATGATTGTTCTTATTAATATTAAATACAAAATAATACTTTCACACTTAACACTCTCTCACTTCACACACTTTTGTGACTTCACTCTCTCACCTCACCTCACCTCACCTCATTCGCAGCACACTACTCACTCACTTCTTCTCGTAATTCCCATATACACACAAATCACAAACTCTACTTGTACTTATTTTACACAAAGTCGGCTTGTAACTAATTTTAGAATCTTTCTCACAAGTTGGCAGTTTCTACAACTTTTTAATTTACTTGTTGCTCTAGCACTTAACATAGATTTTTAGAACAATTGGGAACTATTGAGAAGAGAAAAGTGGCGATGAATTTTAACAAATGATTCACAAACCACCTTCATTTCTGCTTCTTTATGATATATGATTGAAAAAAGTGTCATGGAGGTCCTTTAGATTAGGTTATTTGTGTCATTTGATCTCTTAGATTATAAGTAGTGTTATTTAGTTTCTTAGATTATAAGTAGTGTTATTTGGTCTCTTAATTTTAGAAAAATGGACCAATTAAAGACAAAACATATAATTTTTTAATTAAAATATTATTTTTTAAAAAGCCAATTAAGAATAAATGATATTATTTTAATGTTTTTAATATTAAAATATTAATTTAAAAATAATATTTTAATTAAAAAAATCATTAAATTCATGTATTCTTATCCTTTATTGGTTTTTTTTTCTAAAATTAAGGTACCAAATGATACTATTTATAATCTAAAAGAACAAATGACAAAAATAATATAATTTTAAAGAAATATATGGCCTGCTCTCCGTAACATTTTACATATATGCTAACTGGGTTGCAAGCATGTTAATTTAAAGCTAATCTTAAGAAAACAAAAATACATACAGTAAAGTAAAAAACTGAAAACGAATGCAGACTAATTGAAAAGTCAACCTTTAAGAAACAATTGTTAACGTATCAAGAGAAGTAAGTACTAATATACCACTTAAAAACATTTCGATCAATTTTATGTCAAAAAGCTAAATGCTTTTCATTAAACAACTTAATTTGAAATCACTTCTAGAATCAGCAATATTGCTGCAGTTCTCATGTGTCTACAGCTGAAGAGAATGACTCAATACCCAATTAATTCACTGGAACAACTTTTATGTATCGAAATTTAACCTTTGAGTCCATACTTTTACCAAGAAACTGGGATTGATAACATTGAATTCTGCAACGTGAAGGGGATGGATGAAGAAAAGTAGATAAATAAAGAAATAAAGGAGGACTAAACAAAATCAAAAGTAGATAAAATGAAGGTCAATAGGTAATATCTGTCAAGGTCCAGGAAGAGACCCTGATGGACCTATTGATCCATAGACTCTTTCGGCCCCTACAAAGGTTATAGATCCATCATCCATGGAGACATGGTAAGAGGTAACTCTTAATCTTAAAAGTACATACAACTCATAAAAGTACTATAACAAACTCCCAAGTAGATAAATATGAATATGATCTAAAAATACACAAATTTACGCACAATTTTGGTAGAATTATTTTAAAAAATTGACAAGGCACACCATAATAATAGATGAGTGCAAATTTGTGTTCCCTTAGACTATGTTTGGATATTGGATTTGTATAAAAAAAAATAGTGAGGAAAATATGAGGGGGGAAAATAAAAATGAAAGAATCAAATAATGCAATATATTATTTATGAGTTGATTACTATATGAAGAAAATAATTTACAAAAAATTTCTTGAACCTTCTCTTTTATTTAATTTGATTCTTCATATTTTCCTCACCTATTTTTCCATACAAATATGAGATCCAAACATAGCCTTAATATTTTGTTAATTTGAATGCAAGTTTTGGGTATTTGATGGCTCAGAGCAAGGGTGGTTCGTCCTTTAGGCCAATGAGCCGGTCGCCTTAGGCCTCCCAATTAAATAGGGCCCCATTTTTTTGTAATATGTGTTTTATATTTAAAAAATTAATTTTAATAAATATTATGTAAATAATTTAATATTATTTTACATATTATTAATACATAATAAAAAAAAAATTAGTTAGATAATACCAAAAAAAAAATAAATAAATAAAGAATTAAAAAAAAGAAGGTAAAGAAGAAAACCTTGTAAAAAAAAAAAGGAAACTAAAAGGCCACTGTAATTAAAAAAAGAAGGTAAAGAAGAAAACCTTATAAAAAAAAAAAAGGAAACTAAAAGGCCACTTTCTTCTTTTATGTCCTTGTAGAAAAAAAAAAGTAAAAAGGAAAAGAAAATGAAAGGTTTTTGTACCGTTAGTTAATTAAACAAAAAAGAGACTTTATTATGAGCACCAGAGGATTGTTATCGACTTCGAAGGAAAAAAAATCAGTTCTTTCACTCTCTTCTTTTATCAATTCTTTCTTTCAGTGACAACATATTCAACTTCATATTTTGTACTCTCAATAATACAATTAAACAATAAATCATTACTTCATTCATCTTTTTATATACCAAATATCTACCATAAATTCATAATTCTCTTCAGCAAGTGCCTAGTAGTTTATTTTGATTGCCAAAGCAAAAAACAAGTCTAAGTCTAATTATTCTGGTATGTATTTCTTATCTAATATTTATTATTGACTTTTATTTTTCTCAAATATTTTTCATAAAATAATGAATAATTCAAGATAACACTGATGATTAATTGACATGTTTTTTAAGATGTTTGAATAAAATATTTTATCTATTTTTGAAATACGATCAAATTTTTGATATTGATGGTTTAGATTTATTTTTAGAATTAAAAGTTTTGAAGGAAGTTATGCCAAAAGAAATAAGTGCACCAATTGAGGTGTTAAGTTTTCTCAAAAAGTTAAATTCTTTTCCTAATACATGGATTGCATATAGAATATTATTGACTATTCCTGTTACAGTTGCTTTCGCTGAAAAAAGTTTTTCAAAATTAAAATTAATTAAGTCTTATTTGCGTTCGACAATGTCACAAGAAAGATTAAATGGATTAGCTATTTTATCAATTGAAAAAAATTTGCTTTCAAAACTAGATTATAAAAGTTTAATTGATGATTTTTCTTCTCAAAAGGCTAGAAAAATAAAATTTTAAAGCACATACTTATTGGAGCTAAAGTCAGAAGATTGAAGTGTGAAAAGAAAATTGCAATGAGTTGACTTCAAGATGATCAAAGTAAGTGCTTTATTATTTTCCTATTTTTTTCATAATAATGTTTGAAAGTTTAATTAGTGATGATAAAATTAAATATATATTTGTTATTTGTACGTGTTTAAATAGATTATTAAAAATAAAAAAATATATTTATATTTAAAATTATTTTAAAAAATATAATTAAGGGCTTATTTTTATACTTCGCCTTAGGCCACAAAAGTTCTTGAGCCGCCCCTGGCTCAGAGATGAGACTTAAAATTAAAAGAAAGACTAGTTCTAATCTAAACATTTTATTTTACTGTGGGAAAGTAACTGAGAGTTTCTAAAGTGTTTATTATTTATTTTCCCTTATTGTATTTGGGAATAGCAGCTGAGAAATATGTTATTTAATTGAAGTTCAGCTGGCCTAAAATCCTTCACACTTTGTCTGAGGTTTTTATTTTTTATAAATCCAATGATATTTTGTGTGACTTAAAATAGAAGAGAGTAAATATTATCACCAAAATATAAAGTGAACGAGGATTTTTTAAGAGGTCATTCTCGCTAAAAAAATATTTAATTGTAGAATTTTGATGAGATTCGGTACATTAATATTAGTATGATCGTACCCATCTTATCTGATATGTTAGGTAAACAAACCCCACAACCTTTAAGCATAAAATGTATTTGTGTAGAATAAGAGAGCTTCTTGAAGGTTTGATTCTGAAAAGAATCTGTCAAATTTTTTTATGTAATAGTAGCATTAATTCATGTCCAATCTAGAAGAAGAAACAAAATTTCTACATAATTAAATATGATGCTTGTTTTTACCAACAAATAAAATTAAAATATGGTGCTAGTTCTACACTGTTTTAAAAAAAAAAAAAAAAATGGTTAGATTTTTAAAATTTAAAAAAAATATATGACTTAAAAAAACACTCCAGTTATTCCTCTTTGTTCTTCTTGATGGGAATATAGCATCACCAAATAAAATAATGGTTTAATCGTAAGAAATAACATTTATTTATAGATAGAGTTTTATTTTTAATGTCATAAAAAAAAGGACATATTTTTATTTTCCTTATAACGTAATTGAATTTTTTTATTATTAGAAGAGAATGAACAAATATATATATTTTTTTTAATAGTTAAAAATAAAACTAGTTAAATAACTAAGTGATTTATATACCGAAAGAATAATAATCGTATGAAACTAAACTAGCTATATATCTTTATCAATATACTCATGATAACCTTTTTATTTCGACATACACGCGTTTCGCAATAATATTCCTCTTATATTAGACTATAATATCTTAAAAATAATGTTAATTGGTAATAATTGTACCAGCTTATGCATGCTTAATTGTAAAGCTAAGTAAGTCTAGTGTTGACATTGTTGAAGATGAGGAAATAAAAATTGTTCGATCGTTTATGTTACGTTTTATTTTTCCTCGTTTTTTGAACGACGTGTACTGTTTTTTCATTTCATTTAATAATTAAAGTTGACGATGAAATTATTCCTCCTACCTACAACCTTTATTAAAAAAAACGTCTAGTGTTACTTCACTAACAATGCTTTTATGCCAAATTAAATACATATTTATCATATATGCTACGTACCTGTACAGTTCAATTGAATACAGAAAGTATTATTTTCTAAAGATTGATTTCCTATTATAAAGTAAATTACTCTTCTATATCTATATGGATACATATATCGCTCAAACAAAGGACAAACCAAAAATTAAGTGGAAAAAAGAATCCCACATCCACCTAGAAAAAAGGGAATATATCGAGGTAATTAAATAACATTGTCAATCTATGCATAATCTTTATTTTGTTGTTGCAAAAATGCATGTTTAGAATCAAAATAGCAGTATTTTGAAATAATAGCTTATATATTTTTATTATAAGAATTCAAGTCAAAACATTTTATAATAAACTCTTGTTCCGATTAATTAAATTATGTTCAACGTTGAATTCTGACTAATTATAAATCATTTAATGTTATTAATGTGTTGTTTTTTTGTTGCTATAAAATTTAAGATTTATTTATATAATTTAATTCCCATGTTTTTTCTCCTTTACTACTTTAATTTGAATGGACAATTTGAATTAAAAATATTTATTTTTATGGAAAGGAGCACAATATTTTTAAGAATAAATAGTATTTGTGTGATTTGAATTTTTAACAAAATGTGAGAAAGATAAGTTTTACTGTCAAAGTAAAAACTGCTACAATAATAGCAAAAAGTAAAGAGCTTTAAAGTTTGGTGACATAAGTTCCAAAAAGCTTTTTAGTGAATATTAGGCCTGTTAGCAAAAAGACATAATTGCTTGTAGCTTTGCTAATAGAAACTAAAAAGTACGTAGTATATTATGAATGAAACAAATTATAATTTGGCTTCTCCAAAAAGAAGAATCAATGAAGCTTTTTGCAACCTCTATCAAGAAATCTAAATGGGAATATTAATTTGAGAAAGAAGCCTTAATCGGAATATTGTATGTAGTTGTGGAATTCAGTAGTTAATAAAACATAATTATAATTATAAATTTGTGTGTGTGTGTGTGGAACATTTGATTATCATAATTGCGATTGTTAATTGTCAGAAATTATGATCTCCTTCACAAGAGATCAATTAAGAAGTATATATAATTCTGAAGTGATTATTATTAATTTATATTATTTGGAAAAGACATATATTCTACTGAGGAACTAACTTTTTTCTTGATTCCTCCTTTAATAAAAAAAGCAGGTGGAGGTGTTGATATAATTTACGAAATCACCTTACATGTGCATGAATCATATGAGAATTCGTAATATATGTTGACAAATTCAATTATCGACATCCTAGCTAGAAAATGATTAATAATTATATTGGTGTATGATAAATATATAAAATTATAGTCGACTCTTTTTCCACTAATTTAAGCTTTAGAAGAATTTTTCTCAACAACTCTTAATAGTGTGTAATCAAATTTGAAAGAAACTATGAAATTTTTTTATATAAATTAAGTACACGAATATGACGTGTGTTTTGATAATTTCAAAATGATATAATTAATACGTACATAAAATAGGGTTTTCTAGATACAAGCAACTATTGCATCCATGTTCATGTTTTCTATATCATTTATGAACTTCACTCATATAAAAGTTGAACTCAAACTGGTGAATTAATTGAAATCCAAAAATATATTAAGAGAGGGAATGGAAATGTATCAAGGAATAGGAACTTACAAGAATCTTCATTCTTCTACCCTTAGGAGTTAAGGTTCAAGCTGATAGAGGAAGTCACAATCCAAGTGGGCAATTTTGGATTAGTGGGTAATGTTAACGACACATAGAACCTATATTTATCAGGATGGACCTTAGGGCATGCATAAAGAGGAACACAATGAACCAAAGGTGTCATTTGTGTTCCATACTTGGATGTCTAAAGGTAAACAATAACCCTTTGCACCTCACCTGATCTCCAGTTGCATTTGAGATCTAAGTCAAATGGGTTCAACAATATATTCCAACCAAAAGCTTTAGGACCACCATTAATTACTAGCTGATTCTTGTAGTGTATAGCCGCTTCTTGGTTATTTTTCCTTTTTTGGAATATATATAAATATATAATATGAGACTGGAGTACTTCATAATGAGTTAAACTGTTACAGTAGTATATCTCAATACATTGGTTATAGTGAATTTCTTATGCTATCTGAATAACCGTACATATTTTGATCCTCCTATCAATGACAATAGACTAAGAGAACTTTCAAAATGAGTTTCAAATTACATTATAGTATAATTAGTAAATGGTTAGCATTTTTGATAAATTCTTTTAATTTAAATCCCTCGTTGATCCCTAAATATGTGGAAAAAAAAAATATTTAAATTTTTTATGTTTGTAACAAAAAAAAAAAAAAAAACATTCATTACGTGAAAATGATATTTTATATATGAGTTCGTTCTCTTAATATAGAAAGATGATATTATTTTGACATGTCATTTCTCATTAAATAGAGCTATTTTATTTAATTTAGATATTGTTGATGCTCTTTTTTGTCAACATCAAAGGAGGTTTCTCTTTGCTGTAGTTTTACAAATAAAAAATATTCGTTAAGACCTTTAACTATTACTATATGTGGTGGTCTTTGACCTCTAATGCTTAAGTCATCCGTTTGGATAATTGGTGATAAAAGAGGAGATCATAATCTCTCTGTAATTTAAGGAGAAAAAGTGGAGATTGAAAGATTGTAGGTGTGTTGTGTTTATGTCTAACAACTTGCTTATGTGTTAAGTGAGCAATGAGCATATATCTAGGAAAAAGTGATGACAATTACTTACCCGTATAAATAAACTTAATTTAGGATCAAAGTTATCTCTTTATAATAATTTCTTTTTAGATAATTAAGAGATATTTATGGATTATTTATCTTTGGTCGTTAATCTAATAATTTAACTTATTTACTGACTCAGCGTTTATTGAATTGATTTAAGAACTACACTATTAAATATGATTAATAATATTGTACTACATAATATAAATTATTTTATTACTAATAGATATAAATTTTATTTAAAATTATCTTAACATTTAAAATAATTTAATTAAAAATATATATGTTAAAATAAGATTTTTATACATATATAGGTGAATTTTGTGTGAGAGATATAATAGGTAATATTCAGTTATAACTTACAAGTGATTGGATCAAGAATATGATTGTAATTAATCATGACAGGTCTGAATTATGTTGAATAAAACGCTAAATGTTGGGCAGGACCATATAGCCCATGTGATCCCATCATGCCATGTGGGCAACAAAACATTTTTAAGCAATATAATACTAAGAGACTGTGTGGTGATGATCACTTGAAGAATGGGTGCATGGTATAATTCCTTGCAATGATAATGCATGCAAAGCAAACTCACTTGAGTTGGAGTGGTCCATTTTTACAAGCCACATCTCTTTACGGCTCACTTATAAGTATTCACTGGGATCTTAATATTAAGGAATATGATAAACATATAAACTTAAAATTTATATGTAAATTTAATTTAGTGTAGAAATAATATGATGTGTTTATTTTTTAAAATGTTAATTTTTAAGGTAGTTAAGTCTCATAATTATTTATAAACTTTATATTAGTATCATGCTTAAGTAACTGGCATAGTACATCTAACATCTCCCCTTAAAGTGTGGGTTTTTTTTTTTTTGCAAAATTCATTACTTTGTATTTTTAACCTATTATATTATATTTTGGGTCACTTATTTTTTTTTTCTTTCGCAAGGGCTCATTCTTTTTTTTTTTTTTGCGAGGCGAGATCTAAAGTATTTGATACATTGATAGACTGAAACTCTAATACCATGTAAATTTTTTATAGTGTATACGCAAGATGAAAATTCACTTCTTAAAAAGTTAACCTTCAATGTAACTAATTTTCATGATTATTTATAAATATTACATTAATATCATACTTAAAAAATATAGAATAATACCTTTAATACTATATTGTTAGGTTTTATTATTATTTTTTTCTCTCAATCCTGTTTGGATTCAATCTTTTGTGCTTTTCTCTCTCTAATAAAATATAGTAGGTATTACCATTATACTAATTTTTTTTATTACTACTACACAAAAATAGTATCTTAATTGTTATATTTTATTTTTATTTAATTTTACAACACATTTAAAATAAAATATAAAAAATTAATGTTTTTAAACTTCTAAATTAATTATGAAAATAAATTTATTATAAACTACAAGTTTTTAAGTAAGTTAGAGATCCATTATTTTTGAAACTCTTAAAAAAATATAGAAGTTAGAAGTGAGATATCTTTTTTATTTAAGGTCCTTAGCCTAAATTATGTAGTATAGAGTATAGACTAAGCTCACTTAATTTGTTTCACACTCAAGCAGTATATATCTTACCGTAGAACACAAAGGCTTGATTGGTATGTCTTTCATGAGTTTTCTAATTTCAAATATATTTAAAAAAAAATTGCAATTAATAGCACTAATTAAAGGTAAAATCCCACCAACTAATAGTATCTAATTTTAAGAATTAGCTACAAGAAAGAAATACATGGATAAAACTTATGAAAACAAAATGCATGGACAAGACAACACGTAAGTTGTAGCTAACTTTTAAGGTTTCAATCTCAATTGTCCTAATAATGACTGTCCAACAAATTTTTTAAAAAAAAAAAAACAAAAACAAATGCCCCTTTCAGTTGCCAAACCCACCAGCAATATTTTGACCTCACATTTACACAAAAATATCTCACACACTGTGCCTTCACGTGGGATCTCGTGATATAAGTGGGAATTTTGGAAAATAAAATAAAAAAAAAAAACATTTCTTTTTGTTCCCCCACCTTTTTTTTTGTTTTTAATTTATATTAGATTCTCCATTAGAAAAGTATAGCTACACCAATCCATATTCTCCCAAAGCAAAAAAGTGTACTTTTGGTGCCCTAAAAATCATACCTTCTCAAAGCTTATATGTACTTATTTAAACTCATATGGACCCACAATATCTAGATTCTATACCCAAAGCCAAACATGCCCTAACCATACATCACCATCTTTCAATTCTCTTACCCCACACTCCTATGAGTATATTTTTAAATTTTTTTTTTTTTTGCTGTCCCTTAACAAATATAAATACCCCTCCAACCCCTACCACATTCCTCACAAACCAAAACCTCATTCTTATCTATCTTCCTGTACCAAGCAAAAACAACAAAACCCACAAACCACAATACCAAAAATTATATATAAAAAAATGTCAGGGGTTTGGTTTTTCAAGAATAATGGTGTTATTAGACTAGTTGAAAATCCACAAGCAGAGAATTGCTCAGATGGAAGACAAGGAAGCAATAGTTCTAGAAGAAATAAGGTTTTGGTACACTTGCCAAGTGGTCAAGTGGTATCTTCTTACTCTTTTCTTGAGCAAATATTGACTGATTTAGGTTGGGAAAGGTATTATGGAGGTGACCCTGATCTTCTTCAATATCATAAACAATCTTCTATTGATTTAATCTCTCTTCCAAGAGATTTCTCAAGATTCAACTCCGTTTACATGTATGATATTGTCGTCAAGACACCTAATATCTTCCATGTCCGAGATATGTGAGAGTGATGATCAAATTGTCTCTTACTATGCATTAATTTGTGTGTGTTATTAGTTTCATATTTAGAGAGTGTCCTTCAAGTCTCTCATAAGTTTTTCATAAACATTTTTACATATGTTGTTGATTTATTAGTTGTGTGTGTGTGTGTGTGTGTTTTTTTTTTTTTTTTTAAACCGTGTGTTGGTTTGGTTATGTTTCGCTTAGATTTGTTTGTTTAGAATATGCATTATATATGTTGTGTATCAGATTTTATAATAAGAACAGTAAGGAATGTCATTTTACTTTGTATCTATCCTTTGAATGAAATTCTGTTTTATATGTATGTAATATGTATGTATGTTTGTCTCCACAACCACAAAAGCAAATTAAAAGTTATCCTTTTATATCGGCATATAATAGATGCGTTGTATATAATATATAATATGTTTGATATTTATTCGTTATTTTCATATTTACTGATACAGAATTGTTATAAATTATTATAAAAAAATTCATATTCAATTATTGATTATGCACATATTTATTAATGGGTTACACCTGTGTTTTCACTTAATAATTTGACTGTAAGATTCACTCGATCTTTCATGTTGCAAATCACAGATCAAGTCCTATTTGATAAAAATGATGAGAGTTAGACCTTAACTATAAATAAAGCAATGAAAAGTAAAACATTACCATTTATAGGGGTGATTAAAAAATTTCATTCGCATCACTTTTTGACATGTACCTTTAACAATAGGATTAAACTTATGAGCAAATAATTTATATCTAGATTTGATATATATATATATATATATATATATATCAATGAATATGATATAATATAATTGATACTTATTAACAAATAGTTACATAATTACTTCAACACTTTACATTCTTAATTTTACATTTTATCAAATACGTTATTTGAGGCATTTCATAAAAATACTGATTATAATTATATTTTTAACTTCATTATTCATATCTTCAAATAAAGTTGATGTCATTATATACATTTGATAAAACTTCTAAGGAATTCATCAATTTTATCTGACAAATCATTACGTATTTATGAGTAGACTTATTTATAAAAAAATATATATGACATTGTTTATATATATATATATATATATAAATCTTTATTTTCATAATATATTAAAATACACATTAATTTAATTTTTCTATGTTAGTTTTAAAAATAATCCATAAATAGGTAATTCTAGGTAAAAATAAGCTTGATTACCAAGATTTAAAATATTTTTAAGGGAAAGAAAACAAAATTTTTTTAGTCGATGGCTAACGTTATGAAGTATTTTACATAATTTGATGAATGCATTTATCCAATTACAAAGCGAAGTAAAAGCGTAAACATATCCATGATTAGCCAATCATAAATAAGAAAAACACAAAGTCAAAAAGAACCCTTATCCAATCATATAAACAAGTACTTTTCGCTCTGTGCTTAACACGTGGATGCTTACAAGTGCTTTAATTGACTTGGTTGTGACTGGAAGATTGAAAATTTGTAATAAGGTCCCCCCATGTATGAATTGGACCCCAAGCAAAGGGAAGAGAGATAGACATACCCCCGATGGGGCTTCACGTGAAGAAGATCATTACAGTTCATAGGTGGCCATATCATGCCACGTGTCGAAATGGGATGTGTTCTTTCAGTATCCTTTTCAATCACTTATGGGCACGTCACACCTTAAATAAAGCAAGAAAGTGAAAATAGATATGTAAGCGTATATGCTACTCGTAGAACTACTTTACCATTTCCATTTCATCGACAAAAGCTTTTGCTGCTCGTGACCACAAATTTTGTTTTTCCTGAGCAAAAAGGAGCATAAATTTGGGTGAGTTTGAAATTGCTATGGCACCCAAGAAACGTAATTTTGCTAGAATTTATCAAGACTTAGTTGTTTAATAAACTAATTTCTAGTCAACTAATGTTTTTAAAACATGGGCAATTACACACCAAATTTTAAAGAGTGACATATTGATTTACTGCAAATTGTTATTGTCAATTTTTATTTATCCAATAATAATAACATTAAAGTATAATTAATATTAAGGATAAAATAGACATTTTCATATATTTTGTTGCTATAATAACAAAAATACTTGTCGTAATAACATTACATTTTTAAAAGATGAGAAATCTCATATACACACACATATATAATATAATAAATATTACAAAATTGTATAAATTAGTTTTCTCAAATATAACACATTTTAATAGTTTAAAAGTTTTATTCTTTCAAAATTTATAAAAATGATAAGTGAAATTCATTACTCTCTTCCAAACTTAACATTTTAATGATCATTAACTAATGTTAACTAACCATTACCAATATTAATGGACCATTGACTAGCAAATATAGATAAAGTTCACATCTAGGTTTTTTTTTTTTTTTTTTTAAAAGGGGCTCTAAAGTCCCATTTTTTTTTTTAATTAATAAAGAGAAAATACACACTCATACAGTCGGATGTGATTCGAACTTGAATTCCTGGTGGGGTATCAGGAGTCTTATCACCTGAATCACAAGAGATTCCAAAAAAGTTCACATCTAGTTGAATATAGATAAAGTAAACTTTGTGTAATTAAATATAAATGCAGTAAAAAAATCATCCAGTTAAATATTAATAAAGAATCTTCATATTTATAGCTTTTCAATTTAATTAATCTTCGAGATTGTTGTTAATCTCCAACAAGGTGATTTACACCAAGTAGCTAAATTTGATCCTTCTAGATACATTTGATTTCTCTCATGTTATAGTTGCGCAAAATCATATAACTTATTTTAGGTCAAAAAGCTTACTAGAAGAGTGAAAGTTTGTAACTTCAAAACAAGTTTGAGCACGAATGATGAGAATAAAAGAGCATCATTCAATTGAGCTTATTATTCAAAGAATTTTTTAATGAGTTTATTTTTATGTATTTGGGCATATTTTATAAGACTCGGTCTGACCCAATAAAAAAATCAATAGAGAGTGATTTTGAACATTAGGTTGTGTTGTGGCGTAATAAATCGATTTTGTGTATTAGTTTTATTCTGCACAGCTGTCAATATTTTTGCTATAATTTTTTCATCATATATTCGATTGAGGTGATTCACATTGGTTTAAATCTGGGCTACAATTGTTATTGAAATACAATATTACCAGTTTAGATGTTTACTAGGTCAAAAATAGCTTTCAAAAAGGACCAACAAATTTGGGCCATATTTTTAGTCTTTTATTTCCGGCATATAATTATTGATTTAGGATTTAATTATATTAGGGAATGTTTTTATTTCCAAATATCTCTTAGTATGTTCCTTATTTAATCTATATATACATTAGAGACATTTAATGAAATATTTTGATTTTATATTAAAGTTGAGAGCTTTTTAGCTATTTTGTTCCTCTACCAACTCAATTTATCAAAGACTTGCAACCCTTGTAGCGTCTTTATAATTTTTAATTCGTGGTGTGTAATATCTATAGAATTAATATGTCTGCAACTAGTCTAGTAATTCATTTTTTAGGATCAATTTCAATTTATTGTTAAATCTTAAGCACATAATTATTTGTGAGTTTTAAGGTTTGTATACGAGTTTGTATCAACAAATGGCCAATTTTGGTTAAGCTAAATTTTTGGCAGTTATTCATATTACTCAATACAATCAACTTTACTGTAATCATGGTAATTCAATTGAGCTTCCTCTGTTTCTCAAAGTTCTATAGAAAATTCATTTATCTTTGATTATGTTGAACTTTCTTAATTTCATATTTTCATATTTTGAAAATTCCGTCAAACGAGTGCCAAAAATAAAAGATACGTCAGCCCAAATCTATCACACCTAGGAAAAAAGTATCTATTATAAATTTGTTATCATTACTAGTGAGGTATTGAGATTTCATTGGCCAAGACTTGTACATAATTTCTTGATAAGTATTTCCTTCGTAATGTCATTTCCAAGTTTGTTTATGGTCGGTCCATGTTCAAGATCATCATTTCCATCTTCAAGATTGTCACATCCAAGTTTCATGTTGTCATATTCAAGAACGAAATGTAAATCTGTTACGTTTCTCTTTCACAAATTGAAATGACCACCTTATATATATTTTAAATATATGGATAGTTCAGTATATTTTAATTATACACATGCTTATAATATATATATTAAAATTTTGTACTATTTAAAATTTATTTGTTATAAATGTGAATATGTATTGAATGGTCGTGTGCTTTGCAATAAGAAATACTTATCTCTATAGTCCTCATGATCTATAATATTCCACTTTCTTCTTGACGTCATCTTTCTTTTAAAAGTCCATGTTTCCATCATTTACCATTCAGGTGAAAAGTTATTAAAGGGGAAGAGTTTTATCTCATGCATGCCACCCAACTGAAAACGTTCTTGGGAAATAAACAAAACTAACACCCCCAAAAATTATAATAACAAAACTAGCATCCCTGTGTTCAATTAAAATTGAACGACAATAATTTGGACTCGTTCAATATTGAACGTTCAATATTATCCGTTCAATTAGAATTGAATGACGATAATTAGACCTATTTAATATTGAACGTTCAATATTTTACGTTCAAATTAAATATTGAACGTTCAATATTAAACGTTCAATTCTAATTGAACACAAGGGGGTGCTAGTTTTGTTATTATAATTTTTAGGGGGTGCTATTTTTGATAATTTCCCAACGTTCTTTCCCTAATTACTTTAATATTCATTATAACTTGGACGAAGGCTTGTCTTTCAAAGTCAATCTGATAGGTTTTGGCTAATTTTGTTACTTGATGATTCAACATATTTAGGTGGTTTTTTTCATTGATAGGATAGAGAGTGGATGCTTTATGATAAAAGTGTTTTCCTTTCCCTTCAAATGAATTAATAAATTTTTTTTTGACCTTATCATAATTATTTATTCTTGGACGTACGGCTAATATCCTACCATTAGCATTTTGAATAAAACAATTTTCAGTTCCATATTTTCATAGAATAAAATAGTTATTGATTCTCGATAAGAGATTAGAGAATTAAATCTACTAGATACCACAATCAAAATACTTCAGCTTTTGAAAGAGTTAGTTACCCAATAACTTCTAATGTAGCATTTCCAAGTTTGTTTATGATTAGTCTATCTCCAAGATCACCGTGCCCATCTTCAAGATTGTCGTGTCCAAGTTTCATGGTGTCGTATCAAGAACCAAATGTGAATCTTTTATGTTTCTCATTTGCAAATTGAAATGACCAATTATATATAGTTATCTATAGCTTTACTTTTGGATGAAATGTTCGCCAGCTAATTTGGATTGAAGGCATTTTCTAATATATTTTAAGTATATGGATAATTTTAGTATATTTTAGTTATACACGATGATAAATATATTAAAAATATGCACTATTTAAAATTTATTTTGTAATAGATATGAACATGTATTGAATGATCAAGTGCTCTGTTATAAGAAGCACTTTATCTCTCGAATACTTATAATCTTTAATGTGCCACTTTCTTCTTGATGTCATCTTAAAGTTATTAAGAGTTTTCTCTCATGCATGTCACCAAACCAAATATTCTTTCTCTAATACTTTAAGATTCATTATAACCTGTCCTTTAAAGTCAATCCAATAGGTTTTGGCTAATTCTGTGACTTGGAAATTCAATGGTAGGTGATTTTTTATTGATAAGTAAGATAGGGAGTGACGCTCTACTATAAAAGTTCAGAGTGAAAAATTGTTAAAAGGGAAAGAGTTTTCTGTCATGCATGCCACCCAACTCGAAATTTTCTTTCTCTAATACTTTAACATTCATTATAACTTGGACGCAGACATGTCCTTCAAAGTCAATCCAATAGGTGGTTTTTATTCATTTATTGGTAATAGAGAGGTAAAAGTGTTTTCTTTTCCCAAATCATTGAAAATCTTTTAGATTCAAGTGAATTAAGAATTTTTTTGTACACTCATCATAATTATTTATTTTTAGATCTATGGCTAATATTCTACCCCAAAAAATATCTAATTTCATATTTTTGTATAATAAAATACTTCATGACAGACACCGCTGATAATTCTCGATAAGAGATTAAAGAATTAAATCTACTGGATACCACAACCAAAACACATCAAGCATCATCCCACCATGTACATAATTGCTTGATAAGTGTTTCTTTCGTAATATCATTTCCATGTTTGTATGATCAGTCCATCTTCAACATCATCGTTGTCGCATCCAAGTTTTACTGTGTCATATTCAAGAACAAAATGTGAATCTTTTATGTTTCTCTTTTGTAAATTGAAATGACCACTTTATATATAGTTGACTATAGCCCTACTTGGTTTTATAGAGAAAGAGAGTCCCTCGTGTCTTAAACAAACCCTAATATCATACTTTTTGTCTCTTTAAGTACCTTCCTAGTTATCTGACCAAAAAAAAAAAGTATCTTGCTAGTTAAAGCATACCAATTAAATAATAGAAAAGGCAAACTGCGTATTATTTAATGTCTGTTTAATTTTTTATTTCATTTTAAAATTTCCAAAATTAATATAGATTACAATCTTTAGCAAAATTAATGTTAATATTATAATTTAAAGTAAACTTGGTGAATATCATATAACAATCATTCAATTTCTAATTATTTTGATCTCTCATTAAAAAGTCATATTTGGATGGAATTTTCATTGGCTTTGTGCTTCAATCGAAACCGAGTGAACATCTCATCAAATAAGACTTTTTCATGGGACGACTTGATTCCTTTGACAATAAAGCAGATAAGCGAATCCTGTGAAGTGAAATCTTATCCAACGTTTTTTTGTATAAAATTATTATTATTAATTTATTAATAGTTAAAATGTTGATTAAATTATTATTCTTATGACCATAGATGAAAATTTTAGAAATTATATTGAAATTTTATCAAAGTATTGAAAATTTTGAGGTATCTATTATTGAATTTGACTAAATTGTGTTATTGATACAGAGAAACAAAAAAGAGAAGATAGGATGTATTTGAAGTACTGAATGTATATTTCATTTACCCATTGTTATCTGATTACAAGATCACTAATACTAAAAAACACATTGATCCTATCAAACATCTATTTATACAACTCACTATTACTTGTTTCCCACGTTCTTGTAACAAACTGAAAAAACTAATAACAAACTCCATTCAGTTACAAAGCATTAGCTACAAATTGTTAGATGCTATACGTACTAACTCACACTTAGCCTAACTAGTTCTGCAACAACTTTTGACTCAGCATTGCTGCAATAGCTCCAATCTGCTACACACACGAGCACGTACACTGCATACACCATACACCTCAACTGCTATCAGCATCAATACCATTTCTCTCACTATAATGACTCTGCACACCAACATCCCCCCTCAAACTTAGGGGAAGAAGCTACACACTAAGTTTGCCTCTAAGAAAAACAAAATGAGATGCAGGCAAAGCTTTGGTTAAAGCATCAGCAGGCTGCTCCAAGCTAGGAATATAACAAACTTGAATGAGCTTAGCCAAAACATGCTCTCGAACAAAATACACATCAAGCTCCACATGCTTAATCTTAGAATGCAGCATAGGATTAGCAGCAAGACTCACATCACCCAAATTGTCACACCACAAGACAGGTGCCGAGGAAACTGGGACATGTAATTCACCAAGGCGATCACCCATGAGACTTCAGAAGCCAAATTAGGTAAAGAGTGATATTCAGCCTCAGTACTCGAGCGAGAAACTGAGGACTATTTACGAGAAGCCCAAGCTATGGGATTAGCACCAAGAAACACCATAGTGCCAGAAATGGATCGCTTGTCATCAATATCAGCTCCCCAATCAGCAGCAAATCCTTGCACTAGTAACTGACTAAAAGGCCGAAAAACAAGACCATGCATAATAGTGCCACGAAGATAACGTAGAATGCGTTTGACAGCCAACCAATGAGACTGCCTAGGAGTAGCCATAAACTGACAACACTTGTTGACAACAAATGACAAATCTGGCCAAGCAAACCCATGTATTTGAGAGCAAATTGAGCATGTAAGGTAGTAATAAGAGCATGAATAGCAGATTTATCACTGCCAGTGACAATGATATCATCAACATAGACTAAGAGGACTATAGTAGAGCTAGAAGAGATTTTAAAAAACAAAGAAGAATTTGCTACAGAATTGTTAAACCCAAGCTGAAGAAGAAAAGATTTGAGAGTCTCAAACCAAGCTCGTGGAGCTTGTTTGAGACCATACAAAGCCTTATTGAGATTACACACAAACTGAGGATGCACATAATCTTCAAAACCCTGTGGTTGCTGCATATACACCTCTTCCTGCAACTGCCCATTCAAGAAGGCATTATTGAGGTCAAGCTGACGAAGCTTCCAATTATAAGACAAGGCAAGAGTAAGAATAATACGCACAGTCACTTGTTTAACAACAAGACTAAATGTTTCTGCAAAATCAAAACTGGCAGTTTGTCTAAAGCTTTGTGCTACCAGCCTAGACTTTCTCTTATCCAACAATCCATTAGGAAATTTCTTAACCTTGAAAAGCCAACGACAACCAACAATATTCCTATTCAAAGGAGCAGGCACTAAAGTCCAAGTATGATTTCTGACTAAAGTATTAAACTCAGTTTGCATTGAAGCTTTTCACTTTAAACTAAGTAAGGCTTGTTTTACAGAAGATGGTTCAAGAAGAGACAAATCAGTTGCAACTGAGACATATGCCTTGGGTTTGAACACCCCTGATGCACAAAAACTTGATAACCAAATTTTGTATTTGTAAAAGCTCGCAAGTGTACGAGTCACTTATAGTAGGTGACAAGTATACTCTCAAGATCGTCTCTCAAAGGAATTGCGGTGGTTTTTAAAAGAGTCAAATGTAATCTAAAACGTGACACTAAAAATAAATCCTAAACACTCTAATTAAAGATTGGTGTGAAAATGGTTGCTAAAAGTATTAAAATAAACAAGAAAAATAAAGTGAATGCGTGAAAGTGTCGCTGAAACAATAAGATGAACAAGTGTGGGAAATTAGGTAGTGAACTAAGCATGGATAAATTAGTTTATGTAGTCTCTTCAATCAAGCGTATTAAGTGAATTTATTGATTCTTTTCACTAATCCTAGAGAATCCCAAATCAATGGTGATTTTCCCTTAATTAACTAATTAACTTCTTTGATCTGGACCGTTAATCTTAGAAAAGGTAATTCAATCACCTAAATTAAGACAAGTCAATGTACTCAATTTAAGTTCATGCTCAAGAATGCCCAATTAAACTTAGATGGCGTTTCTAAAGTTCAATCATAAAATAGTCTCAAACATCCATAATTAAATTGGCCAAAAATAATTAATGAATGTAGATGTTAATAAACAATGAACATGAAATAAATCACTCAAATAATATTCAAACCACAGAAATAATATCCATTCAAAGTCACATCCCTAAATTCCCACACACAAGGGTTTAGTTACACATGATCAAACTCAAATCCAGATTCTTCATTATAAATGACATAGAAAGAATTCTAATGAGGAAAAGAAGGATTACAAATAAGAATCTACCAACTTTCACTTTTGCAACAAGATCCTTGATGTTGGATGATTACCTATTTCAAGTCTCTTGATGAAGATCCAATTGAATAGTCTTTGATGAAGTAAGTTCTCTCCCAAAATTGTATGAAAAACCTGAATTTGGTACTGTTCACGCACTGTTCACCCTTGGAGTCTCGTGTGTTTGTTGTGTTGGAGGCTGAAAATCTTGTTTTCTGGCTGTTGAAGGCTAGAGAGAGTCGTTGGAGGCTGGAGTTCATACTTGTGTTCAATTAGGTTTTCGTATATGTAAGGGTTTCCCAAAGAGCATGCCGCGGCGCGCGATGTTTTTCAGAATTGCGAACCGAAGCAGAAATCTCGTCGCCGCGGCGCGCGATGTTTTCATGAAATTCTAGGATGCAACCCGAGAGCCTCTCGCCGCGGCATATCGTTTCTTCGCTGCGGCGCGCCTTGTATGTAAAGGTATGTACATACATGTACATACTCTGCTGATTCTCGATGTAAGGCTTACGTCCCCCAATGTAAGGCTTACATTTTTAAACATTTTTGCTCTCTTTTTTCACATTTCTTCCCAAACCTACTTTGACCTACAAAACAATAAAATACCTTCTAAAATAAGATTATATTGAGATTAAATGCGAAATAAATACTTAAAAATGTAACAAATAGTAGGTCAAAATAGTGTTCATCAACCCCCACCTTGGACCTAGTGACCATAGAATGAGTATTGATAGAGGGAAGAACACAAGGAGAAGCAAAAGGACCAACTGAAGAAGGACTAGAAGAACCAAGAGGAGCTACTTGCTGAGAGACAATAGGAGACAATGAAGAAGAATCAATAGGACTAGAAAGAGAGGAAAGAGGATGAGGAATCAGAGAAGGATCAGAAGCAGAAGACTCAACAGAGGAAACTGATGGAGACAAATGAGAAAAAGAAGTGGGTGACACAGAGCCATGAGTCATCGAAAACTGTGTAGATTTGGATTTAACTAAAACGGGCAAAACTGTCTAAGAAGATTTAGCAACTAAAGTAGACCCATCAGAACCAGAAACTAAAGCAAAAGGAAACACATACTCATCAAAGACCACATCACGACTGATGTACAGTCTACCAGTAGAAGCTAGACACTTATAGCCCTTATGCCTTGGACTATACCCAAAAAAGTACAGGAAACAGATCATGGTTCCAATTTATTAGCCATATATGGATGCAAGCAAGGAAAACAACGACAACCAAACACCTTTAAAAAATGATAATTTGGTTTTTGACCAAACAACTTTTCAAGTGGACTGATATCATTCAAAACAGAAGTGGGAAGTCTATTGATGATGTAAACACTGGAAAAGAAAGACTCATCCCAGTATCGAACTAGAACTGAAGCATGAGAGAGCATGGACATACCAAGCTCAACAATATGGCGATGCTAACGCTTAGCCAATCCATTTTAAGGGTGAGAATAAGGACAAGAGGTTTGATGGTGAATACCATACTGAGAGAGAACAAACACGAGACCTTGATATTCACCACCCCAATCAGATTGTAGGATTTTGATTTTGTGATTAGTTTGCAATTTTGCCTGAGATTTAAATTGAAGAAATGCTTGTGTAGCAGAAGACTTAGTTTTCAAAAAGAAAATCCAAGTATAGCGTGTAAATTCATCTATGAAGTTAATGTAATAATGATACCCATTCACAGAAGTAGTTGGTGCTACCCAAATGTCAGAATGTACTACCTCAAAAGGTGTAGTGGCATGAGAGGTAGAAGCATGATAAGGTAAAGCATCACTTTTACCAAGCTGACAAGACACACAAACAGAATTCATAGCACATATACTATCAGTATAAGGTATTTTATTAGATGTAAGAACTTTCTTAACTACAGACAAAGAGGCATGCCCAAGCCGGCAATGCCAAAGAGAAATGTCAGTACACTGACTTACAAGAGCAGATTTATGTTTAGGAAAAACACTACCAAAAGAAGAAGGAGAAACAAATGTAGAAGCACAAGATGAAGACTTGTGAAGATTCAGATCAAACTCATAGAGCCCTTGATTCACTTTGCCTTCAAGTAGAACCTTATTGGTGACCAAATCCTTCACATAACAAGAAGATGGATGAAACTCAAAAAAGACAAAATTATCCTGAGCAAATTTGGAGACACTCAATAGATTTTTGGCAATAAGAGGAACATGACCAATATTATTTAACAAAAGAGACTTAGAAGGCAATATCTCAGAAGCAAAAGAATTGGAACCAAAATTTGCAATAGACAAACCCTTACCATTACCAACTATGAGTTGATCAGTGTCATGATAGTTCTGTGAAGTGGCAAGATTAGATGGATCTGAAGTGACATGATGACTGGCTCCAGAATCAGGATACCACACAGGCTTAAGAGATGCATGCATGTCCCAAGGTGAGGACATAATTGAAGTATGAACCTGAGAGATAGGTTGTGATGGAAAAGAGACTGAGTCAGATTGAGAAACTACCAAATGTACCAAAACTTGAAGGAGATGAATTCACAGATAACGAACTATAATGATGTGCAACATTAGCAGTGGGTGAAGACATGGAAGACATAAGAATAGCAAATTTTGAACCTTGAAAACCTCCAAAAAATTGTCCAGGTGATGAATTTTGACTTATTTGATAAGGCTGAGGTGGAGCAGTTGGTGTAATTATTTGTGGATCTTGTTGTAAGACAAAATTCCTGTCAAATCGATGTCAGCAAGTAGCTATCAAATGTCCCAGTCTTCCACACAATTAACACTGAAGTCTGTTGTTCAACCATCGACCACGACCTTCCAAGATCATTGTAATTATTATGAAATCGAGGCCTGACAATGTTCTGAGCTTGTAAAAATTGATTAGGATTGTGTTGATGTGGATTGTATCCAAGATTCAAAGTATTCATATGAGACATTAAGTTTGGATCATACGACTTACGTGAGTCACTTTCACTTGCACTCTTTACACTCATGTATACACTAGGAAGAGGTGAGATCTGCACAATCTTTTTTCTCTCAATACGACTCTCATGACTGAGCAAAAGAGCCTTAGCATCATCCACGATAATCTTTTTGCTTAACATCTTTTTTGTAATTGTAGAAAAGACATTGTCATAATCTTCTCCAAGTCCTCCAAGAACATACATTAGTTTTTCCTCCTCAGAAATTGGGCATCCAGCTAACATGAGATCATCAGTTAAGACTTTAATTTGTAAAACATAATCAGAAATCTTCATTCCTCTTTTCTTCAAGTTCTGTAATTCTTCTTTAATTTGAATGATTCTAGCTCGCAACTTTGATGCAAAATTCTTCTCAAGAATCATCCAAGCATCACGAGAAGTGTCAAAATTCCCAACCTGCTTCAACATCTCATCTGTCATGCAAGCTATAAGCCAACAACCTAGCATTTGATCTTGTCTCTTCCAATGCTTGTATGTTGTATTTTTGTGCCGTCAGAATTTAGTTTTTGTGGTGAATCAAGTAGAACGTACATGTCTAACTCTAAACTGCGTAAGATCTTTAAGATCTGGTGTTTCCAAATCATGAAGTTGTGATTGTTTAATTTTATTGTGATAAGAACATTGTGAAATGAAAAAAATTTCTTTGTGAAGTTGTTGATCAGCTTGTTTGCTCGCACTCTGATCTTGCATTGTACGTAATTCCTCCATATTTTCTTTTAGGATCTTAAAACTCACTAAGTTTCACGCTCTGATACCATATTGAATTTGACTAAATTGTGTTATTGATACAAAGAAACAGAAAAAAGAAGATAGGATGTATTTGAAGTACTGAATGTATATTTCATTTACCCATTATTATCTGATTACAAGATCACCAAAACTAAAAAACACGTTGATCCTATCAGACATCTATTTATACAACTCACTATTACTTGTTCCTCACGTTCTTGTAACAAACTGAGAAAACTAATAACAAACTCCATTTAGTAACAAAGCATTAGCTACAAACTGTTAGATGCTATACATACTAACTCACACCCAGCCTAACTAATTCTGCAACTACTTCTGACTCAGCATTGTTGCAAAAGTTCCAATCTGCTACACACACGAGCACATACATTGCATACACCAGACACCTCAACTACTATCAGTAGTAGTACCACTTCTCTCACTATAATGACTATGCACACCAACATCTATAAATGCATTAGTTCTGGAAAATTTTCTATAAATTTCAATTTTAAACATTTAATTCATTTTTTATGAAATAAAATAAGTATTAAATTTATCAAGTAAATTACTACCAATTTAATTCAATAAAAATAACACCATGCATAAATGACTTAATCACTCAATTGATTTCATTTTTAACACACTGAATTAAAAAAAAAAAAAAATTCATTTATTTCAAACACTAAAAAACCTTAAAATAATTTTCAATTTTCTATTTTTTTTCATTATATATATATCATCGCCATGGACGCTTTTGGTTTGCCTGTTGAAGGTACTGCGTCTAGGGTTAATGCCCTATATGGTGAAGTAGTCCCAGACTAACAAGCAGGTTTTGTTTTCTTCCCCTGCTTCGTTCTAGGAAATTTTCAATTTGTTATGAGTATGTACGAGCAATTGAGGAAAGCCTAGCATTAATATATTTTTTATTTTTTTGGGCATTTAGGTCAAATACACTTCTAAGGATGCTTTTGTATCCTTTACATGTTGTCTTGATTTTTGCAACATGGGTGATGCAAACTTATGTACCTGATGATTTTAATATTAATGTTCTTTTGAAAGAAAAAAAAATACATTAAAAATTTTACACATTCAAAATCATTTATAAACTTAACGTCAATGTAGTTAATTATACTCAATTACACACTCATGTGATTATATAAGTTACATTGGTGTGTAACAAATATTAAATAACCATCTAGTAAATTTTGCCCATTAATTCCAAGCCAATTTACAATTGAATAATATAGAGGCAAACTCAAAATCTCTTCTAAAGAGCATAATGCTGTTGCATGTGCTTCCCTTTCTTCTTCTTTGCCATAATATTTCTTTGTGGTGAAGGCATTCTATCACAAAAAGAATATGCAATGCCTATCAAATTAATAATGCAAAATCCATCATTTTATGCATTTTCCTGCAAACTATTCCAATAATGTCCATTTTATTTGCTTTTGTAGCGTATTTGCAGTGTACAACTACAAAGAGAACCACAAATGACAGATATTTTTTATTAACCCACAATCAATTGCCTTGTAATGTATTAAATATAAATTCTTTTTTTTTTTCATGCGTTTTACTTTTAATTTTTTTTATTTCTTACTTTTGTAAATAAATAATGTGCACATATGGGTTATGTATTATTGAATTTTGTAAATAATGTCACTTCTAATATTAACTCATTCATCTCTCAATTCAAGGGAATGATGTAAGCTGTCTTTGTTGTTAAGATTTTTTTAAGGTATTGTTTGAATTAATTTACCTTTCAGTACATAAATGACTCAATTATTCAATTAGTTTTATTTTTACTCCTCTCAATAAAAAATAATATATGTTTATTTTTTTTTAATACTAAAAAACATAAGTTTATTTACGCTATAAGCTATAAGAAAAATGAACATATTTTTTTCGTGAAGGGAGTTAAAAATAAAACTTTATATATGAAAAAAAATTATACCATACAATTAAACCTTTAATTTATCAAGTTTTTTTTTAATAGGGTAAAATTTGATTAGTTAAGATTTATTTACATTAATGTATTAAATTTGGATATAATAACTTACTACTTTAAATTTTTTTAGTTTAATTTTCATTATTGTCTAAAACCTCAAATTCCATACATGTTGAAAGGAGGGAGGGTTTTCAAGAATAAGTAAGAATTGTTTTCTTGATAGAAAAGAGAAGAGTATAGTAAAAGAACTTGCATCAGTCGCATGGCTTAAATTTTGACGAAATGTTGAATTATTTTGATTTATTCATTCATAGAAGTGAATAAATTTTAGGTGAACACTGATAAAATGAACAAGATATTTTGTGCTTCATGTCTTCACATCCTCCTATTATTTTCGTTTTTTGGATGTACATTTGTAGTGTATAATATCTTATATTTGTTTAGTCAAAATTTTAACTAAAATATAAATTTTCACATGTTTAATTTATCTATATGTAGCTTCAAAAAAAAAAATTTATATAAAACAAAAAATTATTAGATAAACTTTTTTGGTACAAGTTGTATCCACCAAGTAATTTAAAAATATAATTTAGATAAATGATAAGACAATTAAACATTACTCATAAATTTTTGGCTAAATTATATTGTTTGTCTTTAAACTTTAATTAAATACACACTTAAGTACTCAAATTTTTAAATTCTACAGTTTAGTTTCCAAATTATTAAAATTTTACACATAAGT
Source organism: Elaeagnus macrophylla (assembly GCA_029378325.1). Classification (NCBI taxonomy): domain Eukaryota; kingdom Viridiplantae; phylum Streptophyta; class Magnoliopsida; order Rosales; family Elaeagnaceae; genus Elaeagnus; species Elaeagnus macrophylla. Next base: position 22,134,802 of record CM055649.1, on the reverse strand, counting down.
TCTTAAATTTTTAAATTTTACAATTTAGTCCATAAATTTTTAAATTCTATAATTTAGTCTTCAAACTTTTAAAATTCACACATAGGTCATAAAATTTTGATTCCAAACATGTATTTTAGTACCCAAGATAGAACATATGTGTGAATTTTAAAAGTTTAGAAATTAAATTATATGATTTAAAAGTTTAGGAATCTATGTATAAAATTTTAATAGTTTGGGTCTAAATTGTAGAATTTAAAAGTTTAAGAATATAAGTATAAATTTAATTAAAGTCTAAGAACTAATGAAATAGTTAAACCTAAATTTTTATAATTAATAATATCAATTTTGTTATTATAAAGGTCGATAGAATAATGCATAATATCGCATGCAATGCACATGCATATTGTTTAGCATATTGTTTAGCATGGATAAAATTCACACTTTTATGTAATAAAAGTCTGCATTTTTAATTTATTTATTATATGTTTGTAGCATATCGGTAACATATACATAACACACAAAGTGACACCAAAGAATTGAACTTTTTAAAAATAAAAATATAATTAAATTTTCAATAACAGGTGACAAAAATAAAGAGCATTTGCCAACGTGTTGCATCATCTATTATAAATTAAAATTTTCAATTTTTTGTAAATCAAGCAATATATTGTGTAATTCAAAATTGTGATTGCAAGTGACTCAATCAAATTTTTTTTTTTCCTAAACAGAATAGGCTAAGTTGCACACAAGCAGTTGGGAGTGAGATATTGGTTAATGTAAATACTGTTGTGTTAAGCTCTATCAGCAAAGTTTGCTTTCCTCATTACTCAATTATGAGCTTGAGTATTCAACTCCCTTGGTATCCATCGAATTGAAATTATTTGGACTTTGTTCAGTTTCGTTTGGCCTTCCATGAGAATTTGCCTTTTTGTTTCCGAAAACTGCTCCCATTTGTCTTCCAATTAGAGCTTCAATCATCAATTTGGCATTTCCCCCCATAGAAATTGCTTATTTTTGTCTCATAGCTTCATGATTCAAGGCTCCAATGAGAGCTATCAAAATTTCAATCAATTGAACCATCATTTTTCACATATTGTTTTTTAAATTAAAAAATATGACGTTTTCGATCTTTTTCAACAGTTTTAATCTATCGGTTTATATTTTTTTCTTTCCCCTCGTGGCATTTCTTTTTATGGCGTGTCACATTTTTCAATGAGTTCAACAATGGGCGTAGCCCGGTGGCTACAGTATCAAACTATATATATACAGATTGTAGAACGTTCGACTCCCCATTTTGAGTAAAATTTTAAACTCGAGAAAATTATCTTAAAAAACAATCTTCTGTGTTTCTTATCAAAATTGCAGCCCATTACTAAAACCATGTCATTAAAGAAACTTGATCTAAAAGATTGTCTTTATTTAAAAGTTTTTTACTTGAGGAAGTGGTAAGATTTTTGTTTTCTAGTGATAAGCCTTTCCTATACAATAGTCACACAAGTATGTGTTGTTCTCTCTCAAGTTGCATTTGAGGGAAAGCTTGTCAGTAAATTGGTAAGGCCTTGTTATGGTAAACTTCATCTCGATGCTCATAAGACATGCATGCTCTATTTTGCATTATCTTATTGTGGTGAAAAAAGACGTACCAATATTGTGGTAGATATTATCTTATTGTGATAAGCCTTACCTCAGAGTCTCAGACAAATATAAAACAAGCATATATTATTCTCTTTAAAGTTGCACGAAGTCATTGAACAAATTTGGTAAAAATTAAATGGGCCTAAAAAATTGGGCTTTTGTTTTGGGAGGGAGGGGGTAATTTGGTCCTCTACATGTGACATAAAAAGGTTAATATGTTCTACGCGCACCGTCCGTCTCTGTCTTTCAGATCAAACCTATTACTTCACTAGAATGTCAGTCAGTCTCTCTGTGATCTTTCTCTGTCGTCTTTGATGCAAAAATACAAACACCATGGAGACTGGAGCTATTCCCTTCGCCTGCCCAAGTAGCACAGAAAACTTGGGAGCTCGAGAACAACATCATTCCCACTGACACTCCTTCCACAACCACAAAAGTGGACCCCTCGTCTGACGCCATATTCTTCTACGACGAAAGGGCTCAGTCCAAGTTCCAACGAGAGAAGCCAGGACCAATGATCATCACTACTTCAACCGCGTTAAGATCTCCTCTCTTGCCCTCCTCAAGATGGTGGTTCACGCGCGCTCTGGTGGCACCATTGAGGTCATGGGGCTTATGCAGGGCAAAACCGATGGTGATGCTATCATCGTCATGGGCACTTTTGCTTTGCTTGTTGAAGGTACTGAGTCTAGGGTTAATGCCCAGGCTGATGCCTATATGGTGGGATTAACAAGCAGGTTTTGTTTTTTTTCCCCTGCTTCGTTCTAGGAAATTTTCATTTTGTTCTTATGTATGAGGAATTTACGAAACCCTGGTATTAATCTCTTTGGGCTTGCGTTTTGGAATCTCTGCCTTGCTCGAACTGCTTTTTGCTAGGTTATGGTTGCTTGATTTTGTCATCGTAAGGTTGCGTATGATCTAGAGTCTGAATTTAGTTTATATTTTATGACGTAATGCAAAAAATGGGGGAAAGCACTAAGCACAGATTGAGAGATAGTGAGAAAAGCTTGTTTCTGGAATGATTGATCATAAGGCATCTGGATTAATTTGTTATTAGTATTTCAGCTAAAACAATTTGCCGTATATGATCATACATTGTGTCATCCAAGTCAGGTTCTCTTCACTTCTCACTTATTTTGTAACAAGTCATTGTCAATGAATATGTCATTTTCCCATATTGATCATTAAATACTTTATCTTATCGCTGACTCACTGTTACTTGTAAGCATTCATGTATTCGGTGGCTTCTAATTCAGAGGGTTAATTTCTTTTACTGAACATTTAGGCAGGAAAGTTGGAGAATGTGGTTGGTTGGTACCATTCTCTTCCTGATCCTGGGTACAGATGCTTGCTATCGGTTATTGGTGTTTCAACTTAAGACTAAACCTGCAATTTCAGGAACCATTTTTGGCAGTTGTTTTAGATCCAACAAGGACTGTTTCTGCTGGAAAAAGTTGATATTGGGGCATTCAGGACATATCCAGTTGGATATAAGCCACCTGATGATCCTGTTTCTGAGTATCAAAACATCCCTCTGAATAAAATTGAGGACTTTGTTGTCCACTGTAAACAGGTCTTAATATTTGTGCCACTTCTTCTTACATGAGCTCATAGCCTATTAGTCCATTGTTGTCTGAAATTCCCCTTGCATTTGTTTTTGCAGTATAATGCTTTGAATATCACATTTTTTAAGTCTTCTCTTTATAGCCACCTGATGGAACTGCTATGGAACAAGTATTGGGTGAACACACTTTCATCATCGCCATTATTGGGGAATGGGGACTATGTTGCTGGACAAATCTTGCATCTAGGTAAACACATTTCTTGTTTTATTATTATTATTATTTTTTTTTTAACTCTTTTCTAAGTTTAGTAACTAACTTATGTCCTTTTTGTATTGCAGTGGAGAAACTCGAGCAAGCAGTAAACCAGTTGGCTCATTCCCGCTTTGGGCCCCTAGTAGCACCCCTCAAAGAAAGAAAGATGCGAGCATTATAGATCTTTTATGTCTGCTTCAGAGAATATTTTGAACGTGGCATGGTAACTAGGCTTGTTTCATAAAACTTGTGTCTTAAAATTGAAGCATTTCAAACATGTTCTGATCTCGTTACCAACTAATTGCTAAACATGTACAAAACAGTATTATGGAAGGAGCTCAAATTTGGTAGGAACTTCCCTTCTTGGGTTCTTTATATTGTGTCTTTAGTTATTATCTAATAAAGAAAAAGAAAGAAAGCTTGTATAAATCAAGCTTCTAATGTCTTCAGGCTAAGTTGGGCTCCAACTCCAAGGTTTTTCTTCATGAATGAAACTTGTGAGAGAGAAGGGGGAAGGAGAAGCGTATGGGACGGAAGGGAGAGACTTCAGTGGTTAATCTAGTTCTGATTTTTAGCTACGTTGTGTTAACCATGATCTTGCCTTGAATATATAAAGATAACAAAACTGTAATGGAATTTCTGATCCCCAAATTTGTTGTGGTGCAGACATTGTCATCATATTGTAGTTTTAAAGGACTCAAAGATCACTTTTCTTTTTATTGTAAAATGAATGTCGATATGTATGCTGGTTAAAAAGTGTGTTGGGCTTTCAGTTGCTTGCATAGATTAGTTACTTTATTCAGACATGCATTCAAGCACGATGTTACTTTCAAAGAGAAACTTGACCTTCAGGACATTTGTCAAATTTTCATGATTTTAATGCCCCAATTATTTTTTTGCCATAGGCTAAGTGAACGAATCACCCTTCAGCACTGGCCTCCTCACGTCTTGTCGTAGTTTATTGGACATTAAGGCAACGCTCTCTTATACTCTCCGTCTTTTTTAATCATTACGCTTTCATGAATTGCAGGAAGAAACACAGCTTGCTAAAATTACTCGTGACAGTGAAAAAAAATACTGTGGAGCAGGTCCATGGTTTAATGTCACAGGTGACCAACCAGTAAACAAAATCCTTGGATATGTATGATTGTTTAATGGATTCTACTTTCTTTGTTTGTTGGGCTTAAGAAGTTTTCTGCATCTGTTTGTGCTTAGGTCTTCAAGGACATCCTGTTTAACTCTGTCCGGCAATCCAACAGATCGAACACTGAGCTTTCTGGCGCTGAACTTAGATTGAAAGTTGATCTGGACGTGACAGCATTCCATCAATTGATGCAACTTCTCTTTCTTGAGGACTGCTGAATGTCTGGATCAAATTTTCAAAGATCTGATCTCATGAAACCCTGAACCATCGAAGCTAATCATACTCCGTACATAATGTAAATCATTTACATTGCGCTCTTTTTATTTAGGGCTTGTATTATAATTATTATTATTTTTTTTTTTCAAGTCAATTTTTTGTTTGTTTTGTAACGATTTTTTATTTTAATTTTTATATTTTTAAAGAATCATTATTAAAATATGAGATGATTCATAAATCTTTTAAAAAATAATTTTTTATTCAGATTTTTTGTTTTTTTTTTTCATTTTGACCAAATACTTTTTCTAGAGAGGAAATCAAGTTTTATAATTTTTATATGTTTAAGTATTTGAAGAAAATGATGAAAAATTTAAAATTTGTAAAACATAACCACAATTTTTTTTTCAAAGTTTTTTGAAAATAATGGAAAAAAGAACAAGAGAGAAAAACATTATCAAATAATTTGGAAGTAATTTTTGATTTTTTTTTAAATTATTAAGCAAAAATTAGAATTAAATATATTAATGATTATTTTTATAAAAGAATAAAAAATTATTTAATTAATTATTTAATTATAAATTAAAATTGTTATAAACAAGATGGGTTATGCTCATTTTGATCTCTAAAATCATCGGAATTTAGTTAACATATTTAATTATATATCAACTCTACAACTCTACTTTGGTTAAGTTTCTTGTTTATAGTTTTAGTTGAGGAGTAGCGCGGTTTTCAAGTATTGGGTCTTTGGATTTATTATAAATACGTTATACGTTGCATAAAACTGGGATTATTTTGATTTTTATTTTTTTGGTAAACATAAAACTGGGATGATTTAGATCTTTGTTTTCTTTATAAAATCACAACTCCCATTTCAATCTTTATATGCAATAGTATTTGAATTGCAGATTGGACATCATCACTAAATGGGGTTGAGGAAACAGGGTTTTTTTGTTTTTGTTTTTTGGCAGTACCAAATATACTTGGGGCAGAGAATAAAGCTGAAGGGTGGCAAAGTTGTGGGTAAAAAGGTTCCATTTTGCTACCATTAATGCTGTTCACATGCAACGAAGCAAGTAGCTATTGGGTCCTTCTCATTTGTAGGTAATTTAAAGAGATTATAATCAAGTAATATAGATATCAAAATCCAAAAAAATTTCGCTATCTTCTCCACCATCACCAATCGCCGTCCCACTAGTGGAAAAGTTGACAACAGGAAAAAGCTTTAATCTCTCTGTTTATTATTATTATTATTATTATTATTATTGTGGGGACTCATTGAAAAATCATATATATTGCGTGACTGTTTCAAACTTGTGTTCTCACCCTCTCTTTTCCAATCGTTTTGATATATTAAGATTCTAAGAAGATAACGAAAAGGTTGTGTTATGTCATTTATTTATTTTACTTTTTATGATATGGTTTGTTGTATACAACTTGTATATGTAACTAAGTAACTTTGAGCTACATGTGACGACTTCACATGGAATTAACCCTCCACCACAAGCTGTTTCGCTTCCTCTCCCTTCCCTTCTCATAATTATTTCCTACTTTGTCCTTCACTAGTAATTCTTTTTTCTTTTAGCTCCCCTCCCGTGACGCAAGTAGCATTTTTCATTATGTGGATTTATAAAAATTGCTTGGCAGAAACGAGATTCGAATCTTGTAAGTGAATACTCATCTCCCGTTGTACTAGTTCATAAATAAATTTATTAACCTACGTTTATAGTTCAAAACTTAGAAGAAGACATCTTAGAACACCTGTCAAGATCATAATTAATAACATCCCTCCCTTGTGAATTTATCTGTGTGTGCACTCCTCAATTACTAGGCGTGCTTAGGCAGTTTATTGACAATTTGGAAAAGCTAGATCTTCCAACTATTTTATAAAATAAAAATGAGTTACTTTAATTAGGCCACTACATGTCGATCCTTGTGACACATCCGAACAAGTAAACTTTGCTTTCTTTTGTTGAATTACTAACATAATAATGACGTCAACCCGTGAATTGTCTACCTGCAGCTTTCATTTGTCAATGCTTTTAAATTACTTAAATAAATCTCTTCACGGCTTCGAGTATACATGTCATTGAAAGTTGACTAACTCATCTTAATTCTTAATTTCTGCTTCAACTTACTATAGTTTCAGAATTTACTTTCACATTTCCATAGACTTGGGCCACATTAACTCACTGCTTAGAAGAATTTACTTTCACATTAGGATACCCTTTGTGTATGCTAATATAATGTAAATTAGCTCCTAACTCTAATAACAACTACTTATTCTAACCCGGAAATTTAACATATTAAGAGAACTTCATAATCATACCTATACACAGTATGCTTGTGAGACTTACTACCGCATATTCTAGATGTTTCAAATACTAATTGTTATATAAAAATAAAATAAAAAGTGACATGTGCGTTATTTTAATTAAGGGTCATTTTCAAAATTTTAAATTAAAGAATTAATAAAATGTGAAAAGAAATAGTAGTTTTTTGGGAAATTATTAAAAATAATACCCTTAAAATTTATAATAACTAAACTAGCAACTTAATAACATTAAATGTTCAATTTAAACGTATAATATTGAACGTTCAACATTGAACGAGTCTAAATTATCGTCATTCAATTCTAATTGAATGTGTTTTTAAAGAAAAAACGATATATCAATCATTTTTTTAATTGTGAAATTATAAGTTTGAACACAATAAGTATTATTTTTTTTATTATAAATTTTAAAGAATATAATTTTTTTTTTAATTTTAACAGCGTCTGACCCTGAACTCTTTTACAAGGAAAGAGAGAACTAAAAGGCATATTCATTATTTTTGTAATATAATCTACGTCAATTTTATTGGTTGTTCTTTTATTAAGTTGATCAGTAGTATTTTTTAAAAAATAATTACTCTAATTTTCATATCATCAATTATTTTAAACATAATAAATAATTTCTTAATAGATTAGTTATATTTTGAATCATTCTCAAAACTGATGGGTATTACTGGATATAGAATAGTATTATGCTCAAAGCACTTAGAAAGTCGGTATGTCTACTCTATCTCTATCAAGTCCAAGGTCGAAACAAGTTGGTTATTTTCATTTTTCAGAAGCACTTACTTACCTCTAACATTGTTGTTGAGGAACTTTCCAACTTGAAATAGTCCTCTTTTTATCTATCTGGCACATTTTTTTTCATGACCATAAATAAGCTACATTAATGTCAATTCATTTTTTCCAAAAAGTTTTATGTCCTATTTAGCTATTTTGAGAGTAAATAGCGATTTAGAGCCGTATTTTGTCCTAAAATTTATAAAAATTAGTCTTCTGTTTTAATCTAACCATAAGTTCATACTTAAAAAGCAAATAAAATACGTGTTACATTATTTTCAACTCAAGACTCTGTTTTAATGCGCACTATCATTTTACATTTCTAACTCATTACATTAAATTATCACACTAAAAGATATATTATTTTATAAAATTCGAATATTCTTTTTATTTTCCTTTTATCAATTAATCTTTAACAATTATTATATTGAACTAATTAATTATTTATTAATATTATTTAATTAATTATAATATATTTTAAAATTTTATTTTTAGTAAGGAAAAAAATAAAAAAATTCACTAAATAAAATATTACATTTTTATGTAGACTAAACATTATATTGCTAAAAAATAAAAAAAATTATATTGTCGAAAACAAACATCACATTTAATTAAAAAACACAACAATTAAAAGTACACGACAATTAATATTAATTTTTTTCATCCGACAAATGTTCAATTAATGAATTTTGAAGTAAAATGTAAGCATCTTTATTCTTTATTTATCAATGTGAGAATATTTGTTTTTAATCAAAGAATAATATAATTAAAAAAAATTTAGTTCAAGAGTAAAATAGAAATTAAAATAATATTTTTATATTTTTTATTAATATTTTAAAACAAAAAGGAAAAAAAGGGAAAAATGTTAGTATTGCATTAAATGAATAGTATCATGCTATATTTAGCACATATTATTCATCGCACCATTTTAGTGCAAAATTATAGAAACTTTTTAGAATAATTTTTAATGCAAAAGCTGCACTAAAATAAAGATATAGAACTTTTTTTTGAAAATTTTCTAGGGAAATTACCAAAAATAGCACCCCCTAAAAATTATAATAACAAAACTAGCACCCCTGTGTTCAATTAAAATTGAACGTTTAATATTGAACGTTCAATATTCAATTTGAACGTAAAATATTGAACGTTCAATATTAAATAGGTCTAATTGTCGTCATTCAATTCTAATTGAACGGATAATATTGAACGTTCAATATTGAACGAGTCTAAATTATCGTCGTTCAATTTTAATTGAACACAAGGGTGCTAGTTTTGTTATTATAATTTTTAGGGGGTGTTAGTTTTGTTATTTTCCCAATTTTCTATTTTATTAGAAGACATTGACTAGTTATCAAATAAAAAAATATTTTTTTTAGAATAAGTAGTTGATTCCAATTATTTATTCATTTTATTTTTCGTATTTATCTAATTGTATAATCGTTTGCTACCCAACAATGATAATTTATGACTAAGCTTTAAAATATACGAATTTTTTCTTCCTTATTCTTGTTGGGAGATGAAACTTATCCAAACACCTCATGATATACACCTAGGTTGATTCATGAACGTGAAATAACTTAGGCAATAATGTCTACTTCTAAGAATATCGATCCTGATCGTGATATACACTAAAACATTAGTACCAATAGAGTTGGAAGGTACAAGTATTCATCTTTTAGCAAAAGGAATAATTATACAAATTTTTTTTTTTCTATAATTCTTAATTTATATAATATAATTTAATTAACTTTTGATTAGTAAATAATTCTATAATTATTTTATTATTCTACATTTTAATTTTATATGTAATTAATAATTAATATATATATTACTCATTATTATTCTCTTGGCATCTTTACTATCTTCCTTTATTTGTTTTCCCACTCTACATTTCTACATATGCTAGTGATTGTTAATTTTGTCACTCTCTAAGTAGGTCAAAATTGCCATTTCTCATTGCCTAAACGAAGGAGTGTTGTCTAGTAAGTGGTCCAAAAGGAACCAAACCGAAAAACGTGGACCATTTCCACGTACTTTTCACTCTACTACCATCTAAGGGTAATATTTTGAATGAAATATGTTAAAATGGTTTCCTAATTGTCTTGGTTGAAAAGCAAATATTGTACTATTTGTTTAATGTTATTTGATATATGCATCAACAATTTATAGTCTCCTATCCAGATATTGCCTCAGAAATTCAGTCAACAGTGGTTGGGATTAGTTCGGACATAAGAGTTTGGACAAGCTCAATTAAGGGAGATGTTACAACTAGAGAGGCTTATGATTCATTACGTATGGTTGGGGAACGCAAGATTTGGGGTAAGGCTATTTGGGCTCCTTACATACCGCCCTCAAGATCTATTTTGTTATGGCGTGCAATTCAAAATAAACTTCCCACAAATTGTCAATTAAAAAAGAGGGGACAATTTTTTCCTTCTCGTTGCTCTTTATGTGGATCTAATGAGGAAACTATGTCACATCTTTTTTTAAGTTGTCATTTTGCAGGTGCACTCTGGGACCTCCTATGCTTCTTCTTTGGCAGACGATCATGCACAGAGTTCACTATCCTAAACTTATGGAAGACTTCAATGTCAATAGAGTTTGGATCACAGCTCGCTAATTTATGGAAAACAGGAATCGTCTCAGTAATCTGGGTGATTTGGAATACTAGGAATGATTATCGGTTTAACAACAAAAAGACAACTCTGAGGTCAGCATTTGCCACAGTATGGCGTTTTATTCGTGAAGCGAGTCTATCACAGGGTGGTTCCATGAGAAATACTGTGGACGACCTACAAGTACTTAAGCGTCTTCGAATACAAGGCATACCACGACGGGCTCCAAGGATTATAGAGGTCATTTGGAGGCCACCGCCTTCGGGTTGGATAAAAGTTAATATAGATGGTGCTGCTTTTGGAGCACCAGGATTATCTGGTTGTGCAGGTATTTTTTGAACTTCCAGATCATTTGTTAAGGGTTGTTTCTGTATTCCACTTGGAGTATCTTATGCTTTTGAGGCTGAACTAGCGGCAGCCATTCAGGCGGTGAGATATGCATATCAATTTCGATGGAGGCGACTATGGTTGGAATCAGACTCAACATATGTTGTCGCTCTCTTTCATACTCGATCTTCTTCGGTACCTTGGAGATGGTATTCTGCTTGGGCGGATTGTTTAGATAAAATAACCAACATGGAGTTCCACTGCTCACATATTTACAGGGAGGGTAATGCTGCAGCTGACAGTTTAGCTTCTAGGGCTCCTAGTTTATGTACAGCGACTTGGTGGTGGAATGCCCCATCTTTCGCTACTTCATTTATCCATTCAGATGCTAACAACAAACCTAATTACAGGTTCTGTTGAGAACATTTATTTGTAATTTAAATTTTATTGTTATTTAATAATATTAATAGTTGAGCGGTTTCATGAAGAAGGTGCTAAGGAGGTGCCAATCTAGTTGGGATGTCTCGGTGCACTCACTGAAAACTGCTAACTATAACCTTTATTGAAAAAAATATATGCATACAAATATAATCGGTCATTCTTATAACAATTTAAATTTTTAAAAGAATTAATTTTTTAACAATTTATATAATAATATTTAAGTTGGAAGTATCTTAGTAACTAAATTGTTGAATTAAAAGTGTTTTGACTTATATAATATATAAAGATATATAACACTTATACAAAAATAATAAATATATGATAGTATAATCAATAACCTAAATTAAAAACAAGGGGTAGTTTTCTGGCTACTTATAACAGTAGTGACTCCTAATATGTGCTAGGAAATTAGGGAAAAGAAACATTATAAATCACCACTTAACAAAGTTAGCAAATTTTCTCAAGTGAGACTCACAATCCATAAATCTTTGCTTTGCAAAAAGAGATACTCTTACACCTTGGGTTTCAGCAATATTGTCTGATCGAAATACCATTCAGTCAATTGTAAATTTGTAATCTGTAACTACAGAACAATTTTTTTTTTTGTCGGTTTCTATTGTGATATGTGAAAGTTTACAGAATAAGAGTACACTATAACTTTGTTTTAATGTAATTTTTTACTAAAAATTATTTCAAAAAGACTATTTTTCACTAAAATAATGCGGTAAATTGTGTTGCGCTCTATATAGACTGTTAATATAGTGCAATATTATTAGCGAACTTTTTTATTTTTTGTAAAACTATATAGTGATATTTAGTGTAGTAAATTAAAAATGAAAAATATATTATAATTTTTACATTATTTTTATTTAAAAGATGCAATAAAAGAAAATTAAAAAAATATATTTAGTGCAGTGAATTTAAAGTAAAAAATATACGATATAAAAGTTAAATTGTTTTAAATTGAAGATAATCTTGGAGCATCTCTAAGAAGCCTTTATATTTTTATTTTAATACAACTTTTGGACTAAAAGTTGCTCCAAGAAAGTTTTATAACTTTGAACTAAAATAGTGCGATAATAATGTCGCACTAAATATAACGCAATACTATTAACTCAACACAATACTACTCATGACATTATTCATACATTTTTTTCTTTTCTAAATATTAATAAAAGTTAGAAAATATAAAAAATACTTTTTTTATTTCTATTTTATTTTAATTATATTTTTTTTTACTAAAATTATATTATTCTTTGATCGAAAAAATTATGTCCTTTTTATTAATTAATAATAGTATTTAATTTTTTATTTAAATTAATTAATATTCAATATTCAATGTAAAATTAGTAAAAATAAATTAACATACAATCATTATAACATTTAAACATTAAAAATTTCATAATATTAAAAATAAAAATACATTATAAAGTTACAAAGAAAAATAAACATAAAATACAAAATATAAAATAGAGCTAAACAACAACAATTTAGTTAAATTTTTCTTCTTGTTTTTTCTTACTAAAAATATTATTTTTAAGTCTATTATAATTAATTAGTTAGTTATATATAATAATTGTTAGGAATTAATTAATAAAATAAAAAAAATATTATATTTTTGTAAAAGAATATATTTTTTAGTGTAATATTTTGTATGATGGATTTGATATAAAAAATAGAACAATTTTTATATTAAAATAATACAAAAATTATGTTAAAATAAAGTTTTGAGTTAGTTATATTATAAAACTACCGACTCCAACGCACTACAAAGCCTCGTCCAAATGAAAATCATAGGCGACAGACACGTAAGCACTCCTATAGCCCTTTTATTCTAATTTACAATTATTATATGGAAGGTATTCTACCTTACAGGTGATATATTTTTAACCTTTAGATTTTCAAAATTAATCTCATTTATTAGACTTTATTGAAAAAAAAAATTATTTTGCTAACTTCCCAACATACATATGAAGGATAGTGGAATATAAAATACACTCAAATTTCTATATTAAAAGAGGAAAGATTTAAATTTTTTTATAATGGTTAAAAAGTTCCGTACAGATATGGTACTTGAATTTTCCAATAACTTTTACTAAAATTACAATTTAATTATTTTCTTTTTTTTTTAAATTAACTTGGGTCAATAATAAACAGTTACTTAAACAGTACATCTGGTTCTTAGAAGAAAAAAAAAGGGTACATCTGGAGCTTTTTTATGACTTGCTGTGTACCTTTGCATAATTTATGCGATAAAAAATACTTTTAATTAAAGTGATGGAATCTAGAAATATTTATCTTTAATTAATAAAATTTATTTTAAATCTATTGAATTATATTTGTTTGTTTCTTAGATGGAAGGTTATTCTAGAAATAATTATCTCTAATAAATTAAGTTGAATGAACCCGCAATCGGAGCGCTTTAATTCCATTAAACTAGTTTTGTTTGTTTATCTAACAAACAACAATAGCGTATAGTAAAGATGACAGAAATGGCGAATAATAAAGATGAAAAAAAAATAGTGTATAGCTAAAGGGCTAATTTGCACCCACAAAATTATATAGTCATGGCCTTCTTCAAGGGCTAAGCAATGAAATATTAAGATTTAGACTTAGCTGGGACAAATATAAAAAACACTGACAGTTGTTTTGTAATTAATTTTGTTTTTAATTTCTAATTTTTAAAATAAATATTATTTGATAATTAATTTTATTTTAAAATTTAAAATTAGTTTGACACTTAATTTCATTTTTGGACACTTATTTATTTATTACTATTTTTGAAAGTTACAAATTTTTTTTATGAAAATCATATTTCAAGTTTACTTCTTTTTTTCATTAGTTATTTTTACTTTTTAATTATTGTGACTTAAAAAAAATTTATTTATCAAGTGAGTTTTTTTTTTTTTTTTTTCAAAATGAATTATGAAATAAAAAATGTTTAATTATATGACATAATTTATCTTCATAAATAAAGTTTTATTTTTAATTTATTTGAAAAAAAAATATATGTTTATTTTTTTTAGTGTTAGAAGAAAATAAATAAATATATAATTTTTATTGATGGTGATTAAAAATAAAATTAATTAAATAATTAAATTAATTTTAATTTTTTTAAAAAAAGAAAAGGTTATAAAGTGAGTCTCAAGTAATAAGATAAGGTCGCATATTTAATGCATCAAAATTACATTACTATTTGATCAATACATAAACACACTTGTACGGTTAGGAAGCAATTGTACTTTTTGTGTTTGTACTTTAATAATAGGAGCACTGTAACTGAACCAAAGTATTTGTGCCGCGAAAACTGAGAAAAAATAAAAAATCTCCAACGTTATCAAACAAAGTCTTTAAATTAAATTAATAGCTGTTTCTAAGTATCCCGTTCTTTCACTTTCTAAAAGAAAAAAGTATATACAAATATCTAACCTATTATTCCAATACAATTGGGATTTGGCAAGCTCGTTGTAGTTGTGGAACCAAGGAACACGACACAAATGCACCTTTCACTGTATTTGTCTTTTCTTGGAAGAATAAAAGTATTAAATGTACAATACTTAATTACATATTATTATTATTATTAAAAAATTATGTATTATTATATATTAAATATATCGCCAATTATTGCTTATATGACATATATTTAATGAATATAATTCTATTACACATTATTTAAAATTTATTTTAAATTTAAAAATATAATTATAAAGCGATCATCGAATTTTAACTCTGTTTATTTGCAAAGAAAAAAAAAAAAAAAAAAAAAAAAAAATATATATATATATATATATATATATATATATATATATAATATTCGATAATGTAAACTACTCATCTTTTCTAAACAAGTTAATAATTTTTTTTTAATAATTACATTATTCTTATGAGAAATAAGTAATGTTATGTAAAAATATATATTTTAGTATTGAAATTTATGATGATATATTTTTAATCTCGTTATTTTCTAAAATTAAGAATTTTAGTTTCAGTATAATTTAGTTGAGGAACTAATGTGCATTTTTTTGAATATATGAGACTTAAATATTTATTTTTAATAATTATGATACTAATTATACATATATTTTTTAATAATAATAACATGACTATAAGAGGTTTAATTAATAGTTGTAAATTTTTTGTGTCTATTTTAAAAAAATATATGATTATTTGTTCCCCTCAATTCTTATAATATGACTCAAATTTCAAAAAATTTATATATTTAAGTTGATAAATTTTATATCGTTAAAACATAACTTGTTGGCTATTAGCTTACGTCTCTTTTCAATAAAATTCTTGTATCATTGTATGTTTTTACCCACTTTTCGGGTTTTTTTAGACAAATATCCATGGCTTGTACGTATTCTTGTACATGACCTTCAGGTTACATAAGCTTCCAATCACTAGTCATGATATCACATGTCGACACATATCCACTATTTTAGATCAATTCTTAGCCAAAAAAAGAAAAAAAGAAAAATCTATTTTTGCTCAATGATATATTTTTTATTAAGAAATCAATTACAAAGATAACATATAAATTAATGCATATCTTAAATTGAGATAAAAAAATATTGAAAAATATTTTAAGACAGGATGGGTAGAGACTTAGGAATGAATTATTTTTTAGTCAATTAGCTCTAACTCAATAACATGTATTCTTTTAAAGTTTGAATTTCAATTATAAGTCTTTGATTAATTAGATATTTAAAAATAAATTACATTTTGTTTTACTTAAAGTAACTAAGTATTAAAATCGAGCTCATCAATCTCAAATGCTTATTGTTTTGTCACAAGCTATTAATCAATACAAAGAATGCTTTGCTTAAAGATTATGCAGGTTTTAAACTTATTACGAAGCTAAACAATCAGTCTTTTTGGGTCAGAGATCGACTTAAATGAGGCCAGGGATTTTGAGTGAAATTAATGTTGAGAAAGTCAAACAAGTACTTAACAATGTTGATGTGGAAACAATCCTTAAAACACCAATTGAGGAGGAAATAAGTCAACCTTTTTGGTGCCTTGAAGGATATAGAAAGTATTCAGTCAGTTCTGGATATATCGTTTGGCATTACAAATGCAAGAAAGGGCTTCTATTGGGAGATAATATTGCTGGTCCTTCTTCTTCTAATAATGAGGTTAAATAACATCAGCCCAATTTTTCGAAATATTTGTGAAAACTAAAAGGTGCCAAGCAAACTGAAGACATTCCTTTGACAATGTGTGAATGAGAGATACTTCCTGTGAGAAGCAATCTTCTAAGGAAAGGGATTAATTTAACTCTTCAATCTCATCATGCCCTATTTGTTTACATGGTCCTGAAACAATTATTCATCTCTTCTTTAAATGTAAGTTTCTAAATTAGCTTTCAAGATTTATAGAATGAACTAGCTTTCAAGATTTATGGAATGACTTGTAGCAATTCAACGAATCAATTCATTTAAATGATAAAGTGTATGAGGATCAAAAGTTATGTATTACATGCTGCTCAGCAAATTGTACCTTTTTTTTTTTTACTTAAATTGCCAAGGATTTAGTGAAACAAACAGCTATGAAATATTATGTATTTTTAAATAAAATTATTTTTTATAATAATTTAATGTATGCATCAATCTATATAACATAATTTAATTAATTTTATATTAATAATGAATCTTACAATTATTTTATTATCTTATATCGTCAGTTAATAATACTCATTTTTAAGAGCGAAGCAGCTGTTTTTATGCTTTATTCTGTTGTATTTGTTTTGACTGGGTCATGGTTGATCAATCGTTTCAAGTACTTTATGTGACTGTAACTGTTATATAATTGCAGTAATAAAATGGTTTGAATTAAGGGAAAAAATGAATTTATAAATACCGGTGCTCAGCCAAATTCCATATAAAAAACAAAAAACACCACATGATACAACCGGGTCCTTCTTTGAAAACATTGTTGTTATTATTTGCCTTAGTCTCAATACCACGATTTTCTTTTGTCGTTTGGTTCAAGGAGTGATTATTCAATATCTACCTCATATGTAAAAAAAAGTCGTTTAGTTCAAGGAGGTGATTATCCAATATCTACGTTATATGTCGGAAAAGAAGAGAGAGAGAGAGAAGTAAAGAAATGAATCAATTATTAAGGGGAGGTCAATAAATTAAAAGCTTATTTGATAAAAAATTCAAATTTAAAATTTTGACCTTTTAAATAATTTTTCAATAAGATCTTTTTGATAATAATTTTTTATTTTTATTTTTATATTTTTAAGAAATTATTATCAAAATATGAGTTAATTCATAAATTTATAAAATAAAAAATATTTTTCAATCAGATTTATGATTTAAAATTTTTTTTTTTTACCAAATAATTTTTCTAAAGATAAATTAAGTCTTATAATTTTTGTATAATTAAGTATTGAAAGAAAATGATTAAAAATTTAAAATTTGTAAAAAATAACCATTTTTTTTTTAAATTTTTTTGAAAAAAAAAATAAAAAATTATAAAGCATTACTAAAAAACTTAAAAGTCATTTATTATTATTATTTTTAAAAAAATTATTAAATAAAAATTATTATCAAATATATTAATGATTATTTTTATAAAAAATTAAAAATTATTTATTTATTTATTTATAAATAATAAATTAAAATTATTATCAAATCTAATTTAATTAAATAATAATTTAAAACAAGAAGAATCAAAGATTAACGTAGGAAATAAAATATGATTTCTTAGTTTTTTTAATTAGCGATGCTTTTGCTAAATTGACACTGATTGTTCGCAGTGAAACCATATAAAAATAATATTTTTTAAAACAATATAAAAAATAGTATTTTTTAAAAATTTATAATAATAAAAATAATATTTATTATATTTAAATTATATATTTTTATAATTAAAACATAATTTGTATATTATTTTTTAATACTCGTCTAATTAAATATTATTTAAATTAAATTATAATAATTTAAATTTATTTAATATTTTGCATTAATATTAAATGCACAGTATTATTTTGGGTTATATGCTGTCATGACCTCCTATTTATTAAAAATCTGATATGACCCCATCCACTTGATTTTTTTACATATTATGACAAAAATGTCCTTAATAACCCTTCAGTTGGACGACTGTCCAACTCACCTCAACAGAGTTGGACATGTGTCCAACTGAAAACCAGATGAGTATATTTTAGAGGACACATATGTCTACTCGCCGGAGCTCAGTTGGACGACTGTCCAACTGATGAAATTTTGACCGGCCGGCGACCCCACTCGCTGGAGCCGAGTTGGACACATGTCCAACTAGACTGCCCAGAATAACCTCTCAGTTGGATGTATGTCCAACTCACCTCAACAGAGATGTGTCCAACTGAAAACCAGAGGAGTATATTTTAGAGGACACATATGTCCACTCGCCGGAGCTCAGTTGGACACATGTCCAACTGATCGAATTTTGATTGGCCGGCGATTCCACTCGCCGGAGCTCAGTTGGACATATGTCCAACTACGTCCAACTTAAAATCAAAGAGCTTATTTCAACAGAGTTGGACGCACGTCCAACTAAAAACAGCTTATTTCAACAGAGTTGGACGTAAAAATCAGTAAGCTTATTTCAATAGAGTTTTACTCTATTGACTAATTTTTATTTTTATTTTCTTATGATCAATTGACTAAAATAAAAATATGATAAGAAAATTATTTTAATTTTTGAGCTGTATTTTAAATTTTAGTTTGTGTTGTGTTGTGTTTGGTATTAAACAGAAAAATCATTATTAAGATTGCTTAGTGTATACATAAATAAAAAATTTAGAACACGAGGAAAACAACAATAGTATTTTAAAGATACGATTTGAAAACATTCAAAAACGATTTATCCAAACACAAATCATATAATTCTCCATTTTTCTATTTTCAAAAAAAAAGAAAAAAAAAGGAAAAAGCGATTGATAAGATTGAGTTATGCTCAACCAATTAACTGTGTTATTAGGAGATATTTGAGATAATAAAAAGTATTCCCAAAAATTGGCATGTCAAATGACTCATATTCAATGTTGTGAGTTGGAAAAAAAAAATTAGTTGATCTCTTGTGGGGGAAAAAAATGTAAGTTTTTTTTTATAATACAAGGATTAAAGTGAACGATGAACAGGATAATAGCATCTGGGAAAATTCCAGACCCAGGGTCATTGAAGGGAAACGATATAACAATGCTGGAGGTGCCAGTGAAAGTGCCGCACAAACAAAGAAATAAAAACTGTGAAAAATAGGGATAAGGGTAAATGAGGTATTTTTTAAAAATGTGCTAGTGGGGGGTTAACTCAGATTAAGATTATTAATAAGGGGTTAAACCAGCCTATTTTACTATTATTTTTTGATATTTTTTTTTATTAGATATTTTTTGATAATTTTGAAAAATGATTTTAGCCAATCTTCCGTGATTTTATGTAGTGACATAATTATTACCTTCACTATACCCACGCTTCTTCGACTTTTTTTTTTCTCTTTTCTAATAATACATGAAATTATATTTATATTTACATTTATATTGATTATAATATAAATATTATTTTATTTTTCTAATAATTTTACTTTATAACATAATTCATTTATATATAAAATTTATTTTTAATATTTTAAAAAATAAATATATGTTCATATTTTTATCACGTAAATAAACATATATATTTTATGTTGATAGATTAAAAATAAAATCAGTTAAATAATTTAATCATTTAGATATTAAAGTGTATAATATATCACATATTAAAATAAATTTGAAAATAAAGAAGTTATTTACTTTTAAATTTTTTTCATGTGATATATGCTAATTAGTTTAAGAGCAAATTTGAATGTAAATTTATATAAATGTAATATTTTTCTTAAAAACGTGGTAATACTGGCAAATTAAAATTGTTATTGTCATAGATATTTTTATTAAACAATAATAATAATAAAATATAATTAATTATGGAATTAAATTTTCATTCTGTTCATTTTATTATGATAATATTATTACTTTAAAAAAAAAAAAAATTCAACTTCTTAGTTTTTACTACAGTACGTTTTTATTTAAATTTATATTGACATTAATTAGAATATGATATATGATAAAAATTAATTATATTATAATTCGTGTTATTACAATTCTACATATCAAATTAAGATTTCTCTTCATACACATGGGTTAATTCAGTTGGCTTTGCAACTGAATTGATAGATGTAATAATATAAATTTGAGTATTGTATTTAATTTTTGTGTATAAGTATCAGGTAATAATGTTCTATTATATCTTCGCGTATAATTATAGAAGGGAAATGGCAGGGAAAAAATGATACTGTAATATTAATGTCCAAAAAAAATTATAGATTTCTCTAATTACACTACGAAAACATTTGAGTAAAACATAATTATGAATTCTTTTATATATTCAAATTTCTTATTATTTTTTTAATATATCAACATATATAAATAATGATAAAAAAAAAAAAAGCACAGCAGGAACACGATTGTCTCCCCTGTTATATATTTACATTATTGATCATAATAATGATAATATAAAAACTTATAATAGAGTACTGTTATCTATTCTTAGTAGGGATACAAAATCATTTAAATATATATAAATATATTAAACTAATGTGGAGAAAGACAAGAAGATCTTGACATGTAAAATCTTACATGGAGACATGATTTGGGGATGTAAGATGTTTCAATTTTAATACGATTATGATTTAAAGAAAATAAAGTATTTAGCTAAATAATTTTTAAAATACTTAAATTTTAGTTTATTTTACATAAAAATGCATGATTTTTTTTTATGCACAAAAATACTTAAACTTTTATCCTGTATACATTAGTACCTTTTCGTAATTAAATGACTTCAACTAATTATTATTAATTACTTGACTTAAATTTTGTCATGTGTTAATTAGTTTATGTAAAAAAAAATTAATTAATGTTAATTAGTAGAAAGGACGAGAAATTAATTACAAAAAAGTATTTTTATATAAACGAAATGAAGATTTAGACATCTTTGTATGGAAAAAAATTCAAGTTATCTTTGAACAAAATGGATTAAAATTTAGTTACCTTCAAACTTGAAACTTGTTTAGCTTAATAAAAAAAAAAATTGTTCTCATCTATTGACTTGACTTCTTTTCTTAGCAAAAAAATCTATTGACCTCTTTTGTATTTTTAATTAATTGGAGAATAAAAAACTAAATCAGTTTAAAGTTTTGAAAAAATGCGAGGAAATTGACAGCTGAGATGATATTATTGGAGGGCGCTTCATTTTTAAACATGTTTTCAATTTTAAAAAATAAATAAATTAAGTTAAAAATAAATATCAATGTATTATGTATTTATGTAGTTAAGGATTAAAAAAAAACTGCATAGAGTTAAATGAGGTTTTCGGCATTTTGTGTGAAAATTAAACTCGGTGAAACAAAAAATGGAAAAAGGCCCGTTAGTTACTATCTCTGATATTTCTTTTTTTTTTTTGGAAAATTAGCCTACGTATCGTTTTATCACAGCCCACAACCAACTACACTAAATAATAAAAAATAATAAAATAAATAAATACATTTTTTTTTAGTAGAGAATTATGATAGTTGTTATATAAATATCATTAAATTTTAAAAGTTACTATAAGATACCATCATGTTAAACTTATTAAAAACTAACTTAAAAAGTAAAAATAAGTAAAAGTGTGAATAGAATTGAGTTTAAATCAAAATCATAACTGGCCAATTTTTTAAAAATTAAAATTAAATGAAAATTAATTTAAAAAATTAATTCAATTTGAATCAATTTTTTTTTAGTTTTAGTTTGATTTGTATTAGGTTAAGAAAATTTCTTCCATTTTATGCTAATAAATTTTGTTTATTAATCTTTTTTTAAAAAAATTATTGTATTATAGTTTCTAATATTTTCAATATTATTTTCATTATAATTCTTAAATTTAATGATTTAGATTTCAATCATTTACTTAGTATTTTTATTCATATTAAATATAAAATGCAAGAAAGACTTACATGACATTCGTTAATTTTCATATCCAAACCATCGTAATATTGTTCATGTGATATAAATTCTAACAAAAAAAAAATGAAAGATATGTAGTTATAAATTTATAATAAATAATTAATTAAATACATAATTAAAATGAGAGAAAATGTAATAACAAAATATATGGCCTATTCAACATTTTATATTATTATGTTATACTTACATAATCAAAATGAGAGAAAATATAAGAATAAAATATATAGACCATTTAACATTTTATATTATAATGTTATACTTTTTATTAATTTAATTTAGAATAGTGGTCTGCTGGAAATGCAGTTGTTGACGAGTGACGACAACTAGACGAGGATAGAATTGGATTTTATGCAGAGGTGCCGATGACTAACAAGAGGGTGAGTTGAGGGGGTAACACACAAGGGACTAACGAGAGATCACTGTCAATTAATGGTGAACTAAGATAGTGAGAGGTTACTTAAAAGGAAAAAAAAAAAATTAGGGGTGTGATATTGTGAGAGTCTTATCTCTAATAAAAAAGAAACCCTAATAAATTTTTTAATTTTTTAAAAATAATTATATAAAATAATAACGTAAATGTAAATGTAAAAAATATTAAAATATTAAATATATTAAGTTGATTTGATTTTTTCATGATTTTAAGAAATGAAAATTAAACTAAACTAAACTAACTTAATATTAATTAATTTTTTAAAATTAAAAATCAAATTAAATTAATATAATTTTAAAATTAGATTAATTTAGATTGGATTAGGTTGATTCCAAAAAAAATTTAAACACCTAGTATGCAGTTAAAATATTTTCTCTTCCTCCTTCTTTCTTTCCTTTTTTTTATTTTATTTTAAATTTAATTATATTATATGATAATTTTATAACTTAAAACATTTTTGTGACGTCATTATAATTTATTGGTGTAAAAATATATAAAAAAGGAAAATTTTATACAATCATATTTAAGAATATATTATATAATTTATAAATTATGTGAGTATAATATGATTTAATAATAAAATTTATATTTTAAAATTAATACAAAATTATAATGTTAATGAGGTTTATGTCATAAACAAATATGGGCTAAGTGGATCCCACTTCAGAAAACAAACATCGATCTTTCGTCCAAAGAGAGAAGCGCACAAGTGTGAGATATAAATAATGCTGAGTACTCCTATCCGCCTCTCTTCACTCATTCATTCACAAAGAATCAAGTCCCTCCAAAACACACAAACACGATTTTCTCTCTTAGACTTTTCATCAAACATTTCTTCTTCTGGTATGACTCTTTAGGGCTTTTTATTTTTCTATCTCATTCTAATCTCTACACACACACACACATATTTTTTTTTTCTTTCCTCTTTTCCAGCTTGTATAACTCTGATCTTAATTGTTCATAGCCTTTGGAGCTCATTTGAGCTACCAACATGGGCGACAAAACGGTTATCAGCCTGGAAGAGATCAAAAAAGAAAACGTTGATCTGGTACGCGCTCTTTATTTCTCTATTTCTTTGTTTCATTTTTAATATGTCTGTGTTTTTGCTTGATGATCGAAGCAGAAAGAAAATTTTCATCTAATTTTTAAACTTTTTTTTTTTGGGTATTCTTTTATTTTTTTAGTGGAGGTTATTAGTAAAGAGTTTTATTTCTTACTTCTTTCTTTTGTGATGGTTTGTAATAGTATTCGATTGTAATTCTCGTTTGATTCTTTATTATTACGTCTATTTCACTTAACCTATAAAACGACGGATAAAGTTTGTGTGATTCCTATTTATTCGATAGCAAAAGATCCTACGGTGATAGTATTTCCAAATTCCAACTGAAAATGTTAAATCATTTTTCGTTCTGTACAAAATTTTCTCTATTTTTGTAGTTTTTATTTATTAATTATAGAGTGTTAAAAAAAAATCGGAGTGTTAGGTAGTTGAATATTGTTGTTTCCGCAATGATCATGTTTGCGAGGACAGGTCAAGGAGAAATTCATATGAGCCGTTTGATACATTCGGTTTGGCCCCATGGATGTCATCCACGGTTTAGATGCATCGGCCCCTCATTAAGCCATCTACCACCTCTATATATCATTATTATTGAAGTAATAATTTTTCATTAAATATAATTATATAAATTTAATTATATTTACTAATAATATTATTATACATAATAATTTGTAAGAATTAAACAAAGAAAAATGACTTTTTTATTTTATGAAACATTTTTTTAATTAAAGAGAGGAATTTTCATTAAAAAGGTAAAATATAAGGTCTGCGATTTTTCTGAGTATTAGTTAAATACGCACCCTATCAGGAGCTTCAGAACTTGTACGATTTTTTGTGTGTGTGTAGTATCACTAATAATTGATTAATAAATATATAAATATTTTGATTTTTAAGTAAATTTATATTTTATTTTAATAATTTTTATTTACGTGTATGTTATATATTAATAATATATAAATTAGTATGTTAGTATAAAAAATTTGGACTCTCAATCAGGCGCATTGATAACTCACGCTTTCTTCACGGAACGTGGCTGACCAATGGAATACCGAATTTCTTGACTGGTGATATAGATGTGAATTTTCATCATGTCATAATTTAGTGTATAATATAAATAATTTTTTTTTAATAAAAAATCTTATAATTATTTTTTTATGAAATATTTTTAATTTCATATATAATTATTATATTATTTAATATATATATATATATTAACAGTTATTAATTAGGTTGTAAATATTAGGTTATGGATTTGAGGAGTAAAAAAATTATAATTGTATTTAAAGATCTCTTTAACGATAGCTTCAGCATATTTTAATATTTTTAAAATAATGCTGATGAATAAAAATTAATAGACATTATTCTATCTTTTTTCGAAAAGTTTTTTTTTAGTATATATATACACACACAACCACACCAGATGTGCGTTTTAGTTTCAAGAATCTACATTAAGATATTTCTAGATGCTGTAGAAAAAAGGTTTGAGTCTGGTGACTTAGAGGTTGGAGAGGCTTTTAATAAATAAATAACAAAAAGAGTAGGCTTGAAAAAGATGGAAAAAAAATTCAAACTTCCTTTTGTCGTCACGTGCCTTTTTAAACATCAGCAAAACGTAATTTCTTGTAGCAACTTTCTACGTTCTTTCTGTGTTCTTTTCTTATAATTTTCTATCTATTTATTTTAATTAAAATCGGCTCACCTTTATAATTTTCATTTCATATGTTTTTCAGACTTTTTTTTTAATCATGAGAAAGAATCTCAGAAGAAAGACGGTTTAACATTCTTTTTTTTTTTTTTTCTTTCACATGACTTATTATTTATATTTAAAAATATTAATAATAAGTTAGCTTTATAGGCGAGACTTTAGTATCTATTTTCTCTTTTCACTACCTTGAATTCATGATCTATTACGTATAATCTAATTATGTTATTAATTAGGTTATCCTATTATCTTTTTTTTTACATGTTTATGTATAAGTATTTTTTTAGTTCAGGGATTTGATTCGTATTATTTTACGTGGTACTTAATATTCTTTACATAAATTTTCAAACTATTATTATATAAATACACTTGTAAACAAATGATGTCCATTATTTTATCTTCAGTAACATTAGTTTGCTTATTTTCCTGTGTTTACAACGTCATACGTCCACCTATTATATCATAGACTCATAGTCAAATGAGGTCAATATAGCATTCCTAAACGAAAATATCTTATTAATATATACTGTATCATTATATTTTAATGTATACTGTCCTGAATTCACTCGTAACTGAAAAAAGACTCAAATTTATATGGATACTGGGTTGCTGAGGAGTGCTTTAAAAGTCACATGAGCTGTGAAGTGAAGCTAAACCTTGATGTGTGAAACTTTTGATATCTATCCTGTGAAAAGCAGTTGGATGCATCCAAAGTTTTTCCGAGCTTTCTGTGATAGTTTACGAAAACAGTTGATTTTTTTTTTTTTTTTGGGTGTCAAAATAGACATCAGAGTTGAATGTTGAATGTTTGACTTAGAAAGTGACATTCTTTCTAGCAGACTGAGGATGTCGCTCCATAAATAAAGTATTATTAAGAATGATTTTTTTTTATTGAAAGAATAAAAAATGGTTGAGGAACAATGAGTTGCCTATTTATTCAATATATGTTGACGCCTAACTATTGGTTTGGTCTTCCATTTAAAATGAAAATTATTGAGGTTAAGGTATAAGGATAAATGCTACTGAGGCATCAACCCAGGTCGAAAGAAGTGTCTTGGTAATCAAGTGAAAATATTGTTCTCTTATATTCCTATCATAACTATTTAGAAACATTACACGTTTTCTTCTTTAAGCAACCTTTTCACAACTTGATCGAAAAAGAAAGCTAGCTAATATGAAATTAACTACCGTAAATAGCTTGCTGTTTTATGATTTTAGCAGGTTTTTTATCCTTAATTTGATGTTTTCAGGAACGGATACCTGTAGAGGAAGTGTTCGAGCAATTGAAATGTTCAAAAGAAGGGCTGACATCGGAGGAAGGAGCCAGCCGGCTTCAAGTTTTTGGACCAAACAAATTAGAAGAGAAAAAGGTTCAATTCGTAATTGCCAAGATTCTAACTATCTACATTTTTTATTTGAAAAAATATGTAATAACATTTGATAATTCCATTTTGCCATCAGGAAAGCAAATTTTTGAAGTTTTTGGGTTTTATGTGGAATCCTTTATCCTGGGTAATGGAAGCTGCTGCATTGATGGCTATTGCCTTGGCAAACGGTGGTGGTAGGCCTCCTGATTGGCAAGACTTTGTTGGGATTATATCCTTACTACTTATCAACTCCACTATCAGTTTTATTGAAGAAAATAATGCTGGTAATGCGGCAGCTGCCCTTATGGCTGGTCTTGCTCCCAAGACCAAGGTAATCAAGGCAAAAAAAAATTTGCTTGTTTACCGAATGTAATAATTAGAAGTTTGACTTGGTTTTTTTTTTTTTCCCTTTCTATTTATTGATCTCCTAAATATTAAATATTCTCCTATGTTGCCAATATTCTATAGGTTCTCAGAGATGGTCGATGGACTGAGCAAGATGCATCAATTTTGGTTCCCGGGGACATAATCAGCATTAAATTAGGAGATATTGTTCCTGCTGATGCTCGCCTGCTTGAAGGCGATCCTCTAAAAATAGATCAATCTGCTCTAACTGGAGAGTCCCTCCCTGTCACCAAGAATCCATCTGATGAAGTATTTTCTGGGTCGACTTGTAAACAAGGCGAAATAGAAGCTATTGTTATTGCCACTGGTGTGCACACCTTTTTTGGCAAAGCTGCCCATCTGGTGGACAGCACCAATCAAGTTGGACATTTTCAAAAAGTGCTTACAGCTATTGGTAACTTCTGCATTTGCTCAATTGCTGTTGGGATAGTGATCGAGCTTATAGTTATGTATCCAATACAACATCGGGAGTATAGGGATGGGATTGATAATTTGCTGGTTCTCTTGATTGGAGGGATTCCCATTGCTATGCCAACTGTTTTGTCTGTCACCATGGCTATTGGCTCACACAGGCTTTCTCAGCAAGGGGCTATCACCAAAAGAATGACTGCTATTGAGGAAATGGCTGGAATGGATGTTCTTTGCAGTGACAAGACAGGCACCCTTACCCTCAACAAGTTGACAGTTGACAGAAATCTGATTGAAGTGTTTGTCAAAGGAATGGAAAAGGAGCATGTTATGCTTTTAGCAGCTAGGGCATCTAGGACTGAAAATCAGGATGCTATTGATGCTGCAATTGTAGGGATGCTTGCTGATCCAAAAGAGGTATATCTTTGTCCATTATTTGACATTTATCTTATAACTCAATTTGGTTGAGACATCACAGCACAAATATTGTTTGGCATATGAACTTGGCAGGCACGAGCTGGCATTAGAGAGATCCACTTCCTTCCTTTCAACCCTGTTGACAAGAGGACTGCACTGACATATATTGATTCTGATGGAAATTGGCATCGAGCAAGCAAAGGAGCACCTGAGCAGGTAATTTTATCTTAATTATTTATGGTAAGAAAACTTTCTATTTTTTTGCTAAGCGAGAAAACTTTCTAGTTGATGGAATGCTAATTTTTCTATTTCTCATGATATTGAATAGATAATAACCCTTTGCAACTGCAAAGAGGATGTCAAGAAAAAGGTTCATGCAGTGATTGATAAGTTCGCTGAACGTGGACTTCGCTCTTTAGCTGTTGCAAGACAGGTAATATGTTCTTTATTAGAATATAACTATTTTCAAGTAAAATAGCTTTATCCTAATTATTATTTACCTATTGATATATTTAGGAAATACCTGAGAAGACAAAAGACAGTCCAGGGGGACCATGGCAGTTTGTTGGCTTGTTGCCCTTGTTTGATCCTCCTAGGCATGACAGTGCAGAAACCATTCGAAGAGCTCTCAACCTTGGTGTGAATGTAAAGATGATTACAGGTAATTTTTTTATATTTCTATCATTTTCGAATTTGTTTAGTACGTTTATGATCAGTTTTACTGTTTTGTTGTTGGGGGAGTTTATCTCAATTTTTTGTTATTACTTGTAGGAGATCAACTTGCGATTGGCAAGGAAACTGGACGTAGACTTGGTATGGGAACAAACATGTATCCTTCTTCATCATTGCTTGGCCAAGATAAGGATGCAACCATTGCAGCGTTGCCTGTGGATGAGTTGATTGAGAAAGCAGATGGCTTTGCTGGAGTATTTCCAGGTGTAATTTCATGTCTTCCCCCTTCTATCTAGCAAAATATATAAGAGATTGAATTTTATGTTTAATTTCTTAGAATGTTGCCAACTATGAATTTTACTATGGAATTTTCTGTAACATTTTAGGTCTTTGCCAATCTAATGCTCTTCTTTGCTTGTTGCAGAACACAAATACGAAATTGTGAAGAGATTGCAGGAGAGGAAACACATCTGTGGTATGACAGGAGATGGTGTGAATGATGCCCCTGCTTTAAAGAAAGCAGATATTGGGATTGCTGTTGCAGATGCTACTGATGCTGCTAGGGGTGCTTCAGACATTGTCCTAACTGAACCTGGTTTGAGCGTTATAATAAGCGCTGTGCTCACCAGTAGGGCCATTTTTCAAAGAATGAAGAATTATACTGTGAGTTACATATTTTATCAACTTTTTATGCTATGCAGTTATTCTTTTTAAACTTCCAATCTCACTTTTTAACAATATGCTTCTGCAGATCTATGCAGTTTCAATTACAATTCGTATAGTGGTAAGTGTTGAGCCATTACCTAACTAGTTAGCTTTAATGATTTTTAGGTTTTCTAAACTAATCCTATTAAAATGATCAAACTTTCAGTTTGGCTTCATGTTCATTGCTCTCATATGGAGGTTTGACTTTGCACCATTTATGGTTTTGATCATTGCAATCCTAAATGATGGTGAGATGGAAACCTAGTACTTTCATCAACTCTCTATCTATTATTGCACAATGTTGTCTACTAATAGTGCTGTACCCTGGCTTTAGGAACAATCATGACAATATCAAAGGATAGAGTGAAACCATCTCCAATGCCAGACAGCTGGAAATTGAGAGAAATTTTTGCCACAGGCATTGTCCTTGGAGGATATTTAGCACTAATGACTGTTATATTCTTCTGGGCAATGCATAAAACTGACTTTTTCTCGGTAAGCGTTGATCTTGTACTTATTGCCTATGTTCTTGCATAGTATGCATTTACTCACATGTGACTCACTTATAATTTTAAATGCAGGAAAAATTTAACGTGAGATCTTTGAGAAATAACCCTTATGAAATGATGGCTGCTCTGTACCTACAAGTAAGTATTGTGAGCCAAGCTCTCATTTTTGTCACTAGGTCACGAAGCTGGTCATTTGTTGAACGTCCGGGGCTTCTTTTACTCGGTGCTTTCTTAATTGCTCAATTGGTAAGGATCTGCACAGGATGTATGTAAGATTTAAGTAATCAAGTTTCTAGAAGCTCTTGCGGGATTTCAAGCACTATTGTAGTAACCCCATTGCACCATTTACAGGTGGCAACTTTCATCGCAGTCTATGCAAATTGGAGTTTTGCTCATATAAAAGGATGTGGCTGGGGATGGGCTGGTGTCGTCTGGTTGTATAGTCTGGTAACATACGTTCCTCTTGATTTGCTCAAATTTGCAATCCGCTATGCTCTGAGTGGAAAAGCTTGGGACACTCTTTTGGAAAACAAGGTATACAACCATGTAATTATGTTTTAAAATTGAAGTCGAAACTTTTAATTTGTGGATTTTGCAGTATTAATTGAATTGCCATTTCACATTCTTTTTGTGATAGACTGCCTTCACCACAAAGAAAGATTATGGCAAAGAAGAAAGGGAAGCACAATGGGCTGCTGCGCAGCGGACTCTACATGGTCTTCAGCCACCCGAATCTTCCAACCTTTTCCATGACAAAAATAGTTACAGGGAACTTTCAGAGATTGCAGAACAAGCCAAGCGACGTGCTGAGGTTGCAAGGTAAGTGAATTATCAGACATGCATGTGAAAAACAACCATGCCAATTCTATGATGAAGTTATGATGAAATTTTATTAATTGAATTTACAAATAGCTGTTTTTAGATATGAAAAACCTGCACCAACAATTTATTCAGTTAAAAGAAAATATTGATGTCTGTTTTTTTCTTCAGACTTCGGGAGTTGCAGACACTGAAGGGTCACGTCGAGTCAGTGGTGAAGCTGAAAGGTCTCGACATTGATAACATTCAACAGCATTATACTGTTTAGAAGGGCTCTTGAGTTTTAGTGGAGAAAAATAGTTAAAATGCTACCATCCCCAGAGCGTAGAGCTGCGATGGTGATCAAGTTCTTAGTAAAAATCTTATGTTTTAGACGAGGATGATATGTCATCTGGCTTAAATATTTAGTTAGTTTTGTTTATTACCTCATGGCAGAGGAAAGCTACTGCCTGCTGCCTTATTTTAAAGCTATAGAGCATTAATTTAGAGTTGATATGATCTCTCTTTGTTTGACAACTTTCACATGCTTTCTGTCGACGCATTACGTCGTTAGAACATGAAGTTCTACCTAATTTTGACGGTTGGCTTCGAAATAACTTACCTTTGCATGAATTCAAAAGGTTCAAGAACCTTCTCTTATTTTCTCTTCTCAATTCACCTACACAAAAAATGTGAATGCTTTAACTTGATCCAAAATATCACCCGCATAAAATGAAGTTTATACAATCAAGTGACAATGTTTTAATCCATGGCTGTTATTTTAATATAAAGTTCTTTGCTAAAGTTAAAAAAAAAAAAAAAAAAGAACATACATTGGGGACTTCAAAATGAATTTCTTTTGCTTCACCTTTATTATTGTTCTTAAGTTTGTGTTTTATTCCAAATAAGTAATCTCAACTACTGAAACAAAAAAGCGGTATGTTTTGTTATTACAATTATTATCAAGTAAATACATGCTTGTATGTTTTTCTCATTGGCATTTGATTATAAGGGCATTTTATTTGCTCTTGCCTGTGATATTATAGGTGAATATTCAGTTGAGAATTTCAATGAAGTTATAAAATTTAGGTTATTTAATTTAGAACTGCTTTAAAAGCATAAGTGTATTTAACTTAGTCATTGATTTAAAACAAAATTAAAAACTTAGAAAAATCTTTGAACATTTTTCTCTCAACCAAATTCCTAAAAATTTCCAAATATTTATATTTCTACTATGTTTATCTTTAACATTCTTTCATTCTACTATTATCTATTTGAATTCATATAAATCATTACATAAATTCTTTAAACATTTATCTCTCAACCATATTCCTAAGAATTTTCAAGTATTTTTATTTCTATTATGTTTATCTCTCACATTCTCTCATTCAACTATTATCTATATAAATTCATGTATAAATACTATAGTAAAATTTACAAAGATTCGTTAAAAGTTATAAATATATTTAAAAATTTCTCTCTTTAAAGCCTATCAAAATCGAAATTGAATACACCATTCAAAACAATCATATTTTCAGAAAACCCCTTCTGGTTTTGTAGAATCTAGAAGCAAAGTATTTATTTCTTACTCGATCTGAAGCTACTTAAGACAGTATTTCTAAATGTCATAAATATAAGGAGCAGAGTTTATATCCAAGTACGATGTTTAAGTTGAAAAGGCACCGACATTTCTTAAGATAGTGGGTCCAACACATCTTTCGTAGCTTCTCAGACATAAATAAGTGAACCAAAACAACAAACCAATTTCTAAAAGCTCATAGCTCAAGCGTCTAACAGAAGGTGGTGGGTGGCTAATATATGTTATTATTGGTCTTAACAAACCTAATGCTCGAAGCTCGGGGGATGCAGATGTTCACTTGACTATTGATTATTTGATTTATGGCTTTACGTTGCGCGCAACATTATCTTCTTTTCAATCATTTATCAACAATATTGTAGTATCAGGCACATACACTACTCCTTTCATCTGCAAAATCAAATTGTCCAAAATTGAAAAAACTGTATTGGCGTCACCATGATCTCTATCTCTTGCAACAAATGTATGAACCTCATTATTTACTTCAATCCAACTATGACCTGTTTCTTTCGCCACCCCACTTAAGTCCATTTTTTCCCTAATGCTCTTCACACCTGACCACATACCTCTTGATGCAAAAATGTTAGACAGAAGTACATATGATCCACTATCCGATGGATCATTCAGTATTGCCATCTCTGCCGCATACTGACCCAATTCAACATTACCTGCAACTCTGCATGCACTAAGCAAGCTTCTCCAAACAACTGCCGCTGGCTTTATTGGCATTTCCTCAATAAATTTCTTTGCTTCTAATAGTTTTCCAGCACGACCCAGCAACGAAACTATGCAAGCATAATGATCTGTTCCCGGTTCAATTCCAAACCGGGGCATTGATTCAAAGTAAATGACCCCTTCTTTAACAAGCCCTGCATGGCTACATGCTGACAGCAAACCCACAAAAGTGACATAGTTGGGTTTTACTCCCTCTCCTATCATTGTTTCAAACATCCTAAGCGCTTTTTCTGCTTCACCATGATGTGCGTATGTTGAGATTATGGAATTCCAACAGACGACATCCCTCCATTTTCTTGAAGTAAATGCTTTGCAAGCTTCATCAATGTTTCCACAGTTGGAATACATATCCACTAGGGAATTTGTGACAAAAGGGTCATTCTCAAGACCCAATTTAATGAGCTGACTGTGGAATTGTTGACCATGCTGGAGGCTTGCCAAGTTACTTGCAGCTGTGAGTAATGCAGCGAAAGTAAATTCGTTAGGCTTTTGTTTAGATAACTGCAAGTCCAAGTAAAGTTTGAAAGCGTCTTCACTTTCTAACTGTTGAGCATAACCAAAAAACATTGCATTCCAGACAACAATATCTTTCTCATCTATCTCTTCAAACACAAGTCTTGCATCCTTGATACAGGAACACTTGGAATAAACGTCTACTAGAGCACTGGAAGCAAATATGTCCAAGAAGAATCCATATTTGGTCATAAGACCATGCACTTGCTTGCTCAACTCCAAGGTACATAAACTAGCTGATACGCCAAGAAGGCTGACAAAAGTCAAGAGACTTGGTTCAAACAATTTATTCCTCATATCTTGAAAAAGATCCAATGCATCATGCAACTTCTCCTCTCTCGAATAACCTTCAATGATTGCATTATATGAAACCACATTGTGATCAGCCATGGTATTAAAAACTCTTCTTGCATCATTCAATGTTCCACATTTTGCATACATATCAATCAAACCATTCATCACATAATTGTCATCCTCAAGATTGACCTTGACAGTGTAAGCATGGACTTGTTTACCATGATTTAGTGACTCGAGTGAGCCACATGAAGTAAGAATACTGGTGCAGGCAAATCCATCTGGCTTCCAGCAAGCCTTGGCCATTTCATAAAATAGTTGCATGGCCTCACAATGATGTGCATTTTTCATATACCCAGCTATCATTGTGGTCCATGAAATAATGTTTTTCACTAACATCTGATCAAAGAGCCTCTTTCCTCCTTGCACTTTACCGCACTTTGTATAGAAATCTATAAGCACATTAACTACTGAAACATCAACGTCCACTCCTGTCCTCAACACATAAGCATGGATTTGCTTGCCACCCTCAATGAACTGTAGCATTGAACATGCACTTAAAACACTTGAGAGAACATATTTATCAGGAAGAACATCAGTTTCTCTCATTTGGTCAAACAACAGTAAAGAAACTTCACTTCTTCCACTTTTCACATACCCTGTTATAATTGTAGTCCAGGTCACAGCAGTTTTGACCAACAAACCATCAAAAACCAATCTTGCTTCTTCAATACAGCCATATTTTGCATAAAAATCAATCAAAGAGGTACCCACATACACTTCCTGATCTAAACCAGTCTTAACAATAAAACTATGACTTGGGCACCTTGACCTACACTTCCCAACCGTGTACAAGCCTTGACAATGTTAGCCAAAACATATTCATTCACATCAAAGTGAGCATTCCTCTGGAAATCTGAGAAGATCACCAGTGCTTCTTCGTAATGACCATGTTGGGTGTATGTAGATATCATGGAGGACCAAGTAATTAAATTCTTTTTAGGCATTTTATCAAATAATTTTCTTGCCTCCTCAAGATAATTAGACTTTGAGTACAAGCACAACAAAATATTAGCAAGCAAAACGTCATGTTGAAAGCCCAACATAACGATTTGGGCATGGATTCTCTTATAGTACAAAATGGGTTTGTCAGTAGGAGAGAGTTGTAAGTGATTGGCCAATGCATGCCTCTTTGCATAAAGTTTTAGATTTGGAACTTGAAGATAAGAGAATGCCAAGCTGGAAAAGTAGAGGGTACATTTGCTTGCAATATTATGACAGCCTTTTAAGAGACATGTTAAGCTTGTCATCGACATTTATTACAATTTTAAACTTGAAAGCAGCCATGACATGGAGAAATCCATTGGGAGGGTTGTAATGGTATGACTGATACTTTCATGCAAATGTTTTGCCTATAAAAGATGAAGCTTGTTGTTGGTCAGTGGCTTCTAAAGAAAAGAGCCTGAATTAAACTGCATAAAAGAACTGTCATTTTATTTAATGCCAAAAAAGAATCCAACACAGAGCGAAGTCTAAATTCTAGTTGTAAACACATCAAATAGCAGGAAGCTAGTACAACAAAAAATGCTATTTCATAAAGGAACATGGATAATTACAAACCAAAATAGATCCAGGAAAGTTCGAAGCCACATTAACATTAAAACTCAAAAGTATGGCATACATATCATCATTATTGCTGACACATTGAGAGGACATCTTTGAATTTTACATCAATATTGGTTCCCAATAATCACAAACTCATTATTTAATCAAATCTAAATTTCTAAGAAAACTAGCAACAAGTGGATATTAGAAACTGACAGCTTGCTTAAGCTGAGTTCACATTGCAACGAGCCCCAAAAGGTAAAATAATTAGCTCTGCCATTGCCAGCTTAATGCAATCCATTACACTCAATTTCCCATCCAAGACTTAACAACCCAATGCGCAGAACAGAACGCACCCCACCATAGACATATTACTCCCTTGTCATTGAGGCATTTCTACAAACAGTTTCTGTTCTATAAAACCCATTAGCAAAGCGAAAAGCTATAATCAATTATCCATCGTAAAAATATTATGGAGAAATTCCAATATTTTAATTTATTTTTTTCAGTAAGAAGGAATAAAATAATAATAGGAAAGATCCAAGAAGATAAGATAAACTGAGCTTACCAGTTCGATAAAAGTGTGAAAAAGAACATGTGTCTAAAGCAGTTAAGGTCGTAGCAATAGAGGACCATAGGCAGTAGTTAGTGTTTGAATCAGAGCTCCAAAACAATGAAGAATTGAGAAGGATGAAACTCAAGGATTAACACTGAAAATTTTGAAAACTAAAGGAGGGTACTAACGGAATTTTGAAAGCTTCGTTTAAGCAGGTCTGTGCTTTTCTGAATCCAACAACAACAACAAAATAATAATAATATTAAAAAAGAAGGGTATGCTTCCCGCGTTTTTGTCCCAAAAAATAATTCACATTATCATGAATAACATGTATGATAAATTATAATATGATCTAATGCCCTAGAGATAATAATAATAATATTATTATTATTATTATTTAATTGAATATGAACAATTTTGGTTCGAGCTTATCATATTTGATTATTTGTTGTTGTTGTTAGATTATAATGCTCTTTATAAGTGTTGAATAAATGATATTTGGTTAAATGGGTGTTTCTATGTTTAAAAGTTTATTTTAATAAAAAATCAAAATTATAAAATTTTATTATGATATATATTTATTTACGTGTTATTTATTATTTTGAACTATTTTATCTTCAAATTTTTATTTTAATTATAAAATTATCATTACTATTTATTTATTTTATGATACTAATTTTATTAATTTTTTATTATAAATATAATATATAAGAATTTTATATATAATTTACTTCTTCTTTACAAGAAGCCCTAAAATACATATTAATTTTTTAAAATAACTATAGTACTTATAATTAATAAAAAATTGGACATAGTTATTTAAATTTAATTACAAAAATTGTCATAATTATTAATTTAGTTTAGTTCTTTTTTACAAGAAGTTTTTAATTAGTTAAAAAAAACATATTTTTTAAATAATTATAATTAAAAAAAATACAAAATTATTCAAATATAATTACAAAAATTATCATTATTGTGGTTTGCTCAGTGAATAGCATTTTTTTTTTTTCAATGCAATGTTATTTGATATTAAAAAAATTATATTAAATGAGAATAATTGTTAGTATTTTTAACAATTGAAATGCTTAGCGTATTCACAAGAAGATATGGGAAAGATGTTAAAGGTCACGAAGACATAGTTTGAATTATATATTTCAAAATTAAATATCATTCAACCGGTTGTGTTACAAGACCTCTTTGGTAACAAGTATAAATATTAAAAGTGGGGGGAAAGGGATCCCACTAATCATGATTAATTAATAATTTACTATTAAAGTATCCAAACATGGCTTTTTAATAACATATTTTTTAATTAAAAATATGTAATAATTGTGAGTTATATACCTCTTAATAAATTAAGAGTGAGTTAAATATTTTGTTTTAAAAAGTTAAAAAAATTTAGCTGTTAATTGCAAAGTTCTTTGTGACATAATTAGAAGAAGAATAAAAAAGGTTTGGATACTCGTATGTTACATGTGAAAATGTTTAAATAGTAATATAGTTGTTAAAATAAAACCATTTTATTAAAAACTAGAATTACGTAAATAATTTTTTATGATTAAAAATAATATAATAAATACAAAGAAATTAAAAATAAGAAAAATAAAATTGAGAAAGTATAGCAACGACAAAAGCTTAAACCTATATAACCAAGAGCGAAAGTCAATATGTATTTGTCTATTCACAATTTTAAAAGGCTGAATTCAATTGGTAAATGATTAAGATTCGTATGAATTGTATAAGACTATTTTATTATTATTATTATTATTATTATTATTACTAATGTTAGATTTTATTACTAATATCACTTTATTTCTTTCAAAGCTTATATAAAATGAGATAATCGAAAAAATATACATATATAATAAAAACTGATTTTTTACCTAATATAACAAAACGACTGTGTTTTAGCAAGATACAAATAATACTTTAAAGAGAAGCAGAACAGGAACAGAAATTGAAAGAGAAGCAGAGCAGGACACAACTCCGTCTTCCAAATCCCATGCCTTTGAAATCAATTTCAGGGTTGTTTGATATCATTCTCCGAATTTCAATCTCAAAAAGTGTACAAATTCAGGTTTAAAGTTGAAGAATTGATTCTGCGATTTCAATTTTGTTTGGGGGTTCCAGTTTCTAAATGGGAGCTAATGTATCAAATAGAATTTCTGAAACAGATTGTGGTGATGAGTTTGGGGATTAAATTCAAGAAACACATCTTGAATATAAATATTTATTATCACACTTTAATTATGAAATTAATTATTATCCTCTGCAACGAAGAAGAATAGACGAACAAGAACAAGGAACACATCTTGAATATGTACATACAAATTTGTATGTAACCTGTACATTCACATACAAAATGTGAATGTACAGGTTACATACAAATTTATTTTGTATGTAATCTGTACATTCACATGAAATGCATTGTATTATTTGTATGTTATTATTGTTTTGAACAGCTTACATACAAAATGTGAATGTACAGGTTACATACAAAATTTTATTTTGTATGTAACCTGTACATTCACATGAAATGCATTGTATTATTTGTATGTTATTGTTGTTTTGAACAGCTTACATACAAAATGTGAATGTACAGGTTACATACAAATTTGTATGTACAATTTACATAAAAATCATATTTACTATTTAAGTGAAATTCACCGTTTCACTATCTAAATTTACTATTTAGGTAAAATTGATATTTTTTAACATATCTTTGCTATATAGGTAATTCATTGAAAAATTATGCTTGTTAATTGGGGGGAGGGTGACAAGTAGCCATTTTTATTTAAAATCATTAGTAAATTCCAATAAAGAATAAAAACCTTAATATTGGGAACAAAATTCAAGTAATATTTTAAAAATTATTTTTAATTTTTATTATAAAAAAATTATTCAATAACAAGAATTTTAATAATAACAAATTATTAAAAAATTATTCAATAATAAATAATTTATTAAATATTTTTTGTAAAAAATTTAAATTTTATGTAATTAATTTGTAAAAATATTAAAAATATAACTTTTTTCATATATTTATTAAAATAAAGTATATAGTTTTAAGGAACGAAATGATGAATGCAATTTTTTCTCATCCTGCTTTGTATTATAAAATAAAAATCTCTATTTTTCGTATCCATTCTTTATTTTATTGTCTATATCATTATTTCTATTTACATAATTTTTACATAAATTTACCCCATAAAAAAATTAACAACCCTAAAAAAAACTCGTAACACAACTTAGGTAGGCTACAGCAATAATAAAAATAAAATAATAAATCTTAATATTTAAATAATAAAACAATAATATTTGTAAGAAATATAATAAGACACATAAATTAATAAAGAAATATAAAATTTGATATTAATTTTAAACCGTATTAAAAATTTAAAACACAGGAAGAAAAAAAACGAAAAAATGTCCTAAAATATTAAATTAAAACCAAAAAGAAAAAAACAGTGAAAATAGAAAAGGAGAGAGAGAAAGAAAGAACGACTCAACGAGAAGCGAAGCTCCTGACGCACTGTGAGGTTCGATTTATCTGAAATTCGTCAAGTTCGTTAAGGTCAGAGTAGAATCAATCTGTAAGCTATTTTCTCACAAGCGAAAGCTTTACCCTTTTCTTGTTTTTTAATTTTCGGCGCTTTATTGGACGGTGCTATTTTCTTTCTCGGCAATTCGATTCCCCTGCAATTCATACTCTGTCTCTTCAGCTTCAATCCGTCGAAGTTACAGATCTCATTCCCTCAAGTTCAATTTTTGATTTTTGAAGTCTTTAGCTTTTGATTTTTTGTATAAATGGGCGGGTTTTAATTGGCTCGATGGTGTAATTGGCAGTTCCTGCAGTTCGTAAAGGAAGCTATGTTGTTTCCAGCCCATCTTTGGTGATTCTAACTGAGGGGTTTGATTTTATCATGGTTTCCAATAACCTCAGCTCGAGTTACGTGTTGCTTTGGTGGGTTTTAGCGAGCTCTGTACTGGGCTTGATCTCTAGGGTTTTGGTTTGTGGAATATGAGATTTCGAGTTACATTGTGTAGTTTGTTGCTGTAAGAATTTTGGGTCGTTTGGAAACTTGGGCTAGTGCAATTTACTCAGAGATTGGGGTTTTGGGGTCCTTATGAGTCAGTTGGCGGCATTAGCTTCTGTTCGTTTTGACATGCAGAACTTCTTGAGTTGATTTGGACGACATGTGGTGTTCTAGGTTTGTTTGGAAACACAAGTAATTTTATTTTATTTGGATTCAGAATCTGTATGTTGAGAATGCAACCTCAACAGAGCTCGAGAATTGATTTAGCTGATATGAAAGCTCAGATAGTGAAGAGGATTGGGCCTGAGAGAACGAAACGTTATTTTTATTATTTGAATAAGTTGTTAAGTCAGAAGCTGAGCAAGAAAGAATTTGACAAGCAATGTTGTAGGGTGCTTGGTGCTGAGAATTTTTTGCTGCACAATCAATTTATAAGATCAATATTAAAGAATGCTTGTAAAGCCAAGACCCCTCCTCCAATGCATGTATCATGCCCTTCGAAGCTTGGGGCACAAGCTACAAATAGTTCTCCTAGTGGTGAAGATGGACAGGAACAATGTGGGGCTGTTTTTGCAAATCAAAGTCAAAATGTACCCATATGGTCAAATGGAGTTTTGCCGGTGTCTCCAGGGAAGGGTAGGTCGGGATACGTGAATGGAAGCTCAGGGATAGACCAAGCCCACTTGGACCAAATGGGAAGATAGATACTGTCTTGCATCCATCTTTTGGCTCAGAAGATAGTGGTTGTAAGGTTGGTATAGAAAATGGAGTGGCAACTCCATGTGATTATCAGAGGCCTGTACAGCATCTGCAACCTGTTGCAGAGCTACCTGAGAGTGAAATGGATGCTGCAGTTCACCGGTCTACAGAGAAACCCTGGATAGACAGTAAAGATAATGTTGGAGCTTCAGTAATTGAAGTAAGGGAAGAGGGTGAGCTGTCTAACCATTTTAGTTTCTTCAGCAGTCCTCTAATTGCTCCTCTTGGGATA
Organism: Elaeagnus macrophylla; assembly: GCA_029378325.1. Lineage (NCBI taxonomy): Eukaryota > Viridiplantae > Streptophyta > Magnoliopsida > Rosales > Elaeagnaceae > Elaeagnus > Elaeagnus macrophylla. Next base: position 22,093,689 of record CM055649.1, on the reverse strand, counting down.
CCCCTGTGCTCAGCTAGCATAGGTGGGACTCGCAAGGATGTACCAATAGGTGGTGGTGGGGATGTGGTTGGTTATTGTGACAGGGGTGGACTGTCTGACACAGAGACACTGAGAAAACGTATGGAGCATATTGCAGCCTCACATGGTTTAGGATGTGTTTCTCTTGAATGTGCCAATATGTTGAATAACGTGTTAGATGTGTATTTGAAGCGATTGATAAGGTCATGTGCTGAATTGGTTGGAGCAAGGTCTTCTTTTGAGCCAAAAAGGCCCCCTGGTCAGAAACTGCAGATTCAAGGCAAGGTTGGCAATGGTATGTGGCCAAGCAAGCACCCACACATGCAGCAGAGTATTAACGGTCCCCTTGAAGCTACGCAGGACCACAGGCCACGGTTTTCAATATCTTTGCTTGATTTTAAGGTTGCTATGGAGTTAAATCCTCAGCAATTGGGAGAAGATTGGTCGTTGCTGCTGGAGAAAATCTGTATGCAAGCATTTGAGGAATGAAGCATCCTTAGAAGATTATTATTTTTCCTTACAGAGCTATGTTTGAGCGTGTCTGGTTGTGCCAAAATGGGTCGAGAGTTGTTGCTTATTGACACCTCAGTTCTCCACTTTGCCTGGGCAAACCAGATGAATCCCAATTGGGTAGAGCTCCAGAGCTTCCATACTGTGGATTCGAGCTTCAAAGTTTGTGTTTGCTCACTGCAGAGCCAGGATCAGCCAACAAAAATTTAAGTCCAGCCACTCAAGGGCTGTAACAAATTCAAGACTCATGGTTGATTCTTCTATTGTATGATTAACATTGGGCTGTATCGACTCCTAATTTGGAATCAGAGCTTTTGTTCTTGGTTTAATATACAGCCAATGAAGATGAAATATAAGAAAATTTTGCAGGTATACTGTTATGTAACATCGACAAAGGTAAAATCACTTGTGTAAGAATCTAAGAGCTCCAGTGTTACTCTGTATGTATTTCTACAATCTTGTAATTAATTGGAATTCCAATATCAATAATACATTAACATCCATTTATGCGTTCTTCATTATTTGACTTCGCGAATTAACACTTGATCACTATTCCACTTCTGAAGTATCATTATATGACTTTTGTCTTCTCAAAATATTTGCTACTGTAATATACCATTCATTGTGTAAATTAAGCTGATGTTGAACTTTACAAATAGGAGCAAAGGACCACTAGCAATATGTAGTAGAGAGCATCGAATTCCGTAAGGAATTTTTTACTAGTCGATAAAAAAAGGAATAAGTAGAAAAAAAAACTGTTACATGGTCTAATTTAGTTTACTGTTTAAAATACCTCTTAGGATTGATTTGTTAATGCAATTGCTTATTTTTCAATGTCAGTGTTTCTACCCATTGTGCAAATTTTCATACAGTACTAGTTCATTGTAATGATGTCAAGCTTTCCATAAAAATGCGCAAGTTATCCAAACCTTTTACAGGTAAGCTAAATTCCTCTTGTTGTCTGTTCCTTTTTTGCTCTATTTATTTGTAATCTTATGTCAGTATTTTGGTAGCGTTGCAGAGGTTATAGATGATGTTAACATGGGCTTATCATTTCTTTGTTTTTGGGACTAGACTTTAGCTTATAGGAGGATACTGAGAATATAACAACTTCTGAAATTGAAGGCGAATAACTGGCAGATATCTGCCATCTGAGTTTCTACAAATTTAGCTTTACAGTTATAGTCCTACTCTACTATATAGACAACAAGGAAGAATCTAAGGTTGTTGAGAAGGTAAATGTTTGTCATTTTTTTTGATTAGAACCAAATGAAATAGCATTGCATGATTAGCATGTTTAATTATGATAATTAATTTCTTATCATGATTAGCTGCTTTTGGTTGTGCTAATTGGGTTGACTTTATGATGGTGTATGGTTATAGATTCCCGGTGAAATGGCGTTGAACTGCCGGGATCATTCAAACACGTGGAAGTGAATCGTAGTGTGGGATGTCATCTTCTTATTCTCAAGGACTGATTAGCAGTCTAACCTAGATACTGTGTTTTCCAAAAATTTAACGTTCTGAGCAGGAATAAAGTGTTATAAGGTAAAAGTTTATAACTGTACAAAGTTATTTTGTTTCCAGATTTCTCTTGTATTGTCAGCCCTTGAATTTTCTAAATATGGTGGGTTTGGTCTGATGTATATTATAGGCTTGTAGTGAATCTAAAAATTTGTCGGCTCTAAATAATTGGTTGTCTTCGCCAGACATTCTCTAAATCTAATGATCCTACGAAATCACCGATAGAATATTCATCGTAAAACAGCTTGTCCAAATCGGGCTACATTCCAATCAACGTAAACCTTTGTTTTTCGTACGCTAAAATGTGTTGAATAGGACGTAAAATTTTGGAAAATTACCAAAAATAATATACTTAAAACTTACAGTAACAAAACTAACACCTCAATAATATTGAACATTCAATATTCAATTTGAGCGTTCAATATTCAATTTGAACGTAAAATATTGAACGTTCAGTATTAAACAAATTTAAATTATTATCGTTCAATTCTAATTTGATGGATATTTTAAGAAAAATGACATATTAGTCATTTTTTTAATTGTGAAAATATAAATTTAAATACAAGGGGTGTTAGTTTTGTTATTAGAAATTTTGAGAGGTGTTAGTTTTGTTACTTTTCTAAAAAAAAATTGATGCGCCCACCTCACAATACAGGCACTAATTTTTGGTTAAATTTTTTTGGATTTTCATAGGCTATCGGATATTATTTTAAAGTAAAATATTTTTTTATTATAATTTAATGCATATATCAATTCATTCACATAATATTTTATAATTATTTTTTTATTATATAATTTTAATTTTATATTTAATTAATAATTAATATGTTATTTACCGAATATATTAGACAACTTTATTATAGTATTAAGATTGGGGGAGAAAATATATAATAATATAAATATGCAAAATAAAAATCAAGATTTAATAATGACATGGATCTAAAAATAGTATTCCCAAATATTTTCTTTATATCTTGACCCAAAAAAAATTTATATAAAAAGCTGCGCTGCTATAGAATTTAAAGTTGTTCTTTTCCAAGGTTGACTCCAAATTGTACCGTAATATTATAACCTGCCATCCTCAGTTGAAAGTTTTTTTTCTTTGTAATTTCTTGAATAGACAACAAATCTCTATCAAATATTTCGACAATACAAATATCAATTTTAAACGTTAACCACGGGTCTTGCGATGTAAGATCATGGTTGTATCGTCTTCATCGTGTTAAATTTGTTTATTTATTTTGATATTACAAAAATATAAATAAAATTTAGTCAAATCATTTTTTAATAAATAATAAAAATTAATATATTTACCGGTACAAAACAACACCATTACCAATTAAATCGACAAGCAATTTATTTTCGTACCATATTCCTTAGTCCCAATTACCAGCTCATTTGGTTCCAGTTTAACAATCAATTAAATATTTTTGATATCATTTTATTTATATTAATAAAATATTTTAGCCTTATAATTTATATATAGTATTCATAAGTTATTTATATTTAAAAATTAAGATATATAAATTACTTTAATTTTTTTACCCTCATTAAAAATTAATAAAATATTACATTTAGTACATATTAAAAAAACATGCGACACTTTTAAAGAATATAACGAATATTTTGAATTAATAAACTAATCATTTAGCTCTAATTTTCCTTCACGTCATATACATAAATTTTTCATTCCCTTAACACTACACTCCCTCGAATTTATTACAAATTGAACCCCAAATTCAATAAAAGTGAAACAAATATCTTTAACGAGTTTCAAACAATCCTTGAAGAAAAAGTAATAAATAGGCAAGAAATAGAGCACAAGAAGAAAATAATGAAACGAAAATAAAGATGAAAATTTTAGCTTAAAATAAAAACAAAAAATGGCACTAAAAATGACAAAAAAGAGAAAAAGATAGGTTAATAATGGATGAAAATATCTACAATGATATCTCTATCTCTAATTAAATATAATCTTAAATTAATAGTTACTTTTAAAAATAAAATATTCATATTATTATTTAAAAAAAAACTTAAATATCATAATAATTTATATATATTATGCACAAATTATATAATTAAAATATCATAATAACATAAATAAAATACCTTAAAAAACTAGTAACCTTTAACAATTGTCACATCTTAGTACAAGTGCATTAGAGTCAAATTGTTCACCTTTGGTATCTCCCTTGAAAATTCTCTCATTTTCTAAAATATATTCAATTACTAACATGATTAATACATTTAAATTAATTATATTATAATATAAAATAATTTTTTCTAAAAAAATAAATTATTTTTAAAATAATTTTATACGTCACAGTAATATTAATAATTTAGAGATTTAAATTCTCTACTTATTTATACTTATTTTCAAATCTCAATCATTCATTTTACATCCGATATATAAAGTGAATTTAAAATTATTAATAAAAAAATAAAATTTAATTTTTAAATTAAAAATCTATAACTTAAATTTAACAATTAAAAACATAAACAAGTAGAGAATCTAAATTCATAATTACAAAAATAAATACAAATTTAAGTAACTTTATCGATTTCCCATAATCAATAAACTGTTGGGCAAACTAAACCAATAGAATGATTTCTCCACGTCCCAAATTAATAAGATTCTAGTCTCAACTTAGGCCACGAAATAAAGGAGAAACATTTGTCTTCTATTTCCCCTTGGAGGGTGTTCCCAAACACGTTACGCTTAACCTGCTCGCAACTTGAAGCACCTAAAAGTGTTGTCAATCCAATTTTCCCCAAAACATAGAACAGCGTGACAAGAAAGCTATCCCATCTTAACGGGAAGAGATGATGAGTTAACTATGCATTCCTCAATTTACTCCACCAATAAGTAATTTCAAACAAAGTGGTAGAGCAAAATGCATATGAAAGAGGAAACTTCATCAAAAAGAACCAATTGTGGAATGTATTCACAGATTTATAAGTTTAGACAACATAACAACTTGGGTTATTAGCTATAAATGGGAAAGCAACAAAAGGTATGTACATCCATAAAACCTACGAATGAGAGAGAGAGAGACCCAGAAAATCTTATTACAAAGTAAATTTGTTTCTTGATTTAAAGTTGCAATTATGGGGAGGGGGAGGACGAGGATGCTGAAGCCTTACATATAGGGCACCAATTTTTGAGCCGCAGCCATTGATGTACACAGTCAACATGATACATATGCTCACACTGCAACCTCCCCACTTCATCTCCAGCTACATACTCTTCCTAAAAGGGAAAAAATGTCGAAGAAATAAGAAAAAATGGCCAATTAATATAAAAGAATAAAAACCAAAGTCCATGGTTAAGAGGAACCTCCACATGGTTTAAAATCTAAAAGCATTAAGTTTCTATGAAAGGCAAACCTACCAATTTATAATCTTACATGCCATCAGATTTACATGTGTGTTATAATGGGGTTCATCCCACTAACGTTGCTATTACATGAGCCGGCACAGAGCCAGTAAGTTCTTTTTTCTTCCTAGGTTAACAATAGACGGCTTAAGTACGTCAAAAGGATGCTTGTTTTTGATAAAAAAAGATTGGGTTTAAATTCTTTGCTTTACAATAGGGACATTACAAGATACCGATCTTACAAAGGATGTGCTACTAGCATAAACAATTTTCTCACCCTTATGGTCACCATTCTTCAAGATTTTGGGGTCTGAAGTGCATATTTTGTACCTTTTAGAAAACTACTTAGCAAAAAAAAAAAAATCATTTTTAAAATGAGTTAGTATTTTTTGGGAAAGGTAAGGGACTTGTATAGGACTATTCTTCAATAAATTAATCCAAAAATAGAAAGGATATTGAGGTAAGTAAAAAATATGATGTTCATTAGCAAAAAAAAAAAGGCGTTTACTCTCCGAGGTTGACATTTGATATCAGGTTATTGTAGAGCTCTTAAAATCGTGTATAGTCATTACTATCTTAGTGCTGCGATTCTTCACAAACTCTAATTAGCTTCATCAAGAAGGGGAGGATCTAAAGTGAGTGTGTAGGATGGGGAGCTTGGTCTGCCTAAGACATCAAAAAAATGAACTCTACATACCTCAGCTTTCACTACAGAGCAGTGCTACTTATATGACATTGATCAATAACAAGAAGAGTATTAAAATTGAGGGGAGAAAGAATACCCGACAGATACTGCATATGACATCATCATTATCCCCACTGCTACCTAAGCCAGCACCTTCTGGAGGAATAGATTGATAGATGTTTCTCTTAAGACATTTTGACAAATCATCTTCAGGAAGTGCGGTACTCACAGAACCAATCCTCTCTTCTAGAGCTAATAATTCCTGTCATTGTTGTATCAGGAAGGCAACGCAAGTAAAATGATATTATAATGTCGCTTGAGTGGTGTACATGAAGAAACTAAAAGATATTATATAATTTACACCTGAAATTAAATTTAAGAGCTCGCATAACAATAACTAACCTCATATGACATGTTATCAATATCCAGCCTCATGTCTCTATGTTGATCATAGAAATTTAGGCCACTTATGAACATATTGGTTTCAAGAACAAGCATTTGCTGCAAAACAAAAGGAATAACTGTATTAAAAAAATTTGATCAAGCGAAATGAGAAACTCGTCAGATGAAATACCTCAACAGTTAGCTCTTCATCATGTTCAATCCTCTCAAGTGCCAATAATACCTGCACAATTTTAACGCACAAAAGGAGAAACAAAATATTAGAAAAACCCTATAAAAGAACTATATAGTTAGAGATTATTTTGTTAAAATTGGGGATCTGAAATATCTGAGTATATTGTTTGACCATAGATGAGAAATGAAACATTACATAGTCAAAATACCTCTGCAATCCCATCCATATTGTAGCACCGCAAACTATCCTGATTCATTAAAGAGTGGGTAAGGCCAACCTCCGTATGTAAACGTTGATTGCTACTACCTGATCGACTGAGAGAATTCAAGCGCACTGCAGGGGTTTCAGCAGATAATGGCTGCAACAAACCAGAAACATTCATATCAACAGTTTCAGGTTGAGAAAGCTGGGGGGCAGCCACATGGGATTCATTGCATGATGAACTGTTCCCTATTCCTTGGTTAGGAAGCCTAGCCCTTGCATTACTATTTATTGATCTTCGAGTCCTAACTGATGCAACAACATTATCCTTGTTAGGAAGCATATTTCCAGCTCTTCCTGAGTCAGAAATAGAGATCCCATGGTTAGAAGTGGGGTTGTTTTCTGATGCAGAACCATTTATTTTCTTCTCTCTAGCTGTAGAGCTGTTTTCTCCTTCAGAATTTCTTTTCTTTATCTTTCTCTCTTTCTATTGAGGCTGAAATCAGAGGAAGAATTTGATAGGACAACATCTGATATTGAGTTTGATCTCATATTTCTCAAGCCATATCTGGTTCCACTAGCATGTGTTGCCTGGTATGCAGTTTTCGAACTTGGACAAACAGAAGAGCCAACTGAAGCATCTTTGTTGAGTAATCCAGATATTTGGTGAGAATTCCTTTGGGATCTTGTATTTGAGGCTACACCAGACGTTCCCACTTTGGTTGATGAGAGCTCACTAGTCTTAGCATTTTTTGTATCAAGGTCAATTCCTCTTTGAATCTTGAGAGGTGGGGGGATTAGTTTTGAAACTCGTAGCTCATCATGGACCCTACTAGTTTCTGATGAATCTGTTTCTAACTTAGAAGCCTTTTTTAGAGATCCCACAGAAGATTTTTTTGGGTTCCTGACCACAGTACAGGATGTAGATGAACTCCCAATTTTCTCCTTGCCAATTGAAGGTGAGCACAGCGAAGGTCGTGACGTTTGGCTCTTACAATTTGAGTACCTTTAATAGAGTTCGATCTTCCACTGCATCCAACTCTGTTGCAAAATTGAGGATTTCTATCTCTGTTGTTTGAGGTTTCTCTTAAGAGTGTACCAGATCCTTCGCTTGAGTCAACCAGCCCATGGCCAGCTCGTTTACCAGAACATTCATCCATGTACAGAACAGGAGATAGACCCTTCAAGTCTGCGATAGCAGTAACATGAAAAGAGTGTTTTAGATTTGCAAAACACTCCAGCACTATAACTATGGAGAAGAATAAACGGCAATTCTAACAGAATCCAAAAACAACATGGATACTACTAAACAAATAAAGTTGTATAAAGAAATGACAGGGATGTATTTTTTTATTAACTCCCCAGATACATATATTATCATTCTCACTAAAATTTCACTAAACCATTTGATTAAATTCACATAATGAACACAAGATCAACTTCAATTAACAAATGAATAGCAGATAGAAGAATCAAATAACCAAGACAACTAGGACCAATTCATTCAAGTTACAAGCTATGCATGCACCAAATAACTGAGTTCCAACCTTAATGCCACTAGCTAACATTTAAAAAAAATTCAATCTATCAATAATATATATATATATATATATAAACACACAAATATAAATACTTCTACTTAGCTGTCAACTAGCATAATAAAACCCACCCATAAAGCGATTATAGGAGGCCAAAAATTGAAGCAAACAGGTACGAAGTCACCTCTGGTATGAATCGTTCAATCACTTCTATAAATTACAAAGGGAAAGCAGCATTTTGAAATTCTCAAAACATAAAATGGAAAAAAAAAAGAGAGGAAGAAGACCAAACAAACAACTTGCTCGGATTTTTCAAAACCCGAAAAAAGTGGGTTTCTTAAACTTTTTGAGGACGAAAGAGTAGTTTGAATTATTCTCATTTCTATCTTTAAAGAGACTTTTTCTCCGTAATCTAAGGCCCCAAAAGCTGATTTCTCTGGCAAAGAAAGTATCAGTATTACCTCCCCATATATTCCCAGAAAGGCAGAAACCAAACAGGATTTTACTCCAACATCCAAGTATGATACCAATATTTCAAGTGCAATCGACATCATTCGACTAATATCATAAAAATTAAACAATAACAAATATAAAACTAATAAAGCTGAAAACAAAAACAATACCAAAAAAATATATCATAACAATCAAAATTTAAAAAAGAAAATAATTAGGAATTATTCAAATTTTCCAAGAAAAAAAAAAACCATCCTCATAACAGATTAATCAGCGGCAGCTCAACTCATGCCCATACAATAATAAATCAGCAAAGAATTCAAAACAATAAATTTCTGGTTAAACCTTCTTCTCTTTTTAATTAATTATTCTTCTGGATGATCTCGTTGAATACATAAAGAAGAAAGTTCAGAGACTCTCTGACCTTTTATGAGAAAGAGAAAGCGTTTATCGTTTTAGAGAGACTGGAAAAGAGAGAGAGAGAGCAAACGTGTGTACGAATGATCTGAGGCTACAACTATAAGGAGGAAAGCTCTCTGTTTTGTTTTGTTTTTTTTTTTTTTTTTTCTCACATTTTTGTCATTCTAATTTGAAGCTTAGCTCTCAAAAAGCAAGCAATTAGAGAGACCGGAAGATATAGAGAGAGCACTAAAGGTCGAAAGAGTTTGAGATAATTAATTAAATGAATTATTTATGTCACACCTTTTTACTTTCTTTTAAAAAAAAAAATGTTTTTTTTTTCAAAAAGTTATTATCTTATAAGTTAAAATTATTATTAATCTAAAAATATAGGTTCAACAAATACAACAAATAATAATTATCACGACACATCAATTATTACTATTGAGTAATTTTGTGATCACTATTCTCTCCCTTTATGATTTAGATTATTAATCAACTAAGAATCAATAACATTTTCGTAACTAGGTTGAGTACTCGAGTATGTTGAAATCTTAGCAGTTGATTTTCAGATTCAATGATCGACGGCTTTATATTGACCGTGACCTCACGTCTAAATATTTTTATTTTTAATTAATTTTTTTTTTTTTTTTTATCATCATGTAAAATTAAGAGCGTTCAAAATCCATATATTCTAATTTAATTTATATAATTCAAACTAATTTAACTTATCATGTTCAGTTTTTTCTCTTTTGTTAAATTGAATTAGTTTCAAATATCTTAAAATCAATTCAAAATAAGTTAGATCGAATATTAATATTAAAATTTTTAAAAAAATAGATCCAATTTATTAATAATATTTTTTTTTTTTTTTAATTTTATATGATAATCTATCAAATAAATATTCAAAAATTAAAAGTATGGGTATTAGTATAAATATAGTTAATTTATTTTAATAGATGATTAATAAATTATATATATATATATATATATAAGTTATATTAATATTTAATTAATTACATGAGTATTTTTTATTTAAATACTTTTTGAATGCATCTAATAAATTAAATACTTCTTTTATACTGAATTGATATAAAATTAATAAATTTGTTTTTTAATTTTTATGTTATTTAGAGTTATAATACATATTTTTGTGGATTTGTTATTTGAAAAAAAAATTATTATTAAAAATTAAAAATAAAATAAAATTTGATGATTAAAAAATGACAAAAATTAATTTTATAACTTTGATTATATTTGATTGATTTAAAATTTTTAAGAATCAATTTTAATTTTAGTGCTGAAGAAATATAATCCATCGAATGAAGTCCCTATGTGAAGTACAGGGATAGAAAAGCTCTGCTTCTTCTGCCCCCACTTTAACAGCGGAGCCGGCCAACCTCCTTTGTATTAAAAAATTCTCGATTTGTATAGTATTTTTTTTTCCCTCTATTTTTCGTAGAGGTAGCACCAATCGGCCAATATCATTATAATTTTCATTTTATAAAATTTGAGTATCCCATGAAATCAGAACAACCATCATAAAAATCACTAAAGAAAGCAACTAACCGGTATAAAATCATATCTTGAATATTACATTTTTTCTATGCATTTAATTTCTGTTGGTTTGTGTTATTAATGGGATATAGTATTTATGGAATGAGATGATAAATTTCCATTAATAAAAAATATAAATTTATCTATAACTTATATATTATATTTTAAAAGTAAAATGAAATAATTTACAATTAATGTTAATATATTTGATTTTTCAATATAAATAATATATATTATTTTATTATTTATTTTATTTTATTGTTAAAAAATTAAAATAATTTTTTTAAAATTAAAAATAATTAAATTTATTTAAAAAAAAATGTATAAGATTCTCACAAATCAAGTTTCAAATGATGAACGAGGCGAAGAGTGATCTCGAACCCCACTCAATGAAAACATTTTTTTTATTGGACTTTCTTCATCAATGAAAAAAAATGAATATTCTCTTCGAATACCCACCCTAGTAAGAGTATTGACAATAATCTACCTATATAGTATGGCATTTCTAAAAGAGGCAAAGTCACACGTATTTGTGCCATGTTTATTTATGTTTTTTGCTTTTGCCAAATTTATAAATTTTTAATATTACAAAAGATTAAATTATTTTTAGTTCATTTATTTATTTATAATGATAATAAAATTAAAAAAAATTAGGTATTATTTTTAAAAAATAATTTATATCAAATTGAACTTCAAAGTTCAAACCTTGTTTCTATAATTAATTCACATCAGGATTTAACTAGGGATCAATGGCCAGCTTACATTAAACATTCTAACGCACAATTAACACGTGATTCAAATTAAACTAGATGATATTTTCATAAATATTCTCCTAATATAACAATTATCTGTTTACTTAATAGTAATAAAGACATATTATCAAATATGATTATTATTCAATATTTGATTAATATTTCATAAAAAAAAAAAATTTATCAAAAATAATACCCCTAAAATTTATAATAATAAAATTAGTATTAAAATAATATTGAACATTTAACATAATTTAATTTAAACGACGTTTGATTTAACGAACATTAAAAAAATATATATAAAAGTCGTTCAAATATATAATTTAAATAAAAAATATTATTTTTATTATTATAATTTTAAAAAATATTATTTTTATTATTTTTCCGACAGATAATATCATATCTGTACACATATCAGCTTATTATCTTTCCACAATTTCTCTAGATCGATTACAGAAAAACGAGAACACAATCCCCTTCAAAATTAAATATATGCACGATCCTTTATAATATCTTATAATTAAATAGAATTAAAAAATTACCAAAAATAACATTCCTAAAATTTATAGTAACAAAACTAACACCCCTTGTGTTCAATTAAAATTGAACATTTAATATTCAATTTGAACGTAAAATATTAAACGTTCAGTATTAAACGGATCTAATTGTCGTCATTCAATTCTAATTGAACGAATAATATAGAACGTTCAATATTGAACGGGTCTAAATTATCGTCGTTCAATTTTAATTGAACACAAAGAGTGTTAGTTTTGTTATTATAAGTTTAGGGGGTGCTAATTTTGTTATTTTTTCAATAAAATTTACCCTTTATTAAAATCAATAATTTATGATAAATGATTTTTTTAAAAGAGCACTAATATTTTTTGGTATGCTAATAAATACAATACTATTAATAGAAGTAATTAGAATAAAATCTAGGAATAGAATTAATTCGTATAGTAATAATTTTTTTTTTTTTTTTTTTTTGACAAAATAACAAATTTAATACTTATAAAACTCAACGACAAAATTATAACTCTACTGCCAACTCATATACCTGTTTAAACTCAAGAGACAAATGGACTCGAGTTTACTTAATTTTGTCTATTAAAATAATTTAGTCTCTTTAGTATATAATGTAGTAGTTTAATCGTCATTTCTTGTAAAAAAAATTACAATATAAGTGAAAGTTTTTAATTACAGACTAAATATATTTAAAAAAAGGTGGATAGATTATATTCAATTTTAACAGATTTTAATTATATAATCTAAATACAACGATCAAATATACAATTGCGTGTAAAAATAAAATGCAAAATTCAAAAATAACACACGAGATTTTTAGGTAAAAACAACCTAGACCACAACAATGACCTAGGAGGAAAATCACCAGTCTACCGGACTACCTAACTATTCACAATGAAAATCAATGTTCGATTACCAACTCAAGTCTTAGACTACCTTTCACAGATAAATTCTCATTATGTAATTTACTTATAAGCGCTGTCGCTCCTTTCACAACCTCCACAAGCTAGGTATCTGAATCTGGACCAACGTTTCGATCTACTTGAGTCCCACAAGATCAATCGAACTCATCAACTTCGATAAGAGTCACACGAAATACCGAACATGTCATCTTTCATACCTGAAACGTTAGCACAAATAATACAAGTGTAAAGTGTGTCCTCTAACAGATTCAATAATGAAAAACCTTAACTAGCAGATTCAAGAGCATATAATATAAAAACTAAATTAACTAGCAAACTCTAGGACGATCATGAAAAGTAAATTGGCATATGAATTATTGAAACATAACCACACAATATGTTTGAACACTCAAATCAAGAAGATGCTTCAAATTAACAGATAAAGAGAAAAATATTTTTCTTTTGAAATCTCAAATAGATGTAGAAAAATATTATGATTAGTGTGGCTATATTTTTCTCCAATAAAAGTTGTTTATATAGAATTTAATTTGACTTAAATGAAAATTAATAATAACGGACAATTATACTCATACAAAGATTCTGCTTTCACAACAATTTTACTCATACAAAGATTCTACTTTTAAACATTAAATGAGGTCAAATTGGTAATCAAAAAAAGTGGAACAAATTATCAAAACATCTTGATCGATCGAACAATGTGTCTCGATCGATCTAACCATAGTCGATCGATCGATAACCTTTACTCGATCAATCTATCTACGTTGAGTGCACCAAAAATCCAATCCGAGAAGACTCGATCGAACCAATCTCGATCAATCAGGCAAATCTTAGATTGATCTAGTTAGCACAAAAATCAACCCGAGAGTCTTCAGATTGAATTCGATCGATATTCAATCAATCTATATCTCAATCAATCTATCAAACCCTTAGATCGATCGAGATGTGCAATTTTTTTCATTTCAGCTCCTACTAAGTGTACGTGCTCAGTTGTGTGAGGATGTATGCATGAGTAAACATTTTACCTATCATAAATGCAGTGTAGGCTTAGCGACTTCATCAGCATTTAATTTTTAATTAAAATGTGACCCTAGATATTAAATTACAATTAAATATTTTGTCCACGAAAATTATCAATACTTATAAACCTTACAATAAGAATATATGATCAAATTTAAATAAAAAAATTATTTTATTTTTATTTTTTATTAATTTTGTAACCATTATTGACTATGCTAAAAATAATTTATGAAATTAATAACTCAATAATAATTAAAAAATATGAAAAAATTGATTACCATTAATGTTATCAAACCACCATATATCTCTCTCTTGTTGTTTAGTCAATCCGTCATCATCTATCGCTCTACCTCTTTCAATTTTTGCATTTTTTTGAATAATATTTATAATATTATGAATTTTTAATATTTAATTTTATATCATAAAATTTTAGTAGTACCAATATATTTGATTTTAAATAAAAATATGTTCAAAAGGATTATTTTGTAGTTATGATTTGTAATTATCAATTATTTTAAATGATGCATATAATGCAAATAACTTTACAAAATTTTCACAATATATAATACCGACTGAATAAGATTTATTGATATTTAGCAAATTTTGCAATATATAAAAAAGATAAATAAACTAAAAAAAGCTTACAATTAATAATTTGAACTTATACCCACTTGTTTATGTTCGCTTTATAATCGTGCTCATCTTTATTAATTTAATTTAAATTAAGTTAAAATAATTTAAGTTAGAATGACTTGAACTAGTTTAAATTAACTTCATATACTTTTACTTCGAGAGTGGAACTCTTTTATCTTCGCCTACTATTTGTTCGCTTGCCAGCAAAAAAAAAAAGTTGTAAGGGATAACGTTATATAATTTATATTGTAATGCGGCTTTGCAAAAAGAAATTAAAAAGCACGAAGATGTCACTATTTATAAATTATACTATTGAATTAAAATAGTATAGTTTAGATTACACTAACTAATTAAGTATCATATATTAAAAAGAAATCAATTTAACCAAACCTTGATCTACAGCTTCGCTTTATGCGTACTAGTCATTAAAAATAAAAAAAGCCACACCAAATTTCCAAAATTACGTATACTTTTGGAAGAAGTTGAATGGAAACCTAAGCATTCCACCAAACTATTTTTAAAGTCCATCACAAACCAACATATATTATGAAATAATATTATATACGTTAAGTAATATATTAATTATTAATTAAATATAAAATTGATGATGTAAAATAAAAAAATAATTGATCATTTATTAGCAAAAATTAATTAAATTATACCATATAAATTGATATATATTGTGGTAAAAAAACATTTTTTTTTATTATGTTTCAGTCCACTAAGACTGAGTTGGTGTTGAGTGTTTAATACAGGCGTTTAGTACAATTTATTGATAATATTTAAGTTGATGTTAAATATTTAAATCACACCAAATACACTTTTCATCTTAAGAAATTTCCTTTCCTATATATATATATATAGCACAAAAAATTATGTCCAAAGGGATTAGTTACAGGTTTGTATGATTATAATTTTATTAAAGCATCATGATATTATTTTTACAAGAGTTAATAACCGTTCCTTAAAATTACTTTTAAGATAATGTGTTAATAATGAATACATAAAATAAATTTTCTAATTGTTCTAAAGAGTAAGAGATCAACAAGCTTGTTTTCACACAATCAAACTCGGTTCTTTTTCCACTTTATATATTTCAGAAAACTTAGCCAACTTCTTGAATTTGCTTGAAATTGGAAAAAGTCTCTCATTGTAGGAACATGTACTCTCTTTTTTTCTTTTTCTTTTTTTGTCAAAAAGGCCTTATTGATATTTAGGAGATAAAAACATGTACTCTTTTTGGTTAATTTTTTTTCCTATCATTTCAATTTAATAAATACATTATACCTAAATTTTAATATAGTGTGATTTATTTTCACTTAGATTTACATCTAAGCACCGGTGTGATGTTTTATTTTGGCTGCATTCTTTTAATATATTGAGTTTTTTTTTTATAGGTATTATTGTAATTTAAATTAATTTAAATATTGAACATCTCAAGTTAAAAATATGAAATTCTGAAGAATCATAAATAGATATTGGAGAACTCAAAGAATTCAAGCATAATACTTGAAATAAATTGTGTATATAATATAAATGTCTTTTAAGAATTCTCAATAATTTAATGTGTTTTTATTTTTTAATTTAATTATTCTTATAATTTTAACTTTCATTAATATAAAATATATATTCTCTCTCATGATCAAGATGGCAAAAATTGCCTAACTATTAAGACATAATTTCGATTTTTTTTTCTTTAAAAGAAGTTGGAATTGTTTAATAGATTATAAGGAGTGAAGGAATTTAGAGAGTAGAGATCACCTTGATATTTCCTCTTCTTTTTGTTAAAAAAGTGTATTGTGTATTTTTAATTGTACTTAAAAAAAATTTTGAGTCTTAAAATTATTGCTTTATGCAATATAGATTATATTATTATTTTTTAATGGGCTAAATTAGAGGCTAACCGCATTAGCTATTCCATTAGTAATTATGGTGACCCCATGAATGATTAAAATGTGAAATAATTAAAGTATTTTTATGTCATTAATTTAAAACAAAAAATTAATAATACTAACTAACAAATTAAAAAAAGAACCCAAATTCTAGTGGTCTAGTGGTAAGACTCCCTTTTCCCCTACTAGGAACCCAAGTTCGAATCCCACCATGGGTGTGTGAGTTGTTTTCTCTTTATTAATAAAAAAAAAGGGTCTTTAGAGCCTTTTTTTTTTTTTTTTTTTAAAAAAAAAAAGAAAAAAAGAAAAAAGAAAAGCCAAAAAAATTTATAAAAACTATCTGACTTATCTCTCCATCTTATTGCCTCTCTTGCCAACTCATTTTTCCTCTCACTCTCGCATTCACTTTCCATCTCAATTTCAAGCAGTTATGATGATTATAGCTATCAATTTCCATTACAATAGTATTATTACTATAAATAGCAGAAATTTGGTAAATAATGTTGTTATTTTAAATTATGCATCTTTAATGGTGATTGCATTGTTTTTCTTAAAGTTGAAATGATATCTTATGGGATTTATACAATAAATATTGCTCTAAATGAAGGGTGTTTGGGTGGTTTTAGTAAAACTATTGGGAAACATTTGCAGAGAGAGACTTATTTTATCTCGCATATAAGATCACGTGTTTATCACATGGTCTTTCAAAGGGAAATTTAAAAATAAAACTATCTTTGTCTTTGTCTTTTTTTTTTTTTTTTATATATATAAATTAAAGACTAAAATGCTATTTTATATAATTATGAAACTTCTGTTGTTATTTTTTATTTTTAAATTGTCCTCCTACATTTTTTTGGTTTTAGTTCTCGATTATTTTATATCACACATTTTTTCAACGAAAATTAGGTCATTCCTTAAAGATCCCCGTTAGCCTCTTTTTTTCTTAAAATAAAAATGACAAAAACTTGGTTAAGTTATATCCAATATTTATATGTATTTATCATAATTGTATTATGTTACTTGTATTGAGAAGGAGACCAATGTGAAGGAACTATATATATGTACCTATTAAGCATGCATTATCAATCGTTGGGTAATCTAGTGGTCGGACTTTTGTAGTTAAGCACCGAGTTTCTATCCTCACATGGTAGAATATGTGTTCGAAGTATGCGGAGCACGCTGTTTGTCCTTCTGAAATAGACGTAGTTTCTCCGCTTTTCAAACACATCGTTCTGTCAGTTGTGCTCCAGTCCTCCCGATACTTGTAGCAAGCTTGCGATTGATAAAAATAATAAATTATCGATGATCCTGATATTCTGGTACGTGGTCCTATCCTCCCTATTCAAGTAAGGTTTTCTACTATCCAAAAAAAAAATTAAGCATGTATTGAAACGGTCAGCGAGTAACCAACCCATATTACATGTCTGATTTGTCCCTAAATTAATAAAACTGCGTACAAATTATTTAATATTTAATTGTTTTTAATTAGTTAATCAGCAAATTTTAGCTTATCACAACTATAATTGGAAAATTAGCGCAGTTTGCGTTGATTCTTATCATGAATTACTTGTCTTAATAAGTTGTTTCTTGAACCAATCATCATCTTTTCTTCCTTCATATATCCATCTTTTGTTGTTATTGTAGTTACTGCTGCTGCTAGCTAGACTCTTCATATATATCATTCCAGTATTAATATTTTTCAATTCCTCTCTCTCTCTTTTATTTTGTCTTTGATCAAAGGTACGTTATCCAATCTCTTGATCTCTTTCTTTCTCTCTCTGCAATTTTCCTTAACTAAATATGTTTTGTTCCTGCAAATCTGCTTTGTTTTCTTTGTGCTCTAATACAATCTATGATTTCTTTTCATTATAGTTTCTTTTTCTGTATATAAATTAACTAAAATATATATATATATATATAGATCGGTCAATTGAGTCTTATCATAAAACTCTCTCTCATTCTCATTATTTATGATCATGAGATTAATATATATACCTACCTATGCTTGATCTTCGGTAATCTTATAATTTATATTCATTCCACTTTTATCCCCTTAATTTTTCACCTTTTGTTTTAGTTTACTTTCAAATAAAAAAAGAAAATGTAATGGTTTGATTACTAGTTCTAGAGGTTTCATTAAAAAAACAAATTCAAATCGATAACGATGACGACAAGGACATTATTGGTGTAAATCTAATATATATTGGATGCTTGTGGGAGATAAAAGAAACTATTTATTAATTGTTTATTGGTTGAAAAATAATAAGTATTTTGGTCCATTAAAGAAACTGCCAAAATGAAAAATGGTTAAACTTGGACCATTATGAATCCCATAATTTATTTCCATCAAAAGTGTTAAGTATTTTGCAATTAAATTATGGATCTCTCTGCGAAAAAAGTTTATTTATAATTTTCAGAAATTGTTAATCAAAAGTTTACTGTGTTTCTTAAAAATAAATAAATAAATAAAAAGTTTACTTTGTGTCACATATGTTAAAATATATAAATTGCTTGTTTAATTTTTAAATATATTGTGGGGTGGGAATTTTCATAGACTTGTATAATTAAGAAGTATTAAAATCGTAAAATATGCATAGATTAATTGTCTTGTTATACTATTGTTTGATCAGTATAAGAAACCATAACCATTTTTGTATGTTTTGTATAATAAAATGTGTTATTGTTCATTTTTTTTTTATGAGAAAAATTAAGCTATATAAAAATAATCAATTTAAAGTATGTGAGAATTTTTGTTATAATTGTATAGTAATAATTAAAGAAATGCTGCTTATAATGCAGGTTTGAGATAGAAACAAAAACATTAATAATTTATGGAACCAAAAACCAAGAAAAGTGGTTCTGTGGGAAATGAAAAGGAGTCTCCAATATCAACATCCAAGTCCACAAAACCTAGAAAAACATCAACCACAGCCTCCTCTAGTACTAATTCTACTCATCACAAAGCAGAAGTCAAAAACTATCTCAAGCCTTCTATTAATATTCATAGCCAATCTTTGAAAACCAATAATAATAATGATTCAAATCAGCAAAATAATCAGAAGCCAACAATGAATGGAACAAGATTGATTGACAAAGCATCATCACACCTCCAAAAATCAACAGTATCTCCATGTCCTCGTTGTAGGAATCAACAATTCAGATGTGCTTCTATCTCTTCAAAATTTTCCTCCAGACCTATCTTCACCGACAATACTACTAGAACTATCCCAAATAAACCCCACCAGCAGTTGTATCCCAAGAAGAAGAACACAACTCAAAACAAAAAGGAATTAGCAAATGTGGTTGAATCTAAAGAGTCATTGGTTGATCATAAGGTAACAGAGGGTGATTATCATCAGGTTAAAGATCAAATATCAGAAAATAATGAGAATGCTGATCATTCAGAAGCTAATAAAAGTGATGAGTCAAATTCTTGTCGTGATATTTATGTAGTTTGTGAAGAAATTAAAGCGATTAACGACAATGTGGATGAAGAAAAGGCTGAAGAGAGAAGCAGCAGTAGTAGTAGTCAAGTAAACGAAGAAGATCAAGGACAAGATATTGAACAGAAGAAAGATATTGAAAGCAGAGAGATAAAATTAATTGCTGAAGAGGTGAAAGAGGTAGAGAATGTAGAAGAAGCCAAAAACGAAAGAGAAGAAAATAAGGAGAAATATAAAGAGGAGAAGGAATTGAAAGAAGAAGAAAAGGAAAAGGTTAATAATATTGGAATGAAGAAAGATGAAGAGGGTAGTGTAAGTTCAAAGGAAGAAGGAAAAAGAGCAGTGCAATTGAGGCACCAAAGTAGACAAGGGAGTAAAAAAGAGTCACCAGATTATAATTATGTGATTGAGGAGACTGCTTCCAAGCTTTTGGAGAAGAGGAAGAATAAGGTTAGAGCACTTGTTGGTGCTTTTGAGACTGTTATTGATTATGAATTCAATTCCTCTGTTTCGAACAATTTAAATTGTATTATTCAAGTGTAATTTGATCAATTAAAACAAGAAAAGAGAGAGTAATAAACTGCAACATTTTGACTAGTAGGTTCAAGTAAAAAAGAAATTTTTATCCACCATTTTATAATGTTTACCCTAATTTATATTTAGTAGAGATAATTAAATTTATGACAATTAATCTGATAGTGATGCATCTAGCTATGTTGAAGAACTAAGATTTATTGGGACTCAAGAGTTTGAATATTAATCAGAAGCAATATTTTTACCTTCAATACAGCTATTTAAGCCAAACAACTAATCATTCATTAAAAGATTGTTAGCTAAAGTTTGTGGTAGGTGGACTTGACTTGTGAAGCTATTTTGCAAAGGCACATTAGAGTGAGTTTGTCTTTTTGCAAGCCACGTCCAATTGGAATTCATAATTCATTTTGGGAATGCCTTAGTGATTTGATTCCATTACCAATACCATAAAGAGAGTTATGTCAGATTCTTATAGAGTGGCTTTTTATTGGGCTTCGAAGGTCCAATGTACTTTGAACCATCATGGATGGGCCCAATAAAATATTATAATTCCGAAGTTAATTTGAAAGTAGTATATTTGGGTTCTCTCTAGGATTGTGCAAAGGGTACCATTATAGATAGAAACTAATAAACCCCAAGCAAAGTGACAATATCCCCATGCATAAGTTTTCTAGTTCTTAACCAGCAGTAAAACATCAACGTTTTGACTCCAAAGAGAAAGCTTCCAAGAGTAGATTCAAGGGTTTTATCAAAAGAGAACAAAATAATGGCAGAAACCATGAAGCAAATTATGAGGCAAACATTTATAAAAAAAAAAAAAAAAGGACCTATGAGATGGAGTAAATAGGGACTAGAGATCAATACATAGAAGTGAATATATTGAATTAGGGAAGAAAACTTGCCAAGAGAAACCAATGAAATTAAGAGATTGACCTAGAAAAATCTAAAGGCTCAGAAATGTAAGATGTAACCTACATTTTTTTTTTGTAAGTTAGAATGACTCATCAATCAAATCAATTAGATTAAGTTGAAACTTAAAATTATATATTTTCCGTAAGTTTAAATGGTGATAAGTGGTAGCAAACAAAAACTGGGGTTGAGTCATCATTACCAAACTTTCCCACAAAACTACCCAGTAAATAATAGACATGATCAAATTTGAGAAAAATAATTGTCTTATTTTGTACAGGAAAAAGTATAACCAACTTCTACGCTTCTGTTATAGGAAAAATAAACTATGAATTACATATCCTGACATTATTGCCCTTTATGTATAACTCTAATCAACTCATCTTCCAAATCTTTAAAGGAAAAAATATCCTTCAATTCCTCAAACTTATAATATAATTTACTCAAGTCCTTAATTTTTTTAAAAGGGATACATAAATCTTCAAAATTTAATAACTTAATACATATAAATTAAATTACTTATTAAATTTAATTAAACTAATAAAAACCTCTCACATATGAATTACATGATCACATAATTAAAGAAAAAATTGAGAATTCACATCCCAATGAAGGAAAAAAAAAAACAATGATTCAACCCTAGGCCTAACAAAAATCTATTTAATCATTTTGAGTTTAAACCCCAAAATTCCAAGGTCATATGTTTGAATTCAATTCTAATTCTAATTCTAAAAAGATTAAGGAAAATTGTGATAGGAAAACAAGGGCAGGTAAATGATATTTTGATGTTATGAAAAATGTTTAGTAACTATAGTGTGCTAGTATTATGATCTCATTATCTCTATTTGTTATCTTCTGGAGCTTTTGGACTCTTTGTACTAATATTTATCTTATAGCTTTATTTAATATATCAATATTTTGTTGTTCGAAAAAAAATGGACTTTTTTTTTTTTTTTTGGCTGTAATTTAACTTAATATTAACTATAATATTAAAAAATGAGTTAAAAGAAAATAGCTTTGATTAGTATGGACAATTAATTTTTAAAGATATTAATGATCGATTTAAAAATAATGTGAATTTTTTCGTGCATCCACACACAAGCATAACATGATTTTGCAAACACATTTCCAATACAAATATGTGGCTTGGTTAACACGACGACACGAGTGTCCCCTGTGTCAATCAATTGATGTGGAACCAACGCAATAAGTGTGGATAGTCACACAAAATGGACATACAACCAACACATTAATTGAGTGGCCCAGTCCTATAATGCAATCTAATTACCTTTCTTCTTTTATATGTAAATGCATGTCCTAAGACAACCCACTAAAATAGTTATCTAGCTAATCATTGAATATATCAGTAGGATTGTAGGAACTTAGAGCTGGGCTATTTTTATAGCATTGGATTAAAGTAAAGAGATTAGTGATATTTAAAAGAGAAAAAAAAATGAAGAAATTAGCAAATAAATAATTAAAATAAATGAAAATAAAGTACTTTTTGATTTGTGGTGGGGTTTCTTCTAATTTCCGTTACCCTACCCTACCCTACCCTACTCTACAATCATAAAAAAAAAAAAGCAGTGTGTTTTGATTTACTCTAAACAATGTTATCGTCCTAAGAATCTGCTTAGAGTTGGATCTACCTTGAAATCTTTAATAGATAGAACCCCAAATTCACTCTCAGGAGCCACCTCCAAATCAAATCTTTAATAGTGAAACACCAATCATATTCCGTCGTAACCAGCGGTATCTGCTCGTTTCCAAACTTGGAATACGTCATCATTCCTTGATTCACATGACTTCTCAATTTCTTCTTCTTTCTTAATTTAATCTCCCAACTCCCTAGTCGTTGTTTTTATCTGATTTACCGGTGTTTTCTTCCGTCACTTTTTGCTACCCTAATTATTCCCTTATATTCTGGTTTCTAGATTTCCTATTTCTCTCCATCTTTCTTTCTTTATATATAGATATAATTGAAAATTACGGCCAACATAATGATAAAACAACATTGCTTCGCCTAATTCTCTTATCTCTATATATATATTATATGTATTAAATAAGTCTACTGTCTACCTATATATCTACCTAGCTCCATATACTTCAACTTGAACTACCCATTTGAGAATTTGCTTAACTACTACTTCCAGTGGATATGTATGAATTTCCCAAAATGGCGATTCAAAATCGCCCATCTTCTACAACCACAGAAACAACTTCTGACTGCAAAGAGATGAGCCACGACAAAGTCGATCAGGATTCATCCCAGCCGTTGATTCCAGGACTACCAAACGATGTCGCAAAGCTGTGTCTTCTTCGTCTTCCATACCCATATCAAACTTTGGTACGTTCAGTCTCATATTCATGGAACAAAGTAATCAATGATCCTTCATTTCTTCTCTCGAAGAAATCTCTCTCCCTCTCTTTGCCTTACCTATTCGTATTTGCATTCGAGAAATCAACGGGTAGAATTCAGTGGCAAGCTCTTGACCCACGATCTGGCCGTTGGTTTGTCTTACCTTCAATGCCATGTCCAAAGCCCGTGTGTCCACCAGGTTTTGCATGTGTCTCTCGTCCACGTCACGGACAACTCATTGTTTTAGGCGGTATGCGTACGGACACTGAAACTTCCATGCAAAATACCATCATCTACCGTACATCAACAAATCAATGGTCCTTGGCTGCTCAAATGCCAACCCCACGATCGTTCTTCGAAGCTGGGTACATCAATGGTCAGATCATAGCCGCCGGAGGAAGTGGGACTACCAACGGTGATTCAATCACAGCCGTGGAATGTTACAACCCGGAAAACGACACTTGGAGGGCGGCAACTAAAATCCCTATGGCGTTGACGAGGTACGATTCAGCTGTGATTGGAGACAAGTTGTACGTCACCGAAGGGTGGACGTGGCCTTTCATGTTTTCGCCAAGAGGAGCAGTTTACGAACCAGAAAGTGACACGTGGCAGGGAATGAGGTCAGGGATGAGAGAAGGTTGGACTGGAATTAGTGTGGTTTTGGGGGTGAGGTTGTTGGTGATATCGGAGTATGGGGATTGTCCAATAAAAATGTACGACCCAGATGAAGACACGTGGAGGTATGTAGGTGGAGATAGATTTCCATGTGATGTACTTAAAAGGCCTTTTGCTGCAATTGGGTTAGAAGGAATGATATATCTAGTGGCCTGTGGATTGAATGTGGGAATAGGAAGGTTATATGAGGCAGAGGGGGAGTTAAAGGTGGAATGGGAGGTAATGGCAGCTCCAAATGCATTTAAATACTATATTCCGTCTAGTTGTCAACTACTTTATGCTTAACAATTTTCGGTACATGATTCGTGGTGTTTTTATTCCTGTTGGGAATCCAGAGTGGAGTCACATCTGTATTTGGCTTTGTTAGGCAATGTCCATTAATAGATTTAGTCCACTAGCCTCCACTTTATCTGAATTTTAATTTAATTATATTCCGGAATTCAAATTTACAGCGATTCACAATTTGGCATCTTGTAGCTGTGTTCTTAAGCAGCTCCTTATCACTCTAACTAACTATCAAGTTATCAACTTTCCTACTGTTTGTGTGATTTAGTTAACATGAATAATAGGCCATGTAACGTTACTTTAATTGATAGTAAATTTTCATTTGGTAATTTGCCTGATTGGCATAAGATTATGTGTAACATAGATAGGAAGTAGACGTTATCAATCAAGATGTTATCCTGATTCTAATGAGAATGTTTGGGCATTAAAAGAAAGCACCCAAAGGAAAAAGAAAAAAAAAAAAAAAAAATTATTTTATGAAATTTTTGGTGTTCTTGTAATATCATTTTATTTATTAACACAAAAATGTAAGGGAGCTACAAGTTTCGAAAGAAAATATAAAAAGGACGAAAGAAATTGTATATATTCTATGACGTGTCGGTCAAAGAACGCGGTATAGATAAGAAGGATCTTACTCATTACATTCGTGGCCCTAAGATTTTTAGCATAAATTTAGTTGGGTTTAAAATAATAGAATTTTCTAGATACGCGTTTCTTTGCATAAACCTTCACCTACTCCTACTATTTTCCAAGTCCAGATTAATCTATATTCTTCCAGACCTTCAGTATCTCACATCATCAAACAAATCCTCCTTATATAAAAGGAACTATCATCTCGATTAACAATAGCTAGTTATCTACCAGGTCAATTCTACACGGCAAACAAGAACTCAATTTTTTCTGATCAAGGCAAACAGTTGAAGAAGAAAGAATCAGCCAAGTGTTTCATTTAATTTTCTTAGAAAGGAAAGGACCCAGAAGAGCTTTTACTGTAGATTGAAAAAGAGAAAAGTTAAAAGGAGAAGGAGGAAGATGTGCTTGGTGTTTGTGTGTGATGAGGATGAGAGGGTTCTCTCAAGGCAACCAGCACCAGGGGCTTGTCCATACTGTGGAGGAATGATACAAGCTATGGACATTGAGAGCAATTGGAGGTTCTGTTTCGTGCCCTTTTACTGGAAGACCAAGCGCAAGTTCTATTGCAGCATTTGCACCAGACGCTTGGTCGTCCAGTGATGATTCTGAAATATGACGTATGGGATAGCAAGATTTTGATTTGTTTTCTCTTTTTTGTTTCTCAAGATTGTATTCTCTACACACCTTGTACATAATATGATTTCTAATTACTATACTGAAATTTAGAGTTCGTTTTACTAATTATGTTGCTTATGTTTCAAATTTGGTATTGATTCCTTTCAGGGACTCAGAGAAAGTTAATCAGCAAAATCACTTTGTATTCTAATTCTACGTTTTATCAGGGATTTTATTGCACAGTTATATATATTTTACTGGCTTCAACAATCAAGATTATTTCTATTTTATATTTTGCTAGGAAACTATCAAAATTACAAACTAGGGTGAAAACGGCTTATCTGCTTAACAAAGAAGTAGTTTTTGCTGAGGTCAAGAATAATGAGTGATCTATTTGGGAGGGCAGCAAACAGAAATTCACATTTTTATACTTCTAGTTCGAAATTGTATACCAGTTTTTAGCAAATCAATTCAGAATCAAGGATTCATCTTGTGAATAAAACCAGAATTATGAGCTCTAACGAGATGAGTAACTTACGTCACTCAAGAGTTTCAATTTTTTGATATATCACGATACCATGGACTTGCGTTAAGGTTCGTAGCAGGGCATGTTGAGAAGGGAATCGGGGTTCTCCTTCACCTAGAGGGTAACCTACAAGTTCAAAAATTGAAAAACATTGATCAACACATGCGAAATAGTTGTCGTAATTTGTATCAAATAGAAAATTCTAGAGCATGCTGTTGATGAACCAGAAGCTGACGGTCAGTCAGAAGGAAAATGCTAGTGGCATTATCAATTTCAAAACGCTACTTTCTAACTTTTTCAAGTGCAGTATTGTGTAGGGTGTTAAAGTATTTTTATTTTTCTTATTAATGTAAAATTTTTAAATAATTAAATTTATAAATAATTATGAATTAAATCTTTCATATTATTTATATACTAAAAAAAAAAAAAAGTATAAAAAAATTTGTATTGGGATGATTTAAGGAAACATGAAAGACTTGGACAAAGATTTTGTTGAAGCTTAAGTTTAAATAACAGAAACTAGGACTTTCTCGCATCCTTTGAGTATACAAAAGGTGTAGGAATTGGTGAGATTTGATCATGCACTCTTGAGAAGGTTAATGTTGTAAAAGTTTATAAAAATTTTAGAGTCCTTCAATACGATTAATCTAATTAATATAAACATTCATATTTCTTATAAATTATTTCGTAATTTTGTTTTTTATAAATGTAAAAATAATTCCTCTGCTACCTATGAAGAAGATAATTTTTCGTTTGCAAATAGTATACATTGATCAAACTAGGACCTTATTCTGACAAGAGACATATTCTAGTGTGGGTTTCTATTCTAGGTGAGCAAATGTTGCTGTAATTGCAAAATGGGCTATAGATTATCAGAATTGAAAACATAGAATGAACATCATGCAACAAACGTTGAAAGCCTCAAACAAGCAAGTTAATTCAATTAGCCTCAGTGCTATTCAAATTTTAAAATTAACAAATAGCTTGATAGCTACTTCAACCACTATATACAGTTTGCAAGAATTCCAAAGCCAAATATTTCGCAACTTGAACAACATCGATCAACCCAGGAAATCTGACTAAAATTTGGAGTTAAATCAAATCAAAAAGCGAAGAGAATAAGTTTGTTTACCATGTGAATATAATCCAGAATCTAAGGGTTGTAATACCTAAAAGTGGAAGGACGTCCTTTGTGAGACCAAATGGCGGACGCAGAAGCTTGGCAGCCATGAGTGACCGCATTTCCGAGCGGCCATGAGTCGATGAGGACACGCCGGAGAACCACTTACAGAACTATAACATCTGAGGAGCTCCACCTTAGCGGCGTCGTTTTGGGAATTTGTAGAACCTAGTACGTGAGAAATTTTTAAATTTGGATTATTGATGTTTTCTATTGATTTAATATTAATTCTTATTTTTTTTAAATTAATTATCAAAATTTACCCGATTAATTAAGATAATTGTAATTTCAATTGTGAGCCCAGGCCCTAAATCCACACTTTTAAGTCTATCCACTTCCTCTGTTTAACTAAATAATATCCAATATTTTAAAGTTTTCAGATTTATTTTTGTTAAGATAATATAGTTTTACCGATATCAAAATACTATTCATTTATATTCTTGGCCAAAAAATAGTATTAAAAAAATTAAAACTGTAAATTCCAATGTACAAATTGCTATAAGCCGCCTCATTTTCGAGCTTATAATACATTTTTTTTTTTTTTATGCCATGTTTTGGTACATATTCGATGTATCTCATATATCAAGTTTTTCAAACATTCTATATAATTTATACAAAATCAAGATATTTTATTTTCCCGAAAATAATGATAATAGACATATCTATACTTTATGATAATAGTCATTAAGCAAATTTTCAATATAAAAGTGATTGTTTTCTTTTATAAATAACTTATATACCTGATAACTAAAAGTAAACATAAATCAAAATTTTGCAATTTCCCATAAATATGGGACATTATTTGAAACCCAAATTCTATTGTCGTGTATTTTTTTTTTATTGGTTAAATAATACTTGAATTAATTTGAACACTTAAAAGGGGAAGGAATGAATTTTTTTGTGAAAATTGGACAGAAAAAACTAGAAAATTTACCAAAAATAACACTCCTAAAATTTATAATAATAAAAATAACACCCTCAATAATATTGAACGTTTAACATTAAACGAATTTAAAAACAAGTATTCAAAAAAAAGTAACATACTAATCATTTTTTTTTAATTATGAAAATATAAGTTTAAACATAAGGGTGTTATTTTTATTATTATAAGTTTTAAGAGACTTATTTTTGTTATTTTCCAAAAAAAAAAAAATTATTTATTCATATTCATGTCATTTGGTTAAATTTACTACCCGGGTTACGAAAGTTAGGGGATGGTCACCTGAGAAATGGTGAGTAGAATCATAATCATGAGTTCAAAATTGAATTAAATAACAGGCCTACTTTATAATATACGAAGAAAATCAGAATCACAAAGTTCAGTACACAATTTATTCTCAATACCCTTTTCATATTTTCTAGCAAGTAAACAATCCAATCACATCTAGCTCTCTACCTGTACTTTATGAAAGATTCAATACATTAAATCTACCTCACTACATAAAATCTCTGCTGCCTACACAGCAACTGAATTGAAGAGTTAAAGATGAATGAATAATTGATAATTTATACCTCAATATTTTATTCATGAACTTAGAACATACTCATTTTCAACATTTATGTGAAGAGTTTTTCTAAGTGGCCTTTCGATTTTGCAAAATCTTCATGCCAGTCAACTCAATCTTCATGACATTCGGACGTGCAGCTGAACTACTAAATGCCCATCATGGAAACCTCAGACTTATTGAAAATCTTCAGAGAATAACTTAACGGTCGAAACTAGAAAGCTTGTGTGAGATAGTACCATGCCCTGCTGATGTAAATGGCGGAACCATCCGAAAATCAGCATGATGATTTTGGGCACGTCGTTCTTTGAGATAAGTTATAAGGTTATCACATAACAGCAGATGCAGTACGACGAAGATCTGTCATTCCATTATTGAATTTCGCACTAGGTGACCTACCTTTGAAGCTGCCATATCTCCCTGGCTTTGGCTGAAATAGTGACAAGATCATCTTTTCCAAATTCTGAACGGAATACTTTGCATATTTGGCAGAACTTGGATCCTGCTCAACCAAGGGTCCATAGCTCTGCATGTAGCTTCGATATACAGGTACAACAGCCTGCACTATAAGCTGGCATGTTTTCTCCCGTAGATCTTTATCCGGTATTACCCAACATGATTGCCTGTTATACATATCGTCAAATGTTTCATTGAACTTTTTGAGTCTCTTCTTAACAAGATCACGAGCTGTGGCATGCTTACCTGAAAACAGAATGAGACCCTCCCTGCTTAAGTGAATAGGAAGCTTTCCCCAAGTATCTTTCATGAAGACTGTGGTGTAATAATCCTTGTACTGCTCATGTTCTCTCAACCATGTGTCCCCCAGGAGGTTCCCAAGTTTAGTTCCTCTAAGGTGTATCACCATCGGTACCAGAACTATCTGCAATACCTGCAACATCATTAGTACCAGAAGATGTTGTGGTAGATTTCCCTTTACCTTTGAGTTTCGGACAGTTAACTTTCCAGTGCCCTTCTTGACGGCAATAATTGCATTTATCTGTTCTCTTTCTAGATTTTGATCTAGACTTGCCTCTAATTTTGCTCGAGCCTTTTTCTTGCGTTCTTCCTCTAACAAACAAACCACTGCTACTATCGTTATTACTTGTAGACACCTTTTTCTTCAACTCTCTGGAATTCAAAGCCGCTTTGACATCTTCCAAAGAAATAGTGTCTCTCCCATATAGCATGGTATCAACAAAATGTTCAAACGAATGAGGTAAAGAACATAACAAAACTAAGGCCTGATCCTCATCATCAATCTTAACACCAACATTTTTCAGATCACGAATAATTTTAGTAAATTCATCAAGGTGATCGTGCAAAGGCATACCTTCTGACATTCTAAAAGTGTACAAGCGCTGCTTCAAATATAACCGACTAGTCAAAGACTTGGTCATATACACGCTCTCCAATTTAAGCCATAACCCGGCAGGAGATCTTTCATCACCAACCTCTCGTAATACCTCATCAGACAAGGATAACTGAATTGAACTGAGAGCATTTTCCATCAATGCATCTTTTTCTTCCTCAGTCAATTTTTCTGATAATTTATCCTTGCCTTCAAGTGTCTTAACGAGCCCTTCTTTAACCAATATGGCTCGCATCTTCATTTCCAAAGACCAAAATCATTCCTACCATTAAATTTTTCAATTTCGTATTTTGCCGCCATGACAGAATACCAAAATTAAATTAACAGAAGCACAACCCAGAAATATGAAACCAATCAAATAATCAAAAGCTCAAAAATCCAAAAGAGCAAACTTGATTAGTTTCAATAAATCACCCAAAGCTCTGATACCAATTTGTTATAAATTGGCGCTAGGGAAGCGAAGTTTTGGGTCCAATTTAGTTGCACAAATAATTTAATTTTGGATAACAGCAAAATAGTAAGCAATAAGAAAAATAAATGGCACAATGATTTAGTGGTTCAACTTTTCAATGTGAAAAGTCTACTCCACTGACAACGGCACACCGAGGCAAATCCACTATCAAATCCAAAAGGAGAGTACAGACACCAATATCCAAGTAAATAACCACTTGCAAAATGAAATCTAATTACACAGTATCTCTAACCTTGTACAGTGACAAAGCACAAGTAATGTACTGTGATGGTTCTCCACCAAGAAACTGCTTGCTTCAAAGAACCCAAATTGACTTCAACCAAATAGTGGCTTTACTATCTTCAAAAGGATAAATCTAATTTTCTTCTCTCACACAAATATAGTGGCACTCTTCTAAGTTGGTGTGGTGGCTTGTATGTTGTTGTTGTTGTGCAAATGATATTGAGAGTAGAGAGTATATATAGACAAAATTTCCTTGGAGAGAAAGTAAATCCCAAAACTTGGCCATCAAGTATACTTAGCTCCCAAGTATACTTCTCCTCCAAGTAAATCTCTTCTCCAAGCAAACTTCTTCTTCAAGTATACTTCTCCTCCAAGTATACTTTTCCTTCAAGTAAAAGCTAAGATCAAATATATATATTACTCAATTCCAAAATATCATCTAATGATTTGTTTTGTGACATAAATAACAGTTACTTTAATTGATAGTAAATTTTCATTTGGTAATTTGCCTGATTGGCATAAGATTATGTGTAACATAGATAGGAAGTAGACGTTATCAATCAAGATGTTATCCTGATTCTAATGAGAATGTTTGGGCATTAAAAGAAAGCACCCAAAGGAAAAAGAAAAAAAAAAAAAAAAAGTTTATTTTATGAAATTTTTGGTGTTCTTGTAATATCATTTTATTTATTAACACAAAAATGTAAGGGAGCTACAAGTTTCGAAAGAAAATATAAAAAGGACGAAAGAAATTGTATATATTCTATGACGTGTCGGTCAAAGAACGCGGTATAGATAAGAAGGATCTTACTCATTACATTCGTGGCCCTAAGATTTTTAGCATAAATTTAGTTGGGTTAAATAATAGAATTTTCTAGATACGCGTTTCTTTGCATAAACCTTCACCTACTCCTACTATTTTCCAAGTCCAGATTAATCTATATTCTTCCAGACCTTCAGTATCTCACATCATCAAACAAATCCTCCTTATATAAAAGGAACTATCATCTCGATTAACAATAGCTAGTTATCTACCAGGTCAATTCTACACGGCAAACAAGAACTCAATTTTTTCTGATCAAGGCAAACAGTTGAAGAAGAAAGAATCAGCCAAGTGTTTCATTTAATTTTCTTAGAAAGGAAAGGACCCAGAAGAGCTTTTACTGTAGATTGAAAAAGAGAAAAGTTAAAAGGAGAAGGAGGAAGATGTGCTTGGTGTTTGTGTGTGATGAGGATGAGAGGGTTCTCTCAAGGCAACCAGCACCAGGGGCTTGTCCATACTGTGGAGGAATGATACAAGCTATGGACATTGAGAGCAATTGG
Source organism: Elaeagnus macrophylla (assembly GCA_029378325.1). Lineage (NCBI taxonomy): Eukaryota > Viridiplantae > Streptophyta > Magnoliopsida > Rosales > Elaeagnaceae > Elaeagnus > Elaeagnus macrophylla. Next base: position 22,061,059 of record CM055649.1, on the reverse strand, counting down.
AGGTTCTGTTTCGTGCCCTTTTACTGGAAGACCAAGCGCAAGTTCTATTGCAGCATTTGCACCAGACGCTTGGTCGTCCAGTGATGATTCTGAAATATGACGTATGGGATAGCAAGATTTTGATTTGTTTTCTCTTTTTTGTTTCTCAAGATTGTATTCTCTACACACCTTGTACATAATATGATTTCTAATTACTATACTGAAATTTAGAGTTCGTTTTACTAATTATGTTGCTTATGTTTCAAATTTGGTATTGATTCCTTTCAGGGACTCAGAGAAAGTTAATCAGCAAAATCACTTTGTATTCTAATTCTACGTTTTATCAGGGATTTTATTGCACAGTTATATATATTTTACTGGCTTCAACAATCAAGATTATTTCTATTTTATATTTTGCTAGGAAACTATCAAAATTACAAACTAGGGTGAAAACGGCTTATCTGCTTAACAAAGAAGTAGTTTTTGCTGAGGTCAAGAATAATGAGTGATCTATTTGGGAGGGCAGCAAACAGAAATTCACATTTTTATACTTCTAGTTCGAAATTGTATACCAGTTTTTAGCAAATCAATTCAGAATCAAGGATTCATCTTGTGAATAAAACCAGAATTATGAGCTCTAACGAGATGAGTAACTTACGTCACTCAAGAGTTTCAATTTTTTGATATATCACGATACCATGGACTTGCGTTAAGGTTCGTAGCAGGGCATGTTGAGAAGGGAATCGGGGTTCTCCTTCACCTAGAGGGTAACCTACAAGTTCAAAAATTGAAAAACATTGATCAACACATGCGAAATAGTTGTCGTAATTTGTATCAAATAGAAAATTCTAGAGCATGCTGTTGATGAACCAGAAGCTGACGGTCAGTCAGAAGGAAAATGCTAGTGGCATTATCAATTTCAAAACGCTACTTTCTAACTTTTTCAAGTGCAGTATTGTGTAGGGTGTTAAAGTATTTTTATTTTTCTTATTAATGTAAAATTTTTAAATAATTAAATTTATAAATAATTATGAATTAAATCTTTCATATTATTTATATACTAAAAAAAAAAAAAAGTATAAAAAAATTTGTATTGGGATGATTTAAGGAAACATGAAAGACTTGGACAAAGATTTTGTTGAAGCTTAAGTTTAAATAACAGAAACTAGGACTTTCTCGCATCCTTTGAGTATACAAAAGGTGTAGGAATTGGTGAGATTTGATCATGCACTCTTGAGAAGGTTAATGTTGTAAAAGTTTATAAAAATTTTAGAGTCCTTCAATACGATTAATCTAATTAATATAAACATTCATATTTCTTATAAATTATTTCGTAATTTTGTTTTTTATAAATGTAAAAATAATTCCTCTGCTACCTATGAAGAAGATAATTTTTCGTTTGCAAATAGTATACATTGATCAAACTAGGACCTTATTCTGACAAGAGACATATTCTAGTGTGGGTTTCTATTCTAGGTGAGCAAATGTTGCTGTAATTGCAAAATGGGCTATAGATTATCAGAATTGAAAACATAGAATGAACATCATGCAACAAACGTTGAAAGCCTCAAACAAGCAAGTTAATTCAATTAGCCTCAGTGCTATTCAAATTTTAAAATTAACAAATAGCTTGATAGCTACTTCAACCACTATATACAGTTTGCAAGAATTCCAAAGCCAAATATTTCGCAACTTGAACAACATCGATCAACCCAGGAAATCTGACTAAAATTTGGAGTTAAATCAAATCAAAAAGCGAAGAGAATAAGTTTGTTTACCATGTGAATATAATCCAGAATCTAAGGGTTGTAATACCTAAAAGTGGAAGGACGTCCTTTGTGAGACCAAATGGCGGACGCAGAAGCTTGGCAGCCATGAGTGACCGCATTTCCGAGCGGCCATGAGTCGATGAGGACACGCCGGAGAACCACTTACAGAACTATAACATCTGAGGAGCTCCACCTTAGCGGCGTCGTTTTGGGAATTTGTAGAACCTAGTACGTGAGAAATTTTTAAATTTGGATTATTGATGTTTTCTATTGATTTAATATTAATTCTTATTTTTTTTAAATTAATTATCAAAATTTACCCGATTAATTAAGATAATTGTAATTTCAATTGTGAGCCCAGGCCCTAAATCCACACTTTTAAGTCTATCCACTTCCTCTGTTTAACTAAATAATATCCAATATTTTAAAGTTTTCAGATTTATTTTTGTTAAGATAATATAGTTTTACCGATATCAAAATACTATTCATTTATATTCTTGGCCAAAAAATAGTATTAAAAAAATTAAAACTGTAAATTCCAATGTACAAATTGCTATAAGCCGCCTCATTTTCGAGCTTATAATACATTTTTTTTTTTTTTATGCCATGTTTTGGTACATATTCGATGTATCTCATATATCAAGTTTTTCAAACATTCTATATAATTTATACAAAATCAAGATATTTTATTTTCCCGAAAATAATGATAATAGACATATCTATACTTTATGATAATAGTCATTAAGCAAATTTTCAATATAAAAGTGATTGTTTTCTTTTATAAATAACTTATATACCTGATAACTAAAAGTAAACATAAATCAAAATTTTGCAATTTCCCATAAATATGGGACATTATTTGAAACCCAAATTCTATTGTCGTGTATTTTTTTTTATTGGTTAAATAATACTTGAATTAATTTGAACACTTAAAAGGGGAAGGAATGAATTTTTTTGTGAAAATTGGACAGAAAAAACTAGAAAATTTACCAAAAATAACACTCCTAAAATTTATAATAATAAAAATAACACCCTCAATAATATTGAACGTTTAACATTAAACGAATTTAAAAACAAGTATTCAAAAAAAAGTAACATACTAATCATTTTTTTTTAATTATGAAAATATAAGTTTAAACATAAGGGTGTTATTTTTATTATTATAAGTTTTAAGAGACTTATTTTTGTTATTTTCCAAAAAAAAAAAAATTATTTATTCATATTCATGTCATTTGGTTAAATTTACTACCCGGGTTACGAAAGTTAGGGGATGGTCACCTGAGAAATGGTGAGTAGAATCATAATCATGAGTTCAAAATTGAATTAAATAACAGGCCTACTTTATAATATACGAAGAAAATCAGAATCACAAAGTTCAGTACACAATTTATTCTCAATACCCTTTTCATATTTTCTAGCAAGTAAACAATCCAATCACATCTAGCTCTCTACCTGTACTTTATGAAAGATTCAATACATTAAATCTACCTCACTACATAAAATCTCTGCTGCCTACACAGCAACTGAATTGAAGAGTTAAAGATGAATGAATAATTGATAATTTATACCTCAATATTTTATTCATGAACTTAGAACATACTCATTTTCAACATTTATGTGAAGAGTTTTTCTAAGTGGCCTTTCGATTTTGCAAAATCTTCATGCCAGTCAACTCAATCTTCATGACATTCGGACGTGCAGCTGAACTACTAAATGCCCATCATGGAAACCTCAGACTTATTGAAAATCTTCAGAGAATAACTTAACGGTCGAAACTAGAAAGCTTGTGTGAGATAGTACCATGCCCTGCTGATGTAAATGGCGGAACCATCCGAAAATCAGCATGATGATTTTGGGCACGTCGTTCTTTGAGATAAGTTATAAGGTTATCACATAACAGCAGATGCAGTACGACGAAGATCTGTCATTCCATTATTGAATTTCGCACTAGGTGACCTACCTTTGAAGCTGCCATATCTCCCTGGCTTTGGCTGAAATAGTGACAAGATCATCTTTTCCAAATTCTGAACGGAATACTTTGCATATTTGGCAGAACTTGGATCCTGCTCAACCAAGGGTCCATAGCTCTGCATGTAGCTTCGATATACAGGTACAACAGCCTGCACTATAAGCTGGCATGTTTTCTCCCGTAGATCTTTATCCGGTATTACCCAACATGATTGCCTGTTATACATATCGTCAAATGTTTCATTGAACTTTTTGAGTCTCTTCTTAACAAGATCACGAGCTGTGGCATGCTTACCTGAAAACAGAATGAGACCCTCCCTGCTTAAGTGAATAGGAAGCTTTCCCCAAGTATCTTTCATGAAGACTGTGGTGTAATAATCCTTGTACTGCTCATGTTCTCTCAACCATGTGTCCCCCAGGAGGTTCCCAAGTTTAGTTCCTCTAAGGTGCTTAAACAAATGCCAGTGATTGTTCATTGCAAAAAAGTTGGACATGCCCGTATCCTCATAAGCCTTCCTCCAAGTCTCCAGGTTCAGCTCAATAGCTTTAACTATGTTCAAAACTTCAGTCATGAGTAGCTTTTCCTGAAATTTCTCATGCTTCCAACTTCGGTGAATGACCAGGACCTGTGTGAGGATTGGCTTATAATCATCCCCAAGCAACTTGTTGCAGTAATCTGTAATGAAGCTTACCAATCTTGGAACACCCCCAACTTGAGGAGGTGGAGTCTGCCTTTGTAACTCCACCTGGACCAGAAGTTCCCAGAAAATCTCAGCTGATCCATCAATCACCCCCCTGATGAGATCCCTAGTCTGGTTTTGGATTTCAATACATGGTGCACCACCAAAAATACGGTTGAAGTCTAGTCTCAATTTGTTCAAAGATGCAAATATATCCATCAATTTCAAAAGCTTTATAGGGTCTTTCTTACTCTCAGTAACAGTCTTACCAAATTGAAGAAATGCAAGAATACCAGCTTGAGCTGCAATCTTTGCAAAGCAATCCATCCACACATCTAATCCAATCCTCTCAAACACATCGTTACAGAGCTTATACTCCGCCTCGAACAAATGTTTCACTGCAAACTCCAAATGTTTTCCCCACTGCACTATATACCCTTCTATACTTTGCACATCGTTGAATTCTGAAACAGATATCTCAAGATAATCCAAATTTAGGGCCTGCAAACTTGCTCTGACATTCGAACCGCGAACTTCAACATAAATAAAGATGCACTTTTCAAGTCTATTATTGGCAATCAGCCTCCCAAGTATGGCTTGCAACTTCTGGATAACAGTAACTGGCAATGGTGAGGGTGCAATGCAGGCTTGTTCTCCAAGAGAACTTGACATTGGAAGTGGCACGCTATTTTCAGTCAGGAGGCGCCGAAACTCATTTTCTAATTTATCCAATGCAGCTTCTCGAAGTCCACCATCAAGCTGTGTCTTTCTCTCATCATGTTGCAATTCTCTGAGATTTTTTAACGACTTCTTCAGATTCAAAAGATATCTTTCATCTGCAACAGAATTATCCTCCAGGTACTCCACAATATCCTCCAACCATTGAACCGCTAATCCACAGTTGTCACCCAAAAAATTCAAAGCCTCTTCAAGACGTTTTAATACGGACAAGTAACCAGAAAGATCATTACAGGGATCAGATAACAATGCTTTTTCAAGCCCATGGACAGCATCAAAAACTTTAAGCACTGCAGCAGCAGGACCAACAGCACAGTTAATGTGGCCACCAACAGCAACAAGTGCCTCTTTATCAGCACGAATGGGTCTCACTGCAGCTTCTAGGGTGGGCAATCTATGGTTAATATCTTTAAATCTAGGGCCTGTTTTCTCTAGAGCTAACCCTATGACTTTTGATTTATCTAAACACACCCTCAAAGACCTACTCGCATCTAACAAATTCTCAATGCCACCGTTATTTCCCGACGACCCCATTCAAGTCAAATCAAACCCTTACCTAGAAAGATCAAAGCTTGAAATTCAAAAGCAAAATGCAAAAATCCAAAACTGGGCTTCTCTCTCTAAGTAGATTGAACTTATCAGTTACCTTAGGAATCATCGAAAATGTAGAAGAAAATCAAACAGGCCAAGTAAACTCATAATATTTCACCGAACTACACCAATCTATGCCACTGAAATCACAACCACCAAGTAAGCCAATTTCTGAAAAACAAAACCCAGATTTTCCCGGATTATATAAATTGCCAAAGAGGGGGGGAGGGGGGGAAAGAAACTTACTTAGAATGAATCACCCCACTTGATTTGAAAATGGAGCGTTTGGATTCTGAATCAGCTTTCAGCAATGGATTCCAAGGGAGAAAAAGCAAGGTGTAAACCCTAGCGAGAGAGAATGTATAAAGATTGATCGATTTGAATCCGGAAAGAAGTACTTTTTTGAAGTTGATTTGCTTTGTTTTTTATAATTCCGACGAATCATGCCAAATTACTTACAGTAAATCAAAGAAAAAAAATACTCCTTAAGACCTCACCACTTTCCTCGCTTTCTAAATATTCTCTGAGCCTTTCTGTATCTGCAAGTAGCCAAGTACTTTGCTTTTTTTTTTTTTTGAAGTAAACTTCTTTGCTTTTTAAATTTTTACTTTTTCCAAGCAAATAAATTTACCAAATATATATAATAAAAAAATCTAATAAATATTACCTCCCTTGAAGTCTGAGACTGCTAATTACTTTTATTCGAATGGAACTGAAACCCTTGACTGGCTTGCTATTGATGGTAAAATTCACGCATCTAAATCAAACCGACTACTTTGTAGTAAAAAAGCAAGAAATAATGATAATAAAAATTATATTTTTATAATTAAAAAATAATTATTATATTATTTTTTTAAGTCTATCCTCTATTTAAATTAAATTGTTATAATTCAGATTTATTTAAAATTAATTTATTATTATAAATTTTAAAAATATTATTTTTGATAATTTAAAAAAAAAAAAAAAAAACCTTGAGTACTGTTATTTTTCTAATGTAATAGTGAAGTTTTTATATTTAAATATATTTGTAAATAATAATATCTTTTTAAAAATTGACATTAGTCTTTCTTTCTTTCCTTTTTTTTGAAAATAAAACCTCACCTTTTTACATTTACTTAAAGAGTTATGCGTGTCGACGTGAGAGTTTCCATTGCATTTGTAAAAAAAAAAAAAAAAAATGCTATAGTTTTATAGATTTAAAAAATATATTTTATTCTTAAAAGTCAAAATTACGACTTATATTATACTCTCTTTTTTTAAATTAAAATATATCCTTTTAAAATTAAAATGTATATTTGTTTAAAAATATTGAAATAAATTTATACAACCTTGCCAAGAAAGTTGTGTGATGTGACATTTCGAAGTAGTAAAAGCTCAGGCTTTATAAATTTAATAATAAAGTGCAAAAATTAGATAGAGATATTTATCGATTAGACCTTTCAAGTTACGGTTTGCAACTCTGGCATTTTATCTAAACAATCACTCAAAACAACTCACGGATAGCTTTAGTCTTTACCATGAATGGGTTGAATCTTCATTTTTTTCACCTAAAATTTTGGGAATATCTTAACCTTGTTCATATTTTTAAGACTGAGGTCTTATTTCTACTTACTTGAGTTCATATTTATAATCCTGTCTATAAAGACTGTCATTTCTAAGGGGGCAAAAAAAAAAACCTACGAATTAATTTCAAATACATCTAATCCGTAGAGTACTCGTGAGTTAATGAGGTTACTCCTTACAAGGGAACAGTATTCAAGTATTTTTATCTCATAAGCCCGGGCAAGGGTATTAATGATACTTGTTAACAGAGGAAATACTTAAAAATTCGATATAAAAAATTTTATTAAAAATTCGATATAAAAAATTTTAATACTTAAAAATTTTATATCTTTCTAAAAGCTTAAATAATTTTATTCGCCCATTAATCATTAAAAGTGTATAAAAAATTCGATAATTTTATTAATTCAACCAATCTAATATAATCTATTATTTTTTAACGGTTTTGATACGTTATTTTATTGGATAATTCGATCGGATTAAAATTTTTTCAATCCATTAAGTTTGGATCAAATAGTAGATCTCACTATATATCATCCAATCTCATTCGATTCAAAAAAAATATATATATATATTATAATTTGTATTGTGTTGTTTTTTCGTTTAGGTATGAATTGTAATTTAATATTATTATTTAATATTTTTTTGGGTTTATTTTTCAAATATGTTTATGTTATTTGAAAATTTAATATTTTTATTTTAAATTGCTAAAAAATAGCAATATAAGTTTATTGGTCAAATTGATCGAATTCAATTAATCTAATTCGAAGGGATTACAGATATAATTGAATTTAGAATGCAATCGGATCAAATGCAGGTTAGGATTATTCAATCCGATCATAAAGTGGAATCGAATGTAGATAAAATCAATAGTTTTGATCCAATACACATCCCTATTAATCATATTTTATCCGTATTTATTATTTTTAAAGATAAATCATAAATATTATATCATTGTATTTTTTTTTTTTAAGTGAATTAGATAACCTAAAAACTAGTAAAATGAAAAGAATTAGAATGCTTATTTTACAAATTTTAGCAGAGGACACATGGACGTGTAGATATTGATTATCAGTTACACCATTAGCAAATTTTTTTGAAAAACTCTATTTATCTTGTACAATTCATGTGCGTTTTATTATTATTTTTCTTTGATAAATTCATTACAAATGATGTATTACTCGATATCATCTTGACTCAGAATAAATAACAAAGTATTTTTTTAACTTTACTTTTTATTGTTTTCATAACAATTAATGCACACTTGTCCTGGTGTCATATTTTAAAAAAAAAAATAGTATACTTTTTCCCCTCCTTTTTGATAAAGCATAAATAGTTTACTACTTTTGCTTTATCTTTACGTATGTCAACAAAGTGGGACATAGCGGTTAGACTCAAGAGGGAAAGGGATTAATGAACAATATAAAGATTCTTCTTGATAATTACGATATTTTTGTTCTAGTTTAATTTCTCAATTCACTCAAGAGATTACATTGATGTTAAATGATATGTTTATTTAGACCAATAAAAATTTAAATTTATACATTTAAAAGAGTTAAAAATCAAAAATCAAAAAAAAAAAAAGTAGACCCATTTTTCTCTACGATAATGGTAATAATTCAGTACAAATGGAGAATTTTTCATTCAAATCAACATTTTTTTTTTTGGGTACTGATTTATTAAAAAGGCCACTAGGTAATTAACAGTACAAAGAGCACAAAGAGCAGATTGCTCACAAAAATAATAAGTAAATAAATTTTGGAAATATTACTAGCACACAATAGCCACTAACAAGTTTACGGTCAAGTCGGCCGCCATGTTAGCTAAAAACTTTGGTAATTAAGCGCCAATAGTATCTAAGACCTGCAATAATACTTCCCGGGTCAAAAGCCTTATGATTAAAGATTAAATTATTTCGACCTTTCCATATGCTCCATAAACCAAGTACCACCTTCGCCAACAACTCAGCTCCATTGGTACGAGATCGTGTCCATTTGAATAGATCTCGATAGAACTTTAAAAAGGATCTATGATCATATTGATGAAAAGGGAAAGAAGAGCGTATGTTAGGAGAGAATTTGTTGAACTCGAGAACACCCTACTAATAAATCAACATTAAGAATGCACGTATCTTTGCTAGAAATATGACATCTGGCATATTTATCATTTACAAAGCCACATGAAAATTCTATTCCTTGAAGCTACCACAATCTCTCTTACTGTTATTGATTTCCTTCAAAGAAAGGAAATAAAGGGAGGGGCAAAGCATTGACCTTTGAGATACGGAGATCTCAACTGCCCCCACAAAATTATAAAGAAATATAACACAGCATAAATAACAAATGAATTGCCCATATCATCTTTATCAACAAGTCATAATTGATTCCTTTGCCAATTAGAAAGCTCCTAAATTGTGGTTTACCTCATCCACCCACTTCCCAAAAGTCCACTATAAACCCCCCATTTTTGACTCTAATCACATTATTCGATTCCCACTTCTCTAATTAATTAAGAATCAAAATGAGCAAGGACAAACCAACCCCGATACCAACCAATAAAGTTATCCACCACCAAATTGTCAATTAATTAATTCCTAATCTTCAAGTTAATTCAAACCAGTTTCATTCTTCTTTCATTAAGTCATTGAAGGGAAAAAAAAAAAAAATACAAGCATAACATCCCAACTATTTTTTCCTTTCTCTCACTAACTATTAGGATGTTGCAAAAGTCTACGTCTTGCTACTTTTTTTTTACTTTCTTTTTTATTTATTCAAATCTATTGACTAGTTCTGGTTGACTCAAATATCAATCCAACCCCAGAAGGAGCCAAGTTCTCCTGCAACGCGGGCTGTGCATGACGGTGCTCTCCTTCGTACGTCACTATCAGCATCGTCGGATCATCTGGTGCTCTTTCCACATGTTTTCTCGCTGGACAACCCCTCATTGTACTGCACTTATAATAACCCCTGCAACACAAAACAAAAAATAATCAAATATTCCATTTATAACAAGAATTACAACCCCAAAATTACAAGTCTCAATTGAAGGTCCTGAACTCATTCGATTAGAACAAGGTAAAAATCAAATAGCAATAAAAGAATTTGTACAAACCTTGGGTAAGGTGAGCCCTTGATTGGCTTTTGCCCATATTTCCTCCATGAATACTCGTCAGCTGGAATATCTGCGATTTTAGAACTAATTGCAGGAACTCGGACAACTCTCTTCACCCGATTTTTCCTGAATTATTACAATAAAAAATTAGAATTTTCAATTTTCAATAAGAAAAAATTTTCAAAGTCTAAAAACGTGCCTAGATCTGCCAATGTAAACTAGGTCAAAAATACAATAATCAAGGTCTACCTATCATATATGCTAGAATATCTTTTTTTATCACAATTTCATATGCATGATACAATTTAATAGAATAATTTTTTTTTATCTCAGTAACTCTTTCATCGCACGTTCCAATATTTTTCATTTATTTTATACATTACTACTCTAAGAGAAAAGAACACGCTACAATTATTTAGTAAAAATAGGGGTTTTTTTTTCCTACACAAGTACGAATCAGGCTGGTTGAGAAAAGGCGCAAATATGCAGTCACAATAATGCGTGCCAAGTTCAATAATGGCTAGCGACCTAACTAGCTGACCATCCATTAACATTATTCAAGTTCCAGCTATTGACTCGATCCCTTTAACTCATATAAATCACAGAACCGAGTTCATAGCTTGCTTTTTCAGACACAAGACAACTTGTTGTAGTTAAATATTTTGGCACGGTCACCAAGTTTTACCCAGTCAACTCTGATACAGTAATCACTTATTATTTATTTATTGGATTCCATGTCAACTATAAAGATGTTGAATGATAAATGCGCAGGGTGTAGGGTACCTTCTTTTGGAGCAATGGCACTTGATGGATCCGGATCCGGATCCGGATCCAGAAACCGAGATTCTGCCGGAGGCATTATCGGAGTGTTCATGCTCACGACACCGTTTCTTAAACGGCGCAGATGAGAGCGGTGGTTTCCCGCCGGAAACAGTCGGTGCCTGAGTTAAGAAAATGGATCCAGCCTTGCCGTTAGAAACGCTGCCATCTCCAGTAATCGCCGACGACATAAACGACGAGCTAGATGAAACACTGAAGCTCTCCTTTACGAACTCAAGCTCTGTACTCTTATGGTTCGAATTCATAATATTAGGTTTGGTGAAGTCAAGAGTGATACTCTGAGGCTGAGATTGAATGAAACTCGTCAAAGCTTTGACCGGCTTGAGAGAGACATTGACCGGAGCAGGAGATAAAGTCAGAGTTAGAGGTTGGGAAAGAGAGAGCGAAGCAGCTGAAGAGGATGAAGACGGTTGGGAAGAAACAGAAGACGAAGAGGTTTGAACAGGTCCTCGTCGGAACCGGGCGTGACCGGTCCGGTTTAAAAGAGAAATAACCTTCTTGAACTTGGAAACCGTAACATCGGTTAAGTCGGCGTAGTCGGATGATCGATTAGGTTGGGTGTTTTGGTGTTGCTGGTGAGAGAGGAGGTAGATCAGGTGTTCCATGCTCTTTAAACCTTGCGATGCAGCTTCTTGTATGGCCTTTTGTTCGTCCATCTTTGAAAAATTATTCATTAAATCCACTGCCATTTCTGAGCCTGTTAGAGCAAAATTCTAAACTTAGAATAATGAAGAAATTAAAAAAGAAGAAGCTTAACAAGCCATTGATGCACAGAGCTCTTCTTATTCTATTCCTTAAAAGGATGAGAAATGAGATGAGAGGAAGTGGAGAAAGTGAGAGAGGGAGGGGTGATATAAGCTTGTGACAAGGTGACCGGGTGTCCCTGTAAAAGGAAAAAATGGTGGGAAAGGGTGAGGTGAGTCAAAGTAGTTACGTGATCGGAGGGCTGAGATGGGGTTTTCAAGTTTGAAGATTTCTATGAAGGAATTAAAAGGAGAAGTGCTGTGTTGTAGGGATGGGAGTAGGTTGGTCGGTTCGATTTTTTACTCAAATAACTAATCGAATTAATTTAGTCGATTAGGCATTTTTATAAACCAAAACCGACCTACCTATCAAAACTAACCGAACTGCAAACTAACCTATTTAATCGGTTTGTTCGGTTCGTTTGGTCGGTTTGGACCTACTATATTTATTAAAAAAATATATACACATAATAATATTAACTGCACTATAATATAATATTAATTTGATAAAATCACCAAAATTAAAGTCATGTAATAAATTTTAAGCTTATATAAATATATCATAATGATAATATGTAAATATTATCATATATAAATGCTAATAGAAATAAAAAACACGTCATTTTATATTAAAAAAATATTATTTTAAATATGTAGGTTCGGTTCGGTTTAAATAGGTTTTTTTTTCATCTAAACCTTAACCGAACCTATTTAATCGGTTTTTTAGAAAGTTGAACCGAACCGAACCTACTAAATCATTAAAAACCGACTTAAAATGTTCGGTTTAGGTCCGATTCAGTCAGTTTGATCGGTTTTTTTATTTTATGTCCATCCCTACTGTGTTGTATAAAATAACAAAGAGAAGTAACAACTGGTTGAGAAGAAATACTAAAGAATGTTGACGATACCAATAATTTAATTCCAATGAAACATCCTCGCTCTAGAATAATCCGTATGAATTCTTAAAACATTAATTTTAATTTTATAATAACAACATATAAATCTCAATCACATAGCTTAAACTATGTATTAGAATTATATACCGTAACACTATAAATCAATTAATAATTTTATATATTTTTTTAAAAACGTTGTACAATTTTGTCACAAAATTTTCAAAACTAACGTATTTCAGGCGCATGTTACTTTTATTTTGCAAACTAATTTACAATATAAGTATAGTATGTTTATACATATTATATATATCGTTTAAAATGTTAATTGATGATGTATTTATAAGAAATGAGCACTTTCGTAATGACATAATGTATTTTGGGATTTATTCTTAAAAGTAAAATTATAAGAAATTATTACTGTAGATCTACTAAATTTGCATTTAAGAGCCAAAGTAGACAATTTTACACCATATATAATGAGTCTTGTCGTGCTATACGTAGATGAATTAACCCTCTTATATTAATTAGTATAGAGTCATAACTCAACTGAGTCATATAGGTTATATTATTATTAAAACGTAAGATATTTTTTGCATATTTGGTTGACAATAATTATAATTGTAATAAAAATATAATGTAATATAAAGTAAATAATTTATAGCAGTAGCAGTAATCCTATTTACGCCTGTAATGACGCTGTAATGCTTTACTTTTCTCACAATTTATATAATCATTTATGATTTTTTTGCTTATTTTATTTCTTTTAGTAATAAAAAAATTTATTTTTTAATTTTACTTCATTTATAATTTTATTATCTTTATTTTAATTACACTGCTTAAACAAATATTATAATAATAATATTGTTTATTTTACATTCAATTTCATTACAATTATTATTCTATTATTTTTATATTTAACGAACTAAATATCACTACTAAATAAGAGTATATAATACAATTTACTTGTACATATCTCGTGTTACTTAAAAATATAAATAATTATGAATGTGTATGAAATGAACTTTCTTTAAATACATAAACCCTTTTCTGTTTCCCTCTAAACAATAAATCCCTTTGAATTATCAAGTCATTATCCTAGATCTGCTGAACTTTCAATTATAAACCAAAATTAATAATTTTATGCTACGTTGAGTATACCCTATCTCACTATACCAAAAGAGATCGACCTTCATGCATCATTATCATTATTTTGATAAGTTCATAAGCCATTCGCTTTAAAAAGTGATATATGATATATCCATTACATAGCTAATTGTTTAACTTTGACAGATAGAATTAAGTTTTTTTATTTTCAAAGTGACCTTCTTTGTGAAATAATTGACGTGGAAAATATACATTTTTTTTTTATTATCTTTTTTACTTTTTAAAGTTTCACAACTTTTAATTTATTTTTATTTTATTTTAATTTTGTAAGATGAGTGGAACCAGTTAAAAAGTTCTGATTAGTGTCCACCAACTGTTCAACTAAGGAAAAAAAACACATTTATCAAATTTTATAATAATAAAAATAACATTATTTATATTTAAATTATACATTTTTATAATTAAAAATAATTATTACATCATATTTTTTAATGCCGTTTAATTAATCACCGTTTAAATTAAATTACTGTAATTTAAATCTGTTTAATATTAAACGCCGTTTAATTGAATATTATTCAATGTTATTAAGATTATATTTTTGACTCAATAATTGTATAAAATATTCAAATGATAGCTTGCCGTTAAGATTTGGGATGACCTTAATTTAGGAACTGCATTGCTGTTTCTTGTAAAATTGGTGGCCTATAATATCTTATAGTAAAGTTTAAGTATAATAAAATGTATAATAATTAAGTAACTTATGGTTTATTATTATTATTTTGAATGTGTTAAAGAAAACGTATTGAGATTAGTTAAAGAAAATGATGCCATGATGGTTTTAAAATAATTTAAAAAATGTTACTAAACTTAGAAAAAGAGTAAATCTTATATGAACATTTAGTAGTGCTTTAGCTTAAAAATGATATCAACTTTATATACATCATATCTCAACTATTAACTTCTTTTTTTTCCCTAAAAACTTTGCACTAGATTTCGGCCAAATTCAGCCCTCAATATCATCGACCATCGTGCTTTCAATATTTACATTAATTTTAAATTATATGAATTTAAAATATTATATCATCAATTATTTTAAAATAATGAGTAATTTTTTTATTGTGGTGTAAGACGTTTTTATTAATTAATTAATTCAATTAACTTATTTGTCTCTTCATTGATATAACGTGATTAAAAGTAAAAATAATTACATCTGTTAGGTTCACTCTTTTTAATTGAAATTATGTGTCAGGTTTTAAATAAGAACAGCTTAAAAATTAAATTTTAAATAAAATTACTAAGTTGTTATAGTATATAAAACAAACATCCTCTTCAGTCTTCAAATAGTTAACCTATCATTGAATTTAGAACATAAAAACTTGAGGGCATAGAATAAGTTAATTTAATAAAGTGATAAATATATATTTTTTATAATATAATAAATATATGTTATTTTAATAGTTTACAAGTAAAATTAATTAAATAATTAAATTATATAATAAAAAATTAGCATATAAGTTTTTTTATTTTTTATTTTTATAAGAGTAGCATATAAGTGTTATAGTTTTTTCTTCCTTTTTTTTTTTTTTCAAAATTAAAAGTGATATACGGGACCCTTTCACGTAAACTTCTCTAGCAAAGAACTTATTTGAATTCTTAAATTATTTGTTGCAATTTTTTTAATAATTTATTAAATAACATTTTGATTTTTATAGATATCAAAAACACAAGAACATACGCTACCATAATAAATTTGACATAAAAAAGAACATACGCTACCATAATAAATTTGACCTCACAACAAGTTATTAAGTATTTTTTTTAACATAAAAAAGCTTTTGAGAGGAGGTGAGATAACATTCGTTATGTTCCATTTATTTAAATTAACGCCTTGTAATAAGTTTTTAAATATTAAAAACCATATTTATTTTCTCCATTTAGTTTTTGAATAAATTCCCTAATTTGTACTCATAGTAATAGCACGTCCATAATGGTTCTGATTTATGAGGTTTATCGATGGCACTTGGAATTCAAAATCGGGTTTATCAATGGCACTTGGAATTCATCAATGTCCACGTGCCTGATCACAATTTTTAGTAATTTTTTATAATTAAATATTATAATAAAATAATTAAAAATTTTGAATTTTGAATTTATAAAAAATAACCAATTTTTTTAAATTAAAAAAAAATCAAAAAATGAAAATTATTACCAAATAACTTGGAAATAATTTTTGATTTTTTTCTTGAAAATTATTAAATATAAATTGTTATCAAACACATTTGTGATTATTTTGATAAAAGAATCAAAAATTACAAAATTAAATTATTTAATCATAAATCGTAAATAAAAATCGTTATTAAATATACCATAAAAAACTTTTTTTTTTTTTGCTTATTCGTAAAAATATATTATATGTACTTTTTTTTATAATCAATCTACGTTTAATAAAAATATAAATAAAAAGACCCAAAGTCTCATTCAAATAAAAGCGCGTTAGAAGGGCTCATAGAGAGCTCTAAATGGGTTATTCCTTGCTTGATAGTAGTCATGGATTCGTGTACTTTGATTGCAGTTCATGTGGTCTGTGCTTCTGTGGTCATTAAAAACAATTTAAAAAAAATAATAATATTATTTAAAATTTACAACAATAAAAATAATATTTTTAATATTAATTTATATTCTTATAATTTAAAAAATATATATAACTTTTATTATTATAAATTTAAAAAATATTATTTTACATAATTTATTATCATTTTTTTCAACCGAGGGTGTTGTTTTTCCAATGTTTTTGCTTTTTTTCCTTTTTTTTTAGCATGTTAATAGACTAGAATTCATCATATTTAATATTTGTAATTTATGATGACCTATATTTTGTATTTAAAATTACATTTTTAGAAGCTCTTGACTTTTCTATTGTTTAATTTTTGTCTCCGGTCATTTAATTTTAGGTAATCTAATTAGACATATGTCCAATTCAACTCCGGAGAGTAGGGTCGCCGGTCGGTCAAAATCTAATCAATTAAACAGCCGTCCAATTTTGAGCATTTTAATTAGACATGTATCCAACTCGGCTCAGACAAGTAGAATTGTCGACCATTCAAAATTTGATCAATTAAACAACTGTTTAATTCTAAATAGTCTAATCAAACATACGTTCAATCAAAATATATTATAATTAATCAATAAAATTAAAAAATAATTTATCATAATATATAAAAAAATTATATTTAGATTTTAATAAATATAAAAACATGACCGTATATAACTTTTCTACTTAAAACGGTGTAATGATGGTACTTCCTCTAGTTCATTTGACATTTTGACACAATAATTCAAAGACTTGTCTTCTTTGAATTTTCGCCTAAAGTCACAAGTCAATACTTTATATGAAGACCTAATTTTCAAATTTTACGAGTCTAACACAGTAATTTGCACGTTTCAAAATTAATATTAATAATATTATGACTATGTTATCCGATAATATTGTCAATATCTCGCGATAAATATAAATATGCCCCCGAAAGGCAAAAGTTAAATATATAAGTGAAATAAACTGAGCTAAAGTAGGGATCATGTGGAAACATGTTGGTACTGTTGACTAACTTTTTTTCATTTTATTATAAACCTGGTGTTGCCGGTATCTCTGATTGAAATCGACGATTTTATTTGTAGACATCCGACGAATAATGCGTACTTATGGAGTCGACTATTAGTTAAAACACTAGAGTCATGTTTTATACCATTAATGTATTCTATCTCTTAATTTGAATATTTATTTTACTTTAAAATTTTTCTATTCGTGATAAAAATAGATAATATTTAATTATTGTTGGGATATATAGCACACTAAAGTGTTGACAAGATTAAGAATAGTAAATAATAAATGTGCAAGAATAATATAAAATGACACCAAATATTTAACGTGGAAAAACTCACTAAATGTGAGAGGGAAACAACCACAGGACAACTCTGAAAAACTTCCACTATGTAAAATGGGTATAACAATTCTCTCAAGTTTATGCCCAAACTTGAGGTATTACAATATTACACTCACAAAGTGCATCTCTCACACTCACAATTGTGTGGTAAATCTCTCACTATTTTCTCTCTACATATATTTATCACACTCTGTAGGAATACCTCATTTTTCTCTCTCTTTCTCTCAACTTCTCAGTTTGTGAGATTCTTTATTTTGAGAGACGCTTGTATTTGTGAGATCTCTGATAGATTGTAAGATATGCTTTCCCTGCTCTTGCTTTTCTCTATTTATAGAGAAATGTGGGAGGCTTATGATATCACTGCTTATGTCATTTAAGCAGGTGCCGACATTTTCCTTATTCAATGTTTGCTGCTTGCAGAAACTTCATTTCTAGCTGCTTCTGGAGAATCAAATGGCTGCTGTTGCTGGAGGCTTCTGGTGAGGTAAGGCATGACATCAATTTGAGATGGATCCCATCAAATCTCCCCCTCCGCCTCATGAAGGGAGGAATCATATTTAGTTCCATCATTTGAAACTCATTCCAGCTATCTTAGAACATAGCTCTAGTTTCTGTTTGGGAACAATCTTTGTCAGCATATCAGCAGCATTCTTGTCTGTATGAATCTTCTTCACTTGAATCAGCTTCTTCTCAAGTGCTTGGCGTATCCAATGATACCTTATATCAATGTGCTTTGTGCAAGAATGATATGTGGCATTTTTGCTTAAATCAATAGCACTCCGGCTATCACAATTAACTACATACTCATCTTGCTTCAAACCCAATTCTTAGAGAAAAACCTTCATCCACAACAACTCTTTTCCAGCTTCTGTGACTGCAATATATTCAGCCTCTGTTGTGGATAAGACAATACATTTTTACAGTTTGGACTGCCAAGATACGGCTCCCCATGCAAAAGTAACAAATGTGCAGATGTAGACTTTCTACCATCAAGGTCACCTGCCATATCTGCATCTATATATCCTTCCAAAATTGATTTTCCTTTTCCAAAGCTTAAGCACAACTTTGATGTACCCCTTAAATATCTAAAGATCCACTTCACTGCTTCCCAATGCTCTTTGCCAGAATTTGACAGAAATCTACTCACAACTCCTACTGCATGAGCAATATCTGGTCTAGTACAGAACATAGCATACATAAGACTACCAACTGCTGAAGAATATGGAATGACTTCCATCTTCATCTTTTCTTCCTCTAAAGATGGACATGATTTCTTGGTGAGTTTAAATTGACCACCAAGAGGCGAACTGACTGGCTTTGCTCCTTTCATGTTGAACCTTTCAAGAACTCGTTCAACATATCTCTCCTGTGACATCCATAGTCTCCTGGACCTCCTGTCACAAATTATTTTCATACCTAAAATTTGTTTGGCTGGACCTAAGTCTTTCATGTCAAAGACTTTTGATAATTCCCTCTTCAGCTTATTGATTACTTCGGTGTCTTGACTAACTATCAATATGTCATCAACATATAGCAGCAAAATAACAAACTTTCCACCAGGTAAATGTTTGATATAAACACATGAGTCTGCATTAGTTTTTCGAATCTCATTACTTACCATGAATGAGTCAAATTTCTTGTACCATTGGCGTGGGGCCTGCTTCAATCCATACAGGTTTTTCTTCAACTTACAGACTAGGTGCTCCTTTCTTTTGACTTCAAACCCTTCTGGTTACTGCATGTAGATGACTTCTTCTAGATCTCCGTGAAGAAATGCAGTCTTCACATCCATTTGTTCAATCTCAAGATCTAGGCTAGCTGCTAAGCCTAAAATTACTTTGATTGAGGACATCTTTAATACTGGCGAGAATATTTCATCAAAGTCAATGCCTTTCTTTTGTCCAAATCCTTTCACAATCAAACGGGCTTTGTATTTAACTTGGTTAGTGATGCCATCCTCTTTCAATTTGTATACACACTTGTTTCTTAGAGCTTTTCTGCCTTTTGGAAGCTCTATTCACTCATAAGTCTGGTTCTTATGAAGGGAATTCATCTCTTCCTCCATTGCTTTCATCCACTGCTTCTTTTCCTTATGGGTTTCCACTTCTTGGAAGCTTTCTGGCTCCCCCTTTTTAGTGATTAAGATATACTCATTAGGTGGATATCGTCTGGATGGTTGCATGACTTTGTTTGACCTTCTCAATTGTTGTCTATCATTTTCCAGTTCTCTTGTCTGCTCCCCCTGATTATTGTCCTCTTGTGCTGGCATATCTTCTTCAGCGTCTTCATATTCTTCTACTGGTAAATCTTCCTCGGCATCATCTTCTTCCGGTATCAACTCTGTACCGTCACTTGTATCTTGCACTTCTTCTCCATTATCCTGTTCTGTTGGAGAAGGAATGGGAGGGAGATCAACAA
Source organism: Elaeagnus macrophylla (assembly GCA_029378325.1). NCBI lineage: Eukaryota > Viridiplantae > Streptophyta > Magnoliopsida > Rosales > Elaeagnaceae > Elaeagnus > Elaeagnus macrophylla. The sequence continues at coordinate 22,040,721 of CM055649.1, read as the reverse complement.
GAACTTTTTCTGGTTGTTGCTCTTCTTGTTGATCTATTGTTTGGCCTTCCTGAAAGACCACATCTCTACTTCTTAGAACCTTCTCTGTTTTAGGATCCCAAAATTTGTAGCCAAATTCTTCGTCTCCATAACCAATGAAGTTACATTTAATAGCTTTGTCATCCAACTTCGACCTATGTTCCTTTGATACGTGCACAAAAGCTTTACACCCAAATACCTTCAAATGAGAGTAGGAAACATCTTTTTTCATCCAAACCCTCTATGGAATATCAAAATTCAAAGGAACTGAGGGGGTTCTGTTGATGAGATAACATGCAGTTTGAACAGCTGCTTCCCATAATTCTTTTGATAGCTTTGCTGCTCGTAACATGCATCGCACTCTTTCTACAATTGTGCGATTCATCATTTCAGCTACACCGTTGTGTTGTGGGATACCAGGTACTGTCTTCTCATGCCGAATACCATGTTTAGAACAATAATTTCTAAACTCATGGGAAATATATTCACCTTTGTTATCTGTTCGAAGACACTTTAACTGCTTTCCAGTCACTCTTTCCACCATGGCATGAAATTGTTGAAAATTAGCAAATACCTGGTCTTTTGTCTTCAACAGGTACATCCATACTTTTCTCGAAGCATCATCAATAAAGGTTAGAAAATACTTGGCTCCTCCAAGTGATGTAACCTCAATGAGACCACAAACATCAGAATACACTCGTTCCAGTAGTGTTGATTTCTTTACAGAGGAACTACTAAAAGAAACTCTATGCTGCTTTCCAAATACGCAATAATCACAAGGGTCAAGAGAGCTATCTTTGACAAAGGGAATAAGTTTCTTCTTTGCCAGAATCTGTAGTCCTTTTTCACTCATGTGGCCCATTCTTTTATGCCACAAACTTGGTGAAGAATCGACTGCTACATTCACACCATTATCACAAACCATCCCATGGGTTTTGTACAGCGTGCAACAAGCTTCTCCTCTTGCAATAACCAAGGATCCCTTGGAGAGTTTCCACTTTCCATTACCAAAATGGTTTTGGAAGCCTTCTTTGTCAAATGCATTGACAGACATCAAATTGAGGCGTAAATCAGAAACATGCCTCACATCTTTCAATGTTAATTGGAACCTAACATTTGTCTTGATACAAATGTCTCCAATTCCCACTATGTTTGAACATGTGGTGTTTCCCATTTTTACAGTACCAAAGTCTCCTACTTTGTATGTAAAGAATAACTCTTTATGGGGCGTGACATGATAAGACGCACCAATGTCAACGACCCATTCAATCATGTTATCACCAATATGTAGGCATTCATCAGCAATTATTGCAACATCTTCATTTTCTCTTGTTGCTATTGCTGCTGTTATATGGTTGTCATCTTTATTTTGCCCTCCTTCCTGCAACCGTTTACATACTCGGCAATTTCTCTTTATGTGGCCTGGCTTGCCACAATGGAAGCAATTATTGTCTCGTCCTCTTGACTTTGACCTTCCTTTGAACTTGTCCGTCTGGCTCCTTCATCCTTTGTTTTTACTTCTCCTTCTATTCTCCATGACATGAGCTTGTGACTCACTATTTTTTGTCTCATTTTTACTGTAAGACAAAAGTACTTTGAAAATTTCTTCAAAGATCAATTTATCTTTTCCATATATGAGAGTCGTCTTAAGATGGTGGTATGACGGTGGTAGGGATACCAATAGTAAAACTGTTTTTTCTTCTTCTGAGAAGCTAATATCAAAATTTTGAAGTTGGGAAATCATACCGTTAAATGTTGACAAATGTTGCATGAAGTCACTATTTTTCGGCATCCGTAGTTGATATAGATCTGCCCATATCATGAACTTATTTGACAAATTTTTTGTCATGTATAGGCTTTCTAACTTGTTCTAGATATCCAAAGCAGTTTTGCATCCTTTCACATTAATGTTCTGAAGAACATTATCAGAAATATTTAGACGAATTGTACTGGCGGCAATCTCGTCTATCTTGTCCCAATCTTCATCCTTCATTGCTTCTGGCTTTTTGGCTTTACCCAATAAAGCCTTATGAACCTTTTGCTGAATGAGAACATCCTTCATTCTGCTATACCAGAGGGTAAAATTATTATTGCCGGTAAACTTCTTAATCTTTGTTTTACCACCAGACATTTTAAATTTGTCGTGAACCAACATTGCTCACACTCAAAAAAAAATTTAAAAAAAAAAAATCACCTTTGCGAAATAGTGCCTCTTGAATAGTACTTTGTGAATAATACTCCAATGAATAGTACCTCTTCAAGTGTTCACTTTTACTATTCATATGAATAGTAATTTCATTATTTGCAGTAATGGCTCTGATACCAGTTGTTGGGATATATAGCACAGCGAAGTATTGACAAGATTAAGAATAGTAAATAATAAATGTGCAGGAATAATGTAAAATGATACAAAATATTTAACGTGGAAAAACTCACTCAATGTGAGAGGGAAATAACCACGGGGCAACTCCGAAAAACTTTCACTATGTAAAATGGGTACAACAATTCTCTCAAGTTTATGCCCAAACTTGAGGTATTACAATATTACACTCACAAAGTGCATCTCTCACACTCACAATTGTGTGGTAAATATCTTACTATTTTCTCTCTACAGATATTTATCACACTCTATAGAAATACCTCATTTTTCTCTCTCTTTCTCTCAACTTCTCAGTTTGTGAGATTCTTTATTTTGAAATACGCTTGTATTTGTGAGATCTCTGATAAATTGTGAGATATGCTTTCCCTGCTCTTGCTCTTCTCTATTTATAGAGAAATGTGGGAGGTTTATGATATCACTGCTTATGACATTTAAGCAGGTGCCGACATTTTTCTTATTCAATGTTTGCTGCTTGTAGAAACTTCATTTCTAACTGTTTATGGAGAATCAAATGGTTGTTGCTGCTGGAGGCTTCTGGTGAGGTAAGGTATGACCTCACTTTGAGGTGGATCTCATCAATTACAACATTAAATAAGTCATTTTATGTCATTATTAATTTATTATTCTTCAAAAGCTCGGAGAGATAACTAATCTAATATTATCATTTTAAAACTATTTTAATCTAATTTGGATATTTACTTAATATTAATAAACTGATAGTATCAATTTTCTTAATATTTCACGCTTGCTTCTCTAATTGCATATAAATTTTTACCTAATTTCTAATGGCTTCTCTCTGTCGCCTCTATTTTCCTCTCATTTTCTCTCATCATTCTCCATCTGCCATAGTTGCTTTGATGATAATAACAAAGTAAGACAAAGTTGTATCCTATTGAGTATTAACATGTCTATAAGCAAGTAATGTCGACTATGTCCGATAAATTCTACTTTAACATTGACATTTCGTCTTCAATTAAAACGCCAATAAGTTCTGGGTCATTGATGCCTTCTATGAAATTTCTAATCTTTATTTCATCTCTAATAATATTGAAAGGCAATTAGTGGCAAATTTGTCGACCTTCTAGGACATTTGTTGTTATTGGTTTGGCGACTTCATTTATAAAAAGTAATAATTCACACTCTACTGTTGAAAATATTCTCTAAATAGAGAATACGGGGGCATGATTTTTAAAGTCATCAATATTAATAAGATAAATTGTAAAAAATGCAGGCAAGTGAAACGCCAATATTTAGGTTATAGGTTCATGATTGCATTAGAATTTCCTCAAAGTCCTTGAAATGACGTGCTAAAATGGTAGAAATTAGAAAATGAGGTTTAGAAAAAAATAAAGGAAAAACAGGAAAATGGGCTGGACCATAATGTAATTTTCAAAAGCCCACTGTTCAGTACAAATACTCCAAAGTCTCTAAGAGGTTGGCAAAACGTCATCTTTTTTTAGAAGCTATGTTCATGAAGCCCATCCGAGAGTTAGATCCAGAATGTTCGAGCTCTATTTATTTTGCATTATGTCTAAAACAGTCAAACTAATTGGGCTTAAATCTATAGCTCCAAATATAAGGAAGAAAAACAAAATCAACCATAGAGGGGAAAATGACGGGAACATTTTGAGAATTAAGGTGTGTGTATAAAATTTTAATTGAAATTATATGTTGGGGGGACGAGATCTTATATATAATATTGCCAGTAAATTATTATTATTATTAATATTAGTAATAACTAAACGTGAGACACACACACAAAAGAGAATAAAACGTTACGAACCAAAATCTGAAAAGCGATCCTGAAATATTTGCAGTTTCCACTTTCCACCAAAACAAGAGTGAGATTTTCATTTCTTTTTATTTTTATTTTTCTCTTTCTAATTCATTTCCTCCAAAACGACGTCTCACCCACAAGTCACAGTATCGAAAATCGCGTTAGATCTAATAGGCAAACACACACACTCTCAAAGACGCTGATCTCTCAGAGATTGAGAGAGAAATTTCCTTTCCAATTCAAGAAATTGTTACGAAACAACCCTATCTGTCAAAGGCAGCTAAATCCGGGTACAAATTTCCCCCTTATCCTTCTTTAATTTATTCTCTTTTAATCTTTATTGATTGAATGCGTTATTTTTATTTATATTAGAATGGTAGATTCTTACTATGTTCGTCAATGCGAAATAATTTTCTTGGTACTCGACGATAATATTGATTTAGTTGGCTGTTTGGAGGCCGAGAAATATATTAGCGAATATTTCAAAATTCATAATTTTATTATTCTTGCTCGAGACTGAGATTAAAGATTTATAAAACTTGGTTCCGGGACTCCTTTATTCTGAAAGAGAGGTTAAATTATGGTTTTTATAAATATTTTCTAGTGATTGGTTGTAGCTCTCCTTACCGAGAACTTATATTCAAATTTAATAACATGATTTAGTTTGATTTTTGTGGAGGCAGGATCTAATGGTGATTCAGACCCAGCGGTGGTGAATTTTGCGTGGTCGCTTAGAACGGAGTAGATCGGATGGACAAGAACAAGAACCGAACCGATCTGCTCGCTGCTGGCCGAAAAAAGGTAAAATTAATATCGTTTATTTAGTATAGTGAATCTCTGCGGTGCTAGGGTTCAGATTAGCAAGTTTTAACTGGTTATGGAAGTTGTAGAAATAATAGGAATTAATTAAAATTATCCCAGCTCTTTCATTATTTTGGGTGTTTGGTGGTATCATTGCATTAAAGGGACATTATTGAGCCCTTTTTCTATTTCTAAGCTGTGTTTGACCCATTATATGAATTGTGCTTGAGTTGGTTAGTGACTACTTATGCGGTTGCAATAGTGAATGTATGCTGCAGGAGAAGGGAAAAAATGGAATGTTAATTTCTCATTTTATGTTGCTTTTACTTGAAAATACTGGAAAAATCAATCTGGTCTACTACAAAATGCTTCTCTACGCCCCTTTTAAGATATATAGTTATATTAATTCTTGTTATAGAATCCTTAAGATGAGGAACTGCAACTTAATTTTGGTTGTTGGTTATTATCACCAGCTTCAACAATTTCGTCAGAAGAAGGATGGTAAGGGAAGTGGAAGCCGTGGAAAATCCACAAAAAATTCTGGTAGAGCGGAGAAGCAAGATACTGATGCCGAGACAGCTTCCACTATGGCTAGATCTACAATGCCTGAAGATAAGTCACTCAATGATGTATCAGTTCCACACTCTGTGGTGAATGATGCAGCGCATGATGTTGATTCATCCGATCTAACCTTATGGTCCACCTCTCATGAGCCAGGTGAAACTTTGCCAACTCATAATGCTGAGTTGGCAACACTGGAGTTGGGGGTCGTGGAGCATGATGTTGACTCCTCATTTAAGGATGAAGGGAAAAGCACCCGGAATCTCTATGCTCAGGTGGAAAATATTGCATCAGAAGGAGGAGCAGATAGTGGGATGTCTGTATCAAACCATTTGACAGCCCAACCAGTGTCAATTGGTTCCTCTGAGGAAGTGACAGTTGCTTTTGATCTGTCTCCTGGGAATGCAGAAGAAAACTTGCCACTTTCACAAGATATCATTCCTGATACATCCTTGATGTATTCAAAGGATAATCAGGTAACAGATGTAGGTTGTGCTCTTCTCCTCTTGGTATTCAGTTTCTTAATGTGTTAACTTTCTGGATTATAAGGAAAACTAGGAAGTGGATCAGTTATGTTAATGTGTGGATTTGATGCGTAATTATATTCTCATTTATTGCTGGGTAGGGGCAATGCAGGAAGCTGATGGCTTGGGCAGGGAGCAATCTGATTGTAACAGTGAACTAAATCTTGAAGGAGTTAAGAAAATCCGGCCAACTGAGCTGGGCCAAACTGCTGGATTTTCAGAAATAGCTTCAGGAGTGACACCTGAGGTTGATATTTCATGTGTTAGTCATGCTGTGGCACATGAGCAGAGCGACGAAGGGATGATGAATTTGATTTATGAAGAAAAGCCAGATACTTCATTTGTATCTGGTGATATTGGAGAAGGCAGGAATGATGGGGTCCAAGAAGATACAGGGTGTGGGACAATTTCAGAGAACAGTCAGCAAAATATATTCAATGCCCATGGAAAGCCTCTGGATACCAACTCTAAGAGCTCAGGTGGAGGATGGACTGTTGCTCCTGTTGCAGATCTGGGCTCCGTTAGTCTCTCCCAGCTTTCAGACATTATCAGGGGGCTTAGTGAAGATAACTATAGAACTCTGTTTAAGGCAAGAGAACAAAAACCTAATACTGTTCTTGGAGTTGGTAATTTGGTCTCATCAGACTTTGATTTTCCAGATCTGTTGGAGAGGCTCAAAGAAGAATTATTTCTCACAAATTTAATGAAAGACATCTTTCAACTGCAACTTGCTCAGCAATCTGAACTGCAATTTGCTCAGCAATCTGAACTGCAATTTGAGTTTGATCGCCAGGGTCATGAGCTTGTTGATGAGATGTCTCTTCTCAGGGCTTCATTCAGTGAGGTTCTAGAAAATAATTCATCTCTTACTGAAGAACTGAAAAAGTGCAGAAGTGATCTCCAGACTGTCACTACTGAAAAGGATGAACTACAAAATCAGATTCATGGTCCCAAAGTGGAGGTTGAAGAACTTTCCAATAGGTTGAATGAGTTGCAGAACAGTCTAGAAAGTTCAGAAGGGGATTTGTTGAGCCTGTCAGTACAGCTGGCAGAATACAAGAATTTGGTGGGTGCTTTGCAGGTGGAAAACGAGACCTTAAATGCAAATATCACTTCAGTTTCTGAACAGAGAAAGAAACTTCTTGAGGAAAAGGATTTTCAATTGCAGGAGAATGAGAAGCTGTTATCTGACCTATCTGAATGCAAAAGTTTGATTGAAGCTCTACATTTTGAATCTTCCAACTTAACCGGAGCATTATCTTCAGTGACAGAGGAGAAAAAGCAGCTTGTGGAAGAGGAGGAGAATCTATGCCGTAAAAATGAGAAACTGTTGGCTGAATTGGCTGAATATAAGGATATGATCTCAGCTTTGCAGGTAGAAAATAGTAGCTTAAAGGAGAACTCTACTCTTGTTACAGAGGAGAGAGAAAAGGTTGAAGAGGACAATAACTGTTCTGCACTTGAAAATAAGAGACTTTCTTCTGAGCTTCTTGTTCTTCAGGAGCGTTTATCAAGTGAACATGGAGCACGGATGAAGGTTGAGGTTGATCTAAAAGAAGTAACAACGCGCCTTGAACAACTCCTGGAGGAAAATAATTATCTTACTAGCAGTTTGGACATATATAAAGCTAAAACAATGGAGGCTGAAAACATTAGAATTGAAGCACCTGCTAAAACTTCAGAAGATCGGAGTCAACCTGAAATTTTGGAGGTACAAAGTTGGGGCCATGAAAATGCAGTTGCTGGTAGAGATTTTTCAGGAGGTCCACAGCACCCACTTTTTCTTGAAGAGGAGATTTTTGACGATTCCTTTGGCTTTTTGGGCTTGGAAGGACACCGGAAGGAAGCAGAGAAAACACTGCAGCAACTTGAAAGGTCAATTGAAGAGCTTCGCTCTCGTTCAGTGTCATTTAGCCGGTCTGTTGGCAAGATGCCTGCCTCTGGAGTATCGAAGTTGATTCAGACTTTTGAGCCTAAATTGCACGCTGATGAACAGGAGACAGAGGAAAGGGCTTTAACTGGTCCATTTGTGTCAATAAAAGAGTTAACTGGAAATTTAAGAGCATTGCTTAAGCAGTTGATCTTGGATGCTACAAACGCCAGCAAAACTGCTTCTGTCACATTCAGGGAGCTTACTGATCGATATGATGTCTTGAGTCAGCATAGTAATAATTTGGAAGCAGCTAACATTGAGCTTGGGGTTTTATATGAAGCCATAATGCAACATGGGGGAAACATTGAAGCTATGAACAGAGAACTAATGGTTTCATGTGAAGCAGCTAAACAAGAAGTCAGTGTTTTTGAAGCAGAAAATACTGCACTTTGTAAAAAGCTACATGCACATGAATCAATAATTAGTGAATTGCAGAGTCAATTGAATGTTTTGCAGCATGGTACTGCGGAGATGGAATCTAAGATTTGTAAAAATTTAGACGATTTGCAGAAAGAAGTCACTGAGCGGGTATCAGCTCTTGAGCAAGATTGGTATTCTACTGTTGCACATATTATTGAACTAGTCAGGAAGCTTGATAAATCACTTGGAAATTTTAGTTTGACCAATGAAGGCCCTTGCTATGACTTGGATGTCATTAATCTGGTTGCTTTATCTGTCAATGCGACCACCAAAATGATAGAGGACTTGCAAAATAAATTAGAGGCTGCTCAAACAAATTATGGAACAATTTGTAGTTCATACAATGAAATGAAAGAAAGCCACGAAGATTTGCTTCAAAAACATCAAATGGCTGTTGGCATACTGCAAAATGTCTATGGTAAAGTTAGAAATCTTCTAACTCGTTTGAATGGGCCCATGGATGATAATGAGTTGAGCCAAGTCAGTGAGAATCTTCTGGATCCTCTAGATCACTATAACTATGAAACCATTATTATACAGCTAGAGAGTTTACTTAGTGAGAGGTTGGAACATAATTCGTTTGACCAGAAGTTAAACTTGGAGTTGATGAATTTGACAGGAGAATTGGAAGACTTGAGGAAAGGATGCCTTGATTCAGATTCTATGTGCAAATTAATTGAAGATATTGAGGGGTTTTTAAACCCAGTACATATTGAAGGCAATGTAGATCAATTGCCTGCATCTCGTTTTGGGTCACTGTTGTCCATTCTTCTTCAGAAATACAAGGAGGCTAATACTCAGTTAGGCCTATCTGGGAAAGAGTATGAATCCAACAAGCTGAAATTGATTGAACTTCAGAATGATGTACAACAGTTAACTGCCTTATGTCTTCAGCATGAAAATGAAGTATTTCTTCTCAAAGAAAGTTTAAGTAGGGCAGAGGAAAGGCTTGTTGCTGCCCATTCTGAAATTAAGATGAAAGAAAGTGAAGTTCAACAGTCAGAGCAGCGATTTTCATCCACTCGAGAAAAACTTAGTATTGCTGTTGCTAAAGGAAAAGGTCTGATTGTGCAACGAGACAATCTAAAGCAATCCTTGTCGGAGACTTCTAGTGAACTTGAGAGATGCTTGCAGGAGCTGCAGGTGAAAGATTCCAGGATTCATGAGGTTGAAACAAAACTCAAGGCATATTCAGAGGCGGGCGAGCGTGTGGAAGCTCTGGAATCTGAACTTTCCTATATTCGGAATTCTGCTACTGCTCTGAGAGAATCATTCCTTCTCAAAGATTCTGTTCTTCAGAGAATAGAAGAGATTTTGGAAGACCTGGATCTGCCCGAACATTTTCATTCAAGAGATATTATTGAAAAGATTGATTGGTTGGCAAAGTCATCTACTGGTAACCCTTTGGCCCATAATAATTGGGATCAAAAGAGTTGTGCTGAGGGAGGTTCATACTCAGATGCTGGTCTTGTTATGGAGCCCTGGAAAGATGATGCACAACCAAGCCCAAATTCAGTTGAAGACTTGAAAAGAAAGTATGATGAGCTTCAAAGCAAGTTTTATGGGTTGGCTGAACATAATGAAATGCTCGAGCAGTCTTTGATGGAAAGGAATGATGATGTGCAGAGATGGGAAGATCTGTTGGACAGAATTGACATGCCTTTGCACTTGCAATCTGTGGAGCCAGAAGGGAGGATTGAGTGGTTAGGAAGAGCTCTCTCAGAGTCGCATCGTGAAACAGTGTCTCTGCAGCAGAAAATTACTAATTTTGAAAACTACTGTGAATCCCTGACTGCTGATTTAGAAGGATCGCAGAGGAGGATATCTGACCTTGAGGCTGACCTCCAAACTATTAATCACGAGCGAGAGAATCTTTCTGGTAGACTGGAGACTCTGAAATATGATTATGAGAAACTTTCAGCAAGGACAGCTCAGTTTCAAAATGAGAATGAAAAGCTGCAGAATGAAGTAACTAGTTTGCGGGATCATGTGGCAGAGATGCTTGTGAATGAGAAACAATTTGTTAATATTAACAGTGGAATTAGAAGATTGCAGAGTTTGGTTGCTGATGCATTCCCAGATCCTGAATTACAAGATCTGGGTTTTGCTAGCAATAGCATTGAGTTAATGGAAGCATTCTTAAAGAAGCTACTGGAAAGTCATGCCCATTTTGAAGTTGAGAATAAAAAGCTGCAAAATGAAGTAATTAGTTTGCAGGAAAATGTGGCTGAGATGCTTGGCAATGAGAAACGATTTGGTAATATTGAAAGTGAAGTAAGAAGATTGCAAAGTTTGGTCAGTGATGTATTGCAGGATCCTGAAACCGTAGATATGACTTTTTCTGGCAGTAGCATTGAGTGCTTCGAAGTGGTATTGAGAAAGCTTCTAGAGAACTATGCATCCTTTTCTTCAGCTAAACCTGCACTTTTTGATGCTGTTGATACAAAACTTAGTGCAGCAAGAAGCACAAATGAACTTGATACCAAGGAATCGGATGTTTCTGTAATGAAGGAAGAGCTTGAGGAGGCTTTTCAGCAATTATCGCTTGTGAAGCAGGACAGAGATGGATACACAGTGAAGCAGCAAACTTTATCATCCGAAATTGAAGCTTTGTGCACAAGAAGGGAGGAGTTGCAGTTGCTTCTGAATCAGGAGGAACAGAAGTCAGCTTCATTGAGGGAGAAGCTAAATGTTGCTGTTAGAAAAGGGAAGTTGTTGGTGCAACACCGTGACAGTCTAAAACAGAATAATGAAGAATTGAATGCAGAGGTGGAACGTCTGAAATCTGTGATTGACATCCGTCAAAATGAACTTGCAGAATCTGAACAGAAGTTGAATGATCTATCATCTTATCCCAAAAGGCTTGAAGCCTTGGAATCTGATATCTTGTTCTTGAGAAATTGTCTGACAGAAACAGAACACCGTTTGCAGGAGACAGGGCATACTCTGAGCATGATTTTGAATAATCTAGGTGAAATTGATGTTGGAGGTGGTAGCTCCACTGATCCAGTCAAGAAATTAGAGCAAATTGCACAACTGTGCTATGACATGCGTGCAAATTTAGCTTCTTCAGAACAAGATTCGAGAAAATCTAAAAGAGCTGCAGAGCTGCTGCTTGCAGAACTGAATGAAGTTCAAGAGAGAAATGATATCCTTCAAGAAGAGTGTGCAAAAACTGCTGTCGAACTTGCTGAAGTTACCAAGGAAAGGGATCTAGCAGAGGCTGCAAAAGTTGAAGCTTTTAGACGGCTTGAAACTTTACATGATGTTTATTCTGTTGAGCAGAATAATCAAGTGCATCAACTCATGGCAATGAAATCTGCTGTGAATCAATTTCAGAAGGGTTTCCGTGATATTAATAATTCACTAGTTGTAATTTTTTCTAAAGAATTGGAATTTTTACACAAAGTTGAGTCTGGTTTTGACATATGTCTCAAAGCTAGCGATGCTGCTGATCCATTTGGTTTGCCCCTGGTTGGCACGCCTGTTGACTTTTTGTCTAGCAAGTCAGATAGTCAGGTACTTTTACCTTATGCACAGTTGTACCAAAATTGGTTGTATTTTGTTACACATTAATTTCTGAACTTGACTCTGCTATGTCTTTTGGGTGGCTTTAAAATTGACCATAATATGGAGTTACCAGATGTCAAGTAAACTTTTCTGCTTAGTTGTTGAAAAGGTGTTCCGAAAATACTTTTTTATTTTATTCATTGCATGTGTGTTTGAGTGCTGACAATATTTCATTCACTTGTGTGTTTTGTGAAGGGTTTCTTAACTGAAACACCTAGTTCTAGAATTTTATTTCGTTTGTGGTGTCCTTAAAGCATCTTCTTTTTAAGTATGTTCCTGCTTCGTTCTTGACATTTTTTGAGGCCAATGTAAAGCTAGTTTCGTGCTTTATTGTTGACATTTATTTGCTCAACTCTGTAATCTATTGAAGGTGTTTTCAACTTGTCATGCTCATCATCAGAGATGCAGTTATATTATACTGTTGATGTTTGGTTTTTTTTGACCTCTAGCATTATCATGTAGGTTTCACTGTTCATTATATTAGATTATTCCTTTTCAAGCACTCTGCTCATATTAATTGTTTAATTATGTTTTCAGGATAACCTTCCTTCTAAGGATTCTTGGTCGGATTTTAATTTCCATGACAATCCTGATGAAAATCCCATCAGTGATATTTGTGGTTACATTGGGAATCAACTACAGGAACTCATGATTCAGGTTGATTCGCTTAAAGGAACATTACAGAAGCACTCTGGTTTGTTACACGATCAAGCTAGTAGTTTATCTACGTTAATGGGTAGTGTCCATAGAAAAATAACTTCACAAAAAGAAAAGGATAAGGAGCTTGTTCTGTTGCATAAATGTATTTCCCTGCTTATTGAAGCGTGCTCTAATTCATTCATGGAAATAGAAAATAGAAAAGCTGAGTTGCTTGGGAATAATTTTGCTGGTGGAGATCTGAAGATGGACACAACATTGGCAACATTTCCTGTTGGGCATTCTTTCAGTTGGTCTCCTCATGGTCTCTCAGAGGATTCTGTTAGAACCATGGCTGACAAACTATTGGTGGCTGTGAGGGATTTTTCTAGTGTGAAAGCGAAGAGTGAGGAAGGTAGCCAAAAAGAAATGAAGACAATGATCATGGATTTGCAGAAAGAACTTCAGGAGAAGGAAATTCAAAAGGAAAAAAATTGCATGCAGCTTGTAAATCAAATTAAGGATGCTGAAGGTGCTGCAGCTCGTTATTCTCTTGATTTTCAATCAGCAAGAAGCCGGATGCATGATTTGGAAAAGCAGGTGAAATCAATGGAGGGTGAAAAGAGATCACTTGAGCAGAAACTGAAGGAGCTGCAAGATGCACATGCCATCTCTATAGAGTTAGAAGAGAGGGTCAAATCACTGACTGGTGTGCTTAATGCCAAGGATCAAGGTCAGTTTACTTTGTGTTTGTTCTATAACTACCTTTCTTTCTTTCAAATTTTTTTTTTTAAAACGTACAATAAATGCTGTTTAAAAAATATTGTTGATGACAGAAATTGAGTCATTGATGCAAGCACTTGATGAGGAGGAGGTACAGATGGAAGATCTAAGTAAGAAGATTGAGGAACTAGTAAAGGTTGTACAACAAAAGAATCTTGATTTAGAAAACCTTGAAACATCTCGGGGAAAGGTTATGAAAAAGCTTTCCATCACCGTTAGTAAGTTTGATGAGCTTCATCAGTTATGCGCAAGTCTCCTTGCTGAGGTTGAAAAGCATCAATCACAATTGCAAGATAGGGATGCTGAGATCTCCTTTTTACGTCAAGAGGTCACTCGATGCACCAATGATGCTCTTGTTGCATCCCAAATTACCAATACAAAAATGACAGATGAGATTCAGGACTTCTTGATGTGGTTTGATACAATAATTAATAAGTTTGGGTTACCCAATTCGCATCATGATATTAAGAACAATGTTCAGGTTGAGGAACACAAGGAAACAGTCAAAGGGACAATCCAGTCTATTATATCTGAACTTAAGGGTCTACGGGAAGCGGCTCAAAGCAAGGATGCATTGTTGCAAATAGAAAGGAGTAAAGTGGAAGAACTGACACGCAAAGAAGAATTTCTTGAGAAATCTTTACATGACAAGGAGTCACGCTTAAACTTACTTGATGGCTTAGAAACTTCTGAAACTGCACCTAGTATGACCTCTGAAATTTTGGAAGTAGAGCCTGTGGTAAGATAAGATTTGTCTATTTATATTAGTTTTATGTCATTTTAACGTCCATTCTCTTGTGAAATTCATAATGAGCATTATGATTTTTTTCATTTACTTCTATGATTCATGTTAAAACTTCAGCATGTTCTTGCACTGGTTCGTTCAAGTTGAAATCACTTGATCTTTGAAAGTTTTTGTTGTGATTGACTATTTCTATCATAATTTATATTGTGTAGTTTAGTGAATCAATGATTTAACTGATTATTCTTTTGAACTTTTCTTTTTAATGTCAACGTTTGGAAAAAATTGTCCTAGTTTTGTTTACAACAGAAGATTTTTACTGGTTGTGAAGTATTTCATGGCAGTTCCTACCTGACATTTAAGTTTTGTGTGGAGTGTTCTTGTGAGATAATCATGAAAATGACTTTGTTTTGGTTGATGTTTTACAGATAAACAAATGGACAGTACCCGGCACCTCTGTTGCATCTCAAGTCCGCAGTCTCCGCAAAGGAAACAGTGATCAAGTTGCCATTGCCATTGATGATATGGATCCTGGAAGTACTAGTAGGTTAGATGATGAGGAAGATGATAAAGGTAACTCAAACCTCATTGTTATGCATTTTCTCTTCTGTTTGATGTCATTTATCTAATATTATTACCTCAGACCGTCTAAAATATTTTTTTTTTCCTTTCACTTACAGTTCATGGGTTCAAGTCGCTTACTACATCGAGAATTGTCCCAAGGTTTACAAGACCAGTGTCTGACTTGATTGATGGTCTTTGGTAGGCTCAACCTTTTACTTCATTATTATTTTTTATTTCAAAATGACCAGGCTGTCATGGGTGGTCTAAAATAATGTTTGCACGATCAATATGCTAGGGTTTCTTGTGATCGGACTCTGATGCGTCAACCTGCTTTACGGCTTGGTATTATGATCTATTGGGTTATAGTGCACGCACTTCTGGCAACTTTTGCTGTTTGACAAATATATTGGTTAGTTATCCTCGTCTTATTCTTGGCTAATTTAGTTGATATTAAGGATAGGCTTTTTCTAATACCCCTTTCTGTTCAAATCTTTTAACTACATGTTGTTTTGAATGTCCTTTAAATTCTTTATGAATGATGTTTTGTGAAATCCAGACTTATCATTTTCCATGTTACAGGTTCAAAGTTGGTATCTGGGAGAGGTTCGAGTGAGGTCTGCCTTTGCATAGGAACAGAATGCATTAGTTTCACAATACAATGAACTTTTCCACCTTGCTAGATTTGGTTTAATTAATTCATTATTTAGCTCAACCAACCTTGCAACCATGATTCTCTCGTTTTTATGTCTATGAATCTGAGGTTTGCTTGGTTGCTCTTGCATCCAATAAGAAAATATCCCCTAGTTGCCACCACAGAAATTACAGATTTTGTAAAATTCTACAACTTTGCAGTAGCTACTACTTTTTACCCGATTTCTCTACAAATTCAATAGCGAATTGTAGCTCTATATACAAGCATCTAGATCAAGTATTAAAAGGGTTTTTGATAACAGATCATTCATTTTATTGGTGTGCCCAATTTTGGAGTAGTATATACTTTTGTCTGTTAGGGCCGGTAGTTTTAATCTACTACCTAGTTAAACTCGTATTCTTCCTGCGCTCTCCCTCTGTAAATTATATTTCTCTACATCTTAAAGTGAAGCAAAAATTGCTAAAAGATAGAGTTGTGAGCTGGAGAACTGCATTTCTACGCGCTTTATGACCGTATAAAAGTCGTTCAAATTATGCATATTTTCTTAAAGCTCGGCCCCAATGTCCCAAAAGTTACAATTTGTTGATAAGCATTACAATTCATGAATAGATAGTGACAGACAAACACATCGAAGATAAAGAAACGAATGGTTACAATGCGCTTCTAATAAGAAGCTTGACTTGATCCTCAAAATCTTTGATGTTACCTTTAGGATTCTCCTCAAACCTCTTTATTCTAAAGTACTTTAGTTCCACATCTTTAGCCTCCCCACTAGTTACAAGGTCAGCGAGTATCCTCCCCACAACCGGTGACATCTTGAATCCATGACCTGAAAACCCTCCTCCAATCACCACATTCTTTCCAAACTCCCCTCCTAAGAAATCCAACACAAAATCCTCGTCCGGCGTCATGGAGTACATGCAAAGTTGTGTTGCCACAGGGCCACCAGAATCTACCCGACCCGAAAACGTCCTTTCTATCCACATCTTCAATGCTTCCAATGACATCCCAGGTCCCCACGGCCTCTTATCTGGGTCACATGGGTAACCACAGTGCACGGCTATTTTTATCAATCCTGGAAACTCCAACGACGGCGTTCCATATATATAAGGTTCTCCATAGCTAGCAAACGTTGGGATATCACCGCCAATAGCATACTCAGCCTCATGACCTTCTCTAATCCTCCAATAACATACCATTGTCTCCAATGGCCGTATGGGTATTTCAATACCACTAACTGCTTTAACTAACTTGTTCATCCAAGCCCCAACTGTCACCACACACTTTTTTGCCTTAAACCTTTCACCATTGCTGGTAAAAACCAAAACACCTTCATTATCTTCACTTTTCTTTATGTCCTTAACTTTCATATTGTCCATCAAAACGGCACCATTTTGCAGAGCCAGGGTCTGAAACATGCAAACGGCTTTAGTGGGCTTTATAACTCCACCATACTCAGTACAAACTCCGACCCAATCTTCCGATATCTGAATCCGACCCGAAAACTGTTTGTCCACTTGCTGACTGTCCAGAATTCGATGAGGTATAGAGTTCTTCAAACAACTCGAAACGACAGCATTGAGGCTTTTGTCGTCTCTGGGACCCATATCGAATTGAGTAGCTTTGAAGTAGACTTTGTAGCCGATTTCAGACTCGGCTTGTTCCCAGAGACTGTAGGACTCGAGAACCATGTCGGAGTAGTAGTCTTCGGGGTAGGTGACTCGAATGGTTCGAGACTCGCCGTGGGATGAGCCACGGTGGTGGAGGAAGTCGTATTGCTCAAGGAGGAGGATTTTAAGGCCTCTTTTGGAGAGTTGGTACGCCGTTGAACTTCCCATTATTCCGGCGCCGATAACTATGACGTCGAATTCTTCGCTGGAATATCCCATCTCCGACTACGGCTAGCGAATCGCGATTGAAGACGAGCGAGTTTTAGTCGTCTTGTAGTGGAAAGGATATGGAGTTGTGTTTGTAAGCCTGCAAGGGTGACTATACTTGTTAGAGATCGATCGTTTTTAACGTGCTGTTTTTTTGAAATATACCAAGAATTTTGACTAAATCTCGAATATGCCATCACATCGTAGTCATATATGTATTAAATAATATTTAATTTATTGATCAGATATAAAATTGAAGATATGAAACAATAAAAAATTGTAAAATTTAACTAACAAAAAATAAATTAAATTATATTATGTAAATTAATATTAACAATAAAAAAATATTTTTATATTATTATACGGAGATCGATCAATATCACAAATAATTTTAGAATTTTAATTTCCTATATAGGTAGGATGCATAAGATTCTACATTCAATGTACTTAATTGTTCTTATATAAAAAATAAATAATTTTAGAATTTTAATTTTCTATATAGGTAGGATGCATAAGATTCTACATTTAATGTACTTAATTGTTATATTTTTCGTATAAGAAACAAATAATTTTAGAGAAAGCTCCTCCGCCATTGTTAAGTTCCTTCTACTTGCATGAAGGTTATTATTAAATTTTTTTTGTTCATTGAATTTTTTATCAATTTTTTATACTAATTTGCCTTTAATTTATTCACATACTACGATGAAAAAAAACACATCTTTTTAATTTTTATGAACTTGAGTTTTATCATAAAAATTGTGAGTACGACGATAATGATAATGATAAATATATATTTTATTTTTTTACAAGGAAAGTATATAATAAAGTTTTAAAGAGAATATTATTATTGAACCTTCTTTTTTCAAGATTCGTGTTGTTTTTTGTCTGGTATTTTTTGTTTGTTTGTAAGCTACATTCCATACTGTTTTAACCAAAAAAAAAAAATTTGTAAGAACTTATTATAGGTTATATTTTTTTTTTCTACTGATAGTCATTTTCTACCTAAATAATGTTTAAAAAATATATTTGCTTTAACATTTACGAGAATTTTGGATTGAAAATATAAGCATTTTATTGAATAGGGCGAGCAAATGGTGTAAGTGTCAAGAAATAGAAATAAAAAATATTGTATTATTAATAGATAAAGAGTTAAAGCTTTAATTTTCTATGCACTTACAATATTATTATTATGTAATTATTAAATAACTATTATATATGATGGATTATGTATTTATAAAAAATTATTATGAATTCATAATTATATATATATATGAAATTAATTTGTTAGGTTAATAACCATGAAATCAGCTGGATTAAATGTTTTATTATCTTAATATAATATAATATAATATGAGTGTATTAAAAAAATGTTATATTTCTCATATTTATTAGGATAGTGATATTGTCATAATTGAATTTATTATGTTACAAATATTTTTTATTAATGATAAATTTATTCAACAATAAAATAAAATTAATTATAAGAATAAAATTAATAATTTATATATTTTTGTAATAATAATAAAATAAGTGGTAGTAATATCATTGCCCATTTTTTTAATCTAATTTTATCGCTGATTGAAAATGCTATCTTAATTACTCATTAATTTAATTTAAAGATATAGCAATACTATGTTGCACATAGAATTCACAATATATGATTAAGTAGGCTGAATATGTTACAATATAATATAATGAGTAGTGTTGTGAATGAGGAACGTAGGGGGGGGATGAAAATTTCATCCCAGGCTAAATGTTCACGGGTTCAAGGTGGGAATTCTTCATTAAAGTTTCTAATATTTACAGAAATTTTCCACTAATTAAAAATATAGATTTATTTGTATTTTATATGCTTAAAATTGAGAAAATTTTTAAGGTAAAATAAAAGAATTTATTATTAATATTAATAAATATTATATTCTGGATACAAATTAATAATAATGTATTTATTTTATTTTATTGTTAAATAGTTAAAATAAAATTTATTTGTAAATGAAAATAATTAAATTTATAAAAAAATATTTAAAAAATTGTTTAAAATTATAAAAAATTAAATTTCAGATGATAGATAGGGCAGAAAATGTGATTTCCGACCCCTCCATAAGATCTTTGGAGATTAGTGCATGCACATTTTGAGCATGCGAGGGACATTTTTGTTGTTGAATGAGTTGGACGCATGATTTGTTAGTTGCAGTGTCTATTATGTCTAATTATGGTCGGACAATAGTCACAAGATGATTGGACCCAAAAACCAATAGCTGATAATGTGAATAATTTCCACAACCAATTACTTGAAAATTTCATAGTTAATGTAATAAGATTTTTAATCCCTTAATTTAGAACTTAAATTTAAATCTCACTTATATTTTTTCTTTATTAATAAAAAAAAACGCTCTTATTTCAAAAGACAAATAAAAGTTATTGTCACTTTTTTATAACTTTTTAATTTTTAATTTAAACAATTTTGAAAAAAAAAAAAAAATCAAAGTTGTTTGACAATCAATATTTATTTTCAATTTGAAAAGTAAAAATAAAAAATTAGATATGCATGTTTGATAACTAATTTTTAATTTTCAATTTTTTAAACCTTAAAATTCAATTTCAAACCTTTTTTTGATGAATTTTTACTAAATGTTTGCTCTTACTAATTTTGAATAAAGTTGAATATGGTTAAGTATAATTGGGTTATTAATTTTTAGTGTCTAAGAAATTAAAAAAATAGGAATTCATTTCCAAAACTTATTTTTTTTGAATTTCAAAATTTAGGCAAATTTTAAAAACGAATTTCAAAACTTAGAAATTAAAAATTGAAAATGAGTTATCAAATGTACCTCATTTTAATATTTGTGAAATTAAAAATTAAAATATTTATCTAACGAGATTTTGTTAAAAATATGCATAACTTATGTACATATGATTCAAGCTCCTGCAGTTAAAGTTTTAAGCAAAGTAATTCATAATCATCATAATATGTTATTATTCTTATTTGGATACTTGTTCTTGCAAGAAAATAACTTTATTAATCTTAAATTTCATTAGTATGAAACAGTAAATCATCACTGATTCTAAAAATAATGAACAATTTCTCTTAAGGAATTGTTGTTCATTGCTTACGCTTTGTTCATATTCAAAAGGCGAAGAAGGCGCTTTTAATAATGTGGAACGTGACAAGTCGTGAAATGAATGTCATCAGAGAGTCAGCAGTGGACTTTCTTGTTCAATCATAGTGGACTTGTGTGAATATGAACAAAGAAAACTTAAAGATAAAGCTGTACTTTTTGGTTATTTAAGGAGTACCATTGGTTATGGAATATGTCTTGCTTCCCTCATCTTCAACTATCATATCCCACTATCTCCTTTTTGTTTTCTTCTCAAAACCCACTTCTGATTCTATGTTTTATCAATCACATGCCTTTCCAAATTGTTGAAGCAACTATCTCCAATACATGGTCTATAATTTATGATGAAACCTGTGAAAAGCACTTAGAAAGTTTACAAATTTAAAATGCTGGGATTTGATTGTCTTAATTAACTCAATCTAGTATACACTTAAACCAGTTATGTAATGTAAAGAAGGGGAAAAAATGTGATCTGGGTTTTGATTGATTGTCAAGAATTCAAGAGAATCAAATTAGATGTCACTGTAAAATATTAAAATCCCAACTCTCCACTACAGAAAGAACTTAAAGACAAGAAAAAGAAAAAAAATGTTCTTCCACTACAACTACCTTGAATTATCAAGTCTTCTTGTTGGGTTCAAAAACATATTTGATTATAGATTCCTTAATGGATAATAATTGAGGAAACTCTTTCTTCAACTTAGAAGAATCCATCTCATTGTTACTCCTTGGTGATACATTCACTTTGGCTTGTTCTTCAAGGTCAAAATTTTCCCATTTGTATTGTGGGTCTATATAATCTTTGTACATCTCTAGGATTTCATTATGACTTCTGACCCCTGGATTGGTGAAGTTCCACATTCCTCTACAATCCCTTTTTGCCATCTCTACTGAGATTGGTAAAAGCTCATCTAGTACTGTCATGCTGTTTGGTATGTTTAACCCCTTGTTGTAGGGACTGATCTTTGTGATGAAGTTTCTTGGATTGCTTAGATCTGATGAGATTGGCATTCTTACTCTCAGAGTGCATATATTTTCATAATCTTTTAGCAGTCCTCCACCTGCACATTTTAGTATATCTTTTGTGATATATGTTACTGCTATGTTAAAGATCAATTATGATATGCTTAGATTTCGGGCATGTTTGATTGTGCTTCTCTACGTGATTTCAGTCAATAGTGAAGGCAGAAGAAAACGTTTTCAGCAAGAAACACATTATTTGTGCGCTTTTGTGAGGAAACACAAAATGTGCTTGAAGTAACTTTAGGTAAATTTTTTCTGATTTAACTTTTTTCTGACCTTCCTCTGATTTATGAAGTCAGAGACTTCAATTATAAATCCTAAATGACATCTGTTAAAACCATATACTGTTAGATGATTGTCATGTGGAACAGTTAATAATCATAACATTCAAGGTGATGGGCAGTGACTAGTACAAATCCAAAAGCTTGCACCCTAAATCAATCTAAACTTTAATATGAAATTGCACTTTGAGCATGGTTATAATTAAGGATTGAAATGAAAAGGAGAAATTACAAGTAGGTTAGTTGTTGTTACCATGGCCTTGGTCTTGGAATAGAAGGAACCAGTGAAATTGGGTTTGTCCTCCTTTTTGAAGCCAATACCAGAACCCATAGGATGATCCTTATCATATTCAAATATACACCCTGTAGCAAAGCTCATCATTAACAGACCTTGTTCTTTACAAACATCTTGCTAAAGTTAGAGTACCCACAACATTAGTCTTTATAGTTTCAACCATGTGGGATTCACACCAATCAACATTAGGTCCTCTAGTGACTCCAACTGCATTAACTACATGACTTGGCCTTACCTTTCTGATATCTTCCAAAAGTGACTTCCTATCTTCCAATATGCTTCTTCCATATTCAAAAACTATCCCTTTATCAGTACATAGCTTCCCCAATAACCCACCAATCCAGCCAGTTCTTCCATATATCAAGAATTTCAAACCTGAACTCCCAGTTACCTCACTACAAGCTCTAGTCAACCTTCTATACCCATATTGAACAAACCAAGTATCATCAAGATTTGAATGTATAGCAGAAATTTTAGGGTGTGGATCCAAAGCACAAGATACATTACCCCACCAAACCGGATTCTTAGTATACCACTCCATTGTCATTTTTAACCCTTCTTGCCAAGGAGTTTTCTCTTCCCAACCAAGCTTTTTGAGCTTTTGATCATCCAAAAAGTACCTTTGGTCATTAAATGGACGGTCTTGTACAAAATTAATTGCTTCTTTAGAATTTAATCCAAAAAGCTTGCATATATCCTCAGCCACATCTAAGACACTCCTTTCTTTCTTGGTACCAATGTTATAGACTTGACCAATTACGCCTTTGTGAAGTCTTACATCAAATACTTCAGCTACGTCTGCACACTACAAATAGCTTCTCACATTTGAACCATTTCCATGAATTGGCAATTTCTCACCTTTCATTGCAAGAAGGAGAAACTTGGGGATAAGTTTTTCTGGGCATTGATTGGGACCATAAACATTATTTCCTCTAGTTGTTATTGATGGGAGGCCATATGATCTATGATAAGCCAAGACCAGCATTTCAGCCCCAGCAGGGTAAGGATTGGTTGGAAGGAGCTGAGAGGCCTCAGGATTACCAATATCAGTCTCCATGTCAGTTTCGCCATAGACTTCATTGGTGCTGACATGAATGAATCTTTTGATGCGCCGAGCAATATTGCCGGCTTCAAGAAGTACATGCGTGCCATATCTGTTATTGTTGGTGAACTCAAAAGAGTACCAAAGGAATTGTCAACATGAGATTGAGCGGCAAAGTGCATAATAGTATCAATTTCTTCTGCAACTAAGTGGAAATTAACTAGGTCTGAACGGGCAATATAAACCTTCACAAACTTGAAATTTGGGGAAGAACGAGATGGGTTCAGATTCTTTAGACTTGAACAATAGTCTAGTTTATCAAGAGCTACAATCCGGTAATTCAGGTAGTTCTTGACCAGCCTGTTGGTGACATGTGACGCAATGAACCCTGCTGCACCAGTCACTAGCATGTTCCTTGGTGCAAATGTAACTGGTTGAGAAGACATTTTTGTTAAACTTTCAAATTTTGTTACTGAACCAGATTAACTGGAAGCAGAGTTTCAGAGTGGAGAACAAAAATTCAGTGAGGCTTTATCTAGAACAGATTGTGTGCAGTTTAGTGAGTCCCTATCCACATTGTTTCCCGAAGCATTTCAAAGCATTCAAATTCCTTAACACAGACGACAATGAACCTGATAAATGAGAAAACTTTGTTTCAGAAATTGTTCATAGATTTAAGGAAAATCACAACCGATTGGAAATTCTATTTAAACATGAACTTGTTAAAAATAAAATATCAATTTGTGAATAAACAGTAGAATAATGATAAACTTGTTTTAATAATATAACATATGATTAAATATAAAATACATATTTTTGTATGAGATCATTGTATGGAACAGCTGCATTCACGTTATATAATTAAACTGCTTGTTAACTCTAACTTTTAATTATTCTATTTATATAAAATCTTTACAATAGAAACACCAAATATAATGGGTCGGTTTAGGTTTATTTGTGCGGCGAGCTCATTGGCCTATCACACAATATTAATTATGCTAGTCTAAACTATAGTAAGTGAATCTAATATGTTTCACGCATATAAACATATAATCAATACCATTAAGGAAAAGTTATTGTAGAGTGGACACAATACATTATTAAAATTTTCCAAAACAATGCTAGTAACCCAAATATAACCCTCGAATAACCCTATAATCATATTATTATATTTTACAAGTTCCCTCATAACATGCTAAAATTATGTCTCTATTATCAGTGTCACTATAGCCAACAATATTAACAAGATGTTGGTTTATCGATACAATTGTAACATGCTTTATAAATATTTTAACATTTTATTACTAATCCAGCTTGTCATAGAATACTAATGCTAGTTTATATGTAAAAATAGTTCAACACATAAATTTTCTCCCACTTAGAAGGCATTATAAACAAACTAGATTATACAAGTAAGAAAGAATATAAAATGTCAAATGTGAGCAAAAATAACTATAATTTAGTCTAAAATTATAAGCGTGAAAGTATCCTACTACGTAAAATACCGAAAGCATGTTATTACGCAAATAAGAAGTCTCTACCACATGACATAAAAAATAGTTGAATATGGCATAATAAATTGCACTTAAATAAAACAAATATGCCTAAGTCATCAAGGCCCTTGCGTCCACTCAGAACACTTTTGTTCTATTTTCAAGCCCTCTGAAATTGGATCATAAACATCTCAAAATATAATGTCATGTTATAAACAATCATGTACGGGTAACACTGAACATGACAACACAAATAACTAATATGTGCACAATAACAAAGTCAAATGGTAGATCATTGAGCTCCCACTCACTTAATACATCAATAAGTATCCCATTCACTTGAAATGTGCACTCCATATTCACATATGAGCCGATCTATAGTTAGTATATATATATATATATATATATATATAAAAGCTCGTAACATGCTTATTATAAACAAGACATATAACTATGAATACAAATAACTTTTTATATCATGGTAGAATCACTTATTGCAGAATAACTACCAATAAATTTTTCAACAATCTCGTATTACAGAAATAAAATTTTTTGTACTAGAAAATTTGATTATGTATCTATTCGGCAATTATAGCCTCACAACATAATATGTCTTTGCCTTCATTTTTTTATTCAAAGGAATTTGAAGTGTATAATAACATTTTGCAACAAAAATATTGGATTAATATCAGACAGTTTTGAATTACTCAACATATTTAACACCACAATAATCGATTAATAAAATGTGAAATTATTCAAAACAACTTTAGATTATCTAAAATTGGCACAAGGTCACATCAAACAGTCTTAATTACTTAATATTGACATGAGGTCACAATACATAATACCTCAAAATATTTTTAACGATTATAACAAGTAATTGAGAGCAATCTAAGTTAAGCTCAAGTACTTTTCTTCTTGTACAGTGATTATAACACTTGCCGGCAATCTTAAAATGTGTACTACTACTTGAATTGACATTTATATTTTTATAATAATTCCTTTTACATTTATTGATCTCTCATTGTAATAGTGTAGTAAGTAATTTCTAGTTATATAAGAGACACAAGTTAGACTTAAACATCTTCATATCTTTAATCTTTTAATATTTATGGGTTCATCAAGATTTCAAAAATTACTAAATAACTAAACTATATTGTCTTTAATTAAATCTTGTATACAAAATAATGACAAATAAAATTTCATTATCCAATGATAATTGTTTACTTTCACTAATCTTTATATGAATGTTTGCATTCACATTTAATGATTAGTGAAAATACACACACACATATATATATTTTTAATACCAATAAATAATAAATATTTGTCACTATATAAGTGTTTTTAAAATCAAATATTGAACACTTTCAAAATACATAAATATATATATTAGTTGGTTGCGGTGATCACATACTTTAAATTGTTATTGAAAACATATTTATTTTGAAACTTATATACCAATAGTTGTTTATTAAATAGTGATCATAAGTAAATATCATTAATAAAAAAATAATAAAGATCAAACACAAAGTATATTACCATCATTCATAGATTTCTATCTTTATTAAAAGAACGTTTACATAACAGAAAACATATGTAAACAATAAAATTATATTAACTAGCAATTTAAATATGTCTCTTAAATAAAAAATGAGACTATATTGCTATCAAAAATATTTTTCATGTATATGTTCTCTTTTAAAAAATGTCATCTATACTTTTATTTATAAATAAGTCAAATATGATTATGATATGGCTAAATTTGTGGTTGCCATAAAATATGTGTAATTAGTGTTTGTAAGTTTGAGTGAAAAATATGGACAATTACAACAAATATCTAATTTTAATTTAAAACTTCAACAAAATAATTTTCAAACATTAATTTTTTTATAAATGTTATTACGATATATAAGTGTTGTCCAAATAAGCTTGCCTCAATATTGAAAAAAAGAGTTTTAAAAATTTGACTTTATCAACTCACCAAACACCTAAGAAGATATAGTATACAAAAAAGATATTTTAAATAATGTGTATATGTCTAACAAATTCAAAATATAAGTATAAATATTATTTACCTTTAAAAATAAAAATTTCTTCTTTAACTAGAAAAACTATTATTGAGCCAAAAAATTTATCAATAAAAAATGTCAAATCATATAATTAACAATATCAAAATACTCAAAATAAATTTGATTTGACATATTTTATGAAAGGTGAATACTAAAGCATTGATTATAATAAAGCTTCATACTTGTTAAACTATAATTTATTTTCATTAATATTTGAATCAAATATAGTGTTCAAAACATCCCTACAATATTTCAATGACAAAAAATTAATTTTTAAAATGATATTCCAGAAAAGGAAAATTCTTTTAGAAAATTCACTTGAGAATATTATTGTATTTCAGTTTTATGGACTTTTATACACCTAAATTTTGAAAAAATAAATTCTATTATTTTCACAGAATAAGTCCACATAGGTTGTAAATGTTATTAATGAGCCAACAAAGCACCGTATTTAGAGGAGCCTTAAATCATTGACTCTATTACACATGCTATTATGTGTATGGTAATCATATGATGCACTCATAAATTATCTCAAAAAATGTAAATATTACTTTTGGACCAACCAATGCGCTATAGTCAAGCAAATGTCTTTGAATAGAATATTAATTACTTTATTTTTCATGTTGTCATATAAGATACTTATAAAGTTTATAAGATACTTATAAAGTTTATCACATTCGTTCATAACATCGATGACAATAACATAACAGAGACATCTCATAGCCATTATAATTGAAGAATTTACTTTCAACTTACACGCACGTAGTTACCAAGGATCGTGCTTATCATAAATTCTTCTTATTCTCTTTTATGCTAGAGTCATTCATACAAATACGAAGAAATAACAACAAACAGATGCATATAAAATCAAGATCGTGCTTTTACAAATTTCTTCAATTTCATGCTAGAGTCTTATTTACAAGTAAACTCTTACACACTATAAAGTAAAATAATTAAATATTACAATCAGTATTAGATTACCAATCAATCACTTAAACATGACTTTAACTATTTTCTTTATCAACTTAAGCATCATTGCCTAATAATAAAATAACGACAGGATATTTAATTATCTGTAAGAATCTTAATAATTTTTGTGATTGTGTACGAAAGTACCCTCATAAATCAAAAAATAAATTATACAACTCGACATGCTTATTCATACGAAGGCAAATACATAAGTAATCAATTGCTATTTAATTTTACATTTAGTTATAGATCCAAAATAACCAACTCAAAATTTAATGTGCATCTTATTTCTCAAATCATTTTATACGTGATGCACTTATGATTAATTTCTATATGATAAAACTTTAATTTGAGTTAGCAAGTTATTTCAATAAACTTTTAGATCAAATTGAGATTCTAATTTCTTTATTTACTTTATTATAATCATATACATTAAATGCTCTCAAAATCACAAAATATATTATATAACATGACATACTTAGGCTTATAACAGACAAGCATGTAAACATTCAATTATTGTTTAAATTTCACATTTAACTAGAAGAATCAAATTTAAAAAAAAAAACCCAAATTTTATGTGCTTTTATACTTGCAAAAGATATACATATAATTTGTTTTATAATTCATACACACTTAAAAGATATAATTGAGTTAACAAACATGAGCAAAATTTGGAAATAAAAATGAAATTATAATTTTATTTTATTTATTTGTTATTTAAAATCTCACGACTAGCAATATATCTAATAAAATTCAGCACCAAGAAAAAAAATTTACTAAAAATTATATGTTTTTAATTTGCCAATTGCTTTTTAATTATACTTTTATATATATATATATATATATATATATATATATATATATATATATATGGGTTGAGAAAATTTGAATTACATGATTTTATCAGATTTATGAATACATCAGATATTGCTTACACGGTTTGCGAGATCATTGCATAATTTTTTTTTTAAATAAATAAATAATAAAATAATAAAGCCATATCTATTAAAGACGAAAGAAGAGTACAACTCCGGTGCGTGGAAAACATATGTCCACTCACCTCTGAAGTCGTTCGCTATTTTATTTTATTTATTTATTTTTTATTATTATTATTATTATTTATTTTATTTTTTTGAAAAACAGTTCGTTCCCACTTGCCTGTATAGCACGTGTATACACACTCTTTATCACCTTCAACCTCCATACGGGCACCATTTTTGCAGGAAAATACATCTTAATTAAGGTTACAATTTTTGATACGATTCGATAATATGATACGATACAAATTTTTTTTAATAAGAATTGATTAATAATTTTTTCATGTTCTTAAAAATTTTATTATTTCTTACTATTATAAATAGACAACACGAAAAAAATCGAGTAAATTTTTTCATGTGTCAACTGACACGAAAACTCGACATAAATAACATGAAATGAACCCGATGCAAACACGAATAACACAAAATAAACACAATACGATTGTCATCCCTAATCTTAATTTAACTCGATCGATTTTTACACATCTGACCACCAAAAGGAACATATAATATATCAAAATGATCAGAAAAACACGAATTGGAAATTAATGATTTTTTTTTTTTTGTTGAAAACAAGTTTTGAAAACCCAAATTTTAAGGCTCTCAATTCGAATCCAAATAATCCCAAATTCTTTGATTTGAAAACTCCTTTTATTTATTGTTATTATTATTTTTTAACAAATCATGAATCATAAAATTCTAAGATCACTTCATATATATAGCCTACAACAAAATCAACGGCATACTTAGCAAAGAATTTATACAAGCTACTCTGGTATCAATTGTTAAAAATAAAAATCAATCTATGAATAAACAGCAGAATAATAATAAATTTGTTTTAATAATATAACATGTGATTAAATATAAAATACATACTTGTGTATAAGATCGTTATAGAAGTCATTGATCCACATTGATGCTCAAATAATATAACTACAGATTTAATGTATAGAGATTTATAAGAACAATTGCACTCACGTTATATAATAGAACGATTTATTAACTCTAGTTTTTAATTGTTCTATTTATAGAAAATCTCTACAATAAAAATCTTAAACTTAATGGGCCGATTTAAGCTTATGCGTGCAACGAGCCGCAATATCACACAATAAGTATATATAATAAACATTCATTAATCGTCATCTATCCAAATTAACGAAAGTGATTAAACAAATAAAAAGAGAAAGACTTACAAGGATAAAGCAAAGAACAAGGCAGGCAGTCACTGAAACTATTTGAGATGAAAATCAGAAAGTAGATTGGATTTAGGAATGAGAAGATTAAAGATCATTGAAGAAGGAAAGATGTTTAACAAACATTCTGTTAGAGAATATGCGGGTCCTTAATTGACTCTATTGAACATGATATACGTGCTGTTTATTCCATTTCTATACGAACAATCTATTACAATCATAAATTTATTGACATATAAGAAAAGAGGTGTACAACCAACGGTACCCTTGGGTGTATAAGTTGGCATATAAGAAAAGAGTCCAATTCTTCTTTGTTGATATAGGTGCAATTCATACACGTAAAAATGAATGAAAATGTGAGTCCTTGTTGCATAAAAGTTGACTTTTTATTTACTAACTAATAATAATAGCACATAAACACACTAATAATAATAATTACTTCCTTAAGGAAAACATTGTATTTTTGCTAAAAAATATGCATGATAATTTTCCCAAATATACATATATATTCCTACATAACACTATTGATCACAAAATTATAGATTCTCTAGCTGATTGTTATAGAAATTGGTAGCATTTGGCACTTGGATGCTGGATGTGTGTTCACAAGATGGCATGCAAGCTGGGGGTTTGCGAATGCTAGTGTCAACAGTGCTTCCATTCTTGACAATAAAAGCAGTATCCATACCCCAGCTCATGTGACGCTCTATATGACAATGCCAAAACCACACACCTGTCCAACAAAATAAAAATATTTAATTACATATAATTATAGTACCGTAAGAAAACAATTATTATAGGAAGTGGGGAAAAGTGTAGGTGGTTTTAAGTTAATTAACCTGGATTATTAGCCAAAAATCTGATGGCGAGCCATCCATTCCTTGGAACAGAGAAGGTGTTGACTCGAGGTGGATCGAAGAAATTAAAAGTAAGAGGATCAGTTAGATTGTTATAGTTGCCAACACCATATCCAACAACATAAAAACTATGTCCGTGTAAATGCATTGGATGATTCTGAGCTGCATCAATTAGGTTTGTCCCTTGGAAAACTATCTCTACACCTTCATTGTACTCCAACACCTTAACTCTCGTCCCTTGAATTGTTAAATCAGTACCCCCCGGAAAGCTGTCTGCTGTGAAATCATAATAATATGGTGGCTCGTCTGGAAAATCACTTGTGTACACCCCACCAATGTTTCTACAATACAAAATTTTATTTGATAAATTAATATTAGTATAAATTTTTTTTCTAATTATTTGATTAAAATAAATAAATACCTGTAATAGGCTTGCAAAATATCAATCTCAGGATTGACCCAACTAATATTGTTCATAGTTGTAGCAGCACGCCCACCAATTTCACAAGAATGTATACGGCAATCGAACTCATTGAAGGAAACAGTTATATACATTCTAGTGGTAATGTTGATTGGAACATTAATTGGGTTCTCATTTGTGTCTAAGCTTCTAAGCTTGTTTACAAAATTTAATGCACTATCAATGTCAAAGTAAGAAGGGAGAGTATTACTTGGAAACAAAGGAGGAAAAGAAGAAGAATAGTTTGCTATTCCTTTGTATTGAAGAATTGCAGTGGCATTTTGTTCGTCAAATTGAAATCCAACACTATTTGGGTCTTCACTTGAAAATGCCCTAGCTGCTATGTAATAAAGCCCATCCTCATCAGATTTGTATTGATTTGTTGTGACCAGGACATCCATCGTTTGGCCACTGCTTGTAACAATGTAACTAGTTTCAAATGGTTTTAGGTAGGCTCCATCCATCCCTACTATAGTAAGGTTATGTTGTGCTATTGCAAAGAAAAGTTCTGAGCTCATCACCGCATTTACTATTCGAAGTAGATATATTTTTCCGTACTCCACTTCCCAACGATGCGTTCCTTCTACAATTATATTATATATTTTTTATACTTAACTCTAAACAACAAAAATAAATCAATTTTGTGTCACCATCGAAATGTACAATAAAATTAAAAATCAAAGAGTGCCAACAGTCATCTAGGTTATATAAGTAAGTGGAGCTCATGAGTCTTATCACATAACTCTTATTGCTACTATAAAATGATCATTAAAGTTTATTTTGATTGTTGATTTAGAAATTGAGCTAATTATTTCATTTGTTATTAATGTTACCAAATTTATAAGGTTATTTTTAATCATTTACTATTAATAAAATTTTTATTCTAAAAATAACTTCATAAATTTCAGTAAAAATAAGATTTTAGTACTAATTTTTTGAAAACAATAAAACATATATGATTTACTAAAAAATTAGGGGAGTCATGCGCACTTCATCCAATCGAAAAACAATTTAAAATACCGCTTGAACAAGGAAGAAGATCCCCTGGTTGGCCATTTATTGTATAGGCTGTTGAATGTGGTAAATCGGTATCATGTAAAAGAGCTTCATCCACTAATGCCTTCAAATCTCCATTGAACCATGATCCTGGATAAGATTTGATGTGGGACATATAAACTATACACTTTATTTAAAGAAAAATCAAAATTTTAATTACTTTATTGGAATAAAATACATACCTAAAATAAGAATATGTTCATCATGAGGTTTGGGAAATGGATATGAGGTAGTAATAGTAGGTAACACCACTATAGCACCATGAACAGAATTTCGTGTCCAATCACTATGTGCATGCCACCATAATGTTCCTTCTTCATTTGTAAATATAACTTGATATGTGAAATTTGATCCTGGTTGTATTGGACATTGTGTTATATATTCTGGACCATCTGACCATGGATTTCTAGCTAGCTGCTTCACTCCATGCCTGCACATGTACTAGACCTTCAAATTAGTATATAATATTCTTTTATATTTCTTCATAGTTTTATATTAAGTTAAAAAAAAAAAAAAAAAAGGCAACAAAAAATCGAAAATTTTATATTGCATGCGTACCAATGAATGGTAACACCATAATAGCCTTGGTTGTCGACATTAACATAGACGGTATCTCCCTTGTGCACTCGGATGGTTGGTCCTGGAAAACTGTCGTTCACTACTAGCATGCTTTTTGTGCCACACAATCTTGTGTAGTTTTTCTCTCGCAACTATTATATATAATAATTAAGATTGTTTAAAAAAAAAAAAATTAAATCAATATTTATGATTTTCTATTCAAGTAAAATTTAGTCAATTATATATATGGACTTGCTTTTTGGGAGAGCAAAATAGGCTTCGTCTTAAATCAAACCAATAGTTTTACCTTTATACCTTCGTTATCAAAAGTACTTGATGCATTTTTTGATACTTTTTTAATATGTCAACATTAAAATGTTTTTTTTTTTTTTTGTGTGTGCCTCACGTTAGTGCTCTGCTGTTTTTTTTTTTATAAATATATTTGTTGATTTCAGATTTTACCATAATATAAATTTTTTATTACTTACTGAAAATGTTTAGGGAGAAAAGCAAAGCATGACTTTTATAAATGTTTGAAACGAAAAAAAAAAAAAAAAATCAAAAGAAATAAAGAAGGAAGTTCATGAACTAAATGCTGCCAAATTAATTTTTATTTTTAAATATTTGTTTTAAATGCAACCTATATTACATTCCTTTAATTTGAAAAAAGATAACTCAACATAAAAGACACATTTTTAATGGTAGAGCAGTAAGATTTTTTTTTTTTTTTTTTTTGTGGTGGTGGGGTGAAACAAAATTTACACTTCTATATCCACAAGACACCCATTTTATTCAAGCATTAATTCATATTTCAAGAAGGGGAAAAGAAAAAAAGAAAAAAAAAAAAGATTGAAGGCATATTTAAAAAGAGAGAGAGAGAGCATATTGTACTGAATAACACATAAGTAAAAATAATTTAAAATGGCTCTCACTTAATGCAATGAATACTCATTTATGATGAAGTACATTTAATATGGTATTCCAACCAAACACAAGTTTATTTAGAGTAAATATTTTCTCGAAATGTATTATAATTTATATAAAAAGCAAAACAACTAGCTAGCTAGGAATATAATTGACTATAAATATACATGTAACTTAGCAATGAATAATTAGGCGAGGGAAAAAAAATGGAGCATCGATCAATGTACTCCAGCAAAAGTCTTTTGTTCTATTATGACAAGAAAGCTTGCCCTTAAATATATATATAATTTAAAGTGCGAAGCTTTAAATTTTAATTAGCATAATTATCAATAGCTTATTTATTGTGTTTATCTTTTACAAGTAACACCTTATGTAGATTCTGTAATAAATAGATTTAAAAAAAAATCAATATTATATATAATACACTATACTACTACTACTACATTAATACTTACAACAAAATCATAATAATGAACTTCGGCTTGAATGAAGCAAAGGAAACTCCCTGTGAAAAAAAGAGTCACAATAATATATGCGTTCAAACTTTTGTTGTTGGAATCCATTTAATTTTTTAATATGTCAAGTGTGTTTAAGAAAAAAGCAACAGCGCGTCTATTGTATATATAACGATCTGTAACAAGTATTCTTCTCTTCTCTACCAGCTTTTGTTTTTCTGTGTGCGTATGAAAAATATGACTCGGAGCTAACTTTCTAACTTTCACGGTTTATGTTTTCTAGTCTAATCCTTAAAAACTGGTTATATATATATACATATATAAAAAAGATACTAGTAGTTTACTAATTATAATTAAAAGGTATAAAATTCATTATTTTTTTAGTAAGTTATTAAAAGTCTAACAACTTTTTAAAATGTTACTAAAAGTCTCAAAATTGATTTATCCAAAAGTTAATAAATTGTTGTATTAATTTATATATATATTATATACATACATGTATATACATATATATGTCCATTTATATACACACACGTGTGTGCATATATATATATATATATATATATATATATATATATATATATATATATATATTATGATAATACATTTTAGGAAAGTAACAAAAATAAATAATGGAGGTTAGTTATAACCCAAATAAATGTACGAAATTATTTTTGAAAACTAAAAGAGAGAAGGAGAAAGAGAATAATCATTTTATATTTACATTTTTCTTGACCCTTTTCTCTTGTTTTGTTCAAAATGATCCTTTTTTTTTTTCTTTCCATTTTTCCCCTTCATCTGTTTTTCTCCCTTAGTTTCACATATATAACTTTTGATTTATTTATTGAATTTCTAGAAACCGACGTACATTAACTTTGGCATTTGTTTGACTTTCAGTTGTGCTTTGAAGATCAGTTATAAAACTTTGTTTTTTTTTTTTTTATTTTATTTATAGGAATCTAAAATCATGAAATATAAGTAAATGGAGATCATGTTAATTATTAATAAAGTTCGACTACATTAAATCTCTTGTACACTTTTGAACATTTTGATTTTAGATCTGTTTTTTTTTTTTTTGGTTAAGCATGCATTAGTTTCGCGTCATATAAACAAACCCGCTTTATATGTCCCAGTTAATTATTCAATAGGGTTGATATTGGGGTGCTATCTTAGTTTTTTTTTTTTAAGAGATATACATAAATATTATAATTTTTTGTTGGATACATAAAAAATTATATTGTTTTTAAATAAATATAATTTAATCTAAAATAATCATAAGATGACAATGTTAATCAAGCTTGATCAATTATGAAAGGGTATTTCTATCATTTTTATTTTTGGCTCCCTATTAATTTTTTGCCAAAAATAATTATGTATGTGTTACTTCTTTTACCACTCTCTCTCCCTTATATTTTCTTCTTTCATGTTATTCACTTTTTTTTGTTGCTAAAATTATTCTTTCCCATTAAAATTGGTACTGATTTTGCTCTATTTCTCTATTAAAACTGCTCAATTTTATAATAAAATAAATGAAAATATGTATTTTTGTTTTTGTGAAAACTTATAGTTAAATCATTCTTTTAGATTAATTGCAATCCTAAGAGACGATACTGCAAATGTGAGCAGGTAAATTTTTATTTTTTATTATTTTGTTTAGGTTTGTTAATTTTTTATGTTTTTTTTAAATCATTTTAATTGAGTGCTTTGGTTTATTTGAAATTTCTTTGTAAATATTAGATATGTTGTTGATTAATGGCTTTTCTATTGATGTTTTGAAAATTTTCTAATGGTGAAAAGAAACCAGTTTGAGTATTATAAAAAAAAAAAAAAGTAAATAGCGTTTGAGAAAAAAAGATAAGAAAATATAAGGAAAAAGAGTGATAAAAGAAATAACACACATATAATTATTTTTAGCAAAAAAATTAATAAAATAGACACCAAAAATAAAAATAACACAAAAAATGACTAATAGTATACCTGAGTGAAGTAAGGTACTAGTAGTGAACCGGTACTAAAATTTATTTATATATTAAATTTTGGCACCGTTAAGAACTTTTACTTAGTATTCAATTTATTTTACTTTTAAATTTTGAAAAATATTTTTTTTTATGTTATAAAATATCTATATAACACGCATTTTTTAATATATATTTTATGTACATTATGTAAAAAAAATATATATATATGTAATGGAATTATGTTAAAGTAGTTAAATTTGTAAACAATTATAGCAAATTCTTACATAGTGACTTTCTATAGTGAAAAACAAAGGAAGCACATATTTCTTTGACGTTGCTCTGCTCTGTTTCTTACAATCAAAACATGCATATATAAGCTCGTGAATTATATGATGTAAAGTTTTTTCTCTCGGTACCTCGTCGGTGCTGACATGAATGAACCTTTTGATGCGCCCAAGGTGTGAATTATAATTTTGTGGTCCAATCCAAAAAAATAAACTCTAAGAAAGGTATAGGATTACCAATAAACACAATACTAATATAATTCTTAAACAATGTGTAACACTTTCTTTTACACTAACATGAACATGCAATATATACCATCCTTCACAAACTTGATTAATAGTCTAATTTGTCAAGAGCCACAGATTGTGTGCATTTTTCTGATTCCATATCCATATACTGTTCCCCAAAGCCTTCAAGCTTCATAGATCAAATTGTATTTGAATTTACGTTTTGAAGTAAATGAAATTACAATATATATGCATCTTTTTTTATTTTTATTTTTATTTTTATATTTTTTGTTGCTGCTAAAATGCAATTTATTGATCTACTATATAATACAAATACAGCAATTGCAGAACTGTATCCAGACTCCAGAGCTGAATATTTAAATTTGACAACTTTATTATTGTTATTTGATTGCGGATCACGTGCTTTAAAATGTGAGACTATTATATTAATTGTGAATGACTTTAAATTAAAAGTTTTAATAGTAAGATATAATCCTTTATTATATATAATATATATATATAAATATATATATATATATATATATAATTTTATTATATATAATTTTATTTTTAATTTTTATAGAAAAAAAAACGTACGGTTATTTTCCCTATAATATAAATAAACATATATTTTTTAATGTTAAAAGAAAATGAATATATTTTTTTTATTGAGGAGATTAAAAATAAAATCAGTTGAATTATTATATAAATTAAAATTTATAAAGCATTATAATCATACTTAAAGATGTCTAAAAATCGGATTAAATCGAATAAAATCGATAAATTTGTAATAAAAATATTGTAAATACAGAAAGACAAAAATACTCCTTTAAAAATTACTAAATTAATATTAGTATTTTAAAATTAGAAATTAATTAAAAATTTGTTTAATTTAGCTAAAAAGAAATTAATAACTAAAATTTGAATATCTAAAAGTTATTCATTAGTTTTTAAGTGATTAAAGTATTAAAGTAAAAATTAGGTACTCTAAAAAATATTAAATCCCACATTTTACTAGAAAGCATTTATATTTATCAACAAAGTTACATGCTACACAATTATTTGTAGGTCATATTTATTGGTATAAAAATTGAAGCGTTTGTAAGTTCATACTCGGGTGAGTAAAAATATAATTACTTTAATTTTATATTCAAATTTTTATTTAATTCTATAGATGTTCTTAGTTATGTCAATTAAAGCAGTTTAATTCATTTTTTTTTTAACAATTTAGTCATTTTGTTAAAAAAATAACACAATACAAATGATCAATTATTATTATTATTATTTATCAATTTTGTAGTTATTATTGTTTAATTTTAAAGACAATATATAAACTTGATAATTTAATAATAATAAAAAATATAAAAAAATTAAAAATAAAATAAAATAAAATACTTGATCAATTGTTATTATGTTATTACTTTTTAAAATAAATTACAAATTATTTAAAAAAAAATAATAGAATAACCTACTATTTTGATTCACCCAACCACCCACTTAGTTTTAGAAGTAGAAGTTTTAACTTTTGTATTAAGTCAATAGATATGTGTCAAATATTTTTAAAAGCTTTAGCTTTTAATATTGACAAATATTTAAAAAATATATTAAAATGTATCATATAATTATTAATATAAATATAAATTTAAGTATATTTTCACACTATTTTTATAAAAAAAAAAAAGAGAGAGTAATTTTACAAATTTATAAATTTATATTTATTTTTATACTCATATCACTTAAATTTTGCTACATGTTAATATTAACTTAAAAATTGAATAATTTTTCTATTTTTTAAAACAATTGAGACACATGCCATGAGATGAAAGTTTAGGTGATATTATTCTAGAATTTAATAGTAATTGTATTTTATTATTGTAAAACTAAATTCATAACAAAATTAATACAAGACAATCCTTTATCCTTTATATAGTAGATGTAACATATTCAATATACTATAATATACTAAGATATACAATATTATCATATAATTTAATAAACTCTTTTACACTAATGAAGCTTACAAGATCGTTAGTTTGAAAAATATACGAAAAAATCTGAAAAAACATGCAACATCTAAAACTCAATCTAAAATTGTTGGCGCATGAGGTGGAAACATAAGTTGCATTCATGGAGATGGAGATGTATTGTTGATGAACTCTCCGAAAAATTAAATACAACAATGTAGCTCACCAACGGAATCTATCACTGACAATGACAAGACAACACTCACATGATGAACAGAAACATTTTTTTTTTTTTAAATCAATCCAAGGAGTCTGGAGTCTGAAAAATAGAAGGCCAACACTCGGCATACCGAATGAAGTTTGAATTTGACACTACTCACACATTGATGTGTGGCAAAACATCCATAAAGACAATATGTGTCAGTCAGCGTACGCTACAATAAAACACTCACAAGGGAAACCCCAAGAGTCTGAAAAACAACTTAAAATTGCTAACACTCAATTCACCGATATAGATCTGAAAACAACAATGGACCCCGGTGGTGTTGGAGAAGCATCTGTAAAAATGTGTAGCACTAAAGTTGACACCGCACCTTTTATACAAAAACAAGAAAAATAATCCCAAACTGAATACATGGAGGAACAAACCAAAATAACCATGGACCAGGGGCAACAATAGCCAACAACAAAGAAGAAACAGAAACAGAAACAGAAATGGATAGTACTCTACTGATGTTGAAATATCATTTCTCATAATCTTCACATCATATACCACAATCTTGGACCCAAAAATTTGGTAACTTCAATAGCTCAACAACAGGTCCCAATCTTGCTTTTTCCTCTGTGTCTTATTGATATCATATAAACTATAAATCTTCTTATCTACTTTTACAGACTTGTAAAAAAGAGCAGAAGTAGAAACAATAGCTAATCCAGGCTAAAATCGCACAAGAAGTTGAGGAAGAATTTGAGGAATAGACCATATGAGTGTTACTTTTCAGAGATTGAACACATGAGTGCCACCAAAAACACACCTTTAAGCCCTTCTAGGTTAGCAAACAGAAACGAAGTTGCGCCACCCATGAACTCGCCGAAAATAAGAAAAACAATCTTGAGGATCCGATATTGGGAAATTGAAGAAGGAAAAACAATCTTGAGCATCACTGAAATGCCCATGGCAATGCAGAAAGGGAGGTAGCTTCTGGAAATGATAGTTGGTGAAGTAATACCCATAGAAGGAAGTGGATGATTCTTGAATTGGAGTTCGCGAGATAAGTTCAAGAATCAGATCCATGGAAAGGAAGTATGAATTCTTGAGAATCTCTGCGACATTAGCAACAGTACCGAACTAAATAAAGGATGAGAAAGAAAGGATGGTGGGTTTGAACGGTAAGGAGGTTGAGGAATCCATTGATAAAGCTTATGCAAAAATTAAAACTATGAACCATTCAAGAACAGACGATGAATGGCGTTAGTGTATCTATGGTGAATTTGGTGAATCTGAAAGTGAAAATGGTGGACTCAGAACTTTGGAGAAGTTAACCCAAACAGCGCTACCAAGAGATCAAAACTTTAATCTGTTTGCGGAATTAATAATCAGACACCATACTCATGAAAGATCTTTAATAATCTGCTACCATTCTAAAATTCAATAATAATTATATTTTATTATTATAAAATTAAATTCATAACAAAATTAATACAAAATAATCATTTATATAATATATACAGAATATTCTATATACTATATTACATTAAAATATATAATATTTTCAAATATTTTAATATATTAGCATTTTAAAAAAATTAAATAAAATAAACATCGAGTTGTATAACTAATTCAGTGTTGGGAGACTCAAATTAATCTTGCTAATTTGTAAGCATAAACTCACTTAGTCAACGCTACAGAAATTAGGAAGGTACAAGCCGCTAATTAAATGATTGAACAGTTTTACAAAATGGTGTAGAAAATTGAATTTTAATTTCAAGAAAATATTGCCCAATTCCAATGCTATTTGACTTGCAATATTTAGAGAAATCGTCCTTTTAAGGAAAATAATCTGTCTTTACTCCACTTTCCATCCCTATCTATGCCCATTCACATTGTATCCATATTTATGTGTAAAAATCTCCTTCCCTTTTCTATATTAAAGATGTTGTTAATTATTAAAAATAGATAAATTTATATTTATTATTATATTTATATTATTTATCTTATAACACATGACATAATTATCTTTAAAAAAAAATGATTCAATATTTTAGATATTTATGTCCACAATTTATTTACAGGACTTAATAGTATATTTAAACGTATAAAAGATTCAAAATTTTAAACCTCAATTATAGAAAGAAAAAAAATTATTTATTTTTATAAATAATTCTAGCACGAGGTAGTGTGTGCCTTGTGTTATTAGCATTCAATTTGGAATCTGATGTCATAATATTTAATAGTTGTCAATATTGGCATTGTTATCATAATGAAAAATTATTTTTGACATTTTTATTAAATAATAGTAATAATAGTATTTAAATATAATTAATTATAAAATATAACAAATAATTCATAAAATAATATTATGACAATAAAAATAGTTCAAACAATACTATTATCCTATTTAATTTGGGTAATTTAAGAGAAAATCTATCACTTTTCAAATGAAAAATATACGTTGGTGGATGTTGATGTATTAATCAATGACAATTTAGAATAAAAACTTTATAGGCTTAAAATGAAAATTAATAATAATACATAAATTTATATTTATTATTCACTTATATTATTTATATTATAATATATGACATAATTATCTTAAAAATTTAAAAAAAAAATCAATATTTTAGATAATTATATCACAAAGTAAATTATAAATAATATGAGTATAAAATTTATATGACTATAAAAATCATTTTACCCAAATAAATTTATATGTACTGAGATGAATAGCAGTAGAGAAATGCTAATAATAGTAATGACTGTGGTAGAGAGAAAATAAACTTACACATTTAAATTTTTTTTTTTAAATGAAGAAATAATTAATTTATGTGGCTCAATAATATAAAGTTCATTTGGACATTTAAAAGATCTAAAATTTAAATTTTAGTTATAAATATACGTGTAGTTATAAAAAAAATATGATTTATTTTTATAAATAATTTATGATTCTATCACCATGTGTTGTAATATAAGCATTCAATTTGGAATCTGATATCATAATATTTAATAGTTGTCAATATTAACATAATTAATTTTTGGGAAATAGGCTCATATGACCCCCTTTTGTTGTTTTTAATCTAAAATGGACACTAATTTATATATTCCAAATTTATCCCTATATAACTATTCAGAAAGGGTAATCAATTCTCCGTCTAACAACCCTTCCTTTCTCCGAGCAAATCCCCAAATCTATACTGCTCTCTGGCGATTGATCAATACCCACACATCCATCTTCAAACCCACCAGTCATTACACTCACACTCAAACTAGCACTCTCCATTTCTTCCATGATCGACCCATTTTCGTCTCCAATTTCAACACTCTCCTCTCTCTTCTTTTTCTTCTTCTGGTTTCCCTCTATCTCCTCCGTCTCTTCTTCAACCTCCAACACAACATGACCAATCTGTTCTGGGTCCTCTGTTTTCGCCCTTGCGAGCCCAAAATCCCCGATCTTTGCATTGAAATCAGAATCCAACAACACATTACTGGGCTTAATATTCCCATGAATCACCGGTGGATTACAAAAACAGTGAAGATACTCAAGACCTTTCGCAATGTCAAGCGTAATGTGAAACCTTCTCTTCCATTCCATCAGCTCAATACACTTCCGATTAAGAAGTGCTTCTTGGCTTCGATTGGGCATTAATTCATAAAACTAGTATCAGCTTTTTCCCACGCCGGTCCGTAGCGAACCTAAACAGAGCTAAAATATGAGGGTGATTGAGATGCGAAGCTAATGACAGCTCATTGTTAACAGAAGGTAGCGAAGCCTTGTAAACAGAACCAAAGATTCATCTTTTTAACATTTTAATATAATTTAAATTATTCTTTTTAATTATCAAAGCTATTTCTGTCAATTTTGGTTGCTACTGAAAATTCTACTGAAAATCAAAAATAAAAATGGAGTAAAACAGAGTAGAACAAAGTAAAACTTTGTTGAAATAAGCTTGTTGATTTTTAGTTGGACGTACGTCCAACTCTGTTGAAATAAGCTGTTTTTAGTTGGACGTGCGTCCAACTCTGTTGAAATAAGCTCTCTAATTTTAAGTTGGACGTAGTTGGACATATGTCCAACTGAGCTCCGGGAGCTCCGGCGAGTGGACATATGTGTCCTCTAAAATATACTCCTCTGGTTTTCAGTTGGACACATGTTCAACTCTGTTGAGGTGAGTTGGACATACGTCCAACTGAGGGGTTATTCTGGGCAGTCTACTTGGACATGTGTCCAACTCGGCTCCGGCGAGTGGGGTCGCCGGCCGGTCAAAATTTCATCAGTTGGACAGCCTCCAACTGAGCTCCGACGAGTGGACATATGTGTCATCTAAAATATACTACTCTGTTGAGGTGAGTTGGACAGTCGTCCAACTGAGAGGTTATTAAGTGCATTTTTGTCATAATATGTAAAAAAATCAAGTGGAGGGGGTCATATCAGATTTTTAATAAATAAGGGGTCATGACAGCATATAACCCTTAATTTTTTGTTATCATATTCAAAAATTTCATTTTTATAAAATAATAGTAATAATAACATTCAAATATAATTAATTACAAAATATAACAAATAATTTATACATTATTGTGACAACAAAATAGTTCTAATAATACCTTTACTCTATTTAATATGGTAACTTACGATAAAATCTATCACTTTCCAAAAAAAAATAATTATACATTAGTATGATGTATTATTCAATGACAATTTAGAGTAATAACTTTAGAAGCTTAAAATAATAATAATATGATATATTATTTTAATACATGTTAATAAAAAATTTGATTTGATACTTTATTAGTCTCTTATTATTTTTTTTAAAAGATATGGTTTAGTTCATGTTCTTTTAAGTGGTATATCCTAAGTTTTTTTAGTTTTTAAAAATGAATACTTAAGTTAAAATTTTCAAAAATATTGTCAAATTTT
This sequence comes from Elaeagnus macrophylla, assembly GCA_029378325.1. Lineage (NCBI taxonomy): Eukaryota > Viridiplantae > Streptophyta > Magnoliopsida > Rosales > Elaeagnaceae > Elaeagnus > Elaeagnus macrophylla. The sequence continues at coordinate 21,997,080 of CM055649.1, read as the reverse complement.
TAGTACATGATTCTTATATGACTTTTTAAAGGAATAATTTTGAAATTTCAATTTTTTTTTACTAAAATTATTTTAAAAAAATCAATTTCTAATAAAAAAATGGCAAAAAAATCTTGTCAATTTTTTAATTAATTTTTTTTTTCATAATTTAATTTTGATTTTTTTAAAACTTTTTTAGCAAAAAAATTAAAATTCTAAAATTTTCCTTAAAAAGTCATATGATGTGCCAAGAAATTATTATTATTATTTTTTTTTTTGAAAAATTTACTTATCTTTTTTAAAGTTGTATCGCTTAAAAAAAAAAAAAAGTCTAAAATATAAATTTTATAAAAATAAGAGACTTTTGGATACCAAATCCTAAAATTTCCTTCACGGTCCACACCTTTTATGGTTGTATATTAAATGCTCCAGTATATATATCCAGTCAAAGACGTATTGCTTCAAAGATATTAGTAAGAGACAATAATGGCACCGCAATTGAAACCTCATGTCGTAATCTTCCCTTTCATGGCTGAAGGCCACACCCTTCCATTACTAGATCTCTCAAAGGCACTTTCATGTCATAGAATCAAAGTAACCATCGTGACAACCCCATCAAATGCCAAGTCAATTGCCAAAAAGATAGTGAACTACCCTACCATTCATCTTACTGAGATCTCCTTTCCTTCTATTCCTGGCCTTCCAATAGGCTGTGAAAACACTTCCCAACTTCCATCTATGCAATTTTACCTCCCTTTTCTCATTGCCACCAAACAGCTTCAACAGCCTTTTGAACAACTTCTTCAGGAAATGAAGGAAACCAACACTCTTCCTTTGTGTGTCATCTCTGATTTCTTTTTGGGTTGGACTTTAAAAGTCTGTCAAGCTTTTGGATTGCCCAGATTAGTCTTTCATGGAATGAGTGTTCTATCAATGGCTATTTGCAAAGCTTCTTTGGTTCACGTACCCGAATTGAGATCAAAATCCATTTCAGATCCAATAGGCTTGCCAGGTCTAAACCTTCCGTTTCATTTAACAATTGGGGATTTGCCAGAAGGAATCATTTATGCCTCTGATGTTGGTCAAGAGGACCCATTTTCTCTAATCATAGAAGAAGCAGGAGAGGCTGATATTAACAGTTGGGGAGTTGTTGTTAACAGCTTTCTAGAGTTAGAAAGTAATTATATTTCATCTTTTGAAGCTTTTTACAAAGATAAGTGTAAAGCTTGGTGTTTAGGTCCTCTGTTTCTGTATAATGATGACAAAAAAGATTTCGAAGTACCCATTGATGGTAATGATCATCATCATAACCAAAACCAATCTTCAATCTACATAAAATGGTTGAATGAACAAGTACCTTTAGGCTCAGTAATATATGTCTCATTTGGTTCACAAGCAGAAGTATCAGATGCTCAGCTTAATGAGGTTGCTTTTGGGTTAGAAGAGTCGGGGCATTTCTTCATATACGTGGTGCGCAAAAAAACATGGTCACCACCAAATTGGTTAGAACAGAGGATTAAAGGAAAAGGATTTATTATAAGAGATTGGGTGAATCAACGCCAAATATTATCGCATAAATCAGTAGGTGGATTTTTGAGTCATTGTGGTTGGAACTCAGTTATAGAGAGTATATCACTTGGGGTGCCCATTTTGGCTTGGCCAATGATTGCTTTTTCTGAACAGTCTTTGAATGCTAAATTTGTGGTTGAAGGACTTGGGATTGGAGTTGACATTCGAAAGGTGAAGAATTTGGGAACAGAGAATTATAACAAAGTTTCGAAGAAAGCAATTTGTGAAGGTGTGAAAGAGTTAATGGTAGGAGAGAAGGGAAAGAAAGCTAGAGAGAGAGCAAAAGTCTTATGTCGAGTTTCTAGAGAAGCGGTTGAAGAAGGTGGTTCTTCTCATCAAAGCTTAAACCAGCTTGTTGAGAAACTGCAAGGATGTTACCATCTGTAGCTTTTCTTTCATTATCGTACTGCTACCGTGCCACATACGTACAACATCTCATGCATGGGCAGCCACAACTTAATGATTTCTTGTCGTTTTATTACTCTATGCTCTCATCAGTTTTGTCTTATTGTAGTATTAATAATAATAATAATAATAATTTTTTTTTCCTCATCATAATTACTTTTACTCTAGAAATAATGGTGAAGGAAATTTTAAAAAATAATGTTAAATAATATTACTTAAATGAATTATAACATATACTACTATTTACATGTAATATTATGTTTGATGAAGAAAAAAAATTTAATAAATATAACAAGAATTTTAATAATATATAATTAATAACTATTTTTTGTGTAAATCTCAACAAAATAATTATCTTATTAAGCAATAACAAACAACATTCTTCCATTCAAAGTCATCACTTGAACACATCATTTTAAAGAAAGTAAGACAAATTATGCCACATGAGGCACAAATCCATTACCAACTTAAGTGAGTAGTTTGTAGTAAACTTGATAAAATGGTAAATATCATTATTTCTTAAATTTTATTTGAGTTTATATATTCGTTCTTAAATTTTTTAACATACAATTAAATTTTTATATTTTTAAAATTTCATATATAAGTTTATAAATTTTTAAATTATATGATTTAATTTTAAAACTTTACACATAAGTCATAAAATTTTTGATTCATAAATAAATAATTTAGTAGCCAAACTAAAATTTATATGTAAAGTTTTAAAAATTTAGATAAAATTGTGTAATTTAAAGGACTTATATATAAATTTTTTGAAGTTTGAGAATAAATTATATTATTTAAAATCTTAAAAATTTATGTTTAAATTTGCTTAAAGTTCGAGTTAATAAAATAGTTCAAGTTTTCATAAAAATAACATATTAATACTTAGTTTAATTGATTTTTATATAAAATTTTATTTTTAATCCCACTAAATATATATATATATATATATATTTTTTTCTTATGGTATAAAAATATATTTTTAACATTATAACAAAATAAATAAATATTTTTTATTAAAAAAATTAAAAATAAATTAATTAAATAATTAAATTATTTATATACTTTTGTACTTTAACATGTTTGTTTGTTGCTACCGTACTGCATCAATGTATAACAACTATAAATTAATTATTTAAATTATGACAATAATTTAAAAATATTATTTTAATTAATTTTGGTGTGAAATGAACAAAAGTGTTACCTCATATTCAATAATATCACTCAATATCGTATAATTTGAAATTTTTTATTGAATAATTCGTTTTGTAAAAATATTTACTTCAAATAAACATGTTAAATATAAGTAAATATTATGGGGAAAATATAGAATAAATAGTTATCTAAAAGTTACTTTATCGGTGTATGTTTTTATATATATAAATTTTATAGTTAATTTGATTTTTTAATTACTTTACTTTTAAAAAAAATTACGGTTGAGTTACCTATGAATTACACTTTTAATTACTTTAAATTAAAGTAAAGCTATTAAAATTTATAAATAAAAAAAACTGAATAAAATGGCACATTGTGCCACTTACAAATTTACTTTACTTCAAAAAAAAAAAAAAAAAATTTCGCGCTAGAAGGAGGAAACTTTACTTTAACTTGGACACTTATCTAAGGCATTATATTTTAAGAAAAATATAGCCAAAATTCATAATTATTATAAAATTTAGATTAATTTTTTGTGATTATTTAATGCTATTATTATTAAAAGTGATTGTATAAAAATAAATATCCATTTTAATTAATTTTTTTTTTAATTCTTTTTCTTACGGTGTATCTAAGTTAAGATAATATTTATCTAATATAATTTTAAAAAAAATAACTTTATTTTTGATACGGTCATTTTTTGATAATAATATGATTAAATAGTTAAAAAAATAATAACAGTATTTAAATATTATTTATATAATCTAACTATATATGTTTTAAACTATAATAACTTAGGTGTCCAAGTTAAAATAAGTTGTAAACGGCACAATGTGTCACCAATAAACTATAATATTGTGCAATAAAAATTTATATGTGTTTTAAAATAAACAATATATGTGCCCATGCATTTTATATTATAGTTATATGTTTTATAATTTGATTAATAACGTGTAAAAGTATAATATAAAATAAAATAAAAAAGTTAATTATTTTTTAATATAATAACATATATTTGTGAACGTCTAAATGTTATTTAAAAAAAAAATCTCTAAAAAAACAAGTGAATAGAAGACTTGAAGTAGCGGACCTTAATATAAATAAGAGGACTATGAGGGTGAAATCAAAATATGTAAGCTTTGAAGTTTAAAAATTGGGGACCTATAAAGTCAAATGTATCTGGTCAAACGAAGTCGTATACGGGATTCTAAGTTTGGAAAGCTGCTAGGGCTTTTTTCCCCCTCTTCGTTGAGGTTCAGATCTCTCTTTTTTCCGCCACTTCTTCCTGCGCATTGAGTTTAATTTCGTTATCTGTATTCACCTGTTATCGTATTTTAAGAGGAAATCTTAGTATTTTGAATACTCTAATTCTCTCTTTCTGGCGAATAGCATAAGAGATTACTGTAAATAATTGTGTTAAGGTTTTGGCCTGGAATTACGAGCTCTTTTCCTCTCTTTGAATATTTTTATACACCCAATTGCAGATATTATGTTATGGGATTTTCTGTTTGTTTGATATGAGTGGAAAGCTATTTCAGCTTGTGAAATCTCATTCACAGTAGCTATGTTGGTTGAACCTTACCATTACATTTTATATTGGCTATTGCTCGCGTTTCAATTGCAATTGCTTAAGGTGTTACTGCTTTTGAATTTTTTGTTTTGATCTTCCTTTTATGTCAATCTGATTGATTGTTTTTGTTTTAAACTAATTTGAATCGACCTAATGTTCATGTACTTGCACTATCGTCTAATAATTTGAATTTTTTATTAAGGTCCTTAAATAATTTTTCATGTGGAACAGATTTATTTGAACAATGTCTCGCGTTTATGTTGGGAACCTAAGTCCAAGAGTAACCGAGCGAGACCTTGAAGATGAATTTCGGGTTTTTGGAGTTATAAGAAGGTAGTACATTTTTCTTAGCTCTACAAACCCTGTTTATAAAAGCTCTTTTGGTACCTATGGGAAACGTAGTTATGTATTTGTTAGATGATCTGTCATTTTCAATTCCTGGACATGCAGTGTATGGGTTGCACGGAGGCCACCTGGTTATGCTTTCATAGATTTTGATGACCTTAGGGATGCTGAGGATGCAATACGCGAATTAGATGGTATGCATGCAATCTTTTCTGTTTTAAGGGTTTATCTGATTTTCTGTTATGTTTTTTGGTTGCTTTGAGTTTGCCTGCAAGTTTATGAAATTCAAATCAGCTTACAATCTCAAGCTTTCATAAATGATTTGGCACTGTCTTTTGATCATACAGTCTATACCAATCACATGTATTTTGGAACAGGTAAAAATGGCTGGAGGGTGGAGCTTTCACACAATTCGAGAGGAGGTGGTGGTGGTGGTGGTCGGGGTGGGGGCCGTGGCCGTTCTGGTGGTTCTGATTTGAAGTGTTATGAGTGTGGTGAGGCTGGTCATTTTGCTCGGGAATGTCGTACACGTGGTACTTCTGGAAGACGTCGTAGCCGTACTCCCCCTAGATACCGCAGAAGTCCTAGCTATGGTCGTAGGTGATTTCATTTTCTCACTGATACTTCTGAATTCATCTCATCTCATTCATTAATTGAGTGCTCTATTTACTAATTAATTAACCTTGCTAAGGTGGTAGCTCTCACACATGAAAACTTTTCTTTGGTGGAGTTGCCAATTGCTACACTTATTTTTAGTTTTTGACTAAGAATTTATGTTTTTTTTTATTATTATTGCTAGTAGAAGCTACAGTCCTCGTGTGCGGTCACCTAGACGTCGCAGTTTGTCACCCCGTGGACGCAGCCATAGTAGGTCACCAGCATACCGTGGCCGTGAGGATTTGACCTTTGCCAATGGGTGAGGTTTCTAATCTGACATATGTCCACCTTTGAATAGAAGAGTTCAGTTGTGTGCTGTTGTCATATACAGTAAAAATCTTTCATAGCATCATACAGTGAATGTGGGGGATGCACTTGCTGACTTGTATTTGTAATCATAAATTTCTGATATATTATTAGCATTGCTTATTAGATTTCTCTAAGGGTTTTTGCTGAATTTTTTTGCAGTAATAGTCTGCGGGATCGGCAAAGAAGCAGAAGTTGAAGATTGCTGCCTAGAAAATTGGTTTCATAATTGGATATGTAATTGAGTGTTTGTAGTGTGCTTGGACTTCAGCAAAACTCTTTAAATTGGGCGTTACTTCTGACTTGGTTAAGTTCCTTCCTTTCTTAATTCATGCTGGTTTTCTTTTTATCTATGCAAAATATTTGTAGGCAAAGGATTTCAAGGTATCTATTATAACTTGGTTTGAAAATGTTACGAAGAATTCTGCTAAAAGTCTCTGCCTTTTGTTTTGTTTTGAGGTGTCGTCTGCTTCTGCTTCTGCATTATTGGTTTAGGCTTCTGCTTCATTGGTTTTATGCCTCTGCTCTGATCTGGGGTTTCATTCTTTCACTGCCCAGCTCTGCTCTGGGAACATCAATTTTGTATTTGTTGGGGCCTCCCAGCCTGCTACGTCTGTGTAGGTGCTTCTATTTTGATTGAATCTCTCCAGTTGCGCGCTTCCTCTCAAATTATAATGGTGTTTCATTAATTTATTCTTTAGAGGATTGAAGAGCTGCATTGAGACTTCTAGCAGGTACATATATATGTTGCACAGAAGTTGTGTTTTTGGGGTTTATCTAAAAAAGGAATAAGAGAAAACAGGGCAATATGTGGTAGATCAACTATAATGTACTAAAATTAAGCATGTGGTGCCAGTGAAATATGAACAGGAATGCGAGCACTTAGCCAGAATTACATAGCTGTATAGTTTGAGTGCTCGTCATTAGCTCCCATGTGCTGCCTTAGAGGTTCAAAGTGCAAACCTATATTTTTTAACTTAACCTTTCGTGGCTTCTATCCGGGTAGGAACAGCAGATTTTGTACGAATTCATTACAGTCTACCTCATTTGATTTTTTATTTTTTTCCTTGCTGGTGTTAATATCCTATCAACATGTTAAGTTTTGAATCTTTTGATAAGCTTGGCCAACATCATATTGCACTGTCGTCGGCCAGGGCAATAAACATGAATAAGAGCATATTGGCTTTGCTTAATTTCGTAAAGCATCTTGTGAGCTGTTCTGGTTCCCAATTGTGGACTACCTACTTGCTACCGAAGTTTTGTCGTCCAAGTAAGTAATGCATGATCAAGTCGTCTTTGAAATGTGGTTTTTATTTATTTATTTGATTGTTGGGTTAATTCAACTGAAAAAGTAAGTATTACATTTTTAAAGAACTTTAAAATATTTACCGTAGAATCTTTATTATATAATTTAATAGACATAAAAGTAAGCGTTTGTAAAAACCAAAACTTGAAACTCAAATAAAAATTTTAACTTGGGGCGCTATAAATAACATAGATAATATTACTCGTATAAATTGTGATTATTCATTAAAGTTATTTAATGTAGTATAATAATTTAGTACTTATGTTTAAAATTATTTCAATATTAAGAAAATATATTCATATTTATACGATGATCTATTATATGAGAATTTTTAAGTTAAAAATTGAATACACTTGTACAAAGGAATATTGATACGTGAGTTGTAAATTTTCATAGTATATATTCGTAAATAAAAGTTATTTAAAAAAGTTACGTACAAAAAAAGATTAATAAGAAAAAAATTGTAGTGGATGGTAATAAATTAATATGACTTATTTTATAATTTATTTCAATCAATTTATTTTTAAAAATAAAATTAAAAGCCAAAATTCAATAAATGATAAATATAAAACAATTAAAGTAAAAAAATAAAAAATAAACAAGAAATTATTATTATTTCACTCTTATAATAGGGTTAAAGTATTCAAAATTACAAAAGACATGAAAGTAAAATTTATTTAACAATTTAAGACCTTTAAAGTCTATTTTAAACCATGGTGAATGCTTTCCTTATCTCATAATTACTAAAAAAAAAAAAATATCAAATATAATTATTATCAAATAAATATTTTAGAGCAAATTTCTTTAAGCAAAATTATTATCAAATAAATTTTATTTATTATATATAAAGTAATAGATTTACAAAAAAATATAAATTATAAAACAAAATATATTAAATAAATAAAAGTATAAAAAATAAAAAAAAATTATTCATCTTCAAATAAAAATGAAATTATCAAACAAAATAAAGTATAAAATAAATATACTTACACTAATTATCTAATTAATATCCAACAAAATATATCAAATTAATAAAAACAAGAAAGTATAAATTATCAAATAAAAGTTATTAAATAAATAAATATCACAAACTCTTCTTTATATATTATATCTACTAATAGATAGATGTCTCACATACACACTATTTTGAGATTTTTCTCGGCACATGAAGGATATTTTGGGAGTTCCTTCTAAATTCTTATGATGTATAAACCAGGTTGTATGGGTTAATAGATTCCTTTCGTCCTCTCCAGACTATATGGTGTATAGTCCATATAGTATCAGCTTCGTTGAATCTGCGTACTTAAAGGCCAGGTCCTAGGTTCGAATCTTGGGGACAAAAGGAATTTGTTAACCTATACAGTTTAGTTTATACACCCTAAGAGCTTAGTGGGATTCCTAGAGATATTTTTCATGTAGCGAGAAAAATCTCAAAACACACTATTATATAAGTATATGAGAAAGAAAAAAAAAACTATTCGATGGGTAATAAATAAATATATTAATTCTCCAAAAGATTAAGTGTCACGTATGGCGTAATGGTTTGTTCAATGTTTTGATAGTAGAGACAGTTTTACAATTTTCATCATTTGTGTAAAGATTTGATATAAGTGGTCGTATAAGATTATTTACATGCTAGTTTACCACATACAAAGTACATATATACGAATGCATGAGAGGAACATCCGAACATTATTTATCTTAGCTGTAATATGTTCACATTTTTTTTTTACTGTTTATTTGAAGCAAACTAAGAACCGGGCACCACGTCCCTTATTACAACTTTTTTGGAAGCAAAAAAAAGAAGCTTTCATTCCAATTTTACATAGCGTATTGATGTAAGATAATGTTAAATACTATGAATTTTTTAGTATTAAAATTTAATTTTTTTTTTATAGAAAAAGTAGAAAATTAGGAAAGCTACAGTAGTTTATAGTCGATCTAATATTAAATTTTTCATAATATATTATAATAGAGAAATAAAATTAGCACTTAATAGTAGAGTTAACAGTTAACACATTATAATAACTTATAATAAAAATTAAAAAATATATATAACAAGTTAATAAGTATTAGTATCATTTATGAATAAAATAAACTTTATTAAATAAAAAATTTAAGCATATAAGCTCAATCAAACATATCAAAATTTATAATTTTGAAACTAAAAGAAACATATGAAAATATAAAAAGTAAAATATAATTTAAAATTTTATGCTTATATTTAAAAATATATGTTGATAAATAATATAAAATTGATTAATAGTAATAAAAATAATAATTTTTTAATTTTTATATAAAAAATTAAATAAATTTTAAAATATTATTAAAATAAAATATTAAATAATATAATATTAAATAAAGTTAAAATTTTTGGTTGCAATAAAATATGAGAAACATACAAACTTACAAGCTTTAGTCTGAAGCTTATCATATGTTTTTTTTTAATTTTATTTTTATTATATTGAGTGTAAAGTTAAGTATTTAATTTTTTTTAATTTTCACATTTAAGATAAATTTTTATACAATATATGATTACAATTTTATTTATGTTATTAATGGTTACCAAATGTATGAAAAATGAGTATATGTTTAACCACTTTATTTACTGTTTATATCATTTTTATCTACGTATTTGTTAAATATTATTAATATATACTAAAATATGTACATAAAAACTAGACATAATATATTATTATAAATAAAATATTTATTTAATAATACAAATATACATGTAATTAATTTTTCGTAAAAATTTGTAGCCTTGCCCAACCCCAAGAGGTTACGCTCATGGCTAAGTACACACAAAAGTATACCTATTCTTACGATATAATTGTTTATATTATGATATGTGACATAATTATTTAAAAATATAATTATTTAATTTATATTTTTTAAAATAATTGTATCACATATGGCTTTATAAGCATGAGTTAATAAATATATAAATTTGTATGATATTAACTATTTTTTAATAATAATAATAATAATGATAAGAGCATTAGTTGTTGATAACATATATCGGCCAAAAGCAGTGAGAAAATGTACGGTGGAAAATAACATGCTAACACACTCGATCATCAGTCATACATTTGCACTTTGTGTTAAACCAATCGTCAGTACACATTCCTGTCTGAGCATGATCTTGCTCAATGCATGTTTCAGGACACTGTTCATCGTCCGTACAAAATCCTCTGTACGCTCCACTTAAAAACTCGCAAGAATATTGCTTTAAGTTTTTCACTCCTTGTATACCTGTAACTATTATTGTATTAATGATGAAATATAAAACTTAATTATTTTATTAGTATCAAATTTTAATTAAATTTACACTTCAATTTTTAAAATTTTAAATATTATAATTTAGTTTCTAAACTTTAAAATTTTATGCATAGGTTTATAAATTTTAAAATTCTATAATTTAGTTCCTAAATTTTTAAAAATTCACACATATATCTTATCATGAGCATTAAAATACATGTTTTTAAATAAATTTTTTTGGACCTATGTAGGATTTAAAAGTTTAGAGATATATGTGTAAAATTTTAAAAATTCGGGGACTAATTTATATAATTTAAAACTATGAGGATTTAAATGTAAATTTAGTTAAAGTTAAAGGACTAATAATAATTTAATCATTATATAAATATTTAATTTTTTATTGAAAGTATAATTATTTCGTTACAAAATGAATAAAAAAAATATTACAAAATAATAAACTGCCTAACTGTATACTAATAAAAGGATAAAGTGTGCATTTTACACCAAAAGTATAATCCTAATATATTTTTAATTTAATTGCATGTTATAATCTTATTTACATAAAAAAAATATATATATTTATTTTTTTTATAACGTAAATAAATATATATATATATATTTTAATATTGTAAAAAAATAAACATATATTTTTTATTATAGAGGTTAAAACTTACTAGTTTAATAACTACATTATTTATATATTTTTTTTATAAAAGTATAATAATAAAGTGCAGTTGAAAATTATGAGATAAAATTATTCTTTTGTTGAAAAGCTATGTATTGTGGAGGGTAAGGATTTATGAAAACATACAAGGTTTTAGAAACAACAAACTGCGTGATTATCTTAAACTATAAACTAATTAATAAGATATAATTTTTGTTAGTGTATATATAAATATGTAAATAAGAGTAAATTTTAAAATTTATATAATGAGGTTAAACAATAACCATTCAATTCAGGCATCTCTTGCATAAGTGTTGGAGTCCCTACAAAATTAATGAAAAATTAATTTGTTAATGATAAGAAATTAAACAAAAAAAAAAAAAAAAAAAAAAAAAAAAAAAAATATATATATATATATATATATATATATATATATATATATATATATATATATATATATATATATTGGGGAGTTGAACGTACTATAACCATTAACCAATGAAAAGAGAAACAAAACACTGCAGAGAAGCACGGAACAACGGGTGATGAGAGATCCAGACATAATTAATTAACGATTACGTTTTATACAATTAGAATGGTGAAGGGAGGTAAGTCCTTTATATACTAACTTCAATTAAATGCACATTTTCCTAATAAGTACAAATAAATCCAAGTTATATATCTAAATAATATAATCTCATTTATATCACCAATGTTGATGAGTGGTCATGTTGGCTTCTTTTAATATTTTCTTTCTTGAAATTGTCATAAGCCGAATCATGAGAGAAAGAGCATCAAATAAACCCTATGTATGTACACGTTTTTATAGATTAAAATAATTACTACATCTTTTGTTTGTTAAACTCAGAAATAAAATACGTATTTTTATTCTTTTATCGTTGGTTTCAACTTTTAAGGGCCCTTTAGATAAAGATAAAAATAAAAATAAAAAATTTCAATTACTAATAAAAGATTTTACATTGTTAGATACGGGAGATATTTATAAAAAAAATTAAATAATATTCATTGATTCATTTTTTTTCTGTGATAATTTTTTATTTATTTAAAAGGGCTCTAAAATTTTATTATTTTTATTAATAAAGAGAAAACACACTCATACATTCGAATGTGATTCAAACTTAAGTTCTTAGTGAGAGATTGAAAGTCTTACCACTAAACCACAAGAAATTCAAAAAAACAAAAAATTAAATGACTGTGATAACTAACTAGCAAAAACATTAAATGTTATTCATATTTCTAATTTTTTACTCTAAATGACTTTTTTTTCTAACTAATTGGTAGTTGGAGCTTGAGAGAAAAGGTCAATTTGAAAAAGCCTATTTAGATTTTTCCATATTTTATACTTTTATAAGCTTACTTTTTTTTTTTTTTTCCCATTTCTTTTACTTTTAAATTTTGATTTTTTTTTATCTTATGATTTGGTCCATTAATTTTTAAATTGAAAAAAATAGGTCAACAAAAAGTAAAAATTACAAAATAAACGGATAAGCCATATTAAAAGTAAGAAAAAAATTACATAATAAATCCTTTAAATCATAACAGAAGCAAAATGTAAAATGTGAAAAAGTTTTGGGTAGTTAATGTTATAATTTCAATAAAATCGAGAGAAGAAGATGTTATATAAATCAACTTTCTTGCAATTACTAGTTGAATTGTTTTCTTCTCAAAATGTTAAATAAATATATAAATAACATGTATTTTTAAATCAACTTAATTTAGGTTAATTTTAATCAAGAGACTTAAGGTGAGCACCAAATGAATAAAATAATTACTTATTTAAATCAAGTTAATTTAAGTTAATTTTAAAAAGTAATACTTGTTTAATCAAAATAGAACTCTTTTTATCCTTTTATTTAAAAAAAAAAAAATCTAATCGCACCAGCCTTGCACGATTACCGATTTAATAGATTTTTTCTTTTAAATTTTATTTTTATTTTTATTTTTATTTTTTCGAAACATGATACGAATAATGCAAAAGTTGGGCACCTAACTGCACCATATATTCCGATTAAATAGGAGTGTTCAATTTATGAAACAATGTCACTATTAATAAAGGTCACTTTCAACATTCATTGGAAGTGCAAGGTACAATGCTACATTCTAAAGCACGATAGTCACTTTCATTTTCTCTGCTAAATGCTAATGCTTGATTTTTACAATAATAAAAGAATATCTATTTACTATGACAAAGCCGGATGTTTGAACATCGGCAGAGAGGAATACCCAAACCTTTGTTTATGTAGCTAATTCAGAAGAAGAAGAAGAAAAAAGTTACAATATTTCCACAACTCAAATTATTCATGACACGAAAGTAATTCATTAATAACAACTTTATCTAACAATTATGGCATTCAAATGTAATTAATTGTAGAGATATAATAAACAATTCATAAGCAAAACAAAACAACAATGTACAGAAATATATGTTTTACTATGAATATGAAGCAATCTATAAACCCAAAAGAACTCGTCATAATCACTATTGTCACAAACTTTTTGGCTTTCACAGGTACAACCAATAATCAATCTAGCTATAAGGAATAAAGGCAAAGAACAAATTAAAATGAAATGTTATGCTCCAACCTATTGCATATGAAAACATTTAAAATCAATGGAAGATCAAAATGATCAATGCCCTGTATGGAAGAAAAAAAATGCAAAATGAAAGAAGGATATATATGATACGGAATTGATTCACTAACAAAAGTAATTCCGATTTCATATTTCATATGGAATGTGGAATGGTAAATTATCTGTTATCCTTGCAATTGAATCCGGCAATGCACTCAAGTTATTAGGACAATAAACATTTGTTACTCTTGCTCCTTGTATTCTTAGTCCATCTGCTCCCCAATTAAATCGAGACCTACAAGAAGGAAAGTGATACCTTGGAAGAGCAAGAAGTAGAAGTGGACTCCTTGAGCGGCTAACAGGCTCCTGGCCGAAGCCGTGAGTAGGAGGAATGCCAGAGCAAGTTCTTTCTTATATATCTTGTTAAACTTCTTCACAGGCACAGCTGCTGCTTCTTTCTGATCCTTTAATCGGTTTAATTCAGAAAGTTCTGTCTCAGAAGCTCCTCTGCATTTCTGTAACGGATTTGCTGTCTTTGAGTCCTTTTCAGCAGCAGCTAGTAAATCAGATTCTGATGACCTGCCAGCCTTTTTTGTAACAATCCACTCATAGGAACTACCCAACTGGAATAAACCAGAGACCATAGCATTGAATTTGGTAACAGACATGGTGTTTTCAAATAGAAGGTAAGGCACAATGAAAGGAAAGGATTTAGGAGCTGGAAGAATGTTAAGGAATGACATAAAAACAGGCACATAGCATATAACCCACAAAGGAAGCTCAGCTTCTGGAACAAACATGGATAATGGAACAATAATGCAGAATAGTGTGAAAGAATAGAAAGGGAGGATAAGCTTCCTTAAGAGAAAGAATAATAGTATCAAGTTTGCTTTCTTCAATGTTGGTATCTGCATATATTTTAAGAGGAAGTGAGATAATTTGACTTTTTAGTTCATATTTTTGTTATTAACAACTGAGCCTGAGAGTCAAGGTTATTCAAAATTGAACGTACCTTAGAGGTTATAATTGCCGGAAGACACAATCTAAATAGTAGCATAGGACCAGAATGCCAACGGTGTTGCTGTTTTTTATAAGCTTCATATGACTCAGGAACTTCACAGAGCACCTGAATATTTGGAAGCATTACAAAAAAAAAAAAGTTATTCCCAACTTTTCAGGAAAGCACAAGTTCACAGAAGAAATATCATAGAGCATAGAGCTCTGTATTAGATTCACCCGAAAACTCAGACAGAGATGATAAGTATCTAAAATGAAAAGGCTTTATATTTTTCTTAACATGTCTAATTTTACTTGACTTATTTTATTTTCTCCAAAAACTTATATACGTCCGAGTAACGGTCCAAGATATCTTAAACTTCTAAATAAAGCAATATATTGTGCATGCAGAGCAAACTGAAGAAAAAATTTGCTTACCTTGACGTCATTAAGGAAGATAAATTTCCAACCATTGAGGTGGGCCCTGACAGCTATGTCCATATCTTCTACAGTAGTCCTTTCAAGCCACCCACCAGACTCCTCAAGCGCTTTAATTCTCCAGACACCAGCTGTTCCATTAAAGCCAAAGAAATTAAGGAACACCCCATTAACTTGCTGTTCCACCTCAAAGTGGAAACACAAGTTAATATTTTGGAGACGAGTTAACAAGTTCTCATCCTTGTTCACAAATGCCCATCTAGCCTGAACTAGACCTAGGTCAGGATTATCCTGTTGCATAAGGCAAGATACCAACAACAACAACAACAACAACAAAAAAAAAATGAGAAACATCCTCTGATGTCTGATCATGCAAAAAGTGAAGTGAAAATGAAGTTGGCTTAAGTTATCTCCACCTTGAAATGTGGCACAGTTTGCTTAAGAAAATCTGGGTTAGGTTGGAAGTCTGCATCAAAAATTGCAACAAATTCATAGTTCTTAACATAGTCACAAGTCATTGCGGACTTGAGATTCCCTGCTTTGTAACCAGTTCTAACAACACGATGCCGGTAGAGTACATTGACACCCTTTTGACTCCACTTGTTAACCTCCGACTTAATCAACAGTTGGATGTTCTCATCATCCGAATCATCAAGAACTTGAATTAGAAAGCGATCCTTTGGCCAATCAATTTGACAAACTGCAGAGATAGACTGCTCATACACCTACTCAGGGTCAAAGAAGAAAATCGTATGAAAGTCCAGAGAATTGGTTCACTATTGCCATTACGTAGTAATATATGCACTTTGGGATGTTTTCATCATCTGCCACCAAAGATTTTAATTCCTCTACAAGCCAAATGACAGATTCAAATAATGTGGCACAACTATTAAAAGGTTTAATCCACTGCTTGTTAAAAAACAAACAAGTTTACAAGAAATATCATTACTACTCAAATTTTGGTAAAAATCTTTACATTTTGTCTATAATTCTTCCTGAATTTGTGGACCTAAATAGATATCAAACATACCTAATTATTCAATGAACATTAAATTATCCACATAAATTTTTAATAAAAAAAGATGTACTTTCCTTTTCTTTCTAATTTAAATTCACGGTTGTCATTTTTCTAAACTTTGCAGAATTTGTCATATCAGTAATCACAGGCTTTAAAACTTCTTGTAATGCTTATGTGATCTCTGCTAAAGATGGTAAATAATTCAAAATCCCTTACCTAGACCTTTGTTTGTAGCTTGAATTAACAAACACCTAAATGAGGTATTTAAAGAAAAAGATTTAGAATCTAAACATAACAGAGCAAAGAGATAGATGTAGCTAAAGGAGTTACCTCCTTCTCGTTACACATTGGAATTTGAACTAGAACCATGGGGTATTCATAGCCTGATTTCTCAACATCATCCGTTTTAAAAGGATTCCCATTAACCGTGGGCTTAATCTTCTTGTATTTTATCCATAAACAACCCAAGCAAAGCAAGCTACGATCAGCTGATTGAATGAGGAATAGAACAATACATATTTTGGAGAGTGCTTGAATAGGTGGTGCAATGTAGTCAGCCCTAAAATTTAACCAAGCAACATAAAGCATATGGAGCCAGCTTTGAAGTTCAGAAGTCCTTGGAATATGCAAATTAGGATTTTGAAAATAATGCCAACCTTTGAAATACGCAACTAACTCAATACCCAAAACTGCCAATGAAGTTACCAAAAATACTCTAATCACTCTAAATAGTAACTTTTCCTTTTCCATCTTCTCAGCCTCTACTGCTTCAACTTCTTGCCTTTTGATTACCCTCTTCTTTATGCTAACAAGCAGTGCCCAGAGAATGGAGGCCAACCAAGTTATGCATCCGACAGCACGACGAGCCCTAAGAAGCAAAACCCAGCTAACTTGCTTGGCATTCTTACCTCTGCTTTTCTCTATAGGCCGAAATGCAGAATCTGGGCCGTCAATTTCCACAATAGAGAAATTTGGATTCTCCATAGTCACTACAACTGGTGTTCCTTTCCTAGTATCCTTTTCCCACCAACTGGAAAAATCTAATCTTTGAGACATTTCCTCAAACAAAAGAAGAACCCACTAAAACTAAGCACAGCTAATTACCCAAGAATATTTTGAAGAAACTAGATCTGAAAATAGAGAAATTAGTAGTAATACTAACTCAATTCAAGGTTATTCATTATACAGACAATGTAAGAAGAATAAGCAAAGGACAATAGTGTTCTAGTGGTTTATTATATTCTAAGCGGTGCAGTTGAAGAAGGGAATGACACATTATGAGGAAGGTATCGGCAGCTGTAAGAGGCTAACTTCGTGTGGGGGGTAATATTAACTCAATTACTCAAAAGTAAAACCAAATAAGCATGGCCTAACTCAAAGGTAAGTTTGGAATATAATTTTTGTCCATAGAATCTGCTTCCCAAAAACAAATAAAATACGTGTAAAACAAATGCATAGGTTCGAAGTGAGCTCGAAGGGACGATTATTTGAATCTTATTCTAACAGAATGAAAAAGAGAAATTGTTTGATCAGTCCGTAACAAGTGATACTTTAATATAATATTAGTATAAATTATTTTTTGAAAAAATATAACAATTTAATATTTGATAAAAAAAGCAAAGAATAAAATTAGTGTGAAATACTTAACTATGAATAAATAAATAAAAAAGGTAAGTGAGTTAGTAATACTTTAATAAAAAATAATATTTTTATTTTAAAGACAAATCAACTGAATCCGAGTGGTTTTTTCCAGGATTAAGAGAGTATAACTATTATCCCTCACCTCAGTTAGCATGAATATTATATTTAGACTAGATGAGTTCTCTCTCAGTTTTGTATCATTGTATTGTATTAATACTAACAGTGGTAACTGAATCTTAATCTACTGAAAAAACAAGTTGGTTTAGGAATAAGAATATTCTTTTATTCTTTCTACTTAGTAACTTGAAAAGTCAATAGTGCCTTCCTTTGGATTCAGAGAACATTTTGAAGGTTGAGGACTTGAGAAAAGATTGCCTATGTAAGTTTCTCTCCTCTTAAAAGACACAAATGAAAAATTGCTAAGTTGTTATTCTTACTTACAAATGACAAAGAAGTATTCATCGCACTTGAGGTTAATCACGTTATCTCCTTGTTGTAACCGACGGTGACACTTTGAAATTCAAGCTTTTTCCGGAAGGAAACATGAAAAACGAGCAAATCCACTACCTTAACCAAGCTCAAATTCCATTAAAGCGCGCACCCCCAACAGGCCACCGTTACATTTACATTTTTTTTGTCGGCCAAGATCAAGAAAGCTTGGTTTACAAAAATATCACTTGTTTTTAAAAATAAAAATTTCATATTTGGCCAATAATATTTGCAGCTAGGATAATGTAATAATAAAGAACCAATTACAACCAAAATATTCAATCCCATTAATCCAACCCTTTTTCTTAATGACCAAGAATTCTAACGAATAATAATAATAATAATTTAATAAACCAATTTTAAAGGATAAAGCTTTTACAAGTCACAAAAGTGGTGGACTAAGATTTGATTTCAAAGCGAAATAAAGAACATCACTATGTTGTCTTCTAATTGTGTGATTAAAGGGAACCTAAAAAGCTAAATGCAATCAATGTCTTAACCCTCCAACCAAAGACAAACAAAAAATAAAAAAGTTACATCTTAATGGGATCCTAAGATTTTTTTTATATTAATCATTTAATTTTTAATCAATTTATGTTAATTATGTTGTAATGCATCAAATTAAAATCGTCTTTTAAAATTAACTTATTTTATATTAATTATGTTGTAATCCATTTTATTTTTCCTCACAGGAAAATTAACTTATTTTATTTAATTCCCCATCCCCTATCCATCTTCTTCTAATATACGAAACAGATTTATTAAACGTAGTTGATAATGATAACGATAAGAAATTCAATACAATAACTACCCTTGTATCATGGTAACACAGGTAGCTAGAAATGATAAAAACATACAGTCAGAGACATCAATACAATAACTACTCTCTTGTATTTTAATATTCTCAGTAATATGCTGCCAAATATACAAGTCTTAAAACTACAAATTAAAATTCAATGAAAAAATTAATTGGCATAAACTAATTTTACATTCAAAGAGAAACAGATTATTAGTTGAAAAATGAGGATTTGAGAATTGACCACCACCTTTAATCTTTCGGCGTCACTTCTATTTACAAAGGGCCTCTAAGTCTGCTACCAGCTTTTGGGGATGCTTCTTCTTTTGCTGGTATTTGGCATATGAATACCACACACCACCACCTGTGTTGATAACTAATCCGGTTACATTTAAACCATGAACTTTCACACCACCTAGTAAGAAAAAACCCAGGGTCTGCAAAACCAAGCAAGGAAGCCAAGTGTTAGTATTTGGAACAATTTCAAATATTTTTCATTTAAATCAGCAAAGGTGATTGTGATAATGGTCATATTGACAAGGGATTATGTGCTCTCTAGAGTACATACCGTAGACCCAACTCCTTTAAGAACTCCAACAATTGTAGTTGTTAGAGCGGAGTTGACTATTGTACATAAGAACATGGTGAAGTTGAGAACGATGCCCATCACCAATGAAAGTACAAGGATCACCATAAAATATAATGAATAACTCTGCAAATTATAAAGAAATGATGAGTACCATGATAGTAATCAGTCTTAAGGTATAAACACATCATTTACAAAAAATACAAATTGTATGAAAGGTTTGCAGGAGGTTAAGCTATACTGCCCAAGTAACATGTATGCTCGATAACATATTGAAAACAGTTATTTTAAGCCAATTTCTGTTCAAACTCAAAAAAAAAAATCCCTGCCATTATGGGTTGTTTTTGGTCTAAAATCATTCAAATAAGGAAACTTTGAATATTTTTGGTCTAAGGAAGTGCAAGATCAACTAAGCTTAACCCTAAAGTTTTATATGAACTTCACCTTTGCAACAAGTGTCGATAAAAAATTTGGAAACTCTCCAGTAGCTAAGATGAGAAACTTCAAAAATGGAAGAGACAAAAAAGCTGTTATAGAACATGATCTCCACTGATGATAGCCCATCCTCTGCACCAGACTTCTCCACCAAAACAAGGTACATCGTCTATAGTTGATCTTAAACATTTATATTAGTAAATCATACTGAACAGGAAGAAAAAAAAGAAGACTAACATGCAATTGAAAGTTATCACATATAGTTAGGGATAAATAGAAACTATAAAACCAACCTGAAAGAATACAGATGTAAGGGCCATGCTATATCCAACAAGGTCAAAGGAAAAGTCTCCAAGTGCAGCTATGACAACACCAGCTGCAGTCGGAACAAATGAAAGAGTGACCTGACAACACCAGCTGCAGTCAGAACAAATGAAAGAGTGACCTGAAAATAAAAAAAAACGACGAAACAATGGTTCAAAAGGGAAAAAGCTTGGAAATAAAGAAACACTAGCTACGAATTTGGCACTACATTCATTGTACTTCCATAAACCATTGTACTTTAAGAATATAACATATTAGCACCAGCTATTCAAATGCTCATGGTCCACCCTTTAGCTTACCAGGTGCAACCCATTATGTCTACCCAGCATAGAACTTAAGAAACCATATAATGTAGCTTTAGTTGGGATATCGATTCATAACAAGTTATTATCAGTTATGCAAATTTTACTTCTCTCAATTTCCAAGGCTAGAATTGACCCAAAAAATAAAATTGCATGTCTAGAAGAGTGAGCATCAGCACCTTTAAAAAACTATGCTAAAGCATAGTGCTATAACAACGCTATTCTGAATCATTATTCATTTTTTCACATTTGTAAAAGAAACATAACCCATTTAGGATATCATCTATTGTTCAACATACCAACTGAGAGATTCCATTGTTAAACCAATTGAAGGTTTTGATAACTGATTTCCTTCCGTTTAAAGGTGTGGATGTCATAAAGTTAAAGTGTTTCAACAATTGACTTACATGTATTTCAACCCAAAACAATTTGACCTACATACATGTATACAGTAGCAGTAAAGTGACATGAGAACATAATCTAAGAAACAACAAAGGCCAAGCGAACCTGGGGTGTAAGTCCTTTTCCCTTTCCAGATAAGAATCCAGCAATCAGAACGGCAAGTGGCGTAAGTCTCTTTATTGCAATATACATTGGAATATTAATCCCTTCAAGCTTGCCAAAGCAAATGCCACATTCCCATTATAGAATAGTGACACCGGTAGAAGTTTCTTAGCAGTAGCCACATCCACAACTCCAGCTTTTGTGTATCCCAATTTTCGACCAATGTGTATTAAGAAGACAGTTGCTACTTGCTAATTGCTAAAAACACAAACGAGAGGCAAATTTTGTCATGGACAATGAAGCAGGTATAAAATATTAAAATAGACCTTAATTACCTGCACAGTGAGAAGTGTAATAAAATGTGAATATTGCATAAGAACTGCTTTATTGACAAAAACCATGGTCATGGAAGCAAACCCATACGACAAGGCCGCGAACAAACTACATTAACATGGTAACCCAGAGTTACAACAACTCAACAAGTTCAATCATGGGACTCTAAGATTCCCCAATAAACATAATAAAAGTGTTACTTTAGCAGCATTTTTCTTAGCTATAGAACCTTTTGCATGCAAATTCTAAAACTCTCTTAAAAGATTGTAAGATACTTGCTATAACGAATCTAGCTATTATCATTAAGAGACAGAAACTGACCTCAAAGGTCGACTAACTTCAACATCACTACGATTCTCCATGGCTACAGAGATTTAGAAAGCTCAAGATGAAAACAGCAGAGTCTTTGTGTGCCAAAGCGGAATTGAGTTCACCATCTATCACCCATTACCTCATCATCAAGTCAAAGATATTTCTCAATCCTTTTATCTTATCATAAGCTTATAAAACTACAAATCAAATAAATCCCAGATCAGAATATGAAAG
Source organism: Elaeagnus macrophylla (assembly GCA_029378325.1). Lineage (NCBI taxonomy): Eukaryota > Viridiplantae > Streptophyta > Magnoliopsida > Rosales > Elaeagnaceae > Elaeagnus > Elaeagnus macrophylla. The sequence goes on along the minus strand of CM055649.1, from coordinate 21,974,863 downwards.
GAGACATGGGATCAAACAAAATCGACCCAATATATAAAGAAAGATCCTAAACGAAATGAGAAATTACCTGCTTATAGTGTACTACATAGTCAATTAACGCCGGTTGGTCAAGGAATAAATGAGGGATTTTTTAGAGATGGGTTGAATAGAAATTGGGAGTTTGAAAGCGTCCATAAGAGTGAGAAGAAGGTATGAGAAAGTGCGGAGCATGTGATCAACTGATGGGCATAGATAAGCAAGCAAATATTTATTAGGGAGAAGATATGGCAAAACAGAGGGTAAAGAAAACCATGAAATTCAATTTCCAAATTCCATGAAGGAAACAGAGAGTCTCTGGCCTTTTGGACTGCGAACTGCCAAAGCCATCGCCATCAGTTGCGGAATTGTGGATTGGCGTCCCATTGGCCCTTTGGTTTGCCAAATACCACAACATAGGCACGTGATTTGGATTAGTAAGAATTTGGGTTATGACTTTATTTTATAGGAACATTGCAAAAATGAACGATGTGCGTAAATTTATAATAATAAAATTAATATTTTAATAATATTAAATTCGTTTAATTTTAATTTAATAGTTATTTTAAAAATTAATATATCAATCATTTTTTTTAAATTATAAAAATATAAATTTGAACGTAATAAATATTATTTTTATTATTACAAATTTTAGGGTATTATTTTTATTATTTTATATATTTTATATTTATTAAAATAATGAGATAGAAAAAAAATAAAAAATCAATTAAATATATAAAAAAACAAATGAAGATAAAATCATAATTAAAACATGATTTTAAAAATCATGCTCCGCATTTTCTTTTATCTAGTCCTCATAAAATTAAAATTTATCCTACCGTCTTTTTTTTAAATAACAAACGCATAAAATCTATGAAAATAAAAATAATATTATTTGTATTAATTTAACACTAATTTATATTATTTTAATTTAAGAAAATGATTAAATTTTTATTATCATGAGTCCATTTTTATAATCATGAGTTTTATGAAAGGTTATTTTAAGTAATTTTTCTTTTTGTTTTTTCAAATATTACCGTCTTTATCGGGTCATCAAAGTTTAGTTATTCATTTGGTATACTTTTAATTTTTTTTTTAAAATAAATATTTTTATGTTATTAAAACATAAATATGAAAAATATTTTTTTTAAGTTGTAAAAAAGAAAAAGGAAAAACAACAAACATAACACCCCTTAAAATTTGTAATAACAAAACTAGCACTCCTTGTGTTCAAACTTATATTTTCACAATTAAAAAAATGATTAATATATTATTTTTCTTTGAACACCTATTCAATTAGAATTGAACGACGACAATTTAAATTCGTTCAATATTTCACGTTTAAATTGAATGGTTAATATTATTAGAATGTTAGTTTTATTATTATAAATTTTAGGGGTGTTATTTTTGGTAATTTTTCAAAAAAAAAAAAAAAAAAACTTAAAATAAAGTTTTACATATAAAAAAGTTACGGAATGTAATTTAGTCTATATAAAACCTGTTGGCATTTGGGAGTTAATTTATTTCGACTAAAATTTTAATTACTGTCCTCCCTGTCAAAAGATGGCATGTTTAAGTAGAGATTTGATAAAATAAAATATCAATTTGGTACAAAATGAGGGAATATTTTTCTTGACAAATATTAAGGTTTTAATGAAAATCACATTTGCTATTACCCTCCATCAGTCATACTCTGCTGTTAAAGTTGGTGCCCAAATCTTCTTATTATATATTACAACTTTTTGAAGTTATTCTCATGAATCAGGGGCTCATCTCCTATTCGCTTTTTTTTTTTTAATTAATGAGTTATTGTTGGAAATTGTAAATGAATTTGAATAAAAATTAAAAACTAAATGTTGCTCTTCTTCTACATTGATTTTGAACTTCTCTTAAGAAATGTTTATAAGAGGAAAAATATGCTAATGGGATTGGGCCCTAAGGGGCACCCACTTTTGTGGAAGGGGAGAGGACCTAGGCATTTGTGTGTCCACCACACACGCGCCGGCCGTGCCGAGCTGAGCCGAGCGTGTGAGTGAGGTGAAGTGGCAATTTATTTTTTATATAAATTTTTTTTAATCATTAATTATATTATTTCCAACAGTCAGATATTTCTTATGACCGTTACCAAAAACAAATGTGACCGTTATTTCTTATGACCGTTACCAAAAATCATTATTTAATATGACCGTTATTTCTGTATCCGTTGGGATTAATTTTTAGCTATAAAAGAGACATTCAGCTCTCATATTTTCATAACTCAACAATCTCTTCTCTTCAACAAAATTATCCCTCAGTTCTCAAATCTCTATCTCGCTCTAACGATTGAGCAATACAAATTTTCAGAAAATAAATTTCTTTTTTGTTTCCGAGCAACAAGTTGTTTTAGAGGGTGTAGTATTCCGGAGTTCATCAAGTGCAGTGTAACTCCGAGACAGAATCTTGCTGGGCTGTTTTATCCTGGGGACGACGAGGCTGTGTATGCTTGCACAATTTTGGGCAGAGCCGCGAAACGTCTTAAAGAGAGCGACCTAGTCCGCGACTCAACCCAAGCTGTGTGATTTCAGTATTTTGGTAACATTGTTCCTATCTATATATATTATATTTGATTCAACAGTTATGCTGTTTGGAATATAGCTTATATATCCAAAAGAATGAAATTCATGCATATTTCAACCCTTAGCCGTCAAGCTAGATCTCGATGAAAAGCCCTTAAAAGTAAATATACTCTATTACTCGCCCCTTTGAACTCCTCTACCTGAAATATTAAAGATATTAGATAAATTATCACTCTAAAAAAGTTATAATAATAAAAATAGCACAACTTTTTGATATATAAACAGCAAAATATCATGGATGCCTCTAAACTCTGAACGTCTAGTAGGCCCCTTTTAAATATCCCTGAAAATACATGCAAGCTGAGGAGGAACCTTCTAAGTTCAATTTCACTCTCACTTTATGGTGGCTTAGCTTGGAGAAACAAAGACATCATTAGTTTCAACTAATCTACAAAATCTGCCTCTCTTTTTTCCCATGTTCTTGCCATCTTCTTTCCTTTTAAATTTGATATATTAGTATTGGATTTTTTTAGGCTAGAGATCTTGAAAGAGGAGATCCTGATTTTGGTTGGTCTTCCTGCAAAAAACCAAATAAAAAGAAGCTATTTTTAGATCATGACCATCCTATTAACAAGTAAAACAATAAAACATCCATTGTGTCACTCATAAAACATGTTTGTTTTATCGGACAAAACTATATTGATTTATATTATAATTAGTTTGTATAATATTTCGTAACAATTTATTTAATATAATCGAATATAATTTATAAATAAATATTTTAATAAAATAATTTATATTTAAAATAATATGTAATTTGTTTATGCTTTATTATAAAAATTTATTTAAATTAATATTTAATTTAATTTTTTTTATTACATTTTAAAAATTAAAAAAAATATTATTTTTAATTGAAGATAATTTAGATGTTCGCAACAATTTATACCTATATAATGATAAATTATTACTTTTATATTATCTAATTTTACAATTAAAAACATAACTATACATAAATTATAGGCGTCAATACTTTCCAACAAACATCTAATGATTTATCATTTATCTAGAATCTAGAAGTTCATCTATTTAACAAGCTAGCTAATGAAAAGTTTTAGGTTGGTTCATTTGTTGATTATAGATAGAGGGTTGTATTTAGTATTGAACTTACTAGATTAACAGAAACTCTGCTCTAATAGCAAGTGGGACTTGAATCACCATCATCAAGTGGAAAGTTTGTGCTATCTTCAGCAAATGTTCTCAGCTTAATAAGTTCAGGAACAACCACCTTGCCAAGATCCGGTCTGTCTTTTCGCCTTAACTCTGCGCACTTAAGAGACAGTTTTGCAAACGACAAGGCTTGTTCAACAGGCCAATCTGTCACAGCTGGATCCAACATTTGAGCAAAAGTACCATTTTCAATAGCCCTCTCAACATGATGAGTCAATCCCATTGCTGGTTTTGCTGTTATTAGTTGAAGAAACATGACTCCAAGAGAGTATATGTCTGATTTTACACCGAGCATGCCCGTTTGCTGATACTCCGGGTCTATATAGCAGAAAGTACCAGCTGTGGATGTCATGCGGTATTGTGTCACCGTGTCAGCCACAGATGGAGGTACTAATCTGGCTAGTCCAACATCACTAATCTTGCTAACAAAGTTGCGGTCTAGCAAAATGTTGGCTGGTTTTAAATCACGGTGCACAAGTGGCTCGGGTTTGGTTTGGTGGAGGAACAACAAGCCAGTAACAATTTCAGCTGCAATCTTAAATCTTGTTTGCCAAGAAAGAGGTTTGGTGTTTCCACGGCAAAATAGACGATCTTCTAAGCTTCCATTTTCCATGAACTCATAGACTAAGCAGCCATATTCTGGGCAGGCCCCGAGAAGGAGAACCATGTTTGGATGCCTTATACAGCTCAGTACTTCAACCTATATAGAGTTATCAACAAGTTAACTAAAGAACAAGAATAAGAATTTGTTGCTGCTATAGAGAGATTGTGCATGGAAGTTGAAGCACATAACCACTTAGCTTCCTAAGCAATGTGGGACATGTGCCGACATAATGCATCACATACCTCTTGTTGAAATTGTTGTCTTCCATGAGCTGCATCGGGACGTAGAACTTTAATTGCTACAGGCGTATGATCCAGATGACTCATGTAAACTGGTCCATACCCTCCTTCTCCAATTTTGCGAGAGGTTGCGAAGTATTCAGTTGCCTCCTCAATCTCCTCGATCGAATATTTCCTGTACCTGCAATTTGACCTCATGGAAACATCAATTGCCCTTCCTCTTTTTTCTGTCTCTTTATGTGCTTTCATTTCCGCAGTCATTCTTTTTTGGGCTTCCAAGTCAGCAATCTTCTTAGCCGCTTCAGCAGCCTCCAGAGCTGCTCTGGACTTAGCTCTCTCCTTTTCTGCAATTGCCAATGCCGCTTCTTCTGCTAGTCTTGCCTCTTCCAATCTTTTCTGTTCTTCCATTTTCCACTTATGAAGCTCTTGTGCCTGTATCACATAATGTGTTAGAGTTTGCTGTGAGATAAATAAATAAATAATCTGTGATATTGATGATTATGTAATAACTTATACCTTCTGTTTTGCTGTAAGTGCTTCTTTGCAGGCTGTGCTATACATTTCCATAGTCTGCTTTAGTTCAAGCTTCAACCTTTTCATTTCAGCTTCCACATCCTCCTGTATTATGAAACAAAAATTCATTAATTTCTGTTGCAACACTTGAGTTTCGCATCACAAAATTTACGCATTTACTGACATCTTATCATACATCAATAATACATAGAACTACTTAATAAGGCTTTCACTATAGAATGTATAGCAACAAAGAAAGCATGGTGGGTTTGGATAGTGTCTATGTATTATAAAAACATAAATCACTTAATGTCCTTACCGATGACTTCGAGTAAGTTGAAACTCGAGCACTTTCTTGTGAAAATGCAGAGTAGTCAGAGTTAATGTCCATTGACCTTCTTCCTGCATTCATAGACTCAAAACTATTGTTATATTCTGTGTCTGCAACTGTGCTGCTTGACATCCGCGGTGGGGTGGTTTTATCTAAATCGACGCCGTCATAGAACGAAGAAAACAAACGGTCTACACTTGGTCTTCCTGAGCTAACAAATGATATGTCAGAATCTGGCATAGAGATTTCTCCATATACTTTTCCAATTGGACATTTCCTAGTGAATGGAGACCTGTTTTGCAAAGATTGATATGCATAAATCAATATTAACCTTTCACTATAAGATAGGATGATTACAAGTTAGAACACAAAATTGTAAAATAAGTTGTTAATATTGACCTGATATAGTCAATATCTTGCTCACTTGATGACTCTGACATTAGCTCTTGTTGGAATGATTTAGTTTGCATTTCTTCTGGCTTTTCATCTAACCTATCTTTTCCTATTAGATATTCAATTATTTAAATAAGCAATAGAAAAAGGAACCATTTTGAAAAGAGAAAGCATTGTGGTATTGTGGGGAAAGAAATAACCTTTCACAATATGAGCTGGTTGAATATGATTCTTCTTCACCTCTAATTTGCTGCATTCCTTGTAAAGCTCGCTACGTAGTGGTGACACGGCCGGGGCTGGACGCAATGCAGACCTTGTAGATTGAATTTTTCCTTTATTTACTACATATACATTGCAAAAGTCAGGTGCCCCTTTTGAAACTGTACTTGGAATATCTGTTGCCTTGAATCTTATAAGAATAAAAAATAAATAATAATAAAAGTTAAGAATTGTTTGTGAGAATGTTTCAAATGCATTTAGTTGTAAACTATGGCAATTAATGAACTTCTTCTGAGCAATATTGCTATTGAATTCTAATCCTTTAATCCCAATAAAGGTCAAAGAGAGAGAGTTACCTAAGAAAACCACCTTTAGAGGAGGCACCAAGAACTAAGTTTTCAATTGCAGTTTGACCAGCATATTCAATTAGTGCTTTTGCTATATCTGTGTCTTCTAACGTCACATCTTTGCAATGTATCTATTTTCTCAAAAACAAACAAACACTATTAAAATCTGTTAAAAAATAAAAAATCTCAGTCTGTCTTTTTTTTTCCCCCTCTCTAAATTGCTCAGGCACTATAGTTTGCAGGGCTATGATCACTAGGAAAGACAAGCAGAACAACTTACATCTTTACGAGTCAAAAAACAACGAAAAGGAAGGAAGATTTCTTTGGTTTGCGGATCTGGGTCTCTACATACCGATGAAGCATCCGCATTCATAGAAAGATATTCTACAAACAAACAAACAAAAAATGTTTTGTATTGATTATTTGTTAGTAATGACATTGTAACTTGGGAATTTAAGGTAAGATATTGCATTAACATTAGCATTTTTCACATGGGTTTTGGTTTTTAGCTTCTATGCAACTAAGTTTACTTACTTGAAGGGTTATTAGGAAGATGCGATGATGAGGAATTAGAGGGTGATTTGAACTTGACATGAATGAGAACAATAGGTTGACCTCTTTGAAGAAGATTATCTATTGTCCATTTGAGTGCATTTTGGCTATTCTTATCTTTGTCTATTGCCACTGCTGTTAATGCATCAACTGATGTCTTCTTTTCCACATGACTATGGTTTTTTGGTAACCACATTTCTCAATACTCTTCAAATTTCCCTTCTTTTTTTTTTTTTTTTTTTTTCTATTTAACGGTGTTTCTTTTTTCAAACAAGACAAAACCCAGATAGAAAATGTGAAAAAGTTTTTTTCATTTTCCCTTGATTTTGTCAGGTTGTTTGAAAGGTATGTAGGGACCCAACGGCCAATGCCTTATTTCTTGTTTCTATGAAAAGGAAATTTTTGAGTGAATGTTCTAAAGTTGATGAAAATTTTGCTCTTTTTTCATTTTCTTATTTTTGAATTTTCTCCTTTGTCCCTCTCTTGAGGAGCCAAGAGAGACAAGGATTAATTATTTTGCCTATATCTGTTGCTTTAGTCTTAAAAATGTTTGTTTATTCGTAAAATATTAACCATCTGATCTGTTTTTCTATTTTTGTTTTACTTACCCGACATCTTTTAGTAAATTTGATCATTTCAAACACTTTTTCTCTCCCTTTCTTACCTAAATTGAGTTGCCACCGTTGGAGACAATACATAATTATCGGATTGTTAGAACTCACAAATTTGACCTCTAAGACTTACAAAGTATTTTCTTTTGGATTAAATTTTTATTTAAATATATATAATAAAAAAAATTGATATAAATTATTATACCTTTTTACTTGTATCTATAAAAACCACAATAAGAATTATCATATCCAATTTTTATTCAAAATGAAATATAATGTGATTGGCTTGAAATCAATTAAAATTTATAAAAATATAGTTCCATAGAGTCCTATCTAATGCATGTAGCAAAGGTTCCCGAATGACATTTTAATTTTACAAAAATATAGAAAATATTATTTTTATAGACGAAAATTTATGTAAAACTTGTCAAAGTTAAAAATGCATAATATAAAGCTATGATATTGAGCATACAAAATTATTACATTTAATACAGTATTTTTAAATATTTTGACAATTTTATTACATAATTTTGATATTTTGGAGGTATATTGACAAACAAAATTCTCCATTTTCATATTTGTTCAGAAATTCTGATAAATTAGGTACATGAGTTACCTTATAATTGGAATTGATAATGAGTAGCTCCCCTACTTAAAAGGGAGAGATAAAATCATACATCTCACATTTATTTTATGAAATTTTACATTTTAAACTTGGTTCCTACAAAAGTTACATACGAATAAATTGTAAAAGTACATGATTACCCTCAAGTATTATAAGTTTAGAACTTAGCAACATTAGATACAAGGTTGTGAATGTATTGCATATAAAAAAGGCATTCAAATTCAATCTAATACAACATAAAATAATGGCCTCATGAGACGGTGATTCAGCCTCAATAGCTGGATTTATGATAGTTAATTTTACTTCTAGCTCACTGCGGAAATGGCTTCAATTTTTCCTTCTTAAAGAAGCCCTAGTGAACATTTCCTTAATGTTACGTGATTCTGTTTCCGCTTTAGCCTTCTTAGCTTGCTTTCCACCTCTTGTAGTGGTCTTACTGCTGCTACTCTTATTCTTCTCCTAACAAATCAGCAATAAGTGGTATGAATAACACAGCATGAAAAGTGACACATCCCATTATCAATGAAGCATTTTCAGGCAATTTCATTGTAACTACTTTGTACCTGTGAGACACTAAAAGATCCTAGCTCACTCTCCGATGAAATAGTTTCAACATCTGATGCTTTTTTTCTTGCCTCTGTTAAGTCTATTCTGCAAATGTGTTCAATAACCAAGACTTAGAAAAGAACTAATACATATTCTGGAAGTAGGTCGTACATATGTTTCTTAAATTTCCCCAAAAATCTCTCTCTATTAGGTTAATGATAACTCCATGTGAAAATACCTCAATTTAAAACATAGGCACTTTAACCAAGGATCATCCTTCAAGTACTCCCCCAATATTGAAACTGCATCAGATACTGCACCAGCATAGTGCCATGGTGGATTAGTGAAAGACAGCAGAGAGTTCATGCCAAATGAAATTATCATCATGCTTACTAGAATGAACTTTACAGTAGAGTGAAAATTAACAAGCAATGTATTCATGGACTATGACGAAACATTTGCACAGACAGGGCAATAGGTAATATTTATGTCTATATTGATATCGAGGCCAATGTATTGGTCACAAGAACATGATATTTAAAATGCAATAGATACTATTAATAATGTTATACATGTATCTTTCTCTTCTCTTGCAGCATAGTTTTTGTCCAAGGTCAATAGTGTCTCTTTTATTCGACATACCTGCAACCACAGATCAAGCGATTAAATACAGAAAATACACAACGAAACAAACAAGAACTCTTAAGGACCACCCCAACTGGAAAGTTATCACTGATTCATTAATCTTAAAATAGGATGCAAGCATATTGATAGATATTGTCATATTGAACAATTCTTTATGATAAGAGCAAACGAAACTATCCATTGGATAATAAAAATCACAAGATTCACTAGAGAACGCATGAACAATTCAAGACATTTTGTGACCCAGGTATTTAGTTTACAGGTATTTCTCCAACATGCAAATAATGCATATATATAATTATATATTAGCATAGTAATATTAACGAATCATAAGACATCATAAATAAATAAATTTAAGCAGATTACCTTGTAGTACAGCCAACTCACAACTTTGGAGTCGTCAAGCCTAAAGAATTTTGAAGATCCAATTTCTGCAAAGACAGAAGGATTGGAGGTTGTGTAACATTCACATTTCACAGGATAAATTAGACAAATATCATATAAAAATTCAGAGACTACAGTGCCAAAAACTACAAAGGAAACGAATCTGTCCATTCTGAAAATATATATCAGGTTCGAGAATCAGATTCTTCCATAAAAAATAATACCATTATGAATAGTGTGTCCCACTCCCTACATATTGATCTTCTATGACAAACTATTGATTTTTGTATCTGTCAAGTCTCACATTATGTCTTTATAAATTATGTGTCAATGCCTCAAAAGATTACTTCAACCAGCTTTCACATAATATTTGAAGAAAACCAAGGGTAATAGGTCACCTTTAACATCACAGACTACTTGCATAGACTTCTCAGCAACGGACAATAAATGTTGATATCCAGGATAACCATCAATAAAGATGATCTCATCTAATTGCCTGAAGTTGCCAGGATCATCCCCCTTCTGCATAATTTCAAGACTCACAGCTACCAGTTAGGTTAAAAAGATATCAGAAACACACAATCTAAATATAAAAACATTGCATTCAGAAGCTGATACCTAATCTTAATTTTCTTAGATAAGATAATTTTAGCTGCCATGTACATCATTTATAGAATATATCTCATTTAATTCCTTTACAATGAAGCCCAGGAAAGCAAAAATGAATAAGTTATGAAGTACACAAGTGTTATTCTATTTTTGATACAAATGGTAGCCGTAGGTGATATTAAGCACATAGCTACCTTCATTCTAGCCTCATCAAAAATGGGCAACATAATGAAAACTGGATCAACTGGAGTGGCAGTATATAGACGGCCATCTGAATAAAAAAGGAATATTAACAAATAAAATCAGATTCACATAGAGACAAGCCTAAAGGAAATATTAAAGGTGAACAAGAAATTAAACGGCGGAGGGATGGAGGAAACTCCAGTAAATAGAACTATAAAAATATTATACGGTTTCATGCCAAACAAACAGAATCCTGAAGTTAATGCATTCCATTAAGTCAATTTTGTTTATGGCGAGACAGCACAAATGTAACACATACCTTCAGCAACATAATCACCCAGAAACCAAGAACTATAAGGTTGCTTAAACCAACGAATTTCTTGAAGCATCTCATTGACTAAGAGATAGCAAGTTGTCTTCCCTGGCAGAGAAGTAATAACTCAAGTAAAAAATGCTGAAGAAGTGGCAAACACATTGCAAGTGATAAAGATAAATTTCATATCGAATAGTTTCAAATAACCAAGTCCAACAAATTTCAACTGGTAAATATCATATAGAAAGAAGAACAAAACTAAGGATTGAACCAATCAATAACCATCAAACTTAGAAATAAAGTCAGATTTTGAAAACAAGCAGGGACTAAAGCACCCCAAAATGAAGAGTAAAAAGATACGAAATTTGAAGGGGAGAAAGAGAGATAAAAAAAAAATGTAATGAACATTAGTTGTTGTAGTTGATTACCAGTTTTGGGATGGATAAGAGAAAGCAATTGTCCAACCCCATTTCCAGTCACATGAGTATCTGGAGTACAATAGAAAAACACCCAATTGAGATAATCAACAATCAACAACAATGGATGATTAGGGGTGACAAAAAAAACCTAACCAAGTAAGTCATAAATCATAGAACGTAATTAGGTGAAAATTTGCCCCGTTTAGAAGAAAAAACATACAGAAACAAACCCAAAGGAAAATGAAGAATTACCAGGTGCAACGAGAAGGCGAACATCATCCGAGCCTTCCCACCAACCCATCAAAGTTACGGAGAAATGGACCAAACGTAGAAAGATGATGTTCCCTCAACCCTAATAGTCTCCAAATGTTCAGTCTCAGTCTCACTGCGCATGCCGCATGCGCGCGAAACCTACTACCTTTCTCCTTTTTTTTAATTAAAAAAATATCGAATTTAACCACTATGCTCCCGGAAAATAAGACAGACGAATAACTTGTAGCCCTGTCGTAGCTCGTAGGCGTGCTATTTAAAAATTACATATACAACGTCAAAATTTGTATATTACGTAATTACTTCCATAAATAAATTACCTAATTTTGTTTTTAAATTTTTCAGTAAAAAGACATAACGTTTTTTTTTTTTTTTTTTTTATAAAAAAAATAAATATATATATATATTTTTTAGGAGATATTTTTACCATATAGTCAAATCTTAAATTATTTTATTAGTTAAAAAAAAACTTTTTTCTCAAAACTTTTGACTGTAATGATAAATAATATGGTAAATGTTTGAATTTGATATTAAAAGTAATGTTTTAGTTTCCGTTTAATTTTAGAATATATATATATATATATATATATATATATATATATATATATATATATATGTTCATATGGATTTAATGAGACAATCTTCAATTTGGACTATATTAAATATTATTACTAATAAATTGAAAAAAAAAAAATTTTTTTATAAGTTTAAACTAAAATCATGATTTTAGTGCCAAATAAATATATTGTTTGTCTTAAATAATAATAATAGAAAAATATCTTCCATATCTCTTAGTTATTGTGACACTTAGCTCAACCACTTAGTTTTTTATTAAGTTTAATCGCTTCTTATAAAAAAAGACTATTTACAATTAATATCTTCTTTAAACATGCAAATGAAACGAGATAAAAATCAATCACACAATTACTCAGTATTTACATGTCAAATTTGTGCATTTTCTTCTGTTAATTGACCCAATTTTTTTTTTTTTTTTTTGCTTCAATAAATATAATATTGAAAAACAATTCAAAATTACAATATCAATACAAATTAGATAAAGACGGGTTTAAGGTATGGTTTGAGTAAATATGGTAGAAATTGAAGCTTAAATGGAGTCAATATTTATAAAGACATGCTAAAGTGTTTAAAAAAAGTTTAGGGTAACTTGGACTTGTTTAATAATATTTTTAATTTTTAATTTTTTTTTAAAAGTAATTTTTTAATTAAGTATGTTTGGTAACGATTTTTTATTTTAATTTTTATATTTTTAAGGAATCACTACTAAAATATGTGGTGATTCATAAATCTATAAAAATAATATTTTTTAATCAGATTTCTAATCTCTGATATATTTTCATTTTGACCAAACATTTTTTCTAAAGAGTAAATAAAGTCTTATAATTTTTTTATGATTAAATATTTGAATAAAATAATTAGAAACTTCAAATTTATAAAAAATAACAAAAAAAATTCTTTATTTTTAATTTTAAAAAAATCAAAAAATGAAAATCATTACCAAAAAACTTGGAGGTGATTTTTAATTTTTTCTTCTTGAAAATCACTAAATATAAATTGTTGTCAAACACATTTGTGATTATTTTTATAAAATAATAAAAAATCACAAAATTAATTATTTAATCATATATCTTAAATTAAAATAATTATCAAACATCTTAAGTATTGAAGTTCAAAAAAAAAAAAAAAAAATTTAAAAGACTAATAAGGTCATCACGAACAATAATATGACACAATCATACAAGTACAACCATATATAAACTTTGGGAAAGGCCAATCAGAACAAATTTAAAATTTTAATTTATTAGTTTCCCACCATGCTTATATATTCATATATCTTATATATTGTTGTTGGTAAAACACAATGAAAAATAAAAAGGAATAATTACCAAATTATAAAAATAAAAAATAAATAAAAGCAAAGGAAGATATCCTTTTTGTTTTCATCCCTAGCTCTGCTATTTTGCAATACTTTTCCAGCAGGCCACATCTTCCCCCTGCTATAATCTTATTAAAAAAAAAAGATAATAGACTAAATTATTTTTAAAATACCTAAACTTTATTTTCTAACAAAAAGGTACTTAAACTTATATAATTTAACATGAGCTTTAATTTGTCAAAATGTGTTAAGTTTAGGTTTGAATACATTTGTGTCAGATAAAAAATTAAGTATTTTTGTGTAAAGATGGTTGTACCTATAAAGTTTTTTTTTTTTTTTTTGATGAAAGTTGTACCTATAAAGTTATTAAGCCTATATTATACATTCAAATAATCCATCCCAATACCTAGCTATTTATGTTTCATGTAATTAACACATACACATGAAACTTAAGATTCTCAAACTCATAGGCTTAATTAATTAATTAACGAAAAAGTAAACTCATCCTTCAGTCATAGTCATTGAAGAATAAATATCTCCATCACTAGCAAAAGATGAATTAATATCTTCATCCCTCTCTTTCAACTCTTCAATTTCATCCACAGCCTCTCTCCAATCCCACCTTCCTTCAACACTAACCTCACAACAACTCATAGCAATCTTCAAAAGCTTCAACATTTCACCTTCACCATTCTTTGTACCTTTCATATCTTTATCAAACACTTCAGCTGTCCACTCTTCTCTAACAACTGCATTAACCCAAGTTGCCAAATCTGAATTCCCTCTCTTTCCTGGCCTCAGATAATTTGCTGGAAATTTTCCTGTTAACAATTCTAGAATAAGAATTCCCAAACACCAAACATCACTCTTTGTAGTGGTATCGTCACTTTGGTTAAACTCAGGAGATTTATAGGCTGCCATGAACTTTTGTGCATGATCTTTGTTAACCACAGGGACTAATGTGTATTCTGATAAAATGGGTCTGAAATTTTGGTCAAGATGTATGTTTGAGGACTTGAGGTGACCATGTGGAAGAGACAAGCCTGGGAACTCTTTGTAGAGGTAAGCCAAGCCTCTAGCTACTCCTTTGATTATGTTCAACCGAGTTGGCCAATCAAGCCCTGCCTCCCCTGGTGCTCTCTTACCTGAAATTAACATTTTAAAAAGCATTGCAGCACAAATTAGTAATTGGGAGAAATAATCTGGTATCCGATGATGTTGGGTATATTATAACACATGACAACTAGTTACACAATCATGTAATTATAACATAATTAATATATGCATATATAATCATGTAACTGCCTGTCTGATTTTGGGATATTTTTCTTAACTTTTTATAATATTCAATCAATGAGTTAGATTCTTAGATTAATTAACATACTATGAAGGTGGCTGGCTAAACTTCCATTTGGAACAAAGTCAGAAACCAAAAGCTTTTCTTCTTTCTTGAAGTAGAAGGCAACAAGAGGTAGCAGATTGGGATGAGACAATCTTCCTAGTCTCCTCATATGCTCATAAAATTCCTCTTTGCCCACAATGCTCATATTCTTAAACCTTTTCACAACCATGGTAGGACCGTTAAGAAGAATAGCCTTATAAGTAGACCCAAAGCTACCACTGCCCAATACCTCAGCTGAGGCCCTAAGCAAGTCCTCCAACTCAAATCTCTCTCTGTCTTTCCTCACAAATTGCAATACTCCCATATTGTGATTGGCTTGGGGAGAATCAAACGATTGGGCTTGTAGTAGGCCCATTTCATAATCTATAACTTTAATTTGGGCTTTTTTGTCTTGGACCAACAGGGTTTTTGATTTTTGGGCTCTGCGGGATCGGATGAAAAGAAATGCTGCAAAGGTGGCTAATGCTGCTGCTGCTATAAGGAGGGCGATTATGATGACGTGCTTCTTTGAGGACTTGCATGACCCAAGTGGCTTCCCACATAAGCCTTTATTGCCTGCTTGATCAAATTTATTGTTAGCTATCGAAAAAAACAAAACAACAACAAAAACAGAAGAGGAAACATAAAAAGTTAAGAAGAGAAGAACAAAGAAAAAGATGAAAAAAATGAAAGGGAAGAAAGTGTAGTATGCAAAAATAATGAAGAAAATATGAAAAGGTTCTGTTTGATATTTGATGAAAGTTATTTAATTATAATAATTGGTGAGGATGAGTTTGTGTTTGGCTTTCAATGTTAGGACGCGAGACATCAAAACGTGCATGCCAATTAAAAAAATCCTTTGGAGATCAAATATTCAAACCTTTTGACATGATTAATTTATTATCATAATTTTATTTTTAATATTTTTAAAAATATATATATTATTTTTCTTACGACATAAAATAATATATATTTTTCTTTAAATGCATGACTTATTTATTTATATGATTTTATTCTTAATCCTCTCAGAAAAAATATTTTTTTTTTATAACATAAAACAACATAAGTTTGCGTAAAAAAAGACATTTTTCGTAAAAAAAATATATATTGTTTTACGTTGTAAGAAAAGCAACATATATTTTTTTATAGAGATTAAAAATAAAATTTTATGTACGAAGAGGGGTTATAACATGCAATTAAATCATATGTTGTTTTAGTTATAAGAAACATAACATATATATATATATATATATATATATATATATATTTTTTTTTTTTTTTTTCTTTTTCTTTTTTGATGAGTTAAAAGTAAAATTCTATATATAAAAGGGTATTATTATGTAATGCAATTAAATTATATTTAAAATTATTTTTAAAATTCTAAAAATTAAATCATTAAAAAAAAAAACCTAAAAACTAGAGCTATTGTTGATATTTGAACTTCAAAAATCAAATTTTGTATCCAAAGATAACATTTATAGATTGATTTTTTAAAAATACTAGCCAAAAAAGATTTTAAATAACAATTGTTATGGATGCAACAAATTTTAGCAATTTGATGTAGAAACATACTAAATTTTCAGGTTTCAAGTCTAATGTAAATATGTAATACTTATGATGTTTCGTCACTAATAATTAATTGAAATACATTTTTATGATTTCAAGTCTAAATAAAAGATGACATTTTTATGCAATCTTTTCCATCGCTCCTCCTCCTCCTCCTTCTTCTTCAAAGAAATACATTATTTATAGCAGTTAAAACTGTAATACTAGTTTACTGAATGTTCTAATACAAGCATACAAATGATAAACACTTATTTTAGACTAGAGATTAATTTGAGGTTTGAGATTTAAACTTGGAGTCATGGACCTATGTTAAAGTCACCAGAGTCATAGAACTAAAATTTGAAGGTGTGCGCAAAATCCAAGTATGAAAAAAGTTTGAAAATTTAAAAAATCAAAGAAATTAACTAAATACACGTCTGTATATATAGAGTGATCAAGAACTTCAATGAAAACCAATGTTCAAATGATTAAACAAGAGCATAATCACTTACCAATGAAAGAGCTTGCTTGAAGCATTCTCAAGCTTGAAGGTATGCGACCATGCAGCCTATTAAATGAAACATTCATCACCAACCACCCTCCATTCTTTTGATCAAAATCTGGTATCTTTCCTTCAAATTGATTATCTTTAAGATCCAATTCTACTAGCTTAGTTAAACCAGCCAAAGATTTGGGGATTTTACCAATAAACCCATTTGTCCCCAAATGAACTTTTTGCAAAGACCTCATACCAACAAAAGCATCGTCTGGAATTTCCCCTGAAAATTGATTATGTGACAAAAACAATGATCTCAAAGCACCAATCTTTTTCACTTCGGGAATTGAACCTTTAAAGTTGTTATACATAAAGCTCAAGCTTCTCAAATTTGTTAAATCTGAAAGCGCATCTATATCTATAGTGCCCATTAGTCCCATATTTTCCAATCTTAACCCATAAAGTTTCCCATATTTACAAATCAGACCATTCCATTTACTTTTGTTTTGGCCATTGCACAAAGCAATTGATGTGTTCCAATCGTTCAGAGCTGAAGCATTGGACAAAGAGTTTCTGAACTTGATTAAAACTTCTCCTTCTGTAGCACCATACGACGTCGTAACAACACATAGTAGTAACATGACTAAAATTAGATGATCATGTACTGCTTTTTTGGGAGCCATCGATTGATCAATTCAAGCCTAAGAGAATTGAAATGATGGATTGGTTTGATAGAAAAAGGGATTAATGGGTACGTTTATGAAGTGAAAATTACAAGAATTGACTATGTGCAACATTGAAAAGGTCGTTTCAATTGAGACCATGAGCTGGTGAGAGCCGGCCATTTATTTAAATATATAAAATTGGATTTCATTCCCTTAGTCCTTACTTGGTTAATTTCCTAATCTTTATGATTAATTCTAGCTGGGCATGTGCTGTTAAATATACTCAATCTTATACATTTATTGTTAAAATAAGCATGACTAAGTATCCCGAGTTTATATTGTCATTTTCTCATTTTGTTTAATGCTTAATGTTGCATTGATATTAGTGCTTGAAATAAATATGAGAATTTTCTATCTTGATAAAATGTTTATTTTTTTATTTTTTATAGTTTAAATGATAAGCACTTTTTTTTTTTTGTATGATTGATAATTGAACCGAGCCAAAAATAACACAATCTTAACAATTAAACTATTAAGACACAATATTTTGTATTTCTGAAACTTAAATGAAATTGACTATAAAATAACGTAACAATTTTTATATTATAAATGCACAAATTATACATTAACAACGTACTCCTCTTGTTAATGTGAAATTGTGGATGATGTTGATGCAAGTTTATTGTTGCTAATTAGCCCAGCTTATAGTACCAAGAAGCCAAGAGCAATATAAAAATATCACTTTGGTATATATATGCTTTATTTGGCTGCTAATTATTTGTCCTCCCACTTTCAATAAATAGCTAAATATATAGTTTAGATTTTATGGAAATCTTCTTGTTTGGCTTACAGCTTACACAATTTTTACCCCATAATTTTAGTCTTTTCACTTTTATTACAGTTATACAATTATAACATGTAATTTCACTTACACTGTGAATTACTACATAGCCAGACTACCTACTTCATTTTGTGTAACTTCAAGATCATATTGTAAATTTGTTATTAACTTTAAATGGGTACATTGTACCGGATCCATGGTGTCAGATGCAGTCTGAACCCTAAATAGTCTACAAGAAGATTTTGAAAAATTAGCGTATGCAAAAAAAAAAAAAAAAACAAAATAAGATACATGTTGTTTGTGTTGTAAACTATGTTTAGTTATCGTAGTTTCTATATAAACTGATGTATTATTTTATAATTAATTTTATTTAAGCTTAATAAACGTACCATTTTAGCTTATCAAATCATTTTTAATGCTCAAGATTTTTTTCATTGATGATTTGTTCGTTACTTATTCATGAACGAAAAATTGATATGTTAATCAAAGCAATAACTTGGGAGAGAAGGGATATATGGTGCAAAAAAAAAAAAAACATGTACATATTTTCTTTATATTCACATCTCTCTTATCTTTATTCTATATTGTTATTGGTGAGGACTAATATATCAACATACTAATGAATAATTTTTATAAGTGCTCGAACTGTAAATAATAATTCTAAGGGGTAACGACTACAAGAAAATTGCAACTGAAGAAGGAAAGCGACTGTAAATTATTGATTTTAACCGTTTCTTTTGATATATATATGTAATCTGTTTTGAGCGACAAAAGCAACCAATACTCTCCGTGAATAAAAACCACTAAAAAGGGAAAGAAAATGCAAAAAAACAAAAAAAAAACTGAAGAAAAATAAAAGCATACAGAGACCATGTAGAACATACATTATTTACTGACTGTTTAATTTAATTGTCGCGTAATATAAACAACATCATGTACTAAATTGGCTCTCTCGATCTATATATATTTTAGATGGTACGTACTTCATTTTTGTACAAAAGTATTTGATCATGTAAGAGAGGTTATAGGAGAGAAATTGAAATATTATAATTTTTTAATGTTTTTTTAACTTTCATTATCAATAAACATCATTTTTTTTTCATTCACCCGAATCAACGCCTTGTTTTGAGAATATCAACAGTGACTACCACCTTAAATTGTCGTTAGAATGATCTTTATGCACAATTACAACAATTTTAACTCTCAAATCTATGATCTAATGCATGTAATTCAATAACATTACCGAGAGCTTTAAAGTCATAATTTAATTACTTGACGTAGATTTATGAGTTACACGGAGGAAGGCACCATATTTACATTAAAAATAGTAACAATTACTTAAAGATTATTATTTATCTTTAATTAATTAATTAATATATATATATATATATATATATATATATATATAATTTTATGTAGTAAATTATTTAGCATTAAAAGATTAAAATAATTTAAGTAGGACATAATTTTATTATATATATATAATTTATCTATAATTTTATAAATAAAAAATATTATAATTATATAAATTTATACATATTTTTGTACTTACGTCAATTATATTATATTATATGTTATAAAATGATTAATATAAATATAAAAAAAATATAAATTTATGTGTTATTATTATTATTTTTTTCCTAGAAATATTATATATAAAATTTATTTTTAAAAAATTGAGTTATAACAAGTACCCCTACCCAATCCCATGTAAATCCGCTTCTGACCTGATGCATATTGCTATATTGTGTTATGTTGCAGGCTACCTCTATTTTTAAATGATTTAATTAATTAAAAAAAATAACTCGTGTATGCATATATATTTTTTGATAGATGATATATAATTTTTTGAAAAAATAACATATATTTTTTTGGCATATGATATATATGTATTTTTTTTTAAATATTTGGCACATTTTTTTTTTCCCTAAAGTGATGTATATAATGTTACATTTTTTTTTTATTATGCAACATATAATTTTTCCTTAATATAACACATGTGTAATTTTTTGAACAATTTCCAAATTTTATTAAATAGAAAGAGTTGAATTATACATAATAATATATATGTTTAATTATATATGAAAAATATATATATTCAATTAAACATTAAAAAAAATACATTAATATATATCAAAAAATTATACTAAATAAATATTACAAAAAAAAAATTATACTTATTTTTAGAAATCTTTAATTTGAAAATGTAAATTAGAAGAAAAAAAAGCTCGGTTACAACAGAAAACAAGAAGAAAAAAAAAATCCCAGGTAACAAGAAAAAAGAAAAGAAAAAAAATACGCCGAAAAAAAAAAGGGAGATTAAAATAATTTTTTTTTTTAACAACCAGAGCTTTCAGTAACACGTCTTAACTAGAGACCCCCAAAGATATCTATCAATATCCTCAAAAAAATATGGCATAGACACACTTTGGCAACCATGTTTGTGGCCTTGAAGAAAAATAAAATATATTTCCCTCTTATGGTTTCCATTTAAAGTTGTACAAGTGATGTGAATAATGATTAAAACACTCGTGTTTAAAAAAAAATCCAAAATTTAATTTTACAAAATATCAAAAAATAAAAAATATATTATCAATATCAATAAAAGTTCCTATAAAAATTTCAATACTAAATAATTTATTAGAAATATGGGAAAATGTTTTCTATACTGGTAACCGTCTATAGATAAAAATATCACCATTATGTCAAGGATATTATGAATATTTTAAATGATGCGTGTCAAAAGCTTATACCATCAAGTTTCATAAGTCGTTCAGTGGGTAGCCTAAACATTTTATCAGCCTAACTCCATTCCACAAGTACCAAGAGAATGCGAGCATGTTTGAATGCACTATTTGGAGAAGTGGTTTTACAAAAGTGATTTATAAAAAAGTTTTTTAAAATTATTTTATAGAGAAGTAATTACGTGTAACACCTATGAAAGCACTTGTACATGCTTTTGCAAAAAAAAAAAAAAAAAAAAAAAAAAAAGGAAGGTATTAGAGTGCTTTTAAAGTTTTAGTTACTAAAATTACTGAATTATCTTTCGTGAGAGTATTTTAAAAAAACACTTTAACTTGTAAAAGCAATTACAAACAGTGCATCCGTACTAGTCATAATACGTAAATTTTTAGAGCCACACTATCACATTTTATTTCATGTTATCATTTTAATTATAAATTCATGAATTGCAAGTAAAGGCTTGTTTTTATTTACTATAAATATAATTGTTTAAATTGTTTGAGACCTTTAGCTACGATTTATGATAATAACATGGCAATACAGAGTCTGAAGCAAACACTTACAATGAAGCCTCAAAGTCAAAAGCCAAATACAAGTTTCACGAGATAAAGCAAGGTTCTTCACTTTGCTTTTTTATGTTTTCATAATTCGTTTTCTCAAGTAATACAACCAAATGAAAACTTTTTCAGCACCGCTAGTCCATCTTTCTAACTATTTATTTGTGGTTATGAGATGAGGACTTCAAGCAGTTTACGGATCAACTGTTGCTTTCTTCACGGTTAGAATTAAAAGATTTCTTGCATTTTGGCTATATCACACATTTCTTGATCCTCCACTTTTCCAAGAAACAAACATAAAAAAAAGCTTCACATTCATAAATCAACTTTTTTTGGGGCCATACTTTCATAAATCAACAGTAACTATATTTATCTGAACAATTCTACTACATCCTCAAAAAACCATCTCATGAACTCCGCCACCACCACCACTCCAAACACTCACAGTGACATAGACATAGACTTCAATACAAACCAGAGGCATATATCATTCCAAAGCAATCCCAATGAGAATCAAAACCAATCAAACTTACCCTTACTTCAACCCTGCTATGGAAGATCAAAATCTTCACTCTTTGATGAACTACACCGCTTTAGAATAAGTCTCAAATGGTGCGCTCTAGACCATTCCTCTTGTAATGGAAAGTTCATATCTTACTTCACCTTCATCTTCCTCGCCATTATAGTTCCCCTTCTAACTTCTCTTACAGTACAAGTCCCAACTTCTGCCGTTTATGACACCATTTTCTTCAACAAGCTCGTTCAACTTCCTGAGTCTTGCTTAGCTTTCATAAGTTTCTTCATCCTTTGTCTGTTCTTCAGAAGGTACGGCCTGCGTCAACTCCTCTTTCTTGATGATCTAGGAGATGATATGTTGTATGTTCGTCTTCGATATACACAAGAGTTGGACAGGGCTTTCCGGTGCCTGGCATGCATACTCTTCCCTTCATTTATCGTGGAGCTTGTCCATAAAGTTATGTTCTTCTCTACTGTAAAAATATCACTGCCTTGCATTAGCCCTAGCGTTCAATTGAATTCCATTGTTTTTGTTTTGGGTTTGGCTTCATGGGTTTATAGAACTGGGGTGTTCTTGCTTGTCTGTGTTCTTTTCCGGCTTACTTGTGAGCTCCAAATACTGAGATTTGAAGGACTTCACAAGCTGTTTGAAGGATATGAATCTGATTCCAGAATGATATTCCAGGAGCACATGAGGATAAAGAAACAGTTATCAGTTACAAGCCATAGGTACCGGTTCTTTATCATTGGATGCATGGTTACTATCACTGTTAGTCAATTTGTAGCGTTGCTGCTGGTTCTAGCTTCAAAGACCGAGAAAACATTCTTCAATTCTGGTGATCTTGTGGTAAGTTTGTTGTAGAGAATTATCCCTTGAAGGGTATGACTGATATATATTTACTCACCATAACTAAAGCCGTCTAGTTTCAAACATAGCTTACATGCAATATTCCAAATGAAAATATTTTTAGGTATGCTCGGCTGTTGAGATTAGTGGGATCTTCTTATGCTTACTTGGGGCTGCAAGAATCACACACAGAGCCCAACGAATTGTGTCAATTGCCACCAGATGGCACATGCTTGTGACTTGTGCGTCTGCCGGGTTAGACCAGTTGAAAGGCCATAGCAGCACAGAGGCAAATGAGCAATGTGCAGCTGAGAGCGATTCCGATTTTTCAGATAGTCTTATTTCAGTTTCTCCACAAGACCCTTCCTCATTCCAAACCAGGCAGGCTTTAGGTTAGCCATCAAAATATACCAGTACTTAAATATTTGACACCAAAAATGTTAGGACTTAATTATTTACTAATTTTTCTTGTGTTTACAGTCGGATATTTACGGCACAACAATGGTGGCATTACATTGTTTGGATATGCTATTGATCGAGGTCTGCTCCACACCCTATTTGCATTTGAGTTCTCTCTGGTGCTGTGGATACTCAGTAAAGTGGTAGTTTTGTCTTGATTAGGTAGAGATTTACAAAGTGTAATAATTTAATCCGTTCTCATCTTTGAAATGGGTAGCTTATTCGATCATGCCTGAGATTTGTAATGGCCAAATATTTAGCAAATAAGATTGACTGGTTAAAGTTCCAATTGCCAATATATGACAACAAGCCAAGAATTTTGTTTTTACAGGATAGGAAATGGGGGATCGTGACAGATCTCTGTAAAACTTCATGATAGCTAATTCTTGTTCAATTTTGCCTGTTAGTATATAATTATATTCATCTTTCTTTTGTTTAATCTAACATAAGCAATAAATCAGAAGTGCTGTTTTAGTTTTACCAAATAACCTGAAGTCCTTTTAGGTCAATTCAGCAAAATTTTAGGAACTTAGATCTAAGCATGAAAAAGTAGACATGCTACTGGCATTGATTTGAAGAGTTCGGAACTGCGGATACCCAATTCTTTGACAACTTCAAGCATCTCAACCTCAGCTTCCGGGCAGGTACCAGGTGGATTCTCTCTGGCCCTAAAAACAACATCAATGGCTGTAAACAAATCATCATCAAAATCCTCAGGAAGTCCAAATTTTATTCTCTTTTCGATTCCCAACAACCAATACGAAGCTGACTCAGTTTGTGACTCCGTCTATTTTTTGATTGTGCTATACTCGAGCAACGAAGAGTCCCACTTCCTTCTGCACTGGTCCGAAGTCCGATCACGTTCTGAGGGGAGCAATTTTCGGCTATGATCTTCCATTTTGGTAGGTGGATGGAGCTTTCAGGCGATTGGCTTCGACGGCTGCCATTTCGTTTACGAGAAAGAGCGAGTCTCTGACCGTCCATTCGGGCGCCAACTGACAGTGCGTTCATCTTGAGCCCTACGGTCGGTGAGATTGATCCCCTGCGCCATTTCGGTCTCTGTTTTTCTTTCGAAAGTGACCAGTTCTTTGCTTCAGTGTGTCGACATGAAACCTTTTACTATGGAGAAGTCTTTTTGTCACCTGATAACATCTGAAGTGACATCGAAAGTTCGCACCTGTTTCTGGTACGATTTGGAATTTTCTTTGCACGCGGAATAGCGCTTTCATGGTATCTCTTCATTGATGAATTAGGCTAGAAGTCTTAATTTTTTTTTAAATATTGCCAATAAAATAGATTAAAATGGCCTCTTCTAACCCATAAATTTTTTTTCCTGAGGAAAAAAATATAACATCTAAGTCATGTGGTATCATTTAAAATTAAAACTAATTTTTTAAAAATTAATTATTATTTATCATCTTATTTAAAATGTTATAAAAAGAAGTAAGTTATATTTTTTTTGTATTATATATAATGGGTATAACATAGGGATATAAAGATATGATCAATATAAAGACATATAATAAATTAACATGGTTAAAAAAAATGTAAAAACCTGTAATAAAAATAGTTGGAGAAATTTGAGTTTATATATTTCATGGGATGATGGGACTGTAAAGTTTATTATTTTTTACAATGATAGAAATATATTTTAAATTCAAACATTTTTAGAAGTACAGTACAAGTGACTTTTAAAAAAATATTCGCAGAAGTTCATTTTATAAAATAATGAATTTCTAGTGCCCTTACAATAGGGTCCATTAACTTTAAGAGAGGGTTGCATAAGTTTATTACCAATAGACACTATAAGTATTTTACCTTTACAAAATAAATTTATGAGATCATTTTTTAAAGATAATAAGCTTGTGGTGCCTCTCTAAATAAATACGGACTTAAAATATACTTTTGTTAAAGATAAATATACTTTTGTGTTACATTTTTTTCATATTTATTTTATTTTGATGAGACAAATCAATTTTCTTTATTTCTATATTGAAAAAAAATTCCAGTGCATGCCTGTTGGTGTCCTACTGTCCTTTACATACCTAATTTTCTTTGTTTTCCTTTGTTTTTCATCCGAGAATAAAATTCCAAGCATATGGGAAACATTGTTTCATAGTATTTTTCGTTTTTGACCTTTGTAAATATTTTTGACCATAGTCAATTTGTAAAAAAAAAAAAAAAAAACGAATATGTGATTAAAAATAAATTTGAATACATGTCTAAAAATAATATTTTTATGCTTTTAAATACATATACAATAATAAATATTTATGAATAGCAAGGATTAAAAAAAAAAAAAAAAGCAACTCATCTCATGCATCTTTTTTCATAACCTAATTCAGAGAGGAAATTTGGGAAAGAAATTTTTAAATACTTACAACTTCATTAAAGGAAATTAGACAATTATGAAACCTTTTTTTTTTTCCTTTCCAAAAGGAATTAATACATTTCTTAATAGTTGATTTGTAATTTGTATATTAGAATCGGAAATCGGTATAAATTTTTAGTCTTTTATATAAGATTTATTAAAATTTAATCTGCTAGTACTTAAATATTAATTTAGAGATTTTAAAATAATTTGTGAGTATAGATTAGATATGACTTATTCGTACAACAGCTTTGGCATGGGTGTAAGATTTTTGTCATTATGCATATTTCTCTTTTCACTGCTTCTTTAGAATCAACCCTCTATAATCGCATATTTCCGATTCCTCCAAGTGCCCAAATTTGGTTAAGTTTGCATCTAGAAAATCTACAATGGACAACTTACATGTAAAGCATGTTGGACAAATGGAGGTTGACTCATATAACATGCACTTTCATCGCTTTTTCTTTTTATAATAAATAAGGAGCTTATACTATTTGACCCATGAATATTCACAAGATTATTAAATGATCATGACCACAGAATCATTGACGCAATCTATCAATCCACAATCCATGACTCTCAGCTTTTAGGATTCTAACACCCACCGAACCAGGAATTTAGATCAAAATGGATTAAGAGTCTAGGTTCAATGAATCTCGTTACCTACCATTACGTCAAACTTTATTTTGTGAAAACTGGATCATTTCTTGTGGTCAATTTAGGAATTAATAAAATTAGTTAGTTAAAGCGTCAGTACGAATACTTAGTATTAAATTTCAATTAAGTGATTAATATATATATATAATTAAAAATATGATGTAAATAAGTGAATGTAAGTTTTATTAATAAAAAATTAATTAAATTATATAATGTGATATATATATATTAAATTATGGTATAAAATATTTTTAGAGCACCGTTGCCAGCTAAGACTTCTCTAGTTTCAATGTACCTTTTGACTACCCTCTACACGTTTTTACTATTACATCTCTCATCAGTCTTCACCGCGTATATGCACAGTTAGTTACATACATAAATAATACCAAACATTTATTTAAGTAATTTTTCTAGGGAACTAGGGCACTCAACCGAGTTGAAGGGTTGGGAGTTGGGACCCTCTTTTCATACATTTCATATTTATACTTCATTTCTACTTAAAAAAAAAATTAGGAGATATATTGAAAATCTTTGGTTGATAACGAAAATCTTGAAATATAAGTAATATAAAAATTATTATTTTTAATTTTTTTAATATTTTTTTATTTTTATATAGAAAAAATCATTTAATAATAAATATTTTATTATAAGAATAAAAATGAAATTTATAATCAATAATAATGTTATATAATAAGGAAAAAAAATAATAAAAACTATTTATAATATGCATACAAAAGCACTTTGACTTTTGTGGGTCCCACTATATGGCTTAAAGTTATCTTGTTTAACTTATATCTATATATAGTAACCAAGAAACCTTTCATCTCCCCCCACGAAGATCAGAACTCATCGAGAGAAGTAGGCAGAGAAAGGAAGAGAGAGAATTTGGGAACAAACGAAAACAACCCCACATCTGAAGTTAAACCCTAATCGAGTTTAGCCTCCTCTCTTCTTTTCTCTCCTCTTCACATTGTTGCAGCAAAACTTCTCCATTTTATCCCCTTTTTGTTCGGATCATAAGTGATATCTTTGAGATTTCCGCCTTTAAATTGAGCAAGGTTCTCGGTTTACCCTGTAAGTGTGAAATTTTCATCCTTTTGGGCATTGATCCTCTCATGTTTCTTGTGTGCTTCTTAGGTTTAGCATTTATTGATCGAAACCAGGCAATATCGGGCATTTATATTTTCTTCTGTTTCATCTGTTTGGCTGCTGAGAAATATAATTTTATTTAAGAGTAGAGTTATTTATTTGATCTGTTTTAAGAAATTTGTGTAAAGAAAAATCCAAGATTCTTTCTGAATTGGTTATACTGCAATAAATCGTATTATTTTACATTCTGAGAAATGAAACATCACTTGTGAAATGTCTGCATCTAACTGGAAATTAACACTTGTTTTAAATGTGAACGTTTCTAAATTTCAATTATCGTCTTACTTGGGGGGTTAACAAATGTACCTCTGTATCAGGAATCAGAGATCATGGTTTTTTGGGTTTTTGGATACGGTTCCCTTGTATGGAACCCTGGGTTTGATTACGACGAGAAAATAATGGGTTTCATTAAGGATTACAGGCGAGTATTTGATGTTGGTAAGTTTCTACAGGTTTTCAGTTAATTCAACAGCTTTCCAAGTTTGCTAACTTTACCAATCAGTGTGTTAGCTGATTTTATTTTTGGTCCTTCCCAATTTCAGCATGCATTGATCATAGAGGCACAGCTGAACACCCTGCACGGACTTGTTCACTGGAGTACAAAGAAGGAGCTATTTGTGTAAGTTCTTATGCAGAGTAATCATCATGTATTAACTATCCGCTATTATCTAATGTTATTACGTATGTGGTGATGGATAAACATTAGTTGGTTTTTTTCCTGATGAACGCCTACTTTTTTGTTAACCAACTGGAAAGGAGCTCTTTGGATAAAGTCCTCTTTGTATTTCCTGACTTTTATTTTCTTCTGACAGTGGGGTGCTGCTTATTGTGTTCGTGGAGGCCCTGAAAAGGAAATGAAAGCTATGGAGGTATATTTCTTTATTATTAAGATTCTTTTCTTTCTTTCCGCTTTCCTTTTTCGATTAATACTTCATAAATTTGTTTTTTATTCATTAAACGAATATATTTAGATGATAGGGCTGAAAATCCAAGTTGTTGATCTTTTTCTTTGACATTATAATAATCCTCCTCTCTCTTTATTTCTTCATCCTTCCCCTTTTTTAGCTGATACGTGCAACTCTTCATCTTAAATTGCATCTGAATTCTTATATGTTTTATGCTGACTATTATAAATTTCTGCAAAACTAAATTGTTCTTCTAAACTAATTTTGCAGTACTTGGAGAGGAGAGAATGTGAGTACGACTTGAAGACCCATGTTAACTTTTATGAGGTTGGATTGAGTTGTGATTTTGTCTGAGATTTTAGTTTTCTAGAAAAATTTCACCCTATTATACTGATACTCTTCTTTTGTTACTATCTGTATTTCAGGAACGGGATCCTTTACTGCCACCTTTGACAGGTGTAATTGTGTAAGTTACTTGGCTTTGTCCAGAATGCTGCCATCCCATTTTGATTCATCAAATGCTACAGAAAATTTCTATTATCAGATATTATGAATAACAATACATCTGGAGGTTTGGTTTTTTTGCTTATAGAACCTTCTGTTTTAATGCAGTTTCACTTCCACTCCTGACAAAGTATCAAACAAATATTACCTCGGACCTGCTCCATTGGAGGAAATGGCTAGGTATAGTAGAACCGAGAAAACATATTGTCTTTTCTTTGATCGAAGGTAGTATTTATTATGCTATTGTGAAGTATTTAGCTTGACATCCCCCAATCATTTGTCAACTTTGTATCAGGCAAATTGCGACTGCCCATGGACCCTGTGGAAATAATAGGGAATATCTTTTTCGCTTAGAGAAGGCCATGTTTGACATAGGTGAGTTTTCTTTTCTTGTGCCATCCATCAGTTATGTTTCATTAATCTGTGAGGGAAAAAAGGGCAGCAAAGGAACATTTTAAATAACATACTTACGCCTTTGGACAAATTCAATATGAATTTCTTTAGTTTATTGGCATTTGTAACACCATGGGTTTTTCCCATTCCATCCTTGTTGTTATTTAAAACTTAAAGCACTTAGTACTATACATTTCACATATCTATGCTCCATATTGATATTTTATACATTTGCTCAGGCCACAAGGATGACTATGTGATAGAGCTCGCAAACGAAGTGAGAAAGGTACTTGGTATAGTGGGGAAGGGAATTTTGAAGGAGAAGAAGTTGCCAATCCCGTCCCATATATCACATAAATCCAACATTCCAGCTCTTCAACTCCAACCACTTCCCGAAGCCATAGCCATAGCCATGGACTCGTAACGTTAAGAAACAAAGATAAATCATAGCAGTTTCTGCTAACTCGTGTTTTTTTCCACCCCCTTGTACTCTTGGTTTATCAAACTTGGCAGCAATATGTTGGAACTAGGGCTATTTATTTTACTGTTTTACTAGTGCACTTTTCTAACCTTACAAGAGTTATGAGTGCTCCAACCAAATGTTCTTAACCGAAAGAAATAACCTACATGTTTCAATCTTAAATGTAGTTTTCCTACATGGCACGTTGCAATGCTGGTGGTGGTTAATTTAGGCAATGAAAATATGGTGTCAACTTCTAGTTTGCTCATTTCTCCTATTATGATAAGCTTTTTGCTAATATTGCACTACAATTATTTTTAAGCTTAGGCCGACCGGGTCACCCCTTGTATATAGCCACAGATGCATATTTTTATGTGTCATGAACTGAGCGAAACATGATAACTGTTATGTTTCTTTATGGGTCATTTGGCAAGTACGACTGTTGTCTCAGCTTAATGCTTATACTAACCACCCGTGATCTTCCAATATCAACTTCTGAAAGATCAAAGATTCACTCCTAATCCTAATATTAATATCTGGACACAAGTAAAGCACAGCTCAAAACGTACTTTAACTGGCCAAAGAAAAAAAAGAACGGAAGCCTTTTTTAGAGTAATACTGCGATTGAAAGGTAGAGACGGAATTTAATTTAAAGAAAAAAAGCTGAAAGTTCTCGTATTTTGTTGTCTCATACACAAGGAGTAAAAATATGAACAGCTTATTGGTTTTTCATGAAGAGCTAACTAGCAAGGAACTCTAAAAAATTTCAAACATTAAAAAAATCATTAAGGACATGATTTTTAAATGTGAGACATGTATAAAGATAGAAATAACAAGTATGATCCTATTAGCGATGCATTTTGTTGAATGAAATTGTGGGCATTTTTAATATTCAATATATGCATTACTATTCTACTAACTACCCCAATTCAAACCAATCGTTTGGTAGCCCAGTGGTCGGGCTCTAGCGGCTAAGATCCAGGGTCTCTGTCCTCACACGGCAGGGCGTGGGTTCGAGGCTCGCAGAACGCTAGTTTCTGTCAGGCTCTTTAGTCTGGCTTAATCTGGTTGCAACCAACGGATTCCGCGCTCTGCTTGTCGGGCTCCAGTCCCCTCTGGATCCGCTGGCTGACCTGCGATTGGTATTTGATCCAAACATTCCGATGATCCTGGTGTGTGGCGGTGTGTGGGCAATAGCCCTATCCCCCCTATCCCGGTGAGGTTTTTTTTTTCATCAAAAAAAAAAAAACTACCCCAATTCAATGAAATTCCCGACATTCAAAAAGTTGTGAGTTTGGGGCATAAAATTTACTATTTATCAAAGACAAAAACGAAGTTTACACCTTTTGGTTACCATAATAAGTTGATCAGTTGTTATACTCATATCCCTAATTTAGAGACCAATAATCGTTCAAGTCATGGATCATAATATGGATCTAAACGCTCCTCACTCCATGGGAATCACCGTCATTGGCGTAACTTACAATGGTGATGTCGTTCTCGTACCATACAGGTACTAAACCCTAACACCTTAATAAATGCATCACTCTCATGATAAATATACTTCATTTGATTATTTTCTTATTTTTATTTTGATGTGATCTGTATTCTATTTGTTATTTCAAGGAGTCTATATTGTTAACCGGGCTTCACACAAGGTGGGGACTCTTCTCATTGTTTCACTTCTAATTTGGTTTTTGCTTGCATCTTTCTATTTTGTTCTCCTTGTTGAAAATGTGCATTATTATGTTTTGACATTCATACTTAATCTTAGGTGCTCAATTTGCCTCAGTCCTCAGTGCTATACGTTTTTTAGTACATCAGCTATGCTGTTGTGGTCGAAAAGAATTGTTTTAACTACTATTAGTCAGTTTATCTTTACTTTATCATAAACGCCAAGCATTTACTAATCAAATATACTAGAAGGCGGCTAGCTAGTCAGTTTACCTCTCTTATTAGGAAATCTTTAGGCAGAATAGAAGAACTGATACATGTGTCTATAAAATATCTGCTCAGCAACAAGTATCTAACAAAAAAAGTAGTCATCTTGAAATCCTTTCATACTCGTGTTATAGTTTACGGAAAGAAACGAAATTGGGTTATTATAAGGAAAGGCACTTGAATAGATATGTTATGACATAACTATGACCATGGTTTGAAGTGATAACAGGCTAGCAACAAAGACATGCATCCAACAAAAAAACATTAGACATGCTAACATATTATTAGCTGTACTTAATAACATGGTAACATCACATTAATATTAATGCTATGAATTTTATTAGGGTTTGGTCATTACATTAAACAATAAGTGATCTCTGTAACAATGATGATGACAATTAACCATTGATGTGCACTTGTCTGCGAGGGTTCTCCCTTACGTGGTCATGAATATGTGCAAGTTGTGAAGCATCTCAAAGCTCTTGTGTATGCCTGCTGCTTTTCCTTTTCCTTATTTTTGTTTTCGTTTGGGGGATATGGGATGTAACTATCAATTCCTGTCCAGGTTTGCGTAAGCTTCAGTTCTAATGGTCTGTTGGTGTGATGATTGCAGCAACTAGTAGTCAAGGCAGTTTCCCTTGCTATTGCCCGTGATGGTGCTAGTGGTGGAGTTGTTCGCACTGTCATTGTAAGTTCTTTTTTTCTTTTTCCTTTTTTCTCGAAGCACCAGGTACGTGAGCTGAGCGCACTACGATTTTTTTGACACGTAGAGGCACTCTAAATGTTCCACACTTCTTAATCTCCATTTAGTCAAAATTGTACAACTCGTATATTTTAAACAAGTTAGAGAGAGAGAGTAACATTTCAAAGGCATGTGGCATTAGCTTGAGTCAAAATTTGTGTGTTTTTTTTTTAACATTTTTCACTTCCTGTTTATTCTCATATAACTCCTTCCTATTAAACGTCTGTTGCCATGTACATTTTAGAAATGTGTTAAATGCTTGTGAGAGAGAGAGTGTTTTAGACTTTTCGTTCCATTTTTCTTGCATTCTATTTTGACTCCTCTAAAATATTTTCTCCCACACAAATTAGTAAGAAATGGAGACCAGTTCACATACTTGACTTTGTCAAGGCCACTACTAGTTTTGTCGGAGAGTGGGAGCTGCCTGAATCAAAGCCTAGAGTTGAACATATGATTCTAGAAGCAGAAGAGTACTAACAACCTTAATGGGTCTTGAAATTACAATATGTTGTACGTTCTGTCCTTGTCCATTTACAAGCTCATTATTTTAAACTAATTCGTTGTTCTTGTAACAGTCAGCTGACCCTGGTTTGGCCTCACCCTTTAAAGAATTTAAAAGTAATTGTTTGGAAAGAATCAAAGAACTCCTTTAAGTTGTGATGAAACAATAGAATACATAAAATTATACACACTTGTATGATGGTTTTCTACCAACACGAATCACCATGTTATTAGTAAAGATCAACCTTATACCATTAAGTCATGGCCAAGACAATTGCAAAATAAGAAATTTGCAAGAATAAATTAAAGATTTATATTATTAATTGATGAAATGTGATTTATTGATAGTTTTTATTGACAACTGTTAATTTGCCATAAAATCATTAGTCTATCTTGGAAGCAGTACGACGGCGTAGTCTTAAATATCCAAATTTCCCAGCACCCGGTGATGAACCCTTAAAAAGGTATGGCAAATAACCTGTTGCTGCTTTGTATCTTTGTTGAATCTGGATAATAAAACACATGGATCAGTAAACCTAGCTTAGCTTATCCCTAGACCAAAAAAAAACTTGAAATTTCAGCCGTTTATCAATAATATAATAGAGATATTAGACATGTAGTAAAAGACAAAATTACCCCTAAAACCTTAAGACAATATTACTACTTGAATCTTAAAGTGAAGGTTACCTGAAGAATTTGTTGGCTGCTTCGTAGACATTTACTGCCAATTACACAAACTGTTCCACCAGAACCTCCACCTGTTATCTTAGCTCCATATAATGTACCCTCAGATTTGGAGGATTTACTATGTTGCATTTCTTGTACCAACTCTACAAGTCTATTTGTACCGTCGGAGCCAAGTCCACAAGCACTGTAGCTATAGTGGCACTGTAAGAAAATATTTTTTTTGTCAACACGCAATTTTTCATGAGGTGCATTACACGTTCTTCTAGCTATACAAATAATTTAATGTTCGGTTTAAAAGAAAACAAAAACAAAGCTTATTGATTAACCTATAGTAATTAGTGATGTATTACAACTTGTAATACATATATGTCACCTGACATGTTCTGCTCATCACTTCCTGAGCATGATTTTTAGCATAACATAGGGCTCGGATATTTACTGAATACTCATTATATGAACAGTAGAATTTGATCAGTAGGAAAGTAGGAAAAAACAAAATTTAATATACCTGATACAGTAATTCTCCCAGAGATGTAAGTTGGTCATCCGAACTTTCAGATGTAAGAAGTGCTTTAAAAGCCTACACAAATGTTATTTTCAGAAACATAAATCCACATAACAATATAAAATATACGTGATAGAAAACTATAATAAAACAATACTCATTGTTGTAATGTCCCTTGCGGTAAATTATTTTTTCTAACTATTTATTTTCAAACAATAAAATTTATAGTTTCTTTATAAAGAAGCTCTGAAGCAAGTTTCTTGGTTTAAAGTATCAATTTTCATATCTTCGTATTCTTGACTAAAAAATCCTATTTTGTTTTGGTTTAATTGCATGGTTTAACTTCTCTTCATACATTAAGTTTCATTTTTAATGCCTTAAAAAAGAACATATGTTCATTTTTCTTATTTTTTTTTTAACGTAAACGAATATATATTTTTTAACGTTGTAAAAATATGAACCTATGTTTTTTTTTTACTAAGGAGGTTAAAAGTTAAATCATAGGGTATTGTTTTCATGGTAAGATGTTGAAGACATCTTAATATAACATCATGAGAGTCAAATTACTAAAATTTTACAAATGGCCATGTGAAGTCTAGCAAGTTTAACTAGATATGGTTTAGTAGTCCAATCCAATTATCTAGAGAAAGAAAGAGAAACTGTACAAATTCCTAACCTTGACACGGAAGTTTTCATATATAGGATGTCTAGCAGGTGCTGTGACCCCATAATTACGCTTTGGATCAATTACAGTGACTGCATCATTGTGATCTGCATATTTTTCAAGAAATTTTTCACCGAGGATGGACTCTGGAAGCATCTTTGCATAAAGGGCCTCGTATCTGTAACTCAAATCAAAATCGGCAACAAAAAGAAAGATGCATTCATCACTCAATTTGATCTAAACTGTTCGATGTAGAAATCAAGCAATAGATAAATAAAGTAGTATATACCTAACAATAAACAAATGAAAAGAATGTATAAAAAAAAATATGAAATGAAAGCTTTTTAAATGACCTTACCTGTGGGGTGACAAATTGCATAAAAATTCTAATGAAGCTTCAGCTTTCAGAAGTTCAATCCCTTCATCCTCTAATTCATCAGTGCTAAACCCATTTGCAATTTGCATTGATTGAGACAAACCAGAAGATGCTATAGATTTAATCATCTTTCGTCCCATAAAGGCACCTATTCTGACAGATCCATAGTCCGCACCTCCGACACTACAAAGAAGAAGGGAATCAACTTGCTAGTTCAAGAACATGACATTATATTGCTATCTGGCAAACCCACAAAAAAAGAGGCAATTAATCACACACAACAAAATGTATGCCTGAACATGGTCTATCCTCAAGCATTCGCATTGTTCTCCGCACCACACAGGGCACAGGCATAAAAAAGGCTTACAAGAACAATCAGAGCCATGGGGTAAAGAAAGATGTGGTCTCAAATGGATTAACTCTATTTTAGGTACGTCCTTGCACTAGGTGCATAACTATATGTCCTATGGGCACATGTATACAAAAGGCTTACAGGAACATTCATGGCCGCAGAGGCAAAGAAACTTCTAACATGGATTAACTCTATTTTAGGTATGTCCTTGCACTAGGTGCATAATTGTATGTCCATCACATCTGCATTTTCCTAATGATTGGTTGATGAATCAAGGATGACAAAGTGAAAGCCAGATAAGCTCAGTGTACTTATCTATAACATGCCTAGATAAATAACCGCAAAGGTATAGTAAAAATATATTGATTAAATATAAACATTAACAGTGATAACACTCATACCTGTGTCGTATACCAGAATCAATTCCCCAAAACCGTATATGACCAGGAATTTCCACTAGTCCAAGCACCTCAGCAGGCTGCACAAATATAAAGATATATGTAAAAACTATCATTGGATTTGAAGAGGATGGATGTTTCAACAAATGCTTACCTGACACACCATTGCAAGAAGCTTGTTCGCTTCACCACATGCAGAAGTCATCTGGTCCATAACACCACATGGAGCTCCAACAATATGATTTTCCACCTGATCAACAATTTGAAGAATCAGTAACATAGCATAAAAGTCGCATCTTAAAGAAGAAAAGAAACATAACATCAGAGATTCAGAGTACAGAGCAGTAGTTCAAACCTTTTGACAAAGCAAAGCAAGATCACGTGGGTTGATTTTCAGCCCTGCAAGAAATACGAGAAACTTTTAGTACTTGTTTCAGATTTAATGTTAATAACATAAATAAAATGAATCAGTGCATTTAAATCATAGCAGAAAACTAAATGCAAGATGACTAAACGGTATGACAGTCGCAAGTTGCAGATTAGGTCTATTTGCCCTTGGCCAGATCCACCATAGCCAGTATATCTTCCACCTCTTCGAGTAACCAGTACCCTATTTTTTTAATAATCAGTTGATTTAAATTGGTACATTTTCATCTACAAAATTGTCAACAATCACAGAAATTCATAGCTCTCTTTTCCCAAACCTGTGCAATTTTGTTTTAAAGAAACAGGGTCCCATTTGACGTCTCCACCCAAGCTGAAGTACACAAACTTCTATACTTCTAGCCTTACCAACAAGAAAAATGATTCCAATCCAATACTAGTTGCCTCCCATCAGGAATTATATTAATTAGAAATGTAAATGAGTCACTGACATATTAAGAGACCAACTATTTATCAAGTAAAAAAAAAACAAAAAATATCAATTTAAATATCATGAAAGTCCTTATGGTTTGGGGCTTTATAAAATGGTTAGCAACCAATTCTCATAAAAATTCAAGCTGTTAAGGGATGGGCTAACTAATTTTTTATCTGTTACATTTTGGGTCTTAACAAGAGGTTTTAGTATAATGAAATTACCATGAGCGGCAGCTATGGCGGACATGCTAGCAACCTCCACTGAGGCAGAAGAAGACACACCTTTACCTTCCGGTACGGTAGAAGAAACCTATATGGATAAATTGCATAATTTAATATATAGTCAAAACTCTGAGAAAAAATTTACAATTTCTCATGCCGAACATTGAAAAAGGTTCTTTGAATCTCATGTTAATTATTTGATACCTTTACCGAGCACAATAAATAAGCAAAGCATGGTAGGCAGTCATAGATTTTACATAAATTTGAAAATAAAAGGGTTCTTCATACCAGCATGCTGATGCTATCTTCAAAGTGCACACCTAATTCTGTCATTAAAACCAATATTGTACCTGCAACGTATGCTGCCCACCTGAAATATAAAGAATGTAAGTATGATATAATGCTATAATACATAAACAGCGCAGATAAGACATGCTCACTTTTGGGATGGATCTTGAGAAAAGTATTTTCTAGCCTTCTCATAAGACATGGGCTTGTCCCCATCCATAAAATCAGACAGATCCATGTCGAAGGTTGGACCGCGATTGCTTAATTCTGAACCATATGATACCTAATGCAACAAAAATATGGAGATCACAGAGATATCACAAAAGGAATGTTACAATATACTGGCAGGTCATTTCATTGTATACTATTATATCAACTGATTCAATTCTGGGTTTGATTTAAAATAGAAAACTCTTCCTCAATTCTTAAAGAAAAATCAATGTCTGGAAAAAAAATCTTAAAGAAGAAAATCACTCCGTGAAAGAAATACTCTCTTTTTTAATGGAAAAAGGTTGCTCATCCATACAATTTGCAAGACAGGTGATGATCCGTTGCCTTTGGCATCCTGCCGAGCTTGGGCATGTTTCCAAAGCCTATGTTTACTTGGATGATTCCTTTGGACTGCAACATGGCAAGCTTCTCTAATAGGCATCTGTAAGAAAAATATGATCCATGAAATAACGAACCATTCAATCGCTTAAAAATGTAGCTAAAAGAAACTTCTAGCAGTACTATACAAATATATTTCAAGGAAATAAATTTGTATTACGTGAAAATTTTCAAAGATTATCGTACCTGCAAGACAAGGCTTCCTGAATAGTCAGCAATACCTCCCATTACATCCAAACGTCCTGGTGCTCTTGTCACAAAAATATCTTCCTGAACTCCAAGCATAAGTATATAATTCCATAATTGAAAATAATTTTAGAATTAGTAGATCCTATGGGAAGCCTGAATGTATCAATGCAAATGCTAGAATTCCCCCACACCCAATATAACCAGCTAGCATATTTATATCATTACAGCAAATCATATAAGCAGTAATAATATGTTGAACAGACTTATCCACAAACCAATTAGCACTTTTGAGATGGAACACATGGTTAACATACCAATCACTTTAAAGCGATATCAATGCACGAAATATAACTGATTATTATTGCCTACTTCCTTAAAATGAGCATTAACATATTCATCTTATGCAATGTTTCAAAAAACGTTTCAAGGCTAGCCTCAATGCTAGCCTCAGGGCTTGTTTTCCTCTTGAGCAGCCTTGAGGCTAGCTTATTAGGAAATGAAAAATGTCTACGCCTTTTCATGTTAAGGCTAAAGGATTTTCGTAAGCACTGATATTATGCAAAACGGTGGCTGAGGCGTATAGCCTCTGTTTCAGACCAGAAAAGGAAACGTTTGGGTGCGCTTAATGAAAAATTAATGCTGATAATTATTATTTCAGCCCAACAAGAAAATTAGAAGCTGAGAAGACAGAAAATAACTACCAGTGAAAGTAAAAACCTAGTTTTTACCGAAATTTTTTAATCAGATAACTCTCACCTCACCTTTCTTCTTCCTCTGCCTCTGCAACTGCTCTGTTAGTTTTTTTCTATGTTCCTTCTTTCAACAATATTGGTGGGCTTAAGCAACTTTCTTCCAGCCGAAAATACAAGTAAGTTCTCTCCACTCATCTGTTTTTTCCTTCATACTTGCTCAGTCTCTGTTTTTTCTGAGATTTTTTCTTCGGTCCTTTATTTTATATCTAATATTGTTTCTGTTTTTATTTTCCTGATATTTTATCTCTGTTTTATTTATAATCTGTTTTTCTGTCTTTTTTAGATAATTTTGTTCTCTGTTTTATTTTTAATATTTCCTCTGTTTTTCTGTTTTTTTTTTCCCCATATTTCCTCAGCTGCTTTTCTGTTCCTTTTTCTGATATTTCTTCTCTATTTTTTCAGATATTTTTCCTCTGCTACTTTTCTGCTCTTTTTCTGATATTTCCTCTTTCTTCTATTTTTTTTCATGATATTTCCTCACTTGCTTGTTCTGATTTTTTTCCTTCTAATATTACCTCTGCTGTTTTTTTTTTTTATGAATACTATTCCTTACTGTTATGCTGCTAAAATTTTGTTTATATAAAATGTTTTTTTTTTCCTTTTTTTCGATAACATATGAAATGTTTATGCACCTTAGTATACATATCTCCCAGTTAGTTACAAACTAAAAAATAGAAAAAGAAAAAGAAAAACAAATCTGAGCAGTTTAATCACTTCTCTGTAAGAATTACATTTGAAAATGCAATTTTATATTCTAAGTACTAACAATTTTTTTTTTTTTTTTTTTGTGATAGGAGTAGGAGAAAAGAGTACATTGGTTGAATTGGTTGATGAAGAAGAGGAGGAATGGGTTGAAGTAGAAATGATGAATTTGAGGAAAGAGATGAAGGAATTAATTACTACCGTGATAAATCTAGTGGTGGTGATGGTGATGGTGATGATAATGATAACCCTTTTCGTGATTATGGAAATTATCATTTTGGTGATGAATGGAACGAGAATGATAATAATATGATGATGAGAATGAGAATGAAGAATACGATGATGATGATGGAGGACTCTAAATACTAGAGATATCTTAGTCCAATGCTAGGCTGCTAGCTTTTTTATGAACTTTTAAAGTCTTTTTTAGTTTACTTTTTATGAATCATATGTTTTTTTTCTTGTTTAGATTTTTAGTGGTGATTGAATTGATATATTATGAACTATATGATATTATTATGATTATTATTATGTTATTTTGTGATAATTTGTCATTTTCATTATTTAGTTAAAAGTTTTTATTCTTTATTTCGTTTTAAATTTAAGGCTTACGCCTCATATCGCCTCAAGGCTTACGCCTCGCCTCAAGTGAAGGGTTACGCATTGGGGCTAGAACCCGCCTTTTAAAACCTTGATCTTATGCGTACCAATATTTGAGAACAAGCAATACCACCAAAAGATATCCTACAAAACAGTCATGCCAACAAATGATCTGTAACGAGTGGAAAAAAAGGAGGAACTATTTTATTACCTCCCAGTTAAAGACTCCAGCAGCAGCCTTTTGCTCTCGTATCTGGCGCTTCTCAGGACTTCTCATAGGGTCATACACATCATCCAGTTCTGCTAAACTATTTAAAAATGTCACTGTATCTGAAAGACCGTGAAGATCTCCATGAAGAATCTCAAAGTCATCAATGCACCTACAACACCAAGTAATCGATACAGGCTAGAATTGTATGCATAATTGCAAACTTATCCACAAATAAAAATGTAGCAAATTTTACGAAAGATAACTCACAAGTTCTTTGGAGACGTTTTTCCATTCATTTGGCTAGTGGGTGATAGAACGTTGGCAGCACCATGTTCATTTTCAGCACTTCCATACCACTCTGGAATGCTAACATCTCGTCCAGGGGCCCTTTGTAGTTGATATCCTAGAATTATGGCATCACACAGCCTTCTTGCTCCACTCAACTATATTTCAACGTAGCAAAAATTAAATTAGGGTTTGCATCCTCCCAAGTAATGGAGAAACAGAGATAATTGTTTTCCCCAACTGAAGGGGAGATGCCATCTTCTTGTACAGTTGGCATCATAATTTGTTAAAAGTTTTTATTTTTATTTTTTGGGAGCAGGAGTTCACCAGGTTGGTATGGACTACCATTAAGCCACCTTAAAGGTTTCATTGCAAATCTTTATACTTTATTGGCATAATAAACTTTGAAAATTTAGTTTAAAATAATACTTCCAAACCTAGATACAGATAAATATATAATATTTATTAAATAATATGTGAACTGTAATAGATGAAAATTGTTCCCCCAAAAAAAGCATCTTATTTGATAATTTTTCTTTAGATTTTTATTTGTCATCTCACTAATAGTAGGTTTCATCATTATTCTGTTAGATAGTTGAGCTGTTTTAGGAGTCCTATAACTGCAAGCATATGAATTTGGCTTATAATCTGATTTCTATGACAATTATTCTTCTCTCCCAATTCCTTACTTCACAAACCCTAATCCCATTTCTCCTTTCACTCTCCTTAACTTTTTGTATTTTTGGTAATGAGTAACTTTTTATATATTTTGCCCAAATAGTTTAATCTAATGGAATAAAATATGCACCTGCAGATTGGATGGATCCGGTGGATTAAATTTCTCTCCTCAACATTAATCCAGACGCAATTATCAATAAGGTAATAAAACCAATAGATACCTTATCTGACGTATAGATTTTCCCTACAGCTGCTTCTTGCAAGATGTGAGCTGCCACCTTTGATATTGAAGTTTCATTAAGAAACAAGAATTAGCTGCCAAACCTGAAAGAGTGATGGAACAATTTGTAATTTTATTAGCAAAAGTAAGAGGATACCTCACCACCATTGATGCCTCCCTCATAGCATGGCTTCAAAGTAATTGCACGTTCAAGGTAAGGTTTCCAATGACCAGAAAGCAAGTCCCTTCGAATCATCTCAACACCACTTTGATAATACTGATCAAACAATGATGAGCAATTCTCAGAGAGGCAGAGAGAAAGATAAAACTAAACAGAGAAAAAATCTAGGAGGAATAATCATGTACATCAGATTGTTTAAGCAAGGAGAACAAGGGTACCTCAAGCATATTTCTCAAGAAAGGTTCTTCATTGAAATAATCTCTACGTACAAAGACAAACGGAAGTTTGTATGCTAAAGCCTCACTCGCAGTGCCATATCCAATTTTTCCTGCAGAAATGCAGAATTTTCAGTCTTGTACACAAGTCCACCAAATCCAGCATAGAAAGGAACAAAATTCATGCTTACCAAGCATACAGTCTGATGCTGCTATAAGATCAGGTGTATATGCATCTTTTGCAAGCTTTATGAAATTGGGTGGAAGATCCTCAGTGTCGGAAGAACCGCAGACCTGACTCAAGAGAAGAGTAAGCATGCAATGGGATGCATTAAAAGCACATTTTATAAAATGAGGCATGCAGCCCTTTGCCATAAAACATACCATGCACAACCATCCAGAAGGTAAGTACTCCTCCTTCAACTTCCAGCCTGCCGGCTGCAAATGAAAGAGCAGTTA
Organism: Elaeagnus macrophylla; assembly: GCA_029378325.1. NCBI lineage: Eukaryota > Viridiplantae > Streptophyta > Magnoliopsida > Rosales > Elaeagnaceae > Elaeagnus > Elaeagnus macrophylla. The sequence goes on along the minus strand of CM055649.1, from coordinate 21,932,246 downwards.
AGCTACAATTAAAGCTAAATGGAAAAGTTTGGAACCTTAGGCAACATTGAACCATGACAAACTTTTTTCCTTTCCTAAGATAATTATAAACATAACCATTCCAAGAAAGCAATGGCTTTAGAAAGTAGTTAATGATGTAAACATTGAGCAAGGCAACTAAAGCCTACCATTTCATCATCATTCATTCATTAACTAGGAACTGTGGTCACTAATGTAAATGTCCAAATCTGAACATTTCATAATTTCCATTGAAACAATAGAATAGTATAACAAAACCAATAGTTAATTTTATAGGCTAAGTGAAGATCCAATTGTATTATCTACGACCGAAGAAGTTAACCCAGACAATAATTAAGGAAAAATCATCCATTGCTTACCTGCCCGCCAAAGTTAAGGATTACTAGCTTCACATCTTCACTAATGCCAAGTTCTTTCCTCACCTACAAGTACGGAAGTAATACAAAGCCAGCATTTCAAGTTATGTCAAGCAAAGGAAAGGGTTCAACAATCAACAGAAAGAACAAAACCTCTTTGCGGGATTTGTGCACCCTCCTGACAACCAGAGGTACATCAATAACATCACGGAAAGCCGGCACTGCAATCATAGATGCATTTTGGGAAGCTAATCAGAGCCTCATGGGATTAAGAAAGTTAAAGAATAAAAATCAATAACTTCTTTTTCTTATTGTAAAAAATGGTGGTCTTAAGTCATTAAATTTAGGGCCTACTTGGGCAGTATCCTGGGAGGCGGATCAGGAACTCAGAGTGAGAATAGTCTTCTGCAATCTGCGTTGAGAGAACAAGAAGCTTTAGCAAAATCAGGAAACAGAACATACAAGAAGCCAATCAAAACTAACAAGCCAAGATTAAAATATTGTGACACCAATGCGATCAGTACTCAAAGACCAACAATTCTTAGAAAACAGACATGACTTTTACCTGCCAAACTATTGATCGATGGTGACTTCCAGCAGCCATCACATACTCTGCATAGATGAAGTCCCAACTGCAATAGAAATGGTGGGTAAATGAACAAAGTCTGCTACAAAGGGCTATGTAAGGTCTAGAAGAATGGATGCTAAAAAGAGGTGAGCAAACACAACTCATCACAAGCCATGACTTAGTAACCTATTGTTGAAATTCATTTACATCTATAAAAGATTATCTAGCGCTATTTATGCTGTGCATTGTAAACAATAAACCAAAGAACACTGCCAAAGAATGACCGATTAAAAAGTTCAAATTTTGTATATAAAAAAAAAAAGCTTTCTCAAGAAAAAACATTTACAAGCTACTCAGCCATCAAACTAGTTACTCCAGTTAGAAACTTCACCAGAATAATTTGAAGAACACTAACAATAGCTACAACAACAACAACTTACCTGAAGTTGGTACAACAAACAGAACGAATACCAGCATCAGCTGCAGCTCGGCATGCAACTGGAACTACGTCAGAAACCTGAAATATTTTTTCAATAATTATTCTATATCACAACTTTAAACACAAACAAATTATTAAATATATGATGGGATAACTTTGGAGCTAATAATCAGTTCCAGGATACAAAGATTTTACACATAAGTCAGAGAAATCAAATAAGTACCACTAAATCAGCTTTGATCGAGTTCAACCACTCAACTTCCGTCGCCAAAATTTTAGCCCGAGGTTTCACGGCCGTTTCGGAATACTACAAATCACAGAAGGGTCAAGCAAACAACCAGCGCGAATTAAAAAAATAAATACACAAATAACAAAAAAATTCAATACCTTCTCCAAAGAAGCAAGACGATCAACGGTCAAAGCATCAGCCTGAACGGCTCCACAGTCCAGTAGCACCTGATTATCACATAATTTATCTGTAAGACCTCAAAATTTAAAACGACATCGCATTGAAATGCAAAATTCCATAGCCAAAGTTGTCCTACTTTGCGAATGAATAACCGAGGCGACTGAACTTCGGAAGTGAAGACGAAGTCGGGAGCTCCGGTTACGACGTGAACATCGTGGCCGGCGAGAATTAAGTTACGAACAACCTCAACCACTCGAGTAGCATGACCAAAGCCATGGCCAGTTACATAGTAAGCAAAGACCAGGTGATTCCTCGACGCCGACACTCCATCGCTCTCAGCTTCGATTCTCATATTTGCTTCACCCCAGATCAAACAATTTACAATTTACAATTTACGTATATAATTGTAGCGGCTAAGCATTTTTTTTTTTTTGGGGGTAAGCAGCTGTGAGAGGGGATGATAAGATTAAAGCGGATATCTTGTATTTAAATTGGTAATTCGGGTAGTGGATAAGTACACGGCAATTCTTTGACTCTGTATAGCAATAATTCTTATTTGGATTAAGGATAGCGTTTTCGGTTATAACTATATCCAATTCTCTCTCTGTATCTCAACTCTCAACTTGTGATGTGATTTTCTCTATTTATACTTTTGATGAAGTCGTCAACTCTCATAATATTCTTGAATATTTTTAATTATTACTTACAACTTACAACCAAGGCCGGACCCTGGGGGATGGTTAGAAGGACTGTAGGAGAGCCACGGCTAAATGAAATTTTGTGTATCCATTATTTAAAATTAATTTAAATTTAAAGATTTATCAAATTAAAACTTTTTAATTGGGTTGAAAGGGCAATTAAGTAAATTTATAAGCATTAAAACTTAAGTAAATTTATAAGCATTAAAACTAAAAAAAAATATTAAATAGCTTAAGAATATAGAGTTAATTTGATCTAAAAAAAAAAAACTTTAGTTACAGTTTAATATCAAACAACTAATTACAATCTAGTTAACTATGATAAATTTTAAATATTATGGGTTATGAATATGACATGCAATCCTTTAGTTAAATGATGTTATAGGTGTGGTAATAATGACCTAATTTTTCAATAAGTTAAATGAATTGAAAAGTAAGATAAAGAGTCAAATTTACCATTTAGTATAATATCTAAGAATAATTTAGCCCTGGTGGAAAAAAGTACCTAGATTTGCCGTTAGTTATAAATCACCCAAGTGGAAAGTGGCACCTCAGGTAAAAATCGTATCGTATTAGTTATATTTATGTCATATTAATTATATTTATAGTGTATTCGTTTTATATTATTCGTATTAAATTTTTGTGTTAGTTGACACATGAAAAAATTTATTCAATTTTTTTTTGTGTTGTTTATTTATAATAGTAAGAAATAATAAAACTTTCAAAAAATATGAAAAAATTATTGATCAATTTTTACTAAAAAATTATTTTGTATTGTGTCGTATTCGAATCTTGTTATCGAATAGTGTCAAAAATTTCAACCCTTTTTGTGTTATAAATAACAAAAGTAATGCAGATTGTTCAATAAATAAATATAAAAAAGAAGAAGACGACTACAAATGACAAATGACAAATGGCTGTCCAATACATCTCTGTGCTAAAACCTAGTATCTGCAAAGTGCAAATATAGAGAGCAGCTCAATCAATTCCCTATCAACGGACATGAGTAAATGTGTTTTGGATTAACTGGTGGCATCATACAATGTTGCTGCTAATTTTGTAATCCTCCTGTTCTTTCCACCAGTTCCTCCATCTTTAAGGCAGTATCTCCACTGGCATCATCACCACTTTCATCTGTATCCATCATTTCAACTTCTTCAGCTACCATGGGCTCTATGTTGGAAAAATATTTATTAATATGTGGGGCCACACATGTAGTTTTAAATGTGTTATGCTATCTTTTAGTTTAGCCAATTAAAAGGTGATCTATAAAGTTTAGTTTTGGCTATCGGGTATTAAATTATCGTGGAATTAATGTGTAGAGACCGAACTTGTAATTAAGTAATATATATTGCTCTTTCCTTTTCCTTGAAGGAAAAGTATACTTAAGGATAAAGTTTACTTGAAGTGAAGCTCTTAACTTTTCCTTGAAGGAAAAGTATACTTAAGGATGAAGTTTACTTGAAAGTGAAGTATACTTGGAGAAGAAGTATGCTTGGAAATAAAGTAAACTTGATGGCTAAGTAAACTTGGGGGCTAAGTCTCTTACTTTCTCTCCAAGTCTAATTGCCTATATAAATTGCTACTCTCTTGTCATTTGTGCACCACAACAACAACAAAAAAAAAAGGCACCACACAAAACTAAGGAGAGAGCAACTATCTTTGTGCAAAGAGATAGACAATTAGATTTGTGCTTTTGAATTAGCGAAGCCACTATTGGATAGAAGAACACTATGGATTCAGGTACGCTTCCGTTACAATTTCTCCCTTTTCTTTTGATTCAACATGGGATTTAGAAAACTATGATTTTCTCTTTTGGTAAAAACAATTTCTAACAAGTGGTATCAGAGCCTACCCATGTTTGATTCAAAAGAATCTATGAATCTTCGAGATTAATGTGTTATGTATGGTGTGTCATGAATCTGGATAATGATTGACATTATCGACATTATTTCTTCCAAATTGTTCCTTCGTGAAATATGGATTCAGTTGTTTTCAGTTGCCTGGTATCAATATATATATCTGGTATGCACATGGATTTTGGACAATCATAAAGGCATGCCGATTATATATATACAGTTTATATATATATATTACTTTTCGGTTTATACAGAATTCATTTTTGAAACAGTTTAAAATTTTGATTAATTACATGACAATATTTTTTTTTAACACTTATCTAGTATTCTGATTTATTTAATTTATACAAGATGTCACCAAAGTGACCACTCTTGTGTATATTGATCTTGGGAGAATAATTGGATATGATGTTTGTGTATGTGTAATTCATGCGGATATTAACCAATCCAAAGAGGGGTTTAATATTTGGCCGAATTACACACGCACCTGTGATGATAATGATATGACAATTATAAAGGTGACCTCATGTGAATAATGAATCAATGCAAACATGGATTTATTATTTGACATAACTTATTGTCATTGTTTGATCATTGCAACAAGAGTACCACTTACAGTTAATATCACTGTCCAAAGACTTGATATTAATGTTGTGCTGGGTATCTTGAAATGTTGTCATTAATCAATTTAAAGACTGTTTATTTTGGTTGTTTTATGTGAGCATAATTTATTTAATTTTGTTCTGGATTCAGCTTTAATGTCTACTACTACAATATCTGCCAATATGAACAATGTTCCAATGTTAAATGGAACAAACTTTAAGGACTGGAAAGAGAACATATTAATTGTTCTTGGCTGCATGGACATAGACTTGGCATTGAGAACGCCAAAACCGAATAATCTCACTACACAAAGTACCCCTGAGGAAATTGCGTACTTTGAAAAGTGGGACCGTTCGAACAGGCTAAGTCTTATGATCATGAAGCGTGGGATTCCAGAAGCCTTTCGAGGTGCAATAACAGATGACAATATCATTGCCAGTAAGTTCCTTGAGGAAATTCAGAATCGTTTTGTCAAAAACGATAAGGCTGAAACAAGCACACTCTTAGCAAGCTTGATTTCAATGAAATATAAGGGCAAAGGTAATGTCAGAGAGTACATCATGGAGATGTCTCATCTTGCTTCAAAACTTAAGGCACTAAAGCTCGACTTATCAGATGATTTGCTCGTGCATTTAATTCTGATCTCTCTTCCTGCACAATTCAGTCAATTTAAGGTCAGTTATAACTGTCAAAAGGAGAAATGGACTCTCAATGAGCTCATTTCATTTTGTGTGCAAGAGGAAGAGAGATTGAAGCAAGAGAGAACTGAAAGTGCTCATCTGTCAAGCACTTTTAAGGGCAAGGGTAAAAGGAAGGATAAAGGAAAGGAAGTTGCTGTTCCTAAGGGTCCAGTGCAAAAGAAACAGAAAAGTAATGAAGGTTGTTTCTTCTGTGGTAAGCCTGGACATCAGAAGAAGGAATGTGCTAAGTATAGCGCATGACATGAAAAGAAAGGGTTGCCTAAACTACCGAGAGCCAACTGATACTGAAAGATGTATCTTTGTGGGTGACGGCAAGTCGGTAAAAGTGAAGGCAATAGGGCATTTTAGATTGTTATTAAAAACTGGTTGTTATTTGGATTTGAAAGACACTTTTGTTGTACCGTTTTTTAGACGGAATTTAATTTCTATTTCTGTTTTGGACAAATTGGGTTATTGTTGTTCATTTGGAAATACTCAGTTTACTTTGTCTTTCAATTCAAATGTCAGTGGTATTTCAAGTTTCATCAAGTCATTGTTTCGTACGGTTTTGAGATGAATGTCATTGATGATTGTGTGTATCACAAGTTCAGTGGGAGTAAGCATATTTTTCTGGTTTTGTATGTCGATGACATTTTACTTGCCACAAATGACATAGGCATCTTGCATGACACCAAGAGATTTCTATCAAAGAATTTTGAAATGAAAGATCTTGGTGAAGCTTCCTTTGTATTAGGAATTGAGATACACCGAGATCGCTCTCGGGGTATATTGGGATTGTAACAAAGGAACTATATTGAGAAAGTTCTCAATAGATTTGAGATGCAAAATTGCAAACCAGGCGAATCTCCAGTCTTTAAGGGAGACAAATTTTGTCTCAGCCAATGCCCAAAGAATAGCCTTGAAATTAAAGAAATGCGGAAGATTCCTTATGCTTCGGCTGTAGGGAGTCTAATGTATGCCCAAGTATGTACGCGTCCGGATATTGCGTTCATAGTTGGCATGTTAGGCAGATATTTAAGTAATCCAGGCATGGATCATTGGAAAGCAGCCAAACGGGTTATGAGATAATTATAGAGAATAAAGGAGTATATGCTCACATATAGAAAATCAGATCGGTTAGAGATCATTGGGTACTCCGACTCTGATTTTGCTGGATGCTAAGATAGTAGGAGATCCACATTGGGTTATGTTTACCTGTTGGCTGGTGGGGCAATTTCTTGGCGGTTTGCCAAGCAAATGCTTGTGGCTTCATCCACCATGGCTGCAGAATTTGTGGCTTGTTATAAGGCATCAAATCATGGAATATGGCTGCAAAACTTTGTCACTGGGCTGTGTATTTTAGAGGGTGTTGAAAGACCACTCAAATTATTTTGTGACAAAAAATCAGCAGTTTTATATTCTAACAACAACAGAAGCTCAACGAAGTCAAAGCATATTGACATCAAGTTTTTGGTTGTAAAAGAAAGAGTGCAGAGTGGTCAGATTTTTATAAAGCACATTGGAACAAACTCCATGATAGCGGATCCGCTCACAAAGGGACTACCACCCAAGGTCTTTCACGAGCATATTGCTCATATGGGTGTTATTCTATTTGAGGATACTTTGGTTTAGTGGGAGTTTGAATTTGGTTTGTTGCTTTATGTTGAACTTCAGATTTGTTATATGCATATATCATTCAGTTTACTTTCTGCAGAAGTAAAGTTTTGGTTTAACACACTCTGTTAAGTAATGATCTCAATAAAGAATAAAGTAGGTCTAGTTGAAAATAGACATGTTTGGATCACATTACATGTAATTTTCATACTACACATCCATGATTGATCTATGTCATTTGGTTGTATTGGTATATGTGACCATTGATGGATTTAGTCACGATAAATGTGACGAAGATCGCTTTGATCCTATATCAGTATGATTAATGGACGAGATTGTTCGGAAGTACCCTGATTGTGATGGCAATTTTATGAGCTCATAAGGTTATGCACATTTACAAAGTTACATATGTGGCCCAGTGGGAGATTGTTGGAAAAATATTTATTAATATGTGGGGCCACACATGTAGTTTTAAATGTGTTATGCTATCTTTTAGTTTAGCCAATTAAAAGGTGATCTATAAAGTTTAGTTTTGGCTATCGGGTATTAAATTATCGTGGAATTAATGTGTAGAGACCGAACTTGTAATTAAGTAATATATATTGCTCTTTCCTTTTCCTTGAAGGAAAAGTATACTTAAGGATAAAGTTTACTTGAAGTGAAGCTCTTAACTTTTCCTTGAAGGAAAAGTATACTTAAGGATGAAGTTTACTTGAAAGTGAAGTATACTTGGAGAAGAAGTATGCTTGGAAATAAAGTAAACTTGATGGCTAAGTAAACTTGGGGGCTAAGTCTCTTACTTTCTCTCCAAGTCTAATTGCCTATATAAATTGCTACTCTCTTGTCATTTGTGCACCACAACAACAACAAAATATTTATGAGCTCATAAGGTTATGCACATTTACAAAGTTACATATGTGGCCCAGTGGGAGATTGTTGGAAAAATATTTATTAATATGTGGGGCCACACATGTAGTTTTAAATGTGTTATGCTATCTTTTAGTTTAGCCAATTAAAAGGTGATCTATAAAGTTTAGTTTTGGCTATCGGGTATTAAATTATCGTGGAATTAATGTGTAGAGACCGAACTTGTAATTAAGTAATATATATTGCTCTTTCCTTTTCCTTGAAGGAAAAGTATACTTAAGGATAAAGTTTACTTGAAGTGAAGCTCTTAACTTTTCCTTGAAGGAAAAGTATACTTAAGGATGAAGTTTACTTGAAAGTGAAGTATACTTGGAGAAGAAGTATGCTTGGAAATAAAGTAAACTTGATGGCTAAGTAAACTTGGGGGCTAAGTCTCTTACTTTCTCTCCAAGTCTAATTGCCTATATAAATTGCTACTCTCTTGTCATTTGTGCACCACAACAACAACAAAAAAAAAAGGCACCACACAAAACTAAGGAGAGAGCAACTATCTTTGTGCAAAGAGATAGACAATTAGATTTGTGCTTTTGAATTAGCGAAGCCACTATTGGATAGAAGAATACTATGGATTCAGGTACGCTTCCGTTACAATTTCTCCCTTTTCTTTTGATTCAACATGGGATTTAGAAAACTATGATTTTCTCTTTTGGTAAAAACAATTTCTAACACTCTATAGAATTAACTACTTCCTCAGGTCTTCGAGTTTTGGGATAATGAGATGCAACCCAGGGAACAACAGCCAAACAATTACTCGAACCATCTACTGTATCTCCTTTGTTTTCTTCATCATCTAGTAGCTTCGAGGATTTCGAATTCCCCATCGAAAATATATTATTAATTAATAGAGAGAGAAAAGAAAGAATGATATATTAGATTAACAGATGCGAGCAGGACAAACCGGAGGCTGATGTTCTTGAAAAAGATCAAATAGACAGCAACAAAAACTTCAAGTGCCTGGCAGACTTTAGAATTTAGATTATGAAGTTAAAATGGATATTTTACAGGAAAACACTTTAGAGCACCACTACGTTACTCAATACCACTTAAGTGTTACAATTCTAAAATTTTAACGGTTCTTTATATTTTAAGGAAATTTAATCACGATCATATACACCTAACTGGTTTTTTAGTGCTCTGGTGGTATTCTATTTTACGTTGTTAAGAAAATTCACTCAAAATATTATAGGTTTGAGCAAATGTTTCATTTACTAAAAGTAATAATTGTGTTGATTTACTACTAAAGCTTTCTTTTGTACCAACTTATTCTTAAAACTACCTAATTTGTTTCAATTTAGTATTCAATTACATAAGACATCCAAACTAACAGTATTTTCAAATTTGCTGATTATGTGCTAGTAACATGATTACATTTAGGGATATTTTAGAAAATTTTCATATATAATGTTTAAAAAATCGAATCTCAGATACAAATGAATTAAACTACCCACCAAAACCCCTTGGACTGATCAACTCCAACTAGTGCCTCAACAAAGAGACACCACTCGCCAGACATTCATAATGAAGTAAGTGAAGTAAGATCCGGTTCAGAGGTGAACTAAGGCCGGTTAAGAAGTGAAGTAAGGTAATACAATGGGATTTGGGAAAATGATTTAAGAAATGATATAGATAAATTACTTAGTCACCCATACTAATGACCACACAGAATCTACGGCCGCTGTTTTGCTATGACCTTAGATACAAATCAATTTGCATAATTGTTTTGAATATTCCTCCAGTCTAAAAAAGAGAAGAAACGATCATATTATATATTTCTTCGGCTTAAGTTTCTATTACAACTTTTTACCAATTGCAATTGCTAAAAAATCATGGACCAGATCAAACCTCCATCAATCTAAATAACAACAATGATCTATCCACATAACTCACATGCAAATAAAAGAAATTAAAGAAATACCCAATTTCCAAATGTTAAAGTCAAGTGACCATAGCCATCTTGACAAAAAAAGGGACCATAACCAAATTGTTCTGTTCATCCTAATGTTTCACAAATCAAAGCTAGAAAATCACATCTATAAACTGACCTGAAGCTCGGATCAAATTCCAAAAATACTCTACAGAATTCATCCTAACATCAGAGTTTATTGAGACTTTAGCACCTAGCAGCGTCATGTTCAGCGCATACCCCAAATCATAAAGCAGAAAAGCTATACTCTTAAATTCTCTGAAATGACATCAGGTGAATCAATTCATCCATCTTTTATTCTCTATTTTCTCAATCGAAGGCTGCAACAGTATATACAACCCAATAACGTTACAAGGTTGCTACAAATCATTCATAGGCACATAGATCACCACATGATGTAAATCTTACTAAATATTACAAAGAAAGCCCAAAAAGGAAAGCAACCACAAATTCATTTCAAGTTCAAAAGCTACCAGGCAACAAATTTCAGGTTCAAGTACAACAATCCTTTTACTTGTAACAAACTAACAGTGAAAGACTAATTAGAAGCATAAGATATATACACCTTTAAGACCAGGAATCAAGTCATATTCAATAATGATGGAAAACTCAGGTGAAGAAGGAGATTTGAAGAACGTCGTTTGTTCTGGATTATAAAGCACAAGAGCTTTCTCATTGTAAGCGCCGTCCAAGGGCATCGAATTAACGGGTAAAACATCATTTTGCACCGTTGTAGAGCCCATCAAGTGTTGATCTTGTGAAAGTGTTTGACCAAACACCTGAGGAATTCTACTCGAATTTTCATTCCCGATTGGAAGCAAATCAACATCCTTCAATTTTTCACAGGAACACAAACCAAATATAAAAAATTGCAACAATTCCAGATTCAAGATAAAGCAAAATTCATAACAGAAAGACAGTCATGTTGTTAGAAGTTGTTAGGAAACTAAAAAGCTTAAGCTATTGGAAAAGAGCCAACTATAACTTTATACATCTATCACTCTCCACAAATTTTGGCTCTATTAATCATACATACCAAACACTTACGATTCAACATATGGAGTTATTGGCCTTTAACACATCACCTCCAGCTGATACCATATTAGAAGTTCTTGAAAACTAACTCTCTCAAAAGCTTACACTTGAAAAATGATGGACTATACTATTATTTCTGTCAATTATTGTCAGCTTCGCATACTAAAACTTGAAAAATTATTCAAGTACATTATATATTGTGGACAATGTAACTTAAACTGAAATTTATTGAAGATCAAGAATTCGCAACTCGTATTAAAGTTTAATTTAAGAGCATTAAGGGAGGAGAAAAAATTGGTAACGTACCAGTCTCCCGATTTTGGCCAAAGGAGAAGAGCGACAAATTGGGAAAAATTAGTCGTAAGAATTTTTGTAATCTTTGCGTTTCATGTTTCAATTTTGATATCAGCCAATGGAAACGGATCCCTAATTAGATTACTTCTTCTGATGCTAAAATGGCAACCTTAGTTCATTTTCTTTTTCGCTCTTCTTCTGCAAATTTCCCCTCGCTAGCGACCTTAGTAGCTTCTAGACTTCTGGGTAGGACACCTAGTCTCCTGCCCCCCACCATAGAGATATAGTTTCTTTTTTAACAAATAAAAGTAGTTTACATATTTGTTTAACTGAATATTTGATTCAGTTTTATTTTTAAAGGCGGGTACTGTTAAGTGATTACCGACTCATCAACTGTTTTTTATGGCGGGGTTCTTCACCTAGCGGGGACCTTCAACTTCTCGTTAACTTTTTCTTAGAGAGAAAACATCGATTAATGAATTGAAAAAAAAAAAAAAAAATCCAAAGGAAAATAACGTTCTCTGAAGTCTTTTATCCGCGAGAGTTATTATTGAATTTAGTATCCAACTTCACCATCAACACCTATTTTATAAATTAAAAATAAATAAAAAAGACTAATTTTAGCATTTAATATTATTTTTTTAAAAAAAATTAATTGAATTTTTCAAATGTTAACATTTGAAATAAATGGGAAGGAAAAACATTTTTTAAGTACCGTTTATAATTTTACAAAATAAATAAAATAATTTTTTGTATAAATAAAAATAACAATTTTGGTGAAGGGTTACTCCTCAAAATAAATATATAACAATATGTTTTAAAATTATAATTATCCTCGTCGATCTATTTCTTTTGGTTAAATTTTTTTTAAAAAAATCTATTATGTGCACTAAAAATACATGAATTTGAACCCATAAATTTATATGTCTATGTATTAGTGTATAAATATTATTTTAAAATTAAAAAAAAATAATCACCCATCTTATTTTAAGTAAATAATCTTAAATGCCAAAATTACACTTATTTTTTACAAAAAATTTAAATTATTATAGTTTTTTTATTAAAAAATATACTAATAAGTGAACTTGAGTACTAAATTGAAACCTTTTAACAATATATGTAATAATAAATATCAAAATAATAATATGAATATTACTATGATATTATATCCAATATTTTTTATTAAAATATATTAAATATTAGTATGATGACAAAAAAAATTTTAAAAATAAATATTTTTTATGTTAACATTTGTGTTATGTAAACAAATCATGTTTTCAATGATATATTAAATACTGGAAACCAATATGAAATCAATAAGTAAAAGGTGAATATAACTCTGTCAAAGATGTAGGTTTTTTTTTTATAACATGATAATATATATTTCATCATAAAACGTCCACTTTAGCAAAAATAAAAAATAATATATATATATATATATATATATAATTCATCTTTTGAATTTTATTTACAAATTTTTGATTTTTTTTAACATAACTTACCGTCAATGAATTAACAATGACGTCATATTTCTTAAACAATACCAAAACCTTTATTATATAATTTTTATACATTTATATATTTGATTATAAAATTAAATTATATTGTACAATATAAAAATAATATTATTATATATAAATTTTGTACACTCAAGATGTATAAGTCTAAAACATACCAGATACTTATCTTAATTTGTTTGAATTTTTAAGAGAGAATAACAAAACTAACGATCCTTAAAATTTCTAATAATAAAACTAGCACCTTGTATTCAAATTTATATTTTCACAATTAAAAAAATTACTAATATGTCATTTTTCTTTGAACACTCATCTAATTAAAATTGAACGACGATAATTTAGATCCATTCAATATTAAACGTTCAATATTTTACGTTCAAATTGAATATTGAATGTTCAATATTATTGGGGTGTTAGCTTCATTATTGTAAGTTTTATGGTGCTATTTTTAAGTAATTTTTTAATTTTTAATTATAAAATTATATGTTTTAAATTTTTTTTCATATCAAATTAAAAATAATATTTTATTTTCAAAAATATGAAAAAAAAAATATATATATATATATAAATAAATTTTATAATAAAAAATTATTTTAAATATAAATTATTTTATTAAAATATTTATAAATAATTTTTTTAACTATATTATACTATTTATTATTAAATATTGTATAAATAAATTATATTAAATTTTATATTACAATTTAATATTATAATCTATCTAATACAGTTTATTTAAATACGTGGTAAATGTCTATCAAATGTGTTAAACGACACGAAGCTTATACATCCACGCCCAAGTATTAACTCACCTCTATCGATTAGGCCCAACTGGCTCTGTACATGTAGCTAGGATTGGAACACTCGCGTGCCGAGTTAACGGAGTCAATAATCAGCATTTAAGGATTAAATAAATAATTTTATAAAATCACATTTCAATTTCTACATATTTTAATATTAATTATTATTATTTTTATTATTTTATTAATTTCATTGGATAGCCACAGTATCTTTTCATCATTACTTAAATAAGTGAAAGGTGAAAAAACTCACAATTAAAGTTCATATTATTTTTCCATAAATTATTTATTAACTCTAAAATAAATGACTATATACTGTAAACTAATATATTATAATATTAATGTAATTAATTTTTTTAAAAAATATATAAATACTTAATATTTGATAAAGAAAATAAACAATGTGATTTGTAGAGAATCACACCTATTATTCTTCTTTAAAAATAATGATGGTATTAAACCCTTTCATTTACTAGACAGAATACAATGACTCCAAGTTTCAAGTTAAATTCACATAATAAGCTAAGAATTTAGGTGTTTAAAAACATATTCCCCGTATTTTTGAAAGTTCTACAAAATAAGGGAATAATATTTGTCCCCAACTTTTAATTTAGATAATAAATAAAAATGCTCTACAATTAAATGATTACAAATACAATTTTGACAAAACATAAAATATGTAATTTATCAAAAGTCAACTTTATGCTTAAATGGTGGCAATCATTTGATAAAAATATACAGGGAGAATAACAAAATTAATACCTTTTAAGACTTTTAATAACAAAATTAGCATCTTTTGTGTTCAAATTTATATTTTTACAATAAAAAAAAGACTACTATATCATTTTTTTTTAAACATCCATCCAATTAAAATTGAACGACGCTAATTTAGACTCGTTAATATTGAACGTTCAATATTTTGTGTTCAAATTGAATATTGAACGTTCAATATTATTGGGGTGTTAGTTTTGTTACTATAAATTTTAGGGGTGCTATTTTTAGTAATTTTCCAAATATATATATATATATTCCTCCAAATTTGATTATTCTTTAACTCTTAAGTTGGTACTGGTACTGCATTGAATAGTCTGATCAGTGACTTATGAGCCTAATGAGTTGGTATAGCTCAATTTTTATTATTCGGGGAAAAGTTTGCTAATGACTGGTTTGTGATTTAAACAAAAAAACCAACTTAGAGATCTATTCCAACTGCACAAACATTTGATGTTATTATTACTTCTGAGCTTCTTACCATAAGATAAGAAGACTTGCACCCAAATTTGGCAAATGAGTACTCAAAGTGGCTGCATTTCTAAGCACTTATTTTGCACCACTCCATTCACTCTCATATCCTATATTGTCAAGCAAAACAAAACATTGCCAATTATACTAGTCACACATTTCAACTAAAATTAGAATGGTTTTGATTCTTTTATGAAGTGGCCCTTCTCTATATTGTTTTTATTTTTTATATGGCTATATCTTCCTTTGACAGTAAAAGGATTTAATGAAACATTTGTTATACAGTATGTGACTTAAGCTATAAACTATATCAATTTGCTACTCTTTTGTTTGATTTGATTTATGTTTAAATGGATGCGATACGACATTGTCATGCATTAATATATATGTTTTCCACATTTGATACTACGTCAAAAGCATGGGATGCCAGCGACCTTTATGGATCAGAGTCAGAGGACTCAACAAGTGGTATACGTATGACAAATATGAATAAAAGCATTGAATATTAAAATCACGTGTTTTGTTTTTAATTAGTCAATTTTTTAAAATTAAGGAACTAAGTGATACAAATGACCTAAATTTTTTTGACACTTTTATCTACTTTTTATATATTACCGAAAGACAACATTGATGGCATATAATACATATATCTTTTATATTTCACTGTTTCGTACAGGGGAGGGGTTATTCTCATGACTCGTAATCTTAATGGAAATAAGATAAGAAATCACACCTATAAAAGAAGTCACCCAAATTTATCTCACAATCTTTTCACTTTCATGAAGAAAAACGAAAAAACAACTAAAAAAAGATTTGGGTTAGAAGTGGCAATTTCTTGGCTTCAGCTATCTACATTGTTTTACATCTGAGGATGCATGTGATGATAAAAACTGTTAACTACATTCTTCTGTTGAATACAAATGAAGATTTGGGATTCACAATATAGAGCTTATTGGACTATTTATTCTCTTGCTTTGATGATACATAAATATTGTATATGGAATTCAGAAGTATTTAACATTTGATTGGAATATGATAAAAATATTATTGACTTCTCAATAAGAAATTTTTGTATTTTGCAAGCATAGTTTATATACCAAACACTTGTTGAGAGTGATAAATATATAAAAATATATTTGGTCATCTTTTTAAATTTCAACGAGTTAAAGCATTTGACAACAACTTATAACACAATATAATATTATATGCCTCAAAATGCAATATCAGTGAAATGCTTAGTATAGGCATTAGGCAATAGAAATTTTTGAATCTCCATAATGCTGAAACGATTACATCTACATTTGCAAAAACATGTTATTCAAATGTAGAGGAACATAAAAAGAAGAAGAAGAAGAAGAAGAAGAAGAAGAAGATGAAAATTTAAAACTATCTGCACATTGGGCTTTCTGGGTGGTGAGAAAGAGTGAAATGGCCATCAGCTGGTAAGCAACTTCCCAACATATCGTCTCTGTTATGCACAATGTCTTTCTTATCCTCCAACATCTTCAAAATAGTTTCAAACATAGCAACCTCACATGGAATCCGCAAAACACCTTCCTGTTGAAACCCAAATTCCTCCTCTGCTTCCCTCAACAAAACAAGAAAAATTGATGACCCAAATACTCTGTTGGTATAATAAATCTCTTCTGTTCTTGTCCAACAGAAACTGCAAGGTAACCTTTAGGAACAGAATTATTGTTGGAAGTTTCACTTACTCTTCTGTCAGATAATGAAAGAGTCCTTTTCAGGAAATGAACGTTTTTGCTGCTGCCTTTGTTGCTGTATTGTCTTTGGATTTTGATGAGTTAGCAAGCTTTCTCCACTTCTTTAGGATCTGTTGAAGCCTAACAATTTCTTTGATCTTGTTAGACTTCTTTGAATCCATAATGCTTATATCTCAATCTTTCTTTTAGATCAATATGCTTTGCTAATTGTCAATCTTAGCTGGGTCTTTTTATTTATAGCAGTTGAGGCTTTGGCCCTTCCAATCTTTAAAGCTGGGTTTTCTGTTTTTATCATTTTTAAATTACTATTTGTTTATTTATTTTTCTTAACTATTAATATATTTTATTTACAACTTAAAAAGGTTTTCACTAGTAGACTTAGGTTAGGCTCTCACCTTTCCGCAGAAATGTTAAAACCCACTCGGGATTTTGCCGGTAAGGTATTATATTTTAAAACTTTAATAAGTGTACAAATTTTAATAAAAAAGTTATTATAATATATAAAAATATCCTATTTTCAATAGTTTCCGAGAATTGAATTGTTGAAATTAACTGTTAACAAATTTAATTCATTTTTATAATTCTATATCCTGACTAAATTGAGCAAGTGGTGCCAAGGTTTTCGTTTCCAATGCAAACTGCCCTCAATAGTCAAAAGGGACTCGTACCTTCAGTTGTACTATTCAAATTTGTTAATGTCTTGAAATTTTAACATAAAATTAGGAGGGTTATTTATATAGTATTAGCTGTATTTGTATTATATTTATTTCGTGTTATTCGTATTGAGTTATCATGTTAGTTGATACATGAAAAAATTTATTCGAATTATTTTCGTATTGTTGATTTATAATAGTAAAAAATAAAAATAAAAAATTAAGAAAATGAAAAAAAAAATATATTGATAAATTCTTAAAAAAAATATAAGTATCGTATTATATTCGAATCGTATTATTAAATCATGTTAAAAATTATCACCTCTACGTAAAAACATGTTTAAGACAATCTATGGGGAAAAAAAAAAGTGAAAGCTATGAATAGGACAGATATTAATAGTGTTATTAAGAAGATGTTCAAGAAAGATAAACATGCAATAATACGTATACTGAATGAGTACGTCTATGTTACAATTTCAATCAAATTTAGTTAGATGTGTATTAAGTTTGGATTCAAGCACTAATTAAGAGAGTATGAGTTTGACTCGTATAAAATATATTAATATATTTTTTTGAAATAAAAAAATTAATGTTTTTAAATACACATTGCTTACAGAAATAAATATCAATAACGACTTCTTGTTACAGAAATAATCGAAGATATGGAACTATTATTAACATGTTATAAGGGTCTATGATCCAATTAATGTCTCTTAAATAATCAATATCTTTCGCATTATGTGTTTTTGTGCGTATGAAGCAAATTGAACTTTTATTTATTTCACAACTAATTAATAAGCTAATGCTAAAGTATAGTGTAACATAACTTGAGTAAAGGTGAGCGGAGGCGGATTGGTACAAGAAGGAAAACAGTACTACAATGCCAAAAAATTTCCACACAAAAATAAAAACATCAACTTTTGTGAGAAATTTTTTGTGATTTAGGTAGTAAGATTTTTAATTTTTCTATCAAAAATTTAAATTTGAATCTCACTCGTGTGTGTGAGTGTGTTTTCTCTTATTAAAAAAAAAAAAAAGACTTTAATGCCTTTTAAAAATAATAATAATAATAATAAGCTAATGCTAAATATACAAACGAGTACTTCCGGATGATTCTATTGCTGCAGATTTCAATAGAAGTTCAATTTGGCAGTTTTCTTTTATTATTTATTAGCCAACATTTTTTTTTTTTAAAATAAGATTGAATTTATCACATTACATTTACTTGTCTAGTAAGTTTTAGAATCGAACTTCTTTCATTTCCTTCTACTTCTCTTATTTTTATTTTTAATTTACTTGCGTATTTTTTCATCAAAAATCAAACATTTCTTCATTAAACAAATAATAAAATAATATGCTTAAAAGATTAATAAGACAAATCTCATACTAATTAAATACAAATAATAACAGAGTTTAAATATAAGAAATTACAACAAAATAGCTCTTGTTAATTTAGCTAGAAATAACCCAATACATTTTAGAGCATAATTGATATTAAAATAACATTACCTTTAAAACCAACTCTAATTTTTACTTAGCCATCAAATAAAACAAAAATTACCAAAGCAATACCCACTCTAATTTTTTTTTTCTGAGTTAGGAAAAAAAGGTTAAAAATTAGACGAAAACAAAAAGGAAAGAGGATGAAGAATATATAATTAAATCATGCACAATTGCTTGCACATGCAGGCATCATCTAGTTGAAAGTTTCTTAATTAAAATAAACTAAATATGTGCATAGGCAATTGGTTACCGTACTTTAATGGAATAAGTTAGTACTGATCCCTTTGTTTATCAACAGAGTCATTAAAGTTCTGTATTTTTAAAAGCGTGAAGTGTTTAAATAGTTATTTTATTTAAGTTTAATATATTGTTTAGTTTTTTAATTTTTAAAATGTATTTTAAAATTTTTTATTTATGAAAAAGGTTTTAAAAAATATAAGTTAATTTTTTATCTAATTTTTTGTTAAATTTAATTGAACATGGTCTTGTATGTTTGTATTTTTAATAGATATATGCGTAAAAAAAAGTTACTCAAATTTTTTAAGGAATTTTTTTTTTTCAAATATTATTTTTTTTAATAAAATTTAAACAAAATTTTCATTGTCTAATATTCCATACTACATATTAGACAATGGATTTTTTTGTAAGTTTGAATGAAAAAAATTCTTAAAAAATTTGTGATTAAATATTATTTTTTTTCATGTATATATCAATTAAAAAACATAAAATGTATATGATGCATATGCTATTTATGTTGGCTTAACAGAAAATAAATAAAAAGTTAATTTTGTTATTCTTTGACATATTTTTTACAAATAAAATAATTTAAAAATACATTTTTTTTAATTAAAATATTAAATTGTACATTTAGCTTAAACAAAGTTACATCTATGATATTTTTTCCTTTTTAAAATGGTTCATTTTAAAACGGTAGCATATATGTCAAAATTTGTACTAAGTTTGCAAATACTAAATTTTTGTTGTTATGTTGTGTTTAAGATTTTTTTTTTAATGAGGGTACTTATGCGTTGTAGTATAGAGTTGTGTAATGTATAATGTTCTTGAATAATTGAGGCTGCAACAAGATTTTGCAAAGTAAACAAATTCCTAACTAGCTGTCTTCTCCATTGTAAGCTTGTGGATATCTGCATCAAATGAGGAATTTATATATACAAAGTTGGCAACCACTGGGTTTCAATAATAATTCGTTTTATATATATATATAACTTTCTGCTACCTATAATGAACGAATCTCAACATTTTTTTATGTATTAATTAAATACTAAAATATCTCCTCTGAACTACCATTCTTGTCTAAATGAAAGTACAAGTAATAAATAAAGCATATGGTACGCTGCATAGTTTATGTGCATTTTATCTTAGTTATACAATAATAACAATTGTAATTAAATGTATAATCCTGTGTAAAAATTCTTAGCCAAAAAAATGTGTAAGAATTAGTTACTACTATGACAATAGATGAAAATAGAAAGTGTGATTAACTTATACACTACTTGTAACAAAACTTAAAATTTTCACATATATTCATTTTGTAACAGCTTAAGCTTAAGCTTAAAATAGATGAATGTATAAAAATATAGTTGGCCCTCCTTCTAATGACTAAAACTTTTAAGAAAGTTGGTAACCAACAACTTCTAACATGTGCTCAATAGAAAAGCTTTAATGCTTTATAACAAGTTGTACATTATACAATTGGGCAAACATCCCTAAAAATTGTACTCCTATGTTCTGAATATAATCAATTATTCAATTTTGATAATAAGAAGCAGGAGTTTTTTCAGTTACAATCTCAATTGGAACACGTTTTCGAGGCTCCTCCTAAATAAGGCATTTTTCCAAACGTATGTACTCAACCCTTTAGGTTCAAGGATAATTAGTTTATGAAATGTTGGTTCGGTAATAAGTCAATAAATATATATTATGGCAGTTTGGATGTGCTATTTAAAAGTGTTAAGATAAATGATTTTAAATTGAGCCATTTGGTTAGAAGTGCTTTAAAGAGAAGCATTAAGATATTTTACATAAAAAAATTTAGAAGTGAATTAAAGTGGTACTTTAATAATGAATTTAGACGAGCAACATGCATCCTAAGGCCTGAACTAGTACACAATCCTATTTGTATGGCATTGCAACTATGCTTTAACTTTCAAACAGAACAAATAATCAAATTCAAAACATGTTTTCCCTTACGGTTTATGGAACAAAAGAATTGTGACAGAAGAAAAATGAAAAACCTTCAAACTTTACGAGCCAAAGTCCTCTGTTTTGTCGCATGCTGCACTACTTTTTCCTCCACAGGAAGACCTTTCCGCCTCCTTACAGAGTTGATTAGTTTTCTTGCTGTATTAGGAAGCACACTAGAGCCATCACCAAATTCTTCAATTTCCTCTTCTGTTTTGGGTACAAAAGAAGGATCCTCAGGAAGTTCCTCCCAGTGGCTAAGCACAAGAAGAGCACTGGCACCTCCAGAAGTCCATCTCCTGAGCTCATCTGCAAAACCAAAACTTTCCGATACTGGAACATATGCATGTACGGTGAATAGCGCGGAACCTTCCTGCATTTCTTCCTTCA
This sequence comes from Elaeagnus macrophylla, assembly GCA_029378325.1. Lineage (NCBI taxonomy): Eukaryota > Viridiplantae > Streptophyta > Magnoliopsida > Rosales > Elaeagnaceae > Elaeagnus > Elaeagnus macrophylla. The sequence goes on along the minus strand of CM055649.1, from coordinate 21,910,791 downwards.
AAACCCGTGCCCTTCTTCGTGCAAGTACGGCATACATTTGACCCAAGTATTCAGTTGATGTGCTTAATTCACAAAAGTACATTGCTTCTACAAGTCGTGGTTTCTTTTGTAGCACAGCTGCCCTACAGGCATCTTTGACAGCCGCCATCACATGTCCTGTGAAGTTTCCATATTGTTCAGACTGCCGGTTTAAGGTTTCTGATTCATCAGTATGTGTAATCAAAGGAGAAATGTAGACTTCAACAACAAATGCCAAACCCCACATTGGTTCATCACATAAGGGCCCAGCTGCAGTAGCTAGTTGAAACCCAGAAACAATGCTACTCTCAAGGCGTTGTGCTTCAATATATAAAGCCTCGTCTACTTCTGAAGACGTTTCAGCAACTACATCTCCACAGGTAGAATCATCATGAAATCCTAGTTTCTCAGAAATGTGTGAGGAACCACGAATAAGCATAGAAGAGTCAACACCCTTTACTTTCAAATCAGGAGTAAATAGGATGTTAGGACCAATGTGCCTAGGCCCAAGAGCCCAAATTCTCTTCAAAAGCTTCAACCATGTTTTTCTACACTTTTCAGCCCGGTCCTTGTCGTTCTCATTCATAGACAAAATATCATCCTCCACAGCATCTACTATGCGTTTCTTCAAGTTACCGACTGGATTTTCATCTTCCAAAGTGCTTGAAATGTGTGTTACTGAACTTTTATGATCCTTACCAATCCCATCTTCAACAATATTTCCAAGTAAATCAGAACTTTCATCAAGCAATTTGGTTAAAGAAGGTGGTAGCTTCATGACACGCACTCGAACTACACATCCACCATTAGGTGTTGTCTTCTCAATATAATCTGACTTCCCACTAAGCAACTTTAAATTATCCAGTGCATTGGATACATTTCCCTCAATGGTCTCCTTAAAGGACACAAGAGGAGGTGAGACATCCAAGCTCACCCTTGCAAACCTATCTTTCAAATCTTTTATGCATCTCTCTAGATGAACTTCTCCCGCAGCTGCCAGAACGTGTTCCCCCCTATCAGAAATTGTGACCTCTACAAAGGGGTCTGCCCGGTTTAGAAGCCTTAAGCCTTTCATTAGAGCACCCATATCAGCTGGATCAGATGGCTCAATTGCTACTCGTAGAGTAGGGGATACCTGAAATTCCATACTTGAGAATGGCCAGCAGTTCTTTGTGGACGAAAGAGTTGCACTTTTCAGTATATGATGGCCAAGACCGCGAATAGCCACAATATTTCCGGATTGTACAGAGCTCACAAGTTTTAAGCCTTGACCCATCATTAAATACAATGATTGCAACTCAGCCTCCTGCACATGCTTCTGCATCAACTCCCCTTTCAACGGATCATACAAAGCTGAAAGCACAAAAACCCTCTGTCCTGAATAGAGAACTCCACTAAATATTCTTGCAAATGCAAGAAAGCACTCCTCAGATTCACCATTATGTCCTTCATCACTTACATTATTTATGATTTCACCATGCATGCCCCTCTGTGGAAGCATTTTCAATGGGACAGCAAACATTTTCGATACAAAGACCACACATGGAGCTTCAGGACTCGAATCACAAGCTTCAATTGATTTCCTCACAAGCTCTGCCTCTACAACAACATTTGAGTTACTTTCATTATCCAAAAACTCTCTTTTTGGGATCAAACGTGATATACGAAAGGACTGCGCCGAAACTGGGTCAGGCATACAGTCTACCACCATCGACAAAATTGCATCAGACAAAGGAAGCCAACGGCTCATCACAGCCTGAAGCACAGCTTTGGGATCCTTATTCAGAAGCTCACGAGGTGGTATTGACAAATTAAATGATTTAATGACCTTCTCAAGCATTCCTTTATCACCATCAATCTCCAGTGCCGCCTGATAAACCTGCCAAAGTGGTTCGAGCACAAACTGAACAAACATTGGTCGAGCCTTACTAGCTCCACTCATTCCCTTCCTCCCCACAATCATTTTTGTCTTAGGATTATAATAGCGAGGACCCCATAAAGCCTTTTGCAAAGCAACTACACTAGCACCAAGCTTAGAAGCATAAAATTCAGCAAACTGTTGTACCCCAAATCCCCAACCATCCAAAGCACACACAAAAGCCACATTTCCCTTTTGGGGCTGAAACGTATCTTCCTCATCATCCTCGACAAACTCAGTACTCTCATCTCCTATTTCTTCTGCAGGCCGAGCAAGTATAGAATCAACATCAGACAGGTATTTTTCCGACTTATAAGCACTCACAATCCCGTTAACCTCATGAACAATCCTCGACAATCTAGTATAAGCTTCCATAGGACTCAACTTTAACTCAGATATCAACCTATCGATTTTATTAAGAACTAAACAAGGGGTTAACTTTTCAACCCAAGCCTGGCGCAAAACAGCATGAGTCTGAATATGAACACCCTCAACAGCATCAACCAGAACTAAAGCACCATCACTTAATCGAGCGGCAGTTGAGACCTCACTGCAAAAATCCATGTGCCCAGGCGAGTCAATGAGGTTTACGGAGTAATCCTTATAGCGAAGAGCTATAGAGGAGCTCTTCATAGTTATAGCTCTTCGTTGTTCCTCATCTAGATAGTCCATAAACCGAAGACGACCCGCTAGCTTTGGATGAAGTACGCCGCCACCACATGAGGCAATTAAATGGTCGGCAAGAGTGGTCTTGCCGTGATCTACATGTGCCAGTATACAAATGTTTCGGATATTTCGTTTTTCGGGTTCGGAATTGGAACTGGCCATTGTAGAATTTACCGCTCAAAAGTAGAAAGGAAACAGGTGCAATCAAAATTGAAAAGAGAAACTTACAATTAAGCCCCAAGCTTCCAAAAATTATTCGCTTAAAATCTGTTTGTTTTGCGAAAAAAATTACACCAAATTCGCTGTTATGCAAGTCCGAATATAGCTGCTACGATAATCCTTTACTTCTATGATAACGCAGACCCAAATTAGGGCTTTGCAATATGACCAGAAGGAACAAATTAGGGCTTACAATATTTTTATGTTTTTTTTTTTTTGGGTCAAATACAATATTTATGGTCTGCAGAACACGAATGCTACCAGGAATAGAGTTGTTAAAGCTTTACAGGATAATTACTCAAATAGTTATACAATTTTTTAGAGATACTTTAGTACTTTTAAATAGAGTGAATTAAATTTGTTAGAAAAAATATATATAATAAATTAAACCGAAAGCTGATTCGAATGGCAACATTTTTGTGGCCAACATTATGATAATCACAAGCATTCGGACTAGTGCGGTTCGAGCGCTCAATTTCATATCTTTTAGGCTATATGGTGCTAGAGTCTTTCTTAGCCACGCTTTTCTTTGCTAAGGCTAGTTTGTTTCCTTATTTCTTGTACTTCTGTGAGATTTTTTAGACTCATTTCTTATTTACAATATAAACTACAATAGATGAGTTATGTAATTGTTTCAAAGAGGCAGCGTTGATTGAGATAGAGGATGAGAAGGTGTTAAAGGCTGATTGTTGTTTGATTGGCAAGCTGTTTAGGAGACGCTCAACCCCTATATTTGCTATTAAAGAGGCTTTACACATACCATGGAAGGATTTGGGAGTGGTACAATATAAACCCTCAGCACCCAATATTTTCATGTTCTCTTGTGATGCTCCAAGATGAATTGAGTGGATTCTTAGCCGTCAATCGGGGAATGTAAACAACAATCTTCTAGCGCTACAACCATTTAAGGCATGTACTCGAATCAAGGAAATTTTTTTGATGTTATTTTGATGTGGGTTCAAGTTCATGATATCCCACCAGATTGGATGGTTGATAAAAAAATTAGGCCCATTGCTGCAGCTGTTGGGGAGGTAAAAGAGGTGATAATTCCAAGTAGAGCTTCTATGCATCTTTGTTTTGCTAAAGCAAGAGTGGAGATCATCTTATCAAGCCCACTCGTACCAAGTGTTTGGAAACGTCGATAAAAAAAACACCTTTTGGGCAGAGCTTCTACGCATCTTCGTTTTGCTAGAGTAAGACTAGAGATAAATTTATCAAGCCCACTCGTGCCAAGTGTTTGGATACGTGGGGCAAAGAAAACACCTTTCTAAGCAAAGCTTAGGTATGAAAAGCTACCCTTTTTTTGTTTCTTCTATGATCAAATTGGACATGATGCTAGGTACTGTGAGAAAAGAAATTTAGCTGAAGAAAATGGGGGAGACTTAACTGAATACTTTGGAACGTGGCTCCAGGTTGATAAATTCAAATCTACTCTTGAAATGGTGATTGAAAAGTTAAAACCAAAAAGTTCGGAGGATAATGTTATTAACACTGGGGTATTGGTCGAAAGGAGGGTAAGACAAAGGCATTTAGAGAGTGGAATGTCTCTAAAAGTGATATATCTATTCAGTCTTAAGGATCATTTTCTCAAGAAAGGTTAGAACATACAAGGATGGATACTTATGGGGATAATGATGAAGATCCAGCACTAGATATTAATCCATATAGTGGGTCAGCAGTGGTGACATCTGATGAGACTCAATGCTTCAAAAATAGGGACATGTTGGCGAAACAGAGCAATCATGTTAGCAATAAGGCATACAAAAAATAAAGGGATCTGCACAGAGGTTAGTGTAAACAAGAAAATGAAAGCAGGTGGAACAAATATGGATGGGGTTGGATTAATTCAAGATGATGAAATGGGGGAGTCAACATACACTTTTGATTATAGATTAATGACAACACACGTGACGGGGTCGATGGAACCCTGTCACGAGAAATGAGTCTTTTATTGAGTTGTAACGTCCGTGGTTTAGGAAATAAAAGGGCATTTCGGGAAATTGATGAGCTACTTTGAAAGAATAATGCTCTTTTGGTTTTTATTTGTGAAAGTCGTTTCAATTATAGACAGGTTGAAAATTTGAGAGCTAATATGGGATTTAGTGGTTCTTGTATAGTGGAAAGAAAGGAAGATGATAGAGGTGGGGGATTGATCCTTCTTTGGCAAAATGGTGTTGAGGTTACCACACTGTCCACTAATGAGGGGCATATTGATTCTATTGTCTGTGACACCTTTGGTAACAAGTGGCACTTTATTGACTTTTATGGTCATTCTGATAAAACTCAGTGCATTTTTTCTTGGGATTTACTTTGAAAGCTTCACATTAATATACACTTCCATGGCTTGTTGTGGTGATTTTAACGAACTTATGAATATTGGTGAGAAAATAGGGGGCCACCTAGAGCCTTCTATCTGATGCGTAATTTTTGTCAAGCTTTGGCTGATTGTTCTCTAACCTCATTAGAGTATGAAGGCTATTCATTTACTTAGGACAACCACCATCACAAAGATAGAAATGTCAAGGCTTACTTAGACTGAGCTGTTGCTACTAATTCGTGGTGTGCAATGTATCCACGATGTGTTATTTCACATTTAGTATCGTTATATTCAGTTCATTCACCTATCTTGATTAGAATTGACAGAAATATGGGAACTTTGAATGGAAGAGGTGTGAGACACCAAAACCTTTTCGTTTTGAACAATTTTGGGTGCATGAAGAGGGCTATCGTGAAGCTATCCATACTGGGTGGAATTCATGCAACCATAGAGGTACTACAAGGAGTGTAACTAAGAAACTTACTGCTACTTCAACTTCTCTTTGGCAATGGAGTGAATGGGACATTGGAGCTATAAAACGACAATTAGCACAGTATAAAACTGTAATTTTGAGAGGGTCTTTCAGATTGAAAAATGCTCTTCAATCTTAGACCGAGTATTGAAAACTTAATGTTTAAAGATGAGCAATATTGGACACAAAGGGCCAGAACAAGTTGGGTTAAGTATAGGGATCGAAATTCAGCTTATTTTCATGCTTGTGCTAGTAGGAGAAAGACTCGAAATCACATCCCTCAAGTACAGCTTGTATCGGGTATGGTTGCTACAAATCAGAGAGACATAGAGGCTGCTTTCTATGATTATTACAATAACATTTACAAGTCGAACAACGAATTGGTAGTTGAACCTGTGATCAACAGTTTACAAACACAACCCAGTCCTCAACAATAATAGGAACTAAATCAGCCTTTTACGAATGATAAAGTACGTTATGCCTTATTTGCTATGAAGCCTAATAAATCTCACATTGTGGATAGAATGCCAGCAATATTTTTTCAAAAATATTGGGACATTGTTGGGCCTAAGGTAAGTATTGTTTGCTTTTTTTTTTTTTTTAAATGGTGTTAACAATACAAGAAAGATTAACGAAACTATTATTTCGTTTATTCCTAAAATACATAACCCTCCAAGAATCACAAAATGGAGGCCTATTAGTTTATACGCAGTTCTTTATAAAATTATCTCATAAGTTCTATCTAATAGATTGAAACTTGTTCTTCTTAACTTGATTAGTGAATCCTAAAGTACTTTTGTCCCGCGTCGACAGATTATTGATAATGTAATTATTGCATATGAGATAATGCACACAACATGCAGGTTAAAAAGAAAACATGGAAGGATTTCTCTTAAAAATAATTTTTTTTTAAATTTCTAAAATTAAAAAGTTTTCTAAAATTTCTAAAAATAGCAACTTGTATACACTTTCTAAAAATAGAAAATATTCAAAAATTTCTAAAAATAGATACTTTTGTAAAATTTTTAAAAATAAAAAGTTTTCTAAGATTTCTAAAAATAGAAAGTTTTCTAAATTTCTAAAATTTGAAAGTTTTCTAAGATTTCTAAAATTAGAAATTTTTCTAAAATTTCTAAAAATAGAAAGTTTTTTAAAATTTTTAAAATTAGAAAGTTTTTTAAAATTTTAAAAAATAAATTTTTTTAAGATTTCTAAAAATAGAAATTTTTCTCAGATTTTTAAAATTAGAAAGTTTTCTAAGATTTCTAAACATAGAAAATTTTCAAAAATATGTAAAAATAGATAATTTTGTAAATTTTATGAAAATAGAAAGTTTTCTAAAAATTCTAAAAATCTTTTTCAAAAATTTCTAAAATTAGAGAATTTTGTAAAATTTCTAAAAATAAAGAATTTTGTAAAATTTCCAAAAATAGAAAAAAATTTCAAAATTTCTAAAAAGAGAAAGTTTTCAAAAATTTCTAAAATAAGAAAGTTTTCTTAAATTTCCAAAAATAGATACTTTCAAAAATTTTCTAAGAAAGGAAAGTTTTTCTAAAATTCTAAAAATATATAATTTTGTAAATTTTCTTAAAATATAAAGTTTTTTAAAATTTCTAGCAAATAGATACTTTTCAAAAATTTCTAAAAATAGAGAGTTTTCAAAAATTTCTAAAAATATAAAGCTTTTTCAAAATTTTAAAAATAGAAAATTTTGTAAAATTTAAAATTAGAAAGTTTTTTAAATTTCCAAAAAGAGAAAGTTTTCTAAAATTGCTAAAATTAGAAAGCTTTCTAAAATTTTTAAAAATAGAAAAAAATTTAAACTTTTTCAAAATAATTTTTTTTCTAAAATTTCTAAATTTAGAAAGTTTTTCTTAAATTTCGAAAAATTGATAATTTTGTAAAATTTTTGCAAATATAAAGTTTTCTAAAATTTCTATAAATAGAAAATTTAATAAAATTTTTAAAAGTAAAAAGTTTCTTTCAAATTTCTAAAATTAGAAAGTTTTTCTTAAATTTAGAAAAATAAATACTTTTCTAAAATTTCAAAAAATGGAAAGTTTTTTTAAAATTTTCTTAAAATAGAAATTTTTTTTAATTTTAGATTCTTTTGTAAAATTTCTAAAACTATGTATTTTTCTAAAATTTCTAAAAATAAAAAATTTTCTAAAATTTTTAAAAATAAAATGTTTTCTAAAATTTCTAAAAATAGAATGTTTTTTTTTTAATTTCTAAAATTTCTAAAAATAGGAAGTTGTATACATTTTCCAAAAATAGAAAGAATTCAAAAATATCAAAAAATAGAAAGTATTCAAAATTTTCTAAAAATAGATACTTTTATAAAATTTCTAAAAATAGAAAATTTTCTAAATTTTCTAAAATTATGAAGTTTTTCTAAAATTTTTAATAATAGGAAGTTTTTCAAAAAATAGAAAGTTTTTTTAACTTTTTTAATAAAAGGAAGTCTTTCTAAAAACAAAAAGTTTTCCAAAATTTCTAAAATCAGAAAGTTTTCTAAGATTTTTAAAAACAGAAAAATTTTAAAAAATTTTTAAAATAGATATTTTCTAAAATTTATAAAAATAAAAAATTTTGTAAAATTTCTTAAAATAGAAAATTTTCTTAAATTTCTAAAATTAGAAAGTTGTCTTAAATTTCTAAAAATAAATACTTTTCTAAAATTTCTGAATTTATAAAGTTTTCTAAGATTTTTAAAAATAGTTACCTTTCCTAAAAATTTTGAAAAATTTCTAAAACTTGAAAGTTTTCTAAAATTTTAAAAATTAGAATGTTTTCTAAGATTTCTAAAAGTAGAAAAATTTTAAAAATTTCTAAAAATAGATAATTTTCTAAAATTTCTAAAAATAGATACTTTTTTAATATTTTAAACTTAGAAAATTTTGTAAAATTTCTAAAATTAGAAAGTTTTCTGAAATTTTTAAAAATAATTAACTTTGTAAATTTTCTAAAAATAGAAACTTTTGTAAAATTTCTAAAAATAGATATTTTCTAAATTTTCTAAAATTAAAAAAAATTTGTAAAATTTTTAATAATAGAAAATTTTATAAAATTTCTAAAAATATAAAGTTTCATAAAATTTTTAAAAGCATAAAGTTTTCTAAAATTTCTGAAATCGTAAATTTTTCAAAGATTTCTAAAACAAGAAAATTTTCAAAAATAGATACTTTTCTAAAATTTCTAAAATTAGAAAATTTTGTCAAAATTTTAAAAACTGAAAATTTTCTAAAATTTGGAAATTTTGAAATTTTTTTAAGATTTCTAAAAATAGAAAAATTTTATAAAATTCTAAAAATAGATATCTTTCTAAATTTTCTAACATTAGAAAATTTTGAAAAATTTCTAAAAATAGAAAAAAATAAAAAATTTTCTAAAAATAGAAAATTTTTTAAAATTTCTAAAAATAGATATTTTTCTAAAATTTCTAAAATCAGAAAGTTTTCTAAGATTTCTAAAAACAGAAAAATTTTCAAAAATTTTCAAAATAGATATTTTCTAAAATTTATAAAAATAAAAAGTTTTGTAAAATTTCTTAAAATATAAAATTTTCTTAAAATTAGAAAGTTGTCTTAAATTTTTAAAAATATATACTTTTCTAAAACTTCTAAAAAATAGAATGTTTTTTTTTTATATTTCTAAAAATAGATAATTCAAAAAATTTCTAAGAAAGAAATTTTTTTCAACAATTTTAAAAAAACAGGAAGTTTTCTAAAATTTCTGAATTTATAAAGTTTTCTAAGATTTTTAAAAATAGTTACATTTCCTAAAAATTTTGAAAAATTTCTAAAACTTGAAAGTTTTCTAAAATTTTAAAACTTAGAATGTTTTCTGAGATTTCTAAAAGTAGAAAAATTTTAAAAATTTCTAAAAATAGATACTTTTCTAAAATTTCCAAAAATAGATACTTTTTTAATATTTTTAAACTTAGAAAATTTTGTAAAATTTCTAAAATTATAAAGTTTTCTGAAATTTTTAAAAATAATTAACTTTGTAAATTTTCTTAAAATAGAAAATTTTGTAAAATTTCTAAAAATAAATATTTTCTAAATTTTTTAATAATAGAAAATTTTGTAAAATTTCTAAAAATAAGAAGTTTCATAAAATTTTTAAAAACATAAAGTTTTCCAAAATTTCTGAAATCATAAATTTTTCAAAGATTTCTAAAACAAGAAAATTTTCAAAAATAGATACTTTTCAAAAATTTCTAAAATTAGAAAATTTTGTAAAAATTTTAAAAACTAAAAATTTTCGAAAATTTCTGAAATTAGAAATTTTTTTAAGATTTCTAAAAATAGAAAAAAAATTTAAAATTTCAAAAAATAGATACCTTTCTAAATTTTCTAACATTATAAAATTTTGAAAAATTTCTAAAAATAGAAAAAATTTAAAATTTATCTAAAAATAGAAATTTTTTTAAAATTTCTAAAAATAGAAAGTTTTCTCAAATTTCTAAAAATAGATATTTTTCTAAAATTTCTAAAATTAGAAAGCTTTCTAAGATTTCTTAAATTAGATAGTTTTCTAAGATTTGTAAAATTAGAAAGTTTTCTAAGATTTCTAAAATAGAAAACTTTTAAAAATTTTTAAAAATAGATACCTTTTAAAAATTTCTAAAATTAGAAAATTTCGTAAAAGTTCTAAAATTAGAAAGATTTTTCAAATTTTTAAAATAGAAAGTTTTCTTAAATTCTAAAAATAGATATTTTTCTTAAATTTCTTAAATTATAAAACTTTTCTAAAATTTCTAAAATTAGAAAGTTTTCTACATTTTCTAAAAACAGAAAATTTTTCTGTAATAGGAAGTTGTTCTAAAAATAGAGAGTTTTCTAAAATTTGTAAAAATAGAAAAAAATTAAATATTTCAAAAAATAGATACTTTTCTAAAAATAGAAGGTTTTTTTTTTTAAATAAAAAGTTTTGTAAAATTTTTAAAAATAGAAAGCTTTTTAAAATTTCTAAAAAAAGAAAATTTTGTAAAATTTTTAAAAATAGAAAGTTTTGTAAAATTTTTAAAAATAGAAAGTTTTCTAAAATTTTTAAAATTAGAAAGTTTTTTTTTTATATTTCTAAAAATAGATACTTAAAAAAAATTTAAGAAAGAAATTTTTTTCTAAAATTTCTAAATATAGATAATTTTGTAAATTTTCTGAAAATAGAAATTTTTGAAAAATCTTTAAAAAGGGAAGTTTTCTAAAATTTCTGAAATTATAATGTTTTCTAAGATTTCTAAAAATAGAAAATTTTCAAAAATTTCTAAAAATTGATACTTTCCTAAAATTTATAAATTAGAAAATTTTTTAAAAATTTTAAAAAAAGAAAATATCTAAAATTTTTAAAAATAGAAAGTTTCTAAAATTTCAAAAAACAGAAAGTTTTCTAAAATTTCAAAAATTAGAAAGTTTTCTAAGATTTCAAAAAATAGAAAAATTTAACCAATTACTAATAATAGATACTTTTCTAAAATTTCAAAAAATATATATACTTTTCTAAAATTTCTAAAATTAGAAAGTTTTTTAAAATTTCTAAAAATACAAACTTTTGTAAAAGTTCTCAAAAATATAAAGTTTTGTAAAATTTCTAAAAATAAAAATTTTTCTAAGATTTTTAAAATTAGAAAGTTTTCTAAGATTTCTAAATATTGAAAATTTTCAAAAATATGTAAAAATAGATAATTTTGTAAATTTTATGAAAATAGAAAGTTTTCTAAAAATTCTAAAAATCTTTTACAAAAATTTCTAAAATTAGAAAATTTTGTAAAATTTCTAAAAATACAGAATTTTGTAAAATTTCTAAAAATAGAAAATTTTGCAAAATTTCTAAAAATATAAAGTTTTCAAAAATTTCTAAAAATAGAAAATTTCTAAAAACAGAAAGTTTTCTAAAATTTCTAAAATTAGAAAGTTTTCTTAAATTTCTAAAAATAGATACTTTCGAAAATTTAATAAGAAATGAAAGTTTTTCTAAAATTCTAAAAATAGATAATTTTGTAAATTTTCTTAAAATATAAAGTTTTCTAAAATTTCTAAAAATAGATATTTTTCTAAAATTTCTAAAAATAGATACTTTACTAAAATTTCTAAAAATAGAGAATTTTCAAAAATTTCTAAAAATATAAAGCTTTTTCAAAGTTTTAAAAATAGAAAATTTTGTAAAATTTTTAAAATTAGAAAGGTTTCTAAATTTTTTTAAAATAGAAACAAATTTAAACTTATACAAAATAATTGATAATTTTGTAAATTTTTTGAAAATAGAAATTTTTGAAAACTTTCTAAAAAATGAAGTTTTCTAAAATTTCTAAAATTATAAAGTTTTCTAAGATTTCTAAAAATAGAAAAATTTCAATAATTTCTAAAAATAAAAACTTTCCTAAAATTTCTAAAATTAGAAAATTTTGTAAAATTTTTAAAAATAGAAAATTTTGTAAAAATTCTAAAAATAGAAAATTTTCTAAATTTTCTAAAACTTGAAAGTTTTCTAAAATTTCAAAAATTAGAATGTTTTCTAAAATTAGAAAGTTTTCTAAGATTTCAAAAAATAGAAAAATTTCAACAATTACCAAAAATAGATACTTTTCTAAAATTTCAAAAAATATATACTTTTCTAAAATTTTTAAAATTAGAAAGTTTTTTAAAATTTCTAAAAATAGAAAGTTTTTCTTAAATTTCTAAAAATATATACTTTTCTAAAATTTCTAAAATTGTAAAGTTTTCTGAAATTTAAAATTTTTTCTTAAATTTCTAAAAATAGATACTTTTCTAAAATTTCTAAAAATTGGAATTTTTTTAAATTTCTTTAATTAGAAAGTTTTTATTAAACTTCTAAAATCAGAAAGTTTTCTAAAACTTCGAAATAAATAATTTCAAAAATTTTCTAAAAATAGAAATTTTCTAATATTTCTAAAAATAGAAAGTAATTTAAAATTTTTAAAAAAGGAAATTTTTTCAAAAATTTCTAAAAATATAAAATTTTCTAAAATTTCTGAAATTAAAAAGTTTTTCTAAATTTCTAAAAATATAAAGTTTTCAAAAATTTCTAAAATTAGAAAGTTTTTCTAAAACTTCTTAAAATAGAAAGTTTTCTAAAATTTCTAAAATTAGAACGTATTTCTAAAATTTCTTAAAATAGAAAATTTTGTAAAATTTTTGAAAAAGGAAATTTTTACTAACATTTCTAAAAATAAATTTTTTTATGCATTTTCTAAAATTATAAAGTTTTCTATATTTTCTAAAATTAGAAAGTTTTTCTAAAATTTCTAAAAATAAAAAGTTTTCTAAAATTTAAAAAAATAGAATGTTTTCTAAAATTTCTTAAAGCGAAAGTTTTATAAAATTTCTAAAAATTGTAAGTTTTTTAAAATTTCTAAAATTTGAAAGCTTTTTTAAATTTTTAAAAATAGAAAGTTTTTATTAAACTTCTAAAAACCGAAAATTTTCTAAAATTTATAAAATTATAAAGTTTTTATTAAATTTTAAAAAATTGATTTTTTTTTAAATTTCTAAAAAAGAAAATGTTCTCTAAAATTTCTAAAAATAGAATGTTTTCCAAATTTTCTAAAAATATATAGTTTTTTTAAATTTCTAAAAATATAAAGTTTTCTAAAATTTCTAAAAATAGAAAGTTTTTCTAAAATTTCATAAAATAGAAAGTTTTACAAAAAATTTAAAATTATAAAGTTTTTCTAAAATTATAAAGTTTTCAACATTTTCTAAAATTAGAAAGTTTTTCTAAAATTTATAAAAATAGAAAGTTTTTTAAAATTTCTAATAATTGTAAGTTTTTTAAAATTTCGAAAATTAGAAATCATTTTAGAATTTCTAAAAATAGAAATTTTTTATTAAACTTCTAAAAACAGAAAATTTTCTAAAATTTATAAAATTAGAAAGTTTTTATTAAATTTCTAAAAATGGAAATTTTTTATTAAATTTCTAAAAATAGAATGTTTTGTTAAATTTCTAAAAAGAAAATGTTCTCTAAAATTTCTAAAAATAGAATTATTTTTAAATTTTCTAAAAACAAAAAGTTTTCTAAAATTTCTAAAAATATAAAGTTTTCTAAAATTTCTAAAAATAGAAAGTTTTTCAAAAATTTCTTAATATAGAAAGTTTTCCAAAATTTCTAAAATTAGAAAGTTTTTCTAAAATTTCTAAAAATATAATGTTTTCTAAAATTTCTTAAAATCGAAAGTTTTCTAAAATTTCTTAAAATAGAAAGTTTTTTAAAATTTCTAAAATTAGAAAGCTTGTTAAAATTTCTAAAAATATAAAGTTTTTATTATTCTTCTAAAAACAAAAAGTTTTCTAAAATTTATAAAATTAGATAGTTTTTATTAAATTTCTAAAAAGGAAAATGTTCTCTAAAATATCTAAAATTAGAATGTTTTCTAAAATTTCTAAAAATAGAAAGTTTTTCAAAAATTTCTTAAAATAAATAGTTTTCCAAAATTTCTAAAATTTGAAAGTTTTTCTAAAATTTCTTAAAATAGAAAGTTTTCTAAAATTTCTGAAAATTGATAGTTTTCTTAAATTTATAAAATTCAAAAATTTTCTAAAATTTCTAAAAATATAAAGTTTTCTAAAATTTCTAAAAAATGAAAATTTTTCTAAAATTTCTAAAAATAGAAAGTTTTTTTACATTTACTTATATCAAACCACTAGCTTTGTTGAATATGGAATTGTATGTCTTCTGTCACTTATTTTGTCAAACTGAACAATAACATTGTTGGTAATATTATAACATTTCGGGGATTGAGACAAAGTGACCCCATATCTCCATACCTCTTCCTTTTATGTGATGAAGACTTATCCTCCCTCTTCAAAGCAACAAAATATACTCAACTTATTCATCGTGTTCAAGTAGCAAGAGAAGCACTTAGTGTGACTCATTTATTTTTTGCAGATAACAATTTTTTATTTTTTGATGCATGTAGGTCTCAATGTGTTGAAGTAAACAACATTCTTCATACTTATGAGAAAGTTATAGGTCAACAAGTGAACTTTGATAAGTCAGAAATATCATTTAGCCCAAGTACTTATAGCATTCTATAAGAAGACATGTTGAATACCATGAAAAACATTTGGGACTTCTTGCTGAAGTTAAAAGGGATAAATAGAGCACTTTTCAAGCAATTAGAGAACTGAATGGGCAAAAAGAAAAGCATTTATCCAAGGTTGTCAAAGAAGTATAAAAATTTGTCTATTAGGCAATACCCATATATGCCATGAGTATTTTTCAACTACCAAAATCACTTTGTAATGAACTTGAGTCTATGGCTACTCGGTATTGTGGGAAAACCAGAAGGATGGCTGAGGAATGCATTGGTTATCTTGGTTAGAATTATGCAAGCTGAAGTTATTGGGTGGAATGGGTTTTTGTAAAATGAAGGATTTGAATCAACCTTTATTAGCAAAACAGTTTTGGCGTCTTGTTCAATAGCCTACTTTGCTAGCAGCGAGTGTATTAGACAAGAAATATGTTACTTCATCTTCCTTACATCTTACTCGCTCTAATGCACACTCATGTTTCTTGTGGAGAGGCTTAATTTGGGGTCGAACTCTACTTGATAAAGGTTTACGATGGTGAGTTGGTGATGGAAATAGCATAAGAATAGCATCTGATAAATGGCTACCTCGTGATTCATGCTTCCAAGCACACCCAACTCATGGTCTTGCCGTAACAACAATGGTGAGTGACTTAATATCTCATAGGACTTGGAATTCAGCTTTGATACAAAATTATTTCTAACTTGATGAAGCTTCATTAATATACAACATTCCTCTTCCACCAAAATTGATGGGTAATAATCTTGTGTGGCATTTTACAAATAATGGTATTTACAGTGTGAGTAGTGGCTATAGGAGAGCTTGTCAATTGCGATTGGAAAGTTTAACCACGACAACCACTTCATCCTTGCAGCGTATGACCATTATATGGAGGAAATTATGGGATACTAATGTTATGAATAATGTGAAGCATTTTATGTGGAGGGTATTGAAAGACTCTTTACCAACCAACTCTGAACTGACAAGGAGGCATGTTACATCCAACCCAATCTGTCCGCTGTGTAATTGTGCTATGGAAACATCATCCCATGCTTTATGGGAATGTCACATTGTTAAAAAGGTATAGAGCTCCTCTCATGTTGAATCTTTTTTTATTGACTTCAAAAAAATTTCTTTTACAAAAGCGGTTTGGATAACAATTGACAAAATATTCTGAAACTCGTCTTGAATACATTATGGTTATGGCATATGAGATATGGAAGGAAAGGAGTACATGTTTATTTGAAGAAAAATCATTTAATCTAGCTCAGATTTGTACCGAGCTGTTGCCTTACTAGAGGAGTTTCACAGGTTAAACAAGAAGGAAAAGAATACAATAAACCATTTACCTCAAAGGTGGTCTTTACCACTGGCAAACATATTGAAGGTTAATGTTGACGCTGCAATTTCGACAACAAACAACAAAATGAGTTTTGGTTGTATTATAAGAGATTCAAATGGACAAGTTTTTTGTGCTATGGTTGATAATGTGACAGCTTCTTTTAGCCTACTAACGAATGAACTACATGCAATGTGGCAGAGCTTGCAATTTAGCCTGGATGTCGGTTGTCAGGATATAATTTTGGAGTCTAACTATTTGCTAGCAGTGCAATATGTCAATAATTCAAGTTCCAAGTTAGCATTGAAAGGTCACATTGCTTAAGCTATTCGTCATTTGATATTTAGAGCTTACTCATTTTTTTGTATGTATTGTCCCAGAAGAGCAAATGGTGTTGCCCATAATTTAGCTAAGTATGCTTTATCATGTAATATGTTTGAGACTTAGCTTGAAGAAGCTCTTAGTAAGCTTCTTCCAGCTTTAAAATTTGACTTGAACTTTGTTACTAATTTATATAATTACAATCTTCTTTAAAAAAAAAAAAAAAATTTCCTTCCTTGTTTGGATTTGCAAGCGAGTCGTAGTAAATAAAAACCTTTGATAAATATCAAGAATTGGGTGAAGTTGTTCGGGTCCCTTGCAAAAAAAAAAAAAAATGTGAATTAAATTTAATTTTTAAAAAATATTATATAAAATTCTACTTTTGTTAAAATTTAAAAATCTCTTATCAAAGAAGAAAGTAATTTTTATTATCACAATATTTTTATATCAAATAATATTCGTTGTGGCTCCAACAAACAATTTTTTAAATATATTGCCAGTAAAAATTCAAAGAAGAAATTCTTTAAAAAAAAATTTGTCATTCATTAATAAAATGAATTAATAAGATGTAATAAATGTATAATAATATTTCAATAATTAAAAAAAAAAAGACCTAGCAAATTAATTTAATAAACTTATATTGTTGTTTGTGGCTTGCTCTCTTCTTATTACACAATAGGGACTCTAAAAAATAAGACGACTCATATGTCCATAATTAAAAATTTTTTAAAAAGATGAAAAATTTTGAGACTTATTATTTAATTTTTATTAAAATGCATAAAAATTATTATCATATTTTTTTAAAATTAAATAAATTATACTCGTATTTATATATTTTTGTATTTTTATGGTGTTCATATTTTATGCCAAGTTTTTTTTTTTTAACATTTTTTATATAAAAATAAATGTATTATATTTGTACGCATGTTTGTTCGAATAATTCTTGTCCCCCGTATGTTGCTAACTATGGCAAAAACAAATGAAAAGGATTGCTAATTATTCCTTTTATGTTTATTATCCCACTAAGCCGTACTACAAAAGCTTAAATATTCTCATTTATTTTCATCAATAATTTAAAAATCTGCTAAAACAGGACTTTAGTCAAATTTTCAGCTTTTTTTTAATTGTTGGTTTAGATAGACAAAAAT
Source organism: Elaeagnus macrophylla (assembly GCA_029378325.1). NCBI lineage: Eukaryota > Viridiplantae > Streptophyta > Magnoliopsida > Rosales > Elaeagnaceae > Elaeagnus > Elaeagnus macrophylla. Next base: position 21,893,317 of record CM055649.1, on the reverse strand, counting down.
AATAAAAGACTGCTCAATTATATGGAAAATTTGTTAACAAACTTTGGCTCAACGTTAAGAAGTTTACGTGAGTATATAAAAATTTGAAATTTGAGTTTAATGTATGGATACTTTAATTATTTTTTTTTTTTTTAAATTATAAGAAAAAACTAATAAAAAAACTAGTCTTTACAAACTTCCAATTAGCGATAACTCCTTGACCAACTAAACTGTTTTTTGTAGTTTCGAACTTGCTATTTTTTTTTTTTTTTTCTTTTGAAAAAAAACCCGATTAGGCATACCAAATTATAAGCCCCATCCATCCCGTCTATAATCTCTTTCAAACTGATCTACAACTCTCACAACCCCGCCCAAACCCAGTCCAAACCCCGCCAACATCCAACTAAATCCCGTTGACTAGCCACTCAAACTCCTCCGACTAGCAACTAATGCACCGCGAGTTCGCGACCTCCCCTAGCTACTGCTGCCATTTCACACATGGCTTGTACCCACACTAAAAATTGTATACACAAGTAGAAATTTAAACATATATAGAAAGGTGTGTGTAAACTGTAATTGACTTTTTCATTTTTATTCTAAATTAAAATAATATTTTATTTTTAAAATGTAGAAAAATATATAAAATAAATCAAATAGTACTAACTTTAATAATTTTTATGACTAAATTTATACTTAAATTATACTTTTGAATAAAATTATTTTAATAGGTAAGAAAGTTGCATAAAATAAGTAAATATTATTCTATTAAGTTTAAAGATATTATATCATAATTTACTTTATTACATACACTACAATAATATATACATTTTGAGACGGTTGTTTTTTAAAAAAATTCGGTGAACCGTCCCTAAAAGTGAAATTTTGGGACGGTTGGGCGTAACTTTTCGTAAAAGATATTTAGGGACGGTTAAAAGTGTTACCTTTCGGGACGGTTAATAACCGTCCCTAAATGTATATTATAAACATCCCACACCAGCTATCGCGCGATATTATTCTGAAAAACCCTAAGGAAAGCAGCCCCCCCCCTAGCGCCTCCACTGCCGCCCCAGCTGTCGCCGTCGTCCATCGTCCGCGTACCAGGCAGCTCCTCCGTCCAAGTCACAGCGCCGTCGTCCGTCGTCTGCAGCAATGCGTCGTCCATCGTCCGCGTACCAGGCAGCTCCTCCGTCCTAGCCACAGCGCCGTCGTTCGTCGTCTGCAGCAACGCGTCGTCCATCGTCCGCGTACCAGGCAACTCCTCCGTCCAACGTGCTCGTAATCCAGAAGCAACATTGTAGATTTCTCAAGAAATTCAGGTAGTCGATTTGCCTATTGAGTTCTCTAATATTTCCTCTCTTCCTGATGATGATGTTCCTCTTATATTTCTTTTTAGTTCAATGTATGTCTTATATGTCTATTATCTTTTCATCCAAATTTTCTTTGATAGAAAATGTTTTCTTGTAATAATGTTTAACATATGAATTAATGAATAGATGGAGTATTTTCTTAAGTGATAAATTATGAAGTTACAGTATAGAAGGTTTGTTGCGCAAATCCCTCTCTTTGTTTTGCTACTTGTTTTCTACGATGAGAATAGTACAAAATGAAAAGAGGAAGTATATTGTAAAACGGGTTTGAGATAGACAATGATCTGAACTTGTAGTCATGTTCCTCCCCTTTCTTTAACGTTTACTTATTTATGCTCTTTAGTCAGGCTTGAAATCTACTTTTATGTATCTAATTTATGTTATTGTGAGTAGAGGATATCTGTGTTCTTGATGCACAAAAACTTGATAGTCAAATTTTGTATTTATAAAAAGCTCGCAAGTACACGAATCACTTGTAATAAGCGATAAGTATACTCCCAAGATCGTCTCTCAAGAAATTGCAGTGGTTTCTAAATTCTTTACTTATTTCCAAAAATAACATAATATAAAAATGTTTTGGTGAATGAATGATAATTAAGTAACTAAACAAGTAAATTAACTAAAAGTAAATAAGAAATTTTAATTAAAAAGATAAAAGAAATAATGGAAATTTTAGTTCGCTATCCATTCATGGCAAAAATAAATTAAGCATTCAATTAAAAGTTGGATTTAATGATTTTTCCGCTAAACCTAAAAAATCCCAAATTAATGGCAATTTTCACTACAATCAATTAATTAACTTCTTTAATCCGGACCGTTAATTAACAAATTGGAATTAGCTCAAGGAAATAATTCTAACCACCTAAACTAACACAAATCAATGCAATCAATTTAGGCTCTTGTTCATAATGCACAATTAAGCAAAGATGGCGTTTCTAATGCCTAATTCTAAAATATTCTTTCTAACTACAAACTAAGGTTTGGTCCACCATTAATTCACAATCAGAAATAATAAGAACATGAACAAGAAATAAATCCAAAACTTAAATATTATTGAATTACAAAATTATTCTTCCAATCATTGGAAGCAATACTAAAATCCCATATAAAAATTTAGCCAAACATAATTAAATTTACTATCGTAAATTTAATTACTAAAGGCATAACAAATACAGTAATAATATTCTAATTTAAGAGATGAAAATATTATACAATAAAATAATATCTTATTCTCTAAAATATCGTAAAATTATACTGCAAAAATAAAAAGCTATCTAAAAATAAAAGAGAGAAAAATCTCTCAAGAAGAAAAAATGAAAAACGAGTGAAAAATGGATCGTGAATGTGTGTGCATTGTGTGTGTTAGAAATGATCCGGACGCCCTTATTTATAGAATTTCAAATTCAATACGCGTGCCACGTGTCAGAATCGGATTGGCTGGATAACTGCGAGGGACCCACACGTCAGAGCGTGATTGGCGGGCAGCGCTGAATGGGGGACAAGCTTTCCACGTGGCGTTGTGTGATTCGCTGACGGCGCTGATGCAGCTGGAGCGGAGTGAGTGCGATGCCACGTGGCGGGCTCTGATTGGCTAGTCAGCGCGGTGCAAGTCTGGCATGGCGACAACTCTAAGTGAGATGCCACGTGGCGGATTTTGATTGGCGAACATCGCGCCGCTCTGTCTGGCGCACGCTTGTCACACGCTCGGCACACGTTGTCATCCACGTGTCGCAACATGATTCGTTGGTCAATGATGACGTGTCGGTGACGTGGATGCTGATCAAAACACGTGCCACGTGGCGCAAGCTGATTGGGCTTTACTAAGTACATCCACTGTTCTTCTATATAAATCCACATTTCTAACTACATCCACATTTATTTCTGTATACATCCACAATTTCAATTAAATTCATAAAAAATACAGAAAAATTCCAGAAAAATTCTAAAAAATTATAAATGACTTCTAATTAATTATAAACCTAAAAATGACCAAAATATATTTATTTTGGATAAAATAATAAAATAAAACATAAAATGAATGCTTAAAAACGTAACAAAATATAGGTCAAAATTGTGTTTATCAGTTCTACAGATTAGTGTTTCACCACATGGAGCTCTGATCATCCACTTGTATTAGATACTCATTGACATCTTATTTTGTATGAAACTAAATTTTTTATTTAACAATTTTGTGGAATGATCAGGGTAATCTTACTGACATATGTGTGGAAGCTGTAAACAATTGCATTTTGAAGATGAATCAATTTAGAAAGTAAGGTGATTTTACTTTTTTATACCAAATAGTTAAGTGATAGTACTTTCTAACAGATAAAATCCAGAAGAAGGCTGAAAATAAGCTTAATTTTGTCGGCATACTTGAATGATTTGTTTTATCTAAGCAGTACATTTAAGGCTATCCTTGCCCAGCATTCAATTGCTGCATAGAACAACTTACATGGACTAGATTAAACTAAATTATTGATACTATTGATTTGGTGATTGAGGTATAAATATTCAGTTCATATTGAAATATTAAGCTTAAACAACCCACTCTTTAAGGGAGAATGTTAGACTTTGACATATAGTTGACATTACCTATTTGGTTGAATAGAACTTACTTAATGACTTATATCATTGAAACCTTGTTTTCTTTCATTTTTCATTTTATAACAACATATACATATACTGCAATACTGCATATAGGCTGGAAACCCCAACTTCCAATATGGCTCTGGCAGGCGTATGTTGGTCCATGGAGGAGCTGCCAATCTGTGTAGAAGATATTGTGGCTTAAAATTGTGGATACTTGAGAGCCTTCGCCTACAGCAGCACAAGAGAAAATCTGAATCATCAAATGAGTTAAAGAGTATGAAAAATGAAGACAAATATTACCCAACAAGTTACCCTGATACAAAATTATCAGTTGGAGCAAAAAATTTTGGTGATACAAAAAATAAATTGTATGGTTAGTGACTACCTTTTATCATTGGCCCTTGTATTTCACTTTCATGTGATGTTTATAGAAGGAATTAAAGACGTGAAAATATTGTTTTCAAACTATCGTTAGATATACCAATTTCTGAATTCGATGCTTACAGATTCTGAGGAAGCACCAACTTGTACTTCACATCCTGATGTAAGTTCTTTTCCTAGAATCAGACCTGGTGTTTCTGTGGAAGCTTCTGCTTTGTTGGAGTCTCCTTCACCTTTGCAACATACCCATTCCTCAAAGTTTCCTACTAAGGATAATGATGGACCTTCACTCTGCATTGCTGTCATAGGAGCTACTGGTGAGCTAGCAAGGAAGAAGATTTTTCCAGCATTGTTTGCTTTGTATTACAGTGGCTTTCTTCCTGAAGTAAGACAACTTTTGAGTTGCCGTTCAGCTAGATTATCTGGAATTATATTACGATAGTGTAACTTGTGTCTATAATCTTAATGCATAGTATTTTATCTTTATTTTAGGTTTTACTTTTATTTTTTCACTTCACTTTTGTTTCTTAATGAATTGATAAATACTGAAGTCTACCATGAGTTTCATTACGTAAACAAAAATGAATTAGATGAAAAAGTATAATAAACTTGTTGTTTAGCAGAGCATTTGAAAAACGTTTATTTCTTAAGTGTTTAAGTCCTTAAAGTTTTTTAAAAAAAAAAAAAACGTTTATTTTACAGGTAATTACTTGTATAAGATCAGCATAATATTGAAATTAAAAAAAAAAAAAAATCATTTATAACCGTCCCCAAAAACTTCAACTAAAAGTTTTTAGGGACGGTTACTGGGACACTTTTAGAGACGGTTATTAACCGTCCCTAAAAGTGTCCCAGTAACCGTCTCTAAAAGCTTTTAGGGACGGTTACATTTTACTTTTAGGGACGGTTATTAACCGTCCCTAAAAGTGTCACTTTTTGGGACGCCCGCATACGGGACGGTTACGACCCGAAACAGAACCGTCCCTAAATGTCTTTTTTGTAGTAGTGATAACACATAAGGTTACCAACACTCTCATAAAAATCTACCCTAAAATTCAAAACATTATGTCTAATAGCTTTGTTTTTGTACTGCGTTTTGATATGAATCTCATTATCCAACTCTAGCAAAACTTCTACCCTAAGTGGGCAGCTTAAATGGTAGATTCATTTGGATAATTGTGCAAAATTTGTAGTTTTGTCGGAAAATAAAATACGAATTCGAGACTTGAAATCTACATTTTAATATCTAGCTTACACATAGGTCTCGTATTTCTTGTGTTAGGTACACAATCTCTTATAAATGGGAGTTCACTCCATAACCGATAAACTTATAGGGTGCGTTTGGTTCGCTGAATGTAATCGTAATCGTAATCGTAATGAAATGTAATGTAAAGGAATCAGTATTACTATTACAGTGTTTGGTTTAGTCACTGTAATCAAAAAAGGAATCAATATTACAGTGTTTGGTTTGACAACTGTAATGTAATGGAATATAAAAAAAATCACAATTAATAAATTTTAATTAATCACATAAATTAACAACAACAAAAATTTAATTCAGCAAAAAAAAATTAATTATAACGAAAAAAGTAACAAGAATTAATAAATTTTAATTAATTACATAAATTAACAAAAAAAAAAATTCAGCACAAAAAATGGACAAAAAAAAATGTAATTTCAGAAAGAAAAAAATTAAAAAAAAAAAAACAAAATCGCGATGGCTGAGAAAAACAGAGGGCGATCGTAATCGACGGGCTGGACGACGACGGGCTGGACGGCGACGCGAGCTGGATGGCGACGCGATGGCTGGTGACACGAGCGATGGTTGGTGACGCGAGCGATGGCTGAGGACGCTCGCGATGGCTGGTCTCGCTCGCTCGCGATGGTTGGTCTGGTCTGGTACTGACGGGACGACGACGGATGCCGAGGAGGCCTACGGACAGGACGGGACGACGAGCTGGACGGCTGGACGACGACGCCGCCACCGCAGGGACGGGACGCGAAGGACGTCGAGGCCGGAACTGGTCTGGTACGCCTAAGGAATCAATAAATGTTACTGTTCAGTAATGTAATCCCCATTCATTGTTGTTGGATGTGTAATCTTTATTACAATTTCAGATGTAATTGATTACATTACATTACATGTGTTTGAGCAAACCAAACAATATAATGTGCTGAATCAATTACATTACATGTCTCTTTACACTCTACTAAACACCACCATAGTAATATGATTGAGTGTCAATAGCTATATTCCCTAGTTTCAATAAAGCCTTTCTTGAAAAAAAAAAAAACTCTTGACAAAACTTCTCGAGTATATTGAAAAATTCATGTGAATTAGAATATATTCAAGTAGCATATATAATAAAAACATGCAAATTAATAATAATGTGTGTATATATATATATATAGTATGCTCATTCTCCAATGATAAGATTTTGATGTGGATTTTCTATTTATGACTAAACTTGTCACTAAAAAAGTCGCTTTAGGTATGTAGGAGGCATAAATATACAAAAATTGTCTTCTCATTCTCTTAATAAAAGTTCCTTTTTTTTTAATATTAAATTTAATTAAATAACATAATTTATTTTATACATGATATTTTATTTTTAATCCTTCAAAAATAATATTTATTGTTTTACAACATTGTATTTTACAAAAAAATATATATATATTACTTTACTTTGTAGGTAAAACAATATATATATATATATATATATATATATATATATATATATATATATTTTCCAGGTTTAACAATAAAGTTATATATATAAATAAGTGAGTCGTGATATATATATATATATATATCATGTTTTGATGGCTGAATGTTTGAGAAGATGCGCAGTTAATGATCAAACATTGTATAGAGTTAGACTAAGGGAAAGTCATAACTTTACGGGTGACCATACAGGTAGTTTTAAAAATTTAAGGAAATATTGTCGTGTTTTAATCTAAACCAATCCAAGAACTATAGAAACTATACACTCTCATATCCCTACACTAAATAGTTTACCAATCTTTAAGAGATACTTTGTTGCTTTTGCTGCCCCAGTAGTTATATGAATTGAACTGATTAGGTTTATGATCTTGTTTTGTAAGCTGCTGAACAATATATTTATAAAATTTTGTCTACAATTTTGTTGTATTAATTTAATCATGGATTGACAAATTATCATAATAATTTTTTATTTATTAATTAAATCATGCATTATATTTAAGCATTCATTTCATAAGAGTTTGATAAATATCACAAGTATCATGAAAAGAAAAAAATATATTTAATTCCATATATATATATATACATTGTTCAATTCCATATATACATATATATATATATATATATATATATAACAAACACGAGGTGTATATATATATATACCGGAAGGTAAGTACTATTAACCAACAGAACATGTTTATGGATGGCTCGTACAACATAAAAATTAAAGAGTTACAATACTTTATTCGAGTCATCCAACCTATTAATTATTAAAAAGTTATTGAATTTGAAAGACATTAATTAATTCAGTTATGAAATTATTTTGTTGAATACGAAAATGGTGTTGCCATATATTTATTTCAGAGGGAATAAAAGGAGTTTCTAAGAGTATTTCATATAAGACAATTTTTGGGAGAGATTGAATTAAAATAAAAATAAAAATTTTGAAATTATCAGCAATGTTATATATATATATATATCCAACGTCTTAACTCTGATGTTCAAACTACTAAATTATCGTCTGATCGATAAAACATATATATATATATATATATATATATATATATATATGGCTTAAGTTTGGAATGTTAAAATATGTTCTTTTAACAATGAATGTTTTATTCTATTTCTTCATAGCCAGGTAGAATCATCATGAAATCCTAGTTTCTCATAAATGTGTGAAGGAACCGCGAATAAGGATAGAAGAGCCAACACCCTTTACTTTGAAATCAGGAGTAAATAAGATAGCATAAATTTGTATTTGCATTTACGCTTATATTTATACAAATTTACGTAATTTTAATATGAATAATATTGTATATTATAAATTTATTATAATTTTAATTAGTATAATATTTTTATTAAATATAATTTTATAAATTTAATTTATCTCACATGTTTTCTTTTAATATTTGTCAAAATTCAAAGCTAAAGGTGGTTACGTCGACGTTTGGCCATGTAAAATAAAGTAGATGCAACCTGAATGGACTAGTCAGTTTTATCCATGTTTGTCTGTCAGACCATTATGGTACAAGATAATGGTCTTATGTGGAGAACATAAAATATAATTTCTATGTTTTGTTGGCCACCAACTTCTTGAGGCAACCAATATTTTTTTCCTTTAAAGTAAAAAAAAATAAAAAATAAAAATCTTTTATCTTTTTCTTTATTATTTAAAAAATATTATCCTTTATAAATTTATATTTATTATAAATAAAATATTAGTTAATTTTATTGATTAAAATAAAATTTACATGTATCCTTATTATATCCATTATTATTCTTGTCATGCTTTGTAATTATCATTAAAAAAAAAAAAAAAGAACGAATTTATAAAAACAATTGTTTGGGTTGAGTTGTAAAATGTGTCACAACTCTGTTCAAATTGTATGTTGTTCTTGGAATAAAATAGCTTATAAATTATAATATGTCTTAGATTTTTAGTGTATTATTGAAGACCAAAATATTACACTTAAAAAATTTAATTATTGCTTGGAATACTAAAAAGGAAAGAAAAAAAAATTGTGCTTTGAAAAATTTATATAGAGAAAAAGAGGAAGAACAAGAGATAGAATTTGAGATTTATATTTTAGAAACTATTTATGTATCTAAATTAAGTTGAATTACTAAGGTATGAGCCTCTATTTACAATTGATAAAATGATTAAATAACGGTTAAAAAAAGAGATAAATAAGTGGTAGTGAGTGAAGATAATGAGAAAGTGAGACTCGATTGTAAATAAAGATAACGATCATTTTATTGATTGAGTTTCATCTTATCAATTGGATAAAAAATAATTAAATAAATAAATTTTATTTAAAAAATAAAGTGTCACCTCGTGCATGTATTTGACACAACCAACCTATCGACGATAAAAATGTGCTCGTACCTCTGGTAAACTAACAATTGCCTATTTTCTTTCCCTTTTATAAATATGAGTATCTTTTAGGGTCCAATCTTAAGTCTAATTTTAATAATTCATGTAAACATTTAAAAAAAAAAAAAAAAAAAAAGTAACGTACGACACAAATAAAAGAATAAACTCACATCGACAATTTTTATTTTATTTCCAAACTGCACAATTTATTTCCAACAATATAATACTTAACACTACTCTTACCAAACAAAGATGCAGGAAATTATCACTTTTATTATCCAATGAATTACCGGTTCAGTCACCCAATACACCCCACTTAGACTTAACTAATGTCATTAGTGCTTCTATTTAAACACTAAAATATTGTAACATTGAAAGCTATATAAATTATGAGGAAGATAACAATAAGACAATTGCGTGCAAAGTCCTTCATGAGTCATGAGAGAGGCGTGCCTTCATAACCATAAATGCGAAAAGTTCTGCTTATCTTCTCCGTTTCTGCATCATTAATTCTTTGTTTTTTCATGCGCTTTGTCAGATTCTCACTTATTATGCTACCCATCTTCCACTCACTAATATCACCCCTCTACTTTCTTTAATTATATTACGAGATTGATACTCTTCTCACCTTAATTTTACATGGTTAATACACGTTGACTAGGTTTGTTAAAGCCAAAACTCGTGTCTTTATGATAATGGCTGAGTGTAACAAATGAATGTTTGATTAGATTTGTGAAGTTAATATTTTGTTTTTTTTTTTAAATAACATACTACATTATGTAGCAAAAAAAAAAACAAAAAAAAAAACAAAATACTACACATTTATTTATAGTGAACATGATTCAAATCCATATTCTTAATGTGCCCATTCAAAACACATGTAATTTCACTATGTACAAATGAATTAGCAACTTTAGTATTTTGTTATTAAATTGTATAACTTGAGAATAGAAACTGATTATTCATTATTCACAATAGTTTATTTTTAATCAACTAAAAAATATATATTTGAACGTTATAAAAAAATAAAATATATATATATATATATGCACCACATGCATTTTTAACATTAAAACATACGTGCACTATGTAAAATGGAAATTCATTCATAAAAAGGATCATTATGCAATGTAATTAAACAAAAATATTTTGAAAAAATAATAAAAATAAAACATTTATAACTTGTAACCACAAATATAGCATAATTTATGTCTAACTTATATATTTTATACTGTTAAAAAAAGTTCAACTTGTTATTTTACATTGAACGTCGTCCAATTAAAAGTCGTTCAAATTAAATTACTATCATTTAGACTCGTTTAATATTGAACTATATTCAATTGAACTCATTCAATATATTATAGTGTTATTTTTATTATTATAAGTTTTAGCTGAGTGTTATTTGTTGTAATTTTCCAAATATTTTTAGCTTTGATTGACATGATATTAATTTAGGCCTTATTTGTTAATAATTATTATTTATGATTTTTGATTAAATAATTGAATTTTATGATTTTTTATTCTTTTGTAAAAATAATCATATATATATGTTTGATAACAAGTTCTATAAGGGATTTTCAAGAAAAAATATAAAATTATCCTCAAGTTATTTTGAAATACTTCTTATTTTTTCATTTTTTCAAAAACTTTAAAAAAGTTTATAAAAAAAAAATTGTGGGTATTATTCACAAATTTAAGTTTTAATCATTTTATTACAATATTTATACATATAAAAGTCATATATGACTTGATTTACTCTTTAGAAAAAAATATTAAGTGAAAAGGAAAAAAATTAAAAATTTGAAATCTGATTAAAAAAATTTTGTTTTAAAGATTTATGAATTATCTCATATTTTAGTAGTGATTTATTAAAAATAAAAAAATATTATCAAAATTAAAAAATCATTAAAAATATAAAAAATTATCAAACATATCCTTAATTAATTATCTCATTTTTCAACAAGTCATGACACTAAAATATAATCAATTTTTAGCAAGTGAACTTTGATTACAATGTTTCTAATCAATTATTAATTAGAGATTAAGTATATGTGTACATCTGTCAATCTAATTAAACTCCACATATATATACATACACATATAACATTAGGGAAATTAATTTAAGTTTAGTAAAATTAGAAATCGTATGTATTAATATTAGAACTATATATATAAGTGACCGTTTGTAATGACTAATGATTGATTACTTGCACTTTTTTTTTTCTTTACACTGTGTTTTTCTTTTGCTAAGAGCTCTGGGACGAAATTTTGGTTGCTAAATATCTTTCATCAATGATCAATTTAAGCTTTTTGAAGATGATTACTTGAACAACACACTATAATATATATGTGTGCGCGATCGCGTAGAAGATGTTGCTAATTTTTTTTCTTACTAATAAGATGATGTTTTTTTTTGCTACATACAAGCCTCGAACTCGAGAGCTCCCCCTTATTAGGGCGGTTACAATGCCATTGGGCTACCAGGGCCTTGGCTAATATAACATCATAATAAGATGATGTTACTAAATATAAGTCGTGTATTTTTGTCTAGCATGCTACTTCAATTATAGAAGTTGTACATATGTCACTGTTTTTGTATAACTCAAATAAGACAATCGAAGTGGGATAATTAAGGTAATGTAGATAAATTATATGTACGAAATTATGTATTTGAGGTCAGTAAAAAAATATGTAATGATTATTAAAACTCTTTTATGATAGTTTCTGATGTTAGCTCGCTTTAATATACTTAATTATAAGTGCTAATTTGAGTGAATGGAGAAATGTAAGCATTACACAGTTTTTTTTCCAAGAGACTTTTTTTTTTTTTTTTGAATAATATTAAAAAAAAGACAGCTGTTGGATCCTCACGTAATAATCTTAATTTGATCGTAATTTAAAAACACAGAAGCATATTTGAAATAAATCATGTCAATTATTAGAGCATACCCTATATATGATTATTCCTGAATAATGAACAATATTTTGGCTGTGTTATATTTAGCAATAGGGGGACATCTGCACCATAGCCATGATTCAATGGTCAAGCCAAAAGAAGAAAAAAGAGTAGAGTTAGTACCTCCATAATGGCCTTATTCGTTACACAAATAGAGAAGAGGGAAAACGAAAGAAAAGGGAGAAGATAAAATAGGGACAAATAAAGTTGGGAAATAAAATTAATTAAAATAAAGAAAGAAAGAAAGAAAGTGGCAAAATTGGTCAAAATTGGTCCATAATTAAAATTTGGATCATATACTTATTTTTATATTTACTTATTAAATTTAAATCATATATTTTTAATTTAAAAATTAAATATTTTTTTAGGTCAAAATCTGAGAGTTAAATATTATTTTTTATTAATAATTTCAAATTTACCCTATACATTCAATATAAAAATAAATAATTAAGATTTTAAAAACAAGCACAAATAAATAGAACAAAAAACAAGCAAATGATTATAATCCCTATAATTAATGGACAAGTAATTAATGGTACAATTTTCTAATTATTTCAAATATTAGGTGCATATTATTGTGAAATTACATATATACAATTCAACTCAATTTATTTAAGATTGATATAATAAGTAAATTGCAAACTCATTTAACAAAATAACACATATAAAAAATAATTATCATAATATCTTTATGAAAAACACACTTAAAAGATAATATATTTTTACTTTATTATTGTTGTACAAAATTTTAATCAAATATAAGATTTGTGTTTAACATTTTTGTCCTAAAAGAAATTATAAATATTTGATTTCTTTATTATTAAAAAATGTAAATGCATGGTTGAGTTGCTGAATTTAACTAATTTAAAAATCATGACTTAGCTTACAGAATTGTAACCTAAGCGATGCATCTCATCTTAGTAAAATGATCTATATTATATAACTAAGGAGAGCGATTTTAGAAGTCCCACATATTATAAAAAATGTGTTTTTTAATTCCTCAATTTTAAGAAAATGGCTCAATTAAAAAATTATATTATTTTAATTTTTTTTAATAAAATATTATTATTTTTTCTATCATATGATTAAAATGCGATAAAATACAAGCTTTAATGTAGGTAAACGTAAAATTTAATATGAAATTACTTAAGAAAAAAAAATCAAAAATAATATTCTAACAAAAAAATATTTAAATGCATGATTTTTGTTTTTAAAAAATATTAATAAAACATTAAAATAAAAATTGTAACAATTAAAAAATATTAAAACAAATATTTTTTGAAAAAGTTTCATATTACCTGTCACTTCACCATTGTTTAATGATTGAATTTTTATCGATGAATTATTTTAATAAAAAAACTACTAAAATAATATTATTTACCCCTTCTAACCAAAGTGGAGGACGAAAAAACACGTTTTCAAATGTTAAAGATTAAAGGAATATTTCACCTTAATAAGGATTTTGTGACACTCTATTATATAGTTATAATTGGCTCATATATACTTTAATGTAGGAGTACATATTAAAAATGTGTGACTTCTTACATAAAGAGTGAATTATATTATACCAAATTACTTGACATTCTAAAACTTTGTATATTTATTTTCTTATTAGATTCATATGTATATATAATTTTCCGGTAAAGTTGTAAGCTTTTGCTTTTCTCATCTCTCTGTCTCTCCGTTTTAGGATTTGTACGTAACTTAGTTGTTGCCATTGAACTGCGCATTTAAACAAGTCCACATACATTTCTCTCTTTTCACATGTATTTATATATAAATAACTGCTATAGGACGCTACAATTAATTAAATTAGATAGTGGAGAGGAGATATATTATAGAAGAGTGCATGAGATCCTTTATATATCTAGCTTGAGAGCATTAATATATATATATATATATCTCACTCCATTATATATAAGTAGTCTCAGCTGATACCCAAAAGACAAACAAATTGGAAATAGAGGAAGCTTGGAGAAGAAACAATATCATAAGAAATTTATAATTAAAAGAAAAATGGAATGGAGGAAGTGTTATTTAGATGTGATATTGGTACCTCTTGGGTTTTTCATTATAACTTTTTATCATGCATGGTTGTGGCATAAAGTTAGGACTCAACCTGAAACCACCATTGTTGGAATCAATTCCAAAGGAAGGCGTTTATGGGTCTCTTCAATGATTAAGGTAAATTAACTTTACTTCTTTATCACCATGTGTATTATATCATACTTTTAATTAATTAGTTCTAGTATATATACTAAAATATCAATATATATACAAGTCAATCTATTAATTTATTTTCCTATATATATATATATATAAGTTATTTAAGGTTAATTTGAGATGTATGTAAGAGATCATGGACAATGGATTAGCAAGGCATATTTTAATTATTATAATTGTTAACTATAAATTATTTGTTGGCAAATCATGAATAAATTTCTTCATAAAAAAAAATAATTAATTTGTTTTTTTATAGTAAATATATAAATTGTGTAAGTATATATATGTAATTAAGATCAATATAAGGTAACATCCCATTTGTAATTTGCCAAGATTTTTGAACTAGTTTGCTTTCTTTTGAGTGTTGAATGATCCAATTTAGTTGCATTTGCGTTTTTGTTGATGCAACCAAACCAAGAAAAATTAACAAGAAATGTTCTTAGCTAGTTTGCCACGTAAAAAACACTAGTTAGTTTTCACATGTCAATTGCAATATTTCTTTCTCATCTAATCTATTCAGTAAACACATTGGTCTCATCACCATCACATCTATAAAATGCTTAGACTATGTGAAGAGAGAAGAGAGAAGGGGAAAAAAAGTAACATGTTTCTTTCTCCCACTTCCAATTTTTCTGTCTATTGCTACACACGTCATATTGTCCTATGTAAAAGCAATGTTAGTGATTTGTTGGTGACTTACACACTCCATGATGTTAACAGAATAAGTGATCTTAAATTCGAACAAAACAATGTAACTAAAGAATGTGTCAATGAATACCAAGATATTTTAATTTAATATATATAATAATTAGATAAGTTAATTGTGTATAATATGTTAAATTAATTTATTTCACAGGATAATGAAAAGAAGAACATACTGGCAGTTCAAACATTGAGGAATACCATAATGGGTTCAACTTTAATGGCCACAACATCAATCCTGTTATGTTCAGGTTTGGCAGCAGTTATAAGTAGCACATATAGCGTGAAGAAGCCAATAAACGACACCGTATATGGAGCACACGGAGAATTCATGGTGGCTTTAAAATATGTGACCCTTCTCACAATTTTCCTCTTCTCATTTTTGTGCCACTCACTTTCGATTAGATTCATAGGCCAAGTAAATATTCTCATTAACATTCCTCAAGAACAAGAACCCAGCTCAATTATCACAGTAGAGTATGTTTCTGATCTTTTAGAAAAAAGTTATGTTTTGAACACTGTGGGAAATAGGCTTTTCTATATAGCTTTGCCTATTCTGCTTTGGATCTTTGGACCTGTCTTGGTTTTCTTGTGCTCTCTTGTCCTCGTTCCCCTGCTTTATAACATGGACTTTGTCTTTAGGAATGAAGAGAAGAGAAATAAGCATAATGGGAATGAAATTAGCCACTTTGTATGATTATTATTAGGGTTTATTTTTTACTAAATGTTTTATTTTGAGAGTTTCTTAAATATAATAAATAATATTATATGTGACTTTATGAATAATTAATTCCTCGTATCCCTTGATTTTGATAAATGTTTGTAATGAATAGGATTGCTTTGATCATTTTTACAGCTAAATTGATAAGACTGTGATAATTAAAGATATAAATTTAAATACCGATACTCACATCTTATACCACAATGCCGTACGATTCACAACACGCATATTTACGACTCGCGTGCCATCCACATTTCACATCAAAGCCACTCACGGCCTTGAGTCAGCAAATTTTTTTCAAGGGGATGACATTTTTATTTATTTATAAAAGGTGGATGATTTTATTAAAATATTATCAAATTAAAACACATGATCATAATATAGAGTTGACAAGAGTTATAGTGAACTTTTTTTTTTAATCAAAGTCTAAATTTTTAATAACATAAATCTAGAACTTTGATTTAACATTTCGTAATCTTTAATGAAAATTATATAATATAAATTAAAGGAAAAAAAAATAATTTAATAAAGTATTAAAATAATACATGTATTAATTAAATTAATGAACTAAAAATTAAATAAAAAAAATTAAAAATTCAATCAAACATATCAAATTTATAAATCTTGAAACTAAATTAAAGAAATATATTTTAAAAAATTAAGATATGAATTAAGTTTTAAATTAGAGACAATATTTAAAAACATCATAAACAATAAATTAAATAAAGGGGGAAAAATATTAAAAATTTTGAATAAAATGCAAATATTACTAAATATAATGCCAAATAAATAATATTAAATAAAATTAAAATTTGAAGTAAAATAAATTTAATTGATAATTTAATCTTAATAAAGGTTTATTTTTTTTAGTTTTCATAATGCTTGG
Source organism: Elaeagnus macrophylla (assembly GCA_029378325.1). Lineage (NCBI taxonomy): Eukaryota > Viridiplantae > Streptophyta > Magnoliopsida > Rosales > Elaeagnaceae > Elaeagnus > Elaeagnus macrophylla. The sequence continues at coordinate 21,876,411 of CM055649.1, read as the reverse complement.
CACTAATGTTCTATTATCGTGAATTAAACAAAAGTTAAATACTTGAAATATTTTAGATTATATTATATCATAAGTATTATAATTTAATTATGTATTATATAATAATTAAAGTCATATTTTCATATGATACTTTACTTAAACTTTTTAATTTTTTATAAATATTTGTGTTTAACAATATATACAAAAAATTTATTAACAATTCATGTTAGTTTAAATCAATATATTTATATTTATTTTTGATTCAAATCCATATTTATTAACTTAGATTAAATTTCATTCAAATTATAGTTTAATCAAGCTAAATTAATTCAAACAACTCAAACTAATCGGATCTACATAAATTATCACCACTACTCTACGATCTACATGCCATCCACGTTACCCATGCACAAGTGAAGATCACATCAAAGTGAGAATGGGCTAGCCCTTAACAAATTGGTACTACTACAAGAAGAAGAAAAGGCCCACAAAGAAAATAGAATTATATTATCTGATGTCCCCGAAGGGACGAAATAGAATTATTTCTCTTTTTATTCTAAATAATATTATTTTTGATAAATTGGTTAATTTATTTAACTAACAATAATTTATTTAAAAACTTATAATTTTATATCAAATAATTTAACAAATATATCAAAATACTCTTATTTTATAGCTTTAATAAAATAAAATCATTATAAAATCTCACCATATCTCCGACGACTTCGTCAAAGCTCCAACCACCTTATTGCAGCTATAGTAGCTCTTTCAATAACCTTGTTGGCTTTTCGAAAACCACTTTGTCGGAGGTGAATGTAACATGGTGGAGCTGGATGTAAATTATTACATCCCCACTATAGCTTCAATGACCCTCCTAAAGATATATATAATACTTTTAAATGTAGAGATATATATATAACATGTTATATATAAAAGTAAAATTAAATTTATAAATTGAAGAGTAAAGATAAATCGACCAACTTTTAAATGTGAATATAACAGATTATAAAAAATACAAGTAGATATAATATATTACATAAAAATATATATGTGAATGTAATAAGTTACATTCGATGGGCTCCCGTAACTCCGGTGGGTTGTCAGTGACGGTCACTAAAATTCTGATGGGTTGTCGAAAATCTTATAAGATTTAATTTTATTAAATTTTTGTAGTAAGTATATTTTAGTATTTATACATTTAAAGCTACCAGTTTTAGGTTTAATTTTTGTCCATTTAGAAAGAAAAAAAAAAAAAAACATTTCCCGACTTATTTTGATAATAAAAAGTGGTCGATCAATTTAATTGGGCTGGGCTGCTTCAATTATTATGATAAGAGAATTAAAAGCCCAGAATGCCAGAAAGGTAACCCTCATTCTGGACAAAGTAGAGCAAATTCTGATAAGGAATATTTTCCCCCCCACCCTTTTGGGAGCTCCACGTAGGGTCTCGTTATAATCCAAAACATAACACAACATCAATTATTAATATTATTTTTCAATAGAAAAAATTAAATATTAATTCTATTTTAAAGAATTAAAGGTACAGAATCATTATTTTTTTTTTTCATAATAAAGTATGGAGTTTTCTTATTTTTATAAATAAATAAGTTGGCAATTTTTTTTATAATAGTAAAATATGTGTGAATTTGGGTATAAAATATAAACACGCACAACATATAAGCATAATAGGAATATGTATAATCACGGAAGTCGAGGCCGATTAACAATAGCCAACCAAAAACTTAATTGAGTTGATCTTTGTTCCAATGAAACACGTCTGTTTTGGACAAGTTGTTACCTACTTTTACATAAAATACAGAGAAGAAAAATTGTGAGTGACATGAATATATGCCAGAAATGAATTAGGTGCCTCGTGCCTTAATGGCAAAGGCTTTTCCACACCACATATATTGAAATAATTGATAATTCACTATGACAAAGCCAAGTGGGATACTTAACGAAATTTATTTTAAGTTTTACCATCATTTTGTATACTTTGTAGTTTGTAGTGGAAGTACATCCTCTTCAATCCATCACTTAATATCCAAAACAAAATAAATAAATAAATAAATAATTTATAATTCACAAAGTTCTTTTTGTTGTAAATTTTATGGATAGCAAAAGTTGAAGACGAAAGAAAGAAAGAATAATTACGTATTATTTGAAAAGTCTTGACCATCATAAACTTAATTGTTTGCTGAATATATATAGAGATATATGTGTAAACCTTTGAATTTTAGGAAATAAAATTATTAATGGATGCTCAATATATTCTTACAATTCCATGAAAGAACTTGGACATCTTTTAGCAAATACATTTATCTATACAATGATAAATAAAGATGATGTCTAATATCCTCTTATATGTATGTTTGAATTACCCAGTGAGTATATATATATATATATCTATAAGTAGAAAAAGAAATAATAATAAATAAAAAAATCATTAAAAAGAGGTTGAGTTTTGAAACCAATTTCTATCTTTTCCTCACCTATCATTTTGAGTTGGTTTGTACCTTACCAAGGAAAAGTTGGTATTACTCAGTCTTAAGAAATGTACAGTCAGAGGAAAAAAAAAATATAATGAAAAAAACAAAAAGTGAAAAAGGAGAAAAGAAGTAAAGCTTATTATTACTTTAAAACTGAAAGAAAGTGAAGGATTAGCTTTCTTTTTAGCATATGGGCATGTATATAAAAAGCATAGATCAGCTCAACATCTTTTTATTAAGGACGGTGGCTGTCCAAATCAAGCCTCCTTGGATTGTTTGTCCTACTTTAATTTAATTTCCACATTTTGATGCTTACAACTGGAATCTAATTACTTTATCACCCCTAACCTAATCTTGCCCTTGCCACATTATTCTTAAAACTAAAATATTTCAACATGGGCAAATTTTTCTTTTGTTAATTTATGGCAATATTAAAGTTCCAAGTAAAGTCAGGTTTGTTGTATTTTTTTTTACCACATGATGGATGGCTATAATACTTTTAAGTAGTTGAAACTTAATTGACAAGTAGGGGAAAGAGACGTTACAAAAGTGAAACTCTAGTAGCCGCTTTTTTCTTTTAAAGATAGAAAATATATCTTATTCGAGAGATAAATTTAAATTTTTTAAATTCTATTTTTTAAGTTTTATATTTTTTTCTCTCTCACATCTATCGTCTCTTGTTGTATCCAAAATTTGTGTACTTCTAGTACAGGAAAAATTCTCCAAGCTGCCAGTTATAATATGCCCTTTTACAATTTTTTTTATTTTATTGTTTTCTAGTTTTCTTTTATTTGTTAAGCTTTTATATATATCTTCCTACTGTCATTCATACACACGAGCTCTCTCTCAAGAAGGTTTATCATTTTTTAAAACACAGTTGATATGTGTTTGTTCACCTAGCTATATTTTAATATTGTGACTTTTAAATCACAATTAATCATAGTTAATCTGTATCTTTTGATAAAAAATTATAGATATAAACACTATTTACATGTATCTTAAATTTATAAAAATATCACTCGTCAGGATTTTAGTAAATTATAATTAACTAATAAGTTGAGTGTCAAATTATGATTACAAGTAGTATAAGAGGTCTAATTCTGCTAATTTGTTATAGTTAGTTATTTCAAGCTAAAATGTATTTGCATGACTATTATGAAAAATACGTTTTGACCTCTGCTGTTGTTTGTTTTGGTTTAGTGTCACGGTTTGTATTTCTGTTTTCTTGCTTTAATCAATTAATCTCTTTTTTCCCGATACAAATGATGTGTCATCTAATATTTAAAGTAGTTTAGGTTTGAAATTCGATAAAAATAATTCACTAAAATTGAATATTTATATAAAATATAATATAATATAATTTTGTGATTTTTTTTTTACATAGATACAACTTTTTAAAACTACATAATTAAAAAAAATCACCTTATTAAACTAAAAAAAAGTTTTGTTGGTATAACTTGTGACAAGTAAAGTGTCAAATAACTATTGGTCGATATAATAAGACATTTGTTTTTTAAATAAATAATTGTTTTGGTACTTCATTTAAGATGCTATAATAAATCCTTACCCAACCCACAATCAGGCAGATTCGAGGTGGGTCCACCAAAGATATCACCCGCGGAATGACGATTCCCTCCAGATTCTTTGCCATATAAATTACTCGTCGGCAAGAACCTTGGGCTACAAATTACCACGGCACTAGAACCACCTCGATAAAACGAGCAACAAAAAGACCGTCGGAATTCTACAAAACTACCGAGGACATTTTAGTAATCACACTGCATCGAATCTTTTAAATTTAAAAAAATAATAAATTTGTAATAATAAAATTAATATTTATTGTATTTAAATTTATATTTTTAAAATTAAAAATATTTTAAATACTTATTTAAGTAAAATTAAACGACCATAATCAAAAATTATTTAGTATTTTACGTTCTGTAAATTTTATTTTTTATAAATTCCCTTTAAATTTTAACTTCGTGTGTGTGCGCCACGCACTTTTCTGAGAGAGAGTAGTCATCGCTTTCCTATTTATACCTCAACTCCATTTCCTTCACTTTCTCCCTCTTTTACTCGCTCTCTCTCTCTTCAATGTCAGTTACTAATCTTACCGGTGATAGTACAGTGGCGAATATGGAAACAAAACCAATCAGAGGCCACGTCATCCAGTGCCCAGTGACTCATTCCCAAACGACGTCGTTGTCGTCTACATTTAGCAGCGGATGCGAAATGAAGCGAAGTGCATCGGAGTTGGCTCGCCAAGCTGAAAATAGCAACAATGAAATTATCGATGAATTTTGGGCTCAAAGGGAGAAAATTTTTGCCGATATCGATGAGGTTCTTGGCGATCATAGCTTTACTTTCAAAAATCGGGTGACTTGTCGTACTCTCTATTTCCGATATTCTGTCTTTGCCATGGGAACTATAATTATTATTTTTTTTCTTAAAGAATGAAGAGGGTCATCTTTTTAATCATGCTATAGTAATACCAACTACTGTTACATATTTTAAGGAGCATTATATATAAATATTATTTTTTCAATAAAAAATATTAAATTGTGCCGTATGATAATTTACTTCCTCAGATTTTTTTTTTTTTTTTTTTTCAAATAATAGATTCCCGTCAAAGAGAAATGCTAACATAAAACATTAATTTTAAAATCTTATTTACATGTAAAAGTATTTTCAAAAAATTAAACTTATAATCTTAATAAAACCATGAGGAAGCTCAAATAGCATGTATACTCTCTCAACTATGCTATGAGAAAGACATATTCAACCGATTGACTAAACTAAATTAATAGATAAACCCAATAAGCATTTAAGTTTGTATAATAGTTGGTTAGTTAAACATTTATGCAAATGTATTTTACACTTTTATTTTTTGTTCCCTTTTATATATCAAAATTTATTTACATTATATGTTTAGTCTTGAAGTTGTAAGTTGGTGATTAAATTGTATTTCGTGATTTTAAGACAAATTTATTTGAAAAATTAAGAATTGAATGATGTTATTTGGAAGACTTATCTCGATTTCAATAGTTGTATAATATGATTGAAATTGAAATAGCCATAAAAGTCTTAGGCCAACGTGTTGCTATCGCTGTCTGACATAACGTGCTACTTTGATACAAATTGATTTATCAAAAAAAATACAGACAGATCACTAAAAAATATATAACTTAACTAACATTTTATTATTTAACAGTAATAGGCAAGACTTTTGTCTATGCTTTTTGATTCCTTTATTTATGAAAACATATACCAAAAAATAATCTAACCAATAATCATGTTAGGAAACAAATTTAGAAAAAGGAAAAACTATTTTTTTTTTCTTTGAAGGATCGTTGACTGTTAGATGAAATTCTATGAACAGAGTTTGTGATTATTTATGTTCAAAGTTGGAGCTGAATTGGACCTTCCTTCCTATGATTAAAGTAAATCTTACATAATAAATTGAGTTATGGTAAGCATTTAGTTATTTATGAAATTTACCACCATTATAAGTCGGATAATTAACTCTCTTAAAATTTAAGCTATTGAAAAAAATGACCAATATTATTTATATACATTTATATGCATTATGTAGATCAAACGCTTGCAATTCAATAATTGAATTATTAGGTCTTGAATATGAGACTTCTAACTCTAATATCATATTAGAAGTTGTTAGAAAATCAACTCTCTTAAAACTTATGATATTAGGAGAAAGAATAAACTTTATTTTTATACATCTATCATTTATCTCATTTAAAATATAACATATAAAGAGCCTAAAACATACATGCACTAATTAGCTGCTTATATATCAGTTGATTTCAATTTGTCCTTGGAAATTGATATTTAATATATGTGCAGGATATGATATTGAATGGGTTTACAGACAATCTTAGTGAAGTAACAGAGAACGTTGATCTCTGCTCTCAAATTCTGACACCCAAGAATTCCAGTATCTCTGTAACCATGGATTCCCAGTCATGTATTTGTGGTATTTATACATAAAATCATTCCATGTTATTGCTAATTCTCTTATACATGTTCAATTTATTCTTGTAATTATATATATAATATTTATGATTTGAATAATAAGTAGTTGTGCCTGGTGAGCTAAATAATGATATATACTTGTTTGTTCCAGCTGGTAGTCCAATATCAGCTAATAAACCAACAAGCGGAGAAAACCGAGCAAGAGGAACAACAAGTGGGTCCTCTAGGGAACAATCAGAAGATGAAGAAGCTGAACTTGAAGCTGGTCCTTGTGAACAGAGCAATGATGGTAATCTTGATATTAAACGCATTAGAAGGTATTTTATATTCTTATCATAACTAAGATAAATTAAATAAAAAGGGGCTAATTATATACAAAGTTGAAATGGTTATCGGATACATGTATAAATATTAATTTCATGTTAATACAAATTTTGTGGTACCTTATAGGATGGTTTCAAATCGGGAGTCTGCTAGGCGATCAAGAAGAAGGAAACAAGCGCATTTGGCCGATCTTGAATGGCAGGTACCCTATTTTCTTTAATTTTGGATTCAGGGGAACCCAAAAAAGAGAAGAGAGTCTAATTTAGAAATTTAATTAGTGATTATTTTGTTGGTGATCAGGCAGAGCAGTTGAGAGGAGAAAATGCAACTCTATTCAAGCAGCTTACAGATGCAACACATCAATTTCGCGATGCTGATACTGATAATAGAGTCTTGAAATCTACTGTTGAAGCAATGAGGGCCAAGGTATAATAGCTAGAATAGTTAATTCTATGTGTGCCAATTTTCAGTTAAATTAATAAATTCTCAAATTATAACTTGAAATTTTAGGTGAAGTTAGCTGAAGACATGGTAACAAGAGGCTCATTAAACTGTAATAGCTTAGTTCAACTCTTCCAAAATCATTCAAGCAGTACTACAACACAACAGATTAATCCTCCTCCTGATCATCATCTATGCCGTACAGCACATGTCTCTCCAACCATCACCATCCCCGGAGATGATGACTTGTTTGCCGGTATGACCATTTCTGGCCAGAATGCATCCCTCAGAGCACTTAATAATGGAAACACTAGTACTACTCATATCAACAGCAACAACAACATGATGGGTGATACTGTTAGCTGTGTTTCTGATATTTGGTAATAAGACTCTCCAATTAGATATCCTATATTATATATTTGTCTAATATGTAGTAGGTTTTGAATTTTTCTTGTGTTGTTTTGTTTCACTTCCTAGTTTCTAGTTTGTACTATAGTCCTTTAAATTTTTTTTTTTTAAATTTATTTATCAGTTAGTGAAGTACACAAATTTTCTTTCTTTAATTGGCTTACGAATTTCAAATGCTGTTAAAGCTAGAGATACAAAATACTGAGCCAAATAAAACAGCATCTATAAAAAGCAGGTTAAAATCTTAATATGAAACCTTAATGTTATTAATAGTCGTACCAGGGGTAGTCCACCAATTTTCTAAATTCATATGCTTATTTCAGCACATTCGAAACATAAATTAATTTACTACATGTTAAAGTATTATGGATAGATAGAGAGAGTAAATAGAATGCAAAAAGATTCAGGAAAAACTTTAATAAATTTATACAAAGAAATTGTTTATATTTCGTAACGTTAATTATAATCACTAATGATCTGACCAAGTCTTCAAATGCTAAGGAGCTGTAACTGCCTCAACATCACAAAGATGAGCACCATTGTCTTAAAAAACTTACACAAACAACACTTGTCAACATTCCAACACCACAAAAGAACTATGATGGAAACGGTATAGATACTAGATAGTTTCAGTTTAGCAATGTGGTCCGCTTTCTAAGGTCTAGTATGAACCGTACAATTGTTATAAATATAACTATGAATTTTCTTTTGGCTAAGGATTGCCAAACACATAGTATTGATGGGGAAATAAGAAACCTTTATCATCCTCGTCAGTTAAACAAAGGTCTTCCCAGATCCAACGGTGCATCAGCTCCAGTTTCTTTAAATCTTGAGTAGTCCTCTGGCAATGTTATATTCAGCTCAGAACAAACTAAATTAACAATTTTCCGTTCACAGAGCCGAATGACATTTTGTTCAATGTCACAGCAATGGAAAATTTATTTTTTATATCAAAAAATCCTGTTGATCCACCCATTCCTGAGTGCCCAAAGCCCAATAAGAGAACCATAGTCTGAATTGTACCTCTTAAATCCTAGTCCAAATTTCCCATCTGGCTTAACCAAGTTTATATATTCACTCACCCATGCCCAAGAATGCATCGTGGATTCTATCATTCTTAAATATCTTCCCAGCATAGCTTCTTTGTGGAATACTTGCTGTCATATCTTCAGTTGATACGGTATCATTTCTATTACCATTACTAGTTTCCTCAATAAGTCTATCAGTGATGGTATTTCTTCCATGAATACCACTCTCAAGATCTGAACAATCATAGGAGTTTTGTCCACAATCGTTGTTTTTGGTCTTTGATGCAGAAGCTTTCTCCTTAGTTTTACCACCTCTCTGCTTTCTTGATGAGTCTGTTGAAGGAAATTTAGGGATATGGGGGTTGCTGCCTAGAGGTGGCTTAGAGGAAGACGAATGCGGTATTGGAACAAGACCACCGTTGACCAAGGTTGCATAGTAGCACGGGCTGAGCAAGCCCTTTAGCAGCAGGTATGATTGCACGGCGAGTGTTAATCATGTTAAATAAAGCAGGCAATGTGGTTGCAAGTTGAGAAATGTTGCCCAGCTGGAATGTGGATGGCAAGTTAGAACGATTGTTAATCTCAGAAGCTTTTGCAGATCATCTGTATCTAATTTGAGGGATGCAAGTCAAGACTCCACACGTGCAAAGGATGCACAAGATGAAAAATGGCAATTTTGGAGACAACACGGTGTGAACTCCACAATTGTCATTACTACTTAATGTTGCTTGCTAAGCTACAAGTATTTTGTAAGAAAAACGAGTTTTGTATGGAAAATGCTAAATGTTCAATCCAAGTACTCAAATTTTATCAACCCTGCATTGTCCAGGCCAACATATCTAAACTGGACCCCACAATCCCATAACTCAGCACAACTATTTTTTGGCACATAAGTTTGGAATTAGTCCCAAGTTGGCGGCATCTAGCTTTATTCTTTTTGTTACTGACAGCAAACAAAAAACAGTAATGTCGACCAACTCAAAATAACAAATATGAATACAGGACCACTCATATTATGTCTAATGAGGCAAGAGTGCTCAACAAACTTGCCTGGAGGAACTCCAATGTATAATTCGCCTTGAATGTGGAGGGGGTGAATAAAGGCTTCTTCAAGAATCTCCAGAATTTTTTTTCCAGATGCATGCTGTTGACGAAAAAGAAAACTAGAATACTAAAAGTAGTAAGCTAAGAGCATAAAAGAAGACGGCAATTCTTTGGCGCATTTGAATAGCTCCATTTGTGAAATAGATCAAATTGACAAATTATTTTCATTAAATGTGCTAAAGCACGCAGATAACATTGAAGTAAGGAACTCTAGTGCAGGTCTACATAAATAAAAGCTGCCAAAGCTTTAAGATTTTGAAAAATACATCTTCAAAGCAAGTAAATAAATTATTTCTACTTATCATGGTTCACCTAGTGGTTTTATAGATTCTCATTTCTAGTCACACTTCAAACCACAACCAGTATCATTTGATTAAAAAAAAAAAAAAACTATTTTCTCGTTACTCATGAAGTACATAGTAAGATCAGTCTCAGAAGTCTCAACTTAAAGACAATAGATACAATGGATTCAACTAGCAAAGGGAGGAAGTAAAGATTTGAACGTTTTAATGTCTTCTTAAATATAAGCAAATAGAGAAAAGAATGCCACAACTTCCTGTATCCATTCTTAAATCAAGATGGCTATAGTAAGCTATCATATTGGCATAGGTGTGAGTACACTTCAAATTGTTGGAAACTTAAACAACATGGAAGAAAATAGTTGTGTTCGACAACATGATGTACGCCAAAAGTTTAAGACACTCCTTGTCTAGCAAGCGAGTCCATGTAACATAGCTCGATTTTACAGTAGAATGGAAAATTATTTAAAATTAAGGGCTCCTTCTGGTTACCTTTTTCAGTTTATAAAAGATCCGACTAAAAACTTAAAAAAAGAGTTCTTTACCTTAATAATTCCACCACACAGCCAGCCAAAAGACAGATAGTGATATAACTGCTCCTGACCAGGTTCAGTCTCCGGTGTTGATGTGGCAATGCATTGCAGACAACTTTCCCAGTCAGACAATAGGAGAGGATTTTCTTTACTAATGTCTGCCATGGTGTCATGGTTTGCATAAGAGGTACTTCGGTAATTGACAAAATAATTATTATTGAATTATTTTTGGCTTATATCTCCTCAAGTAAAGTGATGTTTGTTCTTGAAACTAGTGAAAATGCTCTAAAAGCTCTTTAAAGGAGGCACGGTGTGCTAAGTAAGCTACCTATGGGCTAGAAATGCCTATGGGGCAAGCATTGATTGTGCTAAGCAGGCATGTCAGTGTCTCTTTAAGACTGAGAGTCTTAAGGACAATATCAATGATGCGAAAGGGTTGATACTACGCATAGTTCCCACGTGAGAGGCTACATGTGACTGATGAGTATGCCCAGCGGTATATTCGATGTAGGCATGGAAAGTAGCTTCATGGGAATGCGGCACGCCTTATGGGCGGTGTTGCACAAGTGATAGTGCATCAAAGGGGTAGCGGCATGCTAGTGAGGCAGCGTTGCTCTAAGTAAGACACATTACGAATGTGACAACCCTCATGATGGTGATATCGAGGAGGAATGTGCATTGGTCATGGGTTCGGTCAAGTACTAAGGATCCGTAGGCTTGATGGCACGAAAGTGGGCAACAACGTGCTAAGATAAAGGCATCAATTGTAGGGTTTCGGATCAAAGAGTTGTTCACTCAGGCAACATGTGAGTTTGAGTGAATGGAACTCACTCGCATAGAAGACACATTTGCTTCGATGACTTGAGTATAAGTTGACATGGGTGTTTGCTTAAGTTAAGTATGTTGTAGAAGATCAAGCATATGTACACATAAGGTGCTAGAAGAAGTGGACCTTTGGGCATGGACAGGACGTATCCAGAAATACTTTTTTAGGATGGCTGGTATATATTAAAAAAAAATTCTAATTTTTTTTATTCATAATATTAAGATTTATAGCTAACATTGAAAAAATAATATAAACTTAAAAAATAAACAAAAAAAAATTATTTAAGTTGTGCCCGACGATACTTTATAACATAAAATTCATCAATTATTAAATCAGATTCAATTTTTTTTGTAAACTCTCTTTCAATATAGACAATCATACAATCTTGAAGAAATTCCTACTCCATTTTATTTCGAAGTGATGTTTTAATGAGTTTCATAGCTAAAAATGTACGTTTCGTAGTTGCTGTAGAGATTGGAAGGGTTAACACCAAACGAATTAATCTATCAATCAGATAGTATATCTGTGACTTTCCTGTTCTAACTAGCTCTTCACACAATTTAGATAGAGAATATATGTTTCAAAAATCTAAGTGTTGTACAACAGTCATCTCATAGAATTTCAACTGACGTTTTAAATAACATATTTAATATAATAATGGTGAATTATTATGAAAAAAAATGAGTGTTAAATACATATAAATTTATAATTAAATAAGCACTTAAATTAATAATTATATAATATTTATCGATCAAACATTTAAAAGCTATAATTTTTAAGAATATATAATACATAATTATTGATATGAGTATAAATTGAAATATAAATATTTTAAGTATTTAGTATTTTTAAAGAATAATACATAACTATAATAATTTTATTTTTTTTATAAAAAGAATAAGAAGAAGAAGATATCAAATGTATAGCGTTGCAAAACCAAAAAATAAAGCAATAATCAATAAATAACAGATAGCAGATAGCAGATAGCAGATAGCAGAGTAATGGAAGCGGCAGCAGTTAACAGAGCAATGAAAGGCAGCAGAGCAATTAAAAGTAATAATTTGATTAGGGTTTTAATTAATATAATATATTAAATTATATTTATATTATAAATATTTATTAAAAAAAAAAAAAAAAAGCTATCCGGGTTGAAGCCCGATACAGCCCATGCCATAAGTCCGTCTTTGGGCATAGAGATGGTCCTTAGTGTCAAAGTTGCCTATTCGAGGGTGTGCATGAAGAGACCCAACAAGAGGTAAAGAAAGTCGACTAGTCTTAGTACTTTGTTGTACTACTTGCTATCAACATGTGTGATATGCACAGTTGGGTGAGCAATTGTGCGGCATAATACCTTGATGATGTGGAACCTTACGATAAGACAAGCGTCTTGGTAAAGGTAACCTGGAAGCAATCAGTAAATCGCATGCGTGCGAGACTTGTTGAGAGTAGTTCTCGTTGGTACTTTCTTAAAGAATACCAAAGTCTTTGGACAAAAGGTCATGCTTTGGACTCAAAAGACAATAGGCTGACCTTGACTTGAGAAGTCTTGGTGCCGAACGGTCAAATTTTCACTACACGAACTCGTGGGCCGTTAGGAGCATTGTGCAGACCAGATGTATGGTTAAGTACATGATGAACCTAAAAGAAAAGGAAGAGGTAAAAAGGGAAAACAATAATTAAAGCAATGCCAGTCACAACTTTACAGTATTTTAAGAGAAAAATTCAAACCTTTATAATTTTTTTTCCCCAAATGATCCAAATTCTAGCAAAATATTTTATAAGTTTTCGTCAAGCTTCAGTTTTCTGCAAAGATGATGTCAACCATCAAACTAAAACCCTAACAAAAAGAAAATGACACCAACAGTTTTTCATACCACAGCACCTAAACAGAGTTCAAAACATCAAAATATAATATTTAAATATGACACATCCATTGTCAACCAGCCAATGCAACATCCCTGCTGTGATACCCTTTGTCACAGAGAGCACTGGAAAGAGGCTATCAGGCTGGACTGGTCGAGGATCATATCTACCAAGCACTCCAGCTGCTGTGTCAATAATCACATCCCCATCTTTGTACGCACTTACCTTAAAAATATAATTAATCAAAATTATGAGAGAGAAAGAGAGAGATCAAACAGCTGAAAACTTAATAAAAATTAAGAAATCATCATATTCATATGACAGCATTTGCAACTAAGGATAAAATTAACCACCATATATTAACCTTATTTCATGATTTATAGAATTGAATTTTAGTTATTATCTTTTTCACCGACTTGTCTGAAGTATTGTAATTATAAACAGAAGTGGACTATTCGCATTTTGCAGTAGTGTACCACCATGTCAATAGTTACATGAAGGGCATACCTGGATTCCAAGTATTTTATCTTTATTCCCCAACTCAACTAGAAGTTGTCTGAGCTTGGCCTCCACACGAGAGTGGATAGGTGTATCATAGATCCACTTATCAATGACCACGGGTCCTTTAGTAATATTGTTTCTGAATATATTCATGTCAGTTAAAAAGAAATACGCCAGAAACAATAACTATTTGATGCAACACAGCTAGATTGATAATTGATAAAAACTAACCCTTGTAAAACAGATTCAGCAAATGGTCTCATTATATCAAAATACACTATGCGGACATTCATGGTGGAAGGCATTCCTACATTATATCAAGAGAAAATTATGAGATGGCATATAACGCTGATATTACCGATGAATATCTCATATCACAAACCTCTAAGAAGATTGAGGACCTGTGAAAATATTACAACATCACCAGGAAATGCATCTACCTGAAAATATAGAGGCGTCACCATGTTATTGTTAGAGGATTATGAATGATGACTAACATTCTCAAACATGGTATCAGGGCAGGAGGGTCATGTTTTTGGGGTAGATTTTAATGAAACCTTCAGTCCGGTTGTGAAATCCACTACCAAAAGGGTGGTTATCACTTTGGCTTTGTTTAGAGGTTGAAAAATTAGGCAGATTAATGCCAATAATGCTTTTCTTAATGGGAACTTGCTTGAAGATGTTTATACAACGCAGCCACCAAGTTTTGAAGATGGTTTGGGTTTAGTGTGTTGCCTCAAGAAGGCGCTTTATGGTCTTAAACAGGTGCCTAGGGCCTGGTATCAAAAATATGCACCTACTTGCTCTCTTTAGGCTTTCATCAATTCAACTCTGATACCTCCTTGTTTACTCAGACTACATATAGTTCCTTTGTTATTGTATAGGTGTATGTTGATGATATCCTTCTCACAGGTTCTAACTCTCATTTGGTTGATCAGCTTATCCTAGACTTGAATCATAGGTTTGCTCCGAAAGATTTGGCCTTCTAAATTATTTCCTAGGCATGGAGGTATGTTATGTGCATTTATCGCAGCATAAATATATTCGAGATTTGCTTAATAATATTGGCATGTCTGATTCCAAACATGTGTCGACTCCTATAAGTTTTGGTGCTATTTTAAGCAAAATTGATGGTGTTTCTTTAGACGATGCTACTGCCTATAGGAAGTTGGTTGGTTCCTTCTAGTATCTTACTTTAACTAAACCTGATATTTTGTTTGCTATTAATAAGTTGTGTCAGTTTATGGCATCCCCTACTTATGTGAATTGGGCTGCTCTTAAGCATCTCATTCGTTATCTTAAGGGCACCTTGCATTTTGGTTTGATGTTTGCTAAGCCTAAAGGGTTAGATTTGCTTGCATTTTGTGATACTGACTATGCTAGTTATCTTGATAACAGGTGTAATATGGGGGCTTTTATGTGTATTTTGGGGATTGTTTGGTGGCTTGGCAATCTTCCAAGCAACGAGTGGTGTCTCGTAGCAGCACTGAAAATGAATATCGTGCCATAGCAGTTGCTACCATTGAGCTTATTTGGTTGCAATCTTTCTGGGGTGATTTGCAAGTTGGTTGTACTACTCTTTTACTATTAACTAATAGTGTTAGTCCTAAATCACTTACTCATAATCCAATGTTTCATGCATGTATCAATCACATTAAGGTTAGCTATCATTTTCTTCATGATCATCTAGTTCAAGGCCTATTGGTTATAGAGTATGTTACCTTAGTTGATCAAGTGGCAAATGCGTTTATCAAGCCTCTCCTTTATTCGAGTTTCTTTTTTTCTTCGTCTCAAATTTTTGGTGTTGCCTCATCTTCAATTCGAGGGGAGAGTGTTGGACTTTATACGTAGTTGTGTGTACTAAGAAGTAGAAGATTACTTCTCTATATTGTTAACAGGTGTAATATGGGGGCTTTTATGTGTATTTTGGGGATTGTTTGGTGGCTTGGCAATCTTCCAAGCAACGAGTGGTGTCTCGTAGCAGCACTGAAAATGAATATCGTGCCATAGCAGTTGCTACCATTGAGCTTATTTGGTTGCAATCTTTCTGGGGTGATTTGCAAGTTGGTTGTACTACTCTTTTACTATTAACTAATAGTGTTAGTCCTAAATCACTTACTCATAATCCAATGTTTCATGCATGTATCAATCACATTAAGGTTAGCTATCATTTTCTTCATGATCATCTAGTTCAAGGCCTATTGGTTATAGAGTATGTTACCTTAGTTGATCAAGTGGCAAATGCGTTTATCAAGCCTCTCCTTTATTCGAGTTTCTTTTTTTCTTCGTCTCAAATTTTTGGTGTTGCCTCATCTTCAATTCGAGGGGAGAGTGTTGGACTTTATACGTAGTTGTGTGTACTAAGAAGTAGAAGATTACTTCTCTATATTGTTAGAGTTAGTTACAGTTGGTAACACATGTTTTACCTCACTGCTATTATTGTAAGACCCATATTGTAATGTACTCTTGATATTTCTTCTGTGAAGATTAATAATAGCTCTCTTTCAGCTCTCGTTGATAACAGTTACATTGTAATTTTTGAATATATTTTTAAATTTAAATTTATCATAATTGTTTTATGTTATAGTAATACTTTTTATCATAATATATAAACAATGTAGTATAATTTAATATTTAAATATACAATTTAATATTATATATGTACTATTTAAAAACACATACATTATATATCAATTATTTTACTTATTTTAATTATTTTAATCGATTAATTTATACAATATAATTGAAATAAATATGAAATTAAATTTTTTATACTTTCAAATTAATTGTGAAAATAAAATAATATTGTAGTTCTTATTAGATGTGGTAATTATCATATGATTAAAATTCTTATTCAATGTAAATATTATTTTTTTATTATGTTTAGAGTTTTTATTTAATGTGATAATTGATCCTAAAATAAAAACTAATTTAATTGCTTAAAATATAGGAATAATTTTATCAAAAAATATTAAACGTAATTTAAATTTTTCTATATAATATAAATATAAATAGATAAGAGAGACGTTAAAATAAATAAAAAAATAAGATAAATATAGCACAACGTATCAAAGATCGTGAACGGAAGTTTGACATTGGAATGAATTTGGGTTCATAATCTGTAGCAAAATACTTTTAAAACATGAGAATAAAATTAAATTAAATTAAATTAAATTAAATTAAATTAAATTAAATTGTTTAGTAAGAATTTTAATTTAACTTTAATACCACTTTATTCGTTGAAATTAAATCACGTGATCACTCTAAAGCCAATACCATCAAATAAATAGGTGAATGAGCTTTAATGTTTTACTTTGGCTCTTAACAGCGGGGCCGACACCTTTTTGGTACCATGTTTTAATAAAAATATCTTAAATTTAATTATGTTATTAAAATAATTTAATTTAATATTTATGTGATTAAAAAATTTTAATTTAATATTTATATTATTAAAATTTAGTATTTTTTATAGTATTTATATTATTAAATTTTAGTATCATTATATTTAATAAAAATGACTAAATTAAAATTATTATAAAAATATAAATATTAAAATAAAAATACTTAAAAGTATATTTAATTTAAAATATGTTTTATATAATATGGGTATAAAATAGATACCAATTCCCACAAGAGCAAGCATTAGTTAAAGGTTATTAAATTTATTTGGAAATGTATTATTATAATAAAAATAATTAATAATTTAATTAAAGTTCTGAACGTTGTTTCTCTTTTTTGAATGATGAAAATATTTTATTATTAGAAATTTATTAAGAATAATACCTTTAAAATTTATAGTAATAAAATTAGTATTTTAATAATATTGAATGTTTAATTTGAACATGAAATATTAAACGTTTAATATTAAACTGGTCTAAATTGTTGTCGTTCAATTCTAATTGAATGAGTGTTCAAAAAAAAATGACATATTAATTATTATTTTTAATTATAAAAATATAAATTTAAACACAAAAAATATTAATTTTATTATTATAAATTTTAAAAAGTGTTAATTTTATTATTTACTAGTTATTAAGCAAAATCTTGTATCAAAACAGCTCGTTATTTACTTAATAATAAAAAGAAAGAGAAATAACGGCTCAGATCAGGAGTTAAATTGCTTCGTCGTTCTTGGGCCTGTGAAGTGGACCTATTATTTTGTTATTCATTATATAATTATAAGATTGTAAGGAATATAATTATTTATAAAAGAAAATAAAAAGTCATATATTTTCGTTATTTTCGTGGAATAAAGTGAAGAAAAAAAAATTAGAGTAGACGATCTTCTTCGGCGGCTATTGATGAAATTTGACAAGTTCACGGACCATTTGACTGTAAACACCTAAAGTAGTCGACCACAACCACACACCTCTCTGGCTGCTTACAGAAAAGTGTCCCAGCGGTAGGTACTAGATAGTCTCTTTTCTTCTGAACAAAAAAAAAAAAAAAATTCAGGTAATCTCAATTCTCACAAACACAAAGATGAATAGTTTAGTTCAATAATTTTATACCACAAAAATACATAGTTATTTTTTATATTTTTCTTCATTTAAAAAAAAATATTTCAGTAATAAGTCATATCAAAACTTTCATCGTAAAATGTAGGCAAAAAAAGAAAAAAAATAGTTATCAGATGTAAGTGCCTTTCTTGCTTTGTCTTTGTGATGTACTTTTAAAAAATGCTATGTATGGGAGCACGTGGAAGATTATTAAATGATTATTATTTAATGATTATATTAATTTAATTATTTTTATTATTATCGTAATAAAATATATAAATTATTTTTTATTTTTTATAATTAATTATATTTTAATATCAATAATATTAGCTAAATTCATTATTGAAATAATAATTTAAGTTATTATAATATATTATTAATTATGATCATAATTCATAACTTTTAATGGAATTTAAAGTAGATGGGAAAAAATAATTATAAATTTATAGAATTAAAAACAAAAAGTATTAAAATTAATTTTGTTTTTATTTTTTTTGTAATATTGTGAACAAAATAAAAATGATTATTTATTAAAATGACTTATTGATACGATAGTAATTATTTTTAAAATGTTGGCTAAAATAAAATGTATAAATTAGAAAATTGAAATATAAAAAAATTAATAAAAATTAAAATAATTAAAAGTTTTAATATTGAATTATACATGTATTAAAAATAAAATAATATATGTTATATAGAGTATCGATGACTGCTGCACTCTTATTTCAGATGTCTATTTGCCTTTAAAAATAACAAATTGTTATTCAAATTCATCCGTCTTATTTATAATATATTGTTTTATATACGACCATTATTTAAATATGTAAATTATTTTAGATTTTATTATGAATATTATAATTTTTGTTATTGTTATTATTTTAACTATTTACTTATCTATAATTTCAACATAAAGAACTTTATGAGATAAAATAATTAATTAACACATAAATTGTTATATTTAAAATATGAAAATATTTATAATTCTCACATGATTTAACAACATATATCATTAATAAGTTATGAAATTGTGTGAGTTACGTGATAAAAAAAAAAAAAAAAAAAAACCATAAGCAAACAAAAAAGAAAACAATGCAAAACAAAAAAATATATAAAAGAAAAAAAGAGAGCTAGAAAACAAGGTTAATGAATGCAAAAATTGTTATATTTAGAATACAAAAATATTTGTAATTTTTAACGACATATGCCGTTATTAAGTTATGAAATTGTGTAGGCTATGTGATAAAATATTTATAAAAAAATAAAATAAAGAAGCAAACAAAAAAGAAAAAAATGCAAAAGAAAAAAGAAAGAGCTAGAAATGAAGGCTCCTTTATATATGGAAGAAAAAAACCATAAAGAAGCAAACAAGAAAGAAAACAATGCAAAGTAAAAAAGAAAGAGCTAGAAATCAAGGTTATTGAATGCATAATTATTATATTTAAAATATAAAAATATTTGTAATTTTCATTTAACTTGACGACATATACAATTAGTAAGTTAAAAATTGTATTAATTATGTGATCAAATATTTAAAAGAAAAAAAAAACATAAAGAAGCAAAAAAAGAAAGAAAACAATGCAAAACCAAAAAAAAGAGAGCTAAAAATCAAGGTTAAGAGAAATTACCTAAACTACTTACAAAAATAATTAATAAATTTAAATGCTTCGGACCTATAAAATTATCGTTATAGATAAGTTTGTAGATTGATGCAAAATCTATAATAATTTATTATCAGTTAGTTTCAGTTTTTAATTTTTCAAAAATTGCAAATAATTGAACATATTGTCATATATATTGTTTAAATACTTTTCTGGGTTTTATTGTATTTTTTATTTTATTACAAAATTTTATTGTATTTTTATTTTAACTATATTTATTGTGATATAGTTTTTTTAGTGAACATGTTTTGTTACTTTTATATATATTTTTTTATTTTATTAAACTTGAGTTGGATTCAATGATTTATTCATTTATGTAGTTATCGTCTTCATATTACCTTAATAATTTTATAGCTAAAATTTATACATTATGACAATTTTATATAATCAATATTCATTTATTTGCAACTATTTTTAATAAACAACTAAATATATACCCAAATCGTCTAACTAACCTGATTATAATTATAGATCGATTTTTAGTTCTGTGTTATAAATTAGGTAATTTTAGTTCTTTAGAAAAAATGGCAAAATAATTAGATAGAAAAAAAAAAAAAAAAAAAAACATAATCAAAACGTGCCACCCCAACTTTTAGAGATGTTAATTAAAAGAAATAAAATTGCAAAAAATAAAAAAATAAATTGAACATGCTTAATATATATATATTTGAGGTATTGTTGCTACAGATAAGTAAAATAAAAATGAACAAAATTATAGATATATTACTTGGATTAAGTCACAGAATAGTTATTTTTAAGACATTTCGTAATAATTTATATATTGAAAAAAATATTTTTGGATTTCTGTATGAAAAATTGTTTCTGAAAAAGGAAATGAGAGAGAAAGCTCGAGCGAGTTTATGTTGATGAGAGAATGTTGTGTTTTTGAGTTATAAAAAACTGAGAGCTATGACCCTCTATATATAACTGAATTTGCAGCTAAATTAACAAGAAAAATGGGTGGATAAAAACATGTAACATTCATAAACATAACGATCAAAAAACAAACTGTTAGTAGTGGAATTGTGAATGAGTTCCGTATGACTCGATCTGGATGGATAAGAACAGAACGGAACCATCAAAAAATAACGATCACAATATAAGATAGTGGTAACTCGGTTTGGATAAGAACGAAATTTTTGACTGTTGGAAAATATAATTTTAATAAATAAAATTTTTTCAAAAAATAAAGTATTATACACACACAATCATTTCGACACGACCGATCCGCGGCCTGTGCGTGTGAATTGACCCACAATTACCTAGGTCATCTCCTCTTCTACAAAAATAAGTGTTATTTGGGACCTAATTCCAATTTTTAAAACTACTTATATATACATCTAAAATAATATAAAAAGACAATGTGGAATAAAATTTTTGAAAAAATAAAATTATGCATTTTTTTTTCTTCATATTATTTTATTTAAATTCACAATATTTTCTAACAGTTATTCCTCATGTTTACTCTATTTCAAATATTCAATCAACCGATATACTTAAAGCTTTTCCTCAACTTTTATATATTCAAGCATTTTTAAAAAATTTACAATAAAAAAGCCTTTTAATTTTTGTTACAATATGTGTGATGGAGATAATGCATTTTTTTTAATTAACTCAATAACTAATAGTTATTAGAAATTTTAATTTGTTTTAGATTGTTCACACCTTTTAAAAGTAATTAAAATTTTGACATTGTCATTGCGTAACGTGTTAAAATACTATATAAGTAAAAATATTCAAATTTGCTTCAAATAATATCGAATTTAGATCGATGAAAAAATTGACAATTTTAATGTGCTCACTCCTAATTTCAAGAGCGACTGGTGTTGGACAAGGAGTCATAATTTTGCAACACTTATTTTATATTTTTAAAAAATAAATTATTTATTTAATAAAATTAAAAAATATATTAGTTTTAAAAAAATATTATATATTTAATTAAATATTATTAGGATAAAAATATTATCACACAACACAATTTTAATTACTATCAAATAATTCAGGAATCTTTTATTTTTTAATTATAAATAATTATAGTTTAATGATATTGTTGTTGGACATAGTTAATAAATATTACTCATGAAAATAACAATTTATATATTAACTAATAATATATGAATGATAAAATAATTACCCACTCCTAATTATATAAGAAAAAATTCAAAAAAATTCGAAAAATTTAATCAACAGATTTGAGTATCTTAGTAATTTCCATTGTTAAGATTATACAAAACTATAAATAAACATTATAAAAACATATATTTAACAATTTTTAGTATTTGTGTATCTTCCTCTATTTTTTCTTATATAAGCCTATGATTTTAAAGTTAAAAACTTATTTTTTATATTTTTGTTTTATTTATATTTTAAAGACAAACAATGAAGTATTATAAATAATTTCAATATATATTTTAAAATTTTCCTAAAAAAAAGAGCAATTTTTGTTTTTGATACCCTTGTCAATGCCTTTCATTTTTTACTCAATGGATAATTCATGCTCAAATACAAATATGAATTTTAAAATATTTTTGAAAATCTGAAAAAATTTATAATTTTGAATGCATGTATAAAAATATTTTTTAACATGAGTTCAAAGTCATGTAAGTATCTCTATTCTGCTAAGTTTAAAATAAAATTGTAATTTCTCATTACTACACTACATGAAAAGCAAATTTTATTATTTTTTTAATTTTTAATTTTGAATTTATTATTTATATTTAAAAAAAAAAATTCTAATGTCAATAACCAATTCTTATGAACGGATAAAATTTGGATTTATAAAAAATATATAAATTTTTATTTTATGTTTTCTTTCGATAAAAAAAAAATTACGAGCTGCCTTTGCTTTTAATTATAAGTATTTTTTTATTACCAAAATTGCTTTTTATATAATCTCCATTGCACGGATTAAAACATCTCTGTCACGTTTTAAAAGACAAAAATAATAAAAAAGAAAAAAAACTATACTTAGAAATCATATATATATATTTTTTAAAGAATAATGCTACATAATAAAATTATAAATATATATTAAATAATATATTAATCATTAATTTAATATAAAATTGTGAATGTAAAATAATGAGGTGATTATAGATCTCATTAAGTTAAATAAATTATAATTTATAAATTAATATATGTGTAATGATAAAAAAAATTAAATATTAAATGAATTATATTATTGATCTGATGTGAATTATGAAGTTCATCAAAATTGAGTAGTCTTTTCTATTCATATCATTGAGTTTAATCGGGATGGATTGAATTTTATCATGTTTTTGTCGATGGATCTCCTAAATTACGATTTTAGTTTTTCAATCTTTATATTTCCAAGAAAGACAGAGAAGGGTAATACATTAACGTTAATAATATGCTATTATTATAAGAGAGAAAATATAGAGTTAAAAATAATTACACTTTTTTTTTTATTATTAAATTTTATAACACTAAATTATTATTAATTTGGATTAATAGTTTAATTTTTAACTTTGTGTATAATTTTTAGGAATGTCCTTAGATTAGATACTTCTAAATAACAAACACGTGTCCTTAAAAAAACAACGTGGCTGTGCCAAGTGCCAACTATAAGAAAAAAACTAAAACCTCCAAAATTGAAAAGAACCAAGTTTTCACTTTCCAATTTAAATCTATCACATTCGCTTTAAACGTAGGAAGAAAAACAAACTCTAATCTCAACCATCTTCTCCTTCACAATAATGAACGATATTTTACCCGTTTAGTTGCGAGTTGCGACTACTAGAAACCAAACAGAACTCGAACTCTCAGAGATTCACAGTATTTCGTCTTCCATACTTTCCTTGGTGGCTGTAATTGAATGTTACATTCATGGCGGCCTCTAAGTTCGTGGTTTTCTTAATCTTTCTGGCCATAGTTTTCTCGCGTACTTGGGCTGATGTATCGGTCAGAGGGGAAGAATTCGAGCATATTGAAGTTATTGGATCGGACGGGCCTGATTCTTCCGCTTTGAAGATCGAGCTTGATCGATTGAAGTCTAAGATCCATGTCCTTGGTTAGTTTCGCGCTTTTAGATTTTCTTTACGGAAAAAATGGTTTTTACGACCATACAACAAGTCACAATATAATTTACCTAATTTTACATCCAATCCGAAATTGGCACATCACACTTGATGCTTACATATATGTACTCTTTCTTTATTGCCTGTTCTTAATTGACAATGTTAAGTGCTTGAATGACCTTTTGCTTGTACGAATTGAAAATATCTTAGTTTATTAGATATTATTTTATGATAACTAAAATGTTAAGTGCTATAACAGCGGGAAATTTTCAGCGTTTAGGAGAAAATATTGTTTTTTTTTTTTTGCTTTCTTTCCCTTGGTTTTATCGCCACAGGAATGAAGTTTTGTAAATTGAAGATCCTTTGTATTGTAAGCTTGAGATTATTTTTAGAGTTGATTGGATCAGTAGCTTAGGAAGGTTTCGGTTTCAGATTTTGCATGATATTCTTCTATAAGATTTTAGTTTGTTGTTTGGTTTATTTGGCTGAACTAAGTTGTGTGGTAGCAGTTGATCGTTATTTTAACTAATATGACTTCTCTTGGATTTATTTAGCGTTGGTGTATCTAGTTCATAAACACCCAATATCAGATGAGATTCACCTGTGGTGGGGGCTTCCAACAGGTGAACTTCGGTTCAAGTGTTTGTATTGTTTTCTAACACTTTCTACTATATTTACTTTATCAGAAGCCAACGTTGGTGAGAAAACTCTAGAATCGAAAACGAAGGATGATATAATAGCAGAGAAGGAGCACATCATTCAAGATAAGTCAGATAGCATTTCTTCCTTGCAAACTGAGATCGTTTCTCTTCAGGTTAATCATTTATCTTATTATCAAACCACAATTTATCAATAAATCTTTCATATTTTGCTCCATTGATACTTTCTATTTGATGGTATTCATTTTACATTGGCTGGCGTGTGAATGTATAGCTCTTATTTACATTATATTTGCATCTTTGGTCACATTATGAGCCCGTTTAAAGTATTAGAAATATGTTGATTCCACAAATAAGGGATGTATAAATATACTATTCCTTCTAACTATATGTTAACTTTGCCTGCCGAGCAAATATTTAGATGAATACTTCACGAAATCCATAAAAAATTTAGCAATTATATTCTCTATTTTCTTGTATAGAAAAAAGGGTCATTAGATGCTGCAGAGCAGGTTGGCAAGGCTCGTGCACGTGCTGGTGAATTGGAGAAACAGGTAAATGATTATGTACTCTATGGATATTGTTACATATTTTATAAATTTCAATTTTCAACGCAGGTTGAGAGACTTAGCAGGGAAGTGGAAACCCATAAAAAAGGAAAAGAGGCCCTGCAAGCCCGTGCAAATGAAGTTGAAAAGAAGATTGAAGAATTGGGTTCAAAAATAGAAAATGTATGCTATTTATTTGATTTTCGTAACAGCAGCTTTTAGTCAGCCTTTTTTTTTTTCTCCCCATTTTTAGGCAGTATTTTTTTTACTTGAGCATGTTGGACAGTGTAATGATGTATGATGTTTCCTCTTTTTACAGCTCCAAAAGGTAAATGATGAACAGAAAACTAAGATCAGTAAGACTGAACGTGCTCTTAAAGTGGCTGAGGTGAGTCAATCGCATAAAATGTCACATTATGTTTACTTAGTAGTTTTCATGGGCATTCTGTTATTCCTACTTTCACAGGAGGAAATGATAAAAGCAAAGTTTGAGGCTTCTTCAAAAACAAAAGAGTTAAAGGAGGTATTGGATTTAATTGACTAAGCATCTAATGTCTTCCATCTTGAAAACAACTTATCTCTCTTTGCAAGAATGATATCTCGTCAAAAGGACATGAATTCTCTTTTTATTTCTGATCTTTTTTATAAAGAGTATTCTCATTTTATTAGTCACCACCCTGCGTTTTGCGTAGCTGGTGAGTTGTATGTTCAGACTTGCAGCAGGATTTAGTAAAATGTTTTTATCTTCCCATTTGCTTGAATTCCTTTTCAATTGAAAAAAGGCTCATCCATCAAATGCCTCTTGGGGTTTGGAGTTTTTAATTAAATTAGTTTAAATCATTATATGTATGGAACTTTTGGAATTTTTCTATCTAATAACAAATTGCTTATCCATCCCTCTAATTCTTGCCTTGGAGTCTTAGTTGTAATTTCACAGATGTTTGAAATTTATTTCCTCATCTTGTTGTTCTGTAGTCAATTTATTGTCAATGCAATTATTTCTTATTGTACGTACTTACCCATATTTTGAGGACGTCATATTTGATTTGTGTAAATGTGTAATCATGGATGTTATTCTCATCAATGCCCGAGATATGCTTGCATCATTTGCTTCTCTGGCTCGTTATGTATCTGAAGATGACTCCTGAGTTGGATTTTGTTTCTAAGGCCTAACACACGTTTTGATTTGTAACTAGGCTCATGGTGCATGGTTTCCACCTTGGCTTGCTGTATATTTAGTTCATGTTCAGGTAAATATAGA
The DNA here is from genome assembly GCA_029378325.1 of Elaeagnus macrophylla. Lineage (NCBI taxonomy): Eukaryota > Viridiplantae > Streptophyta > Magnoliopsida > Rosales > Elaeagnaceae > Elaeagnus > Elaeagnus macrophylla. The sequence continues at coordinate 21,849,964 of CM055649.1, read as the reverse complement.
ACAATTATATTATGCTGGAAAAAATATATGTATCTTTGTGCATGTTTTCCAAATATTTTTTAATTTGTAGTCCTTCGTGGGGAGACATTGGAATCAGCATGGAAAACCAACCATGGATGTGGTGACTCAGAAGGTATTATGTCTGTGGCCATAATTATTCGAAGATACTTTCTGGATTGGTTTTTACTGTCTACAGCATATTTCTGCTTTTATAGATCTAGTTTGTGTTGTTTTCAATGTATTTGGTTACTGACGATATGCATGTTTCAAAATTTCTCATAGGCCCTAGAGAAGAAGGCCCAAGCTGAAAAGTGGGCTGAACCACATATGGTGACTGTAAAAACTGTAAGATATTTTCTTTCATTTCTACTTTATTTTTTTGCCTTTGTGACGTTTCAGTCTATGAAGCTCTGCATTTTGTCTTTTATGGTCCTGATTTTGATATCATATGATTTTATTTATTTTTATCCTTAGGGATGTCATAATCTTCCAAGACTGAGAAACCTCACTTTGATTTTTAGTGCTACAAATCATTTCCTTATCTTTAAATTTTTAATATTTATTTTTAAGTCGAAGAATATTTGCAGTGTAAACTAAGCTTCCTACGCAATGATTTTCCCTTCAACAATTGATACTTGATCTCCTAATTGAAATGGATGCTTATCCTTATTGTTTGCAGAAATGGATTCCATCCATAAAATATCAACTGTTGGAGGTAAAAACATTTGTTGAACCACATATGCAGTCTCTAAAGACAAAAACTATTGAAGTTTATGAGACATCAAAGAGTACTTTAGCTCCACATATTGTGAAAGTACAAGAAGTTGCTGATCCCTACTTTCAGGTTTTCTTTTTTCTTTGTACTTTGTACTTTGTTCTTTTTTGTCAATTCTATTTGTTCTAATAAACCTAATTTGAATGATATTTGGTGGACAGCAAGCAAAGAAGTTCAGCAAGCCATATATTGATCAGGTTGCTACTCTGGCAAAGCCTCATGTTGACAAAGTAAACGAAGTTTTGAAGCCTTATTCAAAGAAAGTAATTAAGGCTTATGGCAAGTTTCTAGAATCTGCAACTACATATCATCAGCAGGTATAATAAATAAATCTTACTCTCCTTAACCACCTTCCCAGTCACCCTCCCTTTCTCTCCACATGACGTTGCATGAATTTTATTTTGTTTCTTTGATGAGATCATGTTACTTCACCTTTTCAATTTTGGCAGTATAAATTTCTGTTGATTTATTTTTTTTAACAATATGAATGTATTCAAGTATGGACCATTAGTTCAACATATGTGTTCAAAATTTATTGTTGATTGCTATCGTAGATTAATTCCTCACAGGGTTGATTATTCAAATGTAATAACTTTATCTGCAAAAAATAATCTTACAAATAGGGAAATAAATCAAACCTCTCGTGTTCTTAGCAGGTTTCATTTAGTCCTTTGCATTTTATAAATTATCCCTGACCACTGCTTAACGTTTATGACAAATTCTGCTAGGCCTATTTCTTATTTGTATACCAATGAAAAAAAATGCAATTTTACTCTGAGTCTAACCAATATTGTTTCTAGTCTCAGTTTGAGACCAATCATTATTGATTCTGCATGTACTTAGATTCAAGAGCTTTTACATAACAAAATTGCATTAATCACATCCATTATGTCATATGTCTAGTTGCAAATTTGAAACCTCTAGTATCTTGCAGAGCATAATAACTTACCAATGTCTTATTCTATTGACATGCTGTGAAGAGATGGGGGAGGATCAAAATGATTTTTTTTTTTTTTGGGCTTTGGATGGGCTATTCTATTGACATGCTGTGAAGAGATGGGGGAGGATCAAAATGATTTTTTTTTTTTTTGGGCTTTGGATGGGCTATTCTATTGACATGCTGTGAAGAGATGGGGGAGGATCAAAATGATTTTTTTTTTTTGGCTTTGGATGGGCGTTTTTTTTATTTGACTAGGCCTCAGGGGATGAAATTAAACATCTAGAAGTGCATGATATTAACCCTTATGTAAGAAGAGTTCAAGTTTAGAAGAAAGCTTTTCAGGGGAGAGAGACTTATGCAACTACTAGTATTTAAGACATTATTGCTATATTTGAACCCAAAAAAAAAAGAAGATATTATTGCTATCTGGCAATCAAACAGGAGAGTTAATGTGCTTTTTTGTAGCATTTATTTAAGTGCCAATTAAAGCATAACAATATATGACTACGTGTATATTGTTTTGTATAATAATACTTTTTATGTCGAGACATATTGTGCCATAGCATGTGTACCCCTGCTGATTGAACTATTTGCTTAGCATAAACTAAACGTAGGTTATGACTACATGCTTTTTGTTCAAGGTTCAAGTCACTGTGAAAGAGACGCTGAAAAGGCATGAATTGACGAAACCTCTTGCTACTAAAGAGTTGGAATGGTTTGCTGTATGTATTAAAAGAAGTAGAAACAAATTACCTTGTAACTTATTATTTAAACTTGTTTGAGAGACTTAGGTCGTTTGTAAGTTTCTTGTTGTCTAACTTTTCAGAAGTATAAATGTTGCAGGCTTCAGCTTTATTGGCATTACCTATAATCATTGGGTTCAGAATCCTCTCCTCTATTTTTGGGTTAGTTTTAACCTCTCCCCCCAACCAAAAAAAGAAAAGAAAGAAGAATATAGTCTCATGCCCCATACACACTCACAAAAGATGGTTGAAGTTTGAGTCTTGGGGGTCTTTATAGCCGTTGATTTTGTTATAAAAAATTTAGTTTTTATTGCTACCTAACATCTTACTTTGTGTTTTGTCTCTTTTCTGCAGTAAGAAGAAGAAACCTGCTAGAAGTGCCAACACAAATCATGCACGTCGCAAACACAAAAGGGGCCACTCAGATCACAAGTAGACAAGTCTGATGTTGGTTGCTACTATTTTTGGTGAGTGATATATTTAACATTTAAAATTTGAAATAAAAAGTAGTGATCAAATGCTTTCTGCTGTTGCATTATGTGGTCAAAGAAATCCACATTTTTTATGATCTCTCACCTGATAAATTGGATATTTTTGTGGATTAAGTTGTCATTTTCTGTCACACAATCTGTTGATTCACAAATCATTTATGTGATTCTAATTTGACCCATAGGTAAAACTTTATGAGCTTTATCATGCCCTATAATAATAATAATAATATGAGTTTACTGAAATATGGGCCAAATCGACTTAAAAGCAGAGTTTTTACATTTTAGGAGAGAGAAAGTGTAGGTAGATGGTGCAGGTGATATAAGTCATAAGCGAATGTTGAGACATGTTTTCTGAATTGATGCCTTATGATTATCAGATTGCTGGCAGACATCTAAGTTATTTTTTCGGTATCTGATTTCTGGATCTCTGATACTGCTTGATCTGTGTGTAAGAGGTATAGAAACGGAAGGCACGGAAGGGTAATAATGTTTTGTGGAACTCTGCCCTATGAGACTCTATTTAGGTCATGAGAAGTGTCAAAACTCCTTCATAGAACTTGAATGAATTTTAGCTGGCTTTTTTTTTGCCAGACCTAAATTTTGGTCCATCATCATTCGTAAAATTGTGAGTGTTGTCACCAAGTGTGAGTACGAAGTCATGTAAGTGTGATCATGTCATAAAAAATACATATTAAGAACCACAGGTTTATGTGGAACTTGGCTTCATGCATGATGTCGGCCTCTTATGTTAATAGATCTTTAATCTTTGTTGCAGTTGGCTTACTTATTATCATTCTCTGTTTCTTGCAGGTGATTTTGGCTCTCCGTGATGAGATATTATGGGGGTATGAAGATATTTCTAGTCAGTTGGCTAACTCTGATGTTTTAAAGCTTCAGCATCTTTTTCCCCATTTGTGAAAATTAGGAGGTGTCACACGACAAAAGTAGGGATTATGAAAGAGTGTAGAACTTTATTTGTGTTACAAGTTACAATAAGCAGTTTTTTAAGTTTATTTTATTTACAATGTAATGTAATCTTATTATTTGGCTTTACGTTTTATTATTTATTGTTACAAGTGATACATTCTTGTGTTCCTTACGGTGGATGTTTGATGTCTCCAACTTTTGTTGTGAAATATGAGGAATCTGGCTGATTGATTTTCAATTCCTCCCAGAAGTTAGAAAAGGTTTTTATTTTTATTTTTAACCACAAGTTAGAAGTTAATTTCATTATTTCACTTTTAACGCTTCAACTTCATGTTCTTATTTTTTGGCAATAGCTTTCTTCATTTGCAGAAAAATAAATTACTAGAGTTTCTGACGAGTAAAGATATTTTTTAAAAAGCTTCTAGAAGTTTTGTAAACTAAACGTTTGACAGTGTTTACAAGCGTCTTTTTGGGCATAAAAGGTTGAAAAGAATTAAAAGGAAAATTTTTGGAACCTCTTCACCATAGAAGGGCTTCACTAATTGCTATACAATGAATGTTCCTTATTTCTATTCTCTTGTTACATGATCTCAGTCATTTATATTTTTAACAAACTTGATCAAATGGAATTAATTACCTTTACAAAAAAAAAAATATATATTTGAGGAATGCTTTAATTTAAAAAAAATGATAAGGAGTACATGGAGTGTAGTTAGTATTTTTATATGAAAAATGGTTAATTTTTAGGTTCTTTTGTTTATAAGAAAGGGGTTAATGAAGAACAATTTAATTTTTATAAAAGTATTTTATTTTTAAAATAATGGAATGTATTACATGAACATGAAATTAGTCGAGGATAAAAATGGTATTATGACAGCAATATTTATTTTCAAAAAAAGAAAAAGAATTGCATTAAAAATAACAAATTACTTCATCTTTTTGTATATCTAATACAATTCCCAAATCTAAATTAAAAATAATAACTCTTTACAAAATTTTGTCTTCTTTAATCCGCCTATTTAATTAGTTATGAATATTATTTTTAGTATTTCTCATTTATTAAACTTAAGGCATTTTGGTAATAAATGTTATTATTGATATTGAACGTGACAAAACAATAAAATTAACAACATAATTTAAAGATGTTTATAGAATTATTTTAATAAAAAAAAAAAAACCAACATAAGTAAGAGCTACCATAATATTGCACTTTTAACTTGCATCCTATGGTAGTCAAAAGAAGCAACTATAATTGTTCATTTTATTAATAAAGATGTACACAATGTAAATAGTTTTATTAGTTAAAAATAAATGATTTAAAGAAAGAACACTTAAGAAAGAAAAAAGCTAATGTAAAATTGGAGGGAATAATGAAAAAGCGGTCGGAGATGAAGGAGAAAATTTTAAATGATCAATATATCTTTAAAATATATTTTATTATAAAAAATATAGTAAAATATTGTGTTATAAAGTTAAATTATTCTTTAATGATTCTTTATTTGTAAACAAATGCACCAAAAAGTATATTTTATAAATAATGATACAAGACGGCTCTAAAGACCTCAAAAGTGTCCTACAACTTTACAATTTTTTTATATTATAAATTTTATTTTTAACTCAGTTACACTTCTGTAGGTTATTAAAACTATTTCAAAATATATCAAACTATCCCTAATATCACAGCATTGTTTTAAAAGAAGAAAAGTATTAAACTTTTGAAAATTGTAATTGTTATTCAATAGGAGCTTGGAAATTCTCATACATAAAACGAAAATATTTACATTAAAAATAAGTTTGCCTATATTACATAATTTTCTTCCTACATTATACATAATCATGCTTAAAAGAGTCGACCGGACTATCGCTGCCTTATTGGACCATATGGAGAATGGTGACGCTATCATTGATGGTGATAATTGATGGAATATTTTCTAAAATGGAAAGACATGATTTTTGGCTAAAAAATTACGATGGTTAGAAAAGTATCTTTTGGCAAAAGATACATTAAATAGTTGCAAATTTTAGAAGTTAAATGTTATGTTAAATGGGTGTGACTTAAGTAAAAAAAATATGACTTTTTGATAGGTTGTAATTGTTATGAACAATTACTTATGTTCTAAAAGACATAACTTTTGAAAAAGTCACAACTCATCAAAGAGTTTAACCTAATTGAGGGGTGCATGTAATTATATAAATAGGTCATTCATTTAAGCTATTTAAAAAATATGGAGAGAATAAAAAAATGAATAATAAATATTTTCTAACATTTTTTATTACAATTTATGTATAAATAAAATTAGTATTTTAAATACAACAAATTTAGAACATTAATTATAATATTGCATTATTTATAATAATTTTGCAATATCATAATTAAATATTATAAAAATTTGACTTGATGATGATGATGGAAATCAACATTCACTTCAAGAAAATTTTCTCCAAGGTACGAGAACACTAAACGTGGAATTCAAGGGGTGTCTCAAAAGGGTATTCTTTATTAAGGCATGGATGTGTCTGGAGGTGAGGAGAGTGCTCGGCTGCTTGCTATGGACCATCTCTTATGCTGGTTGGTCTTACGAGGCAAATAACAATGTTCAACTTCATAAGGTTGCTGCTCAAGCTGAGGATAGTCCATGTGTTACAGTGGTGATGGTGATGGCGGTTCAGGGAATTTCGTCAAAATGGTGCATAATAGTATTGCATATGGTGATATGCAGCTCATTTCAGAGGCTTATGATGTGTTGGAGAACAGGGGGTTTGTCAAATTCAGAGCTTTCTGATATTTTTGCCGAGTGGAATAGAAGAGAGCTTGAGAGCTTCTTGATTGAGATTACTGCTGACATCTTTAAGGTTAAGGAAAAGGTTGGTGGTGGGTATTTGGTGGATAAGATTTTGGATAAGAATGATATGATGGGTACTGGAAATGGACCGTTCAGGAGGCTGCAGAACAATTGCAGCTTCGTTGGATTGTAGGTAATACAAGAGGTTTATGCATTATGCTGCTAATGAAATGATGAATTATAGTTCTTGATATTATTGATGATTGAATCATTATTAATGTTTATAATACACCAATACTTTCATAAAATTGTATGTCATTGTCACCCAGCACTATCATGCTAATTGAGGTGCATGTGGCATGCAAATATGTGACTGCAAACTTGCTCACAGATATGTGTGCAATTAGCATTCCTCTTATGACAAAATGTAGTTTGTGCTTAGTAATAAGGATTATTGATGATTTTTCTTTAACAGGTATTTGAGTGGATTGAAGGAGGAAAGAGAGAATGCTGCTGAGGCTTTGAAGGAGGCAGGATTAAAGGAAGGGGTGGACTATGTAGAGAGTGGGAATGACAAAAAAGAAAAAGAAAAAAAAAAAAAAAGGTTAATTGATGATATGAGGCAGCCACTATACGCGTCTAAGATATGTAGCTATGCTCAGGGTATGAATTTGATAGGGGGAAAAAGTGTTGAGAAGGGCTGGAGTTTGAATTTGGGTGAGTTGGCTAGGATTTGGAAAGGTGGGTGTATCATAAGAGCAGCGTTTTTGGATAGGTGCTGTTGAATTAATGTACCAAAATATTGGACTTGGGCTTGGGCTTGATCAAAGCCCATTAGGTTATAATATATATATATGTATTCCATCGGCAACAGAAAGACATATATAAATTAATATAACTCCAGCGGCAATTGATATAGAAAAAAAACAAGCAGCAACGCCAGCCGAAGAACTTCCAGAGAGCGGCAACAACACTCCAGCAACAATTTTGAGGCAGCAAAGGCAGTCAAGAGGAGATCCATTTAATAAACCCAATTAAGAATATAAGTTTTCTCTCTCTATTTATTTAGTAACAGATTTCTAGTTACTGTTTCTCTTTAATTTATCTGTTGTTGCTAAATTGGCAAGACAGATTTATTTATTGTTTTTTTGTGAGAGAGATTAATTTGGGTGTAATTGGGTATTTGGATATTTGAGTGATTTGGCCAATTAACTGTTGGCAAATTTTATTGTACTCCTCTTTGACAAGTATAGTGGAATATTTCGGTGCCGGCCTCAGCAGTGGATTAGGTAGTCGCATTGACTACCGAACCACTTAAATCTTTGTGTCCTTTGTGTTGATTATTTTTCTTTACATTTTTGTGGGTGCTCGTTATTATTATTATTATTATTTTATCGCTTCGGCATTATTATCTGATCTTGGGTACAACAAGTGGTATCAAAGCTTGGTTAAAGATGACGAGCACAGAGTCATCCACAAAGGTTGAAAGCTTTAAAGGAGATAATGATTTCTCGCTATGGCAAATGCGTATGAAAGATGTTTTGATTTAACAGGGAGTTGCAAAGCCATTACAAGGCAAAGATAAAAAGCCCGCTGATATGAAAGATGAAGTATGGGATGAGCTTGATCAAAAGGCAGCAAGTGTAATTCGTCAGGGACTCTCAGATGAGGTAGTTCATAATGTTTTTGATCAGAAAACTACTTATGATTTATGGAAAACTTTAGAGCAGCTTTATATGGCCAAAAATATGACAAATAAATTATTTTTGAAGAAAGAGTTGTACACTCTTCGTATGTCTGAGAATACAAACTTGTTGACACACATGAATACCTTCAATAGGTTAATTTCTGAACTTGCTCAGTTAGGGGTAACATTTGATGATGAAGATAAAAGTATGTTGTTATTGTGTTCTCTGCCATTATCTTATGATCATTTGATTACCACCTTATTATATGGAAAAGAGACCATTGTTTTCAAGAGTGTGAAGGAAGCTTTGTTGTCTTACCACAAGAAGAAGAAAGTTGATGGTGAGCAATCACAAGCAGATGGTCTCGTCGTTACTAAGAAAGATAGTAACAATCACAGCTACAGGCGTGGAAGAAGCAAGTCTAAAGACAAAAATTATGATAAAGGTAGAGGAAGATCAAGCTCAAGACCTAGACAGTTTAATAGAGACATGAAGTGCCATTATTGTCACAAAAAAGGTCACATTCGAAAATATTGCAGAATTTTAGCCAAGGAACTGGAGGATAGAAAGAACCAGACACAACCCACTAATTCAGCTAGTGTTGCAGAGGATAAAAGTGAAGACAAAGATGATGATTTGTTATCTGTCTCATCAGGTATTGATTCCTTTGCCAATTCTTGGATTCTTGATTCCGGTTGTTCCTATCATATGTGCCCACATAGAAATTGGTTTGATACTTATACTCCTAAGAGTGGTAATTGTGTGTATATGGGCAACAATGCAAAATGTGAAGTTGTTGGAATAGGAACCATAAAGGTTAGGATGTTTGATGGTGTTGTGAGAACCTTAACAGGTGTAAGACATATCCCTGATCTGAAAAAGAATCTGATTTCTCTTGGTGGGTTAGATGAGATGGGCTATTCGTATTCTGCAAAAGATGGAGTGCTCAAGGTGTCTAAAGGAGCTTTAATAGTAATTAAGGGTAAGAAATTTGGCAATCTCTACAAGATGGTTGGAAATACTGTTGTAGGTGGAGCTGCTTTAATTTCTGAAGATCCTACTTTTGATGATACTATGCTTTGGCATATGAGGCTTGGACACTTGGGTGAGAAGAATATGTTGGAACTCCATAAGAGGAACTTGCTGAAAGGTGTGAAGACCTGCAAGCTTGATTTATGTGAACATTGTATTTATGGTAAGCAGAAAAAAGTTAGTTTTAAGGCAGCAACTCACTCTTGTTCTGGTATTTTGGACTATGTTCATTCTGATGTTTGGGGACCCGTGACTATTGCTTCTCAAAGTGGAGCTTACTATTATGTTACTTTCATCGATGACTACTCCAGAAAGGTTTGGGTCTATTTTATGAGAAGTAAAACTCAGGTATTTGATATCTTTAAGGAATGGAAGGCAGAGGTAGAGAACCAGTCCGGCAGAAAGATAAAGATTTTGAGAACTGATAACGGTACCGAGTACAAGCACAAGGCATTCAGAGAGTTCTGCAAGCAAGCTGGTATTATTCGACATTATACAGTGAGGAAGACGCCTCAGCAAAATGGAGTTGCTGAGAGGATGAACAGAACCATTGCTGAGAGAGCAAGGTGTATGAGATTGCAAGCAGGTTTGCCAAAGAATTTTTGGGCAGAGACTGTGAGCACTGCTGTTTTCCTTATTAATCGAAGTCCTCATTCTTCCATCGATTTCAAAATTCCTGAAGAGGTATGGTACTCTAAACCTGTTGATTATTCTATACTAAAGGTTTTTGGTTGTCCTGCTTTTGTTCATATACAGAGTGACGAGAGATCAAAGTTAGATGCCAGATCCAAGAAGTGCATTTTTCTTGGCTACCAGAAAGGTGTCAAAGGTTACAGGTTGTTTGATCCAGAAGCTAAGAAGTTGATTATTAGCAGAGATGTGATTTTTGACGAGAAGTCTATGCTGAAAAGTGTGACGGTAGAGCCTATGTCAGAAAGTTCTGGTGAGAAGGATAAAGCTCCAAAGGAGGTGGAGTTTGCATTTAAAAACTCACAGGACAAGGTTTATCAACCGGTCATTAGAGATGTTCAGCAGCAACCACAGGTCCAGGATCAAGAGTAACCACAGGCTCAGGATGAAGAGCAGCAATCAGACCAGTATAGTATTGCTACTCATAGAGAGCCACGCATTCGTAGGGCACCACAGAGACTTGGGTTTGAAGACGACACAGTTTCATTTGCTTTGTTCACTGGTAGTGATGACCCTAATTCTTTCCAAGATGCTATGAGCAGAAAAGACAGTGAGAATTGGAAGGCTTCAATGAATGAAGAAATGAAGTCATTACACAAGAACAAGACTTGGGAGTTGGTTCCACTGCCTAAGGGAAAGAGAGCTATTGGTTGCAAATGGGTTTATCGAATTAAAGAACTGGAGCAATATAAGAGTCGATTGGTAGCAAAAGGATACTCACAGAAAGAAGGAGTTGATTATAATGAGATTTTTTCACCTGTTGTGAAGCACACTTCCATCAGAGTTGTTCTTGCCATGGTCAATTTATATGACCTAGAATTGGAGCAGTTAGATGTCAAAACTGCCTTTCTCCATGGAGATTTGGATGAGGAGATTTACATGCAACAGCCAGAGGGGTTCATTGAATCCGGTAAAGAAGACTATGTCTGCAGACTGCAGAAGTCATTGTATGGGCTGAAGCAATCACCTCGCCAATGGTATAAACGGTTTGATTCCTTCATTGTTTCTCATGGTTATTGTCGTTGTGAGTATGATTGTTGTGTTTACTTTAAGATCTGTGATGATAGAACATTGGTATTGCTTACTTTATATGTTGATGATATGTTAATTGCCGCTCAAAGTAAGGAAAAGATCAATGATTTAAAGAATTTGCTTAAAAGCGAATTTGAGATGAAGGATCTCGGTGTTGCCAGAAAGATCCTTGGAATTGAGATCAGTCGTGACAGGAAAGCTGGAAAACTTTGGTTGTCCCAAAAAGGTTACATGGAGAAGATCCTACATAAGTTTAGCATGATGAATGCGAAGCCTGTGAGCACACCCCTTGCAGCACATTTCAGATTGTCCACGAGTTTATGTCCTAGTACAGAGGATGAGGTAGAGTACATGGCTCAGGTGCCTTATGCCAGTGCAGTTGGATGTCTAATGTATTTGATGATTTGCACTAGACCTGATATTTCTCAAGCAGTAAGTGTTGTGAGTAGATACATGGCAAATCCAGGTAAAGAGCATTGGAATGCTGTTAAATGGATTTTCAGATATTTGGCAGGCACACGTGATTGTGGCATCATGTTTGATAAAAATGGTGCTTCTAATGTTGCCATGGGTTATGTGGATTCTGACTATGCTGGTGATCTTGATACCAGAAGGTCGATGACAGGTTATGTCTTTACTTTTGGTGGTGGCTGTATAAGTTGGAAGTCAAATTTGCAAGATACAGTTGCATTGTCTACAACAGAGGCCGAATATATGGCTATGACTGAGGCAGCAAAAGAAGGCATATGGCTTATGGGTTTGTTGGAACAGCTTGGTTTCAAACAAGAGAGTGTACCTCTTTTATGTGACAGTCAGAGTGCTATTCATTTAGCTAAGAATCAAGTTTTTCATGCGAGGACTAAACACATTAGTGTGAGGTATCACAAGATTAGAGAATGGATGAATCAAGGGTTGATAAAGCTGTCAAAAGTTCATATAAAAGAGAATGCAGCTGATATGTTGACAAAGTCAGTGCCAAGGAATAAGTTTGAGCATTGCTTGGACTTGATCCATATTAATTCTTGTTGAGAACCTTGAAGAGGGTGGAGCATTCCTACCCATAAATAGAATGATGTTTTGGTGCCTATCAATAGGTACCTTGAGATGGTGACAATGGAGGCCCGACGTTTGAATACTTGGTACGAGTTTTTTGGTCCAACGTGGAGATTGTTGAATTAATGTACCAAAATATTGGACTTGGGCTTGGGCTTGATCAAAGCCCATTAGGTTATAATATATATATATGTATTCCATCGGCAACAGAAAGACATATATAAATTAATATAACTCCAGCGGCAATTGATATAGAAAAAAAACAAGCAGCAACGCCAGCCGAAGAACTTCCAGAGAGCGGCAACAACACTCCAGCAACAATTTTGAGGCAGCAAAGGCAGTCAAGAGGAGATCCATTTAATAAACCCAATTAAGAATATAAGTTCTCTCTCTCTATTTATTTAGTAACAGATTTCTAGTTACTGTTTCTCTTTAATTTATCTGTTGTTGCTAAATTGGCAAGACAGATTTATTTATTGTTTTTTTGTGAGAGAGATTAATTTGGGTGTAATTGGGTATTTGGATATTTGAGTGATTTGGCCAATTAACTGTTGGCAAATCTTATTGTACTCCTCTTTGACAAGTATAGTGGAATATTTCGGTGCCGGCCTCAGCAGTGGATTAGGTAGTCGCATTGACTACCGAACCACTTAAATCTTTGTGTCCTTTGTGTTGATTATTTTTCTTTACATTTTTGTGGGTGCTCGTTATTATTATTATTATTATTTTATCGCTTCCGCATTATTATCTGATCTTGGGTACAACAGGTGCAGTGCCAATCTGCTTGGAGAATAGTTGTGGGGTTAGCTATATCTGCTGGCATTAGCACTCCTGGTATGTGTGCTAGTCTATCCTATTTCAATACCTACAGGAGAGCCAGACTTCCTGAAAACCTTGTTCAGGCTCAAAGAGACTTGTACCTATGAGCGAATTGATCGTCCTGGTAGGTTCCATATGGGGTGGACAAGGCTTGCTCAAAAGAGTAATGCTAGTGTTGCTACTCTCAACTAAGGTGTTTCCAGTTGCTTAATTATTTGTTTCTAGTGGTTGTAGGTTATGTTGAAAGTTGAAGTTGTATTTCTCATAGGCACATGGGTTATTCTTTACCCTTGGATTTTCATCTTAATAAAAAGTGTATGCTTAATGATTTTAATGAGTTGATTCATTTTCTATTCTTGTCTCGTCAATTCTGTGCTTTTTCTGTTTTGTGTTTCTACTGCCTATTCTTTATACTGATACATCTAGTTGTTTGATTTGAGGTCTAGTTCTTATCAAGATGCCCTGCCTGGGGATAATGATAATTCTTTCTTTTAGCTGGAACCTAGAATTTGTATTAACTTTAAATGTTTGGTTTATGGGTTAGTTTGCTTCTGCTTTTGAGAGACTATGTAAGCGCTTCTGATAGTATCTTCAACCAAATATAAAAAGTTATTACAAGTACTTTCAAGGTTCAAATAGCACATTTTGTGCTTCTCAACATAAAGTTATTTTGCTTGAAATCATTTTTATTCTAAAAATACTTATAATAGAAATCATTTTTAACATAACTAAAAGCAAACATAGGTGATTATGAATGGTGTTGATTATCAACTGAATATGTATTTTTCATTAGACAAGCTCTAGAACTTTTGAGGGACTTTAAGTCTTAACGATCAATAATTAAGGTAAACATTCCTCCTACATATAATTGCCAAATACATTAATTAAAATCATGTATCCTATACTAATAAGATCACAACAATTTGGAGATGGATTAAATTTATCGTCATCCTAGTAAGAAGGCCAGTAGTTATCTAAATCCATGCAATTATCCAAATTATTCATAAATGGCCTACTGTTGCTTGGAACTGCATTTCCGTTATTGTCGATCATGTCTGTAGTATCATAGCCGCTTTGATCAGGAGCAAGAGAACCACTAGTACTACTCATCATGGAAGATCCAATCTCTAGCTGATTCATTGTAGACGAACCGTTTTGTGGTGGCATTGTTCGGAAAATAGGTTGCTGGTGTGCTGATCCAGCAAGATTCAAATTTAAGCCAGAGATTGTGAAGCAGCCTCCTGGTCCACCAGTTGGGTAGTTGTATTGAGATTGAAGTGGTAGGTTTATAGTGCCACTACCAGTTGAACCACTGCCTCTAAAGATTCTTGAAAGTTCAGCTAGTTCTGGGTTTGTCATAAAATTTCTACCATAAGAGAAATGGTTAGAATCTGCCAGTTGCATCATCGCTGGTGGTACAACATGATGAGTAGTTGACCCTATTTCAAGGTTGTATGGATTTATGACTGTTCTTGTTTGGCTTGATGAAGGATACTTTTTGGCACCACCGCTCTTTTGGAATACTCGGCAAACCACCCATTCATCCTGCTGATTATTTCAATTTCATTGATTTAGTATATGAATGTGGTCATGTGGATGTTATAGAATATGAAATATTTGTATTCACTCACATTTAAGATAAAATGTAATATGTATATTTTTTTCTTAAGAATATTATGTATATGCTATACTACTTTCCCACCCTTGAAGCACAGGTTCTCATTCCATACTTGACCTTGTTATAAATTAATAATGAGTAATTTTCTTAGCTACATATGTGAGCATGCAAATAGCTTCATGAATGAAAGCAAAGAAGCATTCAAATGATTTTTTAACGTGTTTGTTGGTTGATTTTCATGTATTTTTCTTAGAATTAGTATGTTTTGACATAAAATTATTAAAAGTGATTTCGAGTATCAGTTTAATAATTATTATTTTATGAAAAGAACATGTATTTAAAATTATTTATCTTAAAAATGAATATTATTTACATCTCTTAATAATACAAATAATATTTATTAAAATGTTGAAAGCACTTCAAGTCCTAGAAGTATGAGTTATGATACATGAATTCAACTTCAAGTGATATGATATCGGAGGTGTGTGAAATATAATATAATAAGTTGGAGTAATTGTGTGATTGAAAAATGTTAAAAATACATAAATTTACATAAAATGAATGCTAATAATATATAAATTTGTATTTAATTTTGCACCCACGTGAATCATATTCAGATACGTACCAAAAATATTTTGAAAAATGAAAAAGCCTTTTAATCTTCTAGATAATTTTATTACCATATATCATAATATAATTAATATAAGTATAAAAATAAATATAAATTTATGTAAACATAGCATTCGTAATTTACATACACTACATAATTTAAGATAAGATAAGCATCATTTTCCTAAAAATCTTTGGAAAATAAGTAAAAGTTTCAAATAGATCTTACATTTAATGAAATAGAAGGTGCCGATTCAGTGTAAAAAACAAAAATGATTGCGCTTAAAAAATAAAAAAATAAAAAACAATAAGAGTTTTAAAAAAAAAAATTAACAACAAATTAGCAATTTGTTGTTCTTATTTGAGCTGTGTATCATGTATGCTAATTGAATTTTGTTGATCGCGTGTAAAAATGCATGTGATTGATTCTTAACCTTACTCCTGAATAACAAATTAAGTTTTAAAAAAACTCCTGCTGGTTAAGCGTCGGTTTCAGAGATAAGAGGGGTTAGAAGAGTGCAAAAAAATGATCACATTTAGCGATCATTTCCAAATGATTAAGTTTTTTTTTATTTTTTTAAATAAGTACAATATTAATAAGCAAATGCTTTTAAATGTAAGGTATAGCTCTCCTTTAAAAATACTAGCAACATAAAAAAAAAAAAAAAAAAAATGCTCACTTTTAACTTATTAAAATTTGTTTTTTAATCGGTATAATTTAATTTGATATACATACTAGCTAATTATTTTAGATTACATAATGGAAAATTTGAACTCATATAAAAAAGACAGGAAACAATACATTTACCATCAACCTACTTAGTAAATGGCTATTCAAAAATATTGTATATCTCTTTATATTATATATAAAAAAAAGTCTAAATCATTCATAATATTTTTTGAATAAAAATATTCCTATATTTTAAATTATTGATATTAATTTCCCTTTTAGATATATTATTACATTAAATAAAAACTCTAAATATAATAATAAAATCAGAATTATATCATTAGAGACTCTAATAATATGATAATTACCATATTCAAAAAAACTCTAAATGTTGTTTTATTAATTTCACAAATAATATAGAAGTATAACAAAATTAATTTCGTATTTATTTTAAATATGTTATATAAATTAATATAAAAAAAATTAAAATGTGTAAAAATCTGTTCAATCTTAATTTCCTAATCTTTAAATAAACTGAAGGAGGGAAGGGAAAAGAAAAAAAAAAGGAAACAAAATATATGGAGAAAGTGCAAGTATACTAGCTAGCTAGGTGAGATAATTATAAATAGTTAGTGATGGAAATTTAGAGTAAAAAAAGATGAAATTAAAATACCTTGGACGTTCTAAAGGATGATTTAGAATGTAGTCTATATTCATGCATAACCCAATTGGATTTCTCTCCTCTAGGAGCTCTACCTCTATAGAAAACAAGAGTCTTCTTCATTCCAATCAATTCAGAGGTTACACTATTGAATATCTCCTTGTCTTTACCAGTTGTCTTCCAATAGCCTGTGTTTGTTGCTCTATTTGTTCTCACTCCTGTTGGGTACTTCCTGTCCCTTAGGCTGAAGAAATACCACTCCTTCTCCCCCATTTTTGCCTTTGCTATTTATTGATCATTTACAAGCCACATGCAATTACATAGTTTACAATTAATATAAAGTATTTTTATTTAATTTTTATTTTTTCAAAAATATATATAAATAAAAAATAAAAAAATTAGAATACAAATTAATAAATACCTGGGAGTTCCCAAGGCTCGCACTTGTTAAGATCAACATCAGCAATTGCTTTACAAGTAAAAGTAGCATCTCTAATCTTGTTTATGAGATAAAAAGTTATTAGTTCTTCATCAGTTGGATGAAATCTAAAACCAGGTGGCAACTTTTCTTCCTTATTTTCATCATGAGGATTATCATCTCCTTCCATAATTTGATGATCCTGATCTCTTAATTTCTCTTTCTTGCTTTCTTCTTTCCGGCCTTTTTCACTTGTTTCCTTTAATATCCACACAAACACACACAAAAAAAAAACTCAAAATCAATTTATTAAAAATTATACATCATATATATGAACCATTAATTTATATATATATAGCTCAAATAAAAACTCCAAAATTTGACAGCATCCAAATTAACAAAAAATAAACTAGTACACAAATTAAAGGGTATCAATAAAATAAAATTTAGAATATAATTAAGGTAAGCGGTTATGTATATAGCTTACTTGCATGGAGAAGATGATCAAATCTTCAATTTTAGGTTTTGACGTTTTCAGATATCATAAAAATGCTAATAAAATATCAACAATTTTTTAGAAAAGGTGGTGGTGTAAAATACTAGATGGATATGCAAAGAAGGGTTTGCATTTCTTGCTTACCATATTGATCAAGAAATTTGGAATATAAACGTGTGCTTAGGGTTAGGGGTGTGTTTGTGAAGTTCTCACCTACTCATGAGGGTCTTCATAAACAAGGTATGTACATTACGTTACTGATCACATATACTGTTGCCTAAATTTATTTTCAAAATCGTTGAAGATATGTCTTTTATTTATTGTTAAATTACATGATTGCCCAAGTGTCACTCTCTGTGTAGAAAAACATGGATTAATTTATACATGTGCATGTGTCAATGTGTTATTTAATGTATTTTTGATCTATTTGAATCTGTGGTGCACTTAATGGTTTGGTGGTAAGTTCACATCTTCTCATTTTAAGTTACACGTTCAAACTACATTAAAATAACGTTTAATTTTAAAAAAAAGTTTTATTTTAAACTAGCTACACTCTTTAGTTTTCCAACTTCCTTTTTTTTTTTTTTTTGTTTCTCTACTTTTTTTCGGAGTTAACTGCTAAATCTTAAGGCTAGTTGCTCTGACAGTTACACTTCTTTTTATTAGGAAAATCATCTTATATACACATGAATTTTTCAAATTTTACTATGCATGTATGGTTTAAAATTTCTTTGAATTTTATTGACACACTGGTGTAAATATATTACATGTGTGTAATGTGGTTACACAAAATATGTTACATGCATGTATAATGTGGTTACGCATCATGTGTGTAGCTAAAAAAAACTTACATTCACTTTCTTTATTCTTTTTTAATAATTCATTTTAGCTAGAATTTGATTGTTTTATCCACGAAATTATTATTACATTAGTGCGCGCTTAATTTCAAACAAAGTTTAACGCATGTCCATATCCTATCTATTTATATTAAATACTATAGTTGTTCACATTTGATCCTAGCTACAATGATGATTAACACAAATTATGATAAGAAATGAAAAATGCATAGTTTATAATCAATTTTATGTGTGGAACTTGAACGCTAGGCAATTAAAACTTAAAAAGCTTATAAGATTATCGAGTAACAGTACAAGAATCGTAGTATTCCTTGAAGAATGGAGAGGGTCATTTTTGTAATTAACATGACTTAGAAAGCTCAGAAAACATTGAGGGGACTCGGTATAGAATATAATAATATACAACCAATAGTAGATAATGAATTAATTAAACCACATGCAAAATGAGACAAAGTCACGCACACCACATTGTCCACTGCTATAAGTAAAAACCCTTTTATTCTAGATTCACACACAAAGTTCACTATAGCTGCCAGCCTGACTGCGTGAAATTAGTCTCTCTCTGCTGATAAAAAATAAAAAAATGAATTTTTCTCACAAGAGGATTATTCATTACTTTCCGACTCAATAGTCCAGGCCTATAATATATTATTATCATAGTTATGATATAATAAAAAAGTTAAAAGTGACCTAATGCTTTTTCTTTCTTTTACCCTTTAAATTTGTAATAATAAATTGTTATTAGTCTGGAACAAAACATCAAGAGCAATGTAAAATTTATTATTCAAACCAGCCAATAAAAGTTTGACATCTTAAAACACAACCTAATGTTATTCCTACATGGAGAGGAATTATTTATTGTTATTGAATAAAGTCATATGCATATTTTTGACAAATAATAAATATTTATTATTTTTACGTTATATATGTTAATGCAATTAGCAAAGAATTGATCGTGATTTGTGAGAAAATGAAATACTAACACTTCCGTTTTATCTCAAAATTATAGAGCAGCATTATTATTATTTGTTTTAACTTGTGGTAAATTATAATAAATATGAATATTGATCCATTAAATAGGATTGTTAATTATATGTATGTTGTTAATTTACTGAATATTTGATGGCAATTTAGTTTTGAGAAATGATAATACAGAGATTGAGATGTGGCGATATCCTAAACATTGGAGGTAATTGCCTAACGTTCACTAGTTTTTATTTTAGTTTTTTTATTTCCAACTTTGACAAAAGCAAGTAGGGATTTTAGATTGATTTGCATTTAAATTAAATTAGAATAAATTTAATATGATTGGTTTTAAAAAATAAGAAATATATTAAATTAATAAATATAAAAAATTAATCCAATTTGAATCAATTTTTTTAGGTTAGCTTGGGTAAAGAAATTTTTTTTTTCTAATGAATTTTGTTTATTAGTTTATTAATTTTTTTAACTATTGTAATATAAGAATAATAATAAATAAAAAAAAGGTATGAAATTAAGAGAACTATATTCAAACAAGTTGTTACATTTCATAAGAGCTTATGAAATGCTAATAAATTTTAATTGTTCCATTCTAGAGAAAGTAAAAACAATAAATTGTCAAATATAAAATGTCATATATCGTTAATAAATAAAAATAAAAAAGAAATAAATGATGCAGTTAGTATTGACTTAAGTATAACTAACAACTTTATCTAAGTATCATGGAAAAAAATCACTAATTTTAATAAAGATTAAGCAATTTTATAAGGTTTTAAGAAATAAAAATTAAATTAACTTAATATTAATTAATTTTTTTAAAATTAAGAACCAACTCAAATCAAACAATTTTAAAATTAAACATTTTGGAGCGGGTTGAGTTGGTTCCTAAGAACATTCCTAAAAACAGGTTAACAGAATATTCTTTTTAACACTGTTATTTTTTTTTTTAGGTTTGTGATATTAATCTCTCTCTCTCGGGTGTAATCCTTATGATTAGTCAACAATACCTCATTTTTTCTCAAAAGAAAAATAAAGAAATATATAAAGGAATTAAGACATAACCCAAGGCATTAATGTTTCATACAAAAATCCAAAAGAATGTTTATCTATGGGTGAAAGAGGATATAACGAATTAACATGAAATGGGTAATTAGTTTTGCAATGAATTAATGAACCCCCACAAGTCTGACAATTCTTTTAGACTTGGGCTTGTTTTAATTGTTCCACAATTTTCACTGTAGTACTGGACTACTTTCTTCTTTGACCATTTGCATAGTTGTAATGAAGTATCTTAATTCTTCTAAGGAATTTTCAAGGATTAAATGCACCGTTTCTATTTCTAATATTTAAATTCATCCATTCTTATTTTTATATAAATATTGTTTCTATTTTAATTACTATAGTATTAAAATCTCAATTTTTAAATTAAAATTTTATTTTTTTGTTAAATTTAATATAATCTAACATTTTTCAAATATTATTAATTTTACTTATTTAGAATTTAAGGGTAAAAAAATAATAATATTTTCTTAAAAAATAAATTTTTTATTATTAAAAAATTTCAAAAAATATTTAAAAGCTAAATATATCTCTACGGATTTTTCTATACCCAAATCTTATTATATAATATGAATATATTATTAAAGTTTTAAAAATTTATTAAAACTTAAAAAAGAAGAAGAAAGAAGCATAAACTCGTAAAATTCTTCTCAAAATATATCATTTCATCCTAAGAAAAAAAAAATATTAACTTAAAAATCAATAAAAAAAAAATTTAATTGAGAAAAGCGTTGAATGTATTTACATTTAATAAATTTATTTATTTTTTAATTAAAATAAATTATTTACTTAATAATCAATGAATTAATGCCTTAACAATTGCAAAAAGACATGTAAATCTATTCACAAGAAAATTAAATAGAGAATGCATACATTTATAAATGAAATTATCCGGCCCCTTTGTCGACAATAATGTACATGTAATTCATAACAATTTTTTTTTATAATGATAAATCACAAGAAACGAAGTTCATGATCTATTCCCTTGTCAAAATGATATAGCACTAAATAATCGATATATTCAAAGTACAATAATAGCAAAAAACTTATTTAAAACACAAATATTATCATTTGTTGTCCAACTTCATTGAGTGAATCTAACTCCTACAATTAAAAAAATATTATTGATTTTTAAGTTAATATTTTTTTTCTTATGATGAAATGATATATTTTGAGAAGAAAAATTTTACAAGTATGTGCTTCATTCTTCTTTTTTAATTTTTAATAAATTTTTAAAATTTTAATAATTTATTCATATTTTATAATATATTTATTCAAATACGTGCTTCATTCTGTACAATATATTTAGCTTTTGAAGATTTTTTGAAACTTTTTAGTAATAAATAAATTATTATTTTTTGTTAAAAATGTAAATATTTTTTTACCCTTAAATTTTAAATAAGTGAAGTTAATAATATTTGATTAATGTTAAATTCAACTAAATTTAACCAAAAATTGGGATTTAGACTTAAAAAGTTGAGCTTTTAATAATATAATTATTAAAATTGAAGCAATATTTATATAGGTATAAAAATAGATGAATTTGTATAGTACAAGGAGGAATAATGCATTTAATCTGGAATTTCCATGATCAACATTAACCTAGTTTCCGTTTTAAAAGCCAAAAACATAAACACAATTCTCATCATCCATACGTGTTACGGATTCCACCAACTCTATGAATTCAACATTATTCGGAGAAATAGCCTAAACACTTATAATTCATTTACATTGTCCATTTCTCGTATTCACATTAAAATTAAGAAAGAGTAAGATTCAAACTTACCATATTTTAAATATATGGTACTTTATATAGATCAAACATTTAATAACTAAATTATTAATAATGCTTTTAGTTTATAAGCTATATATATATTGCTTGTATATATAAAACAAACATCTCAATTAATTAGTTAATTAGCTACGTGTTCCAATTAGTTAGATTAATTGTGTACTTTAGTGGGAAAATTGCATTGTATTTGCCAATCTTATGCTTTCAATTTTCTGGTTAAAAGTAGGTTGGTTATGATCTTGGAAAGATTGGAGGGTTAAGGAATTAAGCAAATTAAATTAAAGGTCTAATCAAATTTTGAACTATAGTACTACAAATATATATCGCAATCTCACTCTTTATTACTTGTCGTACACTTCAAATTTTAAATTACAAAGGGTCTTGATCATGTTCACCTGTTCTTGGAAGACTTCTAAAAAGCTTCATCAACAAGTTGCTAATTTTAACGTCAACCGAAACTAAGAGCTAAGTTGCTATATATCCGATTGACCTCTACTTTGTATTACAGAAAATTAATCTCAGGCCAAAAAAGGGCAATAATTGCAATGAGGAAGCAGTCATATTTCTTTTAGATCAAGCATATATATTTGATGTAGTTCAAAATTATCACTTGAAATGAAATAGTGAATCTTTGTACTTGTTAGACTACTAGGTGAACTAAAAAAAAACCCTTGTTCAAATCTTTCCATTCCAACTATAGTATGATAATTATGAAAAAAAAAAAAAAGAGTCAGACTTTCATAAGATTTCATCATCAACTCATCAAACGAAATTAAAGTAACCTAGATAATATTATTTGTTAACTACCATTTAATGATAGCTGATTATACAAATAATCAAATTTGTGTGAAACAAGAATAGCCCCAGGATCGAAGCAGTTCAATTACGTTTGTCTCATTGAAACTATCATTATGTTACAAGTAATATGAATTGAGGGACAAAACCAAGTTTGGCAGAGAGAAGACTCTTAGGCTATTACTTGTCATTCACTTGAAAGTTGTAAAACAAAAATTGTTGTAAAGTGTGATTTTCTTGAAACTTTCTTTAATATATCATACACATCTATTCTAATTATTAATCTGCAACTACTATTGATAATAAAAGGATATTCATATTTAAAAGCTTCAATTAGGCTCCAAATCGTTATATATGCATTCAATTAGAGTTTTGATGATAGGTACAACCAGCTACTAGTCAGATTCTAAAGCACATGAAATTTTCAACTATATATATATATTAGTCAGGGGGCACATAAAATTTTATCTTGTAATTGGTTATGTGATAATCACAGAAAAAAAAAATTTCTTTTTGTTATGTGATAAGGTTATTTAAAGTGTGTTGTTGACATATTTACATACTTAGTCATAGAAGAAATCTTGATCATGCCCACATTTAAAATCATCTTATTTATAATAAATAAATAAAAATGTAATGGTCATCTTAATTGTAAAAACGATCAAAAACAATATAAAAAAAGTTTGTGTACAGAGATAAACAAAAGAAAAAATAAAAGTGACAAAGACTTGAAGCTTCGAGAATACATTCAAATGTACGTGTTTCAATCGTATTCTTCATCAATGATTTGTCTTAGTATTTTGTAGATGACTTGGGCCAACTTGAAGAGTAACTAACAAGTTGAAAAGTTCATATTACAAACTTGTTAGGGTATTACAAGACTCTACAACTAATAATGGATAAAGATCCCATAAACCCTAAACCTCTAGCTATCTAGAAATTGGTGTGCCCTAGGCGGGCTTAAGTCTTTAAGCAAATGTATCATAATAAGTAGACAAGTATTCTTTCTTTCTTTTTTTTTAAGTATTTATAGATTATATTTATTTTTGGTGCATAAATGACACCGTTATTTAACTGGTTTTATTTTTAACCTTCTTAGTGAAAAAAAAAAAAATATATATATATATATATGTTCATTTTTTTCTAATACTAAAAAAAATATATGTTCATTTATGTTATAAGAAAAATGAACATATATTTTTTTTTCAGAAGAATTTAAAAATAAAACTCTATACATGAAGAAAGATTATACCATACAATTAAACGTTATATTTAATAGTATTAACTTGTTAGAGACTAATATTACAAACAAAATACAATTATAAGAAGACAGAACTCATAGAAGATACGAGATAATTCTTTGTTTCCAAAAAGGGTGCAAATGTTTCAAAAAAGTAGTTGAAGGTTTTTTCTTTTCTTTTTATTTTTTGCTTAACATAGTAGATGAACTTAATCACATAAATGATTTTACATTCTCGTTATTGTTACATACTTATATAGGTAGTCGGCCACCATAGTGTAACAAAACAATACTACTTATTTTCTTCTACGTAAATGAGAGCATTGGTTGTCGTATGAGAAAGTTTTTCCTTCAAAATGTGATTGCTTGAAAGTTGAAACTACCAAAAACGTCACCGTTAGCTAAGATTATACATGTTAGGTTTGAATGTAAAAAATATCCAACACATAAATATTTATTGTAGGTACTTGAATTGCTCTCTAGACTCTAGAGAGACATAAAACCAAGACATATGATTTCCTTATCCAATTGGACTAAGCCTATTGATTGCTCATATTAGATGTTGAAGATGAAGTTACTAACATAGTTACATGTTTGTTGTGAAAAAATGATCAAAAGGATTATTTCAAATGTATTTCTATGAAAAGGTCATTTTTTATAGATAGAAAATTCAAAAAAAAAAAATCAAAGGTCCATTATTTCACATATTTTATATAGTTAATGGATATATTTACATGATGGGTGGTAGTTCTTAGAAGCTTGGACTTTACAATTGGTAAGTGGGTATTTTTCTTTCGAAAGAAGTTCACATTTTCTTCAAAATGAGATCACCGTGGAGTTTTCATGAATTTTATTTTTTTAAATTCAAAGGTGGATGCTATTATTATTTATGTGGATTCATAAAAAAGATCTAATAGATATTTGCCTTCTGAGGCCGAGCCCAAATGTGAAGGGCTAGTCCGAATAAGTCCATGTTAAAACACAAGCCCAACTTGACCTCTTTTTATCTTCCTTCCTTCCTTTCTTAACTTGGACGTGAATTTCAGTCTCTTCCCTTCCAGTTCCAAAGTTCATTGCAGTCTAATTTGACCTCCAAGAACCAACAAGGTATTGAACTTTGCTTGATCTTCTGAACTTTCATGGTCTCTATTTTCATTGCTTTCTATTTTGAATTTTTACGTATCTAGTCGTTCTGCTTCCATTTTATGAAATTTAGGGTAATTAGTGTTTGAAAAAACTTTGATACTTCATTCTAAATACTATATTTATTGACGTTTTTTAATTCCTCTGGAAGCTGATCTTTCTTAGCTTCGTACAAGTTGGTGTCTGTTACTTGCCTGCCAATTGTTTGTAATAAATCCTCTTACAAAATGCGTTTTAATATTAGCAAAAGTAATAGAGTTGGAGAATATCCATCGTCATAATACTTAATTAAAATTTCAAAAACTCAATGCTGTTGCTAGAAATTTCTATTATATACAAGTAGCTATATAAAACAGAATAGATTGTGTGCAATTGGTATTTTTTCCCCCTACTCCGGTTTAATAAAAGAATAGATATGCTGAGTGAGTACTGGCTTGGCTGCCCATTGAAATTAATTGTCTGTATGAGTTTTGCTGGGTTTTTTTTTCCTGTTGTTCCGTATTGAATAGTTAAACAAGTATAAACAGTTCCTGAATCCTAAATTAAGTTAGTTAGTTATGCACATTCATGCTCCTTTAGGATGAAGTTAAAGTCCTAGAGATCTGTATTGCAGTTGCATATAGTTTCACTACTTCCACAAGCAATGTATCGATTATCTCCACAAGCAAAGTTAGTTAGTTATGCACATTCACGCCCTTTTCCTAAGTTTAATTTTTATCTTCTATGTTATGAAAATGTTCTTGCATATCCCACAAAAATCTCTCAATCGGTGGAAGTGGTATAAATTAGTTTCTTAGCTTGTCTTAAAAATAGGCTTGAAGAATATTTTAAGAGTCTTGCCTTATCAGCTTTTCAAGCTCTTGAAATTCTCAACTATTTGCAACGAGTGGAACTCTATTAATCGCACACACTCATTTTCCTTGATTGTGGAAAGCCTTTATTCTTCTACGTACAATCAATTTGATAAGAATACATCTCTTTTTTTTACTTTTGATGTTCTACTTGATTTAGTTTTGTTGCCTTCTTATCAAAAAGGAGAATGATCCTTCATCATATGTCCTAAAAATTATAGGTTGTTACCACTATGCAGTTTGTAGTGAAAATATGTTGGAAAATGAGGCGAACCCAACTATCAACAAGTCAACTGGACTGCCTCGGAAGCGTTTCTATAGAGCAAGAGCTCACAGCAATCCTTTGAGCGATTCCCACTTCCCTGTGCCAGTATCCCCACAACACGTCGATTATTCACTTCATTACCCTCACTACTTTCCCTCATTTGATAAAGTTGATGGTTCCAAGAAGATCCAGTATGCAGATATTGGGTGTGGTTTTGGAGGGCTTTTAATAAGTCTTGCAACCCTTTTCCCTGATACTTTGATGATTGGCATGGAGCTTAGAGATAAGGTAACTGAGTATGTTAAAGAAAGGATTTTGGCTCTGAGGACAACTAATCCAGGTCAATATCAAAATATATCAGTGGTTCGGACAAACTCTATGAAATACATTCCAAATTATTTTGGAAAGGGACAACTTACGAAGATGTTTTTCTTGTTCCCTGATCCTCACTTCAAAGAGAAGAATCATCGTCGGCGTGTGATCAGTCCATACTTGCTAGATGAGTATGCTTATGCTCTAGCAGAGGGTGGAATTATATACACAATAACGGACGTTGAAGAACTTGGAGAGTGGATGAAGTCTTGTATGGAGAGTCACCCCATGTTTGAGGCGCTCACATCCGAAGAACTTGAAGCAGATCCTGTGGTCAAGCTTTTGAGTAAAGCAACAGAGGAAGGACAAAAGGTTGCCAGAAATGAAGGTCAGACTTTCCAAGCAATCTATAGACGAATTGCAGCATCCTTATAATGTATGAAACCAGTTAAAGTTATGGCTGTTTAACTAGATATTTCTGTTAGCTTTTTTCCCCTTTTAAGATTGAAATTGATTATTTATGTTGTATTTTGTCTAATTCGTAAGAGGAATACTATTTCCTTTCTGGAAGGAAGATGATGAAATTGATCCACTTTATTTATTTTATTTACATAAAGCTCCCATTCCTTTATGAAAGGAGAAAATTTGTTGTACTCAGAGTAATGGTTCTAACTCACTAAAATATTAACAATGAGGTTTTCCTTTTTCTTTTCTTTTTTTGTTCTAAGAATAAGGAAAATAATAGATGTCGAAAGCTAAACTTACAATTTGTGTGAAATAATTTAACTGTTTCAAAGTGTTTTGAACGTGGTTTGACATCCTATTTGCATGCCAAATTTGTGGAAGCAGAGTGAGTATTCTCATTAGAGTTTGAAAGAATTTGTTGACATCTAGTATTATTTACCAACATATTTAATTATAAATTTTATATTTTAAATAATAAAAAATATGTTTAAAAATAAAATAAATTGAAAATTATGTTTAATACATATGAAATATAATGTATATTTTATAAATATAATTAAATTATTTGTTTTAATGGTTGTTAAAAAATTAAAGTAAAATATTTTTTTTATTTAGGATAAACAACACTTGTGGTCCCCTAATTTTTACTTAATCTACACTTTGATCTTCTAACTATTTTTTCTTGATATTAAGTCCCCTAACTTTTACTCAATCTATACTTTGATCCTTTAACTATTTTTTCATAACATTTAGTCCCTCGACTTTTACTCAATCTACACTTTGGTCCCTTAACTATTTTTTCATAACATTTAGTCCCTCGACTTTTACTCAATCTACACTTTGGTCCCTTAACTATTTTTTCTTAACATTTAGTCCCCTAGCTTTTTAAATTTGATAATATTAGTCCAAATACTAACTTTTTGTAGAATTTGATTTTTTTTCCTTTTTTTTTTACGAAAAAAGTGACTTATAGTAATTCGATAGTTTTAGGGTTTTTTTTTTTAATATTTATTCTTCAAAAAGGAAAAAAAAAAAATTAAACATTAAATTTCACAAAAAATTAGTAATTAGATTAATATTGTTGAATTTAAAAAATTAGATGACTAAATATTAAGAAAAAATAACTAGGAGACTAAAGTGTAGATTGAGTAAAAATTAAGGGACTAAATGTTAAAAAAAATAATTAGGGGATCAAAGTATAGATTGAATAAAAGTTAGAGGATTAAATATTAAGAAAAAAATAATTAAGAGATTAAAGTATAGATTAAATAAAAATTAATGAATATTAATATTATTTAACCTTTTATGTATTTTTAAGTAATTATATAAGAAATTTAGGGTTGGTAATTTGATAGAGCAAAGAGGTAGTCTCCTTACCCGCACAATAAAGCATATTTTTATCCTCATGATGAAAATTTTAAGTTGTTACACGATTAATCACCGGATGGAAAAAATCACAATAATAATTATTTTTATAAATAAATTAGTTATTAAATTAATTTTATTTTTAATTTTTTTTTAATAAAAAAATATATATATTTATTTTCTTCTAACATTAAAAAAATATATATTTATTTACGTTATACAAAAAATTAACATATATATTTTTTTAAAAGAAGGATTAAAAATAAAATTTTATAGTATACAACTAAACCTAACTATTCTTACGCATAAACTTTACAAAAATGGTATAAATAAAAACTTACTGCCAAATATTGGGTGAATCATACTTAGATAGTTGTCTAAAGTAAACTCCATGGATAATTGGATATGACTATCTTTTTTTATATATATATAAAATATAGGGTGAGCCGGTGAGCATGTTAAATTTTTTATTTATGAAAAATAGCAGAAGGGAAAATAAAAAACAAGAAAAATAAAGGGTAAACTAGGAATTTAACAACCCATCTGAATTCTGAAATCTAAATGATCCTGATTCCTGACCGAGTAGAAGGTGTAAGAAGGGCACTCGATTCTGAATTTTGGGTCCAATTAAAAAGTGAGCCCCCGGATTAAGGAGTGACAAGGCGAGCTTCATAACGTTGAATTACAAACAAAAAGTCGATAAAATTGAATGAAAATGGCGACGAACGATAGAGAATCCAGGAGGAGGAGGATCGTGAGCAGAGGATCGGACCGACTTGCCCTAATCACCGGTCAGATCCAAAATCTTCCCTCACCTTCTCCCTCTGATTCTTATCCTCAGGATCCCCAAACCCCCTGTAAGTTCATACATATCTCTTTCTCGGTATTTTTGGTGTAGTTTATGTATGTAGATTTAAGATTTATATGTTGCTGTGGGTGTATTTTGAAGGTTTGCTACTTTCTTTCTTGGCATAGCATTGGAGGTGGACTATATATTACCTTTCTTCTTACTCTATAAACATGTGTCCTTTTTGTTATTTGTCAATATTATTTTCTTGTGCAATATTAGAAGACTTTGTGTTTTTGTTTATTTTAAAAGAATATATTGAACCTTTTTTTTTCCTTTTCATTATAATAAACCAATCTCATCACTCCTTTCCTTCGTAGTTTTTTTTTATTCCCTCATATGTGTGAATTGTAACCTTCAAGTGTTTACATACCTATAAAAAAAAATTGGTGAGCTGTTGGAAATTGAGCTTCCATTTGAAATTTTAGCTGGGTTTTGAGTGGAAATTAGCTCTATGTAAGGGAGATGAACTCCAAAGTTTGTTTGGAGCCTACAATTGATATCGTGATCTTTTGGGTGGATAATGAATTTCTATTTAGTGCATTCTTTTGAGTCCCTGCAAAGAAGAAGCATGTAACTCAAATCTACCATTAACTTTAAAAAGGTATTGCACATTCCATAATGTTTCTTTCGTTCAAGTTTGAACCTTGGGTGTTTGAACTGATTGCTTCTTGATATTTGGATTGTCCTATGTTTCTGTTCTCGATTTTTGTTTTCTCTTGTTATTTTGAAATGATGAAGAGGGAATTTGTACTATTCGTTCTTGCTAACTGATCTTGTTTGTCCTTAGTTTCTTCTCATGGAGACGATGGGGCATCTGGTTTAGAGTCCACAAAACACGAATCTGACATTAATGCTGATCAGGCTAATGAGGATAATATTGGGAATAGTGAAGTGGCTCCCTCGCTCAAACGAGAGACAAGTGCTAAAGCCATTAGAGATCCTCCCCCCTCTAAAGGTAGTGAGTTAAGATCATCTTTGCTTTCATCAGTTGGACAAAATCCATCGATTTCTACTTCGACTACACAAAGATGCTTGGCGCCACAGACACAACAACTATTCAAGTCATTTCCAACAACTGAAATAATATCTGCCATTGCAGCTACAGAGGAGACTCGCCGTCAATGTTCTATAGCAGTAGCAGTCATGGTAATTTTATCACATCTAGGCTTTCCAATTCTAAGCAGCAAGATCATAAAGAGCATATTATGCTTTAGGCCACTCTATCTAGTTTTGCTAACAAATATAACAGTCGTGCTTTCTCTGCTCCTTGACAAAAGAAGAGATTCCAGAAGGGTTGACATTGGAACTAGTCAAAACTCCTCAGCTGAGCAAATGGGCAACGCTATTGAGATACTTTGGTTGGTTTACAAGGCAATTTGTGCTTTCTCAATGGATTGTTCTATTTATTTTGTAATCATAGTATGTGGCCTCTCTTTTCGGCAACTATTACAGTAGGATTAATTATTTTTTTTTAGTTTATTTCATTTTAAGTTATAATCTTGTGTGTATTGGCCTTGTGCCTAGTTGCGACCTTTGTATTGAATTATTTAAATTTGCCCATATGCAAATAAATACCCAAAATTCTTACATGACAAATCATTTCTAGTTCATTTATACTTTAAGGGGGTGTCTGAGAATTGAGCAGGTTGTCAACTTTCTACAACTTCTTACACGCTTTTTGTAAATACAAGTAATTTATCTCTTGATTTATACGGATTTTGAATTTACTTTGACAAGACAAGATCATCAATACTCAGCAATTCAATTGATTCGTTGACACTTACACTGGTGTTCGCCCGCCAAATAAAAAACCAGTGTATTGATGTTCTACAATTCTTCCTCGAAAATAGGTTCTTCCATATCCGTTGTGATATCATCTGTGATTCTCTGGTGCCAAGCCAGTAGGTCTAGCACTGAAAACATTTCTCTTGCAAACGGTTTTGAATCATCCCCTGCTATAAGTTCTTGAACAACATTGTTAACTTCAATCAAACTGCAACCTGGAGTCTTCTTCATGTTCTTACATCGTATGAGTTTCCTTATCTTAGATACACCTTCCCAGTTTCCAACATCTGCATAGATATTAGAAAGCAAAACATAGTTCCCTGTATCATCTGGCTCAAGTTCGGTAAGGTGTTCCATTGCAATAAGAGCAATCTCAACATTGGAATGAGCTCTGCAAGAATGTAGCAGTGAACCCCAAACTTTTGCGTCTGGTTTCATTGGCATCTTTTTTATTGTCTCAAAAGCTTCATCAATACGTCCTGAGCGGCCAAGAAGATCAACCAAACAGCCATAATGTTCGACTTCTGGCACCAAACAATAATCTTTTTTCATGGATTCAAAATTCTTCAGCCCCTCATTCCAAAAACCGGCATGTGCACAAGCAGATAGCAGACCAAGAAATGTAATACCATTAGGTTCAATCTTTTCCCTCTGCATCGTTTGAAAGAGTTGAATTGCTTCACTAGCTTTACCATGATTTGCCAACCCTCCAATCATGGTACTCCAAGAGATAACATCCCTCTTCATCATTTGGTTAAACAATTGCCAAGCTGCATCAATACAACCACATTTTGCATACATTTCAATCAGAGCATTGCAGATGGTAACTGACCTCAACAACCCATTTTTATCTGAGTATATATGAATCCATTTCCCAACTTCAAGAGCTCCAAGCTGAGCACAAGCTGGCAAAACAGATACAATACTGATCTCATCAGGTTCAATACCCAGCATTTGCATTTCATGGAAGATATCTAATGCATCAGAATAGCACCCCAATTTTGTGTACCCGCAAACCATTGTTGTCCAAGAGACAATAGTCTTATTAGGCATTTCTTTAAACAATGCTCTAGCCCTTCTCATCTGGCCTATTCTAGCATACCCAGAAAGGAGACAATTCCAAGATATTGCATCTCTTTCACCCATTTCCTCAAACACTTTATGCGCATCTATAAAATTATCGCTCTTCGTATACACATCAATCAGAGCATTATCAATTATAGAATTAGATTTTGGTCCAAATTTACAAAGATGGGCATGAAACTGCTTACCCAATGAATGACAGAGAAGGCCTGCACAAGCTTTTAACACAAATGGGAATGTGAATTTGTCAGGGAAAACGAAGTTTTCAGCTTGTGGGTGTCGAAGCATTTGCTTGTAAAGAATGATGGCTAAGGCATGCATATAATTATGCGTATACGTTCTGATCATTGCGTTGTACAGAAACACGTTTCGATCAACCACTTGTTGGAAGAGCAAAGTAGCATACTCTACCTCTCCTTTGCTATCACACACGTCCACCATTTTTGTGACTAAGAAGTTGCTCTGTGACAATGAATACTTTATCATTTGAGCATGAATCTTCTTCAACCCAGCAATGTTAAGGCAATTTTGCAAAGTGGGCACGAATAAGTTTTCCAATCCTCTTATAGGTAAGGCCCAGATTCCTGTTGACATCAATGAGTTTGATGAACTGTAACGGAAGCGGTTAAGTGTTTGACTATAAACCAGAGAGACAGAGATTCCCCAATCTTCTCAGAAACTTGCTACTTGATCAGGGATTGCTAGTTCACGCAGCAATTTGAAAATGAGACTTGGATTAGATTCGATGCTGAACAATGATCTAATTGATATGCACGGAAAATGTGGTTGAGTTAGTATGCCGCTTGTCTATTTGACAAAATGGCTATGTTATTGCACCCGAGCAGCCAGAAAGCAGAGCGAGCAAGGTAATGACGACCAGATTCAAGAAGAGAGGTCATGTGAGTGCCAGTCATGGCCGTATCAGCAAGAACAGGAAAAACCCAGTTGATCGAGGTAAAGACAGAGGTATGTACCACCATCGAATCCTCTTCGACGAGTATCATCCTGCGTACTATCGTAAAGTAGATATGAGATATTTCTACAAGCTTCGGAACTAGTTCTATTACCCCAATGTCAACATCAACAAGCTATGGTCGATGGTTCCTCAGGTCAAGGATAGGGCTGACAAAGTGCCCATGAATGATGTTACCCAGTTAAGTTATTTTAAGGATTTCGGCAAAGTGTTTCTCCCCTCTCCAGGAGAATCAGCCAAGCTTGTTACTAAGATTACTGAGAATATTAAGGAGGCTGATGGGCGCCGTTTCTCACTGAGTCATAGATTACGTTTTTTTAGGGGTTAAATACGTTTTATGTATTAACGTATTGAGGTTGTACAAATATATCGGTAATATTTATCCTCCGTGACCGAAGTGGGATAGCAGAGGATACTAACTAGACTATATGTATTACAACGTCAGTTCATGGCGGTAAAATTGTCATATATATATATATATAAAAATAACACACTTAAAATTTATAATAATAAAACTAGCACTCCTAATAATATTGAACGTTCAATTTAAACCTAAAATATTAAATGGGTCTAAATTGTCGTTATTTAATTTTAATTGAATTAGTGTTCAAAGAAAAATGACATATTAATTATTATTTTTTAATTGTAAAAATATAAATTTAAGCACAAGGAATATTAGTTTTGTTATTACAAGTTTAAAGAGTGCTATTTTTATTATTTTTTTTTAAAAAAAATTAATTTTTAATCTCTAATTTCAATAAGATTTTATAAATAGTCGATAAATTTAAAAATAAAAGGCATTAGTATTTCCTTCCTCAAGAGAGGTTTTTTGTGACTATTTTTTTCTGGCATATAATTAATATAATTATTTAATTAATTTTATTTTTCTGATCATTGATATAAGATCTAGAATATACTATTAAAATAGCATGAATTTAAAAGACCTCAAGAATACGATTTAATCAAGATTATGGGACCTATATGTTTCTGGCACCCAACAAGTTTAGTTTTTAGGATAGTATTTAGGTCAATGTGGTAACTAGGCATTAAATCTAATTGCACCTTTTTTTTTTTAATGACACGTGCATATTTATATACTTTATATATACTCACATATGATATTATCTCAATATTTTAATACAAAATTTTTATTGTGAGAAAAATTCTCTATATTATGACATAAAACATAATTGAATCTATGTTACTTGAGCTAATTAGAATAATTTCTCCTCCTTTTTTTCACGAATAATAAGATAAATGTAATCTGAGTTTTTATTTTTTTTCCGCTCTAAACGGATGAAAGAATGTGATTTCTTGGACATCTCTAAGCCAATTTTTTTGAGGTAATATTATAATTTTGAGAAAATATTTTCTTTTTCTTTCAAACATGAATGATTTGAGATTATTAAAAACAGGCTCCAATTTGAGCTTGTAGAAAGAAAGCTACTTCGATTATCATTTTTTTATTGTCAGAGGCACACAATGCGAATTAGCAAGAAACTACCAATAAGGTTATTTTCTTTAATGTTGCCAAAAATAAAATATAATTTATCTACTGAACAACAAAATCCATTTGAAGGAAATTCCACGACAAAGAACTCATTTGCACCCACTACATTTTTCCCGGAGAGCAGCATTTGTACACTTGAATGCGGAGCTCAAGTAATTTCCTCACACCTATCTTTCTGCTCTCTTCAAAGCCTGTTTTTCTTCTGATAAAGCATCGTGTATAGTGAGTTTCCATAGTCTCAATTCCTCAATGGCTGGCTATGTACCTCACTCACTACAAGCTCAACCAAATGTATGCCTCCCAATAGAAAATCCTTAGGTTGGATTCTTAAAGAAGGGATGATCAAGGGCTTGTCGAGCTGTGAGGCGTTCAGAAGGTTCGTACTTCAAAAGCCTCTGTAACAAATCAATCAGAGAGGTTCTTGAGGACTCCACACGTTGTGACACCAAATCCTGCATAAATACCAAATGGTATCAATTATCGCATTAAGAATCATTATTATAGCAAAGTCCATTAACAAATTCCTCAACTAAAAAGAAAAAAGAAGACAAGAAAAATGGAAAAGAACTCTACCTTTAAAGAATCAAGCTTCTTAACAGCTCTAATACTCTCCCTAGAAACTGCTCCTGCAGGCCAATATAGTCTTGCACGCCTAAAGTATTTTTCAGCACCATGGCTGCAAACAACCAAATCAGGCTTATGTTCCAAAGTTGTTATCTGAATAAATTTACAATTGGTCAAATCATGATAATTTCCCCACCAGCACGTGAGGTCTTAAACAAAAAACTCAGAGTAAACTATTTGTGATGCTTTGATTCTAAATCTATAACCAAGATATGTCAGAAATACAGTCGGATTTCTTGAATTTCATTGCATACCTGGCTCTCCGAATCATATGCACAGGTAGAGGTCCCAAAACCCTTTCCATCATTGCCAAATGCTCCAAATTTTCATGCGTCTGAAATAATGCTTCACCCTGAACCAAAAATGTTTTTAGCGGTTCATGACATTTCTACTATACAACTAGATGAGAAAATCACACTAACCGAACAAAGTTCAACAAGGATGCAACCAATACTCCACATATCACAGGGGTAAGTCCATCCAAGACCTGCAACAATGTACAAATAGCGGATGAGACAAAGTGATTGTAAATCATAACTATGTTTAGTGGTCATTGCACAAATATAGGCAAGATAGCTGCATCATTGCAACTGAAACCAAAAATGTGAACACGATTTTAATTTCCAACCATTTGCTTTTTACATGTATGACACAATCGAACAAGAAAAGGAAGAAAATGAGAGCACAAACCACATCAATTTACAGAATCAGAAAAGGTTAAAGCACATCAATGCCAAACAGGCCTACCACAACTTCCAGAACCAGGGAAAGGCACAAGAATCCAGTAGCCAAACACCCTAA
Organism: Elaeagnus macrophylla; assembly: GCA_029378325.1. NCBI lineage: Eukaryota > Viridiplantae > Streptophyta > Magnoliopsida > Rosales > Elaeagnaceae > Elaeagnus > Elaeagnus macrophylla. The sequence continues at coordinate 21,813,768 of CM055649.1, read as the reverse complement.
AAAAAGTACATGTAACAAATTTATCTCAAAAATGTATATGATTCGTATCAACCTGATGGGCATTATGATAACTTCATAAGCAATGGCAAAATTATCTGTTGTTCATAGCTCAACCATCAACTACTATAAACTACTAAACTGAGCACAAATGGGCTTATATTTTCACAAACGTTGAGAAACTTCTATGTTCCTAGAGTTCCCTTGCATCCTAGATTGTTTGTTTAATGTACTTACAACTAAACCTAAAAACAAACCAAGAATTAAAATCCTCAATGTACTTGGACAACAATTCCATCATTAATTTCATCAACCATCACATTGCCTTGGTGTGGTTCGAGACAGAAAATAGTACAAATAAGAGACAGTAAACAACAGGAACACATTTTCACATGCTGATACCACAATTAGTTACCTAGAATAACCTCAGGGGCTCTGTAATGCCTCGTGGAAACAATGGAGCTATGATTCTGATTATCACAAACAGTACTACCAAAATCAATCAGCTTAATGGCACTAGACTTGGGTAAGCACCTGTATTGCATTTCATCTGAAGAAATCCTCTGTACCATTTCCAAGAATTTTTTATATATTATAAGTCTGTGCTTAAACATAAAATGCATTTTCCCAATTGTAAAGTCCAGATACCTTCGATCCAGGAAGCTTTACATATTCAGAAGACACAAGAAGTATATTTTCTGGCTTCAAATCAGTATGGATTAATCGTAGGTCATGCATATCTGCCCGATATAATAAAGCAAAGGCAAAGAAGTTAAATAAAATGGGCAGAAGTGAGACTCTAATACCCTGAACAACAGACCAGGAAACAATCCACTGATTGGTTAGGAAAAATACAAAATTATAATATGATAAAGAACAATCCACACACATGCTACAGATTCCAAAAGCTGTCGTCCAAATTCACGAACAAGATCCACAGGAAATGGGCAGTATTTATTTCTCTTTAGAAAATCAAATAAGCTTGGTCCAAGCTTCTCAAACACCTGATAAAACCATTAAATGCATTCAAAGGAAGGTTTCTGTTCAGTTCCCAGTTCTATGAATAAAGACCATCAACAAGACCTCCACTGCAAACTCTATCTAAAGGCCCTAATATTTGAAATTATATACAGATGAGTAACTAATCTAAAGCTAAACGCAAAATGATAGCAGAGTGATTCAGTGAGCTTTACTAAAGGCAGGCACCAATAACTTATTGAACAGTCAAACAAGCTAAAAAAACACAAAGGGACATTTAACTATGGATTCAAGAATGTCAGCAGTATCAAATCAACAGAAGCATATAGGTGTCAATCAATCCAGCAACTTCTATTAGTATATAAGCAACGGCAACCTAGCATACAGTTGAAATTCAAGAAAGTAAAATATCAGAATTCCCAACTAAAAAAAAAGTGTCCAATAATGAAACGAACAGATGTAGGATGAAATACAAATTGGGATACTCACGATACATATATGGTTTCTGTAATCAAACCAATTTCGGATTTGTACGCATCTGCAGATTAACAGGCACAAGATTTAGAACAAGCTCGAAAATAAAAAGGAGTACAATCAGTTGAAACAAAAAGTTACGCACCGTGAGTTGCCATTGTCATTCTTGGCAAGTTGCTGAAGTACATCGACTTCAATCATAGCTGCATCCCTGTATTTCCGAATGCTTCGAACTACCTTAATAGCCACATACTCTCGTGCATGACGATCCCAACATTCCAAAACACGACCAAAGGTGCCTACAGCACTAGCAATTTTCTGAATGACAGAAGAAGAATGAGAAAAACATAAATCTTGTAGACAGCAGGACACTGGACAGCTAACCTTCACCCATTTTGCTGAGTATTTTGTCTGCAGAATATGAAAATATAAATTAAAAAAAAATTACAGTCACGACTCACATTCATCGGGAAAAATTGAAGGGTGTAGCAGTTTATGGTATATGATGCATAACCCATCATAATTTCCGTTTTCCATGGACATTATATGATGAAAATAAATGCAATTGCATAGAACTGAAAAAGTATTTCACGATGGCATTTGAACAAACAAGTGAATGTTTATACGTAAGAAATCGGAAAAACAGAACATAAAATACAAAAAACTTGAGAAAAACGTACATCTCGAACTGAGATTCTCGCCAAAATTATAGACGTAATGCCCTTCGCGATCATCGTCCCGTTTCGGAGGCGTCGCATGCCTTCCATTCCCTTCTTCACTACCGCGCACAAGAGCCCGTTGCCTCTTAAAAAAAAAAAGAGAGAGAGAGATAGAAACACCAAACGACCATTTAATCCATGTCCAACCAGCAAAAGACCCTAAAACCCTAACCCTGATTGAAACCCGAAACGAACCTCCGGTTCTGATGGCCCAACGTCCCACTCGGACCGAGGCCTTTTCTTGACCCGCCGCTGTATATGATCCTTCTCCATTCGCTCTGTTTCAATCGCCACCATTCATGCAACCAACCTCTTTATCTCTGAATTGCTCTGGGAGTGAATGCTTTAGGGATGTACCCGTATTACTCTATATCTGCAACAAAAATCCAATCAAATCGGAAGAAAAATTAGGGCTTCCGATGTCTTCAATTAAAGCTCAGCTGTGAATTTTGGGAGAAAATTCTCCCGGTGACGAAACGCTCGAGCGCCACCGGATAGAGGAATTTATAAGAGGGAAATAGCTTCTCTTCAATTGTATATTTTTCTTTTTTAACAATCTCCCTTCTTACTTATATGCAAGGTTTTTTTTTTTTTTTTTTAACAATTTTATGCAAGTTTTTTCACAAATGAATTTTTGTTTAAATTATATATTGGACACTGTTTAACCTCTGGACTATAATTTGTATTTATAGTAAAAATATATTAACTTAATATAAAATTTGTGATTACAAACTCTAAAAATTATAAATAATTTTTCTCCCCCAAAATTACTAATCTTTTTTGCTAATCTTATGCTTCGCGTTTAACAGCTTATTTCTGCTCCTCAAATTTTTTGCTAATTTGAATAGTGTTTGAACTTTGAACGTATGATAAGTGAATATTCATATCATAATAGATTCAAGGGCGGGCAAGGCTGTTACAATGGTATTGTTCGTTTCACAAGAAAGAAAACAGTCCATTCTCTCTAAGCCAAGTGCCCATTCTGTTTCCCGAAAGATGGTAACGATTTATTATAATTAATATTTATTCTCTCATCCGAACATCGTTCCCAAAAGCCTAATTAAAACTGTATCACAGCCACGCGACCACCACGAGACTCTCATTGGTATATAAATTGTTCTCTCGGTGATTTCTCAAAGACACACACTGTGTTTTCTATTTTACCTGAGAATACAAGAGAAGAAAATGCAGAGTCTGCAAGCGAAAGCCTCCGAGTTGAGCGGAGTTGACCTGACTGACGCCTTTGCTATTGACGAAACCAATCTCTTCCACAAATTGGGTCTCCAAACCTTCATTAATCTCTCCACCAATTTCTACAACAGGTCTTTTTCTAGTTACATATTTTGTTTGGTAATTTAGATCATTTTTTTATTGAATAGTTTGTTTGGTCTGGATAAAATGTGAAAAAACAGGGTATACGATGACGACGAAGAATGGTTTAGATCGATTTTTGCAAACTCAAAAAAGGATGATGCCATCCAAAATCAATACGAGTTTTTTGTGCAGCGAATGGGAGGACCACCCCTCTACTCTCAAAGAAGAGGTATTCAATCTTTGTATTTGTTCATTTGCAAATTTGCTTATTATTTTGTGATGGATTTTATTTCAACTACCTGTAGTTAATTCTTTTTATATACTTGTGAGCTCCAAATATAGTTAATTTATCAATATGCATGTCTTTGTTGCCTTGAGTGATTCAGTTGTTAATTAAATCATTTAGTTTGGATACGTTCAATTAGTTACATGTCTTTCAATTCTGAGGGCGTTCCAAAAGCAGTTTTTGTGTGTTGTGTTTTCAACTGTCTCTTGCTAGTTTATTCTAGCGTTCGAAGAATTTCACAATTCAAATATTTGTGTAAATGTGCTAGCCCTGTTATTGTTTTGCAGGCCATCCAGCTCTCATTGCGCGTCATGGACCATTTCCAGTTACACATGAAGCAGCAGAGAGGTGGTTGCGTCACATGCAAGAAGCATTAGATAACACCCCAGACATAGATGTTGATTACAAGGTTAAAATGATGAATTTTTTCAGGTACAAGTTTTCCCCAAGTTGCGTCTTTTTAAGATGCTTTATGTATGTTTGCTTGTGCTTTTTAAAACGTTTTTTGAGTCAAAAGCAATTTTATAGCCCTAAAACCAAATGTTTTTTTGAGCTCTGAAAGCAATTTTTTTTCCAGTTTGGTTAAAGCGCGCTTTTATGATGTTTCAAAAGCAATTACAATCGAGCCCTTAATCTCCAACAATTTTCTTCACGTGTTTCTTAGTTGTGGTCGAGTTATTATATCAAATTTGCACCAATTCCATGCTATTCCTTTTTCTCAGGCACACAGCATTCTTACTTATGGCAGGCAATGAGATGAAGAAGAATCAAAACGAGCAAGTTCTTTGTAAGCACGCGACTGGTAGCAACCACCAAACATGCAAAAACTTTTAGCAGTATTTTCCTGCTTAGCTTAATTGTAATAAGAAAACAAAAGCTAGTACCACTATTCATCAAACCTCCTAAATATGGAGCTAAGTAAAATGAACACATTTTTACAAGTCTTACTGATAAATCTACAATCTGTTTATATGTTGATTGCTCAACTCAAAAGACCCATATTTTGGTGGCAGTTGTGAATCGTTGAAGAACTAGTTAAGGTTCAGCTAGCAGGCTATTTTAAGCTCTAAACTAATGGTGCCAACAAGTAGAGAGCCAATAAATTTGTTATCTAATTTTGCCGTTTTAAAACATTAATATATCACTCAATATCAGTCTCTCTAAGTGTTGTTAAATTGGATTATTACAGGGGGAAAAAAACTCATTATTAATTAATGTTATCGAAAACATGTGATAATGGGTATGTAGTTATTATTCAATCATGAACAACAAATTGGGCCATATGGACTTGTTGGTTTAGTATTTTGATATGCTGATTCATGTGATTTACAATTATTCATTAGTTTCTATTCTCTCTCTCTTCAAAAATTGTATAAGCTGTCTAAAAGTTTTATTTTTCTAAAAATCACAAATTAAAATATGAAATCAATTTTCATTCCCCCTCCAACCTGAACATGTTGATTGTCTTTTAAGCAAGATTGATTGGTCATAATCGGGATTAACTAACCATCGACAATGGTTGACTATTTGAATTGATCAAACATTGATTATTAACTGTTTATTACTCATTAATTATCAAATAAATTGTAGATGAATAATCCCCAATTGAATCTAGATGAAATAAAGTTATTCTAAATGAACTATATTTATTTTATTTTTTAGAAAAATGTGATTTTGTCAATTTACTTTGATTTTGAACCCTTAACTATCCTAGAAAACATTAAAAACAACTGTAAGATTCTTATATACCATGTTATCCTCCACTTGTGAATAAATAAATAAATAAGGCAGGCATGAAAGAGGCCATAAGAGCATATACATCATCAGAACAATATCTTTTATACTATGCTTGTGGTTGTGGTTAAACGAGTAAACGTAATAAAGGTTGGAAAAGTAGAACATTCACGTTTCTCTTTTTGTCTTGTGTTGTTACAATTACATTGAGATTGGAGTTATGAGGTCAAAACTCATAAAACCACTTAACGGCATACCTTGATAGAACCTGGATTAATACATATTTAATTGTTTGCAAATGCAAAACAACAACTACCTACTCATAACCCGAGACTAATTAAGCTGCATATTTTATTTGCTTGCTTCGCACATGAGACCATGTTATATTACTTGGAAGAAACAAAGACGATTTTGACCATAAAGTACTGAAATGAACAGGATTAAATTCAAGTCTTCAATAAAAAGCCTTTTAACTATCATTTTCTGCTACTTAAATTTTAATGCAAACCCATTTTATGGAGTTAAATTTAACATCTACTAGCTACAATTTGGAGAAAGACTGACTTATAGAGAATCTTATATTCAGTTAAAGGCATTCTAAACGTACACGAATATTTAATTTAAGTAATATAATATAATATTATTAATAAATATATTCAAATTTGTCAAATTATATACAATAATAAATTATCATATCAATTTTAATTATAATATATAATATTGCATTTATCATCTATGTTTACTTTATAATAAAAAAAATAGCGAAAATAGAAGTACGACTAAAATGAATAAAAAATTTATTTTCAACATACAATGTTTGAAAAATATGATCAAATTGAGTGTAATTTTGAAAATAAAATTTGATTGTGTTGAAATCATGGTAGATTTAGAAAACATTTAAAGTAAAGAAAAATGTTAAGGAAAAATAAAACAAACGAAAATATTACAAGTATTTCATGTACTTGGTTGACAAAAAATTTTCTCCAAAAATTAACTGAATTTGATATATTAACGAATGATTATATCAAATATTATTGCACTACAATTATATATATTGAGCTCAAATTGAAAATAAAAATAACTCAGTTATTTAATTAGTTTTCATTTTTAGTTCCTTCAGTGGGGAAAAAAAAATTTGTTCGTTTCAAACACTAAAAAGACATATGTTTATTTACATTATAAGAAAAATTGAACATATATATTTTTCTTAGATGTTAAAAATAAAAGTTTATATATTTTAAAAATTATGCCATACTAATAAATTAAAAAAAAAAATTGATTAAAAAAAAATAAGAAACAAGATAACTGAAGAAGGCTTTCCAAACCAAGATAAATCAATGGCTTAGTACAAACCAAGTTTCTGTCTAAAACATAATTAATAATCCTAATCCAAGCTAGGAGAGGAGACATTATTTCTTTTGGAAAATCCAAGAATAAGGATCAGCATACCTAGCTGAGAAAGAACGAGACAAGTAATCTGGCTCTGTCCATTCAATTCCTTGATCAAAATTTTCTGAATATGTGTTGAGATCGTATGAACTACTACTTTGTGGTGAAGCACCAGACCCAAAACTATTTCTGTGATACTTGTTCTTCTTTATCCTTTTTACTTTCCTGAGAAACAAACGCCAACGTGACTCTAGTAGTACTCTTATACCATCCTCTTTTCTTTGCACGTTAAAATCCTTTCCCAACTTCACTGTCTGGCTACCAAAATTACTCCAATACTTCTTTATATCCATTGATGAACAAATTATAGATAAGTACTGTTTTGTCAAACCATGTTTTGATCTACTACAGACTACTTATAAGGGCTCGTTTTTGTTTTAATTTATACATATATAATGTGACGATATGATTTAAAGTCTCATAATTTACTATATATTATTATATAATCAGACACATATAAGATATATAGTATGAGACCTAGTAGTACTGTACCTGTTGAATTGTTATTGGCTCTTAATTGTAGATGGCTTCAGTTCTTTTGGCTTGGCTCAAAACTTGGCTAGCTTAGTGGTATTGTTCCAGACCAAGTTAATATAAAAAAAATAAAAATAGAAGGACCACGAAAGAGAAGTTTGGTTAAAAGAATAGACGGGTGAAAGTAAAACCACCGAAAGACTCATTCTTCACCAGTTGCTTGCAGACTACATTTCTTCACCTTTGTATTTTTTTTTATTCCCCCGAAACAAAATGTAGTTACCAAGATAGTTCTATATGTTTAGTGCAAATTACAAGTTACTCTACTTTTATTAAATATTAACATCCTTAGATTTAGAAAAATAATATTTCAATTTGTTGCAGTTAACTCAGATATGTTGCAATTAACTGTAAGTGTTTGATAATGATTTTATTTAATTTGTTTTTAATGGTTTTTTTAAATTATTTTCAATGATTCTTGATTCTGTTCTGATTTTTATTTTCTTTAGAAAAACACTATGAGTATATGAGGTAATTTGTATGTCTTTTTCTGATTTTTTTTTATTATTTTCATTTAATATTTTTTAGGAATGCATAATATGGGAACAAAATATTTTTGTAAAAATCACAAAATTAACTTCCATAAAAAGTATAATAATAACTCATATTCTTCGTATTTAAAGATAATGGTCTTATTTTTATTGTTATGAAATTTAAAAATGTTATTATAAATTATTTTTTTAATATATATATATATATATATATATATATATATATAGGAATAAAATAATAAAAACATAAAATGAGGGAACGTTTTGAAGTATCTGAGATTGGACGTGTGAATGGGACAAGATGTAAATTAAGTAGAATTTATAAACATCATGACTCATTTAATTTTAAAATATTAATTCAAATATTATAAGGCACATGTTATGTATAAATATCATTTTTAAATAATATGATACACAATTTTTTTCAATCTGACAAAGATCACCGATTTGAGATCATTGTTTGTGTCTTTTAAAGTATGATTTGTATTGATAATTAAGTTATATGAATAAAATTATAAATTTAAAGTAGTAAAAAAATACGTAATAATTATTAAAAAAAATTAACGATAATTTTTTTCTTAAATTATTATTAATATTTTTAAATATATATAATAATTTAAATAATTAGAGAAAAATAGATTTATAATGTCTTTTTTTTATAATTTTTTTTACGAAGAAAGTAAATAATAACCTTTTTTTAATGTAATAATAATAACATATGTTTGCCACTCCTCGATTTCATTTTCAGGAATCCAATGCGCAAATCCACCATTATATCATTATTTAGCAACAACAAAAAAAATTATATATATATATATATCCATCATTACATTTTTGTTTGTTTTGGGTGAAACAATAATTGCATTAAATAAACCAAACATCATAGTTCTCTGATTTAGTTCCAGATGCCCTTGTTAATTTCTCCTGAAGTCTAACATTTCAAACTCGGATGTTTATTAACTGCCCTCCTCAAAATTGTTCTAATATCAGCCCCCTTCAAAAATTAATACTTTTGTATTACTTAAGACTATCTGACTATGTATCCTGTAGTTTGAAAAATCTTCAAAAAACTCCTATTGGCTATTATCATTAGGAAATTAAATAAAAATAAATTAATCGGTATAAGTTAAAAAAAAAAATTGATAAAAAAATTGTTAAATTGAAAGGAAAAAAAGAAGTAAATTTTAAAAGATATACCTAAATATATTAATAAGTTATAAGAAAATTACAACCTCGCTAAAAAAATTAAAAAAAATAAAATATAAATTTAATTACATGGTATAATTCATTTTAAATATAGGGTTTAATTTTTAACTCACTTGAAAAAAAAATGTTAATTTTTAGTATTAAAATATATATAATATATATATATATATATATATATATATATATATATATATATATTAAGAGGTCTTAAAAATTTTAAAAAAATAATAATTAAATAACTAAATTATTTATACAATATAAAATAAATTTATTTAAAAAAATATTAAGGATCTAACAAACTTGGGATATGAAATTTATTTTTATTTTAATAAAAATATTTTGATTTTCAAAAATATTATAAGCCAATAAAAAGTATCTGTTACAAAATTTAATTTAATTATTGTCTATTAATTACAACAGTCATTACAAAGTTTTGGTCTTTCATGACATCATTTTCAATTGAATAAAAAATTTTTTTATCATAATTTGATACATATTATAATTTATATGTCACAATTTAATTAATTATTATTAGTAAAAGATCCCACAATGACTCATTTATCTTACAATTCTAATTTTACATTCAATTAATAATTAATGTGTCTTAATGCATATTATAATTTGATGCATATAGTAATGCTCTTTTTCAACTTTTACAACATATTAATATTTCAATAAATTTGACGGAGGTGAATGATCAATACATTGCAACTTCAATAACAAGATAGAATTTTTTTCCCCGTAGGAAATATGAGAGAAATGTTACTGTGTAGATAGTAATAACATTCTACCATGAAATCTTTTGTACAAAAATGAATCTACCATGAAATGTATCTTAGCTTTAAAAAAATATCTACCAAGTGATGTACTATTGAGATGGCAGAGGAAATTCCCTTTCTCATTATACCCAGTTGCAGTGTCAATAAAAAAGGCAAAAGTTGCAGACTGGGACCATAAATAATTATCATAAGCTGCAATTCAAGTCTCATTTATGGTGATTGGTAGAGCCATATAGGACCCACCAGCAAGTATAAATTGTCTTCATTATATAAACGGATCCGTAGAGAAAAGATGGAAGAAGAAGAAGAAGAAAAAAGGAGAATAACTTATTACTATTTAACTTACCCATACTAAAGAGAAAAGCCTCTATGACAAAAAGACCACAAAATTAACTAACTTAGAATCAGAACTTGTTGTGGAGGACTACACTGGTACACTACTACAACAAAATTCCCACACAAGAATAAGATCACTACTATTACATGGACAAGCCAAACATGTTCCTCACACACAAAAATAACTTACTAACAAAAGAGTTTTTACACATTAATGCGACCATTTGATTTCTGTGATTGTGTTATAGACCTCAGATTGTCATAAGCCTCACAACATGCATGCCCATAATCTGACATAGCACGAAAAAGCTCAGGCAATCTAGTTTTGAGACTCCCAAGTGATTTCTCTCTAACTTGGACACAATGTCTCTGGTAAGTTTCAACTTCTTCTTCCAATCTCTTCTTCAAAATCTCAACAATTAATTGTTTTTCTGAGATGGGATCCTTTGCACTTGTGTCTTCGCCTCTCTCAGGTTCTGTTTCATCAGGTCCTCTCCGCTGAAGGTATTTCTGGTACCATTCGTCAAATGCTTGGTTTTTGCGCAGGTACTCCTTCCTGGTTTCCTCACATTTCTCCTTTAGCTTCATCTCTTCTTCTTGATGAAGTTTTATGGTACTTATTGTAGCAGCAAAAGATGATATTGCAGATTTAGCAACTTCATCGGGAAGTTTTTCGAGATAGTCATGCCATGATTTTAGAAGTGCTAGAATTGGGGGATGTTGCACTCTAGGTGGGGATGATATTTTTTCTTTTAAGCTGCTTTCGATGGGAATGAGGTTAAGTCTCAACCAACTGCTAAGAGCTTGAATATATTGCTTTTGATGAGTCACAAGCTTTTGAAATTGAGATTGCCATTCTTCAATGACCTTCATTAGTTGTTCGGTGCGCTCATGGTGGTGCTTTGTTGTTTCCTTTGGAGCTTGAGTAATGTCAAGGGCCTTGAGGTCTTTAACAACATCCTGTTGACTGTCGTGGTGTTCGCACATGCTTTCCCACATTTTAGCCATCCTGCGGAGTAAGTATTGTGTATTTATGGCCATGAAAAACTCAAAGCATACTTATTGTTACGCATAAACACATACATGTATAAGCACATAAAGCCATTTCCATGAGACTAGCCCAAAGAGTTAGCAGTTAAGGCAACTTGAAGATGCTAAAGAAAGAAAATAAATAACAAAACAGAATTGAATTGATAGAAGTGATCATAAAATTGATTAAAATTCTGTATTCCCAAAGCTTACCCTTCTGCCAGACTAACTAACTTTGGATATAACTGCTCATCACGTAGCCGATTTACTTCTGAGACTGTAGAATCCATAGATTGCATGTCAACTATATATCTTGTATGCAAATGACTTACAGCTGCTTTTGTTTTCTCCAAGGATTCTGCTGAAGCACCACGTTTCTTCTGCTTATTCAGTAAACCAACCTTCCGCTGATACTCAAGCTTCATAAGCTCACCTTGCTATGAAATAATGCAAGGTCTAATCAGTTCAACTCTGAAATGTGGATCAAAGAGAGAAGGTAGTAAATCTAGTATAGCATACCTTTACTTCTTCATAGAGTTTCTTTTCCCATGCTAACAATTTATCCAAAACAGTGGCATGAGTCTCGTATTCTTCTGAATCAAATTCATCCCTTCCACCATCTCCATTAGGCATGCCTTTGAACGATCTATTCCACGTAATGACACGCATGACTCTCGCAGAATGATCTATGTGACCTGCACAAGATTTTACCAAGGAAGATTTTATTTTCATATTCAATGACTCTGAAGCAGGTCAGTATTTTATGCAGATATTGACCACATATATTTAACAAAGATTCAATAGTCAATTATAGTTCACCAACCAAGGGATATTGCTAGATAGAGTATGATGGAGAACTGATATTCTATTTCGCTTAAATCACTATATCTGACAAAACTTTTGGATATTGTACTCGTCTAACTTATAAAAATAACAGAAGTTTACATTTGACGCATGGTTCTCCTAAAGCTACAAGCAAAGTAAGGGATTGTGTGGATGTGCTTCTCTTAGAAATGATTTCAACAGAGGTGGTTTCAAGATAAGTATTAATGAGCTTGTCATAAATTTATTAGAAGCACTTCTCAAAAAAATGGTCAAGCACATTCAAAAGCACTTCTGAAAAGAGAAGCACATCCAAACAGACCTAGGTGTATCATGTATATATGCCTTTCTTACAATCTTGTTAAATAGTTATTTCTGAAACTTAACAGGAAGCAAAGAAATGGGAATAACAACATGAATCAACATTAATTACAATTTCTTTCAAAAAAAAAATCACATATCACATAAATTAGCATGAAAAAACCAAAGAGAATAAAAGAAATCAGATTATGGCAACATCATGGAATATGAATCAAAAGCAAATACCTCGGTTATCAGCAAAATTGGAGTGGTAATGCAAACGAGTGGCCTCAAGCATCTTAGAAACCTCTTGGGCACTCTCAGATGCCTTCAAGAAATGATCATCAAGCTTATTTAAAATCTTCATCAAGCTCACACTCGAAGCAGCCATTACCTTTCCTATTCTTCTGAACTCTGGAGGTGCTGTGTGTGCATGCTCAATTGGCTTCACCTCACTCTCCTCTTCCTCCGCAATTTTCCCCAACTCCACCTTCTCTGGAGTCTTGGGTTCAACTCCATTAATCCCATCACCAAACTCACCGCCCGAAGTCCCATCTTTATCGAATTCCAAATCCTCATTTTCTTCATCCTCACCATCATTGTCATCCTCTCCACCTAAAGATGGCATATTCTCGTCCACCATAAAGAAGTAATCCCAAGACAAACCTTTCGACTCCGGCATAGGTGGCGGCCCCACTTTAATCTCCGGTGTCCTAGGCGAAGATGAAGAGGCACCCCCATTTCTTGACCCATGTAAAGCTTTGCTGTTTTCATCTCTACCCACTTCATCATCTTCTTCTTCTGCAATGGCATGAGATTCTGTTTCTCGCCCAGTTTTGCCGGGCACCATGGAAATTGCGGGCATGGTAGCAGCTCGCTTAAGAGGGCTAGGAGAGAAATTTGGTAGAGGCGGTGGAGGTGGAGGTAGGTTCTCAATAGGCGGCGGTGGAGGCGGCGGTTGGGAAGGAGGGTCTAATGGGTGTTGTTCGGGGTGGAGCTGCGGGGTCTCTTCTGTTTCGCCATGGCCATAGTCACTTAAAGCAGCCCCTGTGTTCTTTAAAGCAGTAGCATAACCAGAATGTCCAGCTGCAAAAGCATTTCTAGCAACAACAGCTTCTTTCATCAAATTTCGGCGTTCTTTGCAGCGGGAAACTGATTCCTCGTTTTCTATTCTCGATTGTGCACAGCCCATCTTGGAAGATTGATGGGATTTTCTTCCTTTCGAGTTTTGAACCCTCTTGGATTTGGCTTCAATACTACGATTTTGTCGTTTAGAGAGTAAAAAACAGAGGAAGGTTTCAATGGGTTAAGAGAGAAAGAGAAACAGACCAAGAGACACAGAGATAGAGAAAGAGAAAAAAGTTTATAGAGAGGGCAGTGAAGCTTAAAAATGGTTTCTTTTTCCCTCTTGGGTTTAGAGCCTTTTGAGTTATAGGGGTTTGGCTGTTTTGCACAAAGGCTTTGCCTTTCAAAAATGAAGAAAGAGCTTCAAGTAGCTCCTTTTTCTGAAGCTTTTAACTTGGTTTTGTTGAAGACACAATTACCTGAGAAAAAAGAGAGGATAATTGAGAGAGAGATAGAGTAGCTCATGAAGGAGGAAGGAGGGGGCATGAAAAAAACAGAGGAGAGAGATACTGCCAAGCTCGTACAGAGATGAGCAGAGAAATGCATAGCGTGATATGCCTACTCGCTGTAAGCGTTCAAATATTTGTGTACTCGCTGTTTTAGATTACGAGGTGTCTTATTCATTATTTTAAAATAACGGTCACATTTTTTGAGGCAGTAACAGTAAGGTGCGTTATTTTTTTCGAGAAAAAACCTCACTGTAAAAGCAATTTTACGTATTATCCTAAATTATTAACTAATACTATATAATTAATATTGATTTATTATGAGATCCAAGTATGCAAATATCAAATTAAACGCCATCACCAAATTGCTCATAAACACTAAACTAAATCTTGTCTATAAAAACATCGTCTATCAAGTGACCAGCCTGAGCATTGAATCAACTATTTATCTGACATGATTGATTAAAAGTTAGAATATTTTAATTATTTAATTATTTTATTTAATTTATAATATATTTAAAATAAATATTTTTTATTTTTATTTTAATTATAAAAATAAAATAATATTTAAAAAATTTGTAAAATATCATAATTATTATATTATTATAATTATTGCTATTAAAAAAAATTTAACAATATAATTTTTATTTTATTATTATATTTAAATTCTTTATTTAATAATATAATATATTTAAAAAATAATTAATATTAATAACATACAATAAACATTAAACATAATTAAAAAAATTTATGTATAATATATATTAAATACTATGTAGCAAATATCTTATTAAACTTAAATTTTAAAACTATTTTTAGATTATTAAAATAAAATTAAAGTACTTTTAATTTAAAATAAAAGTTTTGAAAGTTTGTAAATAATGATTCAACATATATTAATGATATTTGTATCATATTTAGTTTTTATATATAAAAATGTATATTTTAATCAATTAAGTTTTTTATGTCAGTAAAATACTAAAATGTCACTACCTACAAAGAACAATCTTAAAAATATAATTTTGTTTTGCTAGTCAGCTACTACCCTAGATGAGCAATCTTTTTAAAAAACTATATGTGAATACTGTAATTTTTGTAAAGTATATTAAAAATTTTATGGCTTTTAAAAAATATACAATTTAATTTAAAATATTATAAAATAAAAAAATTAATTAAAATTAATTAATTATTAAAAATATTTTTGTCATTTTTATTTTTGACTCTTACCTTATTAAATTTCAAACAAAAAAAAATGGTTATATATATTACTTCTTGTATCATTTTCTCTTTACCATATTTTCTTCTCTCTTTTTTCTTTCACATCATATTTTTTTTTTTTTTTGTTAAAATTGGTTTTTTCTTCGCCAAGATCAACAACCATTACTCAATAACGAGTTTATATAATATTTGCCGGAAAATCCCAACAAAACAGAATCTACAATTGAAATGATAAAAAATAAAAAATATTACCTACTTATATTTGCAATATTGCCTTTTGGAGTTACAATTAGTTTAAAATAAGAACTGAATTGCAAATTTTTCACAAAAAAAAATATATTTATGTTCTTCATTTTATTATAAAATAGAGCAAAAATTGAGCAATTTTAGTTATATAAAAAAAAAAGGAGCGAAAATATGTACCAATTTTAATGGAAAATAAAAAGTTCAGCTAAAAAAAAAAAAGTAGATGGTGATGGGAGAAAAAAAGAAAAAAAAATATGAGTGAGAGGAAGTGGTGAAATAAATAATACATATATAATTATTTTCTTGTATAAAATTAATATGGTAGGAACTATAAATAAAAATGATAAAAATACTTCATTTATAATCGGTTAAACTTGTAATATAAATTATATATTTTTGAAAATAATAATACTTTTCATATAGTCCATAAAAAAAAAAAAAAAATTATTGTAGTTATGTGTACTTTTTTAAGAACCCAACCCCAAAGTAAAATTTGCCAAACCTTTTTCTGATTTCTGGAGGAAAAATAAAAGACAAACAAAGGGGAAGGCTAAAGAAATAGATTAGTGTGCTCATGAAAATTGTCTCATTATTTCTTTGCATATGAGAATAGGTGTATTGTATATTATGGTGACGATGGAGTTTCACCAAAATTCTTCGACTTAAGTCACCTAACTTCAAATGTTTGTTATTATCTAAACGGTAGTATTACGTATGCATGTAAATTATGAATTGGATGAAGAAAAAAAAATAGTTGCATCACTTACTAATTACTAAAAATTAATTAAATTATGTTATTTAAATTAATATATAAGTAAATAACATTTTTGTTATTGATTTACAACTAACAAAGTATTTTTAAAAATAGTATTGGAATCGATTTTTACAAGGCATAAATTTAGTAAACCTGTAACTATAAAAAAAAAAAAATTGAGAATAATTGACACCGATTAGTATCAAAATCACTCTTGTGTTTAAGTTTGTAAGTCAGTTTTATGTAATGAGAAAAACTGATATGGTAAAATAAGGGAATGAAAGAATGCGTACTTTATTATTAAGCTTATTAATATAATATATAGGGGTAAAATCATAGATGGTGATATATTTGAATATTTGTTAATATTAAATATTAGATAGTTGTTGGTAAATATTAAAATCTAAACAATTGATATTAGAGAATGATTATTTAAATATTAAAATTTTAAATATATTTACTTATCATGCTGGTTGGGTGCTGTAAAAAGCAAGGTAAACCAACGAAAAAACGTCATGCATATTCTATGATTTTTCCATCCAATAAATAGAATAATCGATTTTTTTTTTCTCTAAGTATAATAACTTTTTTGATTCTATGAGAAAAGGGAGTTTTTTTTTTCCTTAAAAAATAATAAAAATAATATCTCTTAAAATTTATAATAATAAAAATAATATTATTATGTTAAAATTTATATTTTTACAATTAAAAAAATAATTTAAAAAATAATTAATATATCATTTTTTTTAACAACCATTCAATTGGAATTCAATGACGGCAATTTAATCTCGTTTAATGTTATATTTTTAATATTATACGTTTAAATTAAATATTTAATATTATTAAAATATTAATTTTATTATTATAAATTTTATGAATATTTTTGGAAATTTTTCTTTTTCCTTCTTTTTTCACTTAACTCCTATAAAGGAATCTAAATGAACATTTCTTTTCCTGCCAACCTTTCGTCAAGCATTATTCTTGGTCTAAATTAATGCAGGCTTGCAACCACTGAGTTAATTATTTAGTAGTACGATTGCCTGATTGGTGAATAAGATGTATGAGGAGAATAGCGAGACATTATTAGTTTTTGATGGAGAGTCCAAGGAAAACTCTCCATTATTTCATATCCATAGAGAGTGGGGACACTGTACAATTTGGAATAGCATCAATAGTTTGTGTGAAAAACTATTACTCCAACAAAAATACTACTGTACACAAACTATTCTACTTGAAACTATTCTCCATCCAACGTGTTACAGTATAGGTATTATTTTTTTTAACAAAAAAAAAAAAAAACTCTCTGGAAGAGACGGGATAACGATCGCTATGCTTTATTCACCCGGATCAATGTCTAAAGAAAGTACTAACAATGGCTAGCACCTTAGGCTGTCGTCAGAGGAGTCTTTATGCACAATTACAACTTTTTTATCCCTCAAATCTAAAATCTAGTGAATGTAGCCCAATAACCTTATTCAGTGGCCTATCCAACTGCCAGTGTATTACATATATGATCAACTAAAAATTGTAGGAATGTGGGGTTTAGTTCTAAAGATATGAGTTCTGACAATACAATATGCCAATAAAATTTGAAAATTTTGATTGTCATTGTTTTAGCATTTATCATTGAAAAAATAAGCATTGCTATAATATGCTTACCTTAGGATATTCGTAAGGGTCACAGAAAATGGAAAATGTAGCCTCATGGGGTCATTTTTGTACATACAAATAAAATAAATTTGATAATTTGATTGATATGACTCAATTTTAAATTTTACATCTTCGAGCAAATTTTATGTCATCAAGCATATCTTGTACTAGGACTCAATTATTTACTGTAAACTGTTTTTTTAAAATGATAGATTGAAATGTATACTATTAATTAATTATTAATTTTTATTGACATTATTTCCTCATAATTTTTTTTTTATATTTTAAAATAATTAATATAAGTTAACGGTTAAAAAAATCAATTAACATATATTATTTATAAAATTAAAAACATAAAGATAAAAAAATAAAAATTTAAAACATAAATAAATTAAAATTAAAATAAACAATGAAACAGGGGTGAAAGAGCCTATCTGTACAAGGAAACAAATAATTGTTTAATTATTGTTTTCTATTTTTAAGGAATTGAAAACCAAAATACATTTATTTTATTTTTTAATTTTTTTTAATTCAATGTTACGAATAGATCACTATATTTTTTTTATCATTTTTGAAATAGTATAAAAAAATATAAATAATTGTTAATAATTTGACTTTTAATGCAATATTTTAATATTAAATGGTAGTTTAATGTAATTAAAATATAACTTTAATTACATGATATTTGATGTGGTTTGAAATAAATAATTTTAAAAAAAATTTAAGTGATTACAATAAGTCAAAATTTTACGTTAGCACATTAATAGCTAAATAAATTATTATTATTATAATTGTGTCTAAGAAATATATTAAAAGAAAAATTAACAAACTATTTGATAAATTTTATAATAATATATATTATAACAAGTTTATAAATAATATATTTATAAATTATATAATTATATGATACTAAACTATGATTATTATTTGTATATTTTTCAAAAAAAAAAAATCAGACTAGAATGCTGATAGCTCTAGGTTGCCCCTACATCAACTTAAAAAAAAAATTATATTTAACTTATATATTTTTATTATTAATGAAATATATTGTAATATTTTGTATCAAATGTAATTTAAGTTAGATTATGATTATTTAAGTTTATTTAATGTTAAATTCTATTTAATTTAATATATTTAATGTTATTAATATATAACATTTATTTTTATAAATTTTAAGAGTATTATTTTATATATTTTTTTAATCCAAAGTTCATATGGTACAAAATTTGTAATTAATTTAGTAAACTAAAATCTGTTGGTTAGTTGTTATTGAATGATCGTTTTTGTTGGGTGGTTCGGTTTGGTGAATGACTTTCGAAGATAAATTTTTAGTGTGATGTTGTATATAACAAGATGTTTCATTTTTTAAGATATAATTAATATTAAATTATGTATGAAGTTAGAGATACAAGATTTTAAAATAATTCTAAAAAAATTTACTAAAAAATTATTATAATATGATTTATAAATTAAAACATAAAATATATTTTAATTTTTAAATACTTTCAAATGTACACTAAGACTAAAAAGAAAAAATATTATTTGAATGATTCAGTTATTTAACTGTTTTATTTTTAACTTAATTATATATATATATATATATATATTTTTTTTTTTCTTTTTCTTTTGAAATGACATTAAAAATAAAATTTTATATAATGCAATATGCTTCCAAATATATATATATATATATATATATATATATATATTAAATGAATTTATTACAATAAAACCAAACAAACTCCATGAAAAACAAACCAAACTAACAGCCCCAACTTCAATTACTTAAAAGCTAAACACATTGCAATCAAATTAGCATTAAGCTATTCAAATAAAGAGAAACTACATAGAAATATCAACCTCCGCAGCCATGCAGAACTAAGAGAAGATCAAAATTCCAAAGACCAACCAACAATACTCTATCAACAACCAAACAAACCAATAAAGTCATAATCCTTAAAATAGACCGAAACACAACATAACAAACGATAAATAATATAAATGAAAATAACAAACTCAAATAAACAAAACACATCATCCCCAATGTTGCATCCCTCACAAAGCTCGATCCTGCATCCTATGAGACATATGCAATAAGCTCACTCCATGTATGCAACTTCAGCACTACGATCCTCTGCTCCATAGCTAACCATTCCACCATCTTGTTGTAACCCTTGTCCCTTGCATTCATTTTCAGCTATACTTTTAGAGCTGTCGGGCATATTAGCCACAAAATATATATCTTCAAGCTCGTTGAGCAATCTCTTCCTTTATGCACCTCTCGTTTCAACCCCTAATTCCTTGTTCTCGTATGTCACCTTACCACTTGCAAACACAACTACCTTCTTAACTACAGGAGCACTACTCTCATCACTCATAACATCAGTTGCATCACCATTACTTACAACACCAAACGCAAACTTAGGAACATAAACACGTGTTTGTTTGTTGCATACCTCTTTTTCCTCTCTTCTTTCACATGATCAGGGACTCATATATTCATTTCACACCTTATCCACTCCTCAAACAAAAACATTTTGTTAGGAAATTTAGGGATTGAAGCTAACACACAATCAAAGTAAAGTTGAGAGAATGAAGATAAAACGAACACAAGTATTTACGTGGTTCACCCAAAATGATTACGGGCTACTCCACGGGCAAAGGCCAGAAGGAATTCACTATACTGAAAGATTTACAACCTCTCTCTAAATATAAGGAGAGAACAAGATACCTCTCTCTCTTATACTAGGAGAATACAATTAACCTCTCTCTCACAATGAGGAAAGAACTTTTCTAAGTGGAGAAGCTTTGAATGCTTAGGATGTTTGAGATTTTGGGATGATGGAAATGAGCAAATGAGCTCTCTATTTATAGAGAGAAAAATGCTACTATTTGGAGAGATGACACATGCGCTTAACTCATCATTTTGATGATGCAAGCGCTTAGCTCATCACTTTGATGATGCAAGCGCTTAGCTCATCACTTTGATGATGCAAGCGCTTAGCTCATCCATTTTGTTGAGGTGTGTATGCGACTGTGAACTGTCTTTTGATACCTTCTTGCTTACAAAATGTAAGAAACTCGCCATCTATATACTCTCCTCCATTATCTGTCCTCAAGCACTTGATCTTCTTCCCAGATTCAAGTTCCACCTGCGCTTTGAAGTCTTTGAACACTTGAAACACATCTGACTTCTTCTTGATTGGATACACCCAACATCTCCTAGAGTAGTCATCAATGAAAGACACTAAGTACTTTGCACCTCCTGGGGACATCTCTGGTGATTCCCATACATCAGAATGAATCAAGTCAAGAATGTATTTACTCATTGCATCAGATTTACTAAACTTCAATCTATGCTGCTTACTTGTAACACAATGCTCACAAAAAGGTAGATTTACCGATTTGAGCCCTGAAAGCAGGTTTCTATCGGAGAGAATCTTCAAACCTCGTTCTGACATATGGCCTAATTTGAGATGCCACATCATCGTTGATTTTTCTCCCTTATTGGTTGACGCGACACATGCATCAGCTTCCTGTAGTGTTTCTCCCTTAAGCATGAATAGATTCGCTGCAATCTTTTCTGCTTTCAAAACCACAAGCGCACCTCTGACAATTTTCATGATCCCATTCTCGACATGGGTCCTGCATCCAAGACTATCTATTTGCCCCAAAGATAGTAGATTCTTCCTCAAGCCCTTCACATGTCGTACCTCCTGAATAGTGCGAACTGTACCATCAAACATTTTTATTTTGATAGTACCAATACCAGCAATTTCCAAAGCATGATCATCTCCCATGTGTACATAACCTCCTGAGATTGGTTCATATTTGTGGAACCATTCTTTTCGAGATGTCATGTGCCATGTTGCTCCTGAGTCTATTAACCAGACGTCAGAAAACTGTTTTCTACCTTCAACTACTGTTGTAGCCTCGCTGTATAAGACTTCACCATTATCAGGGATACTTGCTACATTCCCTTGAGCATTTGGTGGCTCAGGGTCTCCATTCCTTCTTCTACTCCAACAATCCTTTTTGACATGCCCTTTCTTGCCACAATTGTAGCACTTGAAATTCTTCTTACTTCTTGATTTCGATCTACCATGATTTTGACTCCCACTAGAGCCACGTTCTGTTGATCTTCCTCTCATCACCGTCAAAGCTTCCGCTTGCTGCGAACTTACTTGTCTATCTTCTTTGTTTTTACGCCGAGTTTCTTCTTCCAAAACAGCAGCTGTAATTTCGTCAAAGACTAGATAATCCGAAAGGATGTTGTTCGTCAGGTTGATGATGAGTTGATCATACGAGTCAGGTAGACTTTGAAGTAGAAGCTCCGCACGTTCAGTTGTCTCTATTTTGTAACCCATTGATGTAAGTTGCGAAAATAGAGTATTCAAGGTGTTGATGTGGTCGGTCACCGATGTGGATTCTGCCATTCGAAGAGTGTAAAGTCTCCTTTTTAAGAAGATCTTGTTGTGAAGTGATTTGGCCTCGTACAGTCTTGTTAGAGTATCCCAAATCTCCTTTGCTGTCTTCTTTTCTGCCACACTGGATAAAACTCCATCGGCTAGTGCTAAGTGTAGATCAGCAATTGCATTGCCATCCTTTTCATTCCATTTTTGATCATCAATGATCTCAGCTGGCCTTTCTCCAATTGCTTCCAAGCAATTATCCTTCCTCAAAATTGCTTTAATCTTCATTTTTCACAATGAAAAATTACTTCCGTTGAACTTCTCAACATCGAACTTTGTTGTTGTCGTCATTTTTGATATGCTTCTTACTTGAACCGGCTCCCACTATTACACGTGAACAATAATTGTATTTGTGAACAGTAACCGTAAACGTGAACAGTAATCGTATACTTGAATAGTAACTATATACGTGAACCGTGAACAGTACCCACAACCAAAGCTCTGATACCACTGTTAGGAAATTTAGGGATTGAAGCTAACACACAATCAAAGTAAAGTTGAGAGAATGAAGATAAAACGAACACAAGTATTTACGTGGTTCACCCAAAATGATTACGGGCTACTCCACGGGCAAAGGCCAGAAGGAATTCACTATACTGAAAAATTTACAACCTCTCTCTAAATACAAGGAGAGAACAAGATACCTCTCTCTCTTATACTAGGAGAATACAATTAACCTCTCTCTCACAATGAGGAAAGAACTTTTCTAAGTGGAGAAGCTTGGAATGCTTAGGATGTTTGAGATTTTGGGATGATGGAAATGAGCAAATGAGCTCTCTATTTATAGAGAGAAAAATGCTACTATTTGGAGAGATGACACATGCGCTTAGCTCATCATTTTGATGATGCAAGCGCTTAGCTCATCACTTTGATGATGCAAGCGCTTAGCTCATCTTTTAGAATTGCAATAATATTCCATCAATTAAGCCATCCCTCTTGACATTGTTTAAGAAGTTGAAAATGGCTTCACACTTGTCTTTCACATTTTTGCCCTAAATCCAGTGTAAATCTCACTAGCAATCTCACAATATTTAGTCTCATAGCTAATTTTACCATACCATATCCAAAGTGAGGCAGACACTCATACTTAATCTCAATCCACACTAGTTTGTTCTTAAAATGAATCCAAATCCCAAGTATAAAATAATTTTCGACTTAAACAAAATTTAAGCACTCACAACCCTCTTAGTACTACTTATTAATGAAAATATATCAATCTCAATTAACAAACCTATTTTCTCAACAATTATTATTGGAACAAATATGTAAAAAACATATAAGAACAAGGTTACAAAAATATTGAAATCACATTGTTTGGATTGAGTTGCGGACTAAATCATTCTCTTTAAGACGTTTTGTGGCTCTGCCCAAAATTGTGCAAGCAAACACAGCCTCGTCGTCCTCTGGATAAAACAGCACAGCAAAATTCTGTCTCGGAGCTACACTGCACTGATGAACTCTGAAATGCTACACCTTATAAATAATGTTGTTGCTCGGAAACTAAAAAAATAATATTAATTTTGTAATAATATTTATGGGTTTCTATTTGGCTATTTTATAAATTTTTTATAGTGCTCAATAGTTAGAGCATAGAGGGGAGAAAATGAGAGAGAGCTGATAGTTTTTGGGATGATTTGAACTGTGAACTCAAGGCTCTATTTATAGGAGAATAATGTTACAAAAAATGGGCAACGTTCATGAAATGATCATGGATAACATTCTGTAAGACTCAGTCTGGAACGGAATAGTAAAATGTAACGGTCACGACGTGGAGTAATAGATAAGAACATGTAACGTTTGAAGGCAACGGTTCAGTGAGACTCGGTCTCGATTTAAGTAATAGAATTGTTAGAAAAATTAATTTTAATAAATAATTTTTTATCAAAAAATAAAGTGCCACGTACACGCACTCGGATGGCGACGGCGCGCACGTGTGGTGGACCCACAATTGCCTAGGTTATTTTCCCTTCCAAAAAAGTGAGTGCCTCTCTGGCTCAATCCCACTAGTTAATTATTTTCTATATAAACACTTCTAAAAAAATGTAGAATAGTAACGTGAAACTTTAAAATTTTTAATTTTTACACTTTTTTTCTTTCATTTTTTATTTAAATTCATAACATTTCCTACAATTATTGATACTATTGAAATATGTCTCCAATCTATAAGCATATCACAAAGCTGAATTCAAAGTAGTGATTCATCAAAAGTAAGGTTCAAATGAACAATACCTAGCAAAACATGAACAACAACTAGAAGTTATTATTAAAATTTTAGGGTGTGCACTTGAGCACAAATTTCATATCCTCAAAATAGAACATGAAAGTGAAAGAATCCAGCACCATCCAATCCTTTATTATTTGTCAAACTCTTTTGCTAGACATGCAATAAAGTCTTAGTATGCACAACTGTGCCATGTACAATTCAAGCAGCCAAAGGTCTAAAGAATTATTATCTTGGTCGATCAAGTCTTTGATTTCAAGAGATAAATTGAACTCCTCCAAATTCCTCATCGCATATTCTATATGATATTTTAATAACATAATCGAGTTAGAAGCAAAAAATAATAGATATTTCAATAAAAAATTGCGATAATAGAGTGAACAAGACCAACAACACTAGTAGGGGTGTTCAAAAATTGAATCAAACCAATTAAAATTGAAAAGTTGAACCGGACAAAACGGTTTGGTAAATTAAACAGTTTGATTTTGTTTTTATTTTTTCAAACCTTTTTACAAACGGTTCGGTCCGGTTATGTAAATTTTTAATCCGGATCGGACAGGACTAGAACGTTACTTATAATTTTTTTAAAATTATTTTTAATATATTATTCTTTAAAAAAACAACAAAAATATATATTAATTATATATATTCTCATAATCAAAGCATACAACCATAATTCCATAACTTATTTTTAATATATTATTCATTGATTAATGTATTATTGTATTTTGTTGTAAAATTTACGAAAATATTTATCTCTAAAATGTAATTGATTATATGATTTATATTTGTAATATATATTAATTAATTTGTCTAGATTTAAATATTTGTTTCTTTATGTTATTTTCAAGTTTTAACAAATCTAGAAGAAAAAAAAAGAAGAGTAAAAAATGGGATAAAATCGATCGTTCAATTTTATTAGTTTTATTAACCAAACAATTTAGTTAAAATAATATATTTGGTTCAAATTAATTTTATTTAAAAATAGATCGAACCGAATCATAAATATTCTTGAGCATTAGAAATGACTACATTATTTATAAATTTAGCTCATATATAATTTTGTATCACCGGTATAAAAAATATAAATTAAAATATTGTTACATACAAATTAATAAGATTGAACACCGGATCAAATTGTTTTTCATCCATCTAGATCCAATCATATATGAAAGTGATCTGAAAATTTAAATCCAAACATATAAGCAATAATATGTTAGAACCAATCGTAACCGACTCATGTTTCAGCCTCAAAAACACGTTTCCCTCCAAAAATTGCAATTATTGGTTGAAAAAGGTCAAACACTGAAATCCAATCGGTAAAATTTTAAATTTTGGAAGCTACAGCATAGATACAGGGAGGGTAAAAAAGAAGAAGAGGCTAGGACCGCCTTAGGCCGAAAGAAAAACGTTTTTTCAAAATGCTCCTTTCAACATCTAATATCAAGCAAGTCTAAAATACTTTCAGTAAAAATAGGGCAAGCCTGCAAGAGATTCGTTGAACACCTGCGCTAGGGCTTCAGAGCTAGAGGAAGCGTTCCTCTCCGAGTTCGATTATGGAGTCTGGTTCGCCACGGACTCGCATTGATCAGGTTTTGCCTTTTTACAGTTTCGTTTTCTATCGTTCAAGGACTGACAAAACGAACTTAAAATATGATATTCTTTCATTTCTTGGAAGTTCGGCGTTGTCGCGCACACTCTTGTTCGATGCAAAATATCCGCTGCTTTTCTTCTTCTTCTTAATTTTTTTTTTCCATTGGGTATTTGATGGGTCATTAAAACGACAAAAGAGCAAGTTATTTTTGGTTAGAGTTGCTTCTGAAAGTTGATTAAACAGAATTGTGATTCTTACTGTGGGTTACCTTGTTAGAAGAGCATGATCAATCTAGTATTCAGTTTACTTTTTCTTACTGGGCGAATTGGCCATGGTTTTACACACGAACAAAATTTAACTGTTCGAATTGCTTATCAGAAACTATGCTATTTTTATACATATATTTTTATTCAGTTTTGCTTATTTGTTGGCTCCTCACCTTGAACAGTTTTATGCTTCAAAGAAAAGGAAGGCTCTATCACCTGGTAGGAATGGAAAGGAAGTAAAAACAGTGGAAGGGTCTCCTAGTGCCAAAGGCACTTTGGATAATTACTTGGTGATTTCGCAGGACGACGCTAACAATGATAGGTCTTTATCTTTTGCTCCTGATTTACCAGCACAGAAAGATCCAGTTAAAAGAAATTTATCATTAGAGATTAATAATTCTTCAAAAGATGGGTGTAAATTGGATATTTTGTCATCTCAACCTCAAACTGCTGAAGCATTTGAATCAACTCAAGGGGGAACACATGGGAAATTATCTGAAGTGGGTGATGCTGCAGTTGGAGGTTTTACTGCAGATAATTCAGCTTTGGTGCAAGGCGTTGAAAATGCAGGGTTAAAGAAGTTCGCCACTGACTTTTTGTCTATCTATTGCAGGTACTGTGTCAATACTCGGACCCTTTTTGGCTACTGGTTGCTCTTTGTTCTCTAACTTCCCTATAATCCTATGGCATTTTTTGTTTAATCCCTTGCTTTTTCTACTTTAAATTAGCATTTTATTCTTCAATTCCAATTTGCATTGTCCAGTGATCTTCAATCACGTGAAGTTTCTTGCCCAGAGATTGACCGTAAAAGGCAAGCCAGCCCATTATCTATTTTTTCATCTAGGAAGAAGCATTGTGTTGTCAATCAGTCACAATTACAATGTGAAAACAGTGGCACCCATGAAAAGAATTTGGAGGAGATTCAGTCTGGTGTTGCTGACAAAACTATGGTAACTATTGAGCTTTCACGAGGACAGTAATTTCAATAAGCAATTATAAATCTTGTTTATGAATTTATAATTACAATCTTTAAATTTATTAATTTAGCTATAAATTCTTTTTCTACCCGACCCCTTCAGCCATCTTTGAAGAAATGCAGTAGTACACCTAAATCCTTTAAAGACAAGGCAGATTGCTTTACACCAGGCTCATTGATTGCTAAAGTTTTTGATCAAACACCTATCTCAAAACTTGGAAACTTCACATTTTCACCTGGAGAATCATTTTGGCAAGAAGCAATCCAACTAGCAGATGGGCTGCGCGTTCCTATAGTTGACTCCTGCGCTCAGGCTGGTGAAGGAGTTGGTGATGCAGACCTCCAATTTCATACAAACAACTCATGTAATTTGAGAAATGTGAAGTGTGATGACAAGTTGGGAGAAACAATAAATGGAGGCGAGAGAAGGGATGTAATTGCTGCTCTTGGGTCAATTGGAAGACTGAAGAAGGATTTGAATGAGAAGTCCCCTCTTCCAGTGAAGCATTTTGATTTCTCAGTTGAGGACAAATGTTTGGACGAGGGCATTGTAGATGATTCCAAGAACATGGCTCAAAGAGATGACAAACCATTTGAATCCTGTACAAGTATCCATAATGGTATCAACGTTGCTAATATTGCCAATAACTGCAGCAATGAGTTAGAGAAAGAGATGCATGAACAACAACAAATGACTTTCATTGCAGGGACTGAAAGGAAAATGGATCTAGCCAAAGGGAATGAGGAAAAATTGTCAAATGACGATGTCAAAAAGTCAACTGATAATAACGAGTCTGGTGAATGTACTCCTTCTAGTGTCATGCAATTTAGAGCTCGGTTAGATTTAAACAGTTGGCTCCCTTCGGAAATAT
Organism: Elaeagnus macrophylla; assembly: GCA_029378325.1. Lineage (NCBI taxonomy): Eukaryota > Viridiplantae > Streptophyta > Magnoliopsida > Rosales > Elaeagnaceae > Elaeagnus > Elaeagnus macrophylla. The sequence goes on along the minus strand of CM055649.1, from coordinate 21,785,480 downwards.
GCAGCGTATATAGAAAAAAAGGAATTGGTAAACTCTATCCTTGGCAGGTATCAATATTTGAATGAAGCCATACTTTGCTATGTTCTGGGACTTTTAAATTTTTATTGTTAAATGTGATCTGTACTTTTTCTTCAATAGACTCAACCAGGCACACATGTCTAGATCCAGAAATTTAGTTGAGAAGGTGAACAATGCAATTGGTAAACAAAAGCAGTCAAAGAAATATAAATACTAAAAAATTCAACAACGAAGTAATATCTTATTTGTGATGCTTCTAGAATTTTCCTTGATATATCTCTCTCATTTTTTTTTCTGAGGGCATTATGTCAAATATTTCAAGCAGTTGTCTCAGGGCATAATCTCTGTTTTTCACCCTTTCAGGTTGATTGCCTTCAGGTGGATGGTGTACTGCAGAGAAAGAATCTTGTATATAGTGCCTCTACAAGGTGCTCATGTGGCCATTCTTCACCTTAAATTTCTTTTAAAGTTTTGTGGCTTGGATCTCTCTGTCTTCCCTACATTATGATGTAACCTGTCATTATTTTTCCTTCATTATATGGTTCTTATTTTTTTGACTTTAAGCATGCTTGATTTTATCCATGATGCATTGTATATACCGAAATATACCAGGGAAGATACGGTGTAAATCAAGAGATGCCTTCTATTAGATATATATTTGACCATTAAATACGTTATTATTGGTTAGACCAACGAACTAGTTAAAGCCCCTGTACTTTCTTTGATCTTGCTTCCTCTGCTACAGTGCTGGTAAAAGTTTTGTTGCTGAGATTTTGATGTTGCGGCGGGTCTTGTCTTCTGGGAAAATGGCACTTCTGGTACTTCCGTATGTATCAATCTGTGCAGAAAAGGTGATTTCTTGTTTTCCGCGTGAAGTTAGTTAGTTTAAATCTTATCATTATTATTTTGATAACTAATTTAGTTTTTTTTTTTTTTTTTTTAACTTTTAAATGTATGCTATGAATGTTGCAGGCAGAACATCTTGAGGTCCTTCTTGAACCACTTGGTAAGCACGTTCGTAGTTATTATGGAAACCAAGGTGGTGGAACACTTCCAAAAGATACATCTGTAGCCGTCTGCACAATAGAAAAAGCGAACTCTTTACTAAACAGAATGCTAGAAGAGGGTCGTTTGTCAGAAATTGGGATAATTGTAATCGATGAATTGCATATGGTATTTCTAGTCTATTTTGTTGACTATTAGTGAATATCTTATTATTTTTGTCTTTTAATGATAATCCTTCTTTAGGCTTATGTTATTATGTGAATCTTTTACATGTTTATAATTGTTGCAGGTTGGTGATCGACATAGGGGTTATCTTTTGGAGCTTATGTTGACAAAACTTCGTTATGCTTCTGGTGAAGGCAATTCTGAAGCCAGTAGTGGAGAGAGTTCTGGGTCAAGCAGTGGTAAGGCTGACCCTGCTCATGGTCTGCAAATTGTTGGGATGAGTGCAACCATGCCAAATGTGACAGCTGTTGCCAATTGGCTTCATGTAAGCAGAAATCGTCACTTTTTATGCCCAAAATTGTTCCATTGATAGCAAACGTTTCATTTTAGTGAACAACCATAACATACCGGCATCATCAGTGTTGCTAACCAGAGATAAAACTAGAAATTATAGTTTGGGTGCCACTAATTATATGTTTACATTATATATTATTGTCATTAGTGGTGATTTTCATTTTTGCCAACGGTAGAGGTGGCCATAGCTCACACCCCAAACCCTTGGTTTCTTTCCTACTGCTAGCAGTTGGGCTGTGGTTGTTTTTATAGCCAAATACTGTGTGGTACATATGCCACTGATCTTAGGTGTAGCAAATCATGGAAATCTTGGTTTCTTGAAAGTTGTATAATAGATAACTAACATTTCTCAAGTTTTTGTTGAATGGAGATCTTTGAACTTAATAACTTATGTTTCATGCTTTGAAGGATAACCCATGCAATATTATTTCAGGCTTGTTTTTGGTGTCAAGGAATTTCTCTATACCAAATGAATGGCAAAGCTTCCTATCCAAACAAACTTATCTTATTTTTAGGCTTTCCTATTTTGAAGTCTTTAGTTGTGTTCTCCACTGAGATTTTTTGGCTGCGGTCCCTAGTACCCATTTACATCGACTTTTAGTCGTTGCTTTTGCACATCTTTGTTTGATAGCTCTGGCTTATCTATGTTGTTAATGCATGAACATGTTGTTTAAAAATATGCTTGCAGGCTGCTCTCTATCAAACAGATTTTCGACCAGTGCCATTAGAAGAATATATTAAAGTTGGTAACACCATCTATAACAAGAGAATGGAAATTGTGAGGACAATTCCCAAAGCAGTTGATCTTGGCGGCAAAGATCCTGATCATGTTGTGGAAATGTGCAATGAGGTGTAGTTCAAACTTTTCTTTATTTCATTGGTGAAGCTGTTTCTGGGCCCAAATTTGAATTCCAGACAACTATAAGTAATTAAGCTTGTTTCAGGTTGTTCAAGAGGGTCATTCAGTGTTAATATTTTGCTCAAGTCGAAAAGGATGTGAATCAACTGCTAGGCATGTCTCACGATTCCTTAAGAATCCTAAAGCTAGAATTAAGAATGAGGGCAATGAAATTGTTGACGTTTCTTCAGCCATTGATGCCTTACGAAAGTGTCCAGTTGGGTTGGATCCAGTATTAGAAGAAACTCTTCCTTTTGGTGTTGCCTACCATCATGCTGGGCTCACGGTATTTTCTTTTAGTTTCTTTCCTGGTGTTATCTGCCATTAATACTAATGTTTGGTCATTAAGGTGTTCTCTATCTTGTTCCTCTTGTGTAATATCTCTTTAACATTTTACTCTGAGTTCCCTTTTGAAGGTTTAGGCTGGTTTTATTTTTTAGGTTGAAGAAAGAGAGATTGTGGAAACCTGCTATCGCAAAGGTCTTGTGCGTGTTTTGACTGCTACATCTACCTTAGCTGCTGGAGTTAATCTTCCAGCAAGGAGGGTAATTTTTCGTCAACCCAGGATTGGTCGTGATTTCATTGATGGGACCAGGTACAGACAGATGGCTGGTCGGGCTGGCCGGACTGGGATTGATACAAAGGGAGAAAGTGTATGTTTAGTCTTCAGTTTTTTTTCCCTATAAAAGATTCTGCAGATTGATTTTTTTTTTTGGTCACGAATCTTCAGCTTGTTTTTTGTTTAGTTTTATTTTTACCTGGTACTTTTCTCTCTCGATATGTTTTCTAATTAGTTTTGTTTTTTACTTGGGATTTCATTTTCATTTTCAATTGATCTGTTACATCTCCTAATGATTGACCTACCAGGTACTTATTTGCAAACCAGATGAGATTAAAAGAATCCTGGGACTTCTGAATGAGAGCTGTCCTCCGCTGTATTCTTGTTTGTCTGAAGATATGAATGGAATGACGCATGCAATCTTAGAAGTTGTTGCCGGGGGAATCGTGCAAACTGCTAATGACATTCATCGATATGTTAGGTGTACACTTCTGAATTCAACAAAACCATTTCAGGAAGTGGTAAAGTCTGCACAGGAATCTCTTCGATGGCTGTGCCACAAAAAATTTCTTGAGTGGAATGAAGAGACAAAGCTGTATAGTACCACACCTCTAGGACGAGCGGCTTTTGGCAGTTCGCTATCTCCTGAAGAATCACTTGTAATTATCTTAGTTTTCTATCTTCATTGTTACATAATCAATTTCTTTAAGGGAAAATATACTTGAGATGCCCTTGAGGTTTGGGACATTTTCTAATTCACCTGTTGAAATTGAAAAATGGGCATATATGTGTCCGTGAAATATTATTGGCACATCCAGTAACTTCCTCTTTGGGGGTTTTAATGCTAATTTTTTAAACAGATAGACATTTAAACTTCAACGAATCAATGGAATTTTTCCTAGATAGTTGTTTGCCATCACTATGCTATCAAGCTTTCATTTCATAGTTCTTTCATGCAAGCGACTCTTCTCTAGCTTTGCTTGATCGCAATGAAAATGCAATTCGTATGTTTTATTGTTGTTTATACAATTATGCTTCTTTCGTGATTTTGTAGACTGTACTGGATGATCTTTCAAGGGCTAGAGAAGGATTTGTACTTGCATCTGATCTGCATATAGTCTATCTGGTAACCCCAACCAATGTTGATGTTGAGCCTAATTGGGAACTGTTTTATGGACGGTTCATGGAGCTATCTGCTATTGACCAGGTAATTTCTTTTTAATTGATCATGAAGTTCCTTTATTGGAAGTTTTCCCTCAATAGATGAAGTGCAACAAAAGCTTTTTAGTGGGGATATTACTATTTAGCATTCATGGTAATGTAATTAACGAAATACTTCTTTAGAGATATCGTGAGGAATCTTGCCCAATAATATTCCGCAAGATGAAAAAAATTACCTCTTTACTCCCATTTTGTGATTAGGACCTCTCTCATCTCACCATACTCCATCTATTTTTTATGTGCAGTCTGTTGGAAATCGAGTTGGAGTGGTAGAACCATTTTTAATGCGCATGGCACATGGTGCACCCATTCATGCATCAAAAAGGTCCAAAGAAAATATTAAGAGCTTGCTTGGACATAGTGGAAACCTTCCTGGGATCATGAAACATGCTTTACTATCAGATGATCAAACCCTCCGAGTGTGTAAACGGTTCTATGTTGCTCTGATCTTGTCAAGGCTAGTTCAGGTGGTGGTTCTTCTATATATCCTCATCTTGTTAGTTTGATGAATGTTGTCAACTTCAACATTATTTGTTCCTTGCCCATATGTAATTCCATGTTTACGTAGACTCCTTGTCTGTACTTAAATTTGCCGTGTTATACATATTTTCTTAGCTTCACATTCCACAGATATTAGACAGAAGAAAACATGTAATTTTTTATTTTGGTTGTCTTTCTTATGTTGAGTGACCACCTATTAAATTGGTGACCTTACTATTGTAACTATTTTCTTCCCCTCTTTTTTTTTTACCTTTTCTTTTAAATACTTATCATTCTAGGTTTTCCTGACTACTATTTTGAATCTGAGTGAAGGAAATTCCAGTGACTGAGGTCTGTGAAGCTTTTAAAGTGGCCAGAGGCATGGTACAAACCTTACAAGAGAATGCTGGGAGGTTTGCATCTATGGTATCTGTATTTTGTGAAAGGCTTGGATGGCACGATCTTGAAGGTTTAGTTTCGAAGTTTCAAAATCGTGTTTCATTTGGAGTTAGAGCGGAAATTGTTGAGCTTACTACCATTCCATATGTTAAGGTAGGTGATCTTTATGCTCTCTCCACCCCTCTCTTTCTCTCTCCCACCTCCCCACAAAAAAAAAAAAAAATTTCCTTACCTATTGAGTCTTTGGCACACATGTAGCTGATTGATGTTTTACAAACATATGTCGGGGCTTTGTTAGATATCTGAATTGATGTCTACATCAAATTTTAGGGTTCTCGAGCAAGGGCACTCTATAAAGCTGGTCTACGCACACCTTTAGCAATTGCTGAAGCATCTATTCCTGAAATCGTTAAAGCTCTTTTTGAATCTTCGTCATGGGCAGCACAAGGTGATAATGATCCAAAGCATTGTCTTTGATTTATACTTTGGCTAACAAGTCTATCAAAACAATAACTTTTTCCATCCTTACAAAACTGTTGGATGAATTGCTATCCATTTGTGATGTTTGAATCTTTAGGCAGCACTGCTTTATAACTTAGTTTTCAGCCGATTCTGGGACTTCTTAAATTGTATCCTGGTTTACTTGCTTATGATTTTTCGTAAGTTGACTAAGAATTACAGCAAAAGTAATATCATGTATATTGTTGCTATCATGTGAGTGTCAATTTAGCAGAAGTTAATGCAAAGGTATGGCTTCCTGATGGATAAAACAATGAAATTAATTGGAAGGCTTATAAAATAGATGTCACACAATATAAATAGATGGATGGATAGAAAGAGGCCGAAAGGCCAGTATTTAGGTTGGTAACAATGCGGCATTATGCACCAACAAGTTACTGCACTGAAACTCTTAACTCACACTCCCATGAGACCTGTTTCTGGGTTAAACAAGATCTGATCACTGACACATCTTATCATACATTCGTTCATACAGTGCAATTGCAGTGGTCATGGTTGACTATTTGGGGGCTAGATGGGGTTGTGCCTTTTGGGGTAGGTGGTGGCTACTGTTCATATGCGGGTTAGTGTCTGTGGCTATTTGCTTCAACACTGTGTTGGAGAATATGAAAGATAGGATAAGAAAGAATCTGAATTTCTATATACTTCACAAGAAAAAAAAATTCATTTATTCATCAACGGCATATCTTGTAGGTAAGTTCCCGACTACCCCTATTTGCAACGCCCTGCAATTCTTTTGCTTCTCAATATTAAGATTTTTTCTGTCGCAGGTTTCTTGAGAAATATAATATCCCTCCAATCACATAATTTAGAAGAGAAAATCCTTTGATGTTTCTGTCTTTTTCTATTCTTTCTTTGACATACATGCTGCTTGTATTATTTTAACTTTTTTTCCTCCAGCTTTGTGCTCTCAATACTAATTTTAGCGAGTGTGAAAGAAAAAAAATTGATGCAGCCACTTGTTCTGAAACTAACAACTATGCTCTAGATTAAATATTAAGAAATGTAAAAGGAATTAATTTTTCTACTACATAGACAAACAACATTGTTTGTTTATTTAGTTTGAATAAGGAACAACATGAAATTCCATCTGAAGAAAACTTGTATTCTTAAGAAGGAAAAATTGAAAATGATTTACACTTGTCTTGACCTACTTTATCCTTCAGCTATCAGAAACCATAAATGCATGAGTTTGGTAGATTTATTGATTCATGACTTTCCAATAATGAAGCATTACCCATAGGTCCTATATGCAGTTATGCTTTCTTGTCCAAGCTTGGTCATGTTAGGGTATTGTCACTTGATTTCTTTCTATTATAAGTATTATATTTTACTTTAATGCATTGGCTGATCTCTTCACATAATCTTCTTTTTTATTGCCTTGGATTTGTTGATATAATATTGACAAGTTACATTTGTGCCTCAGAAGTTTCAGCTCAAAGACACATGCAAGTTGGAGTAGCCAAGAAGATCAAAAATGGTGCGCGCAAGATAGTTCTTGAAAAAGCTGAAGAGGCAAGGATTGCTGCCTTCTCTGCTTTCAAATCACTGGGATTGGATGTCCCACAAATTTCTCGACTAGTATTGTCAAAAGCTGGTGATGATCCCATTGAACAAAGAGCTGCAACTTCTTCCTTTGCAAATGGTACTAATAGTAAGTTTGTTAAAGTAGGGCAAAAAGAAAACACCGATAAACCATATTTAGAAGGATATGATAATTCTGATAAAATTACGCTGGTTAGTGGGGCGAAGCTGACAACATTAGATGGTGTTTTGGCGTCACCAGAAGTAAATTCAATGGGTGTCATGAAACATAGTTTTGGTGTTGACAATTCTATGGTACAACTTGAAGGCTCTGTTATCTATCAGGATCAACTTAATGCTACCGTTGAGGATGAGAAAAATGATGATACTATCCATTCAGTTCAGTTAGAAAAATTAGATGATAGTACCATTCTAGGTGAGGGGTTTCTTGATCTTGGAGTAGGTGAAGGCCCCAGCATAGAAACTCTGTCTCCTGGCTGTAAGGTCAATGGTCATGAGAAAGGCCCTGTTCGCGCAATTAATAACCCTGGTGGATTTGATTCTTTCTTGGATCTTTGGGACACTACCTCAGAGTTCTATTTTGATATTCACTACAACAGAAGATCAGAAGTAAGTTCTGGTGCCCCCTTTGAAATACATGGCATAGCCATCTGCTGGGATAATTCGACTGTGTACTATATTGATATTCCTAAAGATCTGTTCTGGTCTGGCAACAAAAAAAGTGGTTGTACCCTATTGAATTCATATGGTGATACAAATAATATGTTACCTCCTGACCATTGCTTGGAGACTGTTAGACGTAGATGGGATAGAATAAGTAGTATAATGGGGAAAATAAATACTAAAAAGTTTACATGGAATTTGAAAGTTCAGATTCAGGTACTTAGAAGTCCCGCAGTGTCAGTTCAGAAATTTGGTGGCTGGAAACTTGAATGGAAAAATATGGGTTTCGAAGTTTTAGACAGCTCTTTTTTATTGTTGACCCCAACTCAAATAAAAAATGGAATTGATACTTCTATTATTTCTTGGATTTTGTGGCCCGATGAAGAGAGAAGCTCCAATCCAAACTTGGAGAAGGTAAGCCATAGTGATCTTATCAAGACGTAATACTATTTCTATTCAAACAATTTTTATTTGCTTTTCAACAGAATGGCTTTTTATTTGTTAAAATGTTAAGTACTCTTTAATCCATTTTGATATCTTTTGCAGCCAAATGAGAATGAAATTGCTTTGGAATTTAAATAATACTAAGATGTTTGTAATTCTTTAGTTTGCCTTCTGAAGTTTCAAAATTGATAGCAGGAAGTCAAGAAAAGGCTAACAAGTGAGGTTGCAGCTGCTACTAATCAAAATGGTAGGTGGAAGAATCAGATGCGAAGAGCTGCACATAATGGTTGCTGTCGTCGGGTTGCACAAACTCGGGCTCTATGTTCTGCTCTCTGGAAATTACTTGTTTCTGAAGAACTTATTGATGCGCTGTCAAATATAGAAATTCCATTGGTAAATTTTGGATCCTATATGCTGCATAACTTATCTAGTAGAACTTTTGAGGTAGATGTTTTAGGCAAATAGTGATAGAAGTTGAAAGTGTGCATGTGCATCCTTAGATATGCTTGAATAGGCTTTCACAAGGAACTCGTGATTTGAACAAGTCCTGTAGTCTTTTCAATAATTTTCTTTGATAAGAAACATTATATTATATTTGTAGATAATACAAATGTAGACAAGCAATACACTCAATAGAAAATCTAACTATAAGATAGCCTATTCTTTATTAGAAAATTGGGAATAATCTTTAAGCTCTTTTGAAACCAATGATCGTGATGAAGCCAAAAACATAACATCTTAATTTTTGGTCTTTTCAATAAGACCAAACATTGTAATTTTTACTTAAGGTGGCATAGTGTAGTCATTGTTGTTAAATTTCAGCTTTCTTAAAATATTCCAGGTAATCTCCAAACGATTCCTGATAGGTATTACATGAATGGATGTGCCTCCATATAAAACAATGAATGGCCGACTTAGAGCCAGGCAGCCAGTTTTTGAAGTCCAAATTTTGATGCTTACAATCATACTTTCTTGGAACCCTCAAATTGTGTGCATTATTTAGTTGCATATTTACAACTAATTTTGCCTTTGTTTAATCCTTGCATATGTTCTAGGTTAACGTTCTTGCAGACATGGAGCTTTGGGGCATTGGTGTAGACATGGAGGGATGCCTCCAAGCACGTAATTTGTTAGCGAAGAAGCTTAGGCATCTTGAAAAGGAAGCCTATAAGCTAGCTGGCATTACATTTTCATTGTACACAACAGCAGATATTGCACATGTACTCTATAGACACTTAAAATTGCCTTTACCAGAAGGTCATGATAAAGGAAAGCTACATCCCAGTACAGATAAACAGTGTTTGGATTTGTTAAGGTACTATCTGTTGTCATCTCCCGGTATCATCTATCAAGAGAGAATCTACATGCCGTTTAGGTTATCTATTCAAAAATTGGCCTCATCTGCATTTTCATACAGTCAAACAAACTTCTAGGTTGAGCTTTAACCCTCCCCACACATCCATCCACACACACAAGAGAGAGAGAGAGAGCATTTATTTACTGGAGATGACTAATGGAACTTTTTTTTTCTTTCTTTCAAATGTAACATTATTTTGTATCTTCAAATGGTCACTGTTGCTCCTATTGCATTTTGATGAATTTTTCCAATTTTATGCCACATGATTAGGCTGTTTTTGGTTTCATTTCAGGAATGAGCATCCTATAGTTCAAGTTATTAAAGAGCATAGGAAATTGGCAAAGCTGTTGTACTGTACACTGGGATCAATTTGTTCACTTGCTAGGCTATCTGTGAAGACACAGAAGTATACTTTACATGGTCATTGGCTCCAAACATCTACTGCAACCGGCCGTCTTTCTATGGAAGAACCGAATCTCCAGGTTTCATGCTTTGAGATTTAATGTTTTCATACTTGCAAGCTTGTTGACGTCAAAATATTTTAGGTATGGATTATTTTCTATAAATCTTTGAATAGCTTATGCATTTCTTTTTGTCTTTGCAGTGTGTTGAGCATATGGTTGACTTCAAAATTAGTAAGGGTAACGATGGAAATGATGATACAGATGCAGAGTACTATAAAGTCAATGCTCGTGACTACTTTGTGCCTACTCAGGTAATGGTTTTTGCTGCAGACCCAGTACATTTCTCTTAAGATTTTGCGATTTTATGTTATGTTTCAAAAGCTGTCTAATGCTCAATCAAAAAGGAAAAGCCTGTTTAGCTAAAACTTCATGACTGACTTTAGATAGAAACTTATAATTGGTTAAATTCTCGTGGGCATTCTCTTTATTTCCACTAAGCAACCTTCCCCTAATGAATTTTGCAGGACAATTGGTTACTGTTAACAGCAGATTATTCTCAGATAGAATTGCGATTGATGGCTCATTTCTCTAGAGACTCATCATTAATTGAACTACTCAGTGATCCCCATGGTGATGTGTTTTCCATGATAGCAGCTAGATGGACTGGTCATCCAGAAGATTCTATTTGCTCAAATGAACGAGACCAAACCAAAAGATTGGTTTATGGCATTCTGTACGGAATGGGTCGAAACACCCTTGCAGAGCAACTTGATTGTACTTCAGATGAAGCTGCTGAAAAAATTCAAAGCTTCAAGAGTTCTTTTCCTGGAGTTGCTTCTTGGCTTCACGAGGCAGTTGCAATCTGCCACAAGAAAGGGCAAGATATTCTTGTGTTTTACTTTTGCACACTGTTGTACTTTGCTCAGCTCATCTAATAAGCAAGACTAACTGTTTAATTGGAGAAACCATCTTGTTATGAAATCTCAATCTTGCTTTCTGTTTGGCTCTTTAGATATGCTTAGCATTCTATCTCTTGCAGCGTGCCTAGTTTGTTCTTTGCCCTTTTCTATCTTTTTGTGATGGTAAATTGCATCTTTTGAATTTTAATCTCTATATAGTTATTCTTTGCATTTTTTTTCCTGTGTAGTACCATTATAGTCCTCATTTTTTGTGTTTCAGAAATAATCTATTCTTGTTTATTTTGTTGTCATCAGTAGTTGTTTCTTCTGTTTTCTATCATAATATACCTCAATGTAGGAGCTAATTATTCCCAATACAAAGTATAAAAAATGAGATGTACTGCACTCATTGATGTCTTCCTTTTTCGGTTTGATTAACTATTGACACATTAATTGTCATCTAGATATGTGGAAACACTAAAGGGAAGAAAGCGGTTCTTGTCAAAAATAAAGTTCGGAAACAGTAAAGAAAAATCAAAGGCCCAGAGACAAGCTGTAAATTCGATTTGTCAGGTCCAACCATTTTTTAAATACCTTTTGTGTTAACTTTAAAAGGGTAGGTCTATAGGGATTATTTAGAGGAAATTGTTACTATATAACATCAATGTATTGGATCTGCCTTCTACAGGGATCTGCTGCTGACATAATCAAGGTCGCAATGATTAATATTTACTCTGTATTAGTCGAAGGAATGGACATGCCTGATTCTAGTAGCTCACTTGCAAAAAAATTTCTTATGCTCAAGGGTCGCTGCAGAATCTTATTACAGGTTACTGTTGAAACTTGTTTTTAAATGAGAATAATAATTTTAATGTTCTGTCACAACTTTGTCTTGCTTGGTTGAGAAACCATTATATTCACCTTTTCCTATCGTCCATATTCAATGACTTCCTTTTGGCCATTGCTGTCCAGGTTCACGATGAATTAGTTTTGGAAGTTGATCAGTCTGTTGTAAAGGAAGCAGCATTACTATTAAAGATGGGCATGGAGAATGCTGCTTCGCTTCTCGGTATATGTTTATTGTCTTTTGATAAGTTTTTTTTAATTTTTTTTATGGGGAGGAGTTTTTGCTTATCTAATTGAACTAATTCAATTTTCAGTTCCCTTAAATGTCAAACTGAAATTTGGAAAAACTTGGGGTTCTCTGGAACCTTTCCAGGCTGATCAACATAGAGATAAAGAATTGGAGTCTGACTCCTAGTTCAACAACTAGAAGTTTTCATGACATTGGGTGACTAAAGGTATTTGGTTGTTTTGTTAATTATATATGTAACATGTTACTTACGGTTCGATTTTGTCTGGGAAGATGAACTAATGGGTAGATGCATCTTCTTTTGTGTTAGTACGAAAATATTAATTTAAAATTTATCCTGGATATATTACATGGCAGTTTTTCCATCTACCTTATAACAATAAATAAAATATATGCCATTAAGTCAAGGCATACCTGGTTGATGTGTTTGAGTATGCTGGTACTTTTCAATGGTCAATCTTTTGTAAATTACTTTCAGATGTCTTCCATCCTAGATGAGAGGATGTCTATGATGGGACTGCTTTCCAAATTTGTTCATCTCGTTCTTAACTTTAACAAATTAAGGTGCAAGTTGAAGAACTTTTGTTTGCCGATGAGCTCTTGGCAATGTTAAAGATTAATAATGTGTTACTTCCCGCATATATTATTGTTATATGTTTACCTCGAAAATAAACATTAAATGAACTTGAATGCGTTCAAATTAGAAGAGGATGTGATTATAAGGAACATGGTATTTCTATTACTGAATATATAATGCATCATCCACGTTTACATAGAACTCAGTATATTATCTACTGTGTTACATACTAAAGCGAGGTTATTTTCAAACTGTGGTCTTGAAACTATACCAATTGAAAAGATACAACTGAGTAATTTTTTTAATTCGTTTATGCAGATAAGTGATTTGGAACCCAGACGATGTGATCCTGAGGAAGGAAGTGGCAGACAGGAACGGTTCCTGGCTTAACTTTGAGAATTTGGAAGGCCAAATGCTTTGGGTTCCATGCTGATGTATCAGTATGGCAGACTGCTATTGCTTTAGCTTTCATCCCGTTGGCACCTTCTAAAGGCACCATGTAGGTCTTCGTGGCTTGAGTTGCATGGCAGTAAAAGACGGCATATGCATAGTTTTGTTTGTGACATACAACTGACTTTTGTCCTGGCATCTTCTTCATTACTGCTGCTATTGCATACGTCTGAATTGGAGTTTCTTTTTCCACCTCTGTAGAAATTGCCTGAACATCTTTTCCTAGCTTGGAAGTGCTAAAGTCGATCATGGACTCTAATGAGCTTGCACAATATTTTTCCTCCCCTCTGTTGCTCGGTTTTTCACACTCTTTAATAGTTTCCTCCATCATTTCAGCTTCCACTGATCCTGGTGTTACCGAAAATTGGTTTAAAATCTCCGGTAGTTTGCTCGATGAGAAAGGGATTGATTTGGCAACTTGGCGGGGCAACAGAGTTCCAGTATTTGTACTTTTAGAAAATTGCAAGCTCATCTTAGTGCCAGGATGCAGGTCCTTCTCCAAGAAAAAAAGGGCTACATTTGGTTTATCGTGGAGTTGATTTTCCGTAGCTGCATACTTGTACAAGAAAGGAATTGCTCCTGGTTTAACTCCCACAGAGACAGGTTTTCCCTTGTGGCCTGTGCTGACAGACACTCCACCTTTACCAACGCCAACTTTGGTTTTCCTGCCAGGCTTTCCTGCGTTCACTCCGACTCCTTTTCCCCCAACATTTACGTGGGTACCACTGCCTGGCTTTCCTTTCCCTGTGTTTACATTAACTCCACCCTTCCCGACACCAACAGAAGTGCTTCCAGGCTTTCCCTTCCCTGCATGAATGTCGACTCCTCCTTTTCTCACATTAACGGAGGTGCTCCCAGGTTTTCCCTTACCAGCATCAACACTGACACCACCTTTTCTAACATTGACATTGGTGCTTCCAGGCTTGCCCTTCCCTGCATCGACTTTGACACCACCCTTCCCTATTTCGACAGAAGTGCTTTTCTCTTCCATAAAGTCTGCATAATAGCAACATGAAAACCAATAATTCTTTAGATAGGGAGACAATGTCTAGAAAAATCTAGTATGCTTATAAATTGGCAAAGTATTTCAGCTGGTGATTTATCCATATTATTTGTGCATAACTAATGTTTGTTTTGTTGATAAAACAATGTCCTTAACTCGTATCAAATTTTAGAGTCGCTTCTTCAGTCCAGCCTCCTTCGTGAATAAATATCGGATATACAGCTCTTCCGTATTTTTATGATATTCAGAAATTACATAAAGTGAATCATGTTATCATACAAGAATTTTCCCTAAAATGCTTTTAAGTGGAGCACTCCAGTTAATGCTAACCAGGTTGTAGAAGATCACTGACGGCTTTTGGCATCGTCGTGTTTGGCAGGACTGACTTCCAGTAAAGTTCAGGAGGCAGAGCTGCATGGCTTACCACCAGAGAGAGCTGTACACATGAGCTCACGTTAGTTTCTAAAAAATCAGTCACAAAAAGGACAAAGGCAGTTAAAATATTGCATGTATATTTGAGGAAAGAAATGTAAAGCTTACAAATAGAATAACGAAGGTTTTCTGGAGACGTATCGCCATGAAGGCTGTGTGAGGTTGTAGCAAAAAGTTTAAGGAAATTGAGAGAACTTAAGTTGAAAGCTGAGCTTATATTGGAAAGAAGAGTATATGGGTTGCGCATTTATAAGGGCCGTACTACTATAAGAGATTCTCAAATGTAAGAGGCCAAACACATAACCGACGAGATTAATTACTTCAACTGTCTCTGGTTCGACCGTTTAAATACATGTAGGCGAGTTGGGACAAAGTATGGATGGTAAGAAACAGTAAGTTGCACCTTGTGAATGAACTTGAAACCGTAGGGGTTAAAATCGTGTAGTTTTTATGTTGTGTTTGTGTGTTGGTTGACACAACAAAAAATTCAGACATTCTTTTGACCATATAAATTGTTTATAATAATAGTAAAGAGTAATAGGATGTTTAAATTTGTTTAATATTTAGTGACAATTGTTTTTGTGCCGTATTTATATCATGTTAGCATGTTGTGTTAGGATTATTACCCATAATTGGTGATAATAAAAGAGTAATCTTTTATTTCGTGGGTTCTCTTGTATTAGCTCTTGGAATGTTACACAAGTGATAGAAAATACAAAAGTGATCAGGCGGCCATAAGTTCATAACTGCGTGCGACTTTTTTTACATTCTAAACGAACAACTTTCATTTATGAAGGTTTGGTATCGGTTGCAAGTCGCAATCTTTCATGAGCTCTTCTACTTCTATTTATTTTATTTTATTTTTTAATTTCCTTTATTTTCAGGAGTTCTATTAATCTTTTATTTATTTATGTTATCCTTAATATAATACGTGTCTGTCACAGTGCTTACGGTGAAGAAAAATGATTTTTTTTTTCATTCCTGATTTTAGATAATCCTACCATACTTTTTACGTAAAAAATAGACCATGAGATTTAAAGAACACCACTAAAAAGTTGAGATGAACAAGGTTTGAACTCTAACTTAAAAGTTAATTTAAATACAAGAAAAATACTACATTAATATAAATTTATACTTATTTTTGCAATTATATTAATTATATTATGAAATATGAAAAAAATTATAGATAATTAAATCTTACTAAATTTTTTAAAATAATTTTGCCCCTTTTTTATGATATAAATTTATATATTTTTAAGATTTTTATGAAATACAATCTAATGTCGATTAGAATTAGAAGAAAAATGGTATTTCCAATTTGTCCTTTATTTCAGTGAAGATTCAAAATTCAATACGTATGAATCTCGGTTCAATATTTATTGATTCTTTCACTCTGACGGTAATCAAATGGCTGGACCAAATTCTTTTTTTTATTTTTTTATTTCACCGACTTTTTTATTTTTTAGAATTAATAATCTTACCGACTTTAGCAGAGATATGAAGATCTGTGTCCATTCCTAAACTTCTGAACCAGAGACTTTGTGGCAAAATTAATCTGTTATGGAAAGTGGAAACCCATAACTAAACTGTCATAATTCACTAACGAAGCATCTAGATGTTATTATTTTTATTTTTTCTGTTACTTCTCCTAACATGTTTATAAGTGACAAATGTAATAATAGACATAAATGAAACATAGAATACGAATGCATTGCTCCAAATAACGGTTCTAATAGAATCGTTTTATTCCAAAAGATACATTTATTTATGTGTTTTTCTATAATTAGTTATCTTCTTTGTCAACATTGTCATACATTGCTTTTTTATTTTTATTTTTATTTTATTTATTTATGAAAATTACTAAAATAACCATTGTGATGTGACTGTGTCTAAAATAACCATAGTGATAAGAATTAAAATTAATATTAATGACTATTAAGGAAATATTGTATAATGTAATTAATATTACGAGTGAGTCTAAAAGCAAGTGTGTTTTTAGAAGTAAGAGGAATTTACTTCCATAAAAAACACTTTCAAGTGTTTAAAACTTGCAGCCTACAATTCTTAGAGGTGCTCCAAAATATTTGGTTTATTTTTAACCTCTTAATGTAGTATAAATATATTTTTTTAATTAATGCAAAAAAAATATATTTTTTACATGTTTAAAAATGCAGTGCATATAGATATTTTTATAATAAAAAAAATATATATATTTTTAAGAAATTAAAAGTAAAATCACGTATAAAAATCAAAGGATAATATTTCGTGAACACTAAAATAAAAACACTTTACTTCTAAAAATGCTTTAAAATCCAAATGACTTTTCTAAAACTAGTTGTCCCAAGTAATTATAGATCAAGAAATTATAAATTAAGTAAAATTAGAAAAAGTATTGCACGATAGAATACATTTTGGTATGAAAACCTCAAGCCAATACACATAGCATTATCAACTTTTGACTCAAACTTTCAACGAGTTTCAAGTATCTCGAAAATGGCCCCCAAGCTTTACTGCTATAATTTTGGGCTTTTCTATGCATAAATGACTTAAAATAGCAGCAAAATACTACTTGGGTTCAATTTTAAGGAAGTTGCTATACGACTTTGTTTAAAAGCAACATTTTACTTTTATAACCCCAGCCCCATTTAAGTGGTGGCTGAAGAATTAAACTCAGGGCCAATGTCGATGTCAGTGATGATCAATGAGATTTATGAGTTCTCGATACCTCAATTCTTTGACTTCATCAAGGGTGAGTTTGAAGAGGAACTCGTGCCGCTGAGCTTTGGTTCGATACTTCTCTTACATATATCCTCTCTTTTGCACGCTCATATGCTTGTATGTTCTTCCTCTCATATGCTCTGCTTGTGTCTTTCTTCGAAGATCTAGCTTTCTCCATCCACGACAATGGCTTAGGTGGTGGTAGCCACACGATCGATTCAGAGCTCGTGCTCATGAGTCAGGTCCTAGCTCTGGATCCGTACAAGAACGTTTTTTCTAGAATCTAAAGCCATCGACCTTTTCTGACAAACTACTCTCTAAAGATGAAAAAAAGAATTACATATATTGCATTAGTTTGAAATATTTTTGTTTCCCAGTTTTATAATTAAGATTAATTTGTTGTCTTGTTCTTTACTTAGTTGTGTTAATTGCGATGTATTACATTCGTTTTTATATTTGTACGTAATATTTTACATCTATCTTTATCTTTATGAATAACATTTTACGTTCACTTTCATCTTTTTTTGTAATATGCGAGTTCCATTCACTGTTGCTGCTTTACATATTTAGCTAGATGTAAGTACTTACAATTTTCTAATCAGATGTAATGCCTTACATTGTTTTTTAATGGGACAATATTGCATTATAGTATATGATTCATGTACTATGTTGAAATAAATTTATGATATTTATTTTGTTTTGATAAATGATGCAATGTAAATTATCATAATTAAAACTATGTAACAGGTTATATTAATATATATTTTTGTACGTAATATATTATATTTACTTTCATTTTTATATGTAACATCTTACATCTAATTTTATATTTATATGTAATATATTACATTAAGTACCAATGAGATCATTATAGCTCCTGATCCCAGGCGAGGTTGCTAGTGGGTGCGCCAGAACTTCAGTAAAGTCGGTGGGTTCATTGAAGCTTCAGTAAAGTCGCTAGTGTGGTAGCTGTCGAAGATGTGGTATTGATCCCATTTTATTGAAGCTATTAAATATGAATATTTTAATCTTTTAATTCAATAATTTAGTATAAAATTTTGAATTTTAATATAAATTATTATTAGATTAAAAAAATTGATCATTTCATCTAAAATGATACTATTTAAGTAAAAAATTGCTCTATCCACAACCATGAAGTCCAAAGTGCTTAATCATAGACCAAACATAACAAAGCCCAATATGAGCCCTCAGTAGTTAATGAAGTCATACACATCCAAAATTAAGTGAAACATATGAAGATAAATTTACTCATACGAAGCCTCTTGTAGCTAGTACACTATGACATTTGTCTATTCTTTTTTGCATAGTGGTGACTTTACACCTCTTTGCTACATCATTTATCAATTACTAAAGCTATTATCAATAATGATTAAAAAAAAAAATATTATCAATAAGTACTATCATTTGACCTAAATGAAAAACCCTCACAAGTACATGTAATTGGACACCGTACATGTTGTCTAAGACTGTTTGGTCGACCATCTAGATAGTTATTGCATGATTATGTAATGGTCAATCTATACGTTGCCCAGAGTCAGATATTAAAACATTGTTCCATGTACAAAAAAATATTGATCTTCCTTACATGTACATATTTATTGCATGATTATATGATATTGTGAAAGTTCATAATAAAGTTATTAATTCAATCTGAAAAAAAGATTATTTTAATGGATAAAAACACCCATAATTTTTATAAAGAATTTTATAGTCTTATCTTTTATTAATTTATGACTCTAATTTTTTGTAACATTATCTCAAAATATGAGTAATTTGGCCCAATACTATATATATATATATATATTTTTTTTTTTTGTGTGGGCAAGGTCCCATATTTTCTTAGTCCATTAATCGATTGAAGTTATAATATTATGTGATAGTTTAAAAAAATTTCAAATTTTCGATAGTATTGTATGATTGTTATTCTAATTTTCTATAACATGCATTGTGCTCGTGACCTCGTGTGTGCGTTGCTCAATTGATGTCTGAGTATTACAACATTTGTCCATGTAAACAAATACAAATATATATTGTTTTTTGAGCTAGATTAGATGCATTCTGATCTAAACTTTTTTAAACATTTAAATAATAATAATAATAATAATAATAATAATAATAATAATAATAGTGCCATTTTATAACCTCTTCAATAAGAAGATTTATCCAACCTTGTTATATTTAGGTTTATCTACTTAATGTGTGTTTGTTTTGAGGTCCTTTAATTAGGTAATTAAAATGAGATTTGGCTAAAACTTAACCTCAAGTAGCACACTAACTGATGTTGGCCTTGGTTAATCCGCGTCATTCAGGGATTTTTCTTCTTCTTTTTTTCAGAAGATATTTGCTAGACATGATAATAAAATCAAGGTCGGTAATGTTGTTGGTTTGGCCTCCTGAATTTGGGAGGGTAATTTTTGCCCTTTGGTCCGTTTCTTGTGCCTTAACTTTAATCAAACCCCCCTTGAATTTCCTAACCTATGAGCTATGGGATATTGGGGTTGGCTTTGGTTGCGCACTATCTTTTTTTTTTTTCCTTAACTTCTCTCCTAGTTGAGCATTTTCATGTGTGTGTATCGTTTAAAAACCTCCTTTTCTCCAATAATTATATTTTTAAAGGAAAAAAAAAAATTCTATAGTCCTTGATTTTGTATTTTATTAGTGGGCTTTGTTGAAGATGAGTGAAAATTCCACTTTATTATTTTGAGTCATAAAAATGGAGTAAATTCTTTTCAAGCATATTATTGGTACGGCGGTTTTGCATTCTAAAAAGCTACCCTCAGGGTGGTTCGTTCTTTAAGTGAACGACAGTCACTTTAAACCCCAATTTTTATTATTTTTATAGCACCAATTATATTTTTAAAAATAAATAACTTATCTCAAATTATCTTCACAAATTCCAAAAAATTAATTATTAATTTTTTTTAGTAAATAGTAATTTTAAAAACTGTATTTAACTAAATATTATTATAATGGATATATTAATACATAATTTTTTATTGCTTCAAAATAATACATAAGCTGTTTATTTTGTATTTGTAAATAATTACTCTTTAATGATATTATTATTAAGTAAATTTTTTTCATAAGCATGTTGTTAACCAATAATAAGAAAATGAACAACTATTCACTATTAATTTTACTATATAAAGAACAAATTTTTTTTTACTATATAAAGAATAAAAAAAATCTTACATTTATTAAATCACTATATATATATATATATAAATTTTTTTAAATAATTTTTAATTTTTTTTCAATTAATTGAAATTATGCAATACAAAAATAAATAAACATTGTAAAAATTTCTTATTATTTTATGTTTTTATAGGCAAGTCTTATCTTTCTTACGTGTTTCTTCTTATTCTTAAAGTTTAAAACTTATATTAATATTCATATATTTATTTTATACATAAATTATTATTTTTAAAAATAATTTAAATTTCTTATTTTATTCCAAAGTTTTTTAAAACAATTTCTCAATTCTATTATATCAAAATTAAAATAAAATTTCATTTCACATCAAATACACAAGAAAATTAAGTAAATTTATATATGTATTTATTAATTTAATTATTATTATTATTTTGATATAAAATTTAATTATTATTATTTATTATTTAAATTTAATTTAAAAAATATTTTAATATTATTAATTAATTTTTACCAATAGATAAAAATTTAATTTATATTTATTTTGTATTTTGTCTTAAATAATAAATGCTCTTAGCCGGGTGGACATTTTTTTTTTTTTTTAAATTGACAAATTAATTCAATTTTAGGTTCAAATCAAGTCTTTTTTTTTTTTTTAAGATTGATTGGTTTGATAGGTCCAAAATATTATAAAATCGATATTGTCAGTTTAGTTGTAGGTTTGCAAAAAAAAAAAAAAAAATCGAACCGACCTACATTTTTATATATTAATATTTTTTAAAAAATTTTATATAATAAATGTCATAAAAATAAATAAAATGAAGTATTAATTAATATTATATAAACATACAATGTAAAAGCCCTAAACAAATATGCAGTGTGTAGTGTGTGAAATCATGATTTTATATTTGGAAGGGTGAGTAGTGAAGCATCAAACATGAAGAAGTGTCAGTAATAAGATATCATTCTCATATGACATATATTAATAACTTTAAATTTATCAGTAGTTCTTACAACCAATAGTACCACACATGTATGCGCTAGCATTAAAAAAGTAATATCATTTACACTTTCTATTATATTTTTTATTATGATAATAATTTTTAAGTAAAATTATAAGTCAAAAAATACTAAACTAATATCCCTCGAGCTGATATTTTAAGTGCGATTAAAGATTTATTTTTTAGAATTTATAAATTCAATTAAAATTTTCAAAATTATCAAAATAAAATTAGTTTATAAAATAATTTAATAATAAATTTATCTCTATCTTTTACTCCACTCTTGGCAAGGAGAAAGTTTTATCCGTGAGAATAGTCCAATTTGACATTAATTCTAGTGATGTCGATTAGACAGTAAATTTTTGAAAAATTATTTAAAATAATATTTTTTAAATTTATAGTAATAAAATTAACATTTAAGTAATATTGAACGTTCAATATTAAATGAATCTAAATTATCGTCGTTTAATTCTAATTGAATGAGTGTTTAAAGAAAAAATAACATATTAATCATTTTTTTTAATTGTAAAAATATAAGTTTGAACATAAAGAATGCTACTTTTATTATTATAAGTTTTAAGAGGTATAATTTTTGTCCTTTTCCCTAATTTTTTTTTTTTTTTCAAATTTAGAAATAACTCCGGTGATGTTTATTAGAAGGGTTATATTGACATTGGTGGATCTTATTGACCCTCTATGAATCACTATACGTGAGTGTTGGAGTATGATGTTATTACGTGTTGATTTATTTTTTACATTAAAAAATGTAAATATTATAAACAAAGAGATCCCCAATGAAATTCAAATGCATTAACAAAAATAAAATAATAATATTAATAAAAAATAGTTATTATATATAATATAATATAGTGAAATGACAAAAATTAAAAGGCTACATACACAGTACGCCTGTTTCTCATTTTGCCATTAACTAAGATCTTTTGGACAATACAAAAGAAAAGCATCTTAACTTAATTTAAAATAAAAAGGAAAAAAAAGGATTAAATATATTTATTATTATTGTATAATTTATAATATTGCTTAAGCCAAATTATACTTATAGTCCTTTAATTTTTATTTAATTTACATTTTAATTTTTAACTATTTTTTTTTTAACATTAGTTCTATAACTTTTTAAATTTGATAATATTAATCCAACTCTTAATTTTCTGTGAAATTTAATGTTTGATTTTTTTTTCTTTTTTTTAACGAATAAATATTTAAAAAAAAAACTCCTGAAACTATCGAATAACTCTAAACCTATTTTTTCGTCAAAAAGATGAAGGATAAAAAAAAATTAGATGTTAAATTTCACAGAAAATTAATAATTTGATTAATATTGTCAAATTTAAAAAAGTTAAGGGACTAAATGTTAAAAAAAAAATAGTTAGAAAATTAAAACATAAAATGAGTAAAAGTTAGGAAAGTATAAATATTGTTTATATAATTAGTGATTTGATGTTTAGTTCCAATCCCATTATCCTAATTGGATGCAATATTATTTTTCATGTAGTTGTGGCTGATGAAAAAGGCATATATGTAACTGATGATCATCAACTAAATGATTAACTTATGAATTGCTATGCATCATATCCCTATACTATTGTACTTAGCTAGTTTCAGAATAAACATTTTTTAGTTCTTTGATCCAACGTTTATCAACTTAAAAAGTAGCTTAGTGTAAAAAATCAACTTAAAAGATGATATTTATAAGTATTAAAGAAGAAACATAAACTATGAGAGGTATATAATTATATATACGAGCCAAGTGTACGTCTTTAATATATAATGATACCTTCATAATTAAAATAATTTTTTCCGTCATTTCTTTTTACATATAATATATAGGAAAGTTTGATGGTATATATGATATGCTTTTTTATGTGCGATTCACTTATATATTCATTTCTAATAAAGTCGTGTACGTTTTTTCAACCTAAATGCTACTAAATGCTTATATATACAGTTGTACAACTAGTGTACAGTTGCAGAATTAGACCTATAGGTTGGAAAAAAGTGAACATATAAAGGAAAAAAAAATAGATTTCTTATTTAAAAATGGGGTATGTAGGACAATTTATCATTTGTTATTTAAAAAATACTTAGGAAGAGTATCTATATTATTGGATTTTTTTTCCTTCACATAATGGAAATTGAAAAATTATTTTTCAAATATAATTTTTGTACAAGAATAAGGATGTAAACTCAAGAGAGTCAGGCTAACCCAAGTCCAAAACTTCGAGTTTAGAATGGACTCTTATTTGGTATTGTCGGACCATGTATATTTTCAAGATAAGATGGAATGAATTTTTTAAATAAAATACAAGCTTAAAGCCCCACCCGTAAAATATTTAAGCTTATTCAAGTTATAACTTTTTAAAACTTTGAATTGACTTTAGCTAAGGTTCGATGCATTAAATTATAAAATAATAATAAATCATATTTAAATATACATATATTTTATAAAATTTAAATTTAATTGGCACTTTGGGTCAGGTTCAGATTGAGCTAATAATATAAATGTTTGATCCTAAACTTGACTATAAAAATCATTTTGGTAGAGCCAGGCTGGAATCGGGCTTCAAGTAAGCTTCGAGTCAAATTGGACCAGGCTAGATCATTTAAATTTTAGTCTATTTGGATTAAATTTACATCCTTAGAATAAACATTATTTTCAACATTCGTTAAGCTTGAATATCAATTAAAATGACAAAAAAAAATTTAGATCATAAATTATTTATGTTAGATTGTGTTGCTCATGAACAATTTTATCAAAAGCTTTTTGAAATGTGCTAATATTTCTTTTATTTCGTCTAAATTTTAAAAATGGGTTCAAATACACCTTGTAAGCTCATAAATGAAATTTGATGTCCTCGAATAGCAAGGGTCTTTTGATCACGTTACAATTTTTTGTTTTTGTTCTCTTATTAGAATATATTAGTCACTAATATTTTTAAAAAGAAAAAATATCATCAAAATCTCATATTTATTATAAAAATGATATTTAAGTAATGTATTTATTTTTAATAATAGTTTAATCCTATTGTTATTAAAAAGTAACCACACAAAAATGAACTCAATTTTTTTCATTTTAATTTGATATTTTTTTTAATTTGAATAAACTGTAATCGAAAGAATTGAAAAAAAAAAAAAATCATGTCTTTATGCAAATATTTTTAATAATAAAAAAATTAAAATATCATAAAAAATAAATATAAAATTTTTAAGTGTTATTTGTAGAGATAGTATAGAAGTTGTACGTCACTGATTTTTTTTAAGCTAAAACTTTTAAAAGATGGGTTATGTTAATTTAGTTCCTAATTAAAAAGTTAAATAAAAATAGAAATCTTTCATTCTCCAAATAGCAAGAAAGTGTAGTGGGATAATTGCACTTTAAATCATGAGAAATTTAAATCCCCACCCACACAAACTGTCTAATCAAAACTTTGAGTTTCCATAAACAAAATAAACAACTATATATAGACCTCCTCAAATTATAAAAAAAGGTTTTAAACAAAGTGGAAAGCTAGTTATGACCCACCCTGATTCTGTCTCTTTTATATATTTTGTGTTTATTACTTCATGAAGAGGGTGGAACAAATGATTCTCATAATTAAATTACACCTTTCCTAATTTCTTTCTAATTTTATAATTAACCATGGAACTTATTTATCATTTTCTAAGTTTTTTAATTGATATTTTCACATTTAATTAATCTAAAAATAATTCATGGTATATATCATGATTTACTGATAACCAACCCATTAGAAAAAATTGAAGAGAGAGAGAGAGAGAATATATGACACATCATTTGTGCTCAATGATATTTGTTTAAATATAGTGTTTATGTATTGTTCAAAAAAGCTCTTATTTGAACCTAGTAAATAGCAAGTTTGCAATCATCAGAGTTATAGGAAAAACCAATTCAGTGTACACACACAACGTCGACATGGCCACAATTGGATAAAAACATGATTAATAGAACACAAACATATTATTATTATTATTTTGTTTAACCAACTTCTAAAATAAAACACTGCCTGTTTCAATCTAATTAAAAGAGATCGAAGAAAATATAAAATTAGAAGAAAACACTATTAACTTATGTGTAGTGCCAGGATCAAACCAGACGATGCATTATTAATATATATTATCAGAATTATCACTAACCATATATAAGCTTACTGCAGAAATATATCGTTAAATATATATTTTAGTGTAAAAGAAAATACGTTTTAGCTCCCATGAAAAGGTTAAGTGTGTAGTTGATTTATTCACTTATATATTCATTTTTCTGTTTATAATTTATCAGTGTAGAACTTGTATTTCTTAACAATTCCCTTATTAAATAAACATACTTAACTTCGATCATCCACAAAGTCCTTCAAGATCAACCATCTGGTTAGAGAATTAATTTGAAGCCCAACATACAAACTCACTCGTTTTTCATCATTGGCTTTAAGAGTATAAAAAGAATATGTCATGTTGTTTAAGCATGGTATTAATATAAAATTTATAAATAAGTATAAGTATTATTATTCATTTTGAAATTAGAAGAGTTATGATTTTAATAAAACTATGACAGAGATTAACAAAGTAGTGAAAACACTCATCCCAAAACAGAGACAGAGCACAACTAAGGCCTAAAATGGCCTTCGTCCCCTCCCTCAAGATTTTTTTTTTTACTTTTATTAATTATAAAATTTTGAAATATTATAAAATAAAATAAAAACAAAATCAATTATACCCATTTGAACTCTCTATTTTTAAGCCCAATTATAACTACAAATAGAAAAGAAAAATAATAATATATATTGATATTTATTGAAAATACATGCTTTTATATCCCATAAACGTATAATATGCTGTTCTTAATAATCATTTTATACTTCAATTTTTTTGGGACGTCTTTATAGGAATTGCTTGTTCAAATTAGTAAAAGCAAGCAGCACTTAGGAATTTAAAATGTTATTTCATGAAGAAGAAGAAGACATTAAGGTTCTTTCTGGTTATATATAATATAAATGATAAGCAAATTTTTGTTTTCTTTTTTTAAATAATACATCTCCCAGTCCTAGATCTACTGTTTTAGACTTTAGTGTTTACTTACATATGAAACCTTCATTGTATAAAAGCAAGCAGCACTTAGGAATTTAAAATGTTATTTCATAATAAAATTATAATATTAGACCCAGTGCATTTGCATTGTCTAGTTGCACAAGTCCACGTCCAAGAATTATGGGACTTATATATGTTCGATTGCAATGCAAAAATTATGTTAAAATGTTCTAGACTCATGATGGACACTTAAACTCTAATCAAGATCGATCTTATCATGTTGGTATTCTTGCCGCTAAATCTGCACTTCATCTATAATTTAGATGAACTAAACTCAAGAAACATTACATGTTTGAGCTTATCTCAAATTTTATAGCACACGTAAAGGAATGTGTTGGATTATATAAATTTTATTGTTCAATCTCCTATCGGTTGTAGTTTTTTTTTTTAAAAAGTATTTAACGATCAACATAATCTAATAATTTCAAATATCATTATCTATATTTAAAAAAATTATATGTTCACACTTTCGTATATAACTTGTATAAACTTCACAATGAAGTTTACTTTCTTTGGACTTTTCTTCAAAGCTTCGTAACACTAGAAGATATACATGTCGCATTAACATATTAAAGTATTGATTTTTGATTACCTGAAACTCGATTAAGTACACTTCTAAAGTTAGTAGCTTTAACGTTTAAATTGTTTATTTTCTCATCATGTTCCCACTAATTTTCATGATGATTATATCTGTTTTTTTTTTATTATATACATAGTACATAAACTCTAGCTAAAACAATAACATAATAATTTTATAGGATCATTATACCATGTAACTTTTGTATAAAATATGTCCTAATTTAAATAAAATAAAATAAAATAGGGCAAAAATAATTTTCAACTCAATCAACCAATTTAGAAATATTTTATTCGGTTAAAGTACTAATACACGCACGCGAATCTCAGTTTTCAATGGTTAATTATAAAAGTAATTACTGGTTTTTGATCTAGATATTTAATTGATTACGCATACATGCCTATTATTTAGTGCTAATTAATTTGTTGCGTTCACTTTTCCAATTTAAGTGTATTTCTGATTATGAATATAGTGAAACTAGCTAAGAGTCCAACGTCTCTCATTTGCCATTTTTGGTGTGCTGCAGTATATATTATCAATACACTACAAATAATACAAATAGTTAGAAGTGTGGGCACTTAAAATATGGAGTTTTAGTTCATGTATTTATTAATCATTCGTGGCACAAAAAATAATACACTAATAATAATACTGTAATTTCCTTCCTGAAACTAATGGGATAATTAATTAAGGAGCAAATGATAAGAAAAAAACCAACCTTAAAAAAGTATCATTTGATGTTATTTTGGCTCATTGGCTGAATCAGTACCCACTAATTACTAAATGCAATTGCATTTAAACAATTGGAAAATTACCAAAAATAACACCCCCTAAAAATTATAATAACAAAACTAGCACCCCTGTGTTCAATTAAAATTGAACGTTTAATATTGAACGTTCAATATTCAATTTGAACGTAAAATATTGAACGTTCAATATTAAATAGGTCTAATTGTCGTCATTCAATTCTAATTGAACGGATAATATTGAACGTTCAATATTGAACGAGTCTAAATTATCGTTGTTCAATTTTAATTGAACACAGGGGTGCTAGTTTTGTTATTATAATTTTTAGGGGGTGTTAGTTTTGTTATTTTCCCTAAACAATTTAACTAATTATTGCTTCTTAATCATTGATTAACCAAGCGGAAGTAAAAAAATAATAATCAAGAAATAGAGTATTCTCAGATATATCTTGATTGACTAGAAAAAGAATTTGCATTTAGAATAGTCTCTCGCTCACTATACTATATATAGTGCTTGATAACATATACAACTAATTATTAGAGAACATGAAAATGAAAGTTTGATATAAGATTATACAATCATAAAGTTTATAAAAAATATGAGTATCTTTATCCATAAATCCCAAGTTCTTCAATAGAATTGCTATTAACACTAGCTAATCATATAACTAGCTAAGATTATTGCACGTTCCAATAGCAAGAATAACCAATATAATGAATAACATCTTCGCAATAAATTCATGCCAAGCCAAAGATGAATTTATTTTAATACGTAATTAGCAAGTTAGGGTTAAGTAAAGAGAGTAAAATAGTTCAAAGTTCAAACACGCACTACAAATTTTCAATTTAAATATTAATTAAAATATTTGCCTTAAAATACGACTAGTTAATAGGAGAGGAATGGGATTCTCAGTCATTAATCCAACATTTAATTCATAAAGTCAAATGGCATTAATCTTGAGGAATATATGTTGTCCATCATTACTAGCTTGCTAATAAAAGCATGATGATAATTTTTTTTTTTTTTTTTAAATATATATATATGGTATAGATTGGTGGCATTCTTTTTGGGTGGCTGACTACAAAGCCCCATTGATTTATGAAGTTAGGAAAAGGTTGAAAATATGGAACATTAATTATAAAAGGCAAATAAAATTAACGTTTGGTTCAACCAAGGTGGTAGTGCCTATGTGTTAGGGTTTATAGTGTGAGGTTAATTAAAGTTAAAATCCTCTCTTGATTCTTCTATATGTTGTTTTGTTTGGATGAAGAATATATAACTAAACATTTATTAATTATCAACTTTATTATTAGCACTTCCTAATTTTACTTATCATGCTTAAGATGATGAAAACCACTGTCTTTTTATGGCCCTACGAGACATATTAACATCACTTAATCCCCCAAGAAAAAAAATCTCTATGAAAATCATTCTTTGGGTTGACTAACCTAGAGATAAAGGGGAAATTATCGTTAAAGATTAATTAGTGGAAATGATTTGTTTATTGATCAAAATCAGAAAAGAAAAAAAAAATACATAGATCACAGAAGTGTGATCATAGATATTGTTTTTAAAATATCTTTCAGAATTAGGATTCGAAACAAAAATTGCTTAAAGAAATATTATGGTCTTTATCAACTCTATTAGAAGACAACTGGTACTTAAGAGAGCTTGTTATCTTTACTTAAAAAAAAAAAAAAAAAACTAATATCTATAATTTTGTATAGTACATATACACTATGAACCGACCCAATAGCTAAAGGTTAATGAAGTTTCTAAAATGATTGTAGAGCTCTACAAATAATCATTAGATGTCATGTGGGTAATGCATATAAGATATGCAATATTTATGATTACCAATGAAGATTAGGCTTTAAAAAGTTGCTAAAAATATAAGTGTGCATTGCACGCTGCAAGTGGTATATTAAGCCTTCCCAATGTTCTTATAGATAATAAAGTGATCAAACAAAAATAATAAATAAATAAATAAATAAATGTTTTTTCTTAGCTAAAGAAAGTAGGCATAAATTATTCAATAAAAAAAAAAAAAAGTTAATTAATGATTAAAGATACATGCCACATCATATCAAAAAGAGAGATAGAGAGCTTGAAACATACACTCTAAAAGAATATAGGTCAAATAAAAAAAAAAATCTAAAATAAGGTTTATCTAACAATAACATAAAGTATTTTGTTGTAATGCGTTACTCATTATCCTTGAGTAGGTCTTGGTTTAAAAGAGTCCGCGTGCATGAGGTTGTTCAAACAATTGGTTTGTTTGGGCTTCACAACCTCTCTTTTATGGGGCCTTTCTTTTTTTCTCCATTATTTTGTACTAAATAAATATAAATAGTGGAGGAGGAATTATTCATTTGTTTTCGACCAATATTTCAAACGAACAAATACATTGATTTTTTACAAACAGAGTAGCTTTGTCGTTTTTTTAGTAAGTCAAGCCTAAAATATTTTAGACCGATTCGGTCTACTTTTAGCAAAAAAAAAAAAAATAAATAAAATTAAATTTTTTATATTAGTTCAACCAAATTAGATTATCTCGTTTGATTTATAAAATTATTAAATTTTATTAAATTGGGCTATTTATTTTTAAAAAAAATTTTCTTCTCAAAATTATGTTGTTGAAATTTGAAATTAATATTAAAAAAAATTAAATCTAATTAAATTACTTTAAATATACTACAAAATATAAATCATATAATATCTCACATAAACTAACAATTAAGTTGATAAAATTTATAAAAGATAAAATCATCAATTATAAATTGTATGTTAAAGAGCTGAAACAGCAAAAAAATAATTTAATGTAATATTTAATTTTTAATAATAATATAAAATAATTTTTATTTTTTAAAATAAATACTAATATATATATATATATATATATATATATATATATACTGGTTTGGTTTAGATGATAAAAAAATTCATAAAATTAAACCGAATTGTTTGAGAAATGATTTGAAAAAATTTAAATCAGACCAGATCATTTGACTCACATAATTATATGGTCTAATTTGATCCGGTTTTATTTTTCAATTTGATCCAATTTTTAGATACCTATGTGCAAGTACAACTAAGGTTCCTCTCTGTCATTGAACTTAGGGCACTAAGATAAATTTATACTCGGTTTTTTCCCCTACTTTTAATAAACTTATTAGATTCGATTCAAAGAGATCAAAGGAATCTTTATAAATAAAAAAGAGGGACTAAGGTACTATTTATAGTAACAATTTTGTGATCTCAATCTTATTCCAATTTTCTTTTCCAAAATGAGTAAACTTCTTGTCCTCTTCCCTCTAAATTGGAGATGTATAGGCCTAGAAAGTAGCTTATTATTTTATTCTTATTCTTTTTATTTTTCACCAGACTTGGTGCTTTCGGCTTATGCATCCTTATTATAAAAAGGATAATTATCGTAGACTTTCTTGTAATTTGAAAATATAATATTTCTAATTTCATCTTTCAAGTTTGTAAAAGTACATTCTTAGGTTCTCGGCTTTGAAATGTTTCACTTTATTTTTATGCACCGCCTATGGCAGAAACCTAAGTATATATTTATTAGATAAAAAGTAACACATGTCATCTAGTACAATATCATTAGTGTCATTGCCTAGCCTAATGAACACTGAGACAACAAATAAATCTAATTACTAAATAAACGATCTATTAGATATTCAAGCGCTGAATATCTCTTGATTATCTGATAAGAGATAATTAGATAGATAATCTCTTACATCAGAATAAGTCTATCTCTTCAGATAAGTAGTGGCCATTAGGTATGTCTCTATTTCTTATATATACGTACCTTATACACATTCGTACAAAATTCATAATGATTTGATAATAGATCGGATAATATAAATACAACACCTATATTCACTTTGTCTTCATTTCTTCTCCATATAATTACGAAGTTAAGGTTTAGATTTCCTCTTTTATCACCATTATTTTAACTGACTTAAGTATGAGAGAGTCAAAGGCCACTACACCCGGTGATAATCCGAAGTCTTAAATGTGTTTTTTTTGTTCTCAAGACCATATAAAAAAAAAAAGAGCACCTCATTTTGACGTTGACAAAAAATAGACATCAACAATATTTTTTTTAAACTTGAGGTTAAATTAAATATCATCAAATTAACGAAACTGGATTTATGTTAATTACCCTTATAATAATTTTCAATCATATTTAATTTTGCAAAGTGTCATCAATTGATACATAAAATTGATAATATCAATTATATTTTTTTATTCATTTTTTTAGTGTCCTTTTCACGGATATTTATAAAAAAAAAAAAAAAAATCAAATTATTACTCGGGTGATAGAAACATTTAATAATAAATTTATGTTTATCAGAATTGCCGATGGAGAATGATATATGCGTTTTTTTTATAGATAAAATTAAATTGCATTAATAAAAATAAAAAATACAACCTATATTAAAGCTCATTTATTTAAATATATCATTAATTAAATTTAATAAATTAAAATTAATAACATTCGTTAGTACATGGAGAAAATCTAAGCTTTAATCATTTTTTCTATTGTAAAGTTTTCAAACTTTAATTGTTTCAATTAAAATATTGAATGTTCTTCATAAGCAATTAAATTTTGATGTCATCTTATAACCTTTAAGATATTGAAATATATAGACTTCTAAGAAAAAATAAATATAAATTTGACAAAAATTATTCTAGATTATTATCTAAATGAGAAAAAAAAAAAATCCCTCGAATAAAATTTAGGTGAAGAAACACAAATATGTATTTTATTTAAAGCAATGAAAATGAAAAAATGAAAAAAACTACTCTACTAGAAAGACTTACGTAGGAAGAGATCCTTTTCAATGAAAAATAAATTTTTGAAAGAAATAAATGAGAAAACGATAGCTAAGGTTTTTCATTATCGTTACTTCTATTTGCTATATTATGATATACGCATTTTAACTTTAAACGTTTACAGTGGAGGATGGATAACAACATTTAGAGTCGCAAAAAAAAAATAAAAAAAAAATAAAGGCATATTAGTTTTTAGTGGCATATGTTCTTTGGGAGGCATCTTTCGCATTAGAAGTATATATAAGTCCGACTCAATCACTATTATATACATTGCCTAGCAATTAATTCAATCAAGCTCACCAAAATCAACCAGCACCAGCTAAAAACTATGGTCGATCATAAATGCATGGGTGTTATTTTTTCCTCCCTGCCAGAGAAAAAGCTTTAAATAGTACAATAATTTTGACATGTATTTAATTAACAAATTAATATAAATCCTTAATTACAATAATCTCACTTAACGTATATGCTTTTAGGATTATTTTACCACTATGTAAAATACATTTAATTTTGTAATTCATTTGAGTTGGTCATTCAAATAACCCCAACTATTGAATATTTTCAAGGATACTTACCATTTTGATGTATACTACATAATACTTGGCAGAAATTATAATGTTAGAAAAAATGTTTCATGTTTTTAATATGCTTTAATATTTTTCTTATTTTTAAAAGTGTTGAGAAGTATAAGCAAATAAGTCTCACATTGATAAAATAATGATAAGAGCAAGAATTTATAAGTACATGAATTAAATTTACACATTATGTTAATCTTTAAGATGTGGCCTAATGGGCTTTTATTGAGCCTATCAAGTAGTATTAGAGTCTATGATTGTTCTCATGTGGGCTCAAAAGATGAACTTGGAGAATCTTGAGAGAAGACCATGAAACCTTGGAATCCAAAATAAGGTAGGTTAAAGTCTAACCTTAAGAAAAGTTAGCTATGAAAGACCGATTGAATTTATTTGAATTGACATATGGACTTAGTGAGCCAAGTGGTCTTATATGAAGAAAGAATTGTTAAAAAATATGAGCAAATAAATTATATATTGATAAAATAACAATAAAAATATAAATTTATAAGTACATGAGTTAAATTCATTTAATGAATTAACTTTTTTAGATGATAACTTATTGCTTCATACAAATTATTGGGCCTACCGGGAGGTAATTAATTACTAGATAAAGACTTGAATTTCTGTTTTTGGCAAATGTACTTCAATTGGAAGCAAGTTGTTTTGGAGACTAAATAATTAAAGTATCTTTAATCCATCATGTATTCTTTTGAAAAAGAAGTTTTAAAGCCTTTTTGTTTTTAGTACTTTGACAAAAGAGTAGTTTCTCCAAACACATTTATATATATACAAATTATTTATAGGTTTGCATACATTTCAGCAAATAAATTAAAAAAGAATTTCACTTATTCAGATTTCAAACTCATTTTGATTCTGTCTCGAGAGTAAGGTTTTTCAACGATATATGCCATACATGCATCCGACAGAACATGTTATAGCCAACTCAAAGAAAATCTCATGATAACATGTACATACATAATTGAATTCATTTTAAAAATAAGTAGTTTATATATTCACTATGTACATATATAAACTCCTAGAAGCAATATTATGACGTCACAAACTGTAATAGAATTTTGAAAAATACTGAAAAGGTGTAACTTGACTTTGCCAAGTACCAAACATAAACAACCAAAAGCGGATTCCCCTATCTTCATCAGCCAAACTTCCATTTAGTTTTTAACGAAGCCAAGGCCAATTATTTGATTTATTTTTTTTTAACTTATTTTTACTTGACTTTTAAATTCAATTTCTTATGGTTATATCCAATGCCCATAGCATGTTTAATGTTATTAATATAAATAATTTATTTCAAATATTTTTTCTTGTATTATTTAATATCGATCTAAGATGAAAAATGCACAATTCAAATTATACTAGTAAGATCCTACCTACTTCCCTATATGATTAGCAAAAGACACAAATTTACATATCTATGTTCTGTATATTGTGACACGATCAATAATACTTAAAAAAAAAACATTTTTAAAATTTTAAATTAATTTTGACTACGATATAAGAGTGTGAGTGTAAAATTAAGTATGTTAACATTTTCTCTTAGCAATATATCTCATCTTATGGAGAGGTATAATAAGTGCAGATATGTCCCATTACAAAAACGGATAAATGTATAAAATTTACACCTTAGAATATAAAGAAAATGAAAACTTCCAAAATTGTATAGATTAAAAAAAGAAAAAAGCTCACAATCGAGACTTATTACTAAATAGAAAATGATATATTTAATGTTGGGATGCAATGCATGCTCTAAGAGATGAGATCTATTATAAAAAAAAATATTGATTTGCATCAATTCATTGTCTAACAATAATTAATGTGACACATAGAGACCCTTCAGTAACATGTTATACACGTACGTACTACAGTGATTTTCTTTAAGAGTAATCGGTTTTTATTTTTATTTTTATTTTTTTGTTATTATAAAACACTAGCTAGAGCCGTTGAGTCTTCATTCCTTGGCTATTTTGTTGCAAGGTTTTTACAAAAATGTACAACTGTCTTCCAAAATATAAAAATGCAATGACTCTTGTCAGAGAATGTGCGGTTCCTAAGGAGAATTTTCTTTAGAGTAAAGGATAATAGAATGGTTTACTTGATATGTGTGCATACAGATGGTTAAAAACCTTTGCTGAGTCGTATCATGGAGATTGAATGTGAACAATAAGTATCTATTTGCTTCAGCTTATATTAAAAATAGTCCGAGCTAGCATTAGTTTTAAAAAAAATCATATTTTAATGCATAAATAATTTAATTGTTTAATTGTTTATTTTTTTTTAAATTAAAAAAAAATATATATTTATTTACATAATAAAAAAAATAATTAAATTAAAAAATAATTTTACATGTACTTTTATTAAAAGTGAGTTTAGACATAATTAATTTAAAAAAAAAAAAGCAATTTCACAAAAAAAAATTTCTATTTAATCATGAAACACTTTATAATCAGATCTGTTTTAAGAAACAAGAATAAACGTACCCCTAAGTTTTGGGGTATGGAAGCATGGTAAGCATTGTCCTAAGGCCAAAGAGTTCCCTTCATTTAACCTTAGTTATTGGTCAAAGAATGCAAATATGAAAGCTGAGACTGGTAAATTAGATGCTGGGTATAAAGCCATGTCGCATGACATATGAGGTCATAATAAACTAAATGAATCACATTTCAACCCAATGAATAAGGGTGATAATTTTTACACAATATAAAAATCGACATGAAAAATTTGGCACAAACTCAAATGTATTAATTTTGAGTAAAAAACAAGTCATCCCAAAATGACACAAAAAGGGGATCGTGTTAGGATCGTGTTTGAATTGACTCGTTCAACCCGTTCTTAAAAAATAAAATAAAATAATCATAGCTATCTATTAGACGAGTACTCATAAGTCACAATTTACATAACTTCTGTAAATCTTCAATCTCTAATAGTTTAATACGACGAAAGACAAATACATATCATTAAGGAGTAAAAAGTTTTGACAACACAAAAAAACCTGACTCGAATCCAAATTGTATTAATTCTATGTCAAAATGGGTCAACCAAAAATGACAAAAAAAAAAAAAAAAATCAAATCGAATTCGAGTTTGTCGTATTAAGATCGGATTAAAATCAAGTCAACCCAAACAAGACCCAAATGACTTAAACTACCACCCCTACAGATGAGCATATCTGATGAGCATATCTAATAATATAAATAACTGGTAATTATACGGGTAGATAACCGTTGTGTTGCACCAAATTTATCAAAATGAGCAAGTGATTGTCATAAAATTCTTTTCCTACATTTATTCACCATATATAATTCACACAACATCTCTGACACATTCTTTCCTTTTATTATAGAGCAAAATCTTAACCTTAAGCTCTTATAATTTTCTACAAATCTCATACTGAGTTAGACATCTGTGTGTCTTTGAAAATATCCTATCTGGTGTTACAAAAATCCGCATCAACATTAGCTGAATGAGAGGCACGAAGTTTTAGAAATGAAGAGAGATTGATGATTTTTCTTCTGCAAGAATTAAAAAAAGAAAAAGAATACTCTCTATGTAAATAAAAATTTAAATAAAAAAAATTAAAAATTAAAGGGTAGAAATCCAACAAAAATTTAAATAAAAAAAATAAAGTTGTATGTTACAATGTAATTTAATTTAAAAATAATTTGTAAACTCTAATCTGACTCTTAATCACCTCAATCAAATAGAACCAGTAGATAATAAAAGTAGAAAGAATAATAAATGTATTGCAGAGGTTCAATCGTAGAACTCTTTCTTCCAAGTCATCAACATGCACAAGCCCCTTATTTCCATTCAATTCTTATTTGATATTATCAAATGATTTGGGTTTTTTTTCCTAGGAATTTATCTTTGTTTATAGGTGATAGATAAGCTTTGTTTAGCTAAAAAAAAAAAGTGATAGATAAATTTTGATGATCATCTATGATCAGTTTTTTTTTTTTTTTGAGCCCGTCAAAATTTTCCTCATCATGAAAATCCTGCAGACTTGAATAAATATGCTAGGTTTTAGAATCGATATGATTTTTTTTTATCAAGTGAATTTATATATAATAGTTAAATCATTTGCATCGTTAAAACTAATAGTGTTATAGTGATTGGTCTTATGTTTTGGCAAATAAGATTTGCATTCTTCGATTTTATCTATTTAATTCGATCTAATCACTAGTTATTAGTTAGTTTTTTTTTTTTTGAATTAGTTTGACATTTATTATTATTTTTGTTAAAATGTTTATTAGTTAGTTATGCATGTATAACAGAAGAAGAAAAAAAAAAAAAAAAACAATCACCACTGAATCTATTCACTCACATCCAGTTGGGCTCTGCTATAATGAAATCGACAAGTAATTTTTGGTTTTTGTTTAATTTATTGGTTATATTTACTACAAACCGCATTAATTTATTTTTACATTGCTAAATTGAACTTTAGCAAAATATATTATTTAAATAAATATCACAAGTAATGATGCGTTTAGCAAAATATATTATTTTTCACTATCTTTTAGATTTCTTGGCTCCTTATTTATTTTTATTTTTTTTTAAAAAAGGGCTCTAAAGGCCCTTTTTTTTTATTAATAAAGAGAAAACAACTCACACACTCATGGTGGGATTCGAACTTGGGTTCCTAATGGAAGAGGGAGAGTCTTATCACTGACCACAAGAGATTTCTTGGCTCCTTATGATTTACAGCAATATTACAAGAACTCTGTCTCTCCTTGAGACTCCCAAAAAAATACAGTAACATTTTGCTTGTGCTAAACAACGCTCATCTCCAATTCTTAACCAAACTCAAACAGCCAATAATTCTTTCTTATTATTGTGAAGAAGATGTAAGTTAAAGTTTTTCCTTATTTTTTTAAATATGCTTTTAATATATATATATATATATATAATTTTTATAATGTAATAGACCTGTAAAAAAAAAACTTATATTAGGTTTTTAATATTAATTTGATATTTTATTTATAAAGTATTACGTAATTTTGTTAATTAGCAAAAAATTATTTCTCTAGATTAAGCATATAGATAATTATTGTAATTTGTTTGAATTAAAACAATATTAATAAAAAATATTTTAATTATCTAAAACAATATTCAGCATATTAGTATTTTAAATATTAATAATTTATTATTTAATTGATAAAAACTAATAGTATATAGATATAGTAGATATATGAGTATTAATTGTGGGGTTATTTGTGGTTCACTTTTGCTTTGGTAAAACTAAAAAAAAATTATTATTCAAAAAAAAAAAAAAACTATACCGGTTACTAAATTCATCTTAAAATAAATAAATTGCGGAGCTAATTATTTAAGTACATAAATAATTGTGGATGATTTAATATTATTAAATTACATGCACTAAAGTGCTCGTTTGAGAAGTGAAAAAATTATAATTGTGTCAAAAAAACTCTTTATAACGTAATTTTGAGGTACTAGCTCTTATCAATATTTTCAATATAGGCACTGATTCAGGTGAATGGAGAATAACGGACGTTATTCCGTCTCCCTAAAGAATCTTATTTTTGTTAAAAAAAAAAAAAAAAATCTCCTATAAAATTATTTGATATAAAATACAAAGGCCCCACCTTGGGTTATGTTTACATCTTAATTATAATTTATAATCACACTTGGCCTTTTTCGTCGTATAAATTTATGAACAAAAAGAATATAAATACAATATCACCATCCATCTCATTCTCTCTCTCTCTTTCTCATATTAAGTGCTGAACCCCGAAGTATTGCTCTCCGTTTAACTCTCTATTGAATAACACAACAAGAATCGAGATTCAAAATCAAATTACTCATTCTCACAAGTGGATAAGTCCCTCTTAATCCACTCCAATTTTCAAGGGAATCCTAATTCTCATCAGCTCTATCTTTTTTTTTTTTTTTTCTTTCCCTTATAGATAAGAAGAGAGACCAAAAATTACTCGCTTAAATCTAGGCCTAATCTCAAATGGGTTCTTTTCATTTTTGTGTTTAGGTCAAAACAGAACTTTAAAAAGAAGAAAAAACCAACCTCTCTGTTTTACATAACTATCACTTTCACCCAACTGTTTGTTCTGTTTTTTCTCCGTTTTTTTTTTCTTCCATGGAGTCCTACTTGAAAGAAATTGAAGGCAAACAAACCCATGACCTTATTTTTATTGATAAAATGAACAAGTCCTCTTTTTCTTGTTCTAATAATTCTTCAAATTGTTGTTCTAGAAAACGTATTTATATTCCAGGTCCAGTTATTGTTGGAGCAGGGCCTTCAGGGCTAGCTGTAGCGGCTTGTCTAAAAGAAAAGAAACTACCAAGTTTGATTCTAGAGAGATCTAATTGTATAGCTTCTTTATGGCAACTCAAAACTTATGATCGTCTTAGGCTTCATTTACCTAAGAAATTTTGTGAGCTACCTTTTATGGGTTTTCCTAGTGATTTTCCTACTTATCCTACAAAGCAACAATTTATCAAGTACTTGGAAGACTATGCCCACAATTTTGATATTAAACCAAGGTTTAATGAGAGTGTTCAGCAAGCTGAGTATGATTCTACACTTGGGTTTTGGCGCGTGAGGACTATTGGAGTAAAGGGTATTCAGACAGAGTATGTTTGCCGGTGGTTGATTGCGGCCACCGGAGAAAATGCAGAGGCGGTGGTGCCGGAGATTGAAGGAATGAGTGAATTTGGAGGGACTATAAAGCATACAAGTTTGTATAAGAGTGGTCAAGAGTTTAGTGAGAAGAAAGTTTTGGTGGTTGGTTGTGGGAATTCTGGTATGGAGGTTTGTTTGGATCTATGCAACTATAATGCTATGCCTTCTCTTGTGGTTAGGGACACTGTAAGAACTCTTTTACCATCTCTCTCTCTCTCTTCTTCTTCTCTTAATTTGATCAGTTTTAAAGTGAAAATCTCCATCAAAGTTCTTTTATAGTTCTTGTTTCTCCTGTTTTAGAAATATTGATTTGGTAAAGACAAAAAGTTGCTCTTTTTTTTTTTTTTTTTCCTTTTCAACATTTCTCTTTCTTTTTTCCTAAAAAATATTGATTTTTTCACATAATTTGTTCCATAATATTGCATGGGGGGTTATCTCCTCCTTCTCCTTTAATTCTCTAATTTCCCTTTTCTTTACCAGCAGTGTTCAAAATTGTTTTTTATTTCAAATCAAGCAATTTCTTTTAATTATAAGAATCGAAATGAAGGTTTTTTTTTTTTTTTTTTTAAACAATTGAATGAAAGCCAAAAAAAATTAACAAAACCCAGTTGGTTTTTGACGGGAAAATGTGAAACTACTCAGTTTTTTTTTTTTCATGGCATGGTTCAATATATTACAAATTTTAACTGTTAAAGCTTCTGAGCAACTGACTTCAAGTTCCAACAGTTTGTTCGATGGTTAAAATATGATTAAAAAAATTCCATTTGTGAAAAAGATCAATAAAACTGAAGTTCGCAAACATAGGATTTTAATATATTTTCTCATCAACCAAACATTCCCTTTTAATTTCCTAAAATTTCAAAAAAAAAAAAATTTCCTTTTTAGAAATTACCTTATATCTCACTAATTTCATCCCTTCTTCACATGCATGATTATAAATTGAATTAAAAAAATATTATTTTTTCCCTAAAAAGAAACACCTCCTTAACCCCTAATTAAGGTCATATGGAATATGGCCTGGAAGCAATTAGCTAGCCCTAGGCCTTTTCTTCTGTGTCATATTTTTATGCTAAACTTTTCTTTTATATCAAAACCCATATTGATTTTGGGGGTTTAATTTTGAAGGTACATGTCCTACCAAGAGAGATGCTAGGAAGATCTACTTTCGGGCTGTCCATGTGGTTACTAAAATGGTTGCCCATAAGCCTTGTTGACAACTTTTTGCTTGTGGTATCGCAGTTAGTGCTCGGCAACACCTCTCAACTTGGATTAGACCGCCCAAAATTGGGTCCCCTTCAACTCAAGAACCTGTCTGGAAAAACTCCGGTTTTGGATGTTGGCACCCTTGCAAAGATCAAAAGTGGAGACATTAAGGTACTGTATATATTGCCTTTTATCATATCATATTTCACTTTCTTTTTAGTTTTATTTCACCTTTTTTGTTTTTGTTTTGTATTGTACTATTAACAAATCATGATGTTTTTGAGGAATTTAGATTATTTTTTTATTCAATTTAACTCACACACCTGTATTATAATGAAAAATTGTACATTAATCTTTTATTTATTTTTAAATCCAACAAACAATTGGTTTAATTTTTTGTTTTATTTCCAAATATTCTGAATATGTAGGTATGTCCAACCATCAAGAGATTAAAACGTCAATCTGTGGAATTTATTAATGGAAAAACGGAGAAATTTGATGCAATAATCTTAGCAACTGGTTACAGAAGTAATGTGCCTTGTTGGCTAAAGGTACTTTTCCCACTTCCAATACATGCCTTTTCTTCCTCTTTCTCTCTCTCTCTTTTTTTTTTTTCTTTACAATTTCTTTGATTCCTAAGTAAAATAGTATTTTTATATTAAAATATTAGGAAAAAAATGTAATTAAATATATCCACTTTTAGCACTACCATGCCCCCCACTTTTGTACCAAGTTGTGTTGGATTATATATATATATATAAAATATTACATGATTTTTTTTCTTTTCTGTTTAGATAACTTAAATTTAATAATTAAAAATAAGGTAAAATGTAATGTAATAATTTGTGGTTAATGTAAATGTAGTTATGGACATTTAGATAAGAAAAAGGTGTTTAATTATGTAAAGAAAATATATTTATTAAAAAAAAAAAAACTGAATATGGGCTTGAAATGACAGGAAGGAGAAATGTTCTCAAAGAAAGATGGGTTGCCTAGAAAGCCATTTCCAAATGGATGGAAAGGGCAATGTGGACTATATGCTGTGGGGTTCACAAAACGTGGACTACTTGGTGCATCAATGGATGCCAAAAGAATTGCAGAAGACATTTCACTATGTTGGAAAGCTGAATCAAAACACTGTTATACCCTTTAATATCCATTCACTTTTTTTTTTGCCACTTGAGAGATAGCTCCAATCACAAAGAGGGCTTTTTGGATGGTGTGCCCTTGAAGCAATTAATAAAAAAGGCCAGCCAAGCTCCTCCAATTGAGGAAAAAAGAAAACAAGAGATAATGATGATGATATCAAAATTGGAAATACTTTTTTTTGAGATCATCAATTTCCTTTCAAAAATTGGGAAGGAGGAGAGCTGTTATTGAGAGCGAAATTCATCATGTTGGTTTTAATTTTGAGGGAAGGGGAGGGGGGACCTCCTCTGTAGCTGGTAGTACTAGTTGTACATCTTGTACATTGCCATTTTAATTTCTCTTATTAGGTATGACTTTTAATTCTTAGGATATGGAGATAAAATAGAAGCAGAGAGACTGAATGGGCTAAGGGATATTGTTTTGCTAAGCCATCTGATTGCATGTATAATTTTACTATGAGGTTCTTTTAAACAAACTCTAGTGTTTTTCAATTACAATTTCATTCTTCTTTTGCATATATAGGAGGATTTTCTTTTTTCTTTTCAGGGATGTGTTTTGACGCAACTTCATATGACTTTTTATTTGTTCTAATGAAATTTTATTATGTTTCTATTATGATCTTAATTTATATATATATATATATATATTTTTTTGGTCAATTCCAAACTAATACATGTCCAAGGCATTC
Organism: Elaeagnus macrophylla; assembly: GCA_029378325.1. Lineage (NCBI taxonomy): Eukaryota > Viridiplantae > Streptophyta > Magnoliopsida > Rosales > Elaeagnaceae > Elaeagnus > Elaeagnus macrophylla. The sequence goes on along the minus strand of CM055649.1, from coordinate 21,742,522 downwards.
TTTTCAATATAGAGCAGAAATTCATTGAAGCAGCAACAATTAACAGAGTTCAAGTAACAAATTAACAGACCTTGAAAACCAATTAGAAAAACTAAGGGGGGGAAATATACCAAATGACTAAATAATTGTATTCAATCGGTCAATTCTTCTTGGAAATTCAGCCGACTATTACTTCAATCCTTCCTTACCATTATTATTATATATATATATATATATATTATAAAAAAAATTAAAAATAATATTACAACAAAAAATTAAAAATTAATAAAATATTAAAATAAAATAGTGATAATTAACAAATATTCTTGTAAAAGAAGATATATATATAAAAAAATTAAAAATATATTAGCAACAAAATTTAAAAATTATAAAATATTAAATAAAATAGTGATAATTAACAAATATTCTTGTAAAGAAAGAAGTGGTTTGTTTTTTTTAAACCCTAGCTACTACTATCTTCCTTTTCTCTCTTTCAAATCCAAAGCATCCTACTTTATTTTCTATAGAAAAAGATATTCTTCTACAAGAATCTTTGTCCGATAGATTAGTTTTTCTCATATTATTATTTCTATTGCTTTGAAGTGATCACTTATTTGTGTTTCTTCACTTAAATTTTGTTTTAGAGTAATATTATCATCTAGATTTTAGTCTAAGGTAATTTGTGTTATATTTATGTTTGTTTTGCTTGTATTTTGTTGAAAGTCTAGATCTTCATTTAGGCATATAGTTTTCAAGATCATAAATGTTATAACATAGTATCAACATTCAATTACTTCTCAAAACATTTCATATATAAATTGAAAAATTAAACACTCACTTTAAAAACCTTACAATAAAGTGTGATGAAAGTTCAGGTTGCTAATTAAATGTCATTATTATTTTTAATCAAATTTAATTATTAATGTATTTATATGGATGTATTTTGACTTAGATTTTATCTTTAATTTTTTTAATGAAATTTAATTTAATTTAAAAATAAAACAAATATTACTAAAAAAATTGTAAATTTTTTTATATTATTTGTTCTTTTACTAATGCTAAATATTCACATTTTTATCTTAATTAAAAATTATTGAAGTTATGTAATATGTTTTCACAATTTTTTTTTTTTTTTGTTCAAAACAATGGGACGATCAAATAATACTATTTTAACTAACTAAGCTATCTGATAATTTTCAACAATTGATCTTATTTTGTGAAATTAATCAACTAAATTATAATAATATTTAATTTCTCTCTAAACACTATTAACTCTTTTTAGCCCCCCCACAAAAGCTATATAGTGTACCATTTCTATGATTGCTGGCATGTAGCTAGTTTCACTATCAAATTGATTTCAGCAAATACCAAGTAGAAGATAGGACCACAATTATAACTTTCCAATATAGGTAAGGTACTATACATAAGTTTAATCCAGATGATTAATTGATACTTTTTGTTTTTTTGAATCAAACCACATGTATTATGTGGAAATGTTTTTTTTTTTTTTTGCCCTATGAATAGTATTTATGTGGAACTGTTTGAAATCATAGTTTAGAGTCTAAGAAGTATCACCCGATGACAGCTTGTGAACTGCTTTTACAGTTCAATAAAACACTTGATAAAAAGAACATATTTTGCTTGGTGATGAGAAAAAGATCTCAATCTAATCAGATATGTCAATTTTTCCATCATTTGTCGAATATTGTTTTAATCATTATGTTTACATCAGTCAAACTTATATATAAAATCTCTTTCAAATCTACTTTAATTTCTTAAAATTACACCACACAGTTTCAATTCTGTTTTTGCCCTTAATGAACTAAGATTTTGTTGTTATTGTAAAGGTAATTTTATGCGAGAGCTATGATTTCCCATTATTTCTCAGCATAGTTCGAAAAGGCTAGACAACTAAGATATTCGAATCTTCGTGCTTAATTAAAAGCAAACAGAAAAAAGAAAAACCATCAAATCAACTTTTTTCCAGCATTACTTTTTTTCTTTTCTTTTTTATTACCAGACTTCAGTATTGCTTAAAAAATCATAATACGAATTCTTTCTTTTTGTACCTAAAATCTGCAATTCATTGATTAATGATAGATATGCAAGCTATTTTGATGGAAGGAAATGATAATAAAATTATGAAAATAAAAATATTACAACGACATGAGAATCATAATTTTTAAAATTATTTTTGTATATAATACATATATATAATTTCTTTGTTTTTTTTTTTTTTCATAACATAAATGTTTTTTTAGATGTTTAAAAGTAAAAACAGTTTATTATAAATATAAAAAAAAAAAAAAAGTAAAATCAATTCTATGATTACAAAAAAAAATTATGTTGATTTATCATTCCTCTTACTCTTACAATAGCTATTGTTGTCTCATTTATTTGCATAATAGGTGTCATGCATGAATGCTTTTTTTTTTTTTTTTTTTTTTCTTTTTTAGAATGAGAAATACTTTGATAATATAATTTTAAATTCATGTTTTGTATCATAATTTTATCTTAATTTTTAAAATTTGTATATTTAATTTGTTTTTTATTTTATTTTCATAATTTGAATGAATATGATGGATTCATGACATGAAATAAAGTCATATTTGATAGCATTAATCTTTCAAACTTCAGATTAAGGTCAACAATAGACCCTAAATTCCTAAATAAAAAGAAATTAATTAAGACATAACTAGTGTATGTTATGCAATAATAATTTAAAAAAAAAAAACTATTGTATGCTATTAATTGTACATATTTTGGGATCTGGTGAACTATCGTAAGATTGAGTTTTTAATATACTAACCGACGAACAGTAAGTCCTACTTTTTACTTCAAAAGTGCAATTATTCATTGATTATCATTTGTATGTCATTATCAATTTATTATAGAGATTTAGAAGCGGTCCCCATTTTTCTTTTTCTTTTTTTACTATTAAAATTTATAATATTAAATTATTATTAATTTAAACCAATATATCAACATTGATACAAAATTAATGTATAATTTTTTGCTTCAAAATGCTTATAATCACCCAAAGTTAGCGCCTACTGTGAAATAATATTCAGTTCAAAATATTATCTATTTGTTTTTTTTAATGGGGGCAATCTTCTTTGATTTTGTTAACTCAAATATGGAATTCGGGCCATCTTTGATTGTTGTTCTATGAGATAATTAAAAAACAAAATATTAGGGGATTTACAATTTCTTTCTGTAAGGTTTATTAATGTTGGTAATTTTTGTGAATAAAATATTTGATTGTAATATAGTATCTAGGCTCGTTGTTAAATCAATCAATCAAAATTGAAGAATCTATTGAGCTCTCAATACGTATATATCAAGTATAAATATATATTTTATGCATATACCATCACACAATAATGTACGTACACTTAGAAGAATTTTTTGTGAACAGTTAGATAAATCAAGGTTAGATCGATCGAGGTTAGATAGATCGAGAATTAATGCATGTACACTTAAAAGAATTTTTGTGGACACAGTTAGATTGATCGAGGATCAATCGACTTCAATCTAGCTGCTCTCGGATTGAAAAATGTATGGTTAGATCAATCGAGGTTTCGGTCGATTGATTGAGGTTTGAGTCGATCGATTGAGGATCAATCGACTTCAATCTAGCTGCTCTCGGGTTTGAAAATGCATGGTTAGATCAATCGATCAAGCATTAGCTAGATCGATCGAGATTTGGCTAAAACGATCGAGTCTGTTTTTCAGTTCTACTACAACTTTCTTTTTAATTCGACCCATATCTTACTTTTACCAATTTGACCCCATTTAATGATAAAAGCAGAATCCTTATATGAGTAGAATTGTAGTCCTTGTAACAAGTATAATTGTTGTGAAAGCAAAATCCTAGATTGAGTAGAATTGTTGTGAAAGCTAAATTCTAATATAAGTAGAGTTGTACTCTATTATTAATTCTCTTTTAGGTCAAATTGGACTCTATATAAGTAACGCTTGTTTGTGCAAAATAATCATCACATCGAAATAATATTTTCTACAACTAATTGAGTTTTAAAAAAAAAATCTTATTCTCTTCATCTATTAATCTTAGGCACTTTTTTCTTTTTAATTGTTCAAACATATTGTGTGATTATGTTTGAATAATTCATGTGCCTAATTGCTTTTCATGATATTGAGCTTTACTTGATTGTTCTAGAGTTTGCTAGTCGATTTAGTTTTTACATAGTATGCTATCGAATCTTCTAGTTAGGGTTTTTTATTGTTGAATCTGCTTTAGGTCACACTTTGCACTCGTGTTATTTGTACTAACGTTTCAGGTACTGAGGTGACGTGTTCAGTATTTCGTGTGACTCAAAATTACCGAAGTTGACGAGTTCGATTGATCTTGTGGGACTCAAGTAGATCGGAACGTCGGTCTGGATCCAGACACCTAGCTTGTGGAGGCTATAAAAGGAGCGACGACTCGTAAGTAAATTACATGAGGGGAATCTATTTGTGAAGGGTAGTCTAGGACCTATGGTTGTAATTGAACATTGATTTTCATAGTGGATAATTAGGTGGTCCGGTGGACCGGTGGTTTTCTTCTTAGGTCATTGGAGTGACCTAAGTTGTTCCACCTAAAAATCTCGTGTGTTGTTCTTTAATTCTGTATTTTATTTTTCTACGCGATTGCATGTTTGGCCGTTGTGATTAGGTTATATAATTAATATTTGTTAAAATTAAAAATAATTTATTCACCCCTTTTTAATTATATTTGATCCGTAATTAAAAATTTTCACATTTTTTTTTCATGAATTTATGATTTTTATTTGAGTTATGTTATTTTCTCATAAGTACATTCTATAATTTTAAATATATATATATATATATATATATATATATATATTAGATGGTTGACGAGTCTAGTCCTTATACTTATCCATATCTACAGTTTAATGCTTAAACCTGCATGAAATAATAAGAATGGGATCTTTTAAATTTTTGGAAAATATTTTTAGGGTATTACTATTATGTTTGTCAGAGCTTAGTGTCTTGAATAGGACAATTTTTTTCAATGGGCTCCCTTAAACACATAACTATCTAAAAGCACCTACAGGTAATCAAATTCATATAAAAATAGATGTTACGTGGTAACGAGGACTACAATAATAAGAAAAGTCAAATACATACTCTACTTTATAATAAGAATTTTAATATTCACTAAAAATTGCTAATTACAATTTTTTATAAAAAAAAGAACTTTAATATTATTTTTCTCTTTCATAGTTCACTTTTTATAAGTTCGATTTCTAAAAGGCATATATATATATATATATATATATCGAATTAATTTTAAATTAATATATTAATTATATACTAAACATAATTTATAGAAAATATACATATATATAATTTATAAAATATACATAAAGTAAATATATATATATATTTTTTATATATAATTAATATTTTATTTTAAAATTAATATAAAATATAAAATATAAATTGATATATTATTATAAGACTAATTTTTAAACAATTAAATCAATTGAGTTAATCGTAGTATCAGTAAGATTTGGATCTGGTGTGTTAACTAAGTGCTTCCATTAGTTTATTCCTATCATTATTATGATCGTATAATATATTAATTATAAATAAATAAAAAATCAAAACCCAAGTCAAAGATTGTACATTTGAGCACATTGTCACAGCAAGGCAATGATATGATGAATCTGACAATTCATGATTGCATAGAGTAGCATTAGGAAAGGGTTTTTAAGATCCAAGAGGTTTGTGGGGTTTATTCCGACCGATACAAATAGTCACAAAACAACAACATAGAATAATATTGGTTGGAGTTAGCTTCATAATTAGGACAACACACTCATCATATAAACCATTCTTAGAGATTGCATAGAGGGAATAACACTTCAACATCACCATTTTGCAGTCTTATTTATGAGTATGACAAGAAGCTGCACGGAAGACTTCAATTGGTTTTTTGGGCCATCACATTCACATCCCAATTGCTGATACTAAATGTTTTTAGGCCTTTATGATATCCATTATACATGTATTAATTCATTTCAAGATTTTTGAAATTAACTTATTAGTACAATACCACAACCCTATTATACATGATTCGATATATTATCTTTGTAGTTTCTCTTCTATATTAATTAATTAATTATAAATTATTGATATTAGTTTAGTTTAATATCAATTAATAATTTCTCATTCGTCGTATTGGTGTATTAAATTTCAAATTGAATTGAAACTCACAATGACAAAAATGTGATCGACTTTTTAGAATTCAAAATAGGGAACTTCTAAAAATATATACCATGTAAATGGCGGTTTTATTTAGTACTGTTAGAATAGGAAAAGTCTTCTTATCAACATATTTTTATTATCCAATACCCCACTCTTTGATATCTCAACTCAAGTTGAAATATATACAAGTGTTCATTAGATATATACAACTTGAAAACCAATTAAGAAAATAAAAGTGATTAGATCGTGATGAGCGTAAATGATATAAACTATGTGTGGTCCTTAAGAGTAAAGGTGTATTATGTATATGATCCACAAGCTCAAGATAGGACAACTTAGCAGTACGTAGTATGGACATGGCTTCAGGAATTAATCTGAACCGTCAATTCTTTTTTTATAATTTGAGCTACGATTGACTTAATTGCTGAACAGTGGTCCAAACAAAAATTGATTATTGCTAACGGTTTGATTTATACAGTGTGACATGTGATGGACCATTTCCGTAACGTCGCAATTCAATTTTCAAAGTTTTGGGCTCATTTTTTTTTTTGTATTCTCACGGTCATTTCCTTTGGAATGTCTGTCTCAAATTTAATACATATATATTGTATTCCAAAATCACCCTTTTTAGTTGAACCTTGATTTTTTAAACATCTGTAAAGATTGTGGAACCCTCTCGCTCGCGCTTTACAATAATTTCAAAGAAAGCTACGTTTTTATTATTAGCAGGTTAATTATTTATTAATGCAAAGGTGAATGCATAAAATAATGAAATGATTGTGTCGCTTAATAATAAAAAATTAATTAAATTATATTATATAGATTAATGTATGCATTAATTTATAATAATAAGTATCATTTTTTTTTTTTTTAATAAATCAGAAATTAACTATGTTTTTTTTTTTTGAGTTGGAGTTAAAAGTAAAACTTAGACGAATATATCATACAATTCAAACAAATTAAATTAAGATCATTCAAATTAAATTAAGATCATTAATGTCTAGGTTCTTCCTTATTTGTTTCAAGTAATTTTTATCACACCTCAACGTAAAAGTAGAACAAGAGATGTTGAAGGGAGCTGGTTGCTCCGTTATATGCATGTTAATGGAGAAAGTATGTTTCACCTTCATATTTTTCGTTGTAATTCTACATTGTCTTGCAGAGGTTAAAAGTAGCCTTCTTTAACCTTAGATAAAAAGTAAAAGCATAGCATCACAATCCATTTTGTCTACTCTCAAAAAAACAATTAATTTAGTTACTTCTTATGTTCTGTATTGTAAAAGCCTATCACAAGCTGAATTTAAAGATAAAAATGTTACGGAGTTTTATGGTTACACAGTAGGTTTTTAAACAAAAGAAACAAGCAACAGCTATTAACTTCAAATGTAACTTTCCATACAGTCCACTGCTTTTGTCTTGCACAAAGAAAAATCTATAGAGTTACATTATGACAAAGGTAAAACCATAGGCTACTTACATAGCTATCCATCTCAAGCCCCCCAAACCATTCCATCCCATTTCTGATGTTCAACAGTATCTTCATACTCATCTTCAGTTGAAACTGTACTCTGCTTCTGCACCTTTTATTTCCTGCAAAATTCAAAAATAGCTTTCCTGAAACCTAGTATATTCATAAAATTATAACGAAAATTTGCTAACCAAAAGTCTAATGAATTAAAGATATCCCATAAATGATTGAATACCTAGGAACGAAATTCAGAACATTGAATTGAAGACCCGATATAACATACCTAGTCTTCAACAAGAAAGTATCATTCTGGTTTTTTTTTTTTTTTAATGCTTAAGCCAGTAGTTTCGCAGTTGAGCCATATACAGTAATATCTCGTCTCGACCCTGATTGGTGACACTGCTGGTCATAATCCATGGTGGCACCGTGTTGAAATAACCTCGTACCAACTCCTGAAAATCATTTAAATTTTCTTCTGGTCTCTTTCCTCCATTCTTTTTCTTTTTCCGCTTGTCACATTTGGTGAAGATCAAAGTCATAGGTATCTGCATGACATGTTTTAACTTTTAACCTCAGCACACCTATCCTTCCAAATCTTCAAATACATTACATTAATACCTTCTTTTAGCTTTTACGCCTAAAGTTATTTACAATGAAGTTCGACACAAGCAGGAAAAATTAGAAGTTTCTAGTTTCTACCAACTCTAGTAGACACAGTGTAACAGATTGGAAATTTGGAACTGGTTTTCACCATATAATACCAAGTTTGGATATGTTAAGTCAAAATTGAAGATTAAAATATATTTCGAGTTACTGTAATCTTTCCATTTAACCTGTTATATAAATTAATAAAGAAAGCTACCTGATTTTGACCGAGCCATTTGGCATATTCAAGATCGATGCTTTTGGCAGGGATGCTAGCATCAATCAGAAGGAACACTGAAACTAAGGTTGGCCTATTTAGAAAATAGTCTCTAGTGAAATTTTCCCAATTTACTCGAAGCTCCTGTGGTGAGGATGCGTACCTGTTCAGAGCACACAATATTTGGAGCTATGCTGATTGGTTTTAATTATAAATAAGAGTAGCTACAGATTACGAGTATGCTGTAAATATAGAATATTGGAACTTATTAGCAGCAGATGGAAAATAATTGAAAACTTTTCTTAAATTAAAGCAATAGTACGTAAGCTTGCAGACATCTAAGTATTCTCCAAGGCAACTCAAATCAGTGAACCAGTGACTAAAATCTAGAAGGTGTTCTCTCCATCACACAAGCCCAAAAAGTTCACTTTGCATAGTGTAACTTATGAGAGTGTATTTTTCATCACATTATCATCCTTGCTTCAGCTATATAAATAAGAATACAAAGAAAGCAAAATACTTGTATATTAAGCCATACCCGTATCCAGGCAAATCGACCAGGTACCAGCTATCATTAATCAGAAAGTGGTTGATGCATTGTGTTTTTCCTACAAGAATAAACAAACATGTCCATGAGCTACAATGCTTCCCAAGTATGGTCATTAACAACATAACCAAAAAGTTGCAATACCAATAACCAGAGGACGCTTCCAAAAGTAAGTAATAATAATGCTCAATAGTTAAAGGCTATAAACTGATACGGACCAAAATGACACTAAACCAATTTGATTCTGCCAAAGTTTAACAGCATAGCAAACGAAAAAGGAAACAGATATGCAGGGCGCTAATCCCCACACATTAACCAAGGATATAATAATCTCACCAATATTAGGAATGATATGTCACATAAATTTCCACCCACACAAGACCAAATTATTTAGAAAAATAAATCACTTCTTCATTTTTCAATATAATTTTGATGTAATCTGATTGATATAGGTACGAAAGTGAATTCAAATTTATGTGTTCTTAACATTTATCAATTAGTCAGATATGAAGAGAATATTAATGTAGCGCAGCTGGCAGAAGCTGATGCTGGTGCATGTTAATTAGAGTGGAATGTATAGTATGGTGTAGGATAGTGGGAGTAACAGATTTTAGATATTTTGATAATTCAGTTACTTTTCTTTCTCCTCACGCAGCTTATGTACTATATATATCATATAGCTTGTAATTGCAAATGTTAATGAAATCAGAATAACAATTCACTATTCATCGTCTTCTTCGTTGAGCATTTTCTTTGTTTTCCTTTCTTAACATCTTTACTCGAAATCTCTTGCATCACTTCATGATTTCCTTCATGGTATCAGAGCAGACACAAGCTAAAGTTGCTTGTACATGGATGATCCTATAGTACCCTCTGAAACACCTCTTGAGACACCCTCCGAAGAATTTATCTCGGTTAAAATGACTGCGACTCCCGGTGATCGTAGTGTTATTAATTTCCAGAATCAAGTTACAACAATCAGATTAACTCGTGCAAATTTTATCATTTGGAAGCAACAAATTCAAAGGATCTTGCGCAGTTATGATCTGAGTGATTTTTTGTACAAAGATCCACCGCCTGAATTTGTAAATGATCAGGTTAGTTCTCTATACAAACAATGGGATAAACAAGATCAACTAATTGGAAGTTGGCTTATGAATTGCGTTGATGATGAGATCTTGAGACAGATTAGTGGCTTCACTACTGTTAAAAGTGCATGGACTGAATTAGAACAATTATTTTCATCAAGATCAAAAGGAAGAATTCTGCAATTAAGACAAGAACTTCTAAAACTACAAAAAGGCAATCTCAATATTACCAGCTTTGTAATAAAATTGAAAGAAATTTCTAGTCAATTAGATTCTGCAGGCTATGCATTAACAGAAGAAGATAAGGTTCTTTACTTAATTGCTGGTCTGGATCGAGATTTTGAATCAGTTGTCTCCACTATAACCGCCAAAATGCAATCTGAATCAGTTTCAGTTGGAGATGCGACTTCTCTCTTGTTAAGTCACGAAAGTTGGCTTGAAACTAGAAATAATTTTCAAAGTTCTTTACTGCCTAGTGCCAATATTACTCAACAAACACCTTTGCCTTCTTCTACGCAGTCAAGAATCCCTACACCTACATCTATGCCTTATCAAAATCAGTTTAGCTCTAGAATGTTATTTCCTGAAAATCAATACTCTCTTAATCAATTTGGTCAATCAAATTTTCCGTTTATGTTACCTTTCTCTGGAATGCTTGGGAATGGAAGAGGACGAGGAAGGAATACTTATGGAAGGAATGGCAGTGGTGGACGTTATCAAGGAAATAACAAGATTCAATGTCAGTTGTGTGGCAAGAATGGTCATTTGGTGGCTAATTGCTGGTATAGATTTGTTCCTACGTTTCAACCTACTCACAATAATACAGATCAGTCACAGAGTAATGTTTCTACTGATGTCCATCACAACTCTTCTCAAACTCTAAATCAACCTCAAGTCTCCTCACAACAATATTCTTCAGGTCACCAATCACCTGTACAAGCCTTTATGTTATCACAAGAGCAACCTGTGTCCTCATCAAATTCTGTGAATTTTCCGGCTCATTTTGGTGCAATGGCGTTTACTAATCCTCCTGATTTGGCTAGTGATCCTCTCTGGTATCCAGATTCTGGTGCTTCTCATCATGTCACTGCAGATCCAACAAACTTGGCTATGTCACAGGCTTATAATGGTGATAATCAGGTCATGATTGGCAATGGTAAGACCTTACCAATTTTGCGTGTTGGTTCCTCATTTCTTAAATCTACAATTGATCAGAACAGATATTTACTTATGAAAAATATTTTACATGTGCCTGATATTGCCAAGAACTTGTTAAGTGTAGCTCAGTTTGCAAAGGATAATTGTGTATATTTTGAATTTCATGCAACTTATTGCTGTGTGAAGGATCTAACTACACATCAGGAGCTGCTTCGGGGAAAGCTCAATGATGGACTGTATGTCTTTGATGTTCAATTACCAGCTGTTGGGAAAGCTGCTGGTGGAAATTCTTCAGAGATTTCTTCTGTTACTTTGCAAAATAATTCTGTAAATAATAACAGTCACATGACTGCCTGTACAGCAACTCTCTGTAGCCTTGATACTTGGCACAGAAGATTAGCTCATGCTTCTCTACCTATAGTAAAGAAAGCACTTAATCGATCTGATATACTTTTTACTGATAGAAATAATACTGATATGATTTTATGTTCTGCGTGTCAAATGGGTAAGTCCCACAAGTTACCGTTTGCTTCATCTAGTTCAGTTGTTACTCAACCATTTGAACTGGTACATTCTGATCTCTGGGTCTCTCCAGTTGTCTCTAAGAATGGTTTTCTTTATTATGTGCATTTTACTGATCATTTCTCAAGGTTTACATGGATTTATTTTCTTAAATCCAAGGCTGCAGTCACTCAAGCTTTTACTCAATTTCACACGCTAGTTAAAACTCAGTTTAATCTCAAAGTTAAGCAGTTGCAAACTGATTGGGGGGGTGAGTATCAGGCAATGACTTCTTTGCTTGCATCTAGTGGAGTCATTCACAGGACTTCTTGTCCCCATACTCATCAGCAGAATGGGTTAGCTGAAAGAAAACATAGGCAGATAGTGGATCAAGGACTAAGTTTGCTAGCTCAAGCTTCTATGTCTCTGGATTTTTGGGATGAGGCGTTTTATGCAGTGGTGTATACTGTGAACAGACTGCCTACACCGAGTTTGGAGTTTAAATCTCCATTGGAAGTGTTGTTTAATGAGAAGCCCAATTATGAGTTTTTAAAGGTATTTGGCTGTGAGTGTTTTCCCTATCTCAGGCCTTATAATCATAATAAGCTGGAATTTCGATCTACCTCCTGCACATTTGTAGGTTATAGTCCTAGACATAAAGGCTATAAATGTCTTCATCCAAATGGAAGGGTGTATCTTGCAAGGCATGTGGTCTTTAATGAATCAGTATTTCCCTTTTCTGCTTTACCTGCCATGACTTCAAAAGAATCTCCCACTAAGAGAGTTACATCAGTTTTACCCATTGTGTCTTCTGCTGTCTCCCCTACTAGACTGTGCTTTGGTACATTGTCTCCAGAACATATACCTGCTTCTCCTTCAAGTTTGTCTACCTCACAGTCTCTTCCTTCACCGATTTCCTGTAATGAGTTGTCTTCTTCATCGCAGAGTGCAGCTATTGGCTCTGCTACCTTATCAATTAGTAATAATGCTGAGTTTTCACAGGTTACCATGCCTATTTCTTCTCTTCCATCCCATTCATCTTGTGCTCCTACCTCCATTACTTCTACTGGGATTGTTAATAGTCATCCCATGATTACAAGAGCCAAGCTTGGTATTCATAAACCTAAAGTTCTTCTTGTGGAGTTAGATTACACAGAACCTACATCTATCAAGCAGGCCTTGTCTCATACTGGTTGGAAGCTATCTATGCAGGCTGAGTTTGATGCCTTGCTTAAGAACAACACTTGGTCTTTAGTTCCTCGACCCCCAGATAGAAAGATAATTGGCTCCAAATGGATTTTTCGAGTCAAGAAATTACCCTCAGGCAAGGTTGAGAAACTGAAGTCTAGGGTTGTGGCTAAAGGGTATGATCAGGTGGCTGGGTTTGATTTCAAAGAAACCTTTAGTCCTGTTGTAAAACCAGTCACTATTCGAGTTATCATAACTCTTGCTCTTACCAGAGGATGGAAACTGCATCAATTGGATGTTAACAATGCCTTCTTAAATGGGCAGCTCCAGGAGGAAGTATACATGGCACAACCTTCTGGTTTTGCAGATTCTGAGCATCCTGATTATGTTTGTAAGTTAAATAAGGCCATCTATGGCCTCAAGCAAGCTCCCCGAGCTTGGTATGATACTCTGAGTCATGCTTTGGGTGCTATGGGTTTTGAGAGGTCCAAGGCTGATTTCTCTTTGTTCTGCAACTTTCAATCCTCAAATCCAATTTATCTTTTGGTTTATGTAGATGATATTATCATCACTGGAGGTGATGCTCAGGCTATTTCCTCTCTTATCAAGCATCTTAATGCTACGTTTTCATTGAAATATTTGGGGTTGCTGCACTATTTTCTTGGTATTGAGGTCACGCCTCTTTCTGATGGTGAATTGCTCTTAACGCAAACCAAATATATTAAGGAACTGTTGCATAAAGCTAACATGGATTTCTCTAAACCAATTGGTTCTCCAATGGTTACTTATCCACCTCTCTCAGGATTTACTGGTAATCCAGTTTCTGATCCTCATCTTTACAGAAGTGTCGTGGGAGCCCTTCAGTACATTACTCTTTCAAGACCTGAGATTTCATATTCAGTAAACAAAGTTTGCCAGTTTATGTCTCGTCCATTAGATACTCATTGGGCTGCAGTCAAAAGAATTCTCAGGTATCTTCAAGGAACGTTGTCTCATGGGGTGGTTTACAAATCCTCAACTCAGCTCTTCCTATCTGCATTTGCAGATGCTGATTGGGGAGCGTCTCCTGATGATCGAAGATCAACAACTGGTGTTTGCATTTTTCTTGGTGCTAATCCGATTATGTGGTGTTCCAAAAAGCAAACTGTAGTAGCTCGATCCAGTTGTGAAGCTGAATATAGAGCCTTGGCTACTGCAGCTACTGAGGTATTGTGGATCAAGTCGTTATTGGCTGATTTAAGAGTTCCTTTACCTGGTGTGCCGGTGATATGGTGTGACAATCTTAGTAGTGTAGCTCTTGCTGCTAATCCTGTATTTCACTCGCGCACTAAGCATGTTGAATTAGACATTCACTTTCTTCGTGATAAGGTGTTGGCTAAGGAATTCTTTGTTCAGCATATTCCTTCTCATGAGCAGCCAGCTGATGTTCTTACGAAGCCATTGTCAATCCAGCAACTTCGGTGGAATCGTAACAAACTTAGTGTGGTTTCACTCCCACTAAGTTTGAGGGCGGGTGAAGAGAATATTAATGCAGCGCAGCTGGCAGAAGCTGATGCTGGTGCATGTTAATTAGAGTGGAATGTATAGTATGGTGTAGGATAGTGGGAGTAACAGATTTTAGATATTTTGATAATTCAGTTACTTTTCTTTCTCCTCACGCAGCTTATGTACTATATATATCATATAGCTTGTAATTGCAAATGTTAATGAAATCAGAATAACAATTCACTATTCATCGTCTTCTTCGTTGAGCATTTTCTTTGTTTTCCTTTCTTAACATCTTTACTCGAAATCTCTTGCATCACTTCATGATTTCCTTCAAGATAAACTAAGGTCATGCATCTTTAAAAAAAATACTAAGCTAATCAATTTCAAATTTAACGAGTCCAAACAACAAAGTCAATCCAACAATTACAGGATTCAATAATTGTTCCTCTCGATTGAAAACAATGTCAAATTGAAAATTTACCATTCAGTTCAACTCAATCAAATACATAGATAAAGAAGGAAATTGAAAAAGGGTGAATATATACAGCACAAGGCACCTACCTGGCTTCTTGGAAGTTAAAGCAAGGCGCTTGCGGCGCACCAACGAATTAAGCAAAGAGGACTTGCCGACATTGGAACGGCCAACGAGAGCAAACTCAGGGAGACCATCGGAGGGACAATCCTCAGACTTCACACTGCTCTTGACATACTCGGCTTGCTCCACCTTAGCGTCCTTGGCATACTTGCTCAGCACAATATTCGAACCTTTCAATATCCTGGTGCTCAAGTTAGCATTATCACCAAATGAAACCTCTGTTTCAGGTGGAACAAAGAGCTTTTCGATCGGAATGTCTATTTGGGTCTCGAAATCTTGAGGTGTTTCGATGTTGGTATCTTCTGAATGAACGATAGGAATAGTTTCAGTGGCTGAAAGAGTGGAGTTTCGAGCAGAGAGAAGGCTTGGGCTAAAGAAGGGTTTTAGAGAAACTGGTATTTTGGGTTTTGAGAGAAGATTAAAACGGCTGTAGAAAGGAGGAGGTTGAGCAAATAGAGAAAGCTGAGCTCTTTGAAAGTGAAGCAAAACCATTTCCATCTATACAATTTGCGATAAAAATTCGGATACAGTTCGGCCTCTCTGATACAGCACATCTCAAAAACAAAGAGACCAATTAAAACGGCGTCACTCTAAGCAACTAGATCTTTTATGTGCCATTCATCTGTCGCCACATCATAATAGCTCAACTTATGTTTTTCTTTCAGCTTAAATTCTCGGATTCACAGCAATCCTCTTTCATTCTCTTCGCTGCTACTGCTCCCAATACTCTGTGTCATCGATTACTTAGATCACCGATCTCATCGTACGGTGTCGTTTGACGGTGAATTCTCGACTGAGCTCATTTCCGAATTGCCATGGCTCCTCCGGTTCAGTCTCAGCGATCTCCCTCACTGTCTCAACCTTCTGGGTTAGTGATGTCTCTTGGACGCAGCTCTAATTTTATGTATGGCTTCTGAAAAACTAGGGCCGAGAAAGTTCAAGAAAAATAAAAGTTACATTTATTTTATGCGAACTTCTTTTGGTTTCAAAACTGAGTGCAATCTCCACGCATAAATTATCCCAAAGTTAATCTATGGATATAGTTGCAGAAAAGTTATGGTGAATGTATAATTTAACATCTAGCATTTAAACCATTTATTTCTTTGTTTGTTATTTGTTCTTCTTTTACTTTCTCAGATACTAAGAATTGCTTATTTTGAGATTGGTCTATGATCAATTTGGCAACATTTGCTAATTTGGTGATAACATTTTGCAATAATTAGTTATAAATAAGATTCACAGTTGTTTCAAATTTCGTTTGAAGTATAGACTTTTTTTTTTATGACATTTGAAGCATTAACTTAGCTACCAGTAAGTATAATTTCTATGTTTCTTTTTCTTCGCGTGCTTACTCGTAATTCACTTCTCCAACAGAAAAGGTGAAGTTTCCGATCTAAAATTTCAGCTCGCGGGTAGACAAGCTACGGGAGTGGAAGATTCAAAAAGGTGATATCTTACATGACAATTGGCATTGATGTGTCATCAGTATTAGTATTCGGGGAGATGTTTATGTGTTCAGCAACGTCTGACATTATTCTAAAGAAAATGTGTTATCTCTATGTTGGAAATTTTGCAAAGGTGAATCCTGATCTTGCACTTTTGACAATCAATTTTCTTCAAAGAGATTGCAAGGATGAGTACCCCATGATCCGTGGCCTTGCATCAAGGAGTTTGTGCTCTCTAAGAGTACCAAACCTAGTGGAGTATTTGGTGGGTCCTTTGGACTTAGGGTTGAAGGATAGTAATAGTTATGTTAGAATGGTGGCAGTGATTGGGGTTTTGAAATTGTACCCTTTCTCGGCTTCGACCTGTGTGGATGAAGATTTTCTAACAATGCTTAAGCATTTGATGCTTAATGACCTAGATACTTAGGTGATGCTTAACCATTTCATATAGAATAATGAATGCTATATCTGGTTGGATTTCCTTGTGAAAAATTAAGCCAGTAGACAATTGAAAAATGACTTTGCTACCTTGTTCTTTGTTTTGTAAGGATTTCAAATATTTAATAGTATGTTTAGTTTATTGGATTTTCTTTTTTGATTTTTTCTATATTTCAAAAGTTATACTCATTTAATGTGTCTGTAGTAAAATATTTTGTGAATCCTCCCTAAGTGGATGTAGCGCAGTGCAGTCTTCTGTCTAGATATTATTCTTTTTATAGAAAACTTATTGTTTTTTCCTCAGTTTGTAAGTAGAAGAAAACATATTCACTTCTTTATGCTTCATCTATTTGAATTCTACTTTTCTCTTGGGTTTTCATTTATTCCTCCATGTTTTAATTGTGGTCCTGATGTTATGGTTAGTAAATGATTCCATAAATATCTATTTGTCCTACTAATAAGTGAATTTCTGTATGATTGATAGTCAGGTTGTTGCGAATTGTCTTTCTGCCCTGCAAGAGATTTGGAACTCAGAAGCAGGCACCTCTGGTGAAGCAACCAGGGAGAGAGAAGCTTTAAGTAGCAATCCAGTTTTATACGATCTTATAAATAGGGACGTTAGTATGTGTTACTTCTTGCAGCTTAAGTTTTTAATATAATGGCAGTCTATTACGGTCACTGTGATAGTTTCTTAATTGTTATGAGTTGTGTAAGAACCATTTGTATGATCAATTTGAGGTGATTATCTATCAAAGATAGACACTAAGCTGTTATGGCATTACCCTCTATTAAATTTACTTGATTGTCATTATCGTAGCAGTAAAAGGAGCTTGGTATTGGCAAGCACATTGATTGATTCTGTAGTGCATGGAAAATTTATATGTGAAAGTTTGGATGGGTTGTTCTTATGCTTTAGCTAATTAATACTACTCTATGGTGCACCCGCATCACATGTGAATAGTAGATTTTCTCTAGGGAGTCATTTTGAAAAGAAGCACTTATTTATTTACTTGTTTTCACCTGCAGTCAAGCAATTTCGTGAGTGGGCACAATGCCTTGTACTTGAGGTTGCTAAATATGTACCTTCTGATAGCAATGAAATTTTTGATATGATGGATCTCCTTGAGGACAGACTTCAGCATGCCGTGCTGTAGTCTTGGCAACCATAAAAGTATTTCTCCATTTGACTCTGTCCATGACCCATGTTCATCAGCAGGTACCTATTGGAACTTCTTTTTCTTTTTCTTTCTCTTTCTCTCTCTCTCTGGCACTGTCTGGCATCGTTTGTTATATTTATTATTGTTATTATTATTATGTAGTAGTTTACAATTAATAATGTTTGACTTAGTTATTGAGTTTATATGGTAATTACGAAACATTATGTTTCTTCTAGTTTGGAATAACTGGTATTTTGTTAAAAGTGTTACAACTGAATGTATGTTTATCATAAGACCATACAATCATACTCAGTTTCATGTTCTACAATCTTTTATGTGTTTTATCCGAAAGTGAGCAGGTTCTGTCTTGACCACCCCTGGTTGGTTATGTTCATGAGATCAGTATTTGCCTGATGAAAATTATTATTTGTCAGGTATATGAGCGTATAAAAGCTCCCCTCCTAACCCTAGTGAGTTCAGGAACCCAGAACAATCTTACGCAGTTCTTAGCCACTTGCATCTCTTGGTGATGCGTGCACCATATATATTTGCATTAGACTACAAACACTTCTATTGCCAGTACAATGAGCCTTCGTATGTCAAAAACGTTAAAGCTTGACATGTTGACTGCAGTTGAAAAAGAAAGCAATACTTATGAAATTGGTAAGAAAAGACATAAATTGTGGGGTAAATTCTTGCATCATTTTTGTTTGGTGCCCAATGTCTTTGCTGTTTTTATTACTTTAGCATTCAAGTAGCAGTAGGGGTGAATAAAAATAACCAGAATCAACCCAACTCATTAAATTCAATCCAATCCAACTCAAAAAAATCAGTTCTTAAATTTCATTAATTTGGTTTAGTTCTTCATAATAAAAAATCAATTAATATTAAGTTGGTTTAGTTTTCATTTATTAAATTTTACAAAAATCGAATCAACTTAATTCATTTATTAATTTTTTTTTATTATTTTTATATTTATATTTATATTATTACTTTATAGAATTATTTTAAAAAAATAAATTTAATTTTCATTCACATTTGATTAGGTTTATACTTTATACCTCTTTATATGAATCAGTTTTCTCTCAAAAACTTAAATGAATGTCTCTTATGAGTTATTCACGACGCCTCTCACAAGTCACACCTTCGTTTAATTCTAATTAGTTATCAACAGATTTTACCCATTTTTGCCATTAGAGTTTGAATGTTTAAGTAAAATTTATGCAAGTATTTCTCTACGAAGTATTCTCATTTATTTTATTTTTTATCCACGTGAGACACTGATTTTGTATTATTTAATTATTTATTCATTATAAATTTATAATTACATTGTCTTTCATATTTCTGTCGTTAGAGTTTCCATTGTATGAACAATATTATTCGATATGAAAATTAGCAAATTTTGTCATGTATGTGATTACTATCTCTTATTGCTTATTTGTCTTAATTTTTAATTTTTCTTGCATTTTATATTTAATATGGATAATAATATTAGATAAATGGCCGAAATCTATATTTTTAAACTTAGGTATTATGATAAAATTAGCATTAAAAACTTTAGAAACCATAATACAATAGTTTAAAAAAATTAATAAACAAAATTCATTAGCGAAAAAAGAGGAAAATTTTTCTTTTAACTAACTTAAACTAAACTAAAAAAATTAGTTCGGATTGAATTAGTTTTTCAAACTTTATGGTTCAGTTTGGTTCTCGTTTTTAAAAAATCGATCATATTAAATTGATTTTAATTTTGATCTAAACTCAAATTAACTCATACTAACTCATATATGTTCACTCCTAGCTAGCGATAATACATGACCTTTTGTATTTCTATCCAGTAACGGAATTATGTGAATATGCTGCCAATAGTAATATCCCCATTGCATGTGTTACTTTTTTCTCATTTTTACAATTTATTGTTCTTTAAATTTTAATTGACATATTTAATTTCTTAAACTTATAGTTAAATATCTTTATTATGAAAAAAATACTAAAGGTACAAAATTTTGTACCTTTAGAATAAAAATTTTCAAAACTTCTAAAGGTACAAAATTTTCAAAGATAAAAAGTTTACGTAATTTTCTAAAAATAGTAAGTTTTACAAAATATTTAATGATAAAACATTTTTCAAATTTTCTAAAATAAACATTTTAAAAAATAGAAATTTCTCCAAATTTTTTAAAAATAGAAAGTCTTCTAAAAATATGAAGTTATTTAAAAATTTAAAAAAAAAAAAAAAAAGAAAGATTTTTTAAATTTCTTAAAATAAAAAATTTTCAAAAATCTCTAAAAATATAAAGTTTTCCAACATCTCTAAAAATATAAAAAATTTCAAAATATCTAAAAATAAAAAGTTTACCAAAATCTCATAAAATAAAATAAAAAATTTCCCAAACTATAAACATTAAGTTTTCCAAAAATTTTAAAAATATAATTTCTATACAAATTTTTCGAAAATTAAAATTTTTAAAAAATAATTTTTTCACATTAAATTAAAAAAGAGAGAGAGAGAGAGAGAGAGAGAGAGTTTTCAGAAAATATAAAAACATAAAAGTCGTCATTCCTAATTTTCAAAAATAAAAAGTTGCTTAGAATAAATATAAAGTTTTTAAAAAGTTCTAAAAATATAAATTTTCTAAAATATAAATAAAAAAATAAAAGTTTTCTAAAATTTTTAAAATCACAATTTTTTCTTAATGTTTTTAAAAATAGAAAATTTTCTAAAATGTCTAGAAACATAAAATTTTCCAAAATTTCTTAAAAGATAAAGTATTCCAATAGAAATTTTTATAAAAAATTCAAAACTTCTTAAAAGATAGGGTATTCCAAAATTTTAAAAACTAGAAAGTTTTTCAAATTTTTAAAAATAAAAACTCTTTCAAAATATCTAAAAATATTAAGTTTTTCAAAACTTGTGAAGGTAGAAAGTTTTTAAAAAATTTCAAAGATACAAAGTTTAACAAAATTAGGAAAATAGTTTTTTTTTTTTTCAAAAAATTTAAAAAAAAAAATTTCAAATTTTCTAAAAATATAAAATTTTATAAAATTTTAAAAAATGAAAAGTCTTTCTATATATACTGAGTTTATGAAAATTTAGTATTCTTGTAAATTTTTTAAAAAATTTAAAATAGTAAAAATTTTAAAATTACCAATAATATGAAATTTTTCAAAATTTCTAAAATAGTAAGATTTCTAATTTTCTTAAAAAAAAAAATTCAAAATTTCTAAACTAGATTTTTTTTTTTCCAATTTTCTAAAATTAAAAAGTTTTTCAAAATTTTTAAAAATAGAAACTTCTTCAACTTTTCTAAAAATAGAAAAATTATAAAATTTCAAAAAATAAAAATAAAAATTCTTTCTAAAAATACTAAGTTTTTGAAAATTTATAAAAATTGTAAGTTTTTAAAAATTTATAAAAATAGTAAATTTTTAAAATTTATAATAATACAAAATTTTTCAAAATTTCTAAAATTGTAAGATTTCTAACTTTCCTAAAGAATAAATTTTTTTTTCAAAATTTCTACAAATATAAAGTTTAGAAAATTTCGAAAAATAAAACTTTTCTAAAATTTTTTTAAAAAAATGAAAGGTTCCCAAAATTTAGAAAATTATAAAGTTCTTCAAAAAATTTTAAATTTAAAATATAAATTTTTTTTATTTTCTCTAATATAAAATATCAAATATCAAAATTTGTAAAACTAAAGGGTTTTTACAAAATTTATAAAGATATGAAGCTTTCAAAAAAAAAAATTTGAAAACAGAGAAGAGGAAATCTTATAAAAAATTAAAACATAAAATTTTATAAAATTTCAAAAATATAAAATTTTCAAAGTTTCTAAAAATAGAATGTTTATAAAATTTTTAAAAATAATAAAGTTTAATTAAACTTTTAAACCCAAATTATTTTTAAAAATTTAACCAATCAAAAAATAGAAAAATTTCTGAAATTTCTAAACACAAAGTTTTTCAAAAAATTTAAAAGGACGTATTTTTAAATTTTTCTAAAAGAAGTACATTTAAAAAAAATTGAAATTATGATTTTTTTTTTAGAATTTATAAGAGTTTTATGGTTTCCAAAAACATAATTTTTTTTTCATATTTTTAAATAATTTTTTTCCAAAATTACAAAAATTTAAGAAAAATTCTAAAACTAAATTTTTTTCATATTAAATTTAAAAGGAACGTTTTCTACAAATAGAAAGTTTTTCATAATTTTTGAAAATATCAAGTTTTTTCCAATTTCCAAAAAAAAAATTAGTAGAATAAATAAAAAAAAATTCAAATTTTCTAAAAATTGAAAAAAAAAAAAAAAAATCAAAAATTTCTTAATATATAAATTTTTCTAAAGTTCTAAAATCCAATTTTTTTTTCTTCTAAAAATAGAAAATTCTATAAAAAAATTTAAAAGTAAAAAGTTTTTAAAATTACTAAAAATAGGAAGTTTTTTAATAGAAATTTTTATAAAACATTAAAAAAAATTTGAAAAACATAGAGCTTTCCAAAATTTCAAAAACTATAATTTTTTTTCAAATTACCAAAAAAATTGAATGTTTCCTATAATATCTAAAAAAAGAAAGGTTTGTTTAATTTTTACAAATAGAATTGTTTCCTAAACTTTTGAAGATATAAAGTTTTTCAAATTTTTGAAAATAAATTGTTTTATAAAAAAGCAAATGATATAAATTTTTCCTTCCAATTTTTTTTATGACTCCCTTATTCAACTTGTTTAAAAAATATCCTCAAACTTTACTCCTTTTTAGTTGACGGTACATATATTCTTTTTTTATAAATGGCACATGTTTTTTTTTTTTTTTTTTTAGATGATACATATGTTTTTTTTAATATTTGACACATAATTTCATTTTTTAATATGACACATATAATGTCGCATATTCTTTCTATTATGTAATATATGATTTTTCGTTGATATGACATATGTGACTTTTTCTTTGACAATTTCTACTTTTTATGAAGTATGGAAGGTTGAATAATACAGAAAAAATACATATATACAATTAAACATAAGAAAATATAAGAAAAAAAATGAAGCAAAATTCTAGAAAATTAGTTAAAAAAAATTGGTTTTGAAATTAAAAAAGGAATAAAAAGTGGAAAAAAGACAAAAGAAGGAAGGAAAAAAAAAAAAAAAAAAGCACAGAAAAAGAAAAGGAAAAAAAAAAAAAAATGCAATGTACGTGCGTGGAGGAGAGGGGATTAATTTTGAAACCCAATCACTGTGAGTGGGTTAAGGGGTGCAATTTGAATTTTCCATAATATCAAAAGTAGAAAAATATATAAATTTCTTAAATTAAAAACTTTACAAAATTTTAAAAAAAAAATTAAAGTTTTAAATATTTTAAAATAAAATAAAATTTTATGAAATTTCTAAAATTAGAATATTTTACATAATTTCTAAAAATAGAAAATTTTCAAAGTTTCTAAAAATAAAATAAAATTTCTAAAAAAAATAATGATTTATTAAATTTAAAAATCTAAATTTTTAAAAATAGAAATTTTTCTAAAATTTCTAAACACGTAAAGTTTTTTAAAATGCTAAAAACATATTTTTTTTCAATTTTTTTAAAATTAGAAAGTTTTTTTTTTTAAAAAATAAAAAATATCAATTTTGCAAAATTTATAAAAATAGAAAGTTTTCAAAATATATATATATATATAATTTTTTACAAATTTTCAAAAATAAAATTTTCAACAATTACATACAATAAAAAAATTTCTAACATTTCTAAAAATAGAATTTTTTTCCAAAAATTAAAAAAAAAAAAAAAAAAAAAAAGTTTTCAAAAATTTCTTAAAATAAATTTTTTTCAACAAAATTAAAATATAATTTTTTTTGAAATTTCTAAAAATAAAATTTTCCTCGAATTCCTTAAATATAAAGTTTTACAAGAAAAGAAAAAATTGAATTTTTTTTTTTAAATTTCTAAGAAAAGAAATATTTTCAAATTTTCTAAAAATTTAAAAAAATAGAAAGAAAAAAAAATGAAATTTTTTAAAATTTAAATTTTCATATTTTTGAAAAATATAAAGTTTTATCAAATTTTATAAAAATGGAAATAGATTTAAATTTTCTAAAAGTAGAAAAAGAAATTATTTTTAAAAAATTTAAAATTTTCATATTTATAAAATATAATGCTTTATCAAATTTTCTAAAAATATAATATTTTTCAAAATTTCTTAAAATATAAAGTTTTTTTTTTTTTAATATCTAAAGATATACAATTTATCAAATATTTTGACGATATAAAGTTTATTAAAATTTCTAAAAATTATAATTTTTTTAAAATTTATAATAATAATAATAATAAACAATTAAGCAAGAACTAAAAAAAAGAGTCAAAGTACCCTTAGCAATTTTGACAAAGAAAAAATTAAAGTAAACCAAGAAAAGTTTAAAGCTTTGCTGCAAATTACAAATAGAGAGCACAAGTTGAGAATAGAAGAGGTCATGAGAATTTCTTTTAGCATCAACAAACCAATACTTAAAACAATGGAAATAGCTTGACGAATTAAATTTGATGATGCTAAGTTGAGCCAAAACATTACACAAAATCATAAGCTAACACAAATTAAATTACATTACACAATAGAAAAGTTACTAGATTACTTGAAATAACTACAACAAAATAAAAGGAAGGGTAAGAGTTAATTACTTGAATATTTACTCAAATTAATTGAAATGAAACATTTAATTTAATTACATAAACGTTACATCTCAATTTTATTAAATAAAATACGTTTCATTCTTTTATTAGCTCTTTTTAGTAAACTAAATATACTGAGATTAGATACGTTTCATGGCATCGATTCAAGAATGACTTTTACAACACCCATTTACTTATCATCATTCATTATAGTAAACAATGAACTCACTACTAATATTATACCACATGTATAAAGTCTGATTTTATTTGTTATTTTCATTAAATGATTTTTCATCTTAAAAGATCTCATTTTTTTTGCACTAGTAATGCAATCTTAAGTTTTGAATGTTACATGATGATGCTTCTTTTCTTTCCAAAATGACTAATTAGTATTAGCATTTTTAATAAAAGGAGGAGATAAATTAGACTAATCAGAAAATAACTTGATATTTGTAGAGGACAGATTTATCTAATCATTAAAAGTAATGGAGCTTAAGATAAAACTCCAACTAAATTTAAATTCTAAAATAATAAATAATAAGTAAATAAACACAAGCTTAAAGGGGTGGGAATTAGGTAAACCATGAAAAAAGCGAGGTCAATAAGGTACATTTCTTTTAAAATTGGAAACTCTATTTTTTTTAGTGGTAATAGATAGATAATAGATAATAGATAATAGATAATAGATAATCATCAAATGAACATATCCTTCACTGAAAAATAAAATAATAATAATAAATAAATAAAATCATCAATTTAAGATAATAGGAACAATGATTGTAAACACCCATTGTATTAAAAACAACAACGAGATCAAGTATCTACAAAAGCTAAATATCAATATCTTATCAGAAGTGAGAGACCACAAAATTGATTGTTTGACTTTGAACCAATCAAAGACTATAGTAGCTGAAAATAGATTAACAAAGGTTTAGTAACATGTCAAATTCCTTCTGTAATAAGTAAAAATTGGATATAAGCGTAAGAGCAATTTCATAACTTGCCTCATCTGATCTTTAAAACTCTTCTTAGAAACTTCTCTTTGGATTGTAGTGCTTTTGCTGACAATCTTTTCCTTTATGACCATTAAAGCCAGGGGAAAGAAAAGAGTAGGAAGAAGCACATTCATCCATCCACATTAATCTTTTTTCTCCTCCAAAGATAGATAAGATTTCAACCATTGCTTCCAAGAAGCATCTTGTTGTTGCTCAATCCATGATAAAAGACAACTATCTAATAAGCAGAAGAAGTTGACATACAAGAGCTGGTACCTCACAGGTATAAATCGGAAATTTGCTACTTGAACAATAGGCCATATACCTCCTTCAAGAATCAAAGCAGGGAGAAAGTCTCGTTTCACATCTTCTTTTATTTGAGGAACACTTTTGCCCGCAGAAAAACCCATGTATGAAAAAAACACAAATAAATCCAATGGCCCAAAAATAATTGCATCGGTAGCAACTTTTGAACCAACAAACCGAAATGAATTTGGTTGTAGTTGAAGGCGCAATCTTATAAATCGATCCAGATATTCATACCTACAAGACGGTACAGAAGTTTATGGTTTACTCAACAAATATGAAAAAAAAACTATGCATAGGTTTTATTTGTTTACAACGAAGCAAATTAGTTTCCTCTTCACAACCAAATTTAGAGCTTCAAACAATCTATATTTTTGCAACTTCTGAGCTCTATTCACTAGTGGAAGCAAAGCCACCGGGGGGGGGGGGATACAATAACGGAAGCAAAAAAATTATGTTTACTTTTAGAAGTATGTGAGCTTCATTGACATTCTAGAGGAAGGAAAAAAATAGGAACTGAAGGACTGAATCAGAAAAGAGAAATTGGCAATTAGAGGCATCTAGTAATTATTAGGTAACTAGCAGCAATAGTGCTTACCAATAGTGCCCAACTGGTCCTACAAATCCAAGTCCAAATAAGCCGGTTGTAGCTACTCGTCTCCAGTTGATTTTGAATTCTCCATCTTCATCCTGATGTAAAAATATGGAACTGTGATTCTCTTAAAGTAAAAGGTATTGCCAATATTTCTCAAGAAAGAAATGAGCCATATCATATGCAGACTACGGTATTAGGTAAATTTAGAAATGAGCCATATCCGGTAATGGTTCGGCATTTATTGAAAGAAAACAAGGGAGGAAAGCCAGAGAAAACAGAACTAAGAGCTTGAAAGATGTGTATGGATGACTCTTGGTAGCTTTTCACACACACTGCCAACACGTTATAGGAAGAGTTGTCATTACCTAAAGAAGCCAAAGCAATCAGGTCATAAGTCATCTAGAGTCCTATTATATATGTAAGAACTGCCAAAGAACAACACCGTTTTTTACCCTTTTTTCTGTGTTTTTCTTCACTATGGTAAACACAGAAAACCATACAGTTCCAACATCATACTTGGATTCGTATAGACGGTAGAACCTTACAATTCTAGATGTCATATAGATTTTCTAGACTTCTCTATATTGATCCATATTTATTTCTCTTGGATGCCATAATAATCAAGAACCTCAATTTCTGTTCATTGACTTGGAAATGTATTATACTTACAGACAAGACCTATAATCATCATAAAGCTAATTGGTAGCTGAAGAATAGTTTATTTTGTCACCCCAACCTCGTTCAATTATGTATTTGTTATATCCAAAGATTGCTTGATGTCAAACATACACTTGTTACACTATCACAATGAACAATGGTTCAACTTCAAACTAGCAAAACCAAAACAAAGAAAAGAAGCCATAACAGTGATTTTATATCTTTCCAACCAATTTTGATGAGTGCCCAAACAGTGAAAGAGCCAGAAATTCCAAGAAATACACGTGGAATACAAATAGTGAAAGGACTTGAAAAACGGGCATTTACCTGAACCGGTCGGTACCTCTTGGACGTTGAATGAGTGATGGTCTGCGCAGCAATATCACCAAAACCCCATATCAAACCTGAGCTAATGACCTGCGTCTTAAGTGGGTGAACCGTTAAAGCTTTCTGGTACCACTTCCACAACCTCAACATAAGTCCCCAATGTTAGGAACAGACGGAGTAATTGAAAGCTAAAGATCAAGATTCTAAAGAGAGAGAGAGAGAATCTAAAGCAAGAAAGTTTGAGGTAGAATGGTACGTTGAATTTCGTACGAGGTACGAATGACTAACTATAAACTGTAATTTCAATTTAATCCTGAATCAAATTATCCTATTCTCTGAATAAAAGAAAAGTTTCTCCAAAATTTTCAACCATTTAAAAAGGAAAAATTTGTCGCATTTTCCGGGAAAATTATTTAGGGCACGGTAGGAAAAAATGAAAAATAATCTGAAAGGAAAAGAGTCAAAAACAATTTAGATAAAAATTATTTGAATTACGTAGAGGGTAGACTGGTAGAGGCCTCTGCTTCAGAGGTTCAGCATCCTCGTTTAGGGCACAGGAGAGATGTTACAACTTAAAACGAAAAACAGCTCAAAGATGGTCCATGGCCCACTATGAAGCCTATGACTAACATTTAAATAGGCCCATTACCTTTCACTTAGAGTCTTGTAGAATCAGCCCCTATTTTTTGCCCACTTAATATTCTCATAAATTCCAATAAATAAATAAAACAGTTAAATGTATGATATGAGTAACAATAATAAACTACATAAGATAACTATTAAGTTTAATTTTTTAAAAAAATTCTCTCTCCAAATTCAAACCAACAACTAATGATTCTTTCTAGTTGAAAATAAATAAATATATGCATTTAAGTAAAAGCTATTTTCACATATAATAAGTGCATATTAATTTTTTTTCTTCATTTTTTTAGTATAAATAGTTAAATGTTCTTAGTATTTTTTTTATTTTATAAAAAAGGGCTTTAAAGTCTTCTTTCTTTTTATTAATAAAGAAAAAATACACTCACATATTTGAGTGAGATTCGAACTTGAGTTTTTAGTAGGAGATTGAGAGTCTTACCACTTAAACTACAAGAGATTTCTCTTAGTATTGTTATTTGTTATCAGGGTTGCTTACAAGTTTTATTATTAAAAATATAGATAAATAATAATTGTCATTTATAAGCCTTGAAATAAATAATGGTAGGATAAGAATATTTGTGGGCTTACTTATTCTTATTATCGTGTAAGCCCCTTCCTTAAATATAAACTAATTTTATATTATAAAAAATAAGTGCTAATTTAGAAGCTTTGTTAGTGGACTAAGCCGAGCCACATTGGACTAGCTTTTCCAAATTGATTTTATTTGGATTTCTCAAATTTGACATTTTCTTATCATTACTGCAATAGAGTCTTCCAATTTAACATTAACAACACCAAAATAGTTTAATTACTATCGTAATTTAATAATAATAATAATAATAATAATAATAAAAGGATAATTTTGGAATTTTTTTAAGGGAAAAAAAAAAGAAAAAGACTTAAGAGTACGTGGATCCCACTTTGTTCAACATATTAGTTCTCCAAAACTGCAAGTCTTTTTCCTATTTTTTTCAAAGTGGGGACTTTTTTCTTTTGAGAAGAACAAATGGAAAGTTGCCCTATTAGTTGAAGAAAACAATCCATCTGTGAATATTCATCCAGGAGGCCAGAATCATAGATGTGACGCGCACCAATATTCAATGTTATCTTCTAATAATTATAGGGAAAATTTTCAACTCCCAGAACATGTTCAATATATATCAGGTGAATTAGTGAGCTACCAATAATACTATTTATAATACAGTTGTTTATGCATCTCCCACAATTTATTAAGAATTAAGCTATTGACTTTATAAGAATTCAATTATAACTCTCAACTTAATTTCTGAATAAATAAAAATAATAATTTTTTAAAATTATCTTAACAACAAAATAAAAATTATTTGAAAATTATGATTTTTATCTTCTACGTATTCTCCTATCGATGCTTAAGAGTGAACTCACCATTCAATTCAGATTTATAAATTTTTGAAGGTTCTGCCTCATAAGTTCAAATGACTTATTATTTTTCAGTGTTTTATACTTATTTAATTTCACTTTTAACTCAATTAAAAATATATATGTTTTTATGTTATAAAAAAATTACGCATCATTTGAAAAAAAAAAAAAAAAATTATACGCACTGCATGAAGGGATTAATATTAAAATTATATATATAAATGAATTTTATCATACAATTAATTAACATATCATATCTTTTTTGATGAAATTATTTTAGTATGTTTGAATGTCGATATATATAAAGTGTTAAATTAAATAACAAGGCATATCAAAATAACATTTCACCATAATATGTTTGAGGCAACAATATCATTTTTAACCTTAGTGTGTTTTCATATTTAATAATAATTTTAATTTATGATTAAATAATTAATTTTATAATTTTTGATTCTTTTATAAAAATAATCACAAATGTGTTTAATAACAATTTCTATTTAGTAATTTTTAAGAAAAAAAAATAAAAAAAATTACATTCATGTTGTTTGGTAATGATTTCTCTTTTCTAATTTTTTTTCAAAAAACTTGAAAATAAAGAAAAAAAAATTATTATTTTTATAAATTTTAAGTTTTTAATCATTTTCTTTTAATACTTAATCATACAAAAGTTATAACACTTGATTTACTCTCTATAAAAAAATATTTGGTTAAAATAAAAACAAGAATCTAATTATCTTTTTTTTTAAAAAAGATTTATGAATTACCCCATATTTTGGTAGTGATTCTTTAAAAATGTACAAATTAAAATTAAAAATTGTTTCTAAACATACCTGATTAAAAAATTACTTGAAAAAAATTAACAATTAAGAATCAAAATCATTATCGTTATCAAACAAGCCCAATCATAATTTATGTTTTACATATAATAATAATCAATATTACCGAGAAAAAAAAAAACACCTATTGGACAATTTAATCAAAAGAAAATTTTATCTCTCTTTAATATTTTGAGAGACAAGTATATTGAGTAAAAGGATTAAAATTTTATTTTTGATAAAAAAAAAATATAAATTGTTACATGTGAAGTAAACTTAAAGAAAAAACATTAAAATTATATAAATATATACTTATTTTTTTGCATTTAAATTAATTATATTATGATATATTATAAATTATCTATTTTTTAAAATTATTATGTAAGTATCACGATAGAAATAGACAATTAAAAAAAACTGTATAAAGTTAATATGCATTTTAATAATCTATTTTCCCAATAAAAAACTGTATTAATAATATTTCTTGTAGTCATCGAGCGAAATTAATGATTTAAGCTTTGCATCATTACGCATTAACGCACCCTCAGTACAGAAAATAAAAAAGAAAGGTCTCCTGTGTTAATCTGTACTATTGGTTGATCATCAAGATTCAAACCAATCACCTTCGTCGAAAAGATTATTAAAAAATAATCAAAAAATAATACCCTTAAAATTTATAATAATAAAATTAATATTTTAATAATATTAAATATTCAATATAAAATGAATCTAAATTATCTTCGTTTAATTTCAATTGAATGAGTATTCAATGAAAAATAACATATTAATCATTTTTTTAATTGTAAAAATATAAGTTTGAATAAAAAAAAATGTTAATTTTATTATTATAAATTTTAAAATATATTATTTTTATTATTTACAGAGACTCATTAAATGAATAACAATTAAATTGAACTAAGCATGAAGAGCTAATTTTGCACAAGAGCATTGTCATTTATCAGAAATAGACAATTACAATAAACATATAAATTTTTTGCTACATGTAATTATATTAATTTGTCATAATTTTAAGAAATATATTTTTCTTTTAGCACAATAAATTAACTTACTAAAATATTACACCAATGAGATATTTTTGCTGCATTTTATCACTAAAAAGTTTATTGTGACATTTTCATATGACTCTTGAAGCAGGAGGTATTATTCAACTTGCACCAACTTGTTCTTCTATCATCCCAATGGCTATTTTAAAATTGTTGCATTGTTTATAAGCCACATATAACTTTTCTTTTCCTATATATAATTTGGTAATTTAAGTTAGTTTATTTCACCTACTTCTAACCCTTTCATCGTTAAAAATATGTTTTTAAGATATTGTTTTGTGTTTCGTATAGTTTTTTTTCATCCATTTTATTGATGCAATTTAATTAATCTTAAAATATATAAATAACTTGTTTTATTTTTAATTCCTTAGTAAAAAATTATTTATTTATTTTTAATGCTAAAAAATATATACTTATTTATGTTATAAAAAATAAATATATATATTTTTAAAGAATTAAAATAAAATTTTATATATAAAAGAGTCTTCACATAAAATTAAATATTTAATTAAAAATAACATACGGCAATAATTGGAGACATATTTATATATTGCACCAGCTTAAATGCATTAGAAGGAAGGGAAAAAAAAACAGTTTACGTGTACGAAGAATGCTAATCGCGTGTGAATTTGTTTACAGTTATAATATGTAATATGTTAAAATGGTTTTAAAAATAAAAAAAATATATATATGTAGCAAATAACATTAAATTTATATTTATCATTTCAATAACACCACTTATATATTTCAATGTGTAAATATTATCTAAAAACTTAAATCACTTATCTAACTTTTAAAATAATTATAACATATACGATACAAAAAATATGTGTAAAAAAGTAAGTGTCGGTGATACTCGCATGTTTCATTGTATACAATATATGATTAAGTTTAAATTGTTAAAATTTGTTTGAAAATTAATTCTCTTAAAAATTTAAACCGTTGTAAAAAAAGTTAACAATTATTTTATATATCTATTATTCTCTCACAAGTATTGACTTTATACACTATACAAATCAAATATTTATAATTTAATAATTAACATTTTTTTATCAGATGACATCAAACTTTAATATTATTCTAAAAATTGTTGAAAATTTAACCCTCATGAAAACCTAAAATGTTAAAAAGTCTACGATTATTTTATATATCTAAGTAATATCAATTACCTCATTACAATAGCATAACAGCAAATACCAACTACCAAGCATGGAACGTGCATTGCACGAAGAGAGAGAAAGAGAAAGACAATTGAATAACATGAGGGAGAGGTTAAATATATGTGCTTAATCATAAGAAAATTGTTGGTCAAATGAGACAACAAACGTAACCCAGAAGAATATTTAGAAGAAACGTCAACCTCCAAACACAAACGGACAACTACTCACAATCTAACATGCAACAAATTTGTACCTTATTCACATGCAACTCAACTATTGGCTTCTGTTCTCTTTACTTGAAGTCCAAATACATCCCTCTCTTGATTAAAACTCCACCAATAATCTCTCCCCTCTCTCTCTCTCTGTCCATCCACATCCCACCGTTGACTTTGGAAAACTTCCATCCCCAAAAAAACCCAATTGGGTTGGTTGGCATTGCCATGGCTGATCAAAAAGTCAATTTTATAATTCCCTTGAAATCCAAATCTCTATTCTTCTCTTCATCAAACAAATGAATAGCACAAGTGATTCTAGTGGTTTTCTTGGCTCTAATCACATTGGGGGATTTGGCTATGGAATTGGAGTTTCAGTTGGTATCCTCTTGATTATCACAACAATTACTCTTGCTTCTTATTTTTGCACCAGAGTCCACCAACCAACATCACAGAATAGGAACAATGCCCAGGAGCTAAATGACTCGCCAAACTTTGTTGTTGATGTTGGACTTGATGAGGCAACTTTGCGTAGTTACCCAAAGCTGCTTTACTCTGAGGCTAAGCTTCAAAAGACTGATTCCACATCCTCTTGCTGCTCTATATGTTTGGCAGATTACAAGAGCTCTGATATGATTCGTTTGTTACCTGATTGCGGACATCTCTTTCACCTTAAGTGTATTGATCCTTGGTTGAGGTTGCACCCGACATGTCCCGTCTGCCGGACTTCTCCAATCCCAACACCACTGTCAACTCCTCTGGCTGAGGTGGTTCCATTAGCAAGAAGGAGAGACTGATATAGTTGATTTTTTCGTTTGTGTGTGTGTGTGTTTTTTTTTTGTTTTCTCTTTGTTCTATTTTTGGGTACCATGCTACCACCATCTCTACCTTGTAAAACATCATAGCTCTCAGAGCTCTCACATATAATCAAAAAAATTGATTTAATTCTTTTTCTCTGAGCCTGCAATGGTGCATCTATTGTTTCTGCTTGATGGTCCTCTGTTTTTTACTTTTTTCATAGCACCGAGTGTCCAAGGCAATCTTTTATAAAATTCGACTAGAAAGGTTGAAGATTTTTCTACATAAACACTTCCATGACTTGGAGTACAGCTTTCTCCATTTCTTATGTACTCGCATATCCTTGAGCAAGAAGGTTATATGCATGTGAGCTTTACCAGCCTTACCACATATGGCATCAAGGATTAAAATGCATTTTTTATTATTATTATTAACATGCAATGTTCCATTAGGTAAAAGGAAAATATTTTTGGCATAAAAAGGCTGGAAATGCAGCGTTAGACAAATCAGCACACTGAATATGCAAGACAAACAATTTAAAGACGATGAATGAGAAGAAATACCATTTTTATTTTGAAGAACAATATATATTGTTAAATTTCTTAGGACTGTATGAAAGTGTGCTTTTATATAGTATCAACCTTTCCTTTAGTTCAAGAACACAACTGTACATGAATGTGCAAACTGACCATGATTTACACCTTGGAACTGCTTCCTGCATATAATCGGCAACCTTTCCCCAAATTTACAAGGATAAGGAACATGCATGGACTCTACACCAAGCAAGGGGCCTTCTGATGAAATATCACAATCTCTAAACACCATTCGAGTTCTTTTGGTCATTTGTAACCAGAGTTGGTAATTGTAAGGGATTGGATAAGGAAGCATTTGTAGATATCTTTTGGGAAATTTTCTCTAAACTCTGCAATCGTATCTCTTCTGTTTCTGTTTGATGAGCATTCTCTTTCTTTTTCACAGCATCAAGTGTCCTGGTTGCCTCTTTTGTTAAACCAATGGCATGCCAAGCATCTGCAATGAGGAAGATTGTAGATTTATCTGATTCAACCTTAAATGCTTTCATAACTTGAAGCATCTCTTCTGCTCTCCATGGCCACTTTGTTTCCCCATATCCCCATATTAGAGTCTCAAACGTCTTCAAATTGGGAGAAATTCCAAACTCATATATCTTATCAAAAATCCTAATTGCATCTTCCATTCTCCCAGCACTGCACCATCCACTTATGACAGTGGTGAAGATCACAACATTAGGGCGGACGCCAGATTTGATCATGGCAGTTAATAGTTCTTCAGCTTTCTCCAATTCTCGAGCACGTACATAACCTTTAGCAAGAATGCTGTATGCACGTGAATCAGGTTTTATGCCAGCCTTAACCATGTCATCAAATATTTGCTTTTTTATCCATGAATCCTGCCGAGCTCCAAGCATTCATGTTGGAACTAAATGTTACCACATCTGATTTGACGCCAAATTCTTCCATCAAGATCAGAATCTGCATTGAAACTTACATATTAGTACATTTTATGAGGAAAAAAAGACTAATTTTAGCAGGATGTTTTCAATTCAAAGATTCTTTTGGATCGAAATGATTTTTATTTTTAATTTTGCTAATGAGTGAAATCCTGTAGCATGTCTGTGCTTACAGTAAAGTAAAACATCAAACTCGAACATCTTGGAACAGATTCTGAGCTTCAAAAACAGAGCAAGAGAAGAGAGAAAGAGACAATTTGTAGCTCATAACTCATAACTTACCTGATCGACCCCATTTCTGTCCATAGTATCTACAAAACCTTTAATCAGTGAATTGAACATAATAATATTAGGACGTAATCGAAGACCCTTCATCCTATTCACAAACCTCAAAGCCGCCTTTAGTTTACCCTCTTTACAGTACCCACTAATAATAATACCACATATCCTCTCGTTTGGTTGCAGATTGTTGCTCTGCATTTCCAAAATTATCCCTTCAGCCCGGTTTGTCTCTCCAGTCTGAGCATAAGCAGTTGCTATGGTATTGTAAGTAACAGCATCAGGTTGAATTCCAGAAGATACCATCTTAGATACAACATTCCAAGCCTCTTCAACATTTTTTGTATTGCACCGTACCCTGACAAGTGCATTGTAAGTCCTAATGTTGGGTTTCACTTGTTTCTGTTGCAACATCATCTCCAGCAGTTTCAAGGCTTCTTCAGGTTTACTAGCAATCCCATAACCTTTGATTAAAGTGTTATAAGTACTAGTGGTAGGTTTTAGTCCACTCTCCTTCATCTTCCTAAATGTTTCCATGGCTTCCTCCATGTTCCCGGATTCAGAGAAAGCATTGATAACAGCATTGAAAAATACTGAGTCAGGCTTCATCCCGTTTTCTTCAACCTTTGAGACAATTGTTTGTATGGAATGAAAGCGCTTCTGGACAGTCAAGGCATCCACGAGTGTTGTGTATGCTATAAGTGATGGCTTTGCCCACCTTCAATTAGTCCATCAAAAATCTTGACCGCACAATAAGGCAGCTCTCTTTTCTCATGCAGAAAATACAGGAGGAATCTTTTGACTTTGAAATTAAATCCAATTGACACTTGTTATCTGGAAAAATTTCCTGGCATGTAAAACATTGGATAATATTATCAATCCATAGAAACTCATAGAAGTATGAAAAAGTTCATGTTATGCATAAAGTACGAATATTTATCATGTTATACCATAGAAACATAGATACCATCATGTTGTATGAGTAATCATGAACAAGACACTCTGGTGCATCTTAATGGACAATAACTCATTAAGACATTGCCAAAGAGCCATATTGACAAACTCAGCAGGTTTACTGCTTGTCACGTAGTATCATTTTCTGCATCATTGTATGTTATTAAGAATTCATAAACAGGTGCCTTAAAACATTGAAACACAAATCTAATGCATAAATCAAAGTCCTATTGCTTGTACAGCTGGTGACTAGTGTAATTGATTACAATATTGCAGCAAAAGAGATACTTAAAACAATGTTTTAAGGGCCTAATAATAAGACCCTGTCTAATAGTCTCCTTATCCATGCATTGACCTAGTACACTCGAATGCAGACATGTTACAAACTTACATATCTTATATCTCAGCTGCTCAACATGTATTATGCAAATGCAGATGAAAATCATTTCATCATTTAAGCTAAAACTTCTTTTCTCATGCAAAAAATACAGGAGGAATCTTTTGACTTTGAAATTAAATCCAATTGACACTTGTTATCTGGAAAAATTTCCTGGCATGTAAAACATTGGATCAAATTATCGATCCATAGAAACTCATAGAAATATGAAAAAGTTCATGTTATGCTTAAAGTTCGAATATTTATCATGTTATACCATAGAAAATGGATACCATCATGTTGTATGAGTAATCATGAACAAGACACTCTGGTGCATCTTAATGGACAATAACTCATTAGGACATTGCCAAAGAGCCATATTAGACAAACTCAGCAGGTTTACTGCTTGCTGCGTAGTATCATTTTCTGCATCACTGTATTTTATTAAGAATTCATAAACAGGTGCCTTAAAACATTGAAACACAGATCCAATGCATAAATCAAAGTCCTATTGCTTGTACAGCTGGTGACTAGTGTAATTGATTACAATATTGTGGCAAAAGAGATACTTAAACAAGGTTTTAAAGGCCTAATAATAAGACCCTGTTTAATAGTCTCCTTATCCATGCATTGACCTAGTACACTTGAATGCAGACAGGTTACAAACTTACATATCTTCTATCTCAGCTGCTCGACATGTATTATGCAAATGCAGATGAAAACCATTTCATCATTTAAGCTAAAACCGAAGATTGCCTTAAAAAAATGAAACCTCTGAGTTCCTCCAAGATACACCTATATATCATCATAACATCTCTATCATCCATGTGCACAATCAAAACGTCTCCCTTGAGGTCACATCCGAAAGGTAAGGTAACCATTTGAGCTGAAAAGGCATTTTAAACCCAGTAACTTTGTCATATACTTTTCATGTGGGACTTGCTTGCTAACAAATAATGTTTTTAACTTAAAGGGTTCGCGCTCAGGTGATTACTCTACCATGAAACACAAGCTATTTTGACATCAGATGTTCAGATTTAAATCAAACAACTCAGATTTTTCAAAAGCAGCAATATAACCAACTAGGCAGAACAAAGTTTTGAAATGAAGTCACTATTATAATTTATAATACCTTGCTTGGTGAAGGTCGAACACATCCTTCTGTGATAGATGTAGTTGGTTGATTTTTACTCTTAATAGTTGAAAGAGCCTTATCTTTGCTTAATTTCCCCATAATGGAACTGGGTTTGCACAGACAAGACAGCAAGGACGGTATGATTTAATGTTCTGTTCCTTCACACACTCAGTCCCAGAAAGTCCCCCTGTAAAAAAATATGACAATATACCACGACATTTAGCAAGTGACACTCGTATTCAACAGCATTTCATTAATTATTTACGCAATAATATAAATTATAAAGGAGTAGAAGAAAAACCCAGATCCTGGATTTCAAGGAAATTTCACCTCAAAAGGAAAAGTAAAGAAAGGTTGAATCCAGAAACTTGGATGCTACTCTTTTATTCATACAACTTGAGAGTAACAAAGCAACTCTAATCTGTGTAGTAAAATGGTGCGGCTTGAATCATCGAGCAATTAGAAAATTATTGAGAAACCTCGATGGGGGTATGCGACAGTGTTTATGAACAGGAGACCCATGAATCCACCATGAGGATCCTGACATTCAAATGGGAACCAGTATTATCCATTAAAAGGGGTTACAGACAAGTAATTGCAGATAAGGGAGTATTAACGAGAGGCTCTGAATAGTTGTGCCAAATCCATTAAATTTTTACGTTTCTACAACATTTTGTTATACGTTTTTTTATCATATTTTTTTAGGGTATTTATTTAGGAGTTGGACCATCTGCTTGAAAAGTTTCTAGTCTAATTTTTATTTGTTAATTTAATCTATAAAATGTTGCAAATATTGAAAGAAATACTTCTAATATTACTTTTTATTGCATATTCTTAATTCACCATTGGATAGAATAAATATTCCACAACTTCTTTTTGGCTACACGGCTCAAATCCACAACTTATGCAATTAAGAAGTTATTCCCATTATTTATAATTACCAGGATGATTGACAAGAAGAAAATAGTCGTACCTGGTTTTCCATTTTAAAAAACCATAAGGTGATTTTCAAAGTCCAGAGCTACATATAAAGCAATCAAAAACAGAACAAGGCTAAGGAAGATAAAATGAGGGATGTTTTTCATCTTTTTGTTAGCAATTTTATGGCCAACTGGCCAAGAGTGATTCTTATCTCTTCCAAAGTGCTTCATGCCCCGCCCGTTTATGTCGTGCTTAAAGCCTTATAGCACATCCACATTTTATCTACAAGACACCTGGATACTGCGTAATAGATATTACATAGTGCATCACTGCATTGTTTCTTTCTCTTCATGCGCCAAACAAACGATCCAGTGGCATAATTTCGTTATAAATAGTTCCTTACCTAGTAGATTTGAGCTGAACGCAATTTTAATTAAGTGCTTGTTTGTTTTGAATGAATGAGACCGGTAATATAATTGATTTTGTTTTTATATTTAGTTATATTATTTACTATTAATGGAATGTAAATAATTACTAAAAGACATGTATGATAAGTCTTTTATCTTATCCAGTGTAAAAGTCATTACATTCCTTGTTTTTTTTTTATTGAACATGTATTATTCTAATTTTATCCCAAAATATAACTCAACAAAAACCCTAACCCCCCATCCTATTCTTCCTTAGTCGGACGTTATTTTTTCCCTTCCTTCCATTGTTGCTCCACTATAGCTGTCCATTTTCACTCCCTTCGGCTTTTCTATTTTTGAAGAGAAATAGCTCTACCATTTGGCAAGGTGAGCTCTACTTCAAACTTCAATATATATATATATATTTTTTTTTCTCCTTTTCTTGTGTATATTGAAGATTATATGTGTGAAATAATTGTTAAAAAATTGTGAGGTATATTTGTTTCTTGCTTGATTTTTTTTTTAAATTAAGTAATAATTGTATTAAAAAAAAACTTTTAAAAATATAGTAATTTAAAAGGAAAAAACAACAATTAACAAATGAATTTACTTAACTTTACAGAACATAAGAATATTAAGGTAATATACATAATATTCTATTATATTCAAACTGCAAACCAAACACTACAACAATAATTCTTTCTAATATTCCAATTATCAAACCAAACAATGCAATAGTAATATTGTTTCATTTCTATTCAAATCATTTACAATTACTATTCTCATTACTTTTTCATACAAAGAACCAAACGTATGATAGAATGTGTGCATTTTTTGTTTATACTTCTAATCTGTTGTTTTCTTACGCAAAGTTGATGGTTTGTGAACCGGAGGTTCAGAAGGAACTCTGCTAAGAAGCCAGACCAAAAGTACACCTACAAGAGCACCAGAGAGATGTGCAATGTGATTGATGCTTTGCAAAGAATGGCCTCCACCGACTGTACCCTGTATAGCAGTGGATGCTTGGGCTGCTTCCATAACCTATCATGTTCAACAAGAGCAATAGCCATGTTATATTCAAGTATGTATTGATTTTATTTATGATACAGAGTAAATATATGAACCAACACGTGTAACACACACGTACTTACACTTGGTCTTCATTTTAAGACCTTTTTTTCCCAAGAATCGTAACCATTTCCAAATATCCTTGCATTTTCCCCCTCAGTTTTCACCTCAAGCACACATGTTATAGACTATAATTTCCGATGTCAAACCAGATAATATGACAATACTTCAAACAGATGCGAAAAATCTAGAACTCTATTAATGCATAAATTATGAGAAAATTCATCGTAACAATTTAAGGATTAGGCTTTATGTTTCCCATCATATTATCAATAGTTCTTGATGGGATTCAGAGATGTATCTTTCCTCCTCCATTCAAGTAACACAATAATTTGAAGCATCAATATCTCTTCATGTAAGTACTCACCTTTTCTACAACAAACTGGCCTAATATAAGCACTTCAAGGATTTTCCTCCAGTCCCAAGACATCTGCATCAGACATTAAAAAAGATGAGTATTTCACAAGGACTTGGTCATGATGATGCATATACATTGCATTTAGGATACCTTTACAAGGACACTAATGGTAAATAACCCAAAAACAGCACCAGAGGCTCCAATAGAAACTGCATTTCTTGGTAGAAGCAACCATGAAACAAGGTTTGCTCCAACACCTGTAAGAATATAAGAGAGCCACAATGCAAAGTTTCCTTCCTCTTCTTCAACAAGCTTTCCTGTTGGAGGCAAAAGAGTTGTCTAAATTCTATACTAATTCTTGCGACAAATGTTCACTGTTTTTATACGAAGAAGCCCTTACCAAATATGTATAAGAAGAAAAGGTTGCTGGAAAGATGTTTCCTGAAGATAATAAGTGGCAAGAAAGTAAAAAAAAAACCGGCAAGAGAAATAAAAGCTCAATCGTGTAGATCAGGCAATACAAGCTTTAGACATTATATGCATTTTGTCCAACGAACCACTACATTGTAGTTGAAGTGTTACAATTCTGCAACCTTCCAGAGCATAGAGATCTCACCAATTAGCATGACATAAAGTTGCTGTCAGAAACTGGTACCATTCAGGCCCATTGTGGTACAAATATAGAGTTTTGACTCCACGAACCTAAGACAGAAGAGAGAGATTCTTGAGTCAGAATAACAGAACTTTCAATTAAGAGATTTAGTACGAGTCTACCAAGATCGTATATCAATATCAGATATGAACATTCACATTGTTAATTCATTTCTCAGTAATTCCAATGATGTTGGCCTTATGTGCTACCACATTTAACTCATTTCAAACTTCTAGAAATCCATATCGAACATGACACCCCATCCCTATATTCCTTTTGGTTGAACTTTTCAAGTTTCAGGCCTCTCTTCTCTTCTTCTTTTTTTTTAAATGTAAGACAAGGCAAAGAGTATAGAACTTTACCTGAAAAACATGATCTACCAGATATATTCCCAGGTTAAGAAGTATAATCCAGAATATCCCATTTACCCCCTTATGTGGCTTCCCTCTTTCTTCTGGCGTCCCCAGTTCCAGATGTGATGTCATATCTAACAAACATATTAAGATGTTGCTTAAATATTTTTAAACTCCGAAATGGGAGTAAATGCAAATGGAAAAAATAAATAAAGATAATTAGTGATCATAAATGTAATAATCTAAGTGAAGGTAGCTGCAAATTAGTAATAAGTTTGTAGTTTGTATAATTATAACAATTTCCTTTCATCTATCATCTCATCTGAATTTTTGAACACTATCCATGAATGTTTTCATAGCCCCAAACTTACTAATTTAAGCTAACCAAACTTAAGAGGCATCTATGGTCTTTACCACTCCAATTCTCAATATCACTTTACAAAGTACTCCAAACATGAGCTACAAATAAAAGCTTCCACTTCCACATTTGGAAGCATCTTTTGAATTGCCAACAGGAACAAGCAATTCATGATAGCAACCCAATAATTAAGAACGAACGATCTTCTTCTACAAGGAAAAAATGAAAACAAAGAGGGGAAAAAACTTGAAGCTAGAAAAAGGGTTCGGATAACCACCATAAACACTCCAAATCATTAATAACACAGTTTTTTTTTTTTTTTTTTCATTTACTGGAATACCAGCTATACAAACAATAATAGTCCAATGCCTAAAGAAATTTAGAATTAATCTTAGCCCGTTTAATCCTGCCTTTGCAGTAGAAATTCCTTGACTAAGTATACACTTTCCACACCCCAACTGTTTGAAGAAAGTCCTATAAGCCGTTGGAAATTAAGAGGTAAGTTTAGTTCACGATAAACAAGTAAGAGAATTTACCTGAACCATTGATTCTGCATAGCGTGCGAGATCGAACGGCGGAGGGAAGAGGGTGAAAAGGAAACTGAATTGCATTGGGTTTAATATTAAACTTACTAATGGGTGGTGTTTGTGAAATGGAAAGGCGACAAGGTTTAGCGAAAGAGATATTGAGATGGGAGAGGGAGTTGAAAGTGAGAGTGGGAGAGTGAGAGATTAAACTAGAAGCCATAGCCTAAAACTCCGAAAGGCCCGGAAATGATGGCCAAGAGCTTT
Source organism: Elaeagnus macrophylla (assembly GCA_029378325.1). NCBI lineage: Eukaryota > Viridiplantae > Streptophyta > Magnoliopsida > Rosales > Elaeagnaceae > Elaeagnus > Elaeagnus macrophylla. The sequence continues at coordinate 21,699,539 of CM055649.1, read as the reverse complement.
CTCGTACCTACGAAAATGTTTTCGGAAACAAAATTAACCCCTTTTTTGGTGGGTTTTTATCTAAAATAGGCATTTTTGTTAAGATAGTTTAAAAAAGGACAAAATTGTGTTAAAGTTTAAAAATGGGCAAAATTCTATTTACTCTCCCAATAGCCGGTTTGGTTAGAAAAAGGACATTAGTTTTCCACCAATTTCTTTCTTCTTCTCTCTCCTTCTCTACGCACTCTCTCTTTTTCTCTTCACTGATTTTCTTCTTTGTTAGCTTTTATGATTCTCGCAAATCAACAAAACCTCTCTAAGTTTCATTCCGTGAATACTTTATGGAATAGATAGAAAGTGCCGACTTCAGTTTAATTATTAGTTGATTGGTTTCGAGACTAGAGTATAATAGATAGAAAGAAAAATAAGAGATAAATAATTAAACAAAGTGCGCCCATAAATAGATTTATGGAATCAGAGAGAGAATACAGAGATAGATATAATTGAATACTTTTGGTAGACTTCAACGCATTATTAAATATTTTTGTAGCAAAATAAGTCATCTTATAGTTGGTATGCGTATATTATTTTTGGTATCATAAATTTAAGTGTTATTTAGTATACTTTATATATATATATATATATATATATATATATATATATATATATAACACCATATTAAGAATATGTTGTGGGACAAAATAATTTAGATAGATTATTATTCAACAAAAACGATCAAATATATAATTTCACATTAAAATGCTGAGATATATCAGATATACTATGAGATATACCAGATATATCCTGAGATATACCAGATATACCATAAGATATACCAGATATACCCTGAGATATACCAGATATACCATGAGATATACCAGATATACCCTGAGATATACCAGATATACCATGAGATATACCAGATATACCATGAGATATACCAGATATACCAAATATACCCTGAGATATACCAGATATACCAGATATACCCTGAGATATACCAGATATACCATGAGATATACCAGATATACCCTGAGATATACCAGATATACCAGATATACCCTGAGATATACCAGATATACCATGAGATATACCAGATATACCCTGAGATATACCAGATATACCAAATATACCCTCAGATATACCAAATATACCCTGAGATATACCATATATACCATGAGATATACCAGATATACCCTGAGATATACCAGATATACCAAATATACCCTGAGATATACCAGATATACCAAATATATCCTGAGATATACCAGATATACCATGAGATATACCAGATATACCCTGAGATATACCAGATATACCATGAGATATACCAGATATACCAGATATACCATGAGATATACCAGATATACCCTGAGATATACCAGATATACCAAATATACCCTGAGATATACCAGATATACCCTGAGATATACCAGATATACCAAATATACCCTGAGATATACCAGATATACCAGATATACCCTGAGATATACCAGATATACCATGAGATATACCAGATATACACTGAGATATACCAGATATACCAGATATACTCTGAGATATACCAGATATACCAGATATATCCTGAGATATACCAGATATACCCTGAGATATACCAGATATATCAGATATACACTGAGATATACCAGATATACCATGAGATATACGAGATATACCAGATATACCCAGAGATATACCAAATATACCAAATATACCATGAGATATACCAGATATACCTTGAGATATACCAGATATACCCTGAGATATACCAGATATATCCTGAGATATACCAGATATACCTGTTTGATATACCACACTATTCATCTTCTTCCTCAACAATGAGATAATGCAGAGCTTCACAATGAGATAGTAATGGTCGAGTGTTTTGTGCATCCTCACTGTTCGTCTTCTTCCTCAACAAAATTTGTGGGGATTCAATAATAGAGAATGGAGAGGGAGAGGGAGAGTAATGCTCAGAGTCGTGCAAACGTTTGGAACTGTTCGAATTCTTCCAAACTGTTTACAAATAAGTTACCGGCTAGTAAATGAGGTTTTGGGTAGGCGGTTAAAAAAAGCCCATTTTTAAAAAATAACAGAAGTCTGCACTTTTTTAAACTATCTTAAGAATTTTGCCTATTTTAGACAAAATCCCTTTTTTGGTTAAAAAATAACAACCTCAACTACTAACTTTTACTTTTTTTTTAATTAAAAATAAAATATTATTTTTAATTAAAAATAAAATATTATTTTTTGAAAAAGTTTTTTAATTACGGATCTAATAAGCCTAGAGGGGGGTGAATAGGTTATTTTCAATTTTCAACAAATATTATATAATCTAATCACAACGGCCAGACATGCAATCGCGTGTAAAGATAAATGCGGAATAATAAAACAACACACGATATTTTTAGGTAGAAACAACCTAGGCCACAACAATGACCTAAGAGGAAAACCACCGGTCCACCGGACCACCTAACTATCCACTATGAAAATAATGTTCAATTACAACCATAGAGTCCAGAACTACCCGTCGTAGATAGATCCCCCTTTCTGTAATTTACTTACGAGCCGCTTGCTCCTTTCACAGCCTCCAATAGTTAGATGTCTGGATCCGGACCAACGTTCCGATCTACTTGAGTCACACAAGATCAACCGAACCCGTCACCTTCGGTAATTTCGAGTCACACGAAATACCGAACCTGTCACCTGTAACGTTAGCACAAAAACACAAGTGCAATGTGTGTCCTAGAGCGGATTCAAACAATAAACAATCCTAACTAGCAGATTCAATAACATGCGATGTAAAAACAGGATCAGCTAGCAAACTCTAGAACATTCAATATTAAGCTCAATATCATGCAAATCAATTAGGCATATGAATAAAACATGAAAAAGCCTAAGAACAATAGATGAAGAGAATAAGCACAATTCAGATGCTAGAAAGTATTAGTGCTGTATAATTCTAAATGCTCAAGTTAATAGTTATGCACAAACATCCCTTCACTTATATAGAGTCCAATCCTAGCTCAAATAGGATTTGCAATTCACTATAACTCTACTCATATCAGGATTTAGTTCTCAAAAGAATTCTTCTCATACAATGATTCTATTCACATCAGCATTTATTTCTCACAAGAATTCTACTCATATAAGGATTCCACAATTAAAATAATCCTACGCAAATAAGGACTCTATTTCCACAACACTTTTATTCACACAAGGATTCTACTTTCTTAACACTTCTACTCATACTAGAATTTTGCTTTCTCATTAAATGAGTCAAATTGATAAAAGTAACACATGGGTCGAATACACAAAAAGAGTTTGAGTAGGAATATAATACTGGCTCGATCGATCGACAGGCCGTCTCGATCTATCGAGAAGGTCTCGATCGATCGATACACAAAACTCGATCGATCTAACTCAAACAGAGAGAACCTGGATCGAAGTTGTTCTATACTCGATCGATCGAAAAGGGTTCGATCGATCGATCCAATTGCTCGATCGATCCAGTCCAAACAGAGAGCACCTAGATCGAAGTTGTCTCAGTCTCGATCGATCGACCACTCGATCGATCGATCAATACTCTCGATCGATCGACCAACATGTGCACAATTACATTTTTCGTTACGATCCATACTAAGTGTCGTGCTTAATTGTGTGAAGATGTATGCATGATATAATATTATACCTGTCATATGAGCGTTCCAAGCTTGATGACTCCATCACCATGTATCGTCTGATTAATCGGTGAATTCCTATTCTAGATTACAATCAAACATTTTGTCCACGAAAATTGTCAATACAAAATAAACCTTACATTTTTATTATTATAATTTTTTTTATAAAATATATTATTTTAAACACAATTAAAAACATCATAATAAACAATTTAATTAAAATATAACCAAATAAAATGCAAAAAGACGACGAACATTATGGTACAATGGAGAAGATTAACTCCTTATAAATGGAGTTGTTAATGAAGTTGTTTACTTTTAACTTATTTAATAAATAAATTAAAATAAATCAATTTAATAATCATACAACTTATCAATCTTAATTTAAATATATTTTAAAATATTGTATTTGTATATAATTTGAGTACATTTTTTTATTAATAAATCATATTTAAATTTACGTACATTTTTTTAATTTCATCAATTTAATAATTTTAATTTATTTAAAATTAATGGCCCTATACTAACCAACTAACTACATGATTATTACAAATCTAAAAATTATACAATTTTTCTTGTTGAAATAATAATTAATGTCAAGCGTTGGTTTATTCATAAAAATATAGATAATGAATTAACTCAGTTAAAATATTGTGACTAAATTGGTATTAGTTGCCAGATAAATTTTAATTTACATCTTCTTCAACCTGCATGAGTGAATGTAGTTATTGAAAACCTTTACATTCAATATTTAATTTATTTGCCCCCATGGTACCCATCTTAATCAAAACGGATATCAAAATGTATCATTTATAGGTTAGGAAAAAATATATATATATATAGGTCTAAACTTACATTATAGGTTAGGTTTTGGAAGTTTTTAGGTTTGTTAAAGTGTTGCTTTTTTTTTTTTTTTACACAAAGATAATGTTGGCTTTTAAAATAATATAATAATTAACTAAATCGACGAAGCTCATCCCAATTGTAACACAGTATCAGAACATAGCACAAACTGCAAATGTGAGAAAAATTATGCGATTTTCATGAAACATATTTCTCTTTTTAATAAATGTGTCAAACATAATAAGACATGACAGCACATTATTTTTTAATATATATTTTATTATTAAATTAATATATCTAACTTTTATCATTACTAATATGAGGAAAAATAAAATACTAAGATTTATTTCCATAAAGTTTTGGTTAATTTTTAACTTTTAAATTTTATCAAATTTAGTATAAAAGAAATTAAATGCGTTAAAATTTAAAAATTAGGAGGCTAAATTAAAAAAAAAAAAAAAAAAAAAAAACTCATTTATAATATGTTAATTATAACTAATATAGTAAAATTTTAACTTAATTTATAATTTTGAATTAAATCTTTTAATTAAAAAGCTAAGGAGAAATATTACGAAGAAAACTTAAATGACAAAATTGAATAATTTGATAAAAATTAGGATAACATGTATATTGCCCTATTTAATTATTAATTAACACAATAAACATTCACAAACCAACGTGATACTATATAAACAAATTTAATAAATATTTTATATTTAAAATAACATATTTATGTTCACATAACACGTATATTTATTCTCAATAAAAAAAGTCGTGATTTCTGTTTGATAGTTTCGTAGTCACGGGCATATATATATATATATATATATATATATTAATTTATTTAACGTAATTTAATTAACTTTTTATTAATAAATAATTTTATTTTATAATTATTTTATAATATCACATTTTTAATTTTACATCAAATTAATAACCGATACATTATTATATATATATAACATTACTATCCTTTTATTGAATAAAATATGTATATTGATAAAATCATTACTCGAACTTGGTTTTGTAAAGGGTTTGTACTTTACGGTATTTACTTTACCATAAAATTATGATAATGTCAATTATTTAACTTATATATGAGTTAATTTATATTTAAATAAGTTACATTTAATTATTTTATTTGTCTAATTTATAAATAAATCAAATTATCTAAATAATTTATTGACTATTTAAATAAATTTTATTTATATTATTACCATGACTTTAAACTTATATTATTATATAGATCATTTTACACTTATTGTTTAACTATAAAATTATAATTATTTTATTTGTTTGATTTATGTACAAACTAAATTATATTTAAATAATTTATTTCAATAATACATAAAAAAAAAAAATTAAGTTTTGGCTTTGTAGTTTTGTTGTCGTCGTCGTCAGATACTTGTTTTTATTAAAATTTGATATATATATTAATTTACTTGATGTAATCTAATTAACTTTTATTAATAAGTAGTTTTATATTCATTTTATAATTTCTCAATATCAACTTTATATTAAATTAATAACTAATATATCATTAGATATATACAACAATTGAATGCATATATCCATACTATTATTTTGTTAGCTAAAATGTATGTATTGATAAAATTATTACTCAAACTTATGTTTTGTATAGGATAAATACTCTATAAGTTTTACTTAACTATAAAATTATGACTACATTATTTATTTTACTGATGTATAAATTAATTTATACTTAAATAAATTACATTTAATTATATCATTTATTTAATTTATAAACCAATTAAATTATTTTAAATATTTTTTTATTTTTTAACTACCTAAATAAAATTTATTTATATTATTACAACAAACTTATGTTATTACATGGGATACTTTAATTTACTAATTGATTATAAAATTATTATTATTATTATTATTATTTTTGACTCATATATAAATTAAATTATATTTAAATATTTTTTTATTTATTAATTATAAATAAATTTTATTTATATTATCAATAAATAAATTTTATTTATATTATCAAATAAATAAATTTTATTTATATTATCGAAATAGCACAATTAAGAAAAATAATACTTACAAATGCAATATATTACCTTATATACAAACTCAACTAAAGGTAAATAATTTTTTTCAAAATATTAATTATTTAAATAAGTCTTTATTTTTATACTATAAATCAACTTGCACAATAAAAAGAATAATATTTGTCTATAATAGTTCATATTAGGATTTATATCTCCCTGCATTAAGTCCATTAATCATATTCTAATTAACAAAAAATTATTACAATTCATTTTTTAAATTTCAGAATAATTGGTAATATTATTACAAATAAACAAATAAAAATACATTTTAAAAAATAATATATATATATATATATATATATATATATATATATATATATATAATATTTTAATTTTAAAATTAAAATTTTTAAATATATGACTTAATACATAAGTACTACTTACCAAATAATAAATTTATAATAAATACACATACCTGTTAAATACATATATATTAAAATTGTTAAATTAAAAAAATTAATTATTTATAATTTAGTTACACTTTAAAGTTCAAATTTTAATTTTCACATCAAATTTTATTTATAAAATATAATGTTTAAAATAAAAAAAAAAAAACTATACATAGATATTATTCAACTTAATGATTTTATTAAAAAAATATTTTTCTTTATTTTTTCAAAATTATTATTTAGGTCAATAACTTTTTTTTATATATGAGTGGTTTAATTATTTTTCATATTGTTTTATTTTTTTATTTCTTTTGAATAATTAAATACTTATACAATTATATTATTATACATATACATATATTTTGTACATATAATTAGAGAAAAAAACAATTATATTATCATAAAATTAAAAATTATTTTTTAGATTTATATTTATATTAATTGTATTATTTTTATTTAAAAATTATAAAAAATAAAGTACTTGCATAGCATGGGCTTCTATAATATTTTTAATTATTTTAATTATTATTAAGATCAATATACATAATTTTTTACGTATTAAAAATATAATAAATAATATAATATTTAATTATATAATATAATTTTTTTTATGTAAATTTTTTATTTTTATCTTCTATATTTAATTTTAATTATATGAATCAAATTTAATGTCAGACTACGTCTGCACAAACCTAGTAATGAACTAAACACTTATATATCATGCTAATATATAAATGTATTAAAATGACACAACACATTTACGTGACAAAACGCGCTTAGCAATTGCCAGCAATGAGTAACTAAAGTTCCAACTTGGCATAATATGATTGGTTGATGGCACCCACGAGACGTGGCACTGTGAAAAAATATCAATCTGCCGTCATCCTTGTAATCGGTGAGGTGAATTTTACCGCGAGGGAGCAAATAAACATGACAGCTACTATTCTTATATTAATTTACAGTCCAATAATAAAACAACACGTATCAAAAAGGCCATTGAAATTCCTATTTGACTAGTCAATCTCTTAATTTTAACGATATGCCATCCCTTACTGGCTGTTACAAAACTTTAAGTGACATACCGTCTGGTCATTTCTCTAACATTGACCTTCTTAGCATGGCGTTCCTATGGTAAAACCCCAACACTCAGAAAAATATCTGAATCTGAATTTCCAATATCTGCTCTCTCTCTATTTCTCCCTGCATAACTCTGTTCAGCTGCCTCTCCGATCTGCAAGTGAGGGGAAACTGCTTAGGTTATCTGTTTCATCGTCAACTGGTACGTTTGAATTTCGCTATCATTTCTCAATATCCGTATATGTTTACGCTGTATAATACATTATACATCAATGCATGTCTTTGAATACATATAATCTGTGGTTCTTACGATGTTATATTTCGTTGTCGAGCTAGAATTGCAATGTTTTTTTGTGACTCAAGAAAAATTTCAGGTTTATGAATCGTCTCATTCATTAGGTTTTGATTGTTGGAGAGGCAGCTAAGTGATATATTTTTGTTTCATTTCTGAATAGATAACGATGAAGAACGCGGAACGTATTGCTAATTTCACTTTAGCAGGTTTGCTTCCTCACTCCTCCCTATGTGCCCAGATATAATTTTGCTGTTTTACTTGTCGGGTATAAGTATTTACGATTATAATTTATTTTATTTTGTTTTTGTGGCTGACTACTTCATCTAGAATTGGGATATGAGACGTGGGAAACACTTTTGATAGGTAGTGGGAAATGGTTGAACTTGAACACGATGATCTTTGAAAGATTCACATTTCTCAGTGGGCGAGGCTCTATTGTATGGAAATTTAGCGTTGGATAGCTCAGTACGTGTTTGTTATTAATAACGGATGGTTTGAGGAATCGGAAAAGATTTGAGAGCATTTAATTTGTTTTGATAAAATCTTAATGGGGGGCAGTCTTCAATAAAAATGATTGATAAAAGTACTAAGAATTGAATACGATGAACAACATGTATCCTGAATTGGTAAATTTTTGTTGATTACCTGCATGAAGTTCAATGGAGTGGTTCACACTTTATAGTAAAACTAGAAGATTAACGTGCTTTTGTTGATGATAATCCTTTATGTAAATCGTTAGTGAGTAATGCGATGTTATTATTAGGCTCTCCATTGGATACTGGAGTTTGATCCTCAATGACTTTGTGGATATTGTTTTCTGCTGCAGGTTTAACGTTAGCACCGCTTGTTGTGAACGTAGATCCAAACTTGAATGTAGTTTTGACTGCATGCCTTTCTGTCTATGTGGGTTGCTATAGATCAGTGAAGGCAACTCCACCTACGGTCAGTAGAGTAACCATTTATGTTTTACAGTTGTTGCTCAATTATCTTGTTTCTGATCTGATCGCACTCAATAATGGATGTTTGATAATGCAGGAGACGATGTCTAATGAACATGCTATGCGTTTCCCTTTCGTCGGAAGTGCAATGTTGTTGTCACTATTTCTACTCTTTAAATTCTTATCCAAAGACTTGGTTAATGCTGTATTGACATGCTATTTCTTTGTTCTGGGAATCATTGCTCTCTCGTATGTTCACTGTATCGCACTTTAATTTTTTCTTATTATTTTATGTAGCCACTGAAAACCTTATTTATTTTGTGTCATTATCTCTCTTCCCTCTGTCAACTCTATACAGGGCAACATTATTACCTGCTATTAAACGGTATTTGCCGAAGCATTGGAATGAACATCTCATCGTATGGCGCTTTCCGTATTTTTGTTGTACGTTGACCTTGTTTCCATTATATTTTATGTTTCAGTTATTGACAATAAAATGTTTGTACTCCAACATGATTGGCTGAAATTTGGGAAAATATTATTTCTTGGTTTCATATGATGTTTTGTCATTGTCATATGAGTGAATTTTATTTGTATCAGTCAATGTCCTAATGTTTTGCTTTACAATTTTTGGCGAGTGTGTGAGACCTGTTTGAATTTACTATCTGCTATCCTGTACTTCTGTAAGTCTGACCAGAAAAGCAAAACATAATAATTGCTTCACATGGTTGAAGTTTTAGATGCTGCATTGCTAACATGAAATATTGTATACCTAATTAGGTATGCTTGTTTCTTGTTTTATCCTTTGAGTCATCATGCTTGATACTTCTGGATAAGCTTTGGTATATTGGGCATTATACAATTTTTTTGTAATCTTAATTAAGCATGTAATATATGTTGCTCTTTGATGGGCTAACCATCATATGCTTTTGCATGTTTGTGATATCATTTGACCTAGTTCGCATATCTTGCTTGCACTATGCCGAATGATATTTTTCCTTACACATTTCTTACATAGCTTTGGAGGTTGAGTTCACAAGGTCTCAGATTGTTGCTGCTATTCCTGGAACCTTTTTTTGTGCTTGGTATGCTAGGCAGAAGCACTGGTTGGCTAATAACATATTGGGTCTTTCCTTTTGCATTCAGGTAAGCTGCATTTGTATGCTTACGTTTACTTTTAGGGTTCTGTAGAATGTCTTTGTATTTTCATTTTTTGATATCAGCTCGTTCTACCACATTTTATTTCTATTCTGAATTTTCTGCACAGTATTATCAGTTTGTTTTTCATAGAAAAGAAAAATCATAAAGTAATATGAGTATATATTGGAGCTTTGTATGCATCTAGATTTAATCATAATAGACTCAGCTTTGCATGCAGTGAATATAGGTTATTTAGTACTCTGAAGGGAAGGATTTAACAATTTTGTTCTAATCATCAGGGAATTGAAATGCTCTCTCTTGGATCCTTCAAGACTGGGGCAATCCTATTGGTAAGAACTAAGAAGTGGCAATCATGGAATTGAATAAGTTCTCTAGTATTTTACTTTTTGATGTCCTCTTGGCTATAGATCGTGTTGCAGAAGCATTAATCATCAATTATTCTATTCCAATTATGGTTTCTTTCACAACCATCCCTACTGCCTCCTTCAAACCTCTGTCAAATCACAGATTCACGGCATATGTACTTCTATATTTTACCTTGCAGTAGATTCATGGTTTTATAGGACAGAAAACTGGAAACTTATAGTTGTGGTTATTCGTTGTTATATACATGCTCTCCATGCGTTTTGTTCCTGTGCAGGATGCACTGGTGTCTGTATATGTATGATTCTCAAGTTATATTTTCTGTCCCTGGTAATAGATATATTTTTTATGCATTGTGTTGCATATACGACAGTTTAGCTGTCTGTCCCTTTCTGATTTCTCATATTGGTGTATTTTGCTTATGAATATCTTGTTGAACTTTTAGACATGAAATGTTAATAATTTAGTATTTTAACTTAAATAATTGAAAGGAGATTTGGTGCACAATTATAAACAACAATTCCATCTGATGTTTGCAGGCTGGACTTTTTGTGTATGATATTTTCTGGGTTTTCTTCACTCCAGTTATGGTTAGTGTTGCAAAATCTTTTGATGCTCCCATAAAGGTTGGTATTCCTGTTACTATTTCTTAAACTTAGGTGACGTTTGGTTCGCTGAATGTAAAAGTAATGAGAATGGTAATCGTAAAGGAATTGAATGTAAAGGAAACAGTATTACTATTACAATATTTGCTTAAGCAATGTAATCAAAATAAATAATAATATTAAATTGAAGATTATAAAATTATAAATGAAATAAAATTAAAAAATAATTTTTTTTTATTACTAATACATGAATACTCTGAATCAATTCGATTACGATTACGATTACTGTCAACCAAACATGCCCAGTGATTTTTCCTAAATTTGATGGCAATCATTTTTCATTATTTGCAGCTTTTGTTCCCAACATCAGATTCTGCACGACCTTTTTCAATGCTTGGACTTGGTGACATTGTAATTCCTGGTAAGGTTCAAAATTTTAGCTGGATGACACAGTAATCTTGGTGTCGCTAACTGCATAACCTTATTGTACTGAGGTTAGCTGTACTCTCGACAAGCACTCCAAGTTTTGTTGTTGGGTTGTGTGGTTAAAGTAGTGTCTTTGTTGTTGTTATGAACTTTATAGCATGGTCTGTGTTATTTGGTTTATTGATATCAAACGTAACAAGATGACAAGCTTAATATTGCAGGATTGTCCTACCAAAGTTGAATTTCAATTATCTTCACCCACATTCCTCTTTAAACGAAAGAAAATAAAAATGGGGGAAATTAAGAAGAAATAAAGAACAATATAGCTTTTGTCTGAAAGAGTAGTATTTCTTTCAGAAACCAAGCATTTGCATGGGCTTATTAGCACCCCTTTTGAATTTTTTTTTTTTTTTTTTGAGTTTTCCCAATAAGGTCCTGGGATGTATATTTTTTTATAATATTTCTCCCATGAATGATTTTTTCTTTGTAGTCTTTGGTGTTCCCCAATTTAAGTTAGTCCATACTATATTCAGGTGCACAGTTAAATTCCTAATTCACGACTCTGGCAATATATAAACAGAGGTTAGGGTAGTTCGCACATGGTCAACATTCTTTTCTTCATTGGTCGAAAGTGTTTGTATCATTGTTCCATCATTTATTTGGAGTAAACAATCTTCCTGTATCATGGACAAGATAAATATGTTTGAATGCAAATGAGAAGCTTCTGATGGTTCGTTGACCAAGCTACATGGTATGTCTTTTACAAATTTGCTGCTCAGATCCAACAATCTGTTAACATCAGCCATTCTATTTATCTAAATGCTTGTCAAGTACAGACAATCTTGCATCTACTTCATACTAATGGACTAACAGAAATGCTTATTCTCGAATTATTTCTGTGCGTGGTACTTAAAATTGGTTTCATATTTTATTCTTTAGGTATTTTTGTGGCTCTAGCTTTGCGGTTTGATGTGTCCAGGGGGAAAGGAAGCCAGTATTTTAAGAGTGCATTTTTGGGTTACACAGCTGGTTTGGTGCTTACCATTGTAGTAATGAACTGGTTTCAAGCAGCTCAGGTGACCATTGCTTGATCCTCGTTATTTTTTAACATGCACATAAAGAAGTCTCGTCCCCTTTGTCATTCTTAACTTATAGCTCACTACTCACTTGGGGCCAGTTGAAGTTTCATGTACTTTGGTGAAGGGATCACTGCTCCTATCTTACATAAGTTCATTATATTCTCATGAAAACCTTTTAATCCTTTTCCTCTAATACTCATTTCTTTTCTACCTTTTCATTCTTTCAGCCTGCGCTCTTGTATATCGTACCTGCAGTTATTGGATTTTTGGCCACACATGTAGTATGGAACAGTGAAGTCAAACCGGTTTGTTCTTATACGTTTCCAGTAAATTATTTTTTATTATTATATCTTTTTGTGTGTTATGGTTGCATAAATTTATGCATCATATACATATAGCAGGCACATATGTTCATTTTAGTTTCAGACACATCACAATGTATTACTTTATCATGAGTTTGATTGTCTTAATATTTGTAGATAAGGTAAACTTTCTGACAATTGCATGACAAACTAACTAGATACTTCCGATCATCGACATGTCAAGCTTAGATCTCTTTCCCCTGTTTTGTGCTTTAATTGTTCTTTTTTTTTTTTTTCCATTTTTCTTGAAGATTTCTTCAAAACGTTGAATTAAAAAATAAGCAAATAATACTGGTCCAAATTGCAAATTGTGACAGAGTGATTCTATGTGCTCATTAAGGAAACTTTGTTTCTAAGAAACTTAAAATATGAAGCATGTTGGATATATACTTCTGTATCATCTATCTGAATTGTCCACGATCTTTATGAGCTAATACTATGGATTGCTAACCCATTATTCTGGTTATCATACTGATCAATGACATGGTGTGCAGTTGTTGGAGTTTGACGAGTCAAAGACTACAGCCACATCTCAAGAAAGTAGTGATGACAAAACTAGCAAGAAGGTAGAATAAGCTGAAAATACCATAACACTCAAAAGAGGGGAGAAAAAGAAAGAAAGAAAGAAAGAGGAAAATACGGCCATGTCCTTGGGTTTGATGTCCTGAAGGCCTCAAATTCTTATCTTGACTTAATTTATGCGACCACACACTCTTTTGTAAAAGATTTTTGAATTGACGATTAATATTTAAGCTTCTTATAATTAGATAACCGTGGTAGCTTTTATTGCTTGCTCTCGTTTTTAATTATTTAATTTTTCAAAACTTTGAAGATGGAGTATAGTCTGATATATTTTGCTCAGAGGATTAACTCTTCTTTTTTTTTAAAATGATTTCTGGCCCTTTTATTTTATTTTATTGTTGCTGGGAGTGTGTTTTCTTAAGTCTGAAAAAGGTTTGGGTTCCAGTTTTAGAATGCCTTCTTTTGCACTTACTAGAGCTCGAACTTTGGTCTGTCTACAAAGACATACCATCGTGCCTACGAGAATCTCGTAATACTAACGCAACTAAAGTTCAAGTATACGTAGGAGAAAGAAGCTCTTAAAGTTAAAGCCTTCGACCTAAAAACGAAATGCTCTTTTTTTATTTTATAAAAGATTGATATGAATTCTTTAGTTTTATTTTCCCTTCAATCGTATAAAAGATCTAATAATTTAACTAATTTTAAATCTCCCAATTGAAAAAAAAAACATATTTATTTTCGCCAAACACTAAAATATATATATTTATTTATGTTAAAAAAAAAATGAATATATATATATATATATTTTTTACAAGAGTTCAAAATAAAACTATATTCATAAATAAAAATTATGTTGTTTAATTAAATTTTTTATTTTTTTAGCAAGATTGTTATGAATTTGAACATTATCTTTCCATCCCAATGAAATATATAAGCGATAAAATCCTCTTTCTATCCCAATGAAATAAATACGCGATAAAATCCTTAAACAAGTGGCAAGTTTTATATAAAACTATGATAATGAATGACATTAAAAACTTTCTCAATTGACTCATTTTACTCGTACTAATTCAACTTCATATCTAACTTATTAAGCCAGGCGAGAGTGACTATATAATTAATACAAAATAATATTAGTTTTATGATATGTTTATTTATTTAATTAATTTTTTTTTAAATTTTCTTAATAAAAATATGTTTATTTTTTTAACATTAAAAGATATATATTTATTTATATTATAAAAAAATAAATACATATATTTTTTTAAAATTAAAATTAAAATTTTATAAATAAATAAAATTATGTCCTACATTTGAATCCAATATTAATAGAACCGTACTTCTCTTAAATTATTGCTTTAGTATGCATAAATTCCTCGTACTCGTGAAAAAAGCTCATATTATCCCAAATTACCTTTAGAACTAGCTTATTTGTGGATAATTGAATTGTATAATTCCTAAGTCAAATTTTAAGTGTTATGCACTTTTTTTTTTTAACTCAAATTTTTCTACTTGGTATTATTCTATAATTAGTTATATTTTTATTTTAGTTGAAAATAAGTCATATTTTTTATTTTATGTAAATTTGAAACTTAACGAAAAAAAGTCATTATAAATTCTTTAATATTTTTCAAATTTTAAAACTTTTGTAATTAAATTTCAAATCTTAGATAATTTTAACTCTTTTCGTTCACCTATCTCAACAAAATAAAATTAAAATTGACAAAAATAAATAGAAAATAGGACAAAATATAGCTTTACCAAATTAAATTTTATGTGTTTTGTTTTTATATTTTATATGAAAATGTAAAACAGAACTCATTACTTAACATGTTTTTATTTTTGAACAAATAAATTAAAAAAAAAATAGTTGTATGACATATATAAATAACTTGTTTCAGAAAAAAAAAAAAAGAAAAAAAAAAGATATATATATATATATATATATATATATATATATATATATATATATATTTTTTTTTTTTTTTTTTATGACTTAAATAAATTTGTATTTTTTTATTAAAAAAGTTAAAAATATAATCACTTAAATAACTAAAATATTTATATTAAAACTTGAAATCATAACATGTGCTTGAGCCACAAAAATCTAGAGCAAAAAGAGGCCAACATAAAATAAGTAAATCCTAATTTTATAAATTAATTGCAAAACACTAACCATTTCTAGTACACTGAAAATGACTATGTTAGTACTTAATGAATCGATCCAATCACTGCTTCCAAATCTACACACTGAAGTTTGGTCAAAAAATATTTAAGGTAGGTAGAGCCGTAGAGGGTAATGCAGTACTCTCTACTAAACTTGATATATGGGGAAAACCTATGCCTGGATTCAATAATGTGCCATTTTACACGTAAACAACTGTATCATATTAATGTGAAACTCTTAAAGTCGTACTATCGAATCATTTGTTTTTTATGTTTTTCCCCCTGACGTTGATATTTTATATTTTAATTAAAAAGCTGGGAAACATCGTAGATGATTAATTAAGAAAAAAAAATACTAAAAATTTATTAATTATAATTAAAATATAAAAAAATTATTTAAAATTCTATAACTATTAAAAAAGATTAAAGTTTAAAATTTTATCTACATTACATACAATAAGTAATGCGTTGACAAAATTTTGACAAATATACAAGTTTTAAATTTTTTTTAATTTTTTTAATGATTATTAAACTTACACTATTTAATTTAAAAATTAATAAATTTTTATACATTATAATTATAATTAATAGACCATTTCTACTTTTTATCCATTAATTAATTTGGATGAGTACAGGAGTTATTGGGAGGTGAATCACGTGGCCGCACGTGAAGAATTCAACCGATAAATATATTTGCATCAGGGGCAATTACAAGTTGGAAGCAAAATATGAAGCATTTTGGAAATTAACAAAAAAAAATTCATAAAATAATATTGGCATTATATAGAATGTGAAACAATATTGTCGTTTCGGAAGAAAGAACAATATAGGAATCAAACTGAAAAATAAAAAAAGTTGAAAAAAATGAAAATATTATTGTAGATATTTTTTACTATGTATGTACCTCTAACCTCATTGTTTAGTTATATAACTAGAGAGGAAATAATATGGTAACTCTGAGTGGGAATCAAGTCATCAACTAATAATTTTCTTAGGGTTTGTTTATTAATAATTTTGATTTTTTTATTTTTTCAAATAATTTTTTAATTAGATATATTTGATAATAATTTTTCATTTTTATTTTTAAGGAATCACTATTAAAATAATTATGATGTCTAATTTTTTTTATTTTGTCCAAATATTTTTTTTAGACAATAAATTAATTTATATAACTTATATATGTATAAATATTGGACAAATTAAAAATTTAAAATTTATAAAAAAAAATAACTAATTTTTTTTTTAAGTTATTTGAAAAAAATTATTATTAGGTAATTTTTAAATTTTTTAAAACGTAAATTTTTTAAGTGAAAATAATAATATAAAAACTTTACCAATCAGTCAGTCACATCTAATCTACACGTGCAAATGGTGATAAAAAGTAAAATAATGAAGTAACTCAAGTTTATCTTATCTTATGAAAAAAAAGTAAGAAAGGAATCGCCGATTAATCTTAAAAAGTTATAAAAGTAAATAGTTAATTAACTGTTTCGTAATTGTTTCTCAAAATAAAAATGAAAAAACAAAGAGATGTGATGCACGTTTTCTGCATTAAAAAACGTAAAAATAATAGCCTTTTCTATAATTTTTATACTCTTCTTTTTTATTAATTATTGCTTATCAGGTCTTGTTGTTTGCAAATTGCAATGGGGTGACATTAATAAAATCAAAACTTCCAATTTGGTTTGATACAATAAAAATGTTTATAATTTGTATTTACAATCAATCTTATTATTTTATTATAATGAAATTAAATTAATATTTTTAATTATATAATATAATCTCTTGTATATATAAAATTTTATTTTTAATTTTGTTAAAAAAACATTCATTCTTTTAGGGTTAAAAAAAAAAAACATATAATTAAAAGAATTAAAATAAAATTAATTAAATTATTTAAGTACTTAAAAATAAATAAATATTATAAAAACATTTCTGATAAAGTATTATTTTTATTCTTTCACCATATTTCACGTAGTATTCATATCAGGTATTTTAATTCTTTGTATTCGGATTAATCCACATTCAATTCTGTATGGTTTTCGCCGCCTAGATATTATATTTATTTATGTCATCATTGATCAATAATAAAAATATTATATTTAAAATTTATAATAATAAAAATAATATTTTTTTTAATTTAAATTATATATTTTTATAATTTAAAAAATAATTATTTTATTATTATTAAGTATAATTTAATTAAACATAATTTAAATTAAAATGTAATAATTTAGATCTAACATCAATTAATTAAATATTATTATATTTTATTTTTGTTATTATAAATTGGTGTGCAGTAATTTATAATAATATCCCTTCACAATCCAAGCATCTTACCCTAGTACACTCACAGGGCAGCTCTCTCTTTGATCTTTTCCAAGTCCCTCCATTTTCTAACAGCCAAAATTTCTCTTTAACACGCGTCTTTGTTGGTTTTCTCCTCTTGTTCTCGAGAAAATTTCGCTCGTCTTTCAACTTTGAACTTGGCTTCCGCACTCATAAAACTGAGCATTTCTTTTATATTTCTCTTTATTCTGCTACTTCACGCAGTTTTGGCTCTGCTTTCTGGCTAGTTTTGTTGGAATTCATATTTATTTCTAAGGTTCTATTTTTTAGCTTAATATTTTCAGAAAGAGCAGGGAAAATTCGTGGAGTCAGATATGGGTGTGTTTAGGTCGAAAAGGTGGGGTGTGATTTCAATGTCGATGATGTTGTTTAACTTTGCATTAGCTTTCATATTTGCTTCGGCCGAGATACGCCTGAGACAGGATGCTTCAAAATTTGACGGAGAAGAAGGATCTGAATCTAATCTTCTTCTCAGAGCTGTGAATTTCCTATGGCAGTCCGATAAAACTGGTTACCAACACGTCTGGCCGGTAATTTTTTGATATTGTCTCTTCTATTAGATGAAAATGATAAGGATGCATTAGTATATTCAAAGTATAGAACGTCTTACTTTATGAAACTGGCTTTACCACACATGTTATTTGCATATTTGCGTTCATTATCTGTTCTGAAGCGTGAAAATTTATCATGAATGAATTTTGTAATTGTGTTACAGGAGATGAAATTTGGTTGGCAAATTGTGTTGGGATCTGTAATTGGATTCTTTGGAGCGGCGTTTGGAAGTGTAGGTGGCGTTGGTGGTGGAGGCATTTTTGTCCCTATGCTTTCCTTAATTATTGGATTTGATGCTAAGTCTTCAACAGCTATTTCTAAATGTAAGAGAAGATTCCTTTGAAAAATAAGTGTCGGACCGTTCCCTTACTTGAACGGGGTTTCATCTATGAACTTATTACTCTCTTTCAGAGGCTCTTGCACATTGGATCTCCTGATGTCGTTGTGATTTTAGACTTGTGAAATATAGTCAGAATAGGAACAAAACAAAAATCACTATGCATTCTTTTTTTACTAAAAACAATTGCATGGGACTTTTTTTTTTTTTTAAATACAAATTATAGCATAGAGTCTGATTAACTTCCTGCATGCAGAAAATCTAAGTTAAGTGGATATTAATAATGAAATCGGTGAACTTTTGGACTCTCAGAATACTGTTTTCTCAAACTGAAGCAGCACCAGCTGAACCATTTCATCACGTTGTATTAACTTAATTGTAACTTCAAAAGTTACTAAATTCTGTTTGTTGTTCAGGTATGATCATGGGTGCAGCTGCTTCTACTGTATACTATAACCTTAAGCTAAGGCATCCTACCCTTGATATGCCTATTATTGATTATGATTTGGCGATACTCATCCAACCAATGCTCATGCTGGGGATTAGCATAGGAGTGGCTTTCAATGTCATCTTTGCCGACTGGATGGTCACAGTTTTGCTTATTATTCTCTTTATTGGTAAACTAGATGGGATTCTGAATTGCCGTTTCCATTGATAGGAATTTTAAAGAATTGACCCACTTTGTGCCTGTGGTGGTTTTCAGGCACGTCAACCAGGGCATTTTTGAAGGGTGTTGAAACATGGAAAAAGGAAACCATAATGAAGAAGGTAAGCATAGGATTAGATCATGGTTTTTTTTTCCCTGATGAATATATCATCTACTTAAAAGATGTAGTTTTCAATCCATTGTTCATAGAATTTAAAAAAAGAAGAAGCAAAAATGCTCAATTTCTAGCCTTTAAAATCTCAATTTTTTGTTGTTTGTGAATTTCAGGAAACTGCCAAACTGTTGGAATCTAGTGGTGGGTTGATCTATACCTCTGTAACATAATTATATACATGGAAATTCCTTTCTAAATTAAATTCTTGAAATCATCCTTTGAATTTTCTTTGTGTATTAGGTTCTGGTAGTGGGGATGCAGAATACAAGGCTCTTCCTGCAGGCCCAAACAATGACTCCAGAAAGGATGGCAAAGAACAAGAGGTAAGTGCTGGAGGTTTTATACTGAGAAGTTTTTTTATTGAGTTCTGAAAGCTAAGTCAACGTTATCCTTTCAGGTCACCATACTTGAGAATGTCTGCTGGAAGGAGCTTGGACTTCTAGTTTTTGTTTGGGTTGCATTCCTTGCATTGCAAATTGCCAAGGTTATACTCTCTTTTGTCGTATTTGTTAATAGGTGCAAGGAATGTCCTTTGATTTTATAAATTGAAACACTAACTAGTTGTTATCATCTCCTTGCAGGAAAAGACACATAATTGTTCAACAGGGTATTGGATTTTGAACTTAATGCAGGTATTTGTATTGACCAAAGTGGCCTTCACTTCTTTTTCTCTGTTTGCATAAATGCCTATTTTTTGCAGTCGCCTCAAATACCTAAGACTTATCAGTACCAAGTTTGTTCCACAGCTTCACAAGGTCTAGAATCTCAGCCAAAAAATTGATTTCATGTTTTTCTAGGTCCCAGTTTCAGTTGGGGTGTCGCTGTATGAGGCAATTTGCCTGTACAATGGCCGGAGAAAAATTGCATCCAAGGGAGATGATGGCACAACTTTGCGAGTGCACCAGCTGGTTCTCTACTGTGCCTGTGGTATTCTTGCTGGTATAGTTGGCGGTTTGCTTGGACTAGGTGGAGGGTTTATTATGGGACCCTTATTCCTGGAGCTGGGAGTTCCACCTCAGGTGACTTGTTTACTTGCCTTTCTGAAAAACATTATAAACATCTGTTCTACAAATAATTTTGTATTGATGTATGGGTAAACAATATAAGAACTATGCTATAGGTTTTGTTATTTAACTTCTTCATGATTTCTGTGCAGGTTTCAAGTGCCACAGCCACTTTTGCAATGACCTTCTCCTCATCCATGTCTGTTGTCGAATACTATCTTCTCAAACGTTTTCCAGTTCCTTACGGTCAGTATAACCTCCAAATATCTATATATTTTTTAGCCCATGGTTTTTCTTTATCTTCATGTACTTGTATTTTTTGCAATTTGTTTTGCAGCTCTTTACTTTGTTGCTGTGGCTACTATTGCGGCTTTCATAGGGCAGCACGTAGTTAGAAGGATGATTATTATATTGGGAAGAGCGTCCCTTATCATCTTCATTCTAGCCTTTACAATATTTGTTAGTGCAATCTCATTGGGTGAGCATTACATCTCTTTATAAAAACATAGATTCCATGAACTTTTTTCGATTCTAAGAGTTTTTACCTCTATCTGTTAGGTGGAGTTGGCATAACAAACATGATTGAAAAGATTCAGCTCCATGAATACATGGGCTTCGAAAATCTTTGCAAGTACGGCGTGTAGCAATTTTCCCTTATAAAATTTTCGTAAAATTTGTAACATCTCTAAGGATGTGCCAGGAATACTGATTATTACTGCTGCTTTACTTTCCTTAACTTGGTCATTTGTGCTTCTTAGCTCCTGTCTTGTATGTAAATTAGGGTGTAACTGATTGCGCTTCTTCCGTCAGTTTAGGACAAATGAGAAGAGACAGAATGTTTCCAAATTTCGATTTAATGTTGTATTTTTCCTTCTATCATCTTCATGATAAGCCAAACAAAGTGATAATATAGTATGTATTTATTTCTTGTAATTGATTTGATGGTTCATATTTTGTAATGTCATGACTTTAAAATTTATTAAGTAAAAATAGTTTGAGAAATTACTTAAAATAACATTCATTAAAATTTATTATATCAAAAATAACTTTTTTTTTTTTGAATCGAGAAGATGTGAGTTATTATTGAGTTAATATTAAGATTGTTTTCAATAAAAAAAATAATAATAAAATATTAATGGCGTTATTTTTTTTATTATAAATTTTAATAAGTGATATTTTTTTTAATTTTTTCAAGTAGTTTTAAATTTTTAATGGCTTAGAGCAAAAGGTAGTTTTAGGATATCTATAATTCTAGATTTCTTCTCTATAAAATGATATTTTTTATATGTCATTCTTGTTTGTTTGGGACTCATTTTATGATCATTTTAATTCCTAATTTTTAATTAAATTTTGAAATTAAATATGTTTCGTAACTTATTTTTAATTTTAAAATTTGGTCAAATTTGTAATTAAAAAAAATAAGTTTTGAATTTTAATTCCTAATTTTTTTAACTTATTAACACTAAAAATTAATCAATCCATTATACTTAATTTATACTCAACTTTACTTAAAATGATTAAAGAGTCAAAATTTTGTTAAAATTTATCAAAAATAATTATTAATTTTTGAATTTAAAAGATTAAAAATTAAAAATTAAGAATTGACTATCAAACATATTCAATTTTCAATTCCTACATTTTCAAAATTGAAAAAAAAAATTAATTATTAAACAAAAAAAAAAATTTCAAACAAAATTTTGAAATTGAAAATTTTATTTCAAAACTAATAAATTAAAAATTAAATGATTATTAAGCATTGCCTTAGAAGAAGTAAAATATGAACTATAAAAAACAACAAAGGTGGGTAAAAAAACGAGAGCCATCAAGAATCGTCTCCTTTTCTTTTGCTAGCAAGCCATACAAACCCTCTCTCCAAAGATAATTTATTTTTAAGAAATTGTTTTTAAAACTTGTCATCTTTAATTTCTTTGGATTTTTTTATGACCCCTTATTCAACTTATTTTAAAAATAATCTTTTATCCCCCATCTTTGTTCTCATATGTTTTTCTTCTTCTTATTATATAATATATGATTTTTTGTTGATACGACACATGCGTCTTTTTTTTTAAATAACTTATACTTTTTATTAAGTTAAAATTATTGAATTATACAAAAAAAATACATATGTTTAATTATATCAAAAAAAAATACAAATATTTAATTAAATATAAAAAAAAATATCAATATATACTTTTAAAAAAGGAAAAAAAAAAGAGTCTAGGTTAACCCAGATAAAAAATAAAGAAGAAGAAGAAGGGAAAGGGAAAGGGAAAGGCAAAGGTAAAGGTGTAGAAAAAAAAAGGTGTGGCACAACAAAAAGAAACAAACAAACAAAAAAATGCTGTGCGTTGTTATTTGGGAGGATATTTGTGAATCCAGACCTGGTCATTAGATGCACGTGCTCCTTTTTAATTTTGATATTTAACTTCATGTAATGGATTAGTTATTCTTTTCTTTACAGATACGCTGTTATAAATGTATTGTAAAACTTATGAATAAAAACAATGTGTTTACCTTTTTCATCAGGGGATGTAGCTCAGATGGTAGAGCGCTCGCTTAGCATGCGAGAGGTACGGGGATCGATACCCCGCATCTCCATATAAGTTTTATGCAGTTTCCTAATTTGCGGATTTCAAATTTGTTCTTCTTTTTTTCCCCTGCAAAAAGTTTAGTAGCTAGATCTTTGCGCATCTTCTAACACAAAGTTTATATTTTATTGACTGCGATACTAGTAACCACCCATTTTAATTTCATTCCAATTTTCATTATTTTTTGCTTCAATTATTCGCAACTACTCATGAATATTTTTCAACATCCTTAGTAGTCAGTACAATGCATGTTATATAGAATATTCTAATCCTTGGCTCAAATATTAACATTTTAACATCTCAAGTTTTTTATTTTCACATATATAATCGTAGAGAAAGGTGCGACTGTTGTTTAGCTCTTGGACTTTAATGGCTGAAGTTATAAAAAAGACAGACAAATTTAAAGATTGTTCACTATGATCTTATATTGAACTAAATAACATTAGCATAAAGAATGAAGCTTTAAAGCACAGCATAGCACATAGATCGAACTCGAGTGCAATTTCTTAATTGTAAAAGCTCTAGATTAACTTAAAATATTTTGGCTATCTTTATCAACACGTTTGACCAGCGGGTTCATTAATGTTAGGATCTAGTAGATCAATGTGTTTGTGAATAAGTTTTGATGTCAATTATAATTGAGTTAATTAATTTGCAATCTACATTCTAAGTTTTGTTCAACAAATTTTTTTCCTGCTAAATTACAAGTTTTGTTGAACTTGCAGGATATGCAAATTGTTCTTGGGACAATAAAAAATAGGAAAATAATCTAACAAATTCATTTTCATTCATTTTATTTTAATTTGGGCAAATCATTTGTATTTTTTTTTTTTTATACATATGGGTCACTTTAGAATACAAATAGTAAAAATGGGTTAAGTTAGCTTTTTTTTTTTTTTTAAATATTCTTTGAAGATCAATGAATAAAGTATGAAATATAAAAATATATTATCAATATAAATTAAATATTTTGTTAAAAAAATTATTTTTTATTGAAAATATCAAAATAATTTATGTTCCTACTCATGAATAAGCGGATATACATATGGAGAATTCTATGGATATTTTTTCCATCCATGTTGGAGATGCATTCTGTAGATATTTTAGCCATTATTTATTTATTTATTTTTCCAAATACAGAAAAGTAATGAAGAGCTAAATGTATAATACCATAATTTTTGACTTTTTTTGTAAATTTTGTATAATTTCCCTTCTGTTGAAATTAAGAGAGCTAAATTTTTTTTTTTTTTTTTTCAAATGTGTGATTTGAATTGAAAGGAAAACATTATATATTTTTTATTAAAATTGCATTCTATTCATAAATAAATCATATATTCATAAATGTCGGTAAGTTTCACTAAAAAAATTATGTTTAAAAACTAATATAAAACTAATACGTTGATAAAATTGATGTCCCACTAAATATAAATAAAATTACTTAAATTAAAGTAGCTTCAAACAGAATTCAAATCAACCACAGAAAAGCATGAAAGCCAGTGTTAAATGGAGATGTCATGATTATTAGGGGTGTAAGTAGGGATCTAAAGTCCAATTATTAGTCTATCATATAATTTATTAATTTTATGATACTACTTTATCTTATTTTCTATTTTAGAAATGCGTGTACGGGGAACATTTGGTAAAAGGTTGTATGTAATTATCCCTTGCCTATAATTTTCAGGGGTTCAATACATTAGAGTTGAGTGATACCCTTACTTGATAATATAATTAAAGTTATGTTTATAAAATTATAAATTTAAAAAATAAAAAATTATAATTGTATATAAATAATCTTTGAACGATAATTTTAAAGATTAATTATTTTAAAAGATAAAAAAATTATAATTGTATATAAATATTTTTTTAACGATAATTTTAAAGATTAATGATGTTGATATTTTTAATATTTATATTGATTTAGATTATTGAAAATGTTTTTCTTATAAGTTGTACGAGTTAAAATTTGTTGCCACTTTATTGCAGTGACAGCAATTACTGTGCACATACAAAAGGAACAAAGTGACCACAATTTTGGAAGAGCATGTCTTATCAATATTTTTCTTGTCTTCATTATATATATGTTAGTGACATTTCACCAAGTGAATAATTGCATATTATTTTATTTTGGCTTGTTTTTTTCCCACTTTTTCAATATATATATATATTATATATTTTTTAAATCTCTTCACTCATTCCCTAACCCAAAAAAAGCTTGAAGGTTTTCCTTTTTTCTTTTGAGTGTCTTTTCCTCTATAGAATGAAAGAACTCTGAGTCTTATTATATAGAAATTTACAAATTATATTATTAGCGAAATTCATGTTTATAAAACCAATATAAAAACTCATGGATATAAAAATAAAATGATTCATTTGAACAAGAAGAAGCACTTAATTAAAAACAGAAAAGTAATGAAGAGCTAAATGTTAAAAATAATCGGAGATGAACAGCAAAATAAATTCATATTTTAATAATACAACAAGTGATTAAATATAAAATACATATTTGTGTATAAGATCATCATAAAATTCATTAATTTACATTGATACTTCAATCATGTATCTTCAAATTTAATGTGTAGGATTTATAATAACAACCTGTACTCACGTTATGTAACTGAGCAGTTTATTAACTGTAATCCTTTAATTATTTTATTTATATAAAACATTTACAATAAAAATCCTAAATTTAATGGAACTGGTTTAGACTTATGAGTGCGGCGAACCCATGAACTTATCACACATTATAAATATGTTTAATCCATCTTATTATGGACATAAATATAAAATATGTTTATTAATAATTATCTCATTAATATAATATTATCTTTAACATATTTTTATAAATTATTTAACATAATTTAAAATTATCGATAGTTATCTTATTCTATATTAAATAATTTCAACACTAAATATATAATAATATTATTTTTAACTTTTTGTATAACTTTTTTCAACGTGAAACATACTTCTCCAGAAAGAGACTTGAATTTTATTTTATTTTAAATATGTGATTTGAATGGTAAAAAAAAAAAAAAAAAAACTATATATTCCAACTAAAATCGCATATTTCATAAATATTTATAAATTGTACTTAATTTAATAATAAAATTTATGTTTAAAAATTAATAAAAAAAATTAACACGCTGATAAAATTAGTGTCTTTACTTATAAATACAAATAAAATTAAACGATTTAAAGTGGCTACTAATAGAACCCAAGTCAACCAACAGAAGAGCATGGAGTTCAATGTTATAATGGAGATGATTTGATCAGTATTCGGTATTATGACTTGGATTGAAATACATTATCACAATTTCCTGATTTTTCACTCTTTTACTCGAAATCCTTACAGATATATATATCAATGGGAATATTACACTGCGTATTTAAATATGACAATTATGATGACAAAAAACAAAATCCTTTACAAGACTTCTTAAGGGCATTGGCATATAAGGTTGGGTTCACAAAAAAACGTTTAGACGCGCGGATAAAAGATTGTATATCTAACAGACATTTTGAGAATGATTATGGAATAATAGCTAAAGTTATCTTAGAGGTAATATTTGACACTTAATAGGATTTGAGTTCATAATCTTGTTTAAGTGTTAAGATAAAATGAAGGAGAATTTATATATATTTATGTGATTTTGTAAATCATTTTATTATAAAAATGCATTTACATTATTGCATACAACATCTCCTCTAATGATTTAGTTTTTTTTTTTTTGTAATTCTTAATTCATGGTGATAGTTATTAAAGAGACTCATTTGTTATTAGCTAGTGATTTTGAATGATTTAAGTTCCAACTTGCGATGACTTTTAATGGTACATAAATTGTTTCCATCCTTATTGTGAAAGTTATGTACGAAATAGGCTGTCTTCACGTGCGTTTTAAAGGATTTTAGTACCATTTTCTGCTCAGAGACAGGGATGATAAAAATATCAGTCACGTTGAATAATGTATTAAAAAAATGGGAAAAAAAATTGAAAAAAGCACGGATAGAATCATGAATATTTATATAATCCACGTATCAACAACGTATTTAATTTATATGATCCACAAATCAAAATAAATAAGATGATACTGGAAATCTTAAACAACCAATTGGATCAGTTTGGATCATCAGCATATTAGATCCTATCCAATCCTATCCCTAGCCTTGTCTTAAATTTTCTGTGAGGTTTAAAGGCACATTCATATCATACACTCTTGGAAGGAGAGAGAAAGTAGTTTGTTCTGTTCTTGGATTCTGATGGCTAAAATTGGAGCAAAATGGCAAGTTTCAAGATCATTCTCAGTGGTTTTGTTCAGCTATTTGTTAGCCACTGTGTTTGTTTCAGCAGAAAGAAGCATCAACAATGGAGCATCAAGATTCAATGGGATTGATCAACAACCATTGTCTAATGATAATAACAATAATAGTTTCATTTTCGAGGCTATGAATTCATTATGGTTATCCCACCAAACTAGTGATGATGAGCATATTTGGCCAGTAAGTACCACTTTCTCTTAGAGATCTTAAGCAGTTGATGCAAACAAACAAATTTCAAAATTCATGACTTTGATTGTGTACAGGAAATGAAATTTGGATGGCAAATTATAGTTGGTACCATCATTGCAATGTTTGGAGCTGGGTGTGGCAGTATAGGAGGTATTGGTGGTGGCAGTATATTTGTTCCAATGCTAACCCTTGTTATTGGGTTTGATCAGAAATCAGCAATTGCTTTGTCAAAATGTAAGAACTAATTAAACATATATAAGCTTTAAGAAAGAAACTAGCTAGAGTATTATTTCCTCTTCTTTTAGAAAACCATATTTTGATTCTAAGCTGAGATAGATTGATTTGAGACCTCATATTACTGATAGTATTAGGTTGTGTATGCATGTCTCAGGTATGATAATGGGTTCGTCTATCTCAACAGTTTATTTTAACCTAAAGCAAAGGCATCCAACTCTTGACTTGCCCATGATTGACTATGACTTAGTGCTGCTTATCCAACCAATGTTGATGCTGGGAATTAGTATGGGAGTTTCTCTCAGTGTTGTCTTTGCAGATTGGATGGTCATAGCTCTGTTAATTCCAATTGTTTTAGGTACTGTTTAATTAATTTGATTATCTTTCAATTGTAATAAATCTACTTGATTAACAGTTTTTAATTGACTATATACAGGCACCTCAATAAGAGTCTTCTTCAAAGGAGTTGAAACATGGAAAACAGAAACCATAATCAAAAGGGTAACATATTTACAGTTTAATTCTCTGTTATATTGACTCTTCATTTTCACAAAGCATCCGTGTCTAAGAATAGACACGTGTTGGGACTCGAAATTTCAAATAGATAAAAATTTACTATAAAATTGGAAAACATGGTGTCTCAAAAGAATGGGTTTAAGATAACATTTCATTTTTGTATATTGATGAATAGTATTTCTTCTCTTTCTTCATGACTTCATTTCAGGATGTGAACATAAATTTGAAAGTATATTTGCTTCAATTTTCAAACGTTAAAAAAAGTTTTAAGTGTCTCACATAATTGTCATTTCAATGTTTACGATAAAACCCAGATTCAGTTTCTTATGATTTAGTGTCTTGATATATATCAGGAGGCTGCTAAGATCTTGGAATCAAATGGTAAGCGAGTTTGAGCATTTTCCTCTCTATTCCATTTAGTACTACTATTTGCATTTGTTTTTCTTTTTTTCTTCTCTCTGAATCACCATATTAGTTATTCTTGTAAAATCAATAATAATAAAAAAAAAAACTATTATTGTAAACAGACAGTGAAAATGGGGAAGCAGAATACAAGCTTCTAAGTGGTGGTCCGAGTAGTAAGACTCAAAAGGAGACCACCAAACCACAAAAGGTTGTTATTTATTTATTTTTTGTTAGTTGTAGATATTACTAAATAGTTGTTCTCAAATTTTATGCAGTCTAATAATATTGCAGGTCAGAATTCTTGGGAACATATACTGGAAAGAACTTGGACTTCTTCTTTTTGTTTGGGTTGGATTTCTAGTTCTGCAGATTGCTAAGAACCAAACAACTAATTGCTCAATGGCCTATTGGCTGTTCAACTTATTGCAGGTAAGAAATGTGCAATTCTTTAACTAGTATTATTACTCACTTCCCCATAGGTTATGTCTGTTTATACTTTTGATACCCAAATTAAGTGCCTTTCTCTTTAAACTACAATTAGTTTAAATTTGCATGTGTCCATGTTAAAAATGGTTGCACTCAAAAGCGGTTTCAGAAAGGGTACTTTTAATATTTCGAACAATTCTTTTTTTTTTTTTTTTTTTTAATATGAGAAGCGCTTTTATACTGTATCAAAAATAAACATACCTTTAAACTTATTGGAATGAAGGGTTTGAAGTATTTTTTGCATTTTGTTATCTATAGATCCCAATTTCTCTAGCTGTATATTTGTACGAGGCAATAGGCCTTTACAAGGGACAGAGAGTGATTGCATCACTAGGAGATCATGGTCGCCGGAACTGGCGAATCCTGGAATTAGCTTTGTGTCCTGTGTTTGGATTTATTGCTGGAATGATCGGAGGACTACTTGGAATAGGTGGAGGGTTTGTTATGGGTCCGTTATTCTTAGAGCTTGGAGTCCCTCCTCAGGTATATATATATATGTATATTATACCTATGTTAATTACTTGTTATATATTGATTACATAAGCTAATGCTTTTAATTGCTTGTTATATATTGAAATGTTGTACAGGTCTCAAGTGCCTCTGCCCTTTTAGGAATGACCTTTTCTTCATCCATGTCTGTTGTCGAATACTACCTTTTAAATCGTTTTCCAGTTCCTTACGGTAAATTAAACTATCTTTATGTCACATATGTGTGTATTTATAGATTTGTTTGTAAATTTGTATTTTGTGTTCTGTTTGTGCAGCTTTGTATTTTATTGTTGGGACGGCCATTGCTGCTTATGTAGGGCAAATGGTGATGAAGAAGGTGATTGCTATATGTGGAAGAGCATCTCTAATTATATTTATTCTGGTCTTCACTGCAACTGTTGGCACCATTACACTAGGTAAGCCTTTTCTCTAAAGTTAAACATTTGTATTTGTTTGATATATTTATTTCGTTATAAGAAATTGAGACTCTTCTGCTTCTTTGATTAATAGGTGGGGTACGTTTAGTAAACATGATTGAGATGATTGAACGGAATGAATACATGGGATTTGAAGACCTTTGCAAGAATTAATATGTTGTTTTTGACCTTATTCGTAGGCTTTATTCTATGAGCATCCATTTGTTCGTTTGTATGTGGATTTTCTATAGATTTTCATACGGCTTCTCAGGAGCTTTCTAATCATGATGGTTTATGGGTTGCATTGTCCTTTAGTAATAGTAATTTCAAGTAAATCAAGAGGGTGACATTGTTGTATTCTTATTCTTATATTGCACTAGTTATGAACAACAACCAAGGGCATCCACGATCACGATATAGTAATATAATAAGCAGGAACAAATTAGAGCAAATAAATTTTGACACAATATGCAATCTTGATGTGATTCACATAAAAAATAGTCAAATTTACTTATATGAATTGGGTTGTAAATAGATCTCATTAAAAAAAATATAATCATAATAAATTAACCATGATTCCTATAAACAATCATGGTAAATGATTAAAATTATTAGGATAAGTAGGTAATTATCTATAATCTAATTATTTTGTGAATTTTATACTTTGAAATGTTCTTAGGATGATGTTCAAATTTATTTTATTTTTTATTTTTTTTATTTTTATAAATTTATAATAATATATTATTTAATTTAATTTTGTAGATTTTGATTATTGATTATTTATTTTAGACTTAATTAAACAAGTTTTTACTTAAAAAAATTATGATATATATTTTTGTTATACATTTTTGTTGGTATTTAAGACTTCAACACCTTGATATTGATGTATCATGATACTTATTATTATTAATATTATTTTTATTTTATATTAGTTAATATTTTGTTGTTGAAATAATCATTAAATTACTTCAAATTTTGGAGTTTAATTAGATTTTTATCATACTAACGTGTTACATAAGTATAAGTTGATACTTGATACAATATGTTAAATTTTTATTACATTAAAAAATATAATATATATTATTGATATATTTAAACAGGTTGAATGCGTCAACCACTTTATTAAACAAATTAGATTATGGTTGCATTTTATGACTTGTATCATAAACGAGTTGCATTTAGGTCAAACTTATACACAGATTAGATTATAAATGAGTCGACTTGAACACAACACAACTCACCCGTTTGACAATTTTATAACAAATGATACAATACTACAATATATACACAACATTACAAAATAACAATTTAAAATAAAACTCTTTGTATACAACAAAATGTACAAAACAAACAAAGAACATGATATATACCATAATCTCAAAATAAATACTAATTTTGGAAGTGCAATAAAAACTCATTTCATGTGCTTAAGCAATATTTTAATTTATCAGAACCAATTTAATAATATTTATATACTCCATTGAAGTAAAAAAGAGCTTCCACCTAAATGCACTTGTGGCGCTCAAACGTATAATAGCACACATTGCGAACGCAGTTAGCTCACCATATTTTCTTGGTAGTTTCGTCGAAAACCTAACTGGCACCAAACATAGTAGAAAGCGAGGCCAAAACAATTTAACATCATATTTTTGTGAAAGAAAATAATACAATATGAGGCGTGGGCAATAAGTGAGAATTTAAATATGGTGTTATTTTTCTACTATTAAAATGATACATAAGGTAAAGAAATGGTATATGCGAGTTATATGTAAAGTAAATTTTTATCTTCTTTTTCTTGAAAGGCTCAAGAATCCTAATTATATAGTTCTTTTAACTATTCAGTGCTTTTTGATATTAACCTTTACTCTACCACTATTTTATAGCTTATGTACCCGCACAAATACCTATACAGTTTTATTGATGGGTAATATGCACGAAAGCTACTCCTCAATGGTCTTGTTATTTGTTTATTATAGTTTCTCCACCAACTTGTCAATTTTCTGAACATTAATGGTTGTTTACCTTTTTTTAGTGAGGCAGGACAAGGTAGAGGTGATCCCTCCAGTTAAATGTTTGTAGAGGGAAGTGTGATTGACATATAGATAGGTTTTCTGTTATGTATAGGTGATTGAAATAAGGCAGAAAAATAAAAGAAGTGAATAGAAATAAATTATAATAAAATAAAATAAAAAAGTTTAGCAAAAATAAACTAAAATAAAGAAAAATCATTTGATTGGGCTAATCAAGCCCAAAACTTTGATTATGTTTGATAGGAGTGCCAAACTATAGCTCGTTGGTTAATTGGACCGGCACAAAATTATTCACCAAATATTAAATACAATACGGCGCGGCTGTGAGCTAAAAAAAAAAAAAAAAAAAAAAAGTATCACGGTCTGACTCGTAGCTCGCAATTAATAGCGAACATATATGAATTAGTTTAAATTAAAATTAAAATTAAAATTAATTTAATATAATTAATTTTTTAAAAACGAGAATCGAACCAAAAATTTTGAAAAAATAATTTAACGCGAACTATTTTTTTTGGTTTGGTTTGGTTTGGGTTGGTTAAATGAAATTTTTTCCTCTTTTTTCGGTAATGAATTTTGTGTATTAATTTTTTTTAAACCCTTGTATTATATATAATTTTTAATGTTTTTAATGTTCTTTTTATTATAATACCTAAATTTAAAAATATAAATATGGTCTCAATATTCACTAGAGTAGCAGTAGAATCCTTAATATCCTTTATCAAGAAAAAATATTACTTAACATCAGCATAATAAATAACACAATAATTTAAGACAAATTACATAATGTATCTATTTTTTCTAATAATAATAATGATAGGTAACAAAGAAATTAGATGTACTGAAGAAACTTGAAATTCAAAATGGTTGTTAGAACTTAGATAAGAATGATAATAAATTAACAACTATACCAATGGTCCATCACTGAAAAATTATTTTTTCTCATTTTAAATGTTTTCTTTTCATTGTGTTAATTTGTTCCAGCGGTGACTGTAATTTATAGAATAAGCTAGCACATAAACAAGCTTTTGAACTCTGATAATTTTTTTAATGGCTATTGGTTCTTTTCAAATTTTCATATTAGAAACAACAAAGATCAGCTTGTTACTTTAATGATCCAGATAATAGATAGAAGTTTACCCCTCTCAAAGAATTATACTAGATGGCTCAATCACTAAAGTCTTTCTATCTAATTTACTCAAACATACTGACATCTATTAGAAAGTTGATATAAGTCTAGTTCTACTAGGGAACGAGAAACCTAAGAAAATAGAGCCGAAGGAAGGGTATATGGAAGGTGATCAAAACGACTTGATTAGGGTGCTGAAGCGTACCTGGAAGATGAATGGCTGAAGAGAGAAGGCAATTCGAGTTTGACGATGGTGAAACTTGGCTGAGGTTAGAGGCGTCTGGAGTCGTGTGTGAGAGGACCTATTTTAAAGTTATGAGAGAAAAGTGAAAAAATTAATTCAAAGGTCGAAGAAGTATAAACTATAAAGGATAAAATATAAAATAAACTTTGAACACTGAACAATTTTTTTTAAAATAATTATATAAAATATAAATATAAAAATAATAAGAAAAAATTTAATGGGTTGGTTCGATTTTTTTAAAATTTTAATAAATGAAAATTAAACCAACCTAATATTAATTAATTTTTTATTATGAAGAATCAAACCAAACCAATAAAATTTAAAAATCGATTTTTTTGGGTTGGATTGAGTTTAATGGGTTGGGTTGGTTCTATATTTTTTTGTTCACCCCTACTCGCAACTCATAATGTGTAGGGTTTGACCGATCCACCATATCCTTTTTTTTAAAAAAAATTGATTTAAAAAATAATAAATAAATAAAATTATTTATATTTAATAAAAATTTGATATAGCTCAATAAATTTATAACTATATATATATAAAATAATTGAGTCACTGGCTATATTAGCTCGTTTAGCATAACACGATAAAGTCTATAGGTTAAGAATGGAGACACAGTACAGTTCATATACTGATCACAAGTTGGCACAACAAATTAGATAAAGAGTCACGGTCTATTTGACAAGTTAATTTAACAGGCTAGGTCATGCCAATCTAGTTTTTTTAACACCTTTATGTTTAAGTATATAATCAGATTATATTATATAGTATAAAAATATTATAAATATGAAAAAATTTAGTATGCTAAAAAGTATTAGATTAAATTATACTAGATATTTAATTTAATTTATCAAAATTTTTAATTATAAAATTATATATATTTGCTTTTTATTTCAAATCAAATTAAAAATAATATTTTGTAATGTAATAAAATAAATTAAATATTAATTTAAATTAAATTTTATAATAAAATTATTTTGATATGTAATTAAATTACACAAAACAAAATACATTTTATTTTAAATATGTATTATTATTTTATTAAATAAAAAGTTATATAAATTAATTATAATTAACCTATTACTGTACACCATA
Source organism: Elaeagnus macrophylla (assembly GCA_029378325.1). Lineage (NCBI taxonomy): Eukaryota > Viridiplantae > Streptophyta > Magnoliopsida > Rosales > Elaeagnaceae > Elaeagnus > Elaeagnus macrophylla. Next base: position 21,664,375 of record CM055649.1, on the reverse strand, counting down.
CAAACAAAGGTCAACTGAGCTTCTTCTCTTTTCAATCTCACTGCCCTTATTTGCTTCGTTATAAGGTCTCTCTCGCTCTCGGTTATTCTCCTCGGGTTCTATTAGGAAAAAGCTAGTAACGATGGTTTTTTACTTCAAAGCCCGACCAGAGGCCGGGGATTATACGATTATCATGGGGCTCGACAAGTTCGAGAATGAAGAGCTCATCAAGTATGGCTTCCCAGAAGATGTTTGGTAACCTTTCTCTCTCTCCCTTTTTACAAATTCTCATATTGTATTTTCTATTTGCCAGTTTGTGGGTATAATTGGTTATCTATTTCCCATGTTATTTGGCGCGTTGTTGTAAACAATTCGATTCGTATCGGTTTAAAATTGATTAATTCTTTGATATTTGTATGACAATAATTTCAGCTAAATTTTGCAATAGTTTTCTTTCTTAATTTGTAGTTTCTCTTTCAATGAAATGACCGGCTAGCAACAGAAAGAATTAAGAATCCCCTCTTGTTGATAATCTTGGTTCCTTGCATGATGGATTTTAATTTGAGTAATTTAAGGAATGGTTTTATATTAATTTTCACGAAAATATGTTCAACTGTTTCACTCAGATAAATTTTAAAGTGAGACTTTTCTCCCCCTCAAATGTTAGATGTATCATGTATGCTTGCACCAAGTTCAAGCTTGCGTTTTTGATAGTGCTTTAGAAGCTTAAATATTTTGTTTAGCCTGATAGTTAATTGATTATAATATGGGTTGTTGCAGGTTCCATGTGGATAAAATGTCTTCTGCACATGTTTATGTTAGACTGCATAAAGGACAAACCATTGATGATATCAGCGAATGCTTATTAGAGGATTGTGCTCAGCTTGTAAAAGCAAATTCTATCCAAGGTATAACTAGATGGATTCTTCTTCAAATCTAGTAATTAAACGGATAAATTTTTATCTTAGTACCTTTTTTATGAGAATGAGGGGATTCTTCTCTAATACGTTAATGAGAAAAGGAAAATTTTAATTCCTGTCCAGTTAATCAATTTGAAGACATCAATGAAGTTTCCCTGTGCATCATATTCCACATGTACTTTTTACTCTTCCTCATACTTGTATATCTTTATGGGTAATGGACTATGGTCATTTTGTAATGACTAATGAGTACTCACTTTTGTATTTGGTGGTTCGTAGGAAACAAGGTAAACAACGTTGATGTTGTTTACACTACATGGTCAAATTTGAAGAAAACCCCTTCCATGGATGTTGGTCAAGTGGGTTTCCACAATTCGAAGATGGTGAGCTTATCTGTTTATGAGTGTAAAATTTTGTTTCACTTTTGAGCATTCATCTGAATCAATAAATCTTCATCTTGTTTTGATACTTAATTTAGGTCCGAACTGTGAGGGTGGAAAAGCGGATTAATGAGATACTTAACAAATTGAACAAGGCAAAGGTGGAAAGAAAACCTGATCTTAAAGGTAAATTATAATATCTGCCTTCTTTTCCATTGTTTATCAAATAGGATTTTGTACGTGCATGCAATCATTGCAAAGTACTATTTTTTTATGGTGAAAGTTCTGCAGCTGTTGCTTCAATATAAGATTGTGCACTCTTTGCTGTATTGCTCTAATATTTGGATAGAAGTTTTTAGTTACACTGATTTGAATATTGTTCTCTTTGATTGTGCTGTGCTGTGCTGTGCTATTGCTATATTTGACCCATTTTAGTACCTGCAGCTGAGTGTGAAGCAGTTAATGCTGCAGAAAAAGCAGAGAGAAAGCAACATCTGAGAGAGAAAGTAAGTTTCCCATTTTCTTAGTCCGTTACTCTTTATTGTATACGAGGATAATGTTATCTAGACATTTTCATATGTCAGTGTGAAACATAACTTAACTGACCAATCTTGGACCATTTATGTAATTTGATGTGATGTGATGTGATGTCTTAAGAACTACCAAAAACAGTGATCAAATCAACAAGCATCAATTTTTGTGATCTTCCATTTACCATAAACCTAGTGGCATAACTTTCCTCTTGTATTCTCAATAACTTATTTTTCAATTTGCATTTCTTTACAGAAACACCGGGAGGATATGGAAAGGCTTGAAAAGGAGCGACAAGTGGAAATGAGAAGCTATAAGGGATTGATGATTTCTGAAAAAATGACATCTAACAAACAGATAGCATCAGCAAGCAAGTCATTGCAGGAACTTGAGGAGGACTTCATGTGAGCATACTATTTATTCTTTTACAATGCTCGTTGCTGCTGCCATAAAGAAGAGTGCTCGTCACTTGGTTTGTGATCATAAGACTGGAGAAATATTCTCCCTCGTGATCGTTTCATCTTTGTCCTAAACGGCTAAACCAATTACCACAAGTGTCTATATTGTAGATATAGGGTGTTCAACAAAACAACAAGATGTCTTGTCGGTTGAAATGTGTCTGTTGAGTGAATATTTCTGTTCAAGTCTTTGCATGATGGGCTATGCTTATAAACATAATTGAAATATTGCCTCAGATTCTTGGTACCTCAAATTCATATGCCATCCTATTAATTAATTATTTATCTATAGTTTATTTATATACTAAACAGTTTCAACTGCAATTGTTAGTTTTTATAAATTCTTGAAAACTGGGCCGTGTCTACCCCTACTTTAAAGTTCAAACTAGTGTAACGTATTTATAGAAAACTAATGTAAATTTAGGAATGGAAAGGTTTCCTATAAAATTTGTATTGATACATTATTTGTTGTTTTAATCAAACTTATGACAATCCTACGTAGTAGCAATGACCTGGATTAGATGTGAAAAATAGTTTTGTCCTCTGACTAAGAAAATGTATTTATGATCCATTTTGTTAAATTTTAAAACAACAATATTGAGGTACTAAATTATGAGCATTTTTGGTACATATTCGTTCTCTCTCATTAGTTCTGTTACTTTCAAGGTGTCTTTCTATTGATATTCTTTTGAAACTAATGGTGTCAAATAACTATTGTATTTTTAACATGCGTTTGTTCGCTTTGTTCATTTTACTTTTAGCTGTAAATAAAAAAGCATAGATTAGAAATTATAATTACAATAACTGAAGGAAGTGAATCCGTATTTGAACATTTTTAATCAAAAATTGATTTGATAAAGTAATTAATCCAAGCTAATACAAATTTAAGTAGATTGGATTTTTCAAATCAACAAATTGAGCTTAAAAATTTATATATGAATTATTATTATATAAAACATTAAAATTTAAATTTAAATTAGTGTATTTTAGTAAAATTGATTATTTATAGTCACAAGAATCATAACAATAAAAAATATGTTTGATATTTATTAAGTTATTATATTATTATAGAGATTTTAAATATATATTTTATTTTAAATTAACACAATAATTTAATGTAATTGTAATATATATAATATTTAAATATAATATGTAATAAAATAAAATATATATTTATTTATAATTTTAATTATAATTCGATTTTGATATAATTAGAGTGGATTACAAAGTCTGTAAATTTAAATCTAAACCAAATTTAAAGATCATATATTTTTTAATTTATTATAAAATATATTAATTTAAATTCAAGAGATTTGAATCAAATTCCTCAATTTAAAAAAATTGATAATTTGCTCATCTTTAAACATGCATAGCCTAGTGATATGTTCTCGATTTAAATAATTAGTGTGATATTTGAGTTTTGAATCCAATAGTATATTTTTTTTAAAAAAAATTACATTTAAATTTATGAATTTGAATCTTATTCATTTCTATTTAATTATATATATATATATGTGTATAAATTTTACATCATGAAATTTTAAAAAGCCATATGGAGTCCAAAAGCGTTTTTTTCCTTTGTATATTGGCTTTCGTTTTAAATAATATCATGCTATATTTGTTTTTATTAGTCAAAAATATTATATTAAAAATATTAATAATATATAATTTATATTCAAATTATTTATATAATAATACCTAATAAAATCATTTAAAAAATATTTATTTACTTTTAAAAATAATTATATGTTACGGTATGTATTAATTTATTTGTTATTAGCATTATAAGAAATTTTGGTGTAAACTTAAAAGGAAAAAAAAAAAGAAAAAAAGAGTAAAAACGTGTAGCTTGCTATTTTTTTAGTGCTTAAATTTTATCAAAAATATTTTAAATTGACTATATTTTTAAGTAATTTTAGTTTAATATCAATATTTTTAAAATAGTTGCAATTTAATACTTATGTTTTTAAAATAATTTTGCTTTAATATGTTTGAACATCAACAATTAATTTTTTACATTTATGTAGGGATATTTTTATCAATTTACTCTTGTTTACCTCCTTTAATATTTTATCATTCTTGTCTGCCATTTTTATTGCTTATATTGAGTTTTTAGATTAAGAAAGCACTCCCAAACTCAAATTTTTGAAGTTATTTTCTTACTGTATGTTAAATTTAATAAAACTTAATAAATATCTTTAAGTAACCATTCTTTTATGGAATAAATAAAAATCATATTTTATAAAACTGTTTCTATTTATTATTGTGAGAAAGCTGTAAAATTATTTTTTTCATGGACAATACATATTCTTCAAAACTTTACAATTTTTGCATAAAAAATAACCTAAAACAATGCCCCTTCGTTGAATCCAATGAACCTTAAGCCCCATTTATTATTTTTCTTACATTTGTTAATAGGTCAATTAATAATACGAGAAATAAAAAATCAAAATAAATTAACGAATTAAAAGAAAGGAGATAAAGGAATGAAAATATCTATATCTAATTCACTCAATTATAAAATATCTATAAAATTAAAATTATTTTAAAAATATAAATATTAAACTAAAATTAATTAAAAATACGACCCACTAAAAATATTTTTGATAAAATTGGGTACTACAATAGTAGCAAGCCCAAAAACGTGGGGTACTGCCACTACGCAACTCAAACTACAAAAATCCACGCAAAACCCTAAAACTCATTAGCTTATTTCGCAACTCGTAGACTCGTAGTTCTAATACGCACGAAAAAGTCAGTCCCTCCTTGCGAGCTTTACATTTCAGCTATGGCTGCTACTTCATTGGACGAAGAAACATGCAAGAAAGTACTTCGACAGGTTCAGTATTCATAGCTTCTTCCAGTTGTTTCTGTATTTTCTGTTTGAATTGCTGTTAAAATTGCCGACTTACTATGATTTTTACAGGTTGAGTTTTACCTCGGCGACAGCAATCTTCCAACTGACAAGTTTCTCAAAAAGTGCGTCGCTGAAAGCGAAGATGGAAGTATCCTTATTCTCCTAATTTTGAGTTTTACTGGTCTCCATATCTTAGTTTGCATGTATTATATTCGTGTAATATTATGACCGTTTTTATTTTCCTGGGTAATGATTTCCGAGAAAATACTTGGCTGGAGGTGTGGAGATATTATTGTGCTTATGCTTAAAGATTGTAGTATTTGCAGTCAAGCTTATGCTCTAAAATTATTTTTTTAGTGGAATGTTAAATTGAATTTGGAGATTTTTCTTTGATTTTATGGGCCTCTTTCCCACATTTTTCTCTTCTGTTTTTTTCTCCCCGTATACTTTGAGCTTATAAGCTTGGTTTGTGAATATAAATGTTGCGTCTATGTGCTGACCTTGACTTGTAATACAGTGGTTAGTTTGTCTTTGATATGTTCTTTTACTCGGATGAGAAATTACCTCAATTTGGGAGACGAGAAGCCGGACACTGTGCCAGAAGATGTTGTGAAGGCTGTTGCCGAAGTTCTTAAAAATTCTGCAGCCCTTAAGATTTCTGAAGATGGTGAGTTGATCACTTTATGTGATATACTATGTTATGATTGTTGTCATTGCAGGAAAAACGTGTGATTAATTGGAACCTGAGAGAGCTAAAATTATAATCATTGCTAGACTTTCATTCAGATTTCTTGAGTTTCATACCCATTCCCCTGATGATGAAACGAAAACCAAAATTTCAATCAATTAGGGATGCTTTGATCACAATCGTTTTAACATTTTTAAACCATGAGTAATATTTTAAAATATCTTAGCTTATCTCTCTTTTGTTTCTGCCTGCTTGAAAGAATTTTTTTTCTGATTAGTACATGAATTTGGTGCATATTGGGTTTCAGGGACGAAGGTTGGTAGAAGTACCAAACTGTTGAAACCAGAAGAGTTAATTGAGCAATTAGATGTAAGAACTATTGCTGCATCACCCTTTGAGCATGATGTGAAACGTGAAGACTTAGAGACTTACTTCAGTCAGTTTGGCAAGGTATATTTTTTTATTTATCTTTCTTTATGATTGAAATGAAGTTAAGATTATCTTTTGTCTTGCGTTGTTGAAGTGAGGTCCAAAAGAAGGCTAATGTTGTGATATAGACTCTAGACCTAACTTCCTGAATTCGGCAGACCATCAGTGAGAAAGGGGGATATATATTTACTAGAAAACATACTGTCATGTCTATACCACTGAGCTTGATAACAATAATAAATCTTCTCGGACTGATGAAACGATATGAAGTGTCTATTTGTGCTTTTCAATTAATAGATTGTGCCTGTATTACTTCAGGTTAACAGTGTGAGGCTTCCTCGCCATGTTGCAGACAAAAGGGTTTTCTGTGGCACGGCTTTGGTTGAGTTTTCAGCAGAGGAAGATGCTAAACAGATATTAGATCAAAGCCTTGTTTATGCAGGCGCTAATTTAGACCTAGAACCTAAGTAAGTGATGCTACTAGCTATGGTTTGCAGCTGGGACGTTATACTCATGCATGTGCCATACCTATGAGTAAAAGGCTTCTGACCTAAAAAATTTCAAGTTTTTCTTTACCCCAATGTTATTTTCTCTGAAATTGATGGTGTAATACTAACGACTGATTACTGAGACATTTGAAGACAATGAGTCACATTATGATAGGATTTTTGTTTGTTTATTGATGAGTTGATGCATGTGTGCTCTGCGTATTTTAAATATTAAAGAACTTTCTTATAACTGTAAAGCAGCGTGTAGATGCTATTAATTTTTTCTCTTCTTGTTCTTTATCGGTTAATCTAAACATTGGGTGTTTCACTTTTTTCCTTTTCTTTTCAGTATATGTTGGCAATGCTGAACTTAAGGGTTAATGGACTTGTATGCTTCAAGAACTGAAATGCATGTTTTTTGTCACTATTGTTTTGATTGGTGAAATTGAGCTACAAAAATTTGTTTTTTTTGTTCCTGGTAAATGCCAAAATCATATTGATAATGTTAAGGGTAAAGGAAAAAAGGGAATATAGATGTAATCATTTGCTGATGGTTTGGTGGGCCACTTTTTAAGTAAACTCATCATTTTATTGGTTCTCCAAGCCGACATTTAGTGCTTTTAAATATGATTACTCATTTAACAGAGAGAAAAATAGTCTGATTCTTATAAATTATATATCATATACTTAAGGTGGACATGATATTCTTTGTCTTTGTAATGATGCAAGCAATTTTATAATATTGGAATTCTTATAATGTTAAGTTATCTAATTCAGGAAGGATTTTGACTGTGAAAGAGATAAGGAGACTAAAGAATATGAGAACTCTCCTTTCTTCACAAAATCAAATGGCCAAAGCAAACCTGATCCAGAAGCAAAGTAAGTACTTAGTAGTAGTAATTAGTTTCTTACTAATCCCACAATACCCATGGAAGATAGTGGTTGATTGTTTGTCTAATTTATATAACTTATGATGTTAACAGCTATCCAAAAGGCTTAATTGTTGCGTTTAAGTTAAAGAGTACTTCAGATGGAAGTTGTGCTGAAGGAAATGGCGCTAATGACCCAGTCAATGACAGTGGAAATGCTATTGAACAATCTAAAGAGATCACAGAAGATGCTAACAAAGATAACAAAGATGAAGCAATCCCAAAGGAGAATGTTGATGGGGAAAATCTCGAAGAGAGCGAAGGAAAGGAAACTGGAAGTGGGGAAAAATCTTCTGAAAGTCCTATTGCAGAGAGCGAAGAAAAGGAGAAAAAGACCACTGCTGCTGCCTACAAAGATAACAAGAATGTTGTTATGCGTGAGGATCTGAAGAGTGTATTCCAAAAGTTTGGCACAGTCAAGGTAACATTATGTGTTGCTCTTACCATTGTTTGGTTGAGATGTTCTACTTCACTGCTTTTGATAGTATGCAATCCATTGATGTTGTACTTGCGATGAGCTCTTCTACTGTATTTATTCAATGCTTTACTTTTCATTTTGGTTTTGAGGAATAGTCTTGCCGGTTATTTTTTCAATTTTCGAACCCTTGCTAATTGCTATATCAGGTTGCCTAAATATTATCTTTTTTTACTCTTTTGTTTCGTTTAAAATATTCCTAGCAATATTTTCTGCCGTAATTCTGCTTGATGCTTTTGAGAGATACTTGTCCACTATCCCTCTCACATCACATCTGTCTTTAAATTGTATTTGTACTATTCTGAAGAATATTTGTAATCCAATAATATTTCTCAACAATATATATATATATATTTTTTTTGTGTTGTTTAAGTTCATAGATTTTAAGATTGGAGATGAATCTGGATTTATTCGGTTTGAAGAACCTGAAGCAGCTCAGAAAGCTCGTGCTGCTGCTGTTCTTGCCGAAGAAGGTGGTCTGCTTGTGAAAAATTACATTGCTACTTTAGAACCATTGGCGGGTAAGCTGCTTTTCAAATAGAACAGTAAGAGTACATGTAATATACTATGGATTTTTCAGGATTTTAATTGATAGTATTCTGGATTATCTGTCACATAGGGTATTGGTTTGTTCAGAATTATAACCGTGGGCTGAAGTTGCTCTTTTTCTGGAATTAAGTTATATAATTATTGATAATGACCGTCTTTAATTGGCCTGTTTCTATCAGGTGAGGAAGAGAAACAGTACTGGAACCTACTCCGAGGTAATCAAGATAAACGCCGTGAACATAAGGGTAACCGAGGAGGAAGGTTAGAACGATTCTTCTGTCCTTCATTGTTATTAAGTCTGCTTGTTGTAATTGAAACTCTTAATTTAATACCATGATTAACCTTATATTTTTTTTATATTTTGTTCTATCTATTAACAGGGGAGGTAATAAATACTATAGGGGTGGAAAACATGCCCGCTCAAGAGACAATGACAATGGATCAAGTCGCCCAAATAAATCTCAGAAGTTTGGGTCAACTTGAAACTGGCGACAAATCAATTTTCATTTTATGGATCAATTTTGTTTGACTCTTTTAAGAGTAAAAGCAAATATTACCTAGCTTCTTTTTGAATTCTCCTTCTGTCAATCATAAATCTAGCTTTAATTTAATGGTAAACTTTCAGTTTTTAATGACATTTTTGGCAATAGTAGTTTTTGCGAGGATTATTCATCTTGGAGTATACTCTCTTGTAATTTGATTAGTTGTTTTATGGGGCATGATCTAATCGAGGGTTTCATTTTCTTTTTCTTGTGAGGAATTATTTACTCGCTAGTATTATTTTCTGTCAATCGCTCTATTTTTTAACATTAATTAATGTTTTTAAGGAGCAAAATAGTGAGAACCAAAATAGGATCAATGCCCAAAAAAGCTTTGTCTACGGAAGAGAGAGAAAACGGAGAGAGCTTGAAAATGTGTCGTTAATTGTATTTGCGTTCACTTGAAAAAAAGTATTTCAAATTTTTTATGTTATCTATTGGTTAGTTTATGATTTTTTTTTTTACCCATATGGATTGTGTTGCGTTGTATCATATATTGTCACTCTTACTTAAAGGTAAAGCTGCGATTTAACAAACAGGCAAAAACGACCCAAAAGAACTGCAAGAAAATAGAAAAGAAGTTGATTACTGTTATTTCATAATTAGCTTTGACCCCATGAGTTTTTTTTATTAAATTAACTGTAATAATAATAAAATAATTTTTTTTTCACACATTCATATAATCAATTATTTTAATTTTTTTTATTTAAAATAAAAAAAATTATTTCTAATTTTACTTTATTTAAAATTTTATAATTTATTTTAATTACACTATTTTTAATATCTATATATATATATATATATATATATTGTTTTATTAATATGCAAATTTTCATTAAGCTAGCTAAACATGACCTATAAAAAAGCCTTAGCTTAGCTATGCCAGTGGTCAAATTTCTATGCAAGAAAGACGCAATAAAACTAAGATCATATAGCTATCGAGCACCAATAGCAGTAACCTAATAACATTAATGGTATTGATACCTTTTATTCATCTTTCTAGTTGGGTGGAAAGCTCTAAAATTATGTTATTCAAAATTGTCGGCGCAAGTTTTTTAAAATAAGGAACGAAATTAAAATATATCTCACATAAATTAACATTTATATTAATTATATAATAATATGTATTAAAATTATTTAAAAAATTAATTTTTTATTTATTTTTTAAAATAATTTTACAATATATCAGGATAAATTACTATGGTAAAAAAAAAAAAAAAGGATGCAAATTTAGCATTTCTCCAAAATTAAATGCACCGAAAAAATAAGTAAAAAAAGAATGGAAAAGAACAAAACTGAAAAAATAAATTAAAAAGAGGGAAAATAAAGAAGAACATGTCGTTGAACTTTTGTTTTTTTTCCTTTAAAAAACAGGCCAACAAACAAAAATCATAGATAGACGGGAGTCAAGTAAACGTGTCAAAATCTTGGCCATTCTTTCATTTAACTTGCTCGATCTTTAACACAATAGGGTTTAAACTCTGGAGTCCGCCTCTTTTGTTTGAATAGAGCTCCGGACCGTTTTACTTTCAATTTCTCTCTCATCTCACGTTCAAAAATTCTCTCTTCGCTTTTGTACTACATCAGCAGATCTCTCTTTGCAAATTCCCATTTTCCAGAAAATAGTAGATTGGATCTGCAAATGCCCATTTTCTCGATAGCACCCGCGAACTTGTTTCTCTTAGAGCTCACTTTATGCTGTTCTCCGAAGCCCTAATAGGTTAGTGTCATTGGGTTTTCGTCTCATTAACTTTGAAGCCTGAACCTTACTATGATTTTTGAATAATTTGATCGATCGCTTTCCGTGATCTGATTCTACCTGGAAAACCTCTGGATTTTAATACTTTTTTGATGTTCAATCGTTTATGGTGTTTCTTTCTTCCTCTTTAGGTTTTCTCTGATGAATTTTGTGATTCATCTCATTGTCCTTCACCCGATGTTAACATTCGATCGAAATTTCAATGAACTGTTTCGTTTCTTTTTCAGTTTGAATTTCAAGCATTACTTTGTTTTATGTTGAACCAACAAATTAAGGAATTATGTTACTTTCATTTCTTCTCTTCTGTATCTGCCTTTATCATTAATTCTGAGCGTCATGTTTTGCACTTGTGTTTATGCTAAACTTTTTTGTACCTTTTTCTTACCTTGTGGACGGATGGTGCAAAACCTATGCCATTGCCAGTTTTTTGAGAAATTGTCATGATTTGGATGACAAATAGTGGACAAAACTGCTTTCCAGAAATAATTGGGGTATGCAACTTTACTTGTCTCTTGGGAAATAATGGAAGGTAGTGACAGAACAAACTCTACTTCTTTGGATGGGGTTAGCGATGGGATTCCAAAAATTCGAGTTCTCCATGGGTAATTCTCTACAAGCAAATTGATTTTAGCTTAACTTTAGAGCTTAGTTTTTTTTTTCGAGCAGACATTTTTAGAAGATACGAGCTTTGTTTGGTTTAATTTATTAACACTATGTCACTTTCTTCTCATAGGAGGACTAGTGGCCCTACAAGGCGTTCTACAAAAGGACAGTGGACACCTGAAGAGGTGAGTGTATTTCTGTTCATAAATACTTTATCTAGTTGCTTATAAATGATCTCTCATTTTCCATGATCTAATATAAACATCCTGAAAGCTTGCATCAAAATTATTTCTTGATTCTTGTTATCTTATTAAAAAAATTTCATACTTAGTCAAGCTTGATACTATGTTCAGCTTACTTGGTTAAAATATATCACCTGTATCATGAGCTGGCTGTGCTTATGGCCTTAAATAACTTTATTTTTTTCAAATTGAATTTATTTGATATTATGCACACCAAATTCTCATTCTTATGGTATATGCATTTGTTAATTGAAATGTTTATAAGTCTTATACATATCCTAAAGCATGGCAGTGCTTTAGAGTTATCACAGGTGCTATAATTCTTCACCTTCTGTATCTTGATCATAGTATTTCTAATTTGGTTGTTTAATTCTTCATCTTCTGTATCTTAATCATAGTAATTCTAATTTGGTTGTTTAATTCTTCACCTTTTTCACCTTGTAAGATTTTGGTGGCTTTAATACATGTATACGGAATATATTCCTCAACCCCCCCCCCCTCAAAAAAGGAAAAAAAAAAGAAGAAGAAATATTTTTAAGCTCACTGATAGATTCTACATGTACCCAGGATGAGATTTTGCGGAGGGCTGTTCAGCGTTTTAAAGGAAAGAACTGGAAGAAAATAGGTATTCTTTAAGCTTAATTGAATTTAAACCAGCCCCTTGTGTATCTTCAAATAATTGAGAACTGCACCAGCTCTAAAAATATTTTGCTAAGGACAACAATTTTATCATGTTAGGCTACTGTGATTTTGGTTTGTTCTCGGTTCTCACTCAATCAATTCCAAAACACTTTAATATATTCTGGTTGGTTCTCTCCCTTTCTTGGTGGGTCTTTGGTGTAAAATGTTAACAACGTGTTAGTCTCTTTATTAAGTTTTATTATCATTCTTCCTTTCTTTTTCCCCCTCTCAATTTTAAGTATTGTTTAATTGTAACTTTGACCATTTGTAGCGGAGTGTTTCAAGGATCGGACTGATGTACAATGCCTCCATAGGTGGCAGAAGGTCTTGAATCCAGAACTTGTCAAAGGTCCATGGTCTAAAGAGGTGATCTAGCTTTTTTTGTTTTGTGCTAATTTCCTCCATGCATTGGGTATAATTTCGAGATGCTTTCACTAGCAACTCCCAATTTAAGTATTAAATTCATCTCAATGAAATCTAATACTACCTTTACATTTACTTTCGCTTACTCTGCAGGAGGATGAGATCATTGTTGAAATGGTGAAAAGATATGGACCAAAAAAGTGGTCCACCATAGCGCAGCATTTACCTGGACGTATTGGTAAGCAATGTAGAGAAAGGTAAGGTTGTGGACCATTTTGCAAATGGTTAATGTATTTTTATGTCATGTAGCTTCAACACCATTGCTGTTTTTTATCCTCTTAAATTCATATATCATTATTCATCAATCATCATAGTTTTGATCATTATTGTTTCACATTAATATATTACTGTATTTACAGTCCAGTCAGTCTTAAATAAACGACAGATATTGTATATTAGCCTTTTATGGATTATATTTTTGAAGTATTTACTTTAGCTATCTACTATTTTACTCACGGTTAGAAACTAATCCTAGGTGGCATAATCACCTTAATCCTGCTATAAATAAAGAAGCATGGACCCAAGAAGAGGAGTTGGCTTTGATACGAGCTCATCAAATTTATGGGAACAAATGGGCAGAACTTACAAAGTTATTGCCTGGAAGGTAGATTTCTTGTTTATTTAAACTTAGAGAGAGAGAGATTATGCTTTTGCTTCACTTTGAATGCTCTTCATATATTATGTGTTGAGTTTTTCTATTATCTTGTGAGATCTCATTGCAACTGTTCTACGTACATCTTTGAGAAATTGAGTGCAAGCAGCATGATTTTGTGATTAATTTGTTTCTCTCGTCAACAGGACAGACAATGCTATAAAAAATCATTGGAATAGTTCTGTAAAAAAGAAATTGGATTCTTACTTAAAATCAGGTTTGCTCGCACAATTTCAAGGTCTGCAACATGTTAGTCATCCAAACCAAACTATGCTTTCATCCTCATCAAGGATGCAGAGTAGTGCAGATGATAGTACACACAGAAGGACAGAGACGGAGGAGATTTCAGAATGCAGTCAAGATTCAGCTGTTGCTGGTTGCTTTCCTTCTACAGCTGAAACGGGCAATGCACTGTTACATACTAGAGAGGAAGTTCCGAGGGCCAAACGATCTCGTCTGGCTAATGAGCCAAGCTCCAGTCCAGCATCCTGTTCAGAACCATATTATCCATCTTTTGAAGATGCTGCTTTTTCCAAGGCACAAATACCCTGTGAAATAAGTGGAACTGAGAAGCATTTCTCACATGATGCTGAAATTTCCAATGGTGGAGATTATCAGTATCCTAGTATTTCTACACTAGAGCCAGGACAGGAATCAGCAGGGGTGCTGACAGGTTGTACAACTTCTGGCGAACATCATGATGTGGTGAATGTGCCATTACAAACTTCAGGAGTACGATTAACTGCTTCTAATTGCATCTGTAGTATCCCTGTTAGTGTTGACAAACAGGATCATTTGCTGATACCTGACGATGAGTGTTGCAGAGCCTTGTTTTCAGCGGAGACATATGGTGAATCCTCACAAAATCATACAAAAGGCCCAAGAGTGGCTGATTTTGGTCAGTGCTCTGATTCAATACTAAGCTCATCGTCAGACATGCAGATATCTGAAGATGTTAGAACAGGAGCATCACAAATATATTGTTCCTTGAGCTCTGGTGTATTGGAATCTTCATGTTCGCATTCATTTTTCTCTGCCCTACTTTCTGCAGACAATGTTCAGCTTATGTTTGATGGGCCATCTGATCAATTATTTGGAGCTCAAGGACAAGAGTATGTCAATCGTCCACCCGATGACTTTATCTATGTCGATGACTCTGCCATTTCTTCTTGCAATGCTGATGCATGTTTAACAGGAACACATGAGCTACTCAATACCTTAAAAGATCCATCAAAATTAGTCCCTGTAAATACTTTTGCTTCAAGATCAGATACAGAAAATTGTCCTATGGATGTTGAACCAAATGTGGACAAGGAACAGCCAGATGCAGGAGCTCTGTGTTATGAACCTCCTCGTTTTCCAAGTTTTGATGTTCCATTTTTCAGCTGTGATCTTGTACAATCTAGTAGTGATATGCAGCAAGAATATAGTCCCCTTGGTATTCGGCAGCTCATGATGTCTTCAAAGAATTGTCTTACACCATTTAGGTTATGGGATTCCCCAACTCGTGATGATAGTCCAAATGCCGTGTTAAAAAGTGCTGCTAAAACTTTCACTGGTACTCCATCCATTTTGAAAAAGAGAAATCGAGAGTTATTATCACCATTGTCGGATAGAAGAAATGACAAAAAGCTAAAGGTTGACTTGAGCAGGTATGCTTCTCGTTTAGATGTTATGTTTGATGATAGCAGGAGTGACAAAGCATCTTCCCCTTCTCCATCATCTAAGCAAAGCAGGAACTCTGAAGATCCCTCTGAACATAAAGAAAACCAAGGTAATAACTTAGGGGGAGAAGCTGGGAAAGAAAATGATAGAATTTTGGAAAGTGCATTTCCAAAAGATAGAATTTTGGAGGAAGCTATTGATGATCGTCAGCCCAAGGATATGACACAGAATGGAGTGGTTGATGCTGACAATATGACCAAAGCTGATGTTGTAAGTTATACACTTCTTTCTTTCAGCATTTTTATCTGAATAAGTTGATGCCTGTAGGAAGTATTTTTGACTCTAGGTTCTATGAGTCACATTAGCATGTTATGAAGTCTGGTTGATATTGTCCTTTAATAATTAATCTTTGTTTTGTACTTTTGGCAGGAACAGTCACTGTCTTCTAGAGTTCTTGTTGAACTCAATACAAATGATCTATTATTCTCTCCTGATCAAACTTATTTCAAAGCTAACAAAGTCTTGGGTTCAAGTACTAGAACACCAAGAAACCAGTCTCAGAAAAGCTTTGCATCTTTGTTAAATCAAGGTGTTGCTTCAAAATCATCTTCTGGGGACCAATGTCCACCCATTTTCTCCCCTGCTGTTAATAAGAACAAGCATCAACCAGAGTCATCTTCCCTCCCAGAGACGGTAACAAATAATGCAGGCAGCGATGCCGCAGCTGAAAACTTCAGCATGTAAGATATGATAAGTATCTTTTATGACTGCATTAATTGTGTTTTTATCTGTTCTTTGCTGCAATTCTGCAAATTGTTATTTCATCAAAAAAAGTATTTTTCCCCTATCACTCGCGTGTTTTCTTAAAGAGATGAGACCTTCATGTTTTTCCTAGTATTGTCGATATATGTTTCTTGAAGTTGAAGGTTTGGTCTCTGATGAATCTAGCAAACTAACTACCTTGACAAGTTTCTCCAATGATTTGCCTGGGTTTGTTTACAGATTTGGGGGAACTCCATTTAAAAGAAGTATCGAATCCCCTTCAGCTTGGAAGTCCCCTTGGTTTTTCAGCTCTTTCTTACCTGGTCCCAGGATCGATACTGACATCACAATTGAGGTATCAAAGGTTCTCAAATTTATCTTTATCTTACCTTGTAATGAAATTGATGTGTTTCTAATCAAATTATGGAATGTCTCCAGGATATAGGGTATTTAATGAGCCCAGGGGATAGAAGCTATGATGCCATTGGGTTGATGAAACAGATAAGCGAGCAAAACGCTGCTGCTTATGCCAGTGCCCAGAAAGTTTTGCGAGATGAAACACCCGAAACATTATTTAAGGGTCGTAATAGTCGCAAGGCTCAGGAACAGGAGAACAGTAACGTACCCCCTGATCAGCTGACAATTAGTTCTCATTTATCTCCAAATGTCTTGGTAGGATACATTTTATGTTAAAAGCTTTCCCTAGATTAACTTCGATTCCCTGATTTTGGCCCACTATTCCAGCTACATGTAGCATTTTTATGATCAAATGGTTCATGCAATTGTCCACTCAGATAAAATCACATAATGGTCTAATTTGTTTGATCAAAACCATATAACTTTTTTAACTTGGCAAATAAAGAAAAAAGAAGACTTTGTTACCCCCTCTCCCAACAATGAAAATCTTCTTTTCCCAAGTCTCATAAACCAATATAAACTTCATCGTCCCTTTTGATTTGTGAAAATCCATGGTTCCTGATCAGTTGTACTAATTGCATATAAAGAAAGGCTCATACATGTAAACAAGTTGTTTATTTCATATAGTTGTTGTTCTCACTTTAAGATATTCAAGAGACAATGAATTGATTGTCATGTGTCTCCTGTTTGCAGACAGAGCGACGAGTCCTCGACTTCAGTGAATGTGGGACTCCTGGGAAGAAAGCAGAGCATGGTAAAGCTTCCACTTCATTTGGGTTTTCAAGTTCCTCTTCGAATCTTTTAAAGGGTTTCAGATGAGATGACTTTTTTCTCCTGTTATAATTAGCACATGTCTGCATCTTATATTGATGCATTTTTGTTGGGTTGTTCATACTTTTGAATAGAGGAGAGAAAGAAACACCAGATTTATTTAATTGATCAAAAATTGTTAATATGTATCATTATTCATCACACTTTCTGTTCATAGTAAATGTTTCTTACATAATCATGTATTATTAGTTGTTTTACAGTAACAACTAACAAGTCAGAATTGGTCAAAGCACCAGCTTCTTTCCGGAGATGTTTTGATATCACAGTTCCTTGGCAATTTGATTGGAATGTGGAATGTTAGAAACAGAAATTCCCAATCAAGTATAAAGAAACATATATTTTTTTAAAATGATTAGATCACCAGCCAGAAGGAACGTTGAGGTAGTAGAAAAGGCTTCTGCGGGCATGATGGTTACTGTTATGTGATATTTACGCTCGTGCTCGGAATTGGGAAAATATAAACCCTAATATCCACAGGAATTTTAATTTCTATGGTGCCGTCCAATCTTCGAAAGAGTGTTCATTTTTTTGAATTTTTTTTTCCACACTGCAAATCATCACAATTTTTTGTTATGGAACATCACAAAAGATCAGAAATTTGTACTGATACATAAAATGAGTTGTTAACAATTTTATTAGTTGGAATAAAACCTACATGAGTCATGTCAGTGGCTAATTGTATTGGGTCACTTGTGATTGCGTAAGTGTAAATGTCCACATTCACGTACACAGATTCAAATGTCTTATCAATGC
The DNA here is from genome assembly GCA_029378325.1 of Elaeagnus macrophylla. Taxonomy (NCBI): domain Eukaryota; kingdom Viridiplantae; phylum Streptophyta; class Magnoliopsida; order Rosales; family Elaeagnaceae; genus Elaeagnus; species Elaeagnus macrophylla. Next base: position 21,646,365 of record CM055649.1, on the reverse strand, counting down.
CGAGAAAGGAAAAAAAAAAAAAAAAAACATATAGCAAGCATTGCAAAACCACATTATATGGCAAGTTTATGAACCCGCAGGGAAGAGGAGGCATCCACGAGACTCCAAGGCGGCTAATTGGCTTTTCCCTTTGGTTATTTTTATCTCCTACTCTTTATAACTTGTCGATTTAGTCTATGATTTTCAAGTCAGTGAAGTAACTTACATAACTTAGAGCTAAATTGTTTCATCACATTCAAACTGACACATGACTTTAAATCTTTAAATTTTAGTTCTGATTTCCCTTGAGTGCATATATGACACCATTTATTTATATTATTTCATTTTTAACCCCCCAATAACATAAACAAAAACATATGTTAGTTTTTCTTACAATAAAAAACATATTTTTTACGAAAAAATTATATGTTCCCGTAAAAAGCATATATTTTTTGTAAAAATATGTTGATTTACGTTATTTGAAAAATATATATTTTTTTAAAACCACAAAATTAATATCCCTAAAATTTATAATAACAAAAAATTGTCATAACACTAATATATACTCATCTCAATTTAAGATAGGGGTGATATTTTTGTTATAAGCTTTAAGGGTATTAGTTTAGGTAATTTTTCTTCCTCTTTTTTAATGAAACTCCAAGTATAAAGAGGTCAGGTTATGCTATGCAATTAAACTTATTTCTAATCTAAAGCTTAAAATTAAACATACATTTATGAATATCACGAAGAACCTGGCATGGATAAAGAGGTCGAAAAAATAATCTAAAAATACAGATTTCGTATCTTACATCAAACATGCCACCACCCAGCATGTACGTTGCTTAGGATTTATGAGGTGTATCTTACATCTTTAATCTTCCTTCTTAGTTAGAATAACAGAGAGAGGAGACGCCAAATCGGAAGGTAAAGGTTGGTTTCACATAACAATATCATTCTTTTGTTTCCATATTTTTCAAAACAAAAACTACCCAAAATTTATCAGTAGATTCCCCATTTCAATTGAGCACCAAATAGTTTCAATTTGGTTTCAAGAGGTAACTATTATTATAATAAAATAGCGATAAACCGAAGAAGAGTACACCATATGTGGTTGAGTCAGTTGCTATAGAGATATTTCTTGTTGAAAGATTTAGATCATACGAGTAACAGCCGCATGAATAGCATCTGCAAGATGAGGTACTGTCTTAGCACTCAAACCAGCCATGCTAATTCTCCTGTATTTAGCAAACGATTGACATGCTTAACACATGGATATTAAATAACGACCTCCCACCTTTTTTTTTTTTTTAAGACAATAAATAAGGAATTTAAATTCTTACCCATCAGAAGTCATATATATGTGGTACTCCTTGGTCATGAAAGTAACCTGTTTAGAGTTCAATCCTGTAAAGGTAAACATTCCAATCTGCTTTATAATGTGACTCCAGTCACCAGGTGTATCTGCAAATGAAAAGCATATATATTATTATTATATCAATTTTGTTGCAAATTATAAGTCGTAACAACAATTGCAAGAAAAAAGGACCAATATTGTTTGCATTAAAAGACTACTTTAAAGTTTAATCTTCAAATAGCAATATCATCCAAACCAGTAGTGAACGCTACTCTCCATTGGATTGCAAGGAATAAATAAAAGGTGACAGAAAAAGTAAGACATGCTCGACAGCAAAATGAGTGCTGAAGATTTCAAAACACTGTACTTCCAGTGTTAAGATCAGATGAGTAAAGGAAGCATGTGTAGAATATATACCCCTAGATCGTAAAGCATCAAAAAGCTGCTGGCGCATGCTTATAATACGATCAGCCATTGCCTTCAACTCAAGCGTCCATTCATGGAATAAGTTCCTGTATAAGAACGAATTGAAGCATAAAGGGTTTAGGGCAAGAGATGTGAGGTGTCCATGCCTGGTGTCAATTATATAATGATCAAAGTAACCAAAGGAAGACATGTCATTGAATCAATTATGACAATTTTGTTTAATCATTCTATATGAGTTATCGGTAAGGAATACTGTTCAAGAAAAATCCTAACCGTAAAGTTGTAAAATTTTCTGAACTTTTCAAGTACTAAATTACGTGTTTAATGTAAATATCTAGGCACCTCAACCAAATTGAATAACTTACCTGTCTCTAAAAATGGCAGCGACAATTGATGCACCATGAATGGGTGGGTTTGAATACATAGGTCTAATGACAAGTTTCAACTGGCTCTCAACCCTGCTTGCAATATCAGAATTCTTGCAGACCTGTGTAACCACAAAAAATTACGATAAAACAGTATAAACAGAACTAGTCTAAACAATACCAAAATTACTATGTATGCATGCATTAGAAATGTAGTGTATGAGTCGTACAATGCTTAGAGCACCAACACGTTCCCCATAGAGACCCATATTCTTTGCGTAACTCTGACCAACAAGGCATTCACCACCATCAGCAACAAACATACGAACAGATTGAGCATCTACATCCAGATTTCCACTTGCAAATCCCTATTGAAAAATAGGAAATACAAATTTCAAATGTACAAAATCACAGTAACCAAAGACAAGTATAGTGCAAACAAAATGAAAGTTTAAGCTGCTCTTTAAATAAAATTTACCTGATAAGCACTGTCAAAGAAAGGCAACTGTGCTTTCGATCTAACTACCTGCCTAATCTGTTCCCATTGTTCTGTAGTTGGATCAACACCGGTGGGGTTATGAGCACAAGCATGAAACAACACAATAGCTCCAGATGGGGCAGATCCAAGGTCTTCTAGAAGGCCTGTATGAAATATTCCATGTAAGTAATACAATCCACTAACAGTTTAAAAGCAAGTGATAGAACACACGAAACAAGAAGAATAAAAAGTTGACAAATGGTATAATTCTATACCTTTAAAATTGAGTCCACGTGTTTCTGGGTCATAGTATCGGTATGTTTTCACGGAAAGCCCTGAAAGTGTGAAAACTTTTGGGTGGTTTCCCCATGTTGGTTGTGGTATGTAAATTGTTTGCTGCATAACAAGGTGGATTCAGTCAAAATATCAATAGAACTCTTCTTAATAAATGGTGACTAGAGCATTAAGTAAATACGTACCTCATGATAATGTTTTGCTAAGAATTCACTTGCAACTCTCAATGAGCCAGTTCCAGATAAACATTGAACAGTTGTTACCCGGTTCTCCTGAATAGCAGGGCTATGTACAAGCAAAAAAGAAAGCTTGTAATTAGAAAATTGTCCCAATTAGATTATCTGTGTTTTATTTGCATGTTGACAAGCAATGCTGTTCCAACAAATCATACAAAGTATTTAGTCATTCTTACCTGTCAGCTCCAAGAATGAGCTTGGCACTCAGTTTGTTGAATTCTGCCAGTCCAACAATGGGAAGATACTCCTTAACGCGTGAACTGGTTGATATGCAGATAAAAAATCATTAGACACAGATTGACTTGAAATTAAAAATGAAGTGCAGATAGGATGGCTTACATGTCGTTAACAAGCTGCTGTTCCGCTTTTCTAACAACATTCAGAACAAGAGGTTTCCCTTCCTAAAATGCAACAAATAAAAGAAGCAAAGAATTTAAAACACATCATATAACAAGCATACCAAGTCCACCAGAGTGATAAATGTTGGTGTATTGGCCCAATATAGATAAATAATTGTGCATGTAAATATATATCAGCCACCAAATGGAAACTAAATTTGGATAACTGCAACTGTCTAAAAATTACAATAACAATTGCAAGTAAATTGCCTCAAGCCACACACAGGCGGTTGAACACATTCTCCCACTCATCATCTATGAGAAAACCCCCATATAGTCTATTGATGCATAAATGCTTAAAAATTGTTAACAATTTAATAGAGAAACTCACCTCTGTTCGATAAGCGCCTACACCCAAATTCAACTTAATTGGGCTAGGATCTTTGTTGTATGCAACTGTCACCTGATTATCAAACATTTGAATAAGAACAGTTGTCAAGATAAAAATACTGGAAAAAGTTCACAGCAGGAATACACACTATGGAAAGAATTCTCTACTTTTAAACTTTACACTGAAAAATATGATCATGTCTGAAATATAAAACATCATGCACTGATCTAAAAACACAAGTGAACTTGTGAAATGAAATCATTTTGTTACAGAATAATACTCAATTTTACTTGGGTCAACCTAAGACAGACAGCTGCCTTTTAGAAGTTTTTATTCTAGATGGAGCGTGATCATATTATCAACAATGAAGCCATATTTGGTGACTAATGATAGATTTATAAATTAATTGTTGTCCCTTCTACCAACATCCTTTTAGAGGAGATGATGACAACTTCTAATAGCTAAATAGTAAGCATAGACATACGCATATGTAGATTAACGATCTGCCTATGATATTTTTGAATAAAATCATTAACACTCCGTGAATCAAATACCTGACACCAAATTCGACATCCGGCCGGTTTCGAGAAAGCCTATTAGATATTTCTCTAACATCACTGATCGCGATTTCTACCGATTTATTCTTTTCAAACTTATAAACGAATCAACATTTCTACCAAGAGGAAACTAACATTTTAATTTCTAACGAAACCGGCCGTAATCACTTAACCTTATTCTCAAAAAATCGTAGCAAGAATGCAAGATCATGAATCTGATTAACGAAAATCTTTCTAAAAGGTCGCACATAAGAAAAGTATTCAAAATTCATCCTCCAATAACAAAATCATTATTTAGAATAAAAGACAAATAATAATTTTGCAAATCATCAAATATAGTACTAGCTAAAGAAACATATCTAAACGCAAACAACAAAAATAAGATATAAAGAAAGAGAAATGGAAAGTACCCCGAGAATAGGATCCTCAGGAGCACGAACAATTTGAGCAAAGACCGAATTGCCATGAGAAGCTGAAGTAGGTGAAGCAGAGATCGAATCCATCGCAGAGCTGTAGTTCTCACTAACTATGTGTCGAACAAGTGCGTTGATTCTCCGATCACTAGCTGATGAATATGAAGAAGAAGAACTATGGGTTCCAGTTGCTAATGAAATTAACTGTGTGCGCATCTTTGCGGTTTTGTTACTAAAGTGCTCCTTTTTCAACTTTTTTTTTTTCCTTCGTTTTTTAACTTTTATAAAGAAATAAAATATCTTCTATACATGCACCTGCATGTTTATGTCCTTTTTGACACTTCGCTCCATTTTTTTTGCTAATAACTTCGCTCCATTTTTTACAGGGAAGGTTTGCTCTCAGCTTACGCGGCGAATGATGAGGGGTTCTGTTAAGCTCAGTAGAACGATAAAATGGGCCCTCTCAAGCAACTCAAGTTTACGAGATTGTAAACGGTAATATATCGAAAAGTTGGAAAGGTTTGCAGATGTGGCGATAAGTTTGTTGATTGGCACGACGATCAAGGTAGCTTGTAGCCGATTGTGGGCTCCATTTCTGGCTTGGAACGACTGACTAACACGTGGCATTATTCAAACGGGTCCTTATTCAATGCAGTTGGCATAACTGGGCTAATGTACTTCTCAATTTGGGCTAAGCCTTAAGTGTACTAGGCTATGCACTTTACTTCAGTAGGCCCATATTAATTAATAAAACTGGAATGCCTCCAACAAAGGCTTGAACAGAGTTGGTGGGGAACAAAACTTTGGAAATATCAAAAAAAAAAAAAAAAAAGAGGAAATAAGGAAATTTCAACTTATTGTATTTACTATACTATTGCGCTCAAATTAATGTTTTTTTTTTTTTTTTCTTTCCTTCTTTTCTTTGGTTTGATAATATAGGAAAAAAATTGTTAATAACAAAATGTTCCCTTTTTTACAAATAAACATAAAGATATCAGTTAACAATCAAAGTTACAAAGTTTGGAATCCATATTAGCCATATTACCTAAAAAATCTGGACAATGTCAAAAAGAGCATATTTTCCACTACAATGAAACTTTGCTTAAATATGACTCCAAATTATCTATAATATTTTTAATATATTGATGTATGTACTATTAATAAGTGGTAAATAAATAGACAAAATTTTTCATATTTTAAGCAATTTTACTCCCAACTTATTAACTTTTATTCACATGTATATTACTTATGGGTAGTATACAAGTTGGTAAACCAAAAGTATAACAAGTGATTTGTACCCCTAAATACATGAGCATTAGAGGACTTATGAGGACAAAAGTAAACATCCCTCCTTGGGAAATAGTTCAAGTAGTGCTTAATATTCCCGCAACCACACCAATTAAGATTTATCAAATGTGGCAGATAAGACTATATTAATGGCCACCATAGAATTACTCTCGATGAGAATTAGGAAGCCCCAACTCAAAGACGATATTGACACCTTCCTTTAAAGCATATAGCTCGGCGACCAAACGTGACTCTACATTATTCACCTGGAAAGCTCTTGCAATTGTTTCCCTCCTCTGTGCACTTTTCCCCAGTCTAAAGAAGCATATCTAAAGCCTTATTACGATTATGCCAAAATTGTTTTTTAATGTTCAAAGGAATCTAAGAATGATTTACTGAATGATTTCAGGAATGTTATAAAGAAAGGGACAGGAGGAGGATGTGGAGAGCTTATTAATTACATTACTGAGGTTTTATTATTTAAAAAAAAAAACTTGTTATAAAATCAGTAATAGTTACATGTTGACCATAATGACATTCTAATGAAGAATGACTCTTCTTTGAAACCGCATTCTAAAGGCACGAATTATATATGAAAAATAACTTGGGTTTGTATATTGTCGTGACGACTGTTCACAATTCCAACAACTCTGTCTTGAAATTCCAGGTAATGGAGAGTAAGGTAACACCAGAAATGATTGATGGAACTCATTGTCAGGCCTGTTTGAATAGTTATACTCTCTTCTTTGCTCAACACCTTTTGCCCAAAGAATGATAGCTACCACTATTACATTTATCTGCAAATTGCAAAAGTTTCATAGATTGCCACTTATGAGTTATGCCAATGATAATCAATACCAGAAAAACTAGCAAAATGAAATGTAAAAAGTACTTTTGCTCCCCAGTGGAAATCAATTTTTTTTTTCTTTAGGATCAAACGATAATTATTACCTGCGGTACTAAAGTCACAATGACGACCATACTACACATCCTTAGATGATATATCACAAAACTCCTAAACTGTTTGTGGCCATCATCAATGTACTTTTCAATTTGCTGTCACAGGTAGTAGCAAAAAATGAAATAACTATTAGACCATCAACATATCACGATCACCAAATAACTAATTTGACTTGACTGTTTTGCAATAAGAAATATTATAAATAGCTCGTACATTTGATAATCTCTAGAAAGCATACCACATCCCAGTTTGTTCGGATGAAAATTACAATGATTAGAGCAACTTGAAGGAGTAGCAATGAACAGATGGAGACAATGTACTGGAAAGCGTTCAGGATTAACTTCTTTCAAGAATTTGTTTGAATCAGCTTATTGAATGATATTAATAAAAGTGGAAGATAGGCATAAGATAACAGAGAGGATACTATGAGTAGAGTAGAATTGTCATTAATACAATTAGCAACCATGTGGCCATAGAGAGTGCTGAAGCAGACAACAATTCCCAAACCCAAACATGTATACATAAACCTGTTGAAAAGAAGCTACAATTCATTAGCATTAATTGAAACAATCCAATAAATTTGAATATCACACACAAGTACCAAAATAAATAAGTAACCCATCATTTGTTTTCTTAATGATAGTGACTGTTTATGTTTTAAGTTGCATTGAAGTTGAATATCCAATTGGCTCATATTATGTGATAAAACTAATTAAGATATATATGCATATATGTCGCAGTCAAGTACAAATAGAACATGAAACAAACAGTTGGCAGGCATATTACTTGGGTTTTTCTGAAGGAAAAAGACCCAACATAAAACAGAGAGAGAAATGTTCAGTTTGATTCAAGATCAGCATAAAAAATCAAAGCTATAAGTGATTATCATGATAAAATACCATGGCTTGGGAAAGAGGGGAACAAGAGGCAGCTCAGCAACACCCAATTTCCACTTCCGGAGAAGCCAAAGAGAATAAATAATCATAGCAACACCACACAGGTTGATAATGAGGTTCCCCATTCTCATCCATCTGTGTAAGCAACACCTACCACACCTTATCATTTCTTCCTCTCAAATTATGTCTCTTCTGTTCTTCAGCTATGACAGTATCTGTATTTCTCACTCATTTTTTTCAACACTTTTCTACAGAGGAAGGAGGGGTTACTCAAAGAGGCCACTAGGGTTGGACTCTATGGTTAAGAAGAGGTGCAATTGTACATGTAGAGGACCTCTCTCTCTCTCTTAATAAACGGTATTGTGTTATTCGAATATATGAGTTGAAATAACCAGAGTCGTAAAGCCTTTTTTTATAGTTGTTTTGAATGGTGTTGTATCATTTTGCTCAAAGGGGATATATATTTGTGACTTTGCAAGGGTTGGCGTCGAAGTAAATGGTTTAGAAGATCAGGTTGTAACTTTGTAAGTGTGCTCATCTGTTGATCCAACCCCTAAGCGTAGACCCACATTCCATGCATTTGCACCTAACATTCAAATTTGGAATAATCATTTGAGAGTCCATAATAATTGACATTTGATAGCATAACGTCTATTTCAAGAATTATAAAAATAATTCTCATTTTTTTTCAATTATGGTGGGTGTGGAAATTTTCAATTTAAAAAAAGAAAAAGAAATGGAGTTGAATAACTCATGGTGCAAATTTGGGATAATCCTTTGAGAGTCCATAATAATTGACATTTGATAGCATCACGTCTATTTCATGAATTATAAAAATAATTCATAGTGGGTGTGGAAATTTTCAATTTAAAAAAAGAAAAAAGAAGAGAAATGGAGTTGAATAACTCATGACCAAACGAGATCTAATTGTTTCTTACACGTCTGTCTCCTACTTGCCACAATATATTTATGTGCTTAGTTAGAGCAAGCATGCAAGTTTTCACATTCTTGGTAAATTTAAAAAATGTTATAACACTATTATTTTTGTCCAAGGATGATTAGCTCACACACAAACTGGTTCGTCGTACCAATCTGTTGATCCCATTCAAGGATGTAATTTAACCAAATAAGTACAAAAGCACAAGACCTTCCTCGATCATATTTATGCATACAATAAGGCAATAAACGCACTATATAAAACAAACATATTCGTGGATAGCTACAAATTGTGGGATTTGAGGTGAAAGCGACATCTCCTTTCAAAATAGAACCCTATAGAACTCTATATAAGAATAAATGATCAATAATTAATAGAAAAAGTAAATAGCGAATAAAGATTGTTCTTGGTCAATCTAGAAATAACAATTCAAATACTATTTCATCTGAAAAATGAATGCCTCAATGCTCAGAATGATCATGTATTTATCTTTAAATTGATAAGCCAAAAAGTAAAATTACATCTTAAGAAGCTAACCACATCCGTACAGAATGAAGGCAACTGAATAAGCAGAATAAAAAAAAAGGCAAAAAAAAGGAGAGAAACAGCAAGAGAAAAAGAGCGAGAAACAACGTTGCATAGTTTCATCGCATGAATTATGCAAAATGAAGGACATCTCCCTTGAAGTCATTCCAGCTTAATCCTATCCATATCATTGATCACCCCCTCAAGCTGCAATTGAAGAAAAATAAAAAATATAATAAAATCAGAGTTAAGTTTACATGCCACAAGCATGATAAAAGAGAAATAATTTAAAAAAAAATGTGATAGGAAATTAAGAATTGCACTAACCTTAACAATTTGCCGCAAGAAATAATCCCCATATCGTTTTGATGGTTTAGATTCAACTACATAGATCATGTCCTGAAGTAAACACTAAAAGATCAGTTGCAGGAATTATGAAATGAAACTTAAACTTTTCCAATTATTGTCCAGTTCCCCCAACACCCCCCCCCCCCATGCTGCACTTTCTGAGGAGTCTGAAATCAACCATGCAAAAGATTTAAGAGAACCAACTGGCCCTTTTTATAAAGATAATGCATGCAATAAGATATTTGAAGAACAGAAACGAACATACATCATCAATATAGAAATCCACATCAGCATTGGACAAAATTTTTCCATCGCTATCAACAGCATGTGTCTTATGTTTGTATGTCATCAAGATAGTCCTGTCAGGAATAACCGCCAGAAAAGCACAAAAACACAGAATTAAACAGCCACTAACTTAAAAAAAAAAAATCAAATATGCATGAATTACCTCAAGGTGGGTTCATCCACGTTCATGTAGCTTGCAAGCTTCCCAAGAGATATGGTTGAATAAACCTTCAAGAAGGTCCTCACACTTGATAATAATTGTTGCTGCTTCACTTCATACAGGAATAATTTCAATTGAAGTCTATAGGCATCCTGCAAAGGGAAATTGCCTTTGGTTACATAAAAAGAGAAAAGAACTAGTGAAAGTAAATATCAAAGTGCATAAAACTCAGCAAATTATTTTAAAAACTAAATCATAAAAGCTGATACTACTCAAAAATCCAAGTTTTAGAAGTAGTAGTACACAGAAGCCGGCCTGCTGAAGCTTGCTTTCACCCTTAACTATTGACCTCTCATATTGGTTTAATTATATTTCTTAAAATATTAACTTGTCTATTCCACTTAGGGAAAACTGTAGCACTTACTCACTTGGTAAATACCTGATTGTAATTTACAAGGGGCTCCTCAAAACTTGGTGCTGAAGGGGTAATGAATTTTGGACATGCATATGAGAAGAGCTCATCATATACAGCAAATGCCTCCTCATCATATCTTTGCATTCTGATCATCTTTTCACCATACTTTTCTCGTAATTGAGAGTTCACAGTTTCCTCAACAAGATTCACTTGGGGACAAAGTGAAAGGCAAATTGCTAACAAAGCATACATCTGCTCATTCTTCTTTAGTATCTGCTCATATTGTGGAGACTTTTGATGATATTGCTTCGTTTTGAAGATGTATAAAAGAATCTTATTGAATTCACGGATTGCATCAACATACCTGTAAAAACAAACTTATTGGAATCAAAAACCAATGAAGCACAATCATATGAATTAAAGCTATACATCACTAAAAACTACTCTGCTCAAATTGTTGCAGCTTTTTCGTTTCTTGCATAAGGGAGGGAAAAAAATCAGTGTCACAGGTCTCCTAGACTCAATATTTCATATATTTCAAAAACTTTCAGCTCATTTCTAAAAAATAACAAAGGCTATATAATGTGACAAATTGAGAAAGAATTATTTTTCTTTAATCTTCAACCACAAAAGATCCCTTGCAACTCACTAACCTAAACAACAACAAAAAACTTTACTGAGGGGAATATTGAGGGGAATTAGACCGCTATAGAAAAGTCACATTATATGCCACAATACACAGACGAAAATAAAACAGGTAGCCCTCTCAGATTATGGCTGATAAAAATAGAGTGAAAAACTCCTGTTAAACCGTCAACAAAACTTGCACATATAACAAGACTCAAAGATATAGTGAATTCTATGCACTTCAGATGAGAGCAAAAAAAAAACAGAGAGAGAAAGAAAGAAGAATCATGGGCATCCATGTCTGAAAGTTCAACCTTTACCTTACCTAATATGCTTAATTCTTCCTTACCCTCAACAAACTAAAATAATTTTCATCTCTTGGTATGTTGCGTCAGAAAAATGCAAAAAAGACAATTGTTGTCAAAGTATTTCCTTGTAGGCCAAATTCCAAAATGCATACTCTACAACCATAAAATCCAATAGAATGAAAATCTCATGGGCATAACATTAGAAGTAAAATTTAAAAAACCTAGAGAATATGTAGACCATAAAAAAAAATAGCAGTAACTTTATTCTATGACAGAAGAAATAAAATAATGTCAGTTAATGCAACTAATTGTCAAGACTTCTCAACTAACAGGTCACTTGGCGAGGGACAAATTAAAACCATTATATCAAGGGAAAAACAACAAAGACAATGAATTCTTAGATACACGAGCAAAAAGCCAAAAACAGGCATTAATAAAGGCAGACATACCTTCGTAACATAAGAGTGGCAAAACCATAATGATATATGGTAGTGATGTGACTTCCAATAACAATTGTATAAACTCCTTGTTGACTAATGTCAATGGGTTGTAAGCATTTCAGGCCAGTGTGATAATCACCCAAAAGACAGTGAAGTCGTAGTAATCCTACCATGCTGAAATATCCCAAAACCTTCAACACATTACTTCCACCATTGTAATCATACCCATCAGTAGCAGTGAACTGCTCAAGTCCCTCCTTCTCCCTCTCCAGAATCTGAATAATCATGGACTTCTCCACCAGCGCTTGCAAGAAGTTAAGCACACCATGTACATTCCAAGCCTGAAATCAAAGAACTAAAATAAATTCAAACCCTAATAATATGAAGCTGAGACGGGTAAACTTACAGATGCATGCCCACATACAAAACCAACCATTTCATCAAAAATTCCCTTTCACTCAATTAAACAAATAAAAGGAAAATCAATGAATGATGCCTCTGAAAAGTAACCAATGAAAATTACCTGATCATACTGCCTCAGAAGCGCGATCTCTTGCTCAGTTTTGTTCTTCATCTTAGCCCTGTACTGACAAAAGCTTTGAAATTGATAAACAAACTCATCAACCATATCCCACAACCACTGATTAGGCAGCTGCATGTTCACAACTCCATGCAAAACAACCTGAAACAAGCTACAATAATTATCAAAGGAATCAATTCTCTGCTTAAGCGTCGGCGACAACCTTGCATACAAATGACGAAACCACATCTCCCGATAAAGAAGACAAAACACATGGTCATTGTCAACGTAATGAGCAACGGCGTCTACAGAAGGCCAAGGAGTGTCCTTGAAGAGCCTTTCCGATAAGGTCTGAAACGACGTTTCGTACATCTGGTGGATCTCGTACACATTCTTCTCTCGAATGTGACGGTACAGATGAACGACAAAGGATTTCACAGAGTCTGGAACAAAATTAGGGTCGTAGCCCAGGTCTTGGCCAGGTGGTGGTACTGTGCCGTGGCGATGAGTCGCGGACGACTCGTCATATCCAGCAGCAGCATCATCGTAGTCGTAAGCTGCCATAGTCGATCAATCAAGAGTTGATACTGAGCTCGAATTCGGATTAGGGTTGGATTTGCAGCAACAGCAGAGCTGAAAAGTTGGGAGGAAGCACAGTGAAGGAAGAAATAGAAACGCCCTAGGGTTTAGTTTAATGAAAGTAGAAGAACTAATGTTTCAATTCAATAGGGGATTGGGCTTGGGCTGGTTGGGTCCAATCCAATTACGCACATAATATTTTTCCATTATTACTATATTAATACAAGAGTTGAATTTTTTAGGTGTGCTTACGCGCAACCGCCAAGAGTGGTGGCGATGATTTTAACAACTAAAATACCACTACTCGAAATTATTCTGTTTTGTTTCAGTTCAAGGAATCTCCAAAGTCAATACCAAGCTCTTTTATCTCTCTGCTTCTCAAAGTTCTTTTTGTCCCGTATTCATGGCCTTCAAGGCACCTTTTTCCATACCCATTTCGCAAAATCCACGGGTTTCTCTCGGCTCACCGGCAATTACACGAGAAATTTCATTTTCCGGATCTGGGTTACGGTATTTTCGACATGGATCATTGAGAGAAATGCGAATTAGTAGATGCTCAAACAAAAGTGAAGCTTTGGTTTGTAAGTTTTGAATACATCTTATTCTCTCTCTCTGTGTTTTTTTTTTTTTGGTTGGTCACCCTGGTTGTCGCTTGTCACTTGTCACAAACCTTACCACTCTTTCTAGGTGATGTCACAACTGATGTTAATTAGTTGGTGATGTAGAAGATAATCTGATTTTGCAGATTCTAGCCTTCAAACATTTGAAGTCCCCATCCTAACCTGCTCTGAGGTTTGTATATTTATTCGACCCATTTTGTTTTCAGATTTTTTGATTGCTGTTTATATCTTAAAATGATACTAGTCATTGGATTGAATTTTTGCCAACTATTATATTCATAAATCATGATCATGCAAATAACATGTGTGATTCGCAGTTTATGGCTACAAGTAAAGAAAAATACCCTAGATGCATATATTTTAGTAAAATGGACACACTATACTTTATTTTTCGACATGCACACATTTAGGGCTCATTTTTGTAACGAGTTAAATTGTCCAATTCAACGAAATAACGTCACAGGACACTTGCTTTTTACCAAACTAGTTTTAATTGTCTAATTCATTTAGTAGGAAAAAAAAAAAAAACGAAATACGTTTGGTAAAAGGTTATGTTTTCTTGTTACATTTCTTATAACGTCACAGCAAAGGAGAAATAAATGAATTTCTTATAACTTCACAGCAGAGGAGAAATAAAGTTAAGTCATGTAAGGAAAAGTGAGTCAAAACTTCTTTTTTAAGTTTCAAAAAAGGTTTATGTAAACATGAAACTGAATTCCAACTTTATTTTGAACTTGAAAATGAAATTAATTACTAGAGAACGCGCATTTTGAAAACTTGATTTCAAAAGCGGGAACTTGAAAATAGAATTGGTAACAAAATGTCATCTTAAGTAAAATTAGTAGAACAGTGTTACAAATTGACGAAAGTATTACAGCACCGGCTCACCATTTTGAACAACCAAAAGTGGCTCATTACAAAATGTTACGTTATTTTTAGAATAGTGAGAACGTACCAAAAATATGAGGTTTCTTTGCTTCTGTATGAGCATGCAGGTCTACGGAACTTACCACTATTTCTTAATGGGGTTTTCTTCAGTTTCTTCTTTAAATTTTCTGTTATGCCTTCATGTCCTTGTTTTTTCCTTCATTATTTTAGGAGGAAGGGGTTGCAAGCGTTCTTCTGATATATTACTTATTATTTCATATATGAGTTTGTTAAGGCAATTGAAAGGTTCAAAATCCACCGAGAAAATCATAAAGGCAAGCAACAATTTCTGGCCATGTACTCTAGCATTTTTGGTGGAATAACAACAGATCCAGCTGCTATGGTGATCCCCATCGATGACCATATGGTCCACAGGGGCCATGGTGTTTTCGATACTGCTGCCATAATGAATGGGTCAGTGGTTTTGATCTCATGGTCTATTTGCAGCTTTGAAGAAAACTTCTTTCTCTTTGCACTCAAAGACAAATATTAAAAAACTTATCATTATGAAACTTTAAGATGTTTGCTGTGTCGACCAACCAGTACTTTTGTTATATCAATTTATTGTTTGCCAAATGTAAAATTTTCCTGACCTGAAACCGAACCAACTTCTGTGTCAACTTGGTAAATTTCATTTTGAAATAAACTAAAAACGTGTTTACTTGGGGCTTGTTTGATAACGATTTTGATTCATGATTTCTGATTTTTTTGAAGTGATTTTTCAATCAGGTATGTTTGGTAACAATTTCTAATTTTGATTTTTACATTTTTAATAAATTACTACCAAAATAAGTGGAGATTCATAAATATTTAAAAATAAGAATTTTTAATATGATTTATGATTTTATTTTTTTTTCATTTTGACCAAACTTTTTTTCTATAGAGTAAATTAAGTCTTCTAATATTTGTATGATTAAGTATTAGAAGAAAATGATTAAAAACTTAAAATTTATAAAAAATAACCAAAAATTTTCTTTATTTTTAAAATTTTTTGAAAAAATCAAAAAATAAAAACCATTACCAAAAAACTTGGAGGTGATTTTTGATTTTTTTTCTTGAAAATCACTAAATAGAAATTGTTATCAAACAAATTTGTGATTATTTTTATAAAAGAATCAAAAATTATAAAATCAATTATGTAATCATAAATCATAAATGAAAATAGTTATCAAACATGCCCTTAATAGCTATAATTGTTTTTCAAACAATTTCCTTCCCAACTTGTTAATTCTAATTGACTTTAGTTTTATGCATTTTCTTCATCTCAGATATCTCTATGAGTTGGACCAACACCTTGATCGTATTCTAAGGTCAGCATCCATGGCCAAGATTAACCTATCATTTGATCGGGAAAGCATATTAAGAATACTCATACAGACAGTAAGTGCTTCAAAGTGCAGAAATGGATCATTGAGATATTGGCTCTCTGTAGGACCTGGTGATTTCCAATTGTCTCCATCTGGCTGCTGTCAACCAGCTCTTTACGCTGTTGTAATCCAAGATTTATTACCTTTTAGTTCTAAGGGCATTAAAGTGGTAACTTCTTCCGTGCCAATAAAACCTCCCCAGTTTGCAACTATGAAGAGTGTGAATTACCTTCCAAATGTTCTTTCAAAAATGGAAGCTGAAGAGAAAGGTGCATTTGCAGCAATTTGGCTTGACAGTGATGGAAATGTTGCCGAAGGCCCTAACATGAATGTTGCTTTTGTCACAAAAGAAAAGAAACTTCTGATGCCACATTTTGACAAAATTCTCAGTGGATGCACAGCTAGGCGAGTTTTGGCTCTTGCCAAAGAGCTGGTGATGGAGGGAAAGCTTCAAGGTATAAGAGTAGAAAATGTGACTGTAGAAGAAGGGAAGAAGGCAGAGGAAATGATGCTGATTGGCAGTGGCGTTCTTGTTCGCCCTGTAATGCAGTGGGATGAGCAGGTTATTGGTGACGGTAAGAAGTCTCTTGCAATTTTTTCTCATAAGTAATGCATATAGCATATTTGATTCATAAAAAATAAGAATAAAACATATTTGATGTGTTTGTATTTGTCTGGGCATCAAGACACGAACCTTGGTTGGTCTCATCCACTCTTGATAAGTTTGCATTATTTTTTCTTGATTTTATTTCCTAATTTTAAGATTGATGGTAAGATAATAAATTTTTTGGTCTGATGAATAAGTAAACAATAAAATCTTGTGTTTCCATTCCATAACAATGTATTCATTGACTGCACTTTCGTTTTAAACTTTTTAACAGGCAAAGAAGGTCCTTTGACTGAGGCTCTCTTGAATCTTATCGTTGAGGACATGAAGCAAGGCCCCGCTACTGTTCGAGTGCCTATACCGTATTAAATTAACAATATTTTCTTGGCATTTGTAACTCCTAGAAGCAAAAAATCTATTATCAAACGACTGATATGTTGTCGGAGACCACATATGTTCTATCATATTTCATGCAAGTTTTTGCTATATTTCCTTTTATCTCAAGCAAGGCAATACTGTATAAAACATAGCTTCTTTTTTCTCTTTTTCAATGGCACTTTGGATGTTACTCTGAAATGGCAGCTACCGAGCGTAAGTATGCCTCAGCTGTATTTATATGAAACCAAAGGATTTTTCGGTTGGGATCAAAATTATATTGACTTCTGTAGGTATCTTTTCAGAAACGGAAGTTAGGAAAGTATAAAATAAAATAAATAATAAAAAATAGTAGTAATATGACAAAGTATTTTCTTTCATGTAATGTTACTTCTTTAATTATTTTTGGACAATAAAGGTTGGTCTGGTGGCCCTTTTATTTTTCTCTTACAAATTATAACTTCGGCTGGCACCCTTTGCTAACTGATCGTTTAATTACATACATCGCGGATATAAAACATATGGAAGCAAGCCTTATCAAACTTTACGAGATATCGCATACCTATTTACTCTTTTAATTTATTACTGCATAAATCTTAATTTTTGTTTGTTTCTAGCATAGGCTCATCCTAATGCCATTTCTGTCATTTTTTTATTAGTTTTTTATTTTTTTTTTTATTTTTCTAATCTTTACATAAATCTAAATTTGTTAGTTTTCTCATTAGAGTAGTTGTTACCTTAGAAAAAAAATTATGAAAACGCAAAGAGCAATCTATATAAATAAATAGAAACCTTTGAGAGAGGCGATTACTACCGGCATTATACTTGGAGCAATTAAATATGATGCTCGTGTATGTGTTTATTAATTTTTTGTTATTTGTGTCCAGTAAATTCTTTATTATAATGCAAATTTTCATTAAAAAAAAAAATGAAGAGTAGGTACACTAAAAGAGAATAATGCTGAGTTAATACATATTGGAATGTTATTTGACCAGTACTAAATTAGTTAATAATTTATTGGAAAATAGGCTGATATAATCCCATATCACTATTTTTATTCTAGATTGGACTCTTATTTTATAATTCCATTTTTACCCTTGCAATTGCTTATGAAATTGTTGTTTCCTTTACGAGCTTTTTTAGCTCCGTTTGTTTCCTGTTCGACTACGGTATGGACTCGGATTTGGCTGAGGTATTTCTCGAAGTCATCGGAACTGGATCCTTTTGGTTCGGATTGCGAGGAAGGCTCCGATGAGGGTGTTTTTGAGTTGGTAGCTCTAATGGTTTGCAAGATGCGGAGGAGGCACAAGAGTTGTAGCTAAGGTTACCGAAATCGAAGCTTCTTCCAGAATGACATTTGTGGTTAATTTTAGCCTGAGCTTCATATATGGTATTTTTTCTTGTCCTCTAGACACTGCAGCACTTGGTTGAGGATGAACGGCAGTGGAGCTTTTGGTATTTTTTTTTTTATGATAGTTTGCGTGAATTTAGGAGATAAATGTATTTGGGATTTGAAATTTTTTCCAGAAAATAGCAACTTATAAATCTATGATTGCTGTTGGATGGGCTGTTGGGTTGCGATGGGTATTGTAGGTCGTGGGTGATGGTGTACGGTGGTTTTTTTAGCGATGGTGGTAGGTTGACGATGACGCCTGTTTGGTTTTGGTAACTTCTAATTGTTGCTTAGAATTTCACTCAAAATTAAGTAATGTATTTAGTGAACAATTTATTAATAATTTAATTCAAGTTCAGTGTTTATACAAACCGTTTTTTTTTAGGATTTGTTAGATTTGATGTGAATACATTGTCTAATTTGTTTGAATCAAAATTCGATGAGTTGGACATGTGTCCAACTGAGCTCCAAAGAGTGAGATCGCCGGCCAATCAAAATTTAATGAGTTGGACAGTCGTCCAACTGAGCTCCGGCAAGTAGACACAACATCCTCTTAAATATACTTCTCTTGTTTTCAGTTGGACATACGTCCAACTGAGGGGTTATCGGTAAGTTGGACATAGTTGGACATGTGTCTAACTCTGTTGAGGTGAGTTGGACATACGTCCAATTCTGTTGAGGTGAGTTGGACATACGTCTAATTCTGTTGAGGTGAGTTGGACATACGTCCAACTGAGGGGTTATTCTGGGCAGTCTAGTTGGACATGTGTCCAACTCGGCTCCGGCGAGTGGGGTCGCCGACCGGTCAAAATTTCATCAGTTGGACAGTCGTCCAACTGAGCTCCGGCGAGTGGACATATGTGTCCTCTAAAATATACTCCTCTGGTTTTCAGTTGGACACATGTCCAACTCTGTTGAGGTAAGTTAGACAGTCGTCCAACTGAGGGGTTATTAAGGGCATTTTTGTCATAATATGTAAAAAAATCAAGTGGAGGGGGTCATATCAGATTTTTAATAAATAGGGGGTCATGACAGTATATAACCCTAATTTATTTTGTAGTTTTACAGTCATTTTCCAATCTAAAAATGAGCAATTCCATTAATGAATGAAAAATTGATTCAAAGGTTATAATTTGATTATTCACTCTTAAAATTACTTTAAACTTATAAATTTTAGTGTAATAAATATATTTTTTTAAATTATTAAAAATAATATTCTTAAAATATATAATAATAAAATTAGCATTTTAATAATAATGAACGTTCAATATATTAAATGAGTCTAAATTATCGTAATTTAATTTAAAAGGTATTTAATTATTAAAAAAATATAAAAATTATTTTTTAATTATAAAAATATATGATTTAAATATAAAAAATATTATTTTTATTATTATAAATGTTAAAGATAGAAGCTAAATGTATTTTGAAAATGGAGAAGTAATTTTTTCTCTTTCTAACTGATTTGCCGAGAAAAGGGAAACAAAAAACACACCAATTAGCGAGATCTACCAGATTTTATAGTGTCATGTCAACACTTGAAACGGAGGTTGCCAAGTGGTAGTGTGTGTGGCCCACAGATAACAGAAAATAAACCTGTTGTAACCGTCGATAAAAAAGCGTCTGCCAAGCCAACGGTATCAGAAGAAGTACAACCCATTATGGCACGCGCGAGTCTTTTGTTCACCAGGTGGCACTACACGGTTGGTTTTATATTGAGTTAATCACGAAAATTAAAAAATTAATGAATCCAAAAGGCAAAAATTATTAAAGCAAGAATACCAGAAATAATATCAAATATTGTTCTTTAACAGAAAAACAACTCAGCGATCTCACAGAGGACGGAGAGTTTAGAGCGACAAACCTTTATACAAGAAAGAATCGCCGGAGCTATTTCTTATCTTTCCGGGAGAAGTAGGGCGGTCAAATCGGGACTGGTATTCGGATTGAGTGGTCCTTTTTCTCTCTCGGAGTGGAGCATAAATGGTGAATTCTATGGTGGAGCGCGCTACGAGCGACCAGCTCATTGGTCCTGACTGGGCTATGAACATTGAAATCTGCGACATGCTCAACCATGACCCCGGGTAAGTGTTTCACTCCATCCCTTTCCCTTCCTGTTCATCTTACTTTTCTCTTTTCTGTATATATTTCTTGCGTATGTAATTCGTCTTTGTAAACTGCAATGCAGTATTAGTTATTTTACTTTTATCAAGTATTAAAACTCTACTTTCATTAGTTTGGAGAGGATGACTTAGTTTGATGTAACAGTTGCCCTCTGTGTTTTTTTTTGGTCAAACAGAAAATGAATTTCTTTAACAACAGTACTTGCCTTTGATGATTAGTATTATGTAGCTTTACTCCTTTAAGTTTAAAGGGTATTGGGACTCAAACTTATTGATCAGAACATATGGATTGGAATAGTGTAATGTTTTGTAAGAAATAACGAGGTTCAGAAAATGGTGGACTGGTGGTGGATTCTGGGAGAGAGGAAAATTTTGTGAATAATCAAATTTAGATCAATTTAAGGAATATATTTTTCAGTTGCTTGCTCCTGATATTTGGATGCTTTTGGAGGCTTTTATATGTAAGGTGAACGTTAGAGATAATTCAGAAACTATATTTGCTTTATATGATTATTATACCTTGGAGGCCACGATAATGGATTCTAGTTTCTCATGCTTTATTTGCTGCTTTTAGCAGACTCTGATATTTCATTTCTGCAGCATCATAATTATCCCATTAACTTTTTTATAGAACACATTAGCTATTTTATTAAAACAGGAAAATGATACATAAATTCAATAAAAAATAAACATAAAAAGTGTGGACTGAAAATCCACTTAATTGCAAGAAATTTTTAAAATATTCATACAAGAAAGACCCAAGAATATAACAAGAAAACTAAACACGTCCTAGAATGCTAGTTTCCTACTTCCTAAAAATTGAGAACTGAGGTGGATTTTATAACTCTTTAGTTGAGGCTGTCCATAAAGAACTTAAGACCCATAAGAGAACTACAACTCTCTCATCGTTTTTGAAAATTCTTCTACTCCTCTCCATCCAAACAACCCAAGACTATTCCCCAAATATCTTCCCTTTTCTTCAGCCCCACCCAAAAAAAAAAAATCTCCAAAATAAATAATTCTAGTCCCTTAGGAAGTATTCCAAGCCCACTAAATACCCATTTTTCCCACCACTTGATTCCATAGAGCACGAGCTAAAGCTAAAGGACAAGACAAAAACATATGATTGAAATATTCTATGTTCTTCCCACACATAACACACCAAGAAGGCGAAATAGTCCAATAAATAAATTTCCTTTGAATTCTATCACAATTGTTAAGTTTTTCTAGTACCCCCGACCAAACCAGAAATTTTACTTGAAACTAAATTGTAGTGATCGAAAACTGGAAATGAAGCATTATCCATACGAAATTTAATGGTTGTATTGAAGGCATAAAGATTGGAATTATGTGTTGAGGTGGACCAAGTTGTTTTAAATATAAAATCCGTGTATGAAAGGAGAATGAATCTTAAAATTTGTTCATAATCTGGTGATTTTCTGCTTAATTGTTGCTATTTTGCAGTAACGTGAACTTATCAATTTTGTTTTACATATGTTGTTTACTCTATCATAGCATGATTCTTAACATGGTTGTTGTATCAGCCAAGCCAAAGATGTTGTAAGGGGGATAAAGAAGCGTATTGGGAGTAGAAATCCTAAAGTTCAACTTCTTGCTCTTACAGTAAGTTTACGTAACTTGTACATGAATAGGTGCGTTTTTGCTTTGTCATAAACCACCTCTAATGATGTTTGTTCTAACCTGCTTTCTATGTTTTCTACTTTTCGCATCTTGTTAATAGTACTTTTGTAAAGGAAAAAAAAAAAATACCTGGATTGTTGTGAATCTTACAGAAATTATATTAGAATGTCGTTGATTAAGTTTATGTTTGTAATCATTATTTTGTTTCTTTTACTTTCTCTACGAGCATTCTTACAAGTGCACTCTGAGGAACTGCACCTTCTTACTGGGGTTTTCTAATTGTTAGATTAATAAGTGGAGCAGTTTTTCCGGTATACCTTTAACTTTACTTATAGAAGTGAAAACATATAAGAGGAAATTGACTAGAAGATAATCTTTGGCTGATTAACCATTTATTAAAGATATAAGCTATCTTCTGGACATTTTCTCGAAAACTATGGTCAATTTCCCATTAGTTTTAGATTTACTTGATGTGATTTATCTCGTCATTTTAGGCCTTGTCATTCATATGACTAAATTGCTTCTACTTTGGTCAACTGCTATTTTCTAGTTGTTGGAGACAATTATAAAGAACTGTGGTGACATTATTCATATGCATGTAGCAGAGAAAGACGTTCTTCAAGAGATGGTGAAAATTACAAAAAAGAAGGTATATCTTTCTTGATAGTTTGGCTAGTTTGCTATGCTTTACTTCCTACGATAAAACATTCTTGAAGTATTTATGATGTGGATTTAGCCTGACCTCCAAGTCAAAGAAAAGATATTGACCCTGGTTGATACTTGGCAAGAAGCCTTTGGAGGACCAAGGGCTAGATTTCCACAGTACTATGCAGCCTATCAGGAATTATTGGTATGTTTACCATGACTGTGCTCTATGAATATCATTATGGAGAAACAATAAATTTAGTTGATGAAACAAGTAAACTTTGTGATGTTTAGGGAGGATTTCTTTAACCGTCTGAGTTTCTTTTTTATTTATTCAGCGTGCTGGAGCAGTATTTCCTCGGAGAACTGAGAGAACTGCGCCTGTGTTTACACCTCCACAAACTCAACCATTAGCATCATATTCTCAAAATCTGCGCAATTCTGGTAGCCAACAGCAAGAAGCAGCTGAGCCTTCATCAGAGTCTGAGTTCCCAACTCTAAGGTTCATGTCTACCTTCCCTTGTTGTCGTTTCAATTGAGATTCACCCCGTCAATATTTTCAGTTTTGACAACTAACAGCACCTTTTTTCTTAAAAATCATATTACCTGTGGAATTTTATATGGCATTATTAGATGAACGCATTTAAAATAAATAATTGCATGGTGAGATTATTGCATTCAACATAAATGATTTTCTCTTTAGCGGTTGAATGTGGAAAATAATATCTTGACAGTTTTACTATTTTGGATCTCAAGTTTCTGAAAAAGAGAAGTGGTTAACTGAGGTTTCTTGTTTTCCATGCTCATATTATTTTCATTGCAAGACTAGACTTTTAGATTTGGAAAGCAAAAAATTTGATGATGCATTTCCCAATGATCATCCTCAGTTGTATTGTTTCAGATTTGCACCCTGGAACTTTCATTACCTATCTTTCAAGTGTTTGAAGTTTTATGGATTACTACAGTCAATATCTCTCTCTATCTCTCCCATTTCAGATGGCGACATGTTTTATTATTCTGCCAGCACTGGTAACGTGTTTTAAAATATAATTTTTTTTCTCCAGCTTGACAGAAATTCAGAATGCACGGGGTATTATGGATATTCTTGCAGAAATGCTTACTGCATTAGATCCAGGGAACAAAGAGGTATATCTTTGGATTTTAACATGAAAGAAGTTAATTAATGTTGTATTCGTTTAGAATCACTTATCTTTTTAGTTGAAAGCACTTTTAAATAGATTAAAACACTTTCAATGATATTTGACAATTTCTATGAAAAGTACCCTCAAAAATTTGAGAAGTCTTATTTGTTCTTTTTAGATAAATAAATAATAATTACTTTTAGGAGAAATAATTTTAAATGCATACTCTTATCCTAAAATTATTACTAAAGTACCAATTAAAACTACTTGTAACATTTTCTTTCCAAACACTAAATGCTTTTCTTAAAATAACTTTTAACAAACTACTTTATTTTAAACCACTTCCTTTAAAACTACATCTAAGAGAAGCACATGCAAATAAGCCCTTAACTTTTCTTAGAACAATGCAGAGAACTATATACTTACACATTTAAGATATCTCATGTTCTTTTGTTGCCTTGGTTTCTTATAATCAATTTTTTTTTGGCTATGTATATAAATTTGTATTTGTGTCAAGTAGCCTTTCTTTGAACTTATAGGGGCTCAGGCAGGAGGTACTTGTTGATTTGGTACAACAATGCAGGACGTATAAGCAGAGAGTCGTCCACCTGGTGAACTCAACTTCGTAAGGCCACAATCTAATTCCCGCAAGTCACATTATGTTCATTAAGAAAAATAATATTTATTAGAAACCAACACGAGGGAGCTTATATGACTATTCATAATGGCTGGTAATGTATTAATTATACTTAACAGCATTCTTGTGTATTGTCCTGATACATCGTTTTGTGCTTGGTAAAACTTTTATGCTTGGTGTGGCATTTTATTAGCTTAAGCACGCCCTTCTGTTCAAAGAAAAGGAAATAGAAAATGTAATCGATATGTCTACATCTTTAGTCTTGGCTTCTTAAATTTCTTCCTTTGGAATGTGTATTTGTAAAGTCAGTAAACTTTTTAAGGATTAGATGTTTCATATTGCTTATACATTATATAAAAATTTATTTGATATCAGAACTTTAATTGAAAAAAAAAAAAAAAAAACAAATGAACTAAATATAATATAATAATAAAATAGGTTAAAAATATAAAGTATTGATTTTTGCAAAATAAAAAGACCACACTTTAAGAAATGTTAGAAGAATTATCCCTCATTACTTAAATATAATACTAATAATGAGACTTAGTTGCGTTGGACTTTGACCTTAAATCTCTCCAAAGATACTAAAATGTGATCATTTTTATTTATCTCCATGAGTTTTTGTGTGTGTGTGTGTGTATACAGTGTTTGTATTTTCATTTGACTTAGTTATTGAAATGGCACTGTCTGTTCTTTCAGGGATGAATCACTCTTGTGTCAAGGACTAGCATTGAATGATGATTTGCAGCGTGTACTGGCCAAGCATGAAGCTCTTGCATCAGGAGCAGCTCCATTGATGGAAAAACCTAAGCCTCAACCTGCTGGAAAACTTGTGGCTGTTGATGGCTCTCTAGTAGACACCGGAGATGGCAACAAACAGCCTAATGAGAGGTAAACAGTTTTTGAAAGGTTCACTTGAATTTATGATTTAAATCCATTGAAATTTTGTTCGACTACGGGTGTTACAATGAATATGCTGAATATATTCAACAGTGAAACCTATCATTTTCCTCTTTTTTTTGGTACTATTAAAAACTCTCAATCTGTTTTTTAACGTCACTTGTGAACCTGCCCTATACTTTCATTTCTTTTTTGGTAACTCACTTTTGAGGAATATCTGTTACAATTTAATAAACTGATTCGCCAAGGTAGTCAAAGTACCAACGGTGTTAAGTTTTTAATGGGTCCCAACTCGTAAGACTAGACTCTGTTAGATCTTTTTAACAATACTTGAGAGGCATGGGGTGCCCTGTCCTTTATTTATTGCAAGGGCTCAGTTTGGCTCAGGTTCTTGGGCTTTGAAAACTTCTGTAATTATACTCCTCAGGAAAACAACAAAAATAAAATCTTCTAAATTTATTTGTAATAATAAAAATAATAATATTTAACGTTAAAAATGATTACTATATTATTATTTTTAACGTTTATTTAATTAAATATTATTTAAATTAACTACAATTTAAACATTTTTAATATTGAATGTCGTTCAATATTATTATAATGTTATTTTTATTTTTATAACTTTTAAGACTGTTATTTTTAGTGTTTCCTTTTTTATTATCTCTCGATGGGGTTGGGCTCATTTTCCATGAAGTGTGATTCAACTTTTGATACTTCGATTTATTTATTGTAGTTGTACTACACTATGTTTCATGGTGAGTTCCAATTCAGTGAAGCTTGATGTCTCTGAAATCTTTTGCAGATCTTCTACAAGTGCCACTGGAGGGGCTAATTCACAGAATCAGTTATTGCGTCCTGCTCCTGAAACAAATGGTTCAGCTACTTCAGCAAAGGTTGATCCTAATATGGTGGACCTTCTCAGTGGAGATGATTTTAACTCGCCAAAGGCAGATAATTCATTGGCCCTTGTTCCTGTTGGAGGACAATTTCCGACTAGTCCTGTATCTCAGCAAAATGCTCTTGTTCTTTTTGACATGTTTTCAGATGGTAACAATGCCCCAAATTCTGAACATACTCATCCTACTAATTTGCCTGGACAAATCAATTCTTCAACTCCTCCCCAAGCCCTACAGCCACAGAAGTTTCAATCTCTACAAAACGGATTTTACCCAAATGGAAGCGTCCAAAACATGGGATCACCCTACTATGAACACTCAGTTTACACACAAGGACCTGCTACTCCTTGGAACGATCAGATTATACAGAAGCAGCAGCAACAACTCCAGCTACTACAGCCACCTTCACCAGCCTATGGTGCACTTTTCAAGTCTATATAGGCCGTTAATACTTCTACACATTTAAGCTGCACTCACAATCATAGCATGTCATATATGAAGTCACATTTATGTTGCAATTAATGGACAATCACAGCTTGACACACACCTTAGTTTTAATCTTTTTTAATTCATCTGATAGGAGCATCCTTAAAAGAAAATAACCAATGCCAATTAGGTGCCACATTGTGATTGCTCATTTGGAATTTCAACACATTCATTTTTCTTTATAGAACACGGCATTTCAAGTGCTGTAAAGTGTAAAACATCATCTCACGTGGTTGCACAGGTGGTCAAAGTTGTAGGTCATTTCCACCACCACCATGGGAAGCTTATTCAGCAGATGATAGTAGTAGCCTAGTACCAAATGCTCAATATCCTCATTCACTGCAACTCACTCAGGTGGTTGTCGCACATGGTTTTGGTGGTTCATATCCTCAGGGACCTCAATCTATGGGTAACAATCAGGTGGTAGGAATGTACATCCAGCCAATTACAAGCAGTCATTTGTCAGCAATCAATAGTCAGGTTGCCCCAAGCAGTCAGTTGGGTATGTATCCTCAACCTCAAGCTCAGCCAATGTATGGAAGGCAACATGTGGGTATGCTTCAACAACAGCCCATGCAATTGGAGCCAACGGCACCAATGTACCCTCATCAAATGTACGGAAATCAGATGACAGGTTATGGATATGGTCAGCAACAAGGGATTCAATATCTTGAGCAGCGTATGTATGATCTATCTGTTGGAGATGATAATGCTGTGAAGAATTCCTGCCAGGTTTCCCCTTCATCTTATCTTCCACCTATGAAGCCTTCGAAGCCTGAGGATAAACTATTTGGAGACCTTGTTGAGCTGGCCAATTTCAAGCCTGGAAAACCTGGCAGAGCTGGTACTATGTGAAAGGCTTGATTATTTATTCTGCCACTTTTTTTTTTTTTTATGCTGATGTTTGGTACTTTTTTTTAATATATATATTTTCCATTTTGGGTCTATATTTGCATGTTGCTCGTCTAGCATTTGTACATTCCTATTCCTTGTAGAGAAAAGCCTGAAAGGGAGGACTTTTCCAATTACCAACCTATGGACTAGATTGAATTTTAAGCGAATATTTGTCAATTTTTTTCTTCAAATAATTGATCATCGATCATCTGTGTGATTTGAAATCTTATTATTTTAGTTGTAAGATCCTCGTTCCACAGAAAATATTTTATTTTTGTTAATGTTGGGATCTTTCATTTTCTTGATGCAATGCTAGGCAAGGGATTGATATGTAATTTTCATAGCCCCCCCTTCTCTTCTATGATAAGGCAATCTAAATTAACGGGGTACTTGGTCAACAACCCTTATCTTATATTTTTG
Organism: Elaeagnus macrophylla; assembly: GCA_029378325.1. Taxonomy (NCBI): domain Eukaryota; kingdom Viridiplantae; phylum Streptophyta; class Magnoliopsida; order Rosales; family Elaeagnaceae; genus Elaeagnus; species Elaeagnus macrophylla. The sequence continues at coordinate 21,618,173 of CM055649.1, read as the reverse complement.
GGTTTTGTAACACAATCATTGTATAAAAAGATATTTTGGTGACTATTTCAATAAATAGAGTTAATTATTATTCTATATTTATTTATATTTGTAAATTATAATCAAAACATTACGCAGAATATTTAGCCTTACAATTTTTTTTCTTGGAAGAGGATTGCTGAAGAGTTTTCCTTGGAATTGTTAGGAACACAAATAATTTGCAAAGTCGTCGGAAAGTTTTCTGGAAGAAAAAAAAATAATATTCAAATTTTAAGAATATATAAATAAACATGCAGATTATTGGCAAAAAAAGAAAATTAATGATGATGAAATGCAGATTTACAATGAGTGTAAAAATAATGTTAACAAGTATATTTGAAATGGTTGCCCCCAAAAAAGTATTATTTGAAATAATTTGAGCTGTTTGTTTTGCCAGTTGAAAATATTTAGGGGAAAGAATCTTGAATTTGAGAAATTGCCAATATTTGAAGAATAATTATTACATATAATATCTCTTTAATTTAATTTAATTTTTTTTTTCATCATTTATCTATTTCTTTCTTCAAAATTTAATGTATATATTAAATTTTGTTATCAAATTTATAAAGGCATAAAAAATTATATGACACAATTTAAGTAAAAAATAAATAAATAGCTAATCCACTCAATCCAATTCTAAAAAAAAATTAAAATAAATAAATTTGGTTCCCTTTGAATTTTTCATACAATTCTAATTGATTTTTGTTCAGTTTATATTTACCTTTAAAAACTGATTACATTATTTTGATTTTAGTTTTAGTTTAGAGTTAATTTTGCACATACGAAGTATGTGTAATCGGTCATTGTTACTTGGGCCTATCTGGGCTGATGGAGTTTCGAATGCGTTTATGGGCCAAAACATTCCATATTAACCCATTAAAAAGTTAATAATTAATATAACGTAATGTATAAAATTAATAAAATAATATATATATTAAAATACATATTTTTATACTATATTAACATATAATTTTATAAAATTATTATTATTTTATTAATATTTATAAATATTATTTATATCAAATGTTTTCAATAACTTCGTGGGATCCAAGGAACAGAGAGCATGCTTTTTGCAAACGTCAGTTATCACATACTATTTTCAACCAATAGATGTAACTTATGTCGTAGGCCATTGCACATACAACCAAAGCTCTTATCATCGAACTTTTTCTTCTTCTCTAATTTCTGGAATCGCAATTCACAGAAATTTCTGTGTTTTACTCGATCTCATGTAAGTATTTTGAAGTTAGATTTATATGATTTTTTTTATGTCTATTTATGCTAATGATTTTATCTTGATCCATTACCCACAGCTCTTAATCCAGAAATTTGGGTTTTATTGTTTTTATTTTTTTTGTTGGATAAGATATTTCATTTCCTTTTTCTTTTCTTTCTTTCTTTCCTTTGTTGGATTTATGTTCTTCTAACCTTTAATCTTAGCTTAGTATGTTTCTTTACTAGCATATTTGCTTGATGAATTTCTTCTTTGAATTATTTTATTAAATTATTTATTTTCTGTCTTTTATTTTTCTCCCCTTCATCGGATTGGAAGTTGAAAAATCAAATGGACATTAACTATCAGGGCACTTTTTCTTTTAATTCTTCGATAGACAAACTAATAATAAATTCAAATCATTTTGGAGATGAATTTGTGGGTTTGTGAAATCGGATCATAATTCATTAGAAGTATCAATCATGACTAGATGTTATATAACGTTGTGGATTCTTAATTTGTGTTTTTTTTTTTCAGTGATTTATAAATCAGTTCGTTTGGTAAACGATTTTCGATTTTTTATTTCACATTTTTTTAGAAACGTTGCCAAATATCAGCAGATTTATAAATCTTTAAAATAAAGATTTATAAATCACTGGAACTGATTTATTTTGCTTCTCCTTAGACTCGACAATCTCTCTTCTTGCGCCCTAATACACTAAAACTCTAAGCTGCGCCTCCACGCTCTCTTAATCTCTCTTCTCGCCCCAATCTCTGTTTGTGGTACACACGGTATGTTCTGTTCTCTGATTTCTCTTCTCTGTTTTCTGTTTTCTGATCTCTCTTCTCTGTTCTCTGATTCTTTTACGCTTCATGTATAACTCTATTTTTTTGATGGGTTTTTGGTTATGCAATTGATTTGAGTTTTTGTTTATGGGTTTTTGGTTATGCAATTAACTTATGGGTATGCTTTGTTTTTTTAGTATTTGGGATTTAATGAATCAACAACTTCTGATTTGCTGCTGCTGCTTTATTTGTCCCTGTTTTTTCAGTTTTTTCTAATTTTAGAAATTGGAAGCATCCTATTGTTGTTATTTTGCCTATTTATCAATGGGTATGGTTAATTTATCTCCTAATTTTCAGTTGGTTATGTTTAAACCTTGGAGAGTGCTCTTGAGTTGAAAAAACTGCTGCAATTGTTTTATAGGTATGTGTAGTTGGCTATGGTTTTCTTCTTGAGCATGTGCGATTATTTACTGTTGCAATTATTTGGGTCCCTCTTAATTTTTTGCTTGATTGTTATATGAAAAACTGAGGCTGTGTGTTTGCTTCAAACCTGATACTGATTGTTTGAGATTATTCAACCATCTGATATTGATTTGGGAGCTAAGGTCCTAAAGGAGGTGAAAATTCAGGGGGTTTGGTATGCTCAGCTTGAGTCATCGGGCTTTTTACTCTATGGGTTATCTACTTTACTTCTTTGTTTCATATTTTTGTTTTAAGGTGTTGTTTATGGTCCTTATTTCCTTGTAACTTAATTGGAGAAACTGTGAGATTTACTATCCTTGTTGTATATTATCTGGTACTTGTTTTCCAGCTTTTTCTCTCCTTAATTTTAGTTATTTGATAGTGATCATGTTTTACCATGTACGTATGCCCCTTTTATAAATAAGAAATATTTACCCACTCATGGAGGAGATAATTATTAATTGAAATATTTTTGTGTTTCATTTATGTATAAAAAATGTATTTGCCATCAATTTCATATTAATTAACCAAAAAAATCAATTTTAAATTAATTATTTAAAATATTTTGTGTATTGCTTAGAGAGGGGAAAAAAATATAAACCATAAAAAATTTATTATTTTGTTTTTAATTTATGAAATTAAAAAAAAAATGTCATAAATTAGAAATTTGTATCAAACAACTAAATAGTAATTTTGATTTCTAAATTTTGAAATCAGAAATTAGAAATTGGTTATCAAACATACAGGTGATTTTTTTTTTTACTTAAAAATCAAAAATAACTAAAATGATTCATAAATCAAAAATCAGAAATCAAGAATCCACAACATTATCAAACAGTCCCTTGGGTTTTCTTGTTTTTGTTTGTTTTGTTGGATAAGATATTTCATTTCCTTTTTCTTTTTTCTTTTCTTTTCTTTGTTTCTTTTGTTGGATTTATGTTCTTCCAACCTTTAATCTTAGCTTAGTATGTTTCTTTACTAGCATATTCGCTTGATGAATTTCTTATTTGAATTATTTTATTAAATTATTTATTTTCTGTCTTTTATTTTTCTCCCCTTCATCTGATTGGAAGCTGAAAAATCAAATGGACATTAACTATCAGGGCACTTTTTCTTTTAATGCTTCAGATGGACAAATTTATAATAAATTCAAATCGTTTTGGAGATGAATTTGTGGGTTTGTGAAATCGGATCATAATTCATTAGAAGTATCAATCATGACTAGATGTTATAATTTAATCTTTTTTTTTTTATTTCAACTATTTAGTAACCATTTGAATAATTATTTGTATACTTTGTAGTTGGGTTGCGTTCAAATTGGTTATTTAAGGTCAATAGAATTAACTATCATCAACAACCAGAATGCAGGTTAGCTTAAAGTTTAGTTTAAAGTTTTCATTTTTAGTGTTATTGCTTGGCCTATCGGACCAATATGAAGGAACTCTTATAGGTGAACTATCTTTTTTTTACAGGCATCAAGAGCAAGGCTGTTCAAAGAATATAAAGAGGTGCAGAGAGAAAAAGTAGCTGATCCTGATATTCAACTTTCTTGTGACGATACTAACATATTTAAATGGACTGCTCTTATCAAGGTAAGTTTGTTACTGACCAAAGCTTGGGATTTTTGTATCATGTTACACCTTACAATCTTTGTAATCATTTATTTTTTATTTTTGGATTCAGGGACCCTCAGAGACTCCTTATGATGGTGGTATATTTCAGCTTGCCTTTTCTGTTCCTGAGCAATATCCATTACAACCTCCACAAGTTAGGTTCTTGACAAAAATTTTCCATCCAAATGTGCATTTTAAGGTACTACTAATGTTCTATAAAATTGGTTTAATATGTTTGTTTTTGGGTAATTTTCACCAACATATTTAATTTATTTATCCATTGTGCTTATGAAAGAGAACGATTCATGTACTGTCGTGGTGGTATGCTACAATTCAACCAGTAATAGTTATTTCTGTCATTGAACTTTAACCATGGAATGTTAGAGAAATATCGCGCCAAGAGCATTACTTGGTGTCCTAAGGAAGTGGAAGACTTGAAAAAAGAAGCTAGGTGACTACACAAGAAGTTGTGCTTTGAAACTCATATTTGAATGTCATTGCAGTTTAGTGTTGTAGCCCTTTTGTTCATAGAAGTTATAATGCAAAATTTCACGTAATGTTTCAACAATCAACATTCGGATTTTAGTCAAGGATATAAGAAAAATTTACAAGATAGAACCTGAATGCACTGGGGCTTCAAGACGTATTTAAAAAATAAAATAAAAAATAAAAAAATCCTTCATAACTGTTCTGCGTTAGACAGGGGAGATTTGCCTTGATATCTTGAAGAATGCGTGGAGCCCTGCATGGACACTCCAATCTGTCTGTAGGGCTATTATTGCTTTAATGGCTCATCCAGAACCTGATAGCCCTCTCAATTGTGACTCAGGTAATAAATTTTAGAAATACAAATTCTAATTAAGACCATTTTATTCTCTCCTTTTTTTCTTTCTGTGTGGAATTATTGGGGACATTTTGCATGATGTAAAAGACAATAACGAGAGAAAGAGACTTATGTTTTGAAAGTAGGTTTTAGGGTCGGTTTGTTTATGCTTCTAACATCTTGTGAAAGCATTTTTGACAATGAAAAAGTTATTCTAAATCTAACAATTTCTTCACCAAAAGTACTTTTAGGTGTTACTTCCCAAAAGCACTTCTAAAATTACTTTTGACTGAAACCACTTTTAATAAAAGCACAAGTAAACATTCCATTAGCTTGATGACAGCTTTCAGCTTTGCTATGATCAAACAATTGTTGCTGCCGGAATAATCTTCTAAACTTTTATTTCTTTGGACACGTGTTGTGCTTCCTACTTGCCTTTCTAAGAAATCACATTTCAAGACGGTCAATAAAACTTGCATTATCCTTTTATATTTTTGTTACTATTCGCACTGTTTGTGTGCAGGCAATCTTCTGCGCTCAGGTGATATCAGAGGGTACCAGTCTATGGCAAGAATGTACACTAGGCTTGCAGCCATGCCTAAAAAAGGCTGAAGTCTGAAGTGATTTGCAATTCGTCACTTATGTTATAGAAAACCTTCCCAATTTGTGAGCCCGGACCATGGTAGTCTTTGTTGTTCTAATGTTGATCTTTAAGTTGACAAATGGTATTCAGTATTCACATTTTATTAATTTTTGTTTTCTAAAGCATTCTAGCATTATAAGAAAAGATAATGACAGGAGCTTTGCTTGTTTAAAATGTCTGTTAAATAGTTGTACTACATACAACAGCTGATTTACTGTTCTTGGGATGTCACAGCCATTACTCATTAACAAAATACAACATAAACAAAATGGTCTTGTGTACTTCTGCAAACAACAAACCAAAAGATTATTGAGCCCTAATGCATAAGAAACTTGTCGAACCAGTTACTAGCTTCTTTTACCATAAGTGGTGTCATTTGGTGGCCGATTCCTGGCTGTGCAACCAACTGCATGTTAAATATATGGAAAATGGTAAGTTAGGTCAATGAATGTCTGAGAAAAAGAAGACGATTTGTTGAAAGGTATTTGTAGCGATTTTCTTTATTTCCTTCTCTCTCGCTGATCAAATGAAAGAGATGTTTGTTGGGGATGGGGGGAGCATCGTGTAACAATTTGCCCCTCCTGCTTTCCATTTCATGAGTTCCCTAAAGTAATAGACGTTTCGAAACTCCAAATTCAAACTGATAAATCAAACCTTGCCAGGAATTGGAGATGCAAATAAGGAAATTTTGCGGTTACATTAATTTCAATTTTGATCAGAAGAAAGAAAACAAGACAGAAGGTTCGAGTCCATACGCTAAAATTATCCGAGCAGTGTGCATCCTTGTAAGCCTTGCTTGCCCTTGATTTGGGAACTTCTAGACCAGCAAGTGGACATCGAGGATCTTCAGCACCTGTTTCAGAGCCATGTAATTCAACACGAGTCATCAGATGCAAAGAAAGCCAAATTCCATAAAGTATAAGGAAGAAAAAACAGAGACAAAAAACGCAAGTTTGTGGTACAATAAACAATTTAGTCTAGAGCTCTGAAAGCCTTGAAAATACTTGTGTATATCATTGATGGCTTGTAAGTGCAGAAAAATTTACCGTTTACAATAAGCAGAGGACGCGGTGCAATAGCTGGAATTGTGTAAGGAGAATCAAACTGTGAGTCTAGACCAGGAGCAATTCTGTCCCAGACCTGCACAAGTATGGCAACAAGGCGTTACTCCACATGCTGAAATAACAAGGGATTTGGATAGCATCAGGGTTTTAATTTATATTTTACGAAAAGGAAAACATAGCAATTTTGAATCACAGGATCCCTGTTAATTGAGATGGTAATCAAATTTGAGGGATCTAGCAGATTGTCTAGAGAGTAAATATGTTACCAACCTTCTGGACCACTTCTTTGTCAATTACAGTTTTCCCTAAATTAATCCGGGCTTCTGCAGTTGAGAAAATACATGTCAGATAAACAACTTCCATAGAAACTCATGCAAGTATTTAATATACTTTCACCAGTAGAAGAAGAAAGTTTAGTCTGATTGGCCGAATATTTGTGCTTTTGTCTTAAATGTAGCAAGCATATTATTTTGAAGAGTTACATAACATAATTTTTCTTATTATGGACTTCTGACTCCAAACCGCTTCATTATATGCATGCTCCACGCTGGAAGAAAGCAGAAAGAAAAGGCTACATTTGGCATGAAGCCATCATCTACTTTGTTAGAACAGGTTTACTTGTTATTTTTCTTACCTTCAAAAACTGGCTTTATACTATCAACTCGAGCCTGCCACTTATCATTCTCTATGGCCCACTTAAAACCCTGCATACATTTCGTAAAATTCAACGAGCCTTTACAAATAAACACAATTATAATAAAAACCAATTAGATTTAGATACACCACCTGAACACCAATTATAGGTGCCACAACTGAATAGCGAGGGTCAGCAAAAGCCCCGAACCATGCATGCATTCCTGCACTTCGATAATAAGAAAAAAGAAAAGCAAAACTGAGATGATGCCTATTGCCTACACCACAGAAAAAAGCGGTTTTGATTTGCAAATTGTGATACAACCAAATATTAACCAACAAACCTCCAAGTGATTCACCAGTGATTCCTATTCTAGAGGCATCAATATCCTCCCTCTGTGTTAGATAATCAGCCAGTTTAATCAAGTCCAAGACCTGCAATCAGAAAGCAAAACTAGTATCATATCAATAACTGCAACTGAACCTTAGCATATTTCTATAAATTGGTTGAGCTTCAACTATCTCATTGACTGTTTCATTGCAAAAAAGAATTACCGTATCAAATATGAATGGCATTGTATCACCCTTATTCCATGCTGATATAAGAGCCTGCAATTAAATCAAAAACCTATATAACAATGATTTTGCTATTGTTAAAAGAAAACTTGTTTAACCTAACCACTTACAGCGCGCGGGGGAACTAATATCAAAATTCAATCTTAGAGTGAGCTATAATCTCAGAAGAAAAATACAAAAATATTTATGGTTCACATTTCCTTAACAAATTGAGGCATTTATAATGATTCGTTTAGAAAGAAGTACAATTAAGGTATTGTAGAATACACACGTCTCTGTAGGTAGTTTTATTCTTGGCACGTTCACCATGGTAGCGTGTATCGACAGCTATAGTTATATATCCCCTTGAAGCATATGCCTGAGAAAGGATAAGAAACATGGTAATCCCTCATTTTGCCATATTAAAACTGGAAAAAGACAAAGCGACAACAAAAAATTCTGTATGCTACTTCAACGTTTTAATACAGCAGGTGCCTACCTCAAGCAAAGGCCTTAACCACTCTTTGCACTTGTGTGTACTATGCAGAAAAACAACAGCAGGCCTTTTTTGGTTATCACTTTCCTTCATTTTGATCATCAATACAGGCAAGTGCCCTTGCTCTCCTGCCTATTATGAGTTATTACAGAGTCAGGTTTCGTTTTTTCCTTTCTCAAAGTCAAGGAGATGAAGTATTATGATGAAAGGAGCATGGTGCAAATTTTATTTAGTTTATAAGCAACATGAGCCATCCACTCCTAAAATGTTAACCTCAAAAGAAGCCAAGTCTAATACTACTTATAAACACTACATTAGTATCATTGTGTAGCAATATGAGACTTTTTTTATATACTCTAACAGGTTATAATCAATCTTAGATATTTCAACTCCAGATTCGCATAGCCCCAACTCAAAATATAACATCTGACTACACAGTCTGCAGCTACTTTGCATATCAATAAATTCAATTAACAAAACCATGGCCTCAAAGCTCTATATCAACAAGATCAGATTCAATTTTTTGTTGGAATAATTAATCGAAAACAACACAGAATTCAAAGGATCAATTACCTCGGTCACCACAAAAAAGTTTTCCTCTTGTAGAAACTCTTTCAAATTCTCAACATTTGCCCTTGGACAAGCCTCCATTGCCTACCAAACGATCCAGCGACACCATCAAAAAAATCAATGACATAGATGGTTATAAGTTATATAGTGCATATATGCATGATATTTGAAAGAATCCGAACTTCACTAAAGCTAGGTGGTGAAGCATCTTGATATAGAGGATCTGCCACGGAGTTTGCAGGCACCACAGATAGGGGAACTGAAACAAATCATGAAAATTACATTCAGAAATAAACCTTACGTAAAAGTTAGGAACAAAGTGATCTACACTAGTCATGAATATAAACATCCTGCAATAAATTATAAACTTCTCCACTTAATAACCTATAATAGAACCGAACCAATACTCAAAATTTTCACACTTTCTTAATGGTAAAACACTGATAAATTCCAGCTGTAACAAGCCTAATAAGAGTTGTGAGAGTGATTCAAAAGCTAATTATTGAATCTGGACCCAAGCTGGACACTTGATATATAGATGTCAATTCATCCCTCCCAGAACGTACATAAGGTAGCTCAATATTCTAGATCCATATTTCCTATATATGTTAGTCTTCAGCTAAATCAGCAACAAACGTACATAAAGAACAGCCATTTCAAAACTACGCACAACGTCAAACTTGCAAACAAACAGATTTAACTAAAAGATTATAAGATTTCAAGCTTTGAATTCACCTTCAGCAGATTTTCTGCTACGCAGAACTTCAAGGAACTCAGCACGAAGCTTCTCGGTGTCTACAACTTCGTCCATTTCGATCGTAGATTTTTTAGCAACCGATTTGGTTGTGGAGCTCGACTGGCATTTATAGGAAAGCAGTTTTGGCGGGTAGGATTGCAAGGAAGAAGCTTGATGAACACGCGCGTGGGGAAAGCAAGATCGCGCGTGCGAGGCTTGAGTGATGTGGCTGATGCTCGGTACTGCGTAAGAGAATAGTGGAAGGTGAAGGGCGTTGCTGAACAGCTTCATTCTGCATCTGGAAGTGTGTCTTTATTCATTTGGTTTTTTTTTTTTCCCCTCAATAAATGTTTAGTATTTAAATTAACTTCTTTTTTTTCCGGTAGAACGCTAAGAATAAATAAAATTGAGCTCATTTTTGTTATCAACGTTATTTATATAGACGTAAATATGCAATCAATAAGTTATGAATTATTTTATCTAACATTTTAATTTAATAATAAATATTCTCATTATTATTAATTTAATTAATTATTTTTCATAATTTTAAAATTATTATATAATTATTTTTGATATAAAATAGCATGTGCTTTATCTTCTCATGTACTTGAGAGTTTGTGTTTGAAGATAGTAATTGCTCTTGACCATAATTCATCAACTTCTCGATACAAAACATTTCAATGGAACAAGTTCATTGAAGACATTTGAAGTAGAATATAGACGAGTAGCAGCCAGCAATAATAGTCCTAAGTCACTGAAGTAGCAGGGTTAGTTTTGAACTTTTATTACCAAAAACATCTCAACACTTTATTTTTTATATGGATTTGAAGGAAATGTTTTTCAATAGAGCAATAGTAAATATGAAGTGTACATCTCACAAAAAAAAAAAGACTTAAATTCTTTTAATTCTTTATTTTTTAGGTTTTTATATTTTTATCTTTTATATATGAATTCATTATTTGTCTCTATTTTATTTTATTTTTATACTTATAATCTCTACATTGCTATAGTATAAAAAAAATCTTGATTTGAAGGCTTTTATTCCCAACTCTAACTTCTAAAAGTACTTTATTTCTGGGCAAAAATAAAAACCAAAACTGCTTTATTCATTAAAAAGGTTTTGGATTACCATCGCGCTGCTAAAAGTTTTTTTTTTTTTTTTTTCCAGAAAAAGACTCATAGGAAGGAGAAGGGATAACGCTCGCTCGGATCAACGCCTAGAGAAAGTATCTGCAGTGGCTAGCACTTTAGGCTGTTGTCAGAAAAAATTTTATGTACAATTACGAATTTTTTATCTCTTGAATCCAAAACTTGATGCTTGTAGCCCAATGACATTACCCACTGGAATATCCAACTACAGGTTCATAGTTGCTAAAAGTTGATCGCAAGTCCTTTATTACTAAAAGTTGAATTTATTTTTCTAATATCGTAAAAAATCAAAAAATAAATAAGACTTTTACTTATTTTTAAAATATATATAAATTTATTTTAAGTTAATTACTTTAATTTGGTTATCATTTAAATGTAAAAATGATGTTTTATTATAAATTAGAGTAAATTTGTCATTAATGAAAATAAGGAAGAATAGTTGATTTTTGGAGGGAAAAAATAATTTTCATATTGACATATTTACCCCCCATTTATATTGATGCATGACTATATTTTAACCCAATTGAAATAAAAATTAATAAGAGACTTAAAAAGTTTGAGACTAAAGTAGACCTCCTAAATACTCTTTTAAGTGTTCTATCCCCAAAAAGCTATGAATGTACTTGACAATTCACAATGGATCCGTGGACAATTTTCTTCCATGAAGGATGCAAAGACCTAAATCCAAATCCTCTCACTACAAATCAACAAAAAATTAAAACAAAAATGTCGTCATCTCTGTTTACCATCATAATCCGTCACAATCTGGTCTTTGAAGTTGTATGTTGACACGAGTCACCATTAAGAGTTGAGACTGATTGCTGCCCTCCGGCATTAGCTGAGGCAGAAGATTCCAAAATGCCATTGCCATGGGACTCCTTGTGATTCCCAGTTTCGCAGTCAGCTTCGGAAGAAGCAATCTCTAGAGGTTCATGTTGGCTTCCAAACTCACCTTTTGCCCACGAAGAGCACATTGTTTCTGTTGTTAGTAAAATTACAATGTTTTATCACAGAAGTTGAAAGATCATCTATGACAAGGAATTCATCAAAGCTCATAAGACAAGAAACTGCTTTAGCCAAAGTTTCCTCCAACCAGACAACAAAACACAAAGTTCCTAGTGAAACTTTTTTTCTTCTTATTTTTAAAATTTTGCGTCCTTCAAATTTTTTAACAACGGCTCAAATGGAAAATTTCAGCAGATAATAAATTCGGGAAGAAAAAAAAGGTATTTGATTCAATGCCATTATCATATTTGACTTGATGGGAATTCAGTGCCTCTATGAAACTTCAAAAAATAATTACTTCAAACATGAAATTCATTGAGCAGATAAAGTTAGACAGCTAAACACAATTGTAACAATCATCGAAGTGTGAAATATATGTGGGAATATAGGTTGCCAGCAGAACTGTGGTGTCCCATCGTACAATAGATTTTATATGAGCTCATTTAGGTTTTATGGTGCAAATGAACTATTTCAGAACAATGGTCATGTAGTAGATCCATATTGGCTTTTGAATAAAAAACTGTATGAATTGGAAATTTAAAGAATAGGTAAATTTACCTTTTATGCTCCCTCTGGTGATGATCTGGCTAAGAAAATCGCTGAATCTTCTTAGTACAAGGTTTCTTGTATTGCATAAAGCTCTGCGTAATCATGTCCATCAGATGACTTACAGGTTATGCTTTTATTTTGAGTCATCGCTCCATTGGGCAATCCAGGTGCCTTAATCATGTCTTTTTCATCACATCTTAATGCAAGTGTTCCTGGGGACATTGGCTGATCTTCTTGCAAATCACCTCCAACTGATATAGAGTCTCTATCTCGTTGTCTTCCATCCATATAGTTATTAGGCACAGCATTTTGGATATCATGCATATTTCGACTATCTTCTTCTCTCTCTCTCCTGGATGAGACATTATAAATTTTTTTGGGAGAATAACAAAATTTCTAATAACAAAACTAGCATCCCTTTATACTTTTACAATTAAAAAAATGACTAATATGTCATTTTTTTTTTAACATCCATCCAATTAGAATTGAACGACGATAATTTAGACTCATTTAATATTGAACGTTCAATATTTTACGTTCAAATTGAATATTGAACGTTCAATATTATTGGGGTGTTAGTTTTGTTATTATAAGTTTTAGGGGTGCTATTTTTGGTAATTTCCCAAATTTTTTTCATTCTCTCAGTTTGACTACTTTCTGAAAAGTTTAAGAGTTAAAAAACAAACTATATTTTCTTCAAGGGAATAAAAGAAAGAAAAGAAATGCTACGATTCAAGAAATGGATCTTTAAATGTGTTTTGCAAACATTTATCTTCAAATGTCAAACAGCTGAATTTGCTTTAAATCCACTGGTAAACAAATTTTCTAGACGAATAAAAAAAAATTAATATGTGAATGACTGTGTGTTTCATATGGAAGGAGCAAAAGACGAGGGAAAAGTGGACAAAAATAAAATACATAACAGAACGTATTTGTTTCAGCAGGTAAAAGTGCATCATCAACTGAGCTTCATAAAGTAATTGGGTACCTGTTGTACTTATGACCCAAATTACGATGAACAATACATAGATTGGGATCAGTACAAGCATAAACAAAATGCAAGAAAATCTAATGTAGATCAGGAAGAAGCTAAAGAAGAGAAACAATAGGGGAAAATAAGGAAAAAGGGAATATAATTAGGGATCCGAGAGGATTGATGATCTGAGTATTACTTGTTAAATAGTCAAAATTGTAGCTTCCAGTTCTGTGTCAAAATTTCTGTTTTCAGAATGGACAAACTTGGCCTGTTGACAGTCATTAGGATACATGATATCCTAGTTTACTAACATGGTAATATTTATTAAGAGATTTTCAGTTACATCTGTATATTCAAATGAGGCAGCCTACTTTCCTTCATCAACTAAGGAAATAAACCACAAGTCTGATACTAGTGATATCTAAGTTTAACATATCTACAAACGCTACAGTAGTTTAATGAAATGTGTATTCAGATTAATAAGTCAAAAGTAAAACCTGGAAATGTAATAGTCATTACGTCAATTAATGGACTAGTTATTTACAAATAAAGCAAAGTAAAACCTGCAAACATCTTCTCAGCTACTCCTGAAACCACAACCAAAACTGAACAGAAATCTTTCACTTCCTGGGGCTGGAGTACATCCGCCAATGCAGATCTTCAGTCATGATTATGGATAATAATGAGTTCATTAAGGGGGGGAAGGAAAATTCAAAAAACAATAATGAGTAGAATATAATTACTAAAACCTGTATGTCAATCTTGAAAATCCCAATGTGGCTTTGTTGAGCTCACGTGAATGAGGGACAGATAATGGAGAAGCACAGACCATATGAGCCCCTATATTATTTTTCTGATTTCAAAGATGTATACACAGCTTCTCAGCAAGAAGATAGAGGATATCAAAAAGTTTAAAATAAGAAAAGGAAAGAATACTGACCAAAATTTTAAATCTTACAACAGGATTGACTCTCTGCACTATTTGACGAATAGGTTTTTGATATATCAAACGTAATAATTTTTCATTCGAGTGATAGAAGTACCTTTTCACCATGTGAATTCATGTGAAAGGACTCATCTTTAGCTGCTAAGCCAAAACAGAGTTGGAGATCTTTCTTCTTTGTGGATACTAGAGGGGTCCCAAAGCCAGAGGAACCAATGGCCCCATTAGCTGCCTGCTGGATGTAAGGCATGGAATTGTGGTCTCCATGAAACAAGGCCCATCTTTCTTCACTTCCTTCAAAGTTTTTGCAGTCGACACGTTTACAATTATCAGAACAAAGAATATTGGCTTGGAAGCACTCACAATACTTCTTCAGGCATCCTGATTTCTTGCAGTTACATCCTTTATTGTGCTTTCCAGCAGCTTGAACTTCACTTGTATCTTCCTGTGTTTGTTTTCGGTTAACAAAGGTTAAATCCAAGCTTAGCCAGGCTAGATAATACAATCATAAAAGCAGTAGATAGTCAAATAAAAGCTATCAGATAATTCTCTTGCTCCTCATTCTTCCACTCTACCAAACATATTTAATGTTGGTCAAGTTAAGAGAAGCAATCAAATCACTGAATGATTGTAGCCCCAGAGAAAAGATGTATTAATGTTAGGATTTGAGTTTGATAATCACTACAAGGAATTCATGTGAAGTATCCATGTAGGAAACTTGAATGCATATGACATTCATATGAAAGCTTATCGTACTACTAAGTAACATATCTCATACATATATTTGCAATGCTCCTCAGAATTTAAAATTTGTGCTAGGGACATTTTTGAGCACTTATTTGGTTAACATAAAAGGAAAGTCGTACACTTGCAGTTTAACAGTTTGACCACAAAAGGACCACGTTCATGCTAAAATGTGCCATGTAAATACTAGTTTAAGAACTAAGACCATGTTCTTCCAAAATGAATTTCACCTGTACACTACAACCAGCATATATCAAACTTACAAAAAAAAAAACTCATAACAACACTAAGGATTGGTACAAGATTATAACTCAAGCTATGTTTTTGCAAAATTCAATGACAGATACAGACCTTACAGTCCTGAGGACCTTACAGTCCTCAGGACCTTACAGTCCTGAGGTGTATGTTGACGGTTAGCAATCTTTGGTCTGAACGCATTTGGATTACGCATTTGCAAAATTCAATGACAGATACAGACCTTACAGTCCTGAGGTGTATGTTGACGGTTAGTAATCTTTGGTCTGAACGCATTTGGATTACGCTCTAAGATTGATACAATTGCCTCATGCCTACCAGCATTATTCTCCACATTATTGTGACAATTTAAGCGGCTGCAGCCATCACAATAAATCCCAGTTGCAAAGCACTCACAATACCTAACAAATGAAACAACTTGAGAAGAAAAAAACATTCTACAAATTATAGCTAAGGACCAGATGTTCAAACTTTCAAACTAGGACGCTAAAAAGAAAGAGATATACATATTCACAATTCTTCATAAAGGAGGTTGGGGGGGGGGGGGGGGGGGGGAGTTAACTCCAAGGTGCATGCATCAGGAAAAAGTCATATAAAGGAATTCAGGCTGGTAAGTAGTCTTGTTTTGAGAGAAGTTTGAAGTGCAGCATAACCTCTTAATGAGTTCAATAAAAAACATTCAATAATTTTTGTCAAAATGCAGTAAAAAGATTTGTAATGTCTGTTATTATATAATTTACTTTAGCATACAAAGCACTATCATAAATACAATATGTGATAAACATTTGGGAAAGGAATACAAGACTGGCATTTGTAAGGGATGCCAGTTAGGATCTAATAGACTAATACAATTAATTATACATGGGGAAAAAAGGTTTTAAAAAAGATAAGCACTCTTCCACAGCAGAGCCTATGAACTTACAGCTTCAGGCATTTAGAGTTTTTACATCTACATTGCTTTTGCTTCTTTGGAACGCCATCTTTTGGTTCAATGCAGGGGCATGATCTAGGACACTCTTGTTTGCTGACAGAAAGTATATGAAAACGTTAGAAGGCATTAATGGAAAAATATCAGGAAGAAAAGCCCATGTATATTGTATCAATATCAAGACAATATGTTAAAAAACAAAGGAACTAAGCAAGTTGGCACAAGGGCTAATGAGAAGACTCCTTACGAGTTATGACTGCTATGATATTTATCTTATGTCTCAGATTCAGAAGCAAGAAGGGGATGTAGTACTGGCATAATCATATGGTTTTATGGAGGAGATTAAAGAGGGCGGCTACTGACTATACCTTGTGCAGCAAGCCGCCGCCCTGTCAGAAGAGGTGATAATGTATTCCTATAGCTCCCGCACTCCTATAGCCACAAATGAAGAAAGAAGCTACTGCTAGCTAGAATCTTAATACCCCTTTTGCAGTATTCCCCGCAACAAACCCAAAAGCTCAAGCAGCTAAGGGAATCTGACTTTATAAGGTGCTGTAAGTACCCAAGTTTAATAAGAGTCCAGAACAGCATCCAATTCATTAAAAGTAAAAGCAAGTAGAAGTTCCCCAGCAGGTAGCATGTCTTCGAAAGGATAGAAGCACGGGACTTTGCTATTGAGAAGGGGCAAGTGTTATATAGGGAGAAACTTTTATAGGCTTATGGATGATATAGAAAACCTCTCAATTTATTGCTTTACATGAATGCATTTACTTACATATAAGATGCCTCATTTTATGTAAGTGCTAAGAATATTTTCTTGAAATTATCAAGGTACACACATAGTCATACATCTATCTCATACGAAAGTTTTTCTTATATATTTTGATCAAAAGAGTTCAACTTTTGTCTTCTAGAAATAAATATGCAGATTCTCTTAGCTTATGCAACGTCCTTAACGAACCTTCTGCTTGTTTTTTTGTTTGAATCACCTAATAATTACCCTATCATCCAAATCAAATACATTCAGCAACACTGTTTCGCGTGTAGCACGTTTCTCCAAATCTCTATGATCTACTTTAACATGAATTAGACTCATCCTTATATTAAAGACAACATTATAATATTTTCCTTTCTCCAACAGATGAAATTTGGCTGGAAGCCAGTGACCGTTCTAACTTCTACGACTTTTCAATTTTTAATAGCCTAATGCAACATTTATCATATAATCGCGCAAGAGCAGTGAGAACATTAAAAAAGTTCTTACGTAGCATGCAATGCCTGTATTGGTAATTTGCGTACGGGGTGCCGAACTCTATGTTGTGACATCGGAGGTAGATTTGGCCATGTTAAAAACTGCGCAGTCTGCCACGGTCTGAGAGATTGAACTTGTGGTTGTAACGGCGACTTCTGTGCATGAGGCTGTAGTTGTAGCGGTTGTAATTTTGCCGGTGACAAATAACGAGATCGTAACGGCTGTAGCAGTGACGGTGATTGTAGCTTTCTTTGAGCCTCAGATTACTTCGGCAATGCCGTGAAATCCAATTGCCCCACTAATTTCATCGGCGTAAAATCGGTAATAGTTTCGGTTTGCTCCATAATATCTTATATAGCATTAATCAAAATATATAATAAAGTTCGATGAGGTTTCAGACATTACATTTCACAATTCGATTTCAAGGAAACATCGAAATATACAAGGCACGATCAAAGAATGGCCAAATGATGCCGCTTCTCAGTTGATCGACGGGAACTGACGCCGGTGGAAATTTTCACTTTCGACCGGAATTTTAATTATGTCTCTCATCTCTTATGGAGGTTTAATTCAAATTGAAAATTTTGTAATGGTGGAGGGGTTCAATGAATATAAAAGTTCGTGATCTAATTAAATTTAACGGTTGAGATTGGGTGAAAGGGAATGGAGTTGTTACCAGTCGTTGAATTGAGATGGGAGCTTAGATTATTTTTCCTCTTTTTTTTGTTTTTGTTTTTGTTTTTTTGGGTGTCACAAAGTGACTGGAATTAAATTTGGCGCTAACAAAGTCAGGAAAGAGTCATGCATTAGCAGGAAACTAGACGTGTGTACGAATGACTTATTTGATGATTCAATGAGCTTGAGAATCGACGGTTGAAATTTGAAGATTTAAATTCCATTGGATAAGAATTTCTGACGACAAATGAGAAAAAAAAAATTCCATAGAATTTGGTGGCGGCTAAAATAAAAATCACGTTGTTTATCGAGATATATCATCAAAATATATATATATATATATATTTCTTTTAGCTTTATTTATTTATTTGCAAGTTATTAGCATATTACCTCAAAAGGTACGATACTGAAATATTGTATCATTTTTTATATTTAAGTCGAGTCGATTTTAGATAAGAATTTTAATGGTTGCAATTTGTAAGAATTAATTTATACGTATATTTTTAATTTGTGAAATTTTATTTAAATATTTAAATAAATAATATTTTTGTAAAAAAATCGTGTTAATTAATATTTATATTATTTAATAATAATATAAATATTTTAATCATTAATACAGATTAATTAATAAATATTTATGTAATTGTGTGCTGATTGTATCATTTAATTTTTTCCTTTTGATACGGGTCAATAGTGTCGTGTATATCTTGTTTATTTACTACCCAACATATATATATATATATACAGTATCAATAACTATAAAATTATATCCAATTTTTTACACTATTATAACTCAATTATTGAGATTTAGAGTGAATAAGAAATAGAAAATGAATCTATTACCTTAAATCTCAACTCTTGAAAATTAGTGGTGTAAAAAATTAGATAATAAATTATGTATTATGATTTTTTATAGTTATATATATATATATATATATATATATATATGAATAGGAACAGCAATTTATTATGTAAATTAGGTAAATATTTTTTTTATTAATTATAGATATTAAATAATATAATAATTTTTCATAAAAAAAAAAATTGAAGAATTTTATTTGTCACGAGGAGATTTATCCTTCATTTTCTACAGGTGACATTGCATATCTTTCCCGATGCTAATTTTCATTTGAACTCTTTTTTTATACATTTATTTTACTATTTTAAGGTTTTCAGTTTGGTTTTATTAAATCAAATGATAAAAATGAATTTTACTTCATATCACTAGTTGAATTAAATTACAAGTACGAGAAAATTGACAACAATTTAACTTTTTTTTTTTTTTTAATGCAAAACCTCTTTTTATTTATAATTAAACAGAAACAGATACAATCCAACCAACACAATACAAATGTAAAACATCCCAATCAAATTTAACTTATTCAATTAACTAGGTAGAATATAAAAAGTACTGAAAAAAAAAATCTTATTTTAAGAAATGGTTATACATTTTATATTTTCTATTAAAAAATATAGTGTGTAGTGCGCTAGTCGTATATCGGTGGCTATACTTTGTCATTCCGAAGTGATTTATCGTCGCTTTCTCCTTCCGCAACAAACCTAGACCTGAAAGCTTTAAAAAATTTATCTGCAAGCCATTTGTTGTGGACTGAGCCACTGAGGATTTTTTTTTTTTGGATTGTTGTTGTGGACTGGTGTGTTTCTATGCCATTTGTGTAATAGCTTTTTTAAAATGAAGTGGAGACTAATTAGTGGAGGAAGTGCTGCAGACCTACAGTTACGTTATCTCCTGCTAACATTTTAAGTTTTTTTTTTTTATCAGTCTAACATTTTAAGTTGGAAACGGTTTTATATTGATAATTTACACAGTACTCCGTTTTTGTCGATATAGTTTTAGAAAATTAATTATAAAATATAATATTCTTAAATTTATAATAATAAAAATAATAATCATAAAGAACATTGAATATAATTTAATTTAATAAATTTCAATATTAAATAAGTACGATTATATAACTGGTATGAGATTATAAAAAAAAAAATTATAGTTTCAAACTATAAAAATGTTATTTTTATTAATTTATAAGTTGTAAGACTTTATCGTTAATTTTGTTGTTTAAACTTTGATTAGTTTATCTTTATTTTAAATAATTTAGCCTTCAAATTTGAATCTTCAATAAAAGTCCCAATTTAACAATTTTCATATAAAATTTTTATTTCCAATAAGAAAAGCTACCTGTTAAGTTTAAGAAATTACTATGACTTTAGTAGAAGTATCACTTTTAAGGAAACAATATCTTTTTCTCTCCTTCTCTTTCAGAAAATTTAGTTTTTTCTTTTCTTTCTTTCTTTCTTCTTCTTCTTCTTCTTTTCTTCCTTTTTTTTTTTTTTATTTTTTTTTTAAGATTTACTTGACATCGGAAAGAATCTCTTATTGGAATTTTCCTGAAAGTTTCTTATACATTATTTCAATTAAATAAACAATTTTCACATAAATTTTAATATAGTATGAATTTTTCTTCACTTAGATTTAGGTGATCTTTTTAGGTGTTTTGTTTTTGTTTACCTTGTTTTCTTTCTAAATCTATATTTTTTGTTCATATATTATTGCAGTTTAAATTTTAAAGATCTAAAGTCAATTATCAAATTTTGTTAAAGATCTAACCTACTATCAAGTTAAATAATCAGATATAAAAGACTCAAAAAGCTAATGACTAAACACTCAAGGAAGTTTGATCACATATGATTTTTAAGGATTTTGGTGATAATTTGATGTATTCTCAATTTCTTGATTTGGTTATTTTTGTATTATTTAAATGAATATAAATCTATTTTTTCTGTAGATAAAACAAACAAAAAAAATGAAAAAGATTAAAACATACTATATAAAATTTTAAAAACTTACCGGTTAAAATTTGGATAATGCATGAGAAATTATAGTAGAAATTTTAACTATGGTTAATTGGTTATCTAACATTAACTGTTATAGATATATATAAAGAAAATAAGGTATTATATGTAATGCTCAATCAATACCTATATTGTCAATACATGGCAATATATGGCAGTGCTATGTCATTTCAACCAGAAGCAAAATTAAACTACACAAGTTACAAGATTTCCCCAGCTATTATTACCACAAATGCAATCTTATATATTGTTTTTGGACTGATTATCTCAGTCTAGATCGCCCTTCACTTATTATTATTTTTTTTTTCCATGAACCAAAGACTCGTTTGACTAACACCTTTTTTTTTTTTTACTTAAATAAAAATGTTTCACTAAGTAAACTAAATAAAACACTAAAAATGCAACAGAGAAATATCTCAGAAAACAACATGACAATATAACAAAATATCATGCACCCAGACAATACATAACAAACATATATGTTACAATACAACAAATAAGCTTTCAAAATCTGTAATAGAGAATACAAAAGTAACTCTAGAATAGACCATCATTTCCAAGCTAAACAATAAGATAAGAAGGAAAAAAGAAAAACGCCTACCAAAAAGTACCCGAAATGATTGGTCTAGGTCCTTTTGAATATATTAATTATTTATTAACTTCTTGAGCTTAGAAGAATATCTCAACGCCCAAAGGCACACAGCATAACACACAAAAGCGCACAACAATAACCAATTGTGTATTTTATGATTTATGGGATTTTATGTCAAAATATCAATAATAATAATAATAATAATAAGTCTCAGTGCTATCTTTATGGAGACTTTAAGGATAATCTGTAGCTTGCAAATTTTATGATATTTTAACTATAAAATTTAAGGTTTAATGGTGCTATTGAAAAATTTAACGAAAGGGTTGGGAGACATATATTACTTATAAACTATACTTAATAGTCTTCTTCACAAATCACACAACCTCTAATGGTACTCTTCCTTTATAACAATATTATTTCCTTATAGGGTCATTTGGATATATTGGATCTATATGCACGATTAAAGCAAAATAAATATGACCGAGAGGGCCCTCTCCCATAATAAGTGTTAACATCATACATCCTTGTCTCTCTTTTTTTCTTCCAACTGACATGTTTAGCCAACTTTGTAAGGGATATGGGAAAAAAGTTAAACCTTTAAAGGTCACCACAATTTATAGGAAAAGACTAGCTCGAACTCTAAACCTTAAAGTTAACACAAATATTATTCAACCAATTATGCTAGAGGGCTAGTGTTACATCATATATCATTGTAATGAATTCATTTTTGTAATTTCTCAAAATTGTTGTCCAATTTAATAATTTTTACATTCAATACTATTGCGTCAACAATCTCATAGTGCAATAACGTATATGCATATATAGTTGGAAATTATTTATTTATATCTCAATTCTCATAGTTGTATTTTAGTCAAATGGATGTACATGAGTTCCACAGAAGATCTAGGTCTGTCCACTAGCACTAGGTCTGTTTCTTTCTTATCTTTGCCCATAAATTAGATATTATGGAAATCTTTCACTTATTGAGACATTAATAAAATAAAAAAATTGGCTCGTGAGATGTTGATAAAAACATAGAAAAAAAACAACTTAATTCTGGAAAATTTGTCAAATACGTCGTTTGCAATTTTCATACACCTAACTTCTTTCAGAAATCTTGTAAGGTTTGTACCCCATCTATTTTCTGTCAAAAATACAAATTACACCCATACAACGACAATCCATAAAACAACTTAACGAAGTTGCTCTTACTAATTATATTATTCTTTTCTTTCTAATTAACTAATTGTATTATAATTTCTGATCAATAGTTCTTTTTAGATGGAAACAATATAATTATTATAAATTTGTGATACATCATCAATAAGATGATAATGTGATGAATGTATAAAAGTATAGTTGACCCTCTTCCTAACAACTTAAGCTTTTAGAAGAGTTGATAACCAACAACTTCTAATATGGTATCAGAACTAGAGGTCATATGTTCAAGGCCTAGCAACCCAATTGTTAATTTGCAAGTATTTGGTCTGCATGGTGCATAGAGCCAACACTTGTGAAGAGTGATGAATATATAAAAGTATAAGAGAATTGGTAACTAACAACTTCTAACACAATAATAATTTGTTGTTACAATTGGGCTTACAAAATGACATCTAATTTCTATTTAGAAATTGTGTTCAAATTTCACTATAACAATCATATTTATAGCATATATATTAAAATTATTATTTATTTTCTTATGATTTTAATCCTTAAATTTTCAAACACATTTAGTCATTTTTATACTAAATTTATGAAAATTAAAAAAATTTAACAGACCAAATCTAACAAAAAATAAATAAAAATTAAAGAATCAAAGCGTAGAATTGAAAATAAATAAATAATAATTAATAGATGTTGTTTAGCCTATAAAAATATCAAATTTTTACCGCTCTACCTAGAGAGCGCGTAGTTTTCTAATTGCTGTGAAAACCAAAATTTAATCGATTTTCATCCAATTTGTGGAGAAAATCTAAAATCTTACCAACTTTTAAGATTTGTTGCTTAATATTTACCTAATTTTTGTTTTATTTTAGAACAATAATGATAAATATTTTCTAAAATAATATTACACAACTCATACATCCTAACAATTGAACACCTAATCTTAGGTTTAAGTGTCTTACATGGTGCCAGTGAGCTCAACTGCTTGGACAATAAAAATAATTTGTTTGAAAACTAATATACCACAATACTATACCCCACGTGCATGTAAGTTTTAAATATGCAATACTCATTTTTTTTTTAGATCAAACCATAATTTTAACGTGATTTAAACATGTAACTTAATATAGAAAAGATCAGTCTTATCCTCAATTCACTAGGTAAGCCATCTATAAATATGTAGAACTCGTTTAAAATAAATTGAAATGGTATATGAACCTATATGGCAATTCTTTTTTAAAAAAATTACATGGCATTTCTTGATATGCAAAAGTAACCAAATTTTTGTACAAAACGCTCCCTGGATTAAAAAACATTTTTTTTTATACATAATTTGTGTACTACACTTATACACACTTAGCTTGATAATATACCTTTTAATTGAAATTATAAATTAAATATTAGGAAATATTGTCTGGAATGATCCCTATTAAGAGATTATTCTACTTTTTACCCTTTATGAACACATATTCAAATTTTTCTTTACTTTTGTATAGATGTTAAAAAGTACAAATTTCATATCTGGCAATGAGCGATTGTCAAATTATCAAAACACTATGCAATATTTTAAAAAATAGTTGTTGGATCAGGATCACTACTCTTTAACGTATGTTCATGAGATATATTTTTGAAATTATGTTCATATATTCAAGCATATATTGATTTAGGGTCAAAAATCAATGGGTAATTTGAGAATAAAGTTGCTTGGGTCAAAAATAAAAGATAATTGCTCAAAATATTATTGTTTGGTGTTAATTTGAAACAGATGAGTGAGACGAACCACAAAATAACATCAATTACTATTCACAAAAATTGAACTTTTTCTTGTTGTTCGTTTCCTTTAGAACCAGAATTATTAGGGTTTGATTTTTTTTTTTTTTTTTCCCACACTATTTTACCTTTTGAACTCCTTAGGGTTAGATACTCTTATTACTCACCATGAAACTTTTAGGGTTTCCAAATAGAGCCAATCTCGCTCTCTTAAAGAGTACGTGTTTTACACGAACAAATGAAAAGTGAGTAATGTGCATAGCATCTTTTGCCCTCTTTGACACAACAATTACAAATGCTAAACTAGACGGCCAATGGGAGCGTATTAATCACGCGTGAGATTACTTTGGCCTTTTTACTATTCCTCCTAGTTCTACTAGGGTTTTCGAACTTTTCTCTCCTTTTACTTTTGACATTATTGCGATAATAACCGCAGACTATACCACGCGCACACCAACTATTTGTTATTCGACTTTGTCTCTGTATAAATACATATTTTGGGCATGGTATGTATATGCCCATGACATGTCATGCTTGTGGATGATTTTATTACAACAAAACCTCATCTCCGGACAAAATGAGATAAACTCTCCCACATACCTATTACCTACTCACTTTTTATCTCTCCTCTATTTCTCTTTCTCTCTTTCTATAAAATCGAAAACCTCTCTCTAGGGTTTTTCTAAAGTGCGCACTGGAATTCTACTAATCCTGCTTCGAATCTCATCTCTGAGGTAAGCTTTCCAGTTTCGTGTTTTAACGCGCTATCCTTTAGTACAGTTTTATAAGCATGCGGTTAAAGATCGGATCTTTAACAGTACGGCGCTATGTTATCTGATTTGGGAGTTGAGGTGCGTAATTATATGCTCAAATCCTTCTCTTTCCTTTCGGTTTGAAATGGATGGCTGATTGGTGTTGTTTTAATTATTACTTTAGCTGAGTTTGAGCTGGTTTATTTTTAAGATATTGATCCGAGTTTACTGTTTTGGAGTAAGTTAGTTTTGGTCTTTTTGCTTTCTATTTCCATTTTTGGGTTCATTTCTGGGATCAAAAGTTGAACTTTTTATGATATAATTGTAGTCATATTTTTTTTTATTTCGATGATGTGGTTGAAGTGAGGTTGTTGTTTACTAGTTGTAGGTTTGTTGGCGATAGCGAACCCTAAGATTTATTTATTTATTTTGATTGGATTGCCGGCTCTTTTTTCTGATCTGAAGTTCCCAAGGACAAGTCTGAGACCTGGGTTTGTGGGAATTGTAGGATATTTTAGGAAATTCACTATACTTTGTGTTGTTGACTGTAGTTGACTGATTTTTATGTCGGTCTTATTAGAAGGAAACCCTAATATGTTTTAGATATATCGTACTGGTCCAATCTTATAACTTTTGTCGGCAACTTGCATCAGTGGGTTGGCTAGATAATATTAATTCTAAAGGTTAGATTAATTAACAAAATTAAATTACATTTATGAAAAGCTAGGGTTTTTTATTAATTTTTCTTTGATTGGCTATGATAGACATTATATATATTTGGATGAGTTTATTATTTTATGTATTAGATCACTAGTTATGGATGCTTTGTGTCATCTTTTATATTTTTATGATAATTTTGATAGTGTATGGTTTGGTTCACCAAAGATTTCTTAAAGATTGATGCAAACCCTAATTTGATCATATTGGACTTTTGATTTGATCTTGTGCATTGATGTTTAATTCCTTTTAATAAGCATATGATAGCAATTATATTTTAATAATATTTCAATTGTGTGAGCATAGGAAGTGTTGAAGTAGCATGGCATGGGATGCTTAGATGTTGTACTCTTACATGGAAATCATCTAGTGGAGTTATGATGGTGAAGAGTCATCAAGAGAGCAATCGTAATAATGCCTCCAAATCTATAGGATCAATCGTTAAGATTGACTCGATATCTATAGATCTTGATAATGTTATAGAGAAAAGTAATGTGGGAAAGTGCAAGCATTTTTCCATAAGGTAAGGACTTATTAAATATATACTCTATGAAGTTTCTAACATATACTTGATTTTTCCTTTGTTTTCTCCAGACTATTAGGGATGGGGAACTCATGAATTGTACTGATCAATAGTGAAATATTTCCTAGTTTATTTAATTTTAGAGAAATATATGCTAAACTTTTGAGCTACATTTCTTTTATAGTGTCTCATGCTATATATCATTACAGTATTGGTGTGTTAATTTTCTTCTGTAATGGAGATATAAAGCTGTCTTATATTCCCTCCTTGATATAGTTTTGAATTTGTAGGGAACAATTGGCTTTTAAGTTTTTCACATGCTGCTTTATGTCTGTTAATGCAGAGGATATGTCTCAGAGATCCGTAAAAATAACTGGAAGTTATGTTGGCCATTTGATTTGTACGAGGAAGATAATAAGTTGGAGGAGCAAAAAACTATCCTTCCCTCTCTGCATGTTCCAAAGTTCAGGAGGTGGTGTTGCCAAAATTGTGTGAACGAAATTGGTTTTGGAGGCACAGTAAAGGATTATGGTTCAAAGTTTAATTCATTTGTTGGATCTAAATCCAATAGCTCGTCACTCCTTGGCGATGCTGCAATATTTCAGTCAGATCTTCAGCAACCTCTAAAGCTAAATGTTGCTGAGGGAATAAATGTTGATGCTTATACTTCAACCAAAGCAGATTGCAATCTGCAAAATTCATTTTTTTGTGAAAAGAGAGACGACAAAGCAGCTGAAGTTGGACCTTTTACCTTTAAAGGCATACTTCTCTTCTTGTCAAACTTAGTTTCATTTTAAGTCTTATATTTTGTTGTATTTGTATCATTTTAATTTTTTTATTTCTTCTATACAGGGAATAAGAGCAGCTTAAAAGATCGAGATGAGTGTCATGAGATTCCTGCATTAACTATTGTTCCTGCAGAAGTCAACTTAAACAGGATGCTAGAGAAACATAAATCCAATGCAGGTAGCTTTTCCACGCTTAAAGTGATAATACTCTTTACATAATCATGTTATGAGTATTGGGTGTAATATTGTCCATATTTTCTGTTAATGCAGACACTGCAAAACTGGAATGTGACAGATCTTTCGAAGTTTGTAAGCAAAACTCTAGAAATCATAAAGTTACTGACAAATCAGTTGAGGCTGAAAACCACATGTGCATTAGTAGAAAATCCATCACAACTAGTCAAACTGAAAAGCAAGCTTTTCATAATGGAGAAAGCAAGAAGTTAAAATTAACTTCTGGGGCGTTGGCTTTAGCCACTTTAGGTAACAAGGCAGTTCATGCTTTTAAGGAGCAAAAAAGTGGTTGTGGTCCTATCTTTGAGGAACTAGACGAGTGTGACTATGGATCGTCTGAAAGTGCCAAAATCTTAGCCGGTAATTCTCTTGGCCAGGATAATCAGCATGATAAGCACAGTGCACAGCACCGTAGGAAGACTCGCAAGGTTCGTTTACTGACTGATTTGTTATGTAATAATGGAGAGGCAACGCATGATCAGATCATCAAAGGAGATTCTTCATCCAATGTAGTTAATAATGCCTCTACAGGAGTTGGAATGGTTTCTGCTCGGCATGGTCAGGCTTCTCTCCCAGAAAATTTTACAGGGAGTTTGATTGGGACTATGGATCAGACCAAGAAGAGGAAGTTGTCACATGATGTAGAACGGAAATATCCTGAGACAAGCTTTTTCAATAGAATTAGTAATATAACCAGTAGCTCTAAGAGAGAAACTGAAACTTCAAATGCTATAGCAGATTCAGAGGTCAATGGTGGCATGGTTAGTGGTATTAGCATGCAGAGTGGTTCAAAAAGCTGTTTGAATAAATGTATAATCGATAAGACTGCTACTTTTGAGAAGAAGAAAAAAAAGAAGACCCAGGTTGTTGATACAGGCTTGTCCTTAGTTCCAATGGGAGAAATTTCTTCGAAAAAGTTTATGGATAATGTTAGAAATTCAAGTGAAAGAGTTGGTAGAGACATTTCTTTAAGATTAGAGCAAGATGCATCCACAAGTGGAGTGATGGATCCAATTTCTTTGCTTGCTTCAAGAAAAGAGAGGAAATCTAATTCTTTTAAGAAGAAAGGTAAGACATCACAAGCTGACAGTGGATTGCCATCTCAACTTCCTTGGAGTGGTGGCGTAGCTACATCATTACCTAGGCAGAAGGATATTCAAAAAGTAGACGAGCGAATGAGGAATAATGCAGAAATAGCTGTCACAGTTGATTCAAGCATTTCTCCCAAATCTTCTCCTTATGCTACGTTGGGGAAGTGGGTACCTGCTCATTCAACTAGTAACTTGGATACATACAGTATGCCTTTACTCAATGAGAAGCAAAACTACAACTCTCAGGTAGAAGAACAGCGTTCCCCTCTAGTGCATAATTTGGTTTGATTCTCCATGTCATTAATTAATATATCTGACTATATATTTTTCAGTCTCGCGGCTATTCCATGCATAACATCTTATTTCTAACAATGTCAAACACCAGTTTTGTGTCCCATTTCTTTCACAAATTAGATTATTAAGAAACATAAATGTATGTTCTGTGTTCAATTTCTTTAATGAATCAGATTATTAAGAAACATAAATGTACATGTGAAAGTGGATTTCATTTTAGGTACATTTGGTAAATATGATAAATCCAATCCACTACGTTTAATACAACATTGGTGTGGTTAAATTTTTGTGAGTCTCATTGCATCTTTCGACAGATCTTCAACATAAGGGTAGATTTTGCAGTTGCATACTCTAATCTAATATGGTTCTTTTTCAGGATGTTGGAAACAGCAGTAAGAAAACTACTGTTAAGGAATGTGCAGCAAATAACAGGAAACATGGGGACCAAGTAACAAACAAGGTATCTGAGCAGGGAGCTTCGGATGACATACCTATGGATATTGTTGAACTCATGGCAAAGAATCAGTATGAGAGGTGCCTAGACAATGATGGCGATAATGTACGCCTGTTAGAAATGACAAAAGAGGCTATAGAGTATAGCAAAGTGTATGACCCGAAGGAGTATAGAATACTACTCGATAAAAATCAGAAACAAAGACCACAGTCCAGAAATGGAATGACCATAACAGGGAAAAATGTGGCACTTACCAAACAAAAGGTAGTGGACTACTCTTTTCATAACAAAAGAAACCATAACAACATGACTTATTTGGGCCAAACTCAAACTTCTTCAGGGTTTAGTGCATTCAGTCAGTTTCCGAAAAGGCCTCCAAATAGAGTTCTAGTTCCTGCTACAGGGTCTAGATGTAGCTGTGCTCAGAATTGCAAATGGAACAGGGATATGGTAAATCCTGGGTATCCTCGTGCTAGCACGCTGTTAGGAGCATGTAACACATGCCAGAGTATGTCAAGATCAAGCGAAGAGGCAGCTAGGCTTTGGTTGCCTTTGACACCAGCTCCGTTGCCCATAACATATATCATTCCTCAAAATGGATCAGTTCAGCCTTCTAACAGTAATGTGCTTGGTTGTGGTCCCAGTTTGCTGCATAAAGTGAATGTAAACAAGGATCTTGATTTAGAGGATTTGAACCTAAATGCTACTGATATTGAAAAACATAATCAAACCATTGGAGCTGCAACTTTCAGCAAAAGAAATGCAGAGTGCTCACTTGCTGGCAAACACAATGTGATTGAACCTCGTCAAAATTATCCGGGATCATTAGATCTATGTTCTAATGAAACCATACCAGCAATGCATTTGCTTAGCCTCATGAATGCAAGGATACAATCGGGTCCATCTTTGAATATGGGCGGAAACTCCAAGTTTATTCCGAGAACCTGTCCTCCTGAACAAAACTCAAACGCTATGCTGGAGCCTGGTTTCTATAAGCCCAGCAATATTGCAAAACACTCATCTGATAATTTTGTTAGGGTTCACCCTTCTGAGAAATCCCGCGACTGTCTCGCTGTGAGTCAAACATTTCTTCCATCAACTTCATCATTTCAACACATCAAAGGTTTTCAAAGGGCTACTGACTTTAGCAGTCAGCTTGGTGCTATGAGGTTTCCCCTTCCAGCTTATACTAGAGGAAATTTACCTCAAAACAGATTGGAGTTCTGTGGTGCTAATAAAACTCATTGGCTTCAAAAGAGAAAATCTGAAACTTCATGCTGCTCTATAAATAGAAATCCAGCTGATTTCGTCGCTCCAGAACTTGGAAGGTACATGATTAATGGAGAAGATTTAAAGTTCGGAAAGACTATTAAATCCAGAAAGAGGCATGGCTTAGTGGATCATGAAAAGCGCGAGAGACAGAAGAATGTGAACTGCACTACAGAGGAGGAACGTGCATGATTCTCCTGTGTAGAAGTGGCAGTGACACAGGTAGTATTAGTTAGCATATATGGTTTTTAGATTTGTGCGTGTATTCTAAGAAACACATGAAGCTTATTAATAAATTAATCATCATGGATGATAGATACAGAAGTTGTAATATCAAAAATGACAATTGAGTTTTAAACCTGAATACTGTATTGATTGTCACAGAAAAGAGTTTGACAATAAAATTTCTGAAACATTGTTCTTACAGTACCAAGTATGTATTTTAATATGACTATAAATTATGCACGTGTTGTGTACTCCTTTTATATATATTTTTTATTTTTAGAAACACCTACTTATATATATTTTTATATTAAAAATTTAAGATTTTAGACTATTTAGATGATAACTAAAATAACTATTACAATAATAGCTATAAATAGTGGTTTACATTTTTATCCTTAATTTTTTTTTGGACATAATTTTAATAATAGCTATAAATAGTGATTTACATTTTTATCCTCAATTTTTTTTTTACATAATTTTAATATTTTATCTTATCTAAATATAGAACGAAGCAACTAAGATTTTAAAAGCGTATAAATTATTTGGAGTCATATGCCACTGTTATTGTATTTCTTAAGAGTAATTAAACTATTTTTATCATAATAATATTTTATTTCTTAATAGTAAATGAGAAACATGAATTAATATATAAAAAATAAAAGAAAAATAAGATATTAATTAATAAAGGATAACATGCAAAAATAATTAGATATACAAAGTTTTTATTAGTTTCACAGTTTCTTTAATTTCATAATTTATTATTTTACCATGAATTTCGCAATCTTTTTCACTCTGTGCCAAGAGCGGATCCAGAAACATTTTGTTGAATGGGGCCTATGGCTAAAATTTGGGTTATATTTTCTTATTTAAAAAATTGCATTATCATACCAGTCATAATTTTTTATTTTAGTAAATGCAAAAAAGGTCGTCTAACTTGTAGTATGGTGAGTAAACTCTCTCACCCCACTTCAAATTACATATATATAGTTTGATTTTTAAAAAATGCTAAAAAAAAAAAATCTACAAATATGAGTTTTTTCTTAAATAGATCTAAAATCTATTTAATTATTTATTAAGAAACTATATAGTAATTTAAAAAAAAAAAAAAAGGTAAGTCTTAACGGATTTTCTCTTAAAATAAAAATATTACATATTATTTCCTAAAATATAAGTCAATAATACATACAATGAGTATATAATAAAATATCCTTGAGTGCTGAAAACTTGGAGTTGGATGTAAAAACAAATTTTGATCTGAAAGATATTTTGGATATATTATAGATTTGGATGGAGTGTGTGATATATTTAAATTGGTGCTAGGCTTAGAGGCAATACAAGTGAAGTTAAAAAAATTTAAAAAAATCGTATCCAAGCTACAGCCAAGTTAAAAGCCTTCCATGACGGTCGGCCACTGCTTTGTGCATATAAAATTTTACATATGTTTATTAAAAGTTCATGTATGGATGGAAAAAAAAAAAACTAATGAGATCATGAATATTGTACAAAGTAAAAATATACATATCTTGACAGTAGCAAAAATATTATATAAAGACTAAAGCAATTACAATACAAAAGTTAAACAAACAATAATATATTAATTTAATTATTTTTTTTTCATTTAAATGACATATTTATGACATATTATATACATAATCTACATATAATAATAAAGAAATATAAGTAAAATCTTTATTTAATAAATATAAATATAAGTTTTTTAACATTGATAGGCCCAATGTGAGTTTTTATAAGACATAAGCTTTTATCCCAAAAAGTTAGCTTATTGGGTGAAGTTTACTCATGTACTTATAAACTCATATTTTTATTGTTATTTTATCAATGTGAGACTTGTTTACTCTACTTCTCAATAATTCTCCCTTCAAACAAGATCACTTGACTCCCTAAGTTTACACTCCGACTTAAGCTAATATAATCAGTCTTCAATGGTTAGACTCCCTTGAACTTTGACCTTAATCCACCTTATTTGTCAAAGGTTTTAGGATTCTCCCAAAGTCCTCCAAGTTTTACTTTTCAGGTCCACACTATCATGAATTTTTTTAGAGAATTTCATTTGAAGTCTACCAAACCCACATTTCACCAATTAATCAAAGACTGCAATCTTGGCTTTGATACCATTGATAGGCCCAATATCTCCCTATGAGTTTCCATAAGGCATGAGCTTCTATCCCAAAATGTTAACACATTGGGTGAATTTACTCATGCACTTATAAACTCATGCTCTTATTGTTATTTTATCAATGTGAAACTTGTTTGCTATACTTTTCATCAAAATTTGTAATGCATTAAGTTACATAATGTAAATATGCACAAATATTTAATTAAAATAACTTTGTTTGTTTGACTCAAAGCTGTAGAAACATCAATATTCATAGAGATATAGTAATCCTACGACGATATTAAGTTATAATAATTTTATTTGTATTATTAATGTGTCATATATATAGGTTGCATAGATTTTTTTTTTTTGGAATAGTATCTCCATATAAATAAATTATAAATTAATTTAATTCATGTAATAGTAAAAAATGAATATCAGTGTTGCGAATATTCAAACTTCGTAATCAAGTGGGTATTGTATAGATGGTGCATGTGAATTATTAGAACTATTATTAGTAACGTTCATAGATATATAAAATATATATATTTATGTACATTATATATATAATTTTATATAATATTTTGAATTAATTTAATTATATAAAAACTAGATTTCAAATCATTATAAATTTGTTTATTTCAAACTTTTGTATTATCATTAAAATAAGGATGATTTTCTATTTTTTTTTTATAGATAAAGTAGAACAGATAACAATGATTGAAGAAAATTAGTAGGAGATCCATTAAACTTATCGTACCCTTCTTTAAGTCGCATGTTAAAATAACAACAACAACAAAATTTGCTTTTGAGAAATTTTAAGTCCAAATTATTGTTTTATTTAAAATATTTTTTTTAAATAATTATACTATTCATACATTTATAATTGAGATTTAAATTTTATACATTTTATATGCTCAAATAAATTACCTATTTTAAACTCACAAACTCATTGACAATAAATATTATTTTTAAAAAAAATAAGTATTCTTTTCGAAGTGAATCGGTAAATAACTATGATAAATAGATTTTTTTAGCGTTTATCCAGAGCTAAATGTAATTAAAAAACGTAGCACAAGCTATAAATGTCTAATGTAAAGGCAAAAATTAAAAGGAATTTAAAGGAAAAAATTAAGTGGCATCTAATATGTATTCATTTATTATTATCTTTATTGTATGAATATTGAATAGTATAAGTAAAACAAATAATAATTGTTGTTGTTAGACGTAAATATATATAAATGATATTGATAGTATAACTATAAGGTGGAGTGTTCGATTGATCCGTTAATTTTGACTAATAATATATTTTATTCTATTATATTTTACATCATATTTTAAAATTTTATTATTTTTTAAAAATAATATATTATTAGTCCATCTATTTAATTTTTTAATTAATTTTTTATTAAAATAAATATAATTAACATGTGAAAGAAGAAATTATAAAATTTTAAAAAATTATGTGAGAACGTTTTACTCAAAATGAAGATACCAAAAGCACCAAACAAGAGAAAATTTGAATTCTGAATTGAAGTGTCACTATTTTTTTTTAGATTTATTTGTTTCCTTTTTCCTCTTTGTGGGGATTGCTTCAACTTGCATTTCCATTTGGTAGTAGGGTACATAATAATTGTTTTAAAAGATTGAAACCAATCATGAAGATTGATAACATCACCGTGCTTTTGAGACTGTATGTACCTAACACAAGAAATAACATAAAAAAAATGTTGTTTCATAAATATAAGCAATCGAAGTAAAATTACGATTGAACTATATGCACGAAATTATAAATTTAAGTGGTACAAATATGTGTAATAATTACTAAAATTTCATAATGACATCTATTTATATTAATTTAATTTATGATGATAGTTTCTTAATAACCGATAAATTTAGAATGAAAAGCAGTGACGTTTCTTTCCAAGGAAGTTTTTTCCAATCCCAAGAAAAATCATTATAAGTAACTTTGAGAAACTTAGGCGAGGAAGAAGGTAAACATATATAATGAACCCAAAAGGGAATTCAGCATCCCAACTTATATAATCTCTTCTGAGTTTGCACCGAAATGTTGGCTGAAATTTTTAACATACTATAATTGTTGCAAAATAGAAATATCAAAGAATTTTATATGTCAATCAAAATTACTTTCATTGGTTAGAATAATAATAAAGATAAAGTCATAAACAACAGAGTCATTCTAACAATATATATATATATATATATATATATATATATATATGTTACTATTTATATCCAGCAAGATAGTATGATAAATAAGATCGGTGGAGTGTTGATGCCTATAGTTTTGCATTGCTATGAATCTATTGAAGAAGAAGAAAAATGTAGGGAAGTAATTAACTACGAAGTTAGGTGTCCTTTAGTTGAAAGTAATTACCGATGACAATATGATTTTTTAATCACCAACTAGATATGAGTGATATATCTATTTAGTCGTACTTATTTTAGAGCCCAAAACCCTAGAACAGCATGTATAATTGTATATATTTGAAAGTATTTTAGAAGCTTCATTGTACTTTTTGAGATATTTAATTAAAAGACAATAATTAATCTTCACATAATAAAATAAATATTATATGTGTTAAAATTAACAAAAATATAGATGATAAATTGATAGTATATTAATTTTAAAAGTTGATGAACTTTTAAAGTACCATATAAAAAATAGTACCATTAATTTAACTTAGTGAATTCTAAAGATATTTTTTCCTAATTATAAATGGTTTTTTTTTTTTAATAAAATGCAAATTTAAGATCATTAATTAATTTGTAGAAAAGGGAAAGGGATCAACGCTTCCTTCATCATAGTGGGCAAATTAATTAGGGAACTTGTACATCATCTGGGCAACCGGCAACAGGGAATATGAATAGATGTGATTAACGCTCAGCAGAAAATTAGTTGTGGCTCAACGGGGCTATTGTGAGATAGATGGGCAGTTCTTCATCCTGAATTATTTGATATTCTAAGCTGTCATAATATCTCCGGTTTATTTCTTCATTTAATTTCTTATTAATTAAATTTCTTATGCATATATTAAATAATCTTGTATATAATCTTAATTATTTGATATAATTATTAAAATTTAAAAAAATTATTTTTTATTGAATATGCACCTAATATTATTATTCTAAGATTTACTAATTGATTTAAATTTAACTCCCTTAACTCATTATATATTACGTTATCAAAAAAAAAAAAAAAAACTCATTATATATTATATTATTAAATTCATTTATAACACACCGAAGCCTTTTGTATTTTTGTGCTGACTTTTTTTTAGGTTTTTTTATGGATAAGTTCAATAATTTGTGTGATTTGAATTTGCTAGAATGTTTATTTGAATTGGTACGTTTATCTTGTAGAGACCGTAAGAAGAGCGACAGCTCATAAGTAAATAATATTGAAGGCTTTGTTTGTGAAATATAGTCTAAAATTTAGCCTTATAATTAAATATTAATTTTCATATTAAATTTAAGTAGTTCAATTAACCCGTAATTTTCCTATCAAGTCATTGTTATAGTATAAGTTATTTCTACGAAAAAATTTCATATTTTATTTTTTATTTTTACATGTAATTATATATTTGATCATTATATTTAAATTACATAATTAAAATTTATTAAAATTAAAAATTAGCTATTCACATTATCTCTTAATTAATTAGATTCATAATTTAAAATTTTGGATAAATAAATCTCTCTCTCTCTCTCTCTCTTAATTATAGTTTTTTTTTTTTTTTTGGCCTTTTTCTATTTTATCATGCTTTTTTTTTTTTTAATCTTCTCTTACATTTTTATTAGTAAATATTTTAACATCTTATCCATACAATTTTAGAACCCATCAACAATATTTATTATTAAATCACATAAAAATTTATAAATATTTTCATATTTTAAATATAACTATTTATATATTTATTATTTATATCATATAATTCTTCAAATATCAATAATAAATTAACAAATTGCCGGATTTTATATAGTATAATTCTTCGTTCACTAATTATGGTGTAAGACCAATTCTTCAATTTCAGTAATCTGTTTATTGTTTGATTAAAAAAATATAATGCGCATGCTAACAAACCTAGTAATATCATAAAATTATAAGTAATTAAATTGGTTTTCTAAGCTTCAGAGGATGACATATATCTACAAACTTTAGCTCCCTTGTAAACAAGTCCTTGTTCACAAAAATACCCTTTTCCTGGGCTACAATGCATGTCTTCAGAACACAAACATAGTCCCTCTAAAGCACACCCATCTCCTTTTACACCTTCCTTTCCAAACACTATCTCATCAGACCATTCACTTGAGAACATGTTTTGAGGATCCAACTTCTTTTTTGCTTCAATAAACTTACTAAAATTTGGATGCTTTTTTTGTACCCCCAAGAACGCTACATTCCTATTTTTAGCCCAATGTGGTTTTGCCCCATATTTGAAAAATGCCATTTGTTCCACTTCTTCCCAAACATCTTGGTTCAATCTTGGAATTGAAGGATCATCAGCTCTATAGTAATTGAAATCAACTACAACAGAATCTTCAGATTGACCTAAATATGCATTTGAAGCCTTAATGAAACGTATTAGAAATCCATTGTACATATCCACCCCACAGAAGTTATCTGGGTTTAAGTCTCTTAGTTTCTTCACATCGTAAATGAAGTCTCTAAACTTTGAAGCAGAGAAAATAGCCGTTGTCTCATAAAAGAAAAGGCCTTTGATTCTTGGATCCCAAGCACATGAATT
The DNA here is from genome assembly GCA_029378325.1 of Elaeagnus macrophylla. Lineage (NCBI taxonomy): Eukaryota > Viridiplantae > Streptophyta > Magnoliopsida > Rosales > Elaeagnaceae > Elaeagnus > Elaeagnus macrophylla. The sequence continues at coordinate 21,580,456 of CM055649.1, read as the reverse complement.
GTCAAAGCTTGTTGAGTACAAGCAAGAACCAGAAGTTTGTATTTTGCCTTGATGACCAATAACAGGAAAGCCTGTGAAGATCACACCATTGTTCTTCAATCCATTAGCTACCAATTTCTTCACCCCTACAAAAGATGCTGCCAATGGGCATTTTCCTTTCGAGTTTCGTAAACTTTCCAATGTTTTCTCTGCATTTTCATAGAGAACAATCATTCTAGCCACTGTTATAAATGTTTCAGTTTAATTAACATATAGGGCAAAACCAGTTAAAGGAATGCCTAAATGGGATGTTTAGTTACCTGTTGCTCTAATTGTTTTGGATACAACAATAGAATTGGGTTGGAAACCAATAAAATCATATTGTCCATCTCCAGAAACATTCAGAGGAACTCTGTTATCATATCTGTACCCAGCTGTATGTCTTGATGGGTACCAAGTTATATCTGCAAATTCATACTTCTTTGCATGGTCCATCAATATATCCTCAATTTTTGCATCATCAGTGAAATTGTATGTTATGCTTCTCTTGAACCCCTTCTCTAGTGAGAACTTTACCTATTCATGAATTCCAAATTTTGGTTCAAATTCAATCTCAAACTTAAAAGTAGAAACCGTAAACACTTAAAACTACACAAGGGTTTGTTTATGCTTTTGAAACTATGTAAAAGCGCTTTCAAACCAAATGGAATTTTTTTTTGTCATAAGTGCTTTCAGACTCAAAAGGCACAAATGTGCTTCTTTCTGAAACCACTTTTGAGTGAAACTACTTTTAGCATAAACATAAGCAAACATATAATAGATTAGCATCCAATAAAATGGGCAAAATCATAGTATCTAAAATTACCTTAGAGATGACACCCAAAAGCCCCAGTGAAACTTTGGCTGCATTAAGCAGTTGATCTTGTGCTTCTAATCTGATAACCTTTGCATACCCTTCTGATTCTCTTGCAGGAACAATAAGACTAAGTCCAATAACATGATCATGAAGAGCTCCTCCTTTTGCCCACCAAGAGCTTCCATGAGCTCCAGTACTTATTAATCCACCAAGACTAACACCTTCCCAATATGGAGCAGCCACTAAACTCAATCCGAACTCTTCAACTTTATCAATCAATTGGCGAAGACCTAAACCAGAATCAGCTGTGACAGCCAAATTTACTGTATCTATTTCAATTCTGGAATTGAATTTTGAGGTGCTTATCAGCATACCATTACTAAAATCTGAATCAGGGCAAGCCAATTTCGGAATGGTATGTGAAAATTTGCTTACCACTTTGACCTTAAGCTTGTTTTGATTTGCATAAGCTACAGCTAATCGAAGCTCTTCTTCAGTTGTTGGGTATGTGATGTTTAAAGCATGACACTCCTTTCTGTCTCCCCAAGCACCATAGGAGTTAGAGAGGGTACAGCCGGTTTCGTTGCATCGAACCGGTGGTTGTGGCTGCATAGCATGGGTGGTTTGGAGGGTTGAACTCAATGTTATTGAGTAAAGAAGACTGAAGAGCCACCATAGGCAACACATTTTGATTGTTTTTGAATACAGATTAAAAAAAATAAAAGTGTTTGGTAGATGGGGGGGGATTTAGGGGTTCCTTATAAGGAATAGCCGAATAGAAATGCTTTAAAAGGGAGAATCAGAGGAGATACGATGAATTAAAAGTTATATTGTACGTTAAGACTGAGATTTTTTTTTCCCTTCTACATCAATCATAATATCCTACATATTAAATTAGGGGAGTTATTACAATGTTTGAATTTTACATTATTTCACAATTTTTTCTTTTTTTTGGAACAATACATTATTTCACAATTTAAGTTATGTGAATTTTAAAATAAATATTTGGTAAAGTTTAAGAAGCAAGTGTGGCGCGCCGTGTGTATGAAAAAAAAAAAAAAAAAAAAAAATATATATATATATATATATATATATATATTACACTAAAATATATTGTAAAATATGAATAATTTAAACTAAATTTTTAATATTAGTATAATTCGAGCATATTTTGTGGGAGTGAAGTCATTAAAAATTAATTAATTGTGATCAAAGTGTAAAAAAATTTACTAACTTTAATAAAATACTAAAAATTTATATCCAAAACTCTAAAATTGTAACAAATTTGTCTATATGATATTGAATACGCATAGCCACGTAAGCAAAATTATAACAATTTTAAATTTTTTGAATTTTTAGTGCATTTTTTTTTTTATAATTAGTAAATTTCTAGTATCAATCAAAAAGTTAATGAATGTTTGTGCACTTTGATTATAATTAAAGTTAAATTATATCATTGATCATTAAAATTTTAAATTTTACAATTTAATTTTTAAATTTCTAAAATTTTAATTCAAAAACATGTATTTTAATACCTAAGATAGGAAATATGTGTAAATTTTTTAAAATTTTGGGACTAAATTGTAGGATTTAAAAGTTAATTTATGTGTAAAATTTTAAAAATTTGGGAACATAAGTGTAAATTTAGTTAAAGTTTGGTTACCAATAAAATATTTAAGCCTGTAATTAATAGACTTATGATAGGAGTGAGCAAATTATCCAATCAATCTACTTAAATTGAAAAATTCGATCCAATTTGTCTGATTGAATTGATAGATTTTATAGTATGTTCGAATTCGTATTGAAAAGTTTATTATCCAATTGGATTCGGATTAGCAAATTTTATAATTTGCTATAATCCAATTATGACCAAATTATTATTAAAATTATAAATAATTGTATATTTTATTTTTAATGTATTATATTTAAATATTATACATATTACAAGTAAATTATTAATTAAATTTATTTTTTTTTAATTTTTTATTAATTTAAAAATAATCTTTAAAAAATAATTAATAATAAATAAGAGAAAGAAAATAAAATTTCAAACACTATTAAAAAATATTATATGATAACAAAAGAAATAAAATTATGTAATAATAAATATATAATATTATAAAATTTTGTTTAGGACTATTTTAAATTAATAAGAATAAATTATAAAATAATTATATGATTTTAAATATTTTGAATTTAAATAAATACGTTAAGTAATATTTATAAATTAATAAAAATATAATTTAAAGATATAATATATAATGTATAATGTATTAATTAAGATTAGTTTAAATTTTATGTTATTAAATTTATAAAAAATTAAAAAATATAAATAAATTTATAAATTTATTAAAATAAAATATATAATTTTAGAGAATGGGATGAAAAATGCAATCTTTATTTTTACTCTATTTCGTATTATAAAATATAGATTTTTATTTTCTTTTTTTATTTTTAATTTTAATGGAATAATTTTTTAAAAAATTTGTTCCATTAAAAAAAATTGACAATTCTACTTTTATTATATTTTATTTTTTTATATTTATTTTTAAGATAATTATAAAAAAGAAAATATATTTACTTTTAAGATTATTTATGGAGTGTGATTACCTTATGGACTTACTCCGTTAACCTGACATGTGTGTCAGGACCGAGAGAGAATCACTGCTTATCCGTGGCATGATAAGTACTATACATGTGTTTGACATTAAATTTTAAAATAGAATAACATTATATATATATATATATTTATTTATTTATTTAAATGATAAATATTTTATATATATTAAGTTATGATGTATATGAATTTTTTTTTATTAAGATAATAACTATGAATTAATTAATGTATTAATTATTTATTATTTATTAAATATAAAATTAAAAAATAGTATAATTAATTAATCATAATTTTTTTTATTAATATAAATTAATTAAATTTTAAGGTATAAATTTATATATAAATTATTTTTGTTCAAAGTATTATAAAACAGGTATATTTGTAAAAATATACATTAACTAATAATAATTTATTAACAATCATAGTAATTAATAATAATATATTAATATATATATATATATATATATAATAAAAACAAAAATATTTTTAACAACATTATTTAATAAGGGTGTTAACTTGTGTTGGTTCAAATTAATCTAATTTAAATTTAATTTAAATTATGCTATAAATTGTCAATTCTAATTTAAAAAAAAAAAATCTCGTTGAGTTAAATTAGTCTAAATTTTTATTTACATGTATTAATTATTCTTGTTTTTCTTATTCTACTATATGTTAATAAAAAATATTATAAATTTTTTTATAATTTTTAATTTGATTAGAATAATAAAAGTTTTGAATAAAATTCAATATATTATAATAACATTAAACATACAAATAAAAATTTTGTTACAAGTTTTTATAAAATTAAAAAGTAAAATTTTTAAAATCATAATTATATTACAATACAACTCAATGAACCACTATATAAAATTAAAGTAGATGAATATTTTAGACTTAAATTTTATGTAATTGTAATTAATAATAACATAATATATTTCTACATGTATTAATAAGAAAAATATAACAAATTTTTTATGACATATAGACTAAATTTATAAAAATTAATAATAATATATAATAGTAATAATTATAATTATTTTTTATTTTTATATTATTGGACTGATTCTAACTTAATTTTATTTTTTCCTTGTTATTTAAATTAGTCTAAATTAAATTTAAATTTAATTCATTTTTATTGAATTCATGTTTTTTCATTCATTTAATGTCACTCCTAGTTTTACATATTATTATATCCAAAGCATAAAGACACTAGTAATCTTACAACTTTAGATATAACTTTTAATTGAAGTTGTTTAGTTTATAACTTTGTAATAAAGTGTATTTTAATTTCAAATTTTTTTTAAAAAAAATACTAAATTGCACCTTTTACATCAAAGATATGAGATTAAAGTGCACATTTTATAAAAATAAGAAATTAAACTATCTCCGATCAAAAATTATGAAATTAAATTATTATTTTGTTTAAAATTATAGGACTAATAGTACCCTTTATCCTACATTTATTATGGCAACCCACTGCATTTATTATGGCAACGTGGGTTACGTGGTACGGTGCTAATAGTTAAATTATGAAGCAGAAATAATTGTATAGAGATAATTAAAATAGGTAAAGAGGAGAATAAGAAAATTAAAGAGAGACATCTTATTCTCATTCATATAATATTGAAGGATTACATTAATATTTATAGTAATAATAAACTAAAATCCTAATCTTAATAGAACTTTAAATAAGACTCCTAAACTAATAGAAAAATATTATAATAATTATCTAATATCCTAATCATAATAGTCTCAAATACTAACAAGGAAACTAATTATTAATCTAATATTTAACTATTTCAACACTCCCTCTCAAGCTGAACATAATTTATGTTCAGATTGGACAACATAAATAAAAATAAGCAAAAAGTTGGTCGGTTAACTTTTCTAGAAAACGACGGTGGGTCGGTTGATCTTTTTAGAAAACGTGGCTACGATGACGACACACGACGGTGGGCCAGTTGACCTTTCTAGAAAATGCGGCTACGAAGTCATGAGCTTGACAGGAAGACAGTCTTTAACTCTCCCCCACAAATTGGAGCATAAATATCACACATGCCCAACTTGAATAGTGAGGTTGAGATTGAGACTGAGACTGATACCAACAGTCGTGAATCCTTGAAGGCGACAGTGGTGAAAACGGATGATACTAACAGTCGTGAAATTGACAAACGACATTGTGGCTGAGAACGGCGCTGATGGGCCGTGGTTTGAGAACGGCACTGGTAGGCCATGGTTGAAGTCGATTGCTGCTAAACTGAGATGGCAGACAACAGTGATGGAGATGACAGTGAGATATATGTATGACAGATGATGCTAGTGATGACCTCCCTGATGATAACATTGAGTATGAAGCCACAAACAAAACTACACCATAGAAGAAGTCAACATGCTCAATTGTAGATGGCTATAATGCTCAATTGTAGATGACTATAACACCAAACTCCCCCTGCCGTCTACAATTAGTGTCAGCTAGAAAGTACAACTGCCACATATTCATAGATAAACCCATGAATTTTTTTTGCTGACAGTGTTGCTGACTAGATTATTGGTTGAATTGCTGACTAGACTGATTTGCTGACTAAGTTGCTGACTAGGCAAGTAAGTTTGGATTGGATGGTGGGATAATTGGGCCTTGGGCTTGAATCAGTGAACTTGGGTTTGGACTTGAATCAATGGGCTGATGGGTTTGGATGGGCTGGCTGAATGGGCTAAGATGCTGTTGGGCTAGGGTTTGGTTAAGAGATGGGCTGCCTTGGGGTGTCTTGTAGTTGGGCTAGGGTTTTGGTGAGTGAGATCTGGTGGGAGGCTGCAGGTGAGTGATTGGCGGCAAATCTGGTGGGAGGCGGCAAGGTGGGTGAGATGACAAGTGGCTCGAGGCAGATTTTGAGCAACGCGGGGCTACAGGCGGCGTGAGGGAGAGACAGGCGTGGCGCGGACAGGTGGACGGTGCGGATTAGGGACTGGCATGCGGAGGGATAGGCGCGCAAAACTGGGCTGCGGATCTGGTGAGAGGGCGCGTGACTAGGCTACTGGTGGTGATGCTGGTGACTGGCGTTGGTGGCGTTGACGGCGCACAGAGCAGAGGGGCAGAGCCTGGTGACTGGACGGGCTGATGGGTCGCGGAGACTAGTGCGACGGACAGTGAGACAGGTGCTAACCTGGTGAGTGGTTGGAGGCAGCAGATCTGAGGCTGATGGAAATCTGATGAGAGACAGGGGCGCGGATGCTGAACAGGTGGTGCCCGGATCTGAATAGGCGTGCGGATGCCAGAAGGATCTAAACAAGCGGCGTGCGGTGCGGATAGGCGAAGCTGACGGAAGATAGAGTGCGAACGTTGGGCTGGTGGACGGACATGATGGTGGATCTGGCATGGCGCAGAGAGGGCTGCGGATGTGGTGACTGGAGCTGGTGGCGCGCGGATGGAGAGGATGGTGGATCTGGTTGGTCTACGGACGGCGACCGGTGGTGACTGGTCTGGCGAAAGATCTGGATGGCGATGGTGAGACCAGATTTGCAGATAGGCGGCGCGGAGGCTGGCTAGCGTGCGGACGGTGATGAAGACCGAACAGAAGGTAAATTTTTTTTTCTCTGAAAATTGAAGAAATATATCAATTAAAAACAAAGAATTTAGAAAAGTGTATATTAGTGTTCAGGAATCAAACACTGCTCTGATACCAAGTTAAATTATGAAACGAAAATAATTGTATAGAGATAACTAAAATAGGTAGAAAGGAGAATAAGAAAATCAAAGAGAGACATCTTATTCTCATTCATATAATATTGAAGAATTACATTGATATTTATAGCAATTATAAACTAAAATCTTAATCCTAATAGAAGTTTAAATAAGACTCCTAAACTAATAAAAAAATATTATAATAATTATCTAATATTTTAATTATAATAATTTTTAAAACTAACAAAAAAAAAAATTAATTATTAATCTAATATTTAATTATTTTAACACTAATTTCACCTTTTGTTGTTGTTGTTGGTGATGGAAAGTGCAAATTCCACTTAAATTTGCTTTACTGACAAAATGTTTTATCAAAATTTACGTTTTGGTAAAACAATTTAGGTTTTTACTGTAGTTTTTTTTATAATTTTTTTAGTATAATCATCATAAATAGAAGACATGATAGTTATGTGAACGACTTCGTTAATGTCAAGTTATGAATCGAAATTAGTAGAAAAAATCTGACTTTTACGGTGAGAAATGCTCTTGTAGGAAAACGGAGTGCGGTTTAAAATTACTTTTCCTAATAAAGCTTTCTTCTCAATTTTTTTTTAAATTTTTTTTAAAATATATTATATATGTAATTAAATAAATTTAGACAAAAAGAATATTTAATAAATAAATTAATATTTTAATTATAAAAATTTAATATTATAACATATTAGATATATATACTCTAATCTTAAATAAATTATATTTTATTACATAACAAATAGTTGAATTTTTAAGTATTTAAATTATTAAAAATTGAGTTATATGCTGTTATGACTCCATATTTATTAAAATTAGATATGATCTTCTTTATTTTTTTTTCTTCATATTTTGACAAAAATACTCTTAATTCTATTGACCAATTATGATAAATTTTAATTGGACATATATCCAATTAGACTATCCAGAATTGAATGGTTGTCTAAGTGACCAGATTTGACCGGCTGTTCAATTGACTAAATTTTGATAGGCCAACAATCTCACTTGTAGGAGTTGAGTTAGACATATGTCAAACTAGACTATCCAAAATTAGATGACTGTTTAACTAGCCGAATTTTGATCAACTGACATTCTCACTTATCGGAATTAAGTTGGACACATGTCTAACTAAATTGTATAATTATCTAATTGAACAAATTTTGATATACTAGAAACACCACTCGTTGAAGTTGAGTTGAACACATGTTCAATGGCTGTCCAACTAACCAAATTTTAATATTACTCGCTGGAATCTAATTAGACATATATCCAACCATCAATAAAAACATAAAACCCATTTCTTATCAATCTCAATAAGTGCATGATATTAATATTATCACCAACATCCATTTATTACCTACAATACTCAAAATATTAATTATTAATGGATTGAACCTCATCATTAGAGTCGATGAGCTTTGGGTACTTCAATGGTTGTGGTGGGTGTCGTGAAGTAGGCTCTATGAGTGGTGGCGATGAGTTGTAATTTGGTGGTTTTAGATTTTGTGAAAGAAATTCTAAGAGTGGGTATAACGAGTTGCAACATAGCATAGATCGATAGTTCTCATAGTCATCGAAATAGTCCCAACTCTTGCTAGCTTTGATGCCCTCTGACCCAATCATGACTTCAACCTCTAACTCTCTAACTCTCTAACTCCTTCAATTTAACATATGTCTCTCTTTCTGTGACCACGACATCGATCTCAAATCAACAATTCTCCAAGTCATCATAATAGTCCTAACTCTTGCTTCGACTCCCTCTTGCCCAATTATGGCTTTTACATCTAATTCTTTAATTCCCTTAATTCAACATATATTTCTTTTTTTACCATGACATCGATTTCATTTTCAATAATCGTTTACAGGTTGGCCAATTTGTCTATATTAACCGTTTCCATTTAAATTCTTTGTTTGATGTTGCTTTAGGAGCTATATATGTTTCTTTTTATAAGTACAATATTTCTGCAATTGTTCAAATGTACGTTACACTTGAAGGCTTTGTAAAAGTTATGCATTATAGATGGAAAACCATATTTCAATTAAGAGAGAGAGTCTAGTAGCAAAGCTTTAGCTTGAGTGTGTCGAGATTTGGTATAAGAAAGCAGATAATTTGAAGTAAAACATGGGAAAAAAGGGGTTAAAAACGGAAAAAAGTGAAATACGAAGGTTCGAATCGAGTGAGAAGGAATAAAATGAAAATAATAAGGGGGTGTCCATTTCAGAATAAAAGTAGTGATGAGGGGTTATTATTATTTTTTATTTAAGTAATATTTATTTATTAGTGTATATTTTTTCCCGAAAACTACTCAAACATCCAATAAAAAATTTCAACTCAGTCCCATAATATTTAAAGTTTAACTCTTCGTACAAACATCATACTTCATTTAAGCTTAAATTAAGGGGAAAGAGAGACACAATGTACATCCTAATTAAACTATCTTACAGGAAGAAGATTAAAAATGAAAAAAAAAGTTATTTCTCTTCAAGAACCTTAAGGAGCTGGGTTCCCTTTCTTCTCCCTCTGGGTGTACAATCTCCCTGTAAAGCCAAAGCTACCGCCCTCGCCACCTCCTCTGGTGGCGCGTGTAAATACTCTATCTCTTTATCCGTCTCTGCCTCAGTCTCAGCTTCAGGGGCGCCACCATAAATAACTCCCAGCACACTAATTGCGTACTCTTTCCCACGCGCTGATGTCCCACCCATCATCGCAACCATCACCGGCACAGCTAGCGCGTTAGCTCTAACCTCCGCAACACCCTCAACCACCGTACATATCAGCTCAAGTGCCGCCAAGGCTCGCTCCACCGCTGAATCCTCGAGCTCCGTCGCCGCCTCTATAATAGCAGTCACTGCACCTGCCTCAACTGCCACGTGTCTGTTTCTCTCCGCGAGACAGAGGGCTAGTAATATCTTAGTTGACGGTTTTGCCCTTGCTTTGTTTTTGAGATTACGAACCACCCCACGCATTAATTCAGGTGGGCATTCTGGATCTGTTGGCGGATTGGGGACGAGAGAGCGTTCTAAGAGTTGGAGAGCAGCGAGTTGGTCTGAGTCAGACCCGTGAGTGAGTTGTAGTTCCGCTATATGGAGGAGTTGTTGGAGATTGGTGGAGGGAATTGGGGATGGTTTTGGAGAAGATGGTGGGTTGGGTTTGGGAGTGGTGTTTTTTGACAGGTCGGATCCTGGTTGAGAGATAGGGTGGATGGGTGGGTTAGGCATAGGGAATTTCCATTGCGTGAAGCTTTGGGAGGTTGAAGAAGAAGATGATGATGATTCAGAGCGTTGAGGAGGAGGAGGTGGTGGAGAAGGGTAAGAAGGTGAAGAAAGTGGTGGAAGCTGTGGGGGTAAAGGAAGAGGGTGAGTAGGGGAAAATAGGAGGGCTGGAGAGTGAGAAGTTGTGGGGCTGAGTACAGTTTGAGTGCAATGCCGGAAGAAGCTACATGAGAAGAGTTGGGTCTTGAGCTTTGGTTGATGGGTTTTCATGGTTACTTGGTTTAGGTAGAAATTTTGGGGGAGGGGAGACAGAGAGATAGCGAAGTGGTTTGAAGTTGGTGAGTGAAAATGAGACGAGGAATGAAATATTTATTTAGGAGGTCAATTCGTGCTAAATTAACTTAATTTAAATTTATATAATATTTATTTAGGTCTTTTATTTAATTTTTTAATTTACAAAAAATATTTTTAAATTCATTTATTTACTAAAGAGGTATTTTGAAGTCTTTTTATTATAAAAAATATATTAAATAATAATAAAATTAATTTTTTATCTAATTTTTCGTTAAATCTAATCAAATAATATATGTATCACATGCATGTTTATATTTTTTAATAAATATATATCAAATTAATTAATTTTTAATTAAAAAATTGTTCTAATTTTTTATAATTCTTTTCTATTAAACTTAAATAAAATTTTTATTATTTAAGTTATAACTCTAAATATTAGATAATAAAAATTTTATTTAAATTACATTGAAAATTTTATTAATTTTTTTAAGTATATATATATTGAAAAATATAAATATGCATGTGACACATCTGCTATTTTGTTAGATTTAAAGGAAAATTAGATAAAAAATTAACTTTATTTTGCTTGACAATTTTTTACAAATAAAGATACCTAAAAACACATTTTTTTATAAATAAATGAATTTAAAAACACTTTTTATAACTTAATAAACTAAATGTCACCTTTTATAAAAATAAAAGAAGACACTTTTTTCTATTAATTTAATTCAAACCATTAAAATTCAGTCCGAACTTAAATCAAATATAAATAAATAAATTTAAATTGATTACTTAAAATATTTAAATCAGTTTAATAATAAACTAAGAATGACTTGTATAAATTTGTACCTCATTTAAACTTCTTCTTGCGGTTGCAATGATTTTTTCAGGTTAGATGAGAACACAATTGATCATATATCCCTAGACTGAAAGGCAGAAGTCATCAACATCCTCTCTTCAAGACATGCCTTTTTATAACGCCCTTATCAGCATCAACTGAGTACCAGTAAATATTAAAAAATTCACGTCGGCTCTATTGTATCAGTCATTGGCAATGGAATGACTTACGCAACTGAATGTTGAGATCTAAAGCATTAATTTCTTTACCAATATAAGTATCAACAAATGAAAGAAAACCGGGTGCATTAAAGCTTTTGCCACATTGGCCTAATATGAGAATGGATGGATTTACATCCATTACATGGTGATGTTGGTACCTGCTATTGGTAAATATTAAACCCAGTTGGATTTGCACATGCCTCTGAATTACGTAGTGAAGACAGTCATAGAGACCAAACAAATCGTCCATCTCCAGTATGCAAAGCAAAAAGCTTTCCTGCTCGAGTCAGTACTATGAGCAACTTACGGAAACCATTATGGTCTCATGTCATTTTGATCTTCTCACTATATTTTAATTTCATTCCTTGAATATCTACAACATCTTCTGGTCTCAAAATCATTATAGTCCCTTCAGCTTCAGCATGTGTCCTTATCAACAACAAAATATTGTAGCGATACAAAGTGAGAAAGAAATCAGTCGGTTAGATGCATTCAACTTTCAAGCAATACATATCAATGTTTTTATGTTTAATTTCCTCATAGAATTTAAAAAAAAAAAAAATAAGGGAGAAAAAGTTATTGCATGTTAAACCATAACCCTATTCAAATTCAAGAAGGGTACAACATCAGTTAATTATTTGCAATTATTGTAAAATTTAAGAAAAATTGACGCATTCAAACTTTGATTTCAATCTTAACTTCTTCTGAATCATAAATAGAGTTATACCATAAGCCATTCAGAAAGGTTCTCTTCAATTTTGCAACTGATGCACCTTTTCTCACAGGTAGTTCTGACGTTGCTACATCCACAATTGAGGCAAGGCCATCTTCCCTACTCCAGACAACTGCCCCTTGTTGCAACAGCAAAAGAAAATGATCCTCCATGACTATCAAAGCCCTAAATCCATGAGATCTATCTGTGTGTATATAGTTGTTTATAAAAACCTTATGGACAGATCCCCTTTGTTTATCCACCACATTTCTCTCTTTGAGCAAATTGTTACTCCAGTCATGAGCATGCTTCACATTGAGGTGGATCTTACCATTCCCTTGTTCAACCACTGCAAAAGCTTGTTGGTCCTTGAAGAAACAAACCAGTGATTCAAAATTTATTATTTGATCAACTTCTTATTTTCGTTTCTTAAATTTACAATGAATTATATATAGTTTATATAGGTAATAGATTACAACTATTTCACCTAATATTACAAATAATGTAGCTGCAATCTATGAATTGAATTGTTCAAGAAATGTAGGCGCTTATCGTTTCTGTCGGTAGACGCCGTAGTTGGTAACCGTCATTTTATGTCGGTAGCCATTATTTCATAATTCAACACTCCCCCTTAAGTTGATGCATAGATATTTCGTATGCCCAATTTGCTTGATATCCTAATCCCAAATCTTTCAAGTTGTAACTACATCACAAAGTCCAAATGACATGTCTGGTTATTTGGTCTTTGCATCTTGAACAACAATAACTTGTTTATTATTGAATAATATCAAAGCATCGACTTGGCTCTGATATATTATTATGATGCCGAATCAGATTATTATCATAATGAGGTGCTTCATCTGGATTAGTCCGAATTGCTAAAAAACTTCTCCTGAAAGCTCCAATCAGATTTTTCTTTCGAGAGTCTCAATTATGATCCCACCAGTCTGGATATCCCACAATCTTAAAACATTGATCTTTGGTATGACCATTTTTCTGGCAATGGGTGCATTTGATTGATGATTTATCAACAACCCTTTTTGAATTCTTCCGTTCTCATTGATTTGGAAATAAATGGTTTTGAGTTATCATAGTAGAAGCATCAAAGTCTCCAAAATTTTCATTTAAGGTGTTCTAATGTATTGCCTTTCTCCGAATCAATGAATAACATCCTTCCAAATTCGGGGTGCTTTCTTTTCGTAGAATTTCTCCACGAATTTGCTCAAAAACATCATCCAATCCAGCAAGAAAAATATGTACCATCAGTCTTTCAATAGACTCTTGATACAATTTTAGATAATCTAGATCTTTCATAACCACCTTATCATGATGGTTCATTTCTTGAAAAATTTCAGTTAACTCTCCATAATATTCTGAGAGTAATTTTCCATTTTGTCTAGAAGTGAAAGCTTTTTTATTTAAGAAAAATACCTATAATTCGTCACTTCCATCATAAAATGCTTTTGTCAAAGTATCCCAAATTTTAAAAGCAGTGGGTATGCGTAAATAACGCTTCATAATTTCTAGACTCATAGACATTAGGAGCCATCTCTTCACTTTTTGATTTTCAGCATATCACTTGTCGTACCCTTTTGCTCCTTTTTTTGGTTGTAATCTTTTCTCATGAATATAAGAGAGTTTCTCTCTCTCAGCTATATGCATTTTCATTATTTGAGACCAAACATCATAATTTGTTTCAATAAGTATGATTCCCGTATTAAAAATACATTTAGAATAAACAGATTGTATAATAATCGGAGATAAAATTGTATTATCTGTCATGATTTTATAGTATAAAAACTAGAAAATGATGTGAAGATTTCAGAACTGAAAATAAAATTCCAAAAAATAATCTGAATAGTATTGAATCGAGGACAAAATTGGTTAAAATGGTAAATTTAGATTAAAATTGTATAAAAATGGTAAATTTTAGATCAAAATAGTACAAAAAGGGTAAATTTTGGAACAAATCGGGTTAAAACTGGTAAATTTGGATCAAAATTGGATTAAAATCGATAAATTTGGATCAAAATCGGATTAAAACTGGTAAATTTTGATCAAAATTGGATTAAAATCGATAAATTTGGATCAAACTGGATAAAAAACCGATAAATTTGGATCAAACTAGATTAAAACCGATAAATTTGGATCAAAATTTGATATAATGGACCAAATTGGGGTGAAAAATTGGATAAAATTGGCCATACCGGGTGAAATGGACCAAACCGAATGAAAAACAGAGTTCAAACTGAACCACTGGTTCAAACGGACCTCTGATTCATCCGGACCGGACCTGTACGAACCGGACCGACACGTCATCGAACCGGCCACGTCAGCGTCTTCAACCTTCAACTGGTGCGTGAATTGTTTCAGCTCACTTCTGGTGGCTTGTGGAGGCGCATGATGACCTTTTTTTTCCACTCTAATTTTACCAAAATGCTCAGATTTTTGTTTAGAGTAATTTGGTAAAATTAGGTGAGACAAATACTGCTTCAAAATTTGAGTTTTAAATTAAGTTTTATATGAGTGTTTGAGGGAGTATTTTTTCAGAGAAAGAAAACTCAGTTTATGAGAACTAAGCTTCAAATTTGTATAGAGCAACGGCTTGGCTCTGATACCACGAAGAAACAAACAAATGATTCAGAATTTATTCTCTGATCAACTTCTTATTTTTGTTTATTAAATTTACAATGAATTATACATGGTTTATATAGGTAATAGATTACAACTATTTCACGTAATATTATAAATAATGTAGTTGCAATTTATAAATTGAATTGTTCAAGAAATGTAGGTGTCTATCGTTTCTGTCGGTAAACGCCGTAGCTGGTGACCGCTATTTTATGTCGGTAGTCATTATTTCATAATTCAACAGTCCTCTAAAAATGAGAGGGCATCGCTAACGGCTTCATTTTTAACCTTTCCCACCATTTCCATCTTTCCTTCGTCGGTCATTCTTACAAATGTGACAAAATCGTTGATTTTTACGGCAAACATTTCAGGAAGCTTTGTGGGAAATAATACTACTGGACCAGAAGAATCTCCAACAAGATCAGATATATAAGTTTGCCTAAAGCTAATTTTGCCATTCCTAAAGTTGAGTGTCACTAAATTTGACCTGGTAGCATCCAATGCCACAAACATATCATTTGAAACCAATAAACCCTCCTCAGTTATGCCACCTGAAGGGGCTGCAAGAATGTGCTTCAGCAACTCTCCATTCTTAGCATTAATCTTATTCTTATATGCACCAAAATGAGACGAACCAACAGAACCTACAACATATATATCATCACTGTCAAGAGCCTGAATAATTTTTTGAACTTTCACACTGCAAACAGGCTAAAAAACTAGATTAATGGCATAATGATGTTAGGATTAAGGAATTGAAGAAACATTGATCTTCAAATTTCTTACCTTTCATCCATAAAATCTTTCGTCCAGAGAACTTCACCATCGATGCTAGAAACAGCATGGTGAGACCCTTTACTAAAAACAAGGATCAATTGTCCTTGTCAACTTTCAAATTTGTCTGCAAAAGATATCGTTAATAAACTTAATGCTCTTTAACAAAAAAAAAAAATAATGCTCATGACGAACTATGGGTTGATATTCCACATATGTTTGTTTAAGAACTATGGGATGGATAATACAGCAAAAGGTACTAATACAGATCTTAGCTGCAGCTTCTTCACTAACCGGCACAAATAATAATGACTTCGACGGCTTTGGCCCAGGTAAGAAACACTCCCATGCCATCTGTCCATCAGGAAGGTTCCATGCTCTTAAAATAGTTCCATCTGATGAAAGGGTTATGACATCTGAGAACGTTAAATTATGAATTCAACCACTTTCCTAATAAAAAGGTTGACGCCTTGACAGATAAAGGCATTTGCAGTAAATAAATAAATACAAAAAAAAAAAAAAAAAAGGTAATACAAGGAATGAAAACCAAACTTTATGAGATCCATAATGAATTATGAGTTATTCATTAGGATTAGGGATTCATTTGAATAGAAATTGGGATAAAAACATATAGATAAAGGGGAAACAATATTCATTCAAAAATACAAGTATGCATAATACACCTTCTAATAAAAGTGTCACGAAGGTATTTTAGATTAAATCATTTAATCCCCTAGATTATAAGTGGTGTCATTTGATCTTTTATTTTAAAAAAAAAGGGCCAATTAATAATAAAATGCATAATTTTAAGATGTTAATTAAGAACAAATTTTATTATTTTAATGTTTTTGATATTAAAATATAAATTTAAAATTATGTATTTTGTTCTTAATCAACTCATTCTTTTAAATAATAGATACTTGGCCCCAAAGCAAATTACCTAAGTGCTAATCAAATTCGGAAACCTAATTCTAACGGTAAAGTAAAAAAATAAAATATATACACTAAAATTTCCTACGCTTAGGATTTCCATCATTTCCTCTATTAGCTATGCAACATATATATCAGCAAACACACGTAACTAAAAATTTGGGACCAAGGGAATGGGAAATTAAAGGGTAGTTTTCCTTCTGTTCGTATGTTTCTATCACATCTAGTTGGATGTCAAGTAATTAGACCAATCATAAATGACATTGGATCAAGAAATGAAGTAAAGATATGAATGTTTCAGTAATTACTTCTTTCCACATTCTTGTTGACTCTTCCCAATAGAACATGTTTTCATCCTTTGAATATTTCCTTCTAGCTATATTTAGATAGAAAAATATAAAAATAGTACTCAAACAATATTTATCTAACGCTGAAGTACTTCTGTCACTGTCAATCAAGATGGTTAGGGGTTTCACAAGATCCCATTTCAGAAAACTGTATCAAGCAGCGGTATTGAGGGTTTATTTTTCTAGGCACATGTTTCATACACATATTGAATCAGATTGATGGTGGTGAGGAACAGAGTAAAGTAGTAATGCCCCAAGCAGACTATTTACGATGGTATGTGAATAGAACGTTAGCAAGAAAATCTGCAGCAATAATGTCAAAAAAAGTTTACCAGGATCCTCATAATGTGATTCAAGTTGACTTTTAGAAGAAGAAAAAAACAATTTACAGTGTGGTTAATAAGCAAACCAGGACCATAGTACCATACATAAGAGGAAGAAAAATTGTAAATTAGCACAATGTAAATACACATACACACACACACAATCTTTGGAAACGTACATTTTCCCAAAGCAACATCGACACCATTCACGACATCCTTGACTGCAGGACAGCAAAGTATAAATTAAATACATCAGTTGACGGTAAAAGCTAAAGAAGATGAGCAATGGCTTACTGAATAGCAAGCAGTATTGTAGAGAATCAATTCAGTGTAATACAATTTTAATAAGTTTGTTTTCCTTATTTGATGAGATTTGGAAGCACAAGATACCTATATTGCATTGAAGCTGTAAGGTTTATTTGTATTGACAATTTTCGTGGACAAAATGTTTAATTGTAATCTAGCATAAGTGTTCACCGTTCAATCAGATGATACATGATGATGGAGTCACCAAGCTTGCAATGCTCATATGAAAGGTAAAATATGATCTCATGCATACATCCTCATACAATTGTGCACTACACTTAGTTTGGATTGTAACGAAAAATAAACTGTGCACATGTTGGTCGATCGATCGAGAGGATAGTTCGATCGATCGAGTTATCGATCGATCGAGTCTGGATCAACTTCGATCTAGGTGCTCTTGGGTTGAACTAGATCGATCGATTAATTTGTTGATCGATCGAGCATAGACTGACTTCCATCTAGCTGCTCTCGGGTTTGAAATTGCATAGTTAGATCGATCAAGTATTGGTCGATCGATCGAGTTCTTTGCTAGATCGGTCGATGCAATTTTTTAGTTCTACTACAACTCTGTTTTTAATTTGGCCCATATGTTACTTTTACCAATTTGACTCATTTAATGTTAAATGCAAAATCTTTATATGAGTAGAATTGTTGTGAAAGTAGAATCCTAGTATGAGTAGAATTCTTGTGAAAGTGAAATCCTGATATGAGTAGAATTCTTGTGAAAGTAGAATCCTTATATGAGTAGAATTGTTGTGAAAGAAGAGTCCTTGTTTGAGTAGAATTGTTGTCAAAGCTAAATCCTGATATGAGTAGAGTTGTACTCTATTATTAATCCTCTTTCAAGTCAAACTGGACTCTATATAAGCAACACTTATTTGTGCAAAATATTAACCCACACCGAAATAATATTGTCTACATCTATTGAAGCTTTCAAAGAAAAATCTTATTCTCTTCATCTATAATCTTAGGTACTTTCTTATTTTTAATTGTTCAAACATATTGTATATTTATGTTTGAATAATTCACGTGCCTAATTGTCTTTCATGATATTTAGAATTGCATGATAGTTCTAGAGTTTACTAGCTGATTTGTTTTTACATCATATGCTGTTAAATCTGCTAGTTAGGATTTTTCATTGTTTGAATCTGCTCTAGGACACACTTTGCACTTGTGCTATTTGTGCTAACGTTTCAGGTGACGTGCTCGATATTTCGTGTGACTCGAAATTACAGAAGTTGACGGGTTCGATTGATCTTGTGGGACTCAAGTAGATCGGAACGTTGGTCCGGATTCAGACACTTAATTTGTGGAGGCTATGAAAGGAGCGGCGGCTCGTAAGTAAATTACAGAAATGGGGGATCTATCTGTGAAGGGTAGTTCTAGGACCTATGGTTGTAATTGAACATTGATTTTCATAGTGGATAGTTAGGTGGTCCGGTGGTCCGGTGGACTGGTGGTTTTCTTCTTAGGTCATTGGAGTGGCCTAGGTTGTTTCCACATAAAAATATTGTTTGTTATTTTTTATTCCGCATTTTATCTTTATACGCGATTGCATGTCTGGCCGTTGTGATTAGGTTACATAATTAATATTTGTTAAAATTAAAATAACCTATTCACCCTTCTAGATATATTTGATCCGTAACTAAAAACTTTCAGAAGCTATAAAAATAAAGTTGAAGCAGAGTGTATGTATAAAAATAATTTCAACTAATTTACGCAATAAAAATGATACCGTAAGTTCTAATTAGAATTCCAACTTACTGATCTCCCCATGTTGGAGGTCGAGTGATGCGATACATTATCTTCGGTGGAGACGGTGACGCGCTTCCGTCCAGTCTTTTCAGTGTGAAATAAAGCTTGTTTCGCTTTTCCTATGTATTTATGGTGCCTATAATGATATATTATTAAGGTACAAAAAGTGATAAAGATTTGCTCAGTAGTTAAATATTTGGAATCCCATTAATCATTGTAAATTCAGAGGATATGACATTTAAAACATCAGATAGATTGATCATCAATAATCAATAAATAAGGCTCAATTAGATTTAATACTTCATTAACATATTATGATATGTATTAAGAATGAATTAGAAATAATATGCATTGAAAGTTCGAACTATGATTGAAACTTGTCTTTGATACTTGATATATATAGATATATATAACCGATCGAGCTTGCTTAGAAACTATAGAAAGATGAAAATGTGATCAATTCTTAATAAGTTATATTGAAGTATTGCCTATGAATAGAACGAAATTCAAACTACATAGGTAATCAATCATTTAGCTCCAACAGGATTCAGAAAAAATAGTTAGGAAAACAAAGCTCGAAATTCAACTGAAATAATTATCCAATATAAAAAAGTAAAGTAGGTCTTCATTGAATTCTGAGTCCTAAATGATATTCCCAATAGTATTGCAGCTGTAGTGTGAGAAAGTGAAGCGTACCAGTCCATGAGACCAACTTGATCTTCATAGAGCGAGAAGCTTGGGTACGTAAATGATATTAATATTTCATGAACAAATAGAAAAACTTTAGTCGCTATGCCCATGGTGTTTTTCTGTTAAACGGGCACACGAAGGTACGCTGTGAAGTAGAGACGGATCTGAGAAGAAGAGTTCGCAAGTTATGGAGTGACCAACGGACGGACTTTTACACACGAACAACAGAAAGCACTAATACAATAGATAAAATTCAAATGTCATATTTGTCCTCTGAAATATTATAAAGCTGGATCTTGTTGGTTGGATAATGGAGTCAGTCCAGTCCAGCTTAACATATGGAAGAGCTTTTAAATAAAGCCAGCGTTTTTTTTTTCTTTCTAAAAACATTCGTTTTTTATATAATCTAAATTAAATTATTTATATGATTTCGTTTTAATTTTTTTTTTAAATAATAGATGTATTTTACATGTGCATTATTTAAATATGCAAAAAAAAAAAAAATTACTTTATATAAAAAATAAAACTTTAACTATACATGATATTATTCTATGCAATCAAATCTTTTTAAAATGCTCTATTTCTAATTTTCTACTTATTCTCTTCTGAAAGCGAGCAAAGTATAATCTAATTCACCTAAAGGAGTAAAGGATGAAGACCTTTCTACCAGTGTAAAATCCACCATTATTGCAGCTAAAAGCTTCATTGCTTGGCTATTAACTCTCCGAGACTCCCAAACTGATTCCATCTGATTTGTAAACATTTATAATAGCTATAAAATTTTTCTACAATAAATGCGAGTACTCTATCAGCTAGCAATCTTAAATTGCTTCAACCCACTAAAAAATGCTAACCAAAGCCTGAACAAATAATCTTTCGTCCTACAATAAACATCCGAAGACACAAGAATAATGAAAGAACATTTGGAAAGGGCATGATTTTTGATTATTTGAATTTGTTAGAGAAAAATAAAAGATAACAATTAATAACTCAGGAGGGATCAGACGAGTTGCGGCACCAACTTGTAGAAAAGAAGAATGTAATATTTGGTTTGAATATTTCACTGAATTGTATTACTTTGCACAGATTACATGAATTTATAATAGAAATAAGACGACAAAAAAGGATAATAATTAAGTACAACGATTTCTACCATATTGGGAATGATCTCTAC
Organism: Elaeagnus macrophylla; assembly: GCA_029378325.1. Lineage (NCBI taxonomy): Eukaryota > Viridiplantae > Streptophyta > Magnoliopsida > Rosales > Elaeagnaceae > Elaeagnus > Elaeagnus macrophylla. The sequence goes on along the minus strand of CM055649.1, from coordinate 21,559,087 downwards.
CATATTAACATTTTATTTACTTTTCTATTTCAAAATTAATCTCAACACTCCCCCTCAAGTTGGTGCATAAATGTCACACATGCCCAACTTGTCTAAGAACTTTGAGAGCACCTGACTGGACACTCCTTTGGTAAGGATATCAGCTAACTGATCCTCTGACCGAATCTTGGGTAGTTCCACAGCCTTTTCATCTAGTTTTTCCTTAATAAAAAACCTATCAATCTCGACATGCTTTGTACGGTCGTGTTGAACTGGATTATGAGCTATGTCACATGCTGCTTTGTTGTCACAATACAACTGAATTGGTTGTTTTAAAGGGTAGCCTAGATCATGTAAGAGGAATTTCAACCACAATGCTTCACAAATTCCTAAGGCCATTCCTCTGTACTCAGCTTCTGCACTAGATCGTGTAACAACATTTTGTTTCTTGCTTCTCCATGTAACTAAGTTCCCACCTACAAAAGTAAAGTATCCTGAAGTTGACCGCCTATCATCAACTGCTCCGGCCCAATCAGCATCGGTATACACTTTGATGTTTTCCTTGTTTGTGCTTTTAGAAAATAGAATTCTCTTTCCTGGAGCAGATTTTAGATACCTCAAAATGCGCATGACTGCATTCATATGTTGCACACCAGGATTATGCATAAACTGGCTAACGATACTTAGAGCATAGGCAAGATCTGGTCTTGTGTGAGCTAAGTACATCAACCTTCCAACAAGTCTCTGGTATCTCCCCCTGTCCACTGGTACTTGATTTGTCTCAATACATAACTTCAGACCCTCTTCCACTGGAGAGTCAGTTGGTTGGCAAGCTGACATACCAGTTTCATGTAGTAGATCTAAGGTATACTTTCTCTGAGATAGAAAGATTCCTTTACTTGATCGAGATACTTCAATTCCCAGAAAGTATTTTAAGGGGCCTAAGTCTTTCATTTCAAATTTCTTAGACAAGTATTCCTGCAAAGCTCTCATTTCTTCTGGGTCGTTGCCTGTGATGATCATATCATCCACATATACAACGAGTGTAGTAATTTTCCCATGTTGCTTTTTTAAAAATAATGTGTGATCTGAATTGCTTTGTCTGTAACCAAAGGTTGTCATGGATTTGGTAAATCGTCCGAACCAGGCTTTAGGGGACTGTTTTAATCCATAGAGTGATTTCTTCAACCTGCACACCTTTTGATTTTGTCTTTCTGTTACCATACACCCTGGTGGGAGATCCATATAGACCTCTTCAGATAGTTCACCATGTAGGAATGCATTCTTCACATCAAACTGCTGTAATGGCCAATCAAAATTTGCAGCTAAGGATAACAAGACTCGTACTGTGTTGATTTTGGCTACTGGTGCAAACGTTTCAGTGTAGTCAATTCCATAAGTCTGAGTATACCCTTTTGCCACCAATCTCGTTTTAAACCGTTCGATCGTTCCATCAGCTTTGTATTTCACAGTAAAGATCCATCGACACCCAACTGGCCTTTTTTCTGTGGGTCGGTTGACGAGCTCCCAAGTTTGGTTCTTTTGCAAGGAGGTCATTTCTTCATTCATCGCAGCTTTCCATCTTGGATCATTTAATGCTTCCTGCACACTGTTAGGTATAAATACAGTAGATAATTGATTGACAAATGACTGATTTAATTTTGACAAACGATGTGTAGACATATAATGGTTCATAGGATATATTACTTTACTAGACAATTGAGGTTCATATGTAGGTTTTGGAATACCTCTAGTGAGACGTTGTGGTAACTGCCTCCTAGATGTCTCAGGCATTGTACAAGGAATATTCTCAGACAACAATTGGTTTGGTGTATCAATTGTGAAGGACTCAGGTTCGATTTTAGAAGTTTCTTGGCATTCAGAAGTTTCCTGGCTTTCAGAAGTTTCATTCCCACTTAGATCCAAGTTTCGATTACTAGATTCCAACTCATTCACTTCTATGTTTATTATATCGTTGTGTAGGGTATCATCATTCACATCGAAGTTTTGACCACTTGGATTCAAATCACCTACATTTAGATCAGATACTTCCACCACATCTTCCTCAAAGTTGTATACAAGAGTCTGAATTTCATCAAGAGACTCCCCTTGAAAGTCAAACTTAGAAAAATACATAGTATCTTCATGAAAGACAACATCAATAGTGATAAACATTCGTTTAGTAGGGGGATAATAACATCTGTATCCTTTTTGATGATTGCATATCCGACAAAGACACACTTCAAGGCTTGAGGCAGTAACTTACTACATTGGTGTTTGGAAAGATGAACATAGGCAACACATCCGAAGACATGAAGGGGTAGGTTTGAGATTGTTGGACCAACTACAGCTTCTGTAAGTGTTTGGAAGGGTGTTTTGAAGTTGGTAGAACTCGAGAGAACACGATTGATGAGATAGGCAGCAGAGAGAAGAGCTTCACCCTAGTAGCATAAGGGCATATGAGCCTCGAGTAGGGAAGCACGAACAACTTCCAACAAGTGTCTATTCTTGCGTTCGGCCACACCATTCTGTTGAGGTGTATTCGGACAAGTGGTTTGATGAATTGAGCCATGAGAGTCCAAAAATTGCCGAAGTTCAGAACTATGGTATTCCCCACCATTATCACTTTGTAACACCTGTATGCGAGCATTGTACTGTGTACGAATGGTGTTATAAAACTTCTGAAACAACAACGTAACCTCTGATTTGGATTTCATCAAGCATAACCAAGTCATTCGAGTACAATCATCTATAAAAGTAACGAACCAACGTGACCCCCCCAATGTGGGAACTTTATATGGTTCCCAAACATCAAAGTGAATGACCATAAAAGGAACTGGACTTTTGTGTAAAATTAAAGGAAATGAAGTACGGTGACTTTTTTGCAAGTTCACACATATCACATTTGAAAATAGAAATATCCAAATTTGTAAATAAGCTGGGAAACAACCTTTTTAAATAACAAAATGAGGCATGTCCCAAACGGCGATGCCAAAGCCAGATCTCAGTGATCTTCTTCGATGAACCAGTGCTGCCTACTGCAAAAGCTTGTTGTAATTTGCTAGAAGTTTTTAACTCTAAGTCCAAGTAATACAAATTTCCTTTCTTAACACCAGAACCAATTGTTTGTCTAGTTTGAATGTCCTTGAATACACAATAATCAGGCCAAAAAATAACAATACAAGATAAGGTTGTAGTGATTTGAGAGACAGACAGAAGGTTACAATTTAAAGAGGGAATAACTAACACAGAATCAAGATGTAAAGTATTAGTAAAACGTGAGGACCCTTCCCCAATAATCGGGGTGGTATTACCATTGGCTATAGAGACACAATTTTGGGAGGATGGGTTAAGGTTGAGACTTGTCGAACATCAAATGTCATATGATCAGTAGCACTAGAATCAATTATTCATGCACTATTCAAAACAGGTGTAGAAGTGTTTAAGATCTTACCTTCAGTGTTTGCAGCGGTTACTAATGTTGATGACGTAGGAGTTGCTTTGTCTTCCTGTGTTTGAGCGACAACTGCAGTAGAATACCGTTTGGAGTTTTGATGTCGTGTTGGGTCCAACCAATATTCAAAGTAATGACTTTTGAAATTATCTATGTGATTGCAATGAGTGCATTTGTATGTAGGTTTGTTGGAATTAAAAGGACCTTCAGATTGAACAAAAGTTGGTACAGATTTGGTTCCAGATGATTCAATGCGGTCACCCATTTTTTTTTTTTTATTATTTTTTTTGATATCCCTTTTTTTTTTTTTTTTTTTCTTTTTTTTCCTTTTGATATCCCTTTTTTTTTTTTTTTTTTTAATAATATGGGGAATGCTTATAAGGAATAAAAAAGAATGAAATCACCAGAGGACGTTGGGCACGACGACTGGTATGGGTTGGGCGTTGGTGGCGACGGCACTGGTGGTGTAGCCGTGGGATTTGCTTCGCGAGGTTGGGCGGAGGCTGTGTAGGCTGGTAGCGCTGGTCGATGGGATCTGTGGCGGCTCACGGCGCTGGTTCGATGAGGCCTGTGGCGGCTCGCGGTGCTGGTTCGACGAGGTCTGTGGCGGCTCGCGGCGCTGGTTCGACGGGGTCTGTGGTGCTGGTTCGTAAATGCAACGCTGGTTCGACGAGATCTGTGGCGGCTCACGGTGGGGGTCGATTTGGGTTTTGTGATTTCTGATCTGGTGGGTTTTGTGATTTCTGATTTGTTGGGTGTTGGTTGTAGGTGCGGAAGTTGGGTGGAGCTAGTGGTGGTTGTGGGCTGTGGATCTGCGAGGTGGCGCGATGGATCTGAATGGGTGGATCTGGTGGTGGCTTGGTGGATTTGCGAGTTTGTGGGCTACCTTTTGATTTGGGTGAGTGGCAATTTGGGTGGTGGTGGGCTGTCGGTTTGGGTGGCAGTATGTGGTGTTTGAGTTTTTTTTTTTTTTTTTTACAGAATCCTAATCGGCTCTGATACCATGTAGAAAATAAGAATGTAATATTTAGTTTGAATATTTCACTGAATTATATTGCTTTGCACAGGTTACATGAATTTATAATAGAAATAAGACGACAGAAAAGGATAATAATTAAGTACAATGATTTTTACCATATTGGAATGATCTCTATCATATTAATATTTTATTTACTTTCTTATTTCAAAATTAATCTTAATACAACTCTATTGATATATGTAAGGGTGTAGCTTCGATTGTTATTATAATTAAATCTTATGATACAATATATTGTAATTGTGTATAATTTATGATAGTATGAGCACTTATTTCTTGAGTATTTTTTTCTGGCAAAAAATAAAATAAAATTTACCATATTATTAAGTTTATAGTTTAGAAACTTTCTTTAAATAAATCTTATCGGAAAAAATTGGTTTTCCTCCTTCCCCTGATTAATAATAATGGTATTTAAAATTGCAGTTCACAGTAACATTAATATTTAATCGACAAAAGCGTCGGTCGCATAAAAGAAATGGTCTTCTATTATTAATAAATGTTCATAAGTTTGGCTTTGTCTGAATCTTTGTTACATGGAGAGCGTGTTGCGGTGCTGTAAACAGTGAATTCACTTTAAGGTGCAGTAAGAGATTCCGGGAAACTGCACTTCGCTTTTTTTATCTTCTATCCGATCCCTGAAACTAGAGAACAGTTTATGTGAAAGCTCTACTCAAGGATCTAGAGCGTCATCGTTAGATGGTCCCCAAGCTAAATGGAGTTTGCTGGTACTTTCGTTACTGTTCATGTTGGAGTTAAAGATCCAATACCCATTTGTCGTCGAATGGTAAAGTAGAAACCCATTTTGTTTGCTTTTAGTACGTAGTAGCATTTCAGTTGGAATTCTCGGTGTTTTTTGAGTCATTAAGGCTGGTCTTTTGGGCACATTGTAGGTGGGTAACTCTGCTGGTTTCTGGGTTTTTTATGTGGGTAACTCTGCTGGTTTCTGGGTTTTTTATGTGGGTAACTCTGCTGGTTTCTGGGTTTTTTATGTGGGTAACTCTGCTGGTTTCTGGGTTTTTTGAGTCATTAAGGCTGGTCTTTTTGAGCACATTGTAGGTGGGTTAACTCTGCTGGTTTGCTCTGACTGCATAGATTCAAGTTTGAATAAGATTGAAGTCTAAAGTTGAATTTTTTTAATCTGGATTTGGATTGATCTGTGGCTGCTTGTGTGTGGGGCAAACTTGGAAGAATTTGTCTTTTTGGGTCGATATAATTGAAGAACAAGTTGATAGTCAATGGATATAATTTTCAAAAGTGAATTTAAGGTTTTTGGAACATTGCATGGACGCCATTCATGATTAAATTTGTTATGCAAAGTTATGGAGCCCAATTGTGAATATCTTTCTTTCTCTAGTGCTCAAGTTGAGTCGTTTAAAGGATTTATGATGTGTAGTATGGCCTAGTACTAGTAGGTTGAAAGATAGTTCTTTACATGAAAACGCAAAAGAAGACACTGTAGGCTGTGCATATAAGGAGTTATAGTCTGAAGAGGGGAAAAATTAAATTTGTTTTCCTTTCCATGGCATCAATAAGAAAAACATTGTCTCCAGTTCTTCGACCTGGAACTCCACTAAGTGGGGAAGCCTGTTCAGTTGCTTCTCCATTGTCAAGATCATCTTTTGCTCATAACTCTCCGTCATCTGGTGGTTTGTTATCAAATCTATCGAGTTTAGTTGAGTCCCAGGCATTAGTTCTTAGTGTATCATCACCTAGGCCTTCTAGGTCCCTTGAGAAGCAAAAACCAAGGGGTCAAATTTTGAGGAGGGCACTTTTTCAATTCTTCATGTGTTTCATTGTTGGGTTTTTCATGGGGCTCACCCCATTTAACTCATTGAGTTTATCCAGGAATCTAGTGGCAAAGCATCAAGCCTTCTCACTTGAGATGATATCTGGGAATTTTCAGTCGTATGATAGCTTGTCAACAAATGCAATGCCTTTGAATAAAGTAAATGTGAAGAATAATGTTACAGTTGAGTCACTCGTAATGGATTTAGATCAAAAGGATGGAATTTCCGATGAGACTAAAAACAACCAATCACTTATTTATGAACAAGATTTGGAAACTCGCAAGCTTTTGATAATTGTGACACCCACTTATGCTGGGACATTTCAAGCCTATTATCTGAATCGTTTAGCATACACATTAAAGCTGGTCTCACCTCCTTTGTTGTGGATAGTTGTAGAGATGACCTCCCAAAATGAGGAAACATCTGATATTTTGAGCAGAAGTGGCATCGTGTACAGGCGTCTTGTTTGCAAAAGTAATCTTACTTATATAAGTGACAGAAGAGTCCATCAAAGAAATGTTGCTCTGTCCCACATCGAAACTCATCGTCTTGATGGAGTAGTCTTCTTTGCAGATGAGGAAAATATCTATTCAGTTAATCTCTTTGAGCAAATGAGGCAGATCAGGTAAACTCTTCTTTGTTTATAATTACTGCATCTCCCTCCCTATTTTTTTTATTATCCTTTATTATCTTTTAAATAAAAGGCTACACACATGTGCCCACACACTCACTCCACGCCAGCGAAGTGCACACAAGGGACATAGACATTGCATTACAAGGCAAATTAGCCTTATTTTCCTTTGTTAAATATCAACACAAAGCCACTAGAAGGAAACTTAGCACATTCTCTGAGAAACTTAATCTATTGAAGGATGATGTAAATTTTTTCTCCTATTTGATCCAATTGGTTTCAAGTATAAGCATCTTTATGGGAAATTCCTTGCAATGAAAAGACAATCAGTAAATTTAAAAAACGGTGTTGGGACTCCATTTCTTACTATGGTAGGTATCCTTTTCTTTCCTCTGAAATGGATCTTATTTCAACCTTTTCTTTCTACATGTATGTTTTTGCAACAACATCCTTTTAATCCCCTTATTGTGTTGCAGGAGATTTGGGACATGGATGGTGGCCAAACTAACCAAAGAAAATTCCAAAGTTATCCTGGAGGGTCCTATTTGTAATGGAACTCAAGTAATTGGGTGGCACGTAGATGGAGTACGTAGGAGACTAAAGAGATTTCATTCTGACTTGTCAGGGTTTGCCTTTAATAGCACCATAGTGTGGGATCCCAAGAGGTGGCACCGACCCACTCCTGAGCCTATTAGGCAGCTAGAGAAAGTCATGGATGGATTCCATGTTGGTGCTTCTTGATCCTTAAGTCATTCAACCCTGGTGTCATCCCTTTTACTAACATAAATACTTTACTGGCTGCTCTTACTGGTGTCATCCCTTTTACTAACATAAATACTTTACTGGCTGCTCTTACTGGTGTCATCCCTTTTACTAACATAAATACTTTACTGGCTGCTCTTACTTTCATTAAGAAATAGCCACAACACATCATTTTTTAAGTTGCATATTGTAAAGGAGCAAATAGTTTGGTGGGGAAATGTTAGCAATTTGGTTTGATGGGGCTAGCTGCCTTTTAGTACAATGGGTAAAATCTGGACATTTTTCAAGAGATTTGCCTTTCGAATCCCCACATCTATATATCGTTTTTTAAAAATAATAATAAAAAAGATTTGGTTTGATGGGAATATGAATTATCTATGCCCTAAAGTAACATAGAATTTAACCATTTAAATCATATCAAAGTGCATATTCAAATAAATGTTTCACTGACTAGAGGAACAGAACCCAAGCTTCACATAGTAGTGCCTTTTGTACAGATTTTTGACAGCCTGATTCAACAATAACCTTATTGATTGGCATTCCAGGTGAGCACATTTATTGAACAAGTTGTAGAAGATGAAAGTCAAATGGAAGGTTTGCTGGAAGATTGCTCGAAAATCATGGTTTGGCAAGTTCATCCCAAATCATCTAATTCTTTATATCCTAAAAATTGGTTCATGAAGAACAATCTGGATGTCATCGCTTCACTTACATGAATGAGTTAATATTGATGAAAAAGGTGAGTTTTACAGGGTTTGTTCTGGTCTATTTCCTATTGTTTTAGAAATTGCCATCAGATGATTCAGATGTAAGACACTCAGATCTTAATTGAAGTATATTTGATAGAGCTTCTCAAGGAATATTTTTAGTTATCATGTAATTGCCATAGTTGTAAAAAGACAAATATGGAAATGGAAACACTCTCCAGTACATCAAAGCCACAATTGACCATAAAATGATCTTTTACCTCGGTGTATCGGTTTTCTCAACTTCTACCTCCTTTTTGACCCAAAATTGAAGTTTTAGCTTTGTCAGGCAACTGGTTATAATAGAATAACCAACTTACTCATGACTGGACTAAGGTTTTGATTCAACTCTTATTGCTATGTTTCCTCATTCTCAATGACCCTTCATGGACTTTCCTAAATTTTTTTACATTGAATTGCTTTTCAGTGCCAGAGAGAGACAGATCACTGAAGAATCATAAATCATTCGTCAGTGGCTATTGATCTTCAAACTTGTTGGTATGGTGTATGCTTAGGCCTTAGAGAAAAACTCATACAAAGGACTGGTTCATGCATTTCCTTCTGGCCATATTGGCGAGTCCCAAATGATTGCCTCTGTTTTCTGGTAGGCTGTTCTTTTTGAAAAAGAAAACATGTCCAACTAAGTGGTAAACGATGGTTTGATTAAGGACCACATCGAGTAAATGGGAACTTGTGATTTCAATTTTCATTTTTGCCTTGTCAAATGTAATTTGATAATTGCTAGTGTAAGCAATTTTAACTGCATGCTAGGTTCTTCTAACAGGTTAGTGTTGCTCTTCTTCTTTTTTTCCCCCACCTAAGCAGGTGATGAAGTAAACCAGTAAAGTTGCTTTAACCTGGTTCAATTGTGTCTCGGACTCTGTATTGCATTCAACAAGATGTTTGAAGTTGCAACATTCATGCAGTAAAAGCCAATTGAATGTACTTGTCACTTGTGGGAGTCTAGGCGGAATGGTGTTGAATATTTTTTTTAGTTGGTAATGAGCCGAAAAGCTCCAGGAAAGCAAATTTTGGAATTTTATCATGACAATAAAAAGTTATATGGCTAAATTATATGTTACTATCCAAACACCATTTTAGCCAAATATAGACCAGATTTTTCTTTAGATGAAAGTAACATTTTAACCTAAACAGAGAACTTTTGAAACAGAGCTATAAAGCATCCTTTGGCCTAAACAATAAATTCAACAGGACAACGATCTAGCCATAAGGTGATTATGATTCAAGTTTAGCATGAAATTAAAAAAAAAAAAAAAAAACTGATATTTATTCGGTACTTGGCTCTACATTATATTTCTCTCTTTTCCGGAAGTTAAGAAATCTTATATTTCTTCTGTATAACGAAATTCTCGTCACAAACGTCGATATGTCCGAGTGGTTAAGGAGACAGACTCGAAATCTGTTGGGCTTTGCCTGCGCAGGTTCGAATCCTGCTGTCGACGTTGTTGATTTTTTGTTTTTGTAAACCGGTTCTTTCTTTACCAGCGCTTTCCGAAACCTCTATGGATTTTCACATCTTACTTCTACAAGGAACTTTTAATATTTTGCTATTATTTATTTTTTTGTCAAAAGAGAAAAAACCTCCATTAAATCAGGCCAATGTTCCTATTTCTTGGTAGTCTTTAATATGATCCTATGCTTGTATAACTTTCAATACTTGCATAGCAGCAATATGATTTACTTCTCTCTCTCTCTCTCTCTCTCTCTCTATACATTGTTGAGAATCTAACCAAATGACAAATGGGTAGACAAGGTTGAGCTCCGAATGAACTCCAATTACATGGACGATGAATAACCAACTCCTATGAAACTTTAGTTGAAGTAAATGTCACAAACTACAAAAGACAAAGACCAATTTCTTTTCCTTTTCATTATTTACTACATCGTTGACAAATTTTAGGATCAATAGTTAGTTGAGCAAAAGACAAATAGATGACGGTATCCAAGTGAATCGATTCAAAACAATGAGTACAACTCACTTCATTCATGTTACTTTACCAAAGCTAAGAACTTCAACTACTTGTCTTAACGATCATTATAAACTCCTGTAACTACCCGCACTTGGAGTTCAACAATACCAACAAATGTTACCCAATTTATAGGGTGGCTCGTTTTCTAGGCTAATAAAGTAATCATCTTAAGCTCTTAATTAGATAGGACTTCTATTTTTTGTAATACCGTATTATATTTTTAAAAATAAATAATTTTATTTTGAATCACTCTACAAGCTCTGAAAAATTATAATTAAAATAAAATTTAAGAAAATATTAATTTAAAAAAATTATTGTACTTAATTTAATATTATTATGATGAATATACTGATACATAATTTTTATTGTTATATGTATTTTAGTTTCTTAATAATCTTTAATTTTTCTCAATTAATTGAAATTATGTAAAACAAGAACAAGAACAAATAAGCATTGTAAAAATATCTTCGTTTTTTTTTTTTTTTTTTTACGTTTTATTATCTTCTTCTCTTTCTTAAGTGTCTTTTTTTATTCATAAAATTCATATTTATATGTTTGTTTTATTCAAATTTCAGACATAAATGTTTAGTTTTATAGATAATTTTAGATTTTTTATTTTACTGTAAAGTTTCGAAACTCTCAATTTTATTCTATCATAATCAAAATAAATTTAATTATTGGTCAAATAAATACATAAAAAAATAACTTTTAAATACATATTTATTAATTTAATTTTTATTATTAATTGTTTATATTCAATACAAAAAATATTTTAATATTATTAATAAATTTTTATCCTCCGATAAAAAATTGATTTATAAAAAATATTTAAGACATTATTTTTATGTTTCGTCTTAATTAATAAAATATTATTAATCAATTCTTGAGCAGCGCCTGCCAATTTGGGCTCGGTCCTGTTTGCATTTCTTCGCCACAATTCTTCTTAAATCTTGTCATCTCTTTCATTTTTAGTAGCCCTTTTTTGGTTTTTGATCGGGCTCTTTTGAGTTCCATGACACTTTCCATTATTTCTTGGTGCATGTTTGAAATAAAAACCAATATTCAACTGGGTAATTTGATTTTAATTTTGTATGCTTTGATGAGTTATTTTGTTGAAATCTTCTTCACTTCCAAACCTGTATTTGAACGTGTAACTTCTGCTTCGAAATAAAAGCACAAGCAGTGATGAATTATATGATGCTTTGAAGCTAGCTTAATTAAGCTTCAAGATTCACGATTTCACGGTTATAAGCCAAAAACTTTGGGCTTTCTTATTCATGCTTTGTAATGAATTGTACAAGGAGCAGCAAGCAGAGCAATAAATATGAAAAACATTATTGTAGACTAGTAGAATTAACGGAAGAGATTAACCAAATTATATTAATTGTACAAGCTTCCATTTCTCTGCCTATATTCCATATTTCCATCTTCATGCTTTAGACGAATCCTACAACCAAGTGTCCATGGTACGTTTAATTTTTTATTATTTGTATCAAGATTTATATATGTAAATTAATAATTAGTTAAAACATATATTGAATAATAAATACGATACGATATATTGAATTAATTTTTATCACATAAATGATAATATAATTATGATTAAATTTAATAATAATTTATGAATCAGATTTATAAACGAGGTAAAAAAACTTTAATATATTATTTTACATTGAAATATTTACTGTGTAAATATTAACAATAATTTTTTATAATATTATCAAATTACAACACGTAATCACTCGTACAAAACTTTGCCCACGTGCATGCCGATAGCCGATTGTCGGTGACATATCTATATAGTGAGACACTCTTTCTTAACTGAGTTCATGCTCGGGAAAATGGATGCTAGTGTTTTCTCACTTCTCGAATTTAACGTTTACTCTCCAAACCTAGGGTTTCAAGCTAGAAACTTTTGCTCTAATATTGGGCTCTTTCGTCCTTCAAAAGTTAGTTTGTTTAGGCCACAATCGGATTATCTTAAATTGGGTATTCGATCGAATTCGCGAGGTTCGATATCCAATTCAGTTCCCCGAACCGAACCTTTTGGTGTTTCCACAGTCGATGGAGCTAAAGATAATGTGGATTCTGTTTCTGTGAATCCCGTTTACGCTCCCACGCCCTCTAATCGAGACCTTCGCACACCTCACAGCGGGTATTGTTGGATTGTAAAGGAACAAAAAAATGTTACTGTTTGATGGTTTAAAACTTCTATAAAGTTTTTTTTTAACTTTTTGTTTGTCTGTTTTCTTTTGTTATAATTTGTTTGTTTTGAACTGAAGTGATTGATTTTGGTCGAAATCTAGGTACCATTTTGATGGAACTACTCGGAGATTCTTTGAGGGATGGTACTTTAAGGTTTCAATTCCAGAGCAGAGGCAGAGTTTCTGCTTTATGTATTCTATGGAGAACCCTGCGTTTCGCAAGAAACTGACGCCATTGGAGGTACTTCAACATGGTCCTAGACATACGGGAGTTGGGGCGCAAATTCTCGGAGCTGATGACAAATATATTTGTCAATACTCCGAAGAATCTCAAAACTTTTGGGCCAGTGCGTTTTTTTTCCTCTTAAGTTTTTTTCTGAAAACAATAATGTTATATATCATATTTGAGCTACTGAAGTTCCACATGGGTTATGTGCGCTCCAACCACCACTCTTCATATCTACTGATATGCATGATATGGCATGCATGCGAGCATGTATGTCATGGAAAATAGAACAGCTATCCACTTATTTATATTTTTTATTAATTTTATAGGAGATCTATTCTATATGAAGAGGTTGGGTTGATTCGGTTGAGTTTTAGTCTTCACCTTCAATCATCTTAACTTTTTCAAACTTAATTCTATGGTTTTGAATCTGTAATCCATTTACATTTATATATTTACTCTTTAATGGAAAATGAAGAAATAAAAGATGCATAAATGCTATGATTTGTAGTCAGTTCTATCAGGTATGATGCAGCTGGCAATCTTTGATGAACAGGTAGGCATGAGCTGGCTTTGGGGAATACTTTTGTACCAGGAAAAAATGTAAAGCCTCCAAATCAAGAGGTTCATCCCAAGGTTGATATACCTTCTATTGGTTCTATATTTTTTCATCTACGAAGACGGGTACCCTTATTTTCGAACAATACAAGTGAAAAACTCCTTTGAAGTTCCATATGCATTTTTCTAAATCTATCAAATCAGTAATGCACTGTTTGCATCTCATAATGCCTTTCTTTATGCGAAGATTTAAATTTGGCTTTACAAACGTACCTAAATTTGTTATTATAATTCTAATAAGGACATAATTTGGTCATAGAAAGCAATTTATTGTCAATGGTTATTATTGTTTTGTTCTGTCGTGTAGGAATTCTCTAGGAGAGTCGTTGAAGGGTTTCAAGTCACCCCTTTCTGGCATCAAGGTTCTATTTGTGATGATGGCAGGTATGCCTTTTAACAATCTAATTGAGGTGTGATTCTGTTATTTGTCTGTGTTGTCACCTATTTCATTTAATTTCTAATGACAGATCAGATTACGTGAAAACTGTCAAGACTGCTCGTTGGGAGTACAGTACTCGCCCAATTTATGGCTGGGGTGATGTTGGTTCCAAACAAAAGTCTACGGCAGGATGGCTAGCAGCTTTTCCTGTTTTTGAACCTCATTGGCAAATATGCATGGCGGCTGGGCTATCTACAGGTAGTTCATTTATTCCTATTTCTCACTTCTAAAAATTAACTTTAGCTCATGTAGTATCTTTTTTGTGTCAAGGTTGATGTTAACACATAACTCTAGTTTCTTGTAATCTGTCCAGAACTGGCATTGAGCACTTTTAAACTAGAACTTAGGTGGCGTTTGGTTCGTTGAATGTAAAAGTAATGGGAATGATAATTATAATGGAATTAAATGTAAATGAAACAGTATTATTATTACAATGTTTGTTTAAGCAGTGTAATCAAAATAAATAATAATATTAAAATAAAGATTATAAAATTATAAATGCAGTAAAATTAAAAAATAAACTTTTTTTATTACTAAAAGAGATAGAATGAGTAAAAAAATCAAAAATGATTATACAAATTGTGAGAAAAATAGATTATTACAACTTATTCCTAAGGGCTACAAGCGTAATGAGGATTACTATTACTGCTGTAATCTCTTTACATTTCATTACAGAGTACAGTCAAACCAAACACAGTAATATCCTAAATAATTCCTATTAAGATTATGATTATTGTCAACCAAATATGTCATTATTGTTTTCTTTTTCCTGTTCTACCCCTTGTAAAGAGTGGTTGATATCCTAGTTTGTACCTAAAATATGGTAGATTGGAGCAGGCAAGTTTTGCTCTTACTTTTTGTGACTGGTTGGGTCTTTTCAGGTTAATAAGAAACGATTAACTTGATTATATGAAGCAGAGATCATAAGATAGTCATGCATCTCATATAAGCAACTGAGGAGAGTGGGGGATATAGTCTAAATCGTTAACTTTCATCTGTATTCAAAACATACTTGAGATCATAAGATAGTCATGCATCTCATATAAGCAACTGAGGAGAGTGGGGATATAGTCTAAATCGTTAACTTTCATCTGTATCCAAAACATACTTTATAAGTTGTGTTGCAGGTGCATTACAACAACAACAGTATCTAAAATATTTGGTATATCTCTTAATTATAAGTATCACATATCTTGATGGAAGCTGTGGAATGAACTTATCAGTTCCTGTGGTTGCAAGGCTGAGGTCCCCCCCTTCCCTTCCTCAAACTCTCACAAATTTTAAACCATTCAAACCACGTGGAGTTACCATTGAGGCATTATTATTGGAGAACCGTGGGTTGCTCTTAAAAAAAAAAAAAACACTATTGACATGATAGTTGCTTTCTTTAGACTTGATTATTCTTGATGGTATTTCCTTAGATTTCATGTTTCAATTTCAGGTTGGATAGAGTGGGATGGGGAAAGGTATGAATTTCAGAATGCCTCATCCTATTCCGAAAAAAATTGGGGTGGTGGATTCCCAAGAAAATGGTTTTGGGTAAGTTTTATCTAATTTATATTTACATTAACTTTTTAAACTTTCTTCTATTTTCTATTACTGTAAGTTTTCGGTTTTAGAAACATTGCTAAGGAGTGTGAGAAGGCTTGAGGCTCTTATTGATAGGTCAAGTTTTTTGCTGAATCAATCAGGCGGTCTTTTAACTGTGTATTACTTTGTGTATAGATTCTGTGAGGACATTTAATGTGAATCCAATACAATCGTAGTTCTTGTACAACTTAACAGCTATGTTCAGCAGTTCAGCATTTGCATTAATTAATTTTGTTGTACTGCAGGTTCAGTGCAACAATTTTGAAGGTTCAGCTGGAGAAGTTGCTCTGACGTCAGGTGGTGGCTTGAGGCAACTTCCTGGATTAACAGAGACTTTTGAAAATGCTGCATTGGTATTATCTTATGTAGATAATTTTCTAATGTTTTCTCTGCTTTTCCTAAATTTTTATTCATTTTCCTATGCGTTGAAACTATTTTATTCATTTTGGAAATTTATATGAAATGGAGATGATATGCAATGATGGCAAGAGAGAAAAAGAAGGTGATGAATTTATTGTTTGTTTACCTTATGGGACTATGCAGTTTATTTCCGTCTGTTTGTGATTGGCAAAAAATATAATTTCTTTCTATACCCTTTTATCATTTTCATGGGAATAGTAACAAAAATATGTATGATATATATGGAAGTTTTAATATTTTTTTAGGCTTTTAGGATTTGATATTCATACATATCGTTATTTCCTCTTAGGTGTCCATTTGGTAGTTTATTGTTCTTACTTGGAGGTCAAGTTTGCAGTTCAAAGCTCAACCCCCTTTCTTATTCTCTCTTCTTCCTGTTCTACACTTCTAATTAAGATGGTGTTTTGGTCACTTTGAAGTTACCCAAGCCAACAATTTATATAAAACTTTTTGCTGCAAAACTATTGTTCCTATTGATTTGCACTCTTAAATTGCTTATTACTCTTAATCGGGTGGATTGTCTTCAAAAGACCAAAGTATAACATTACAAGGCTATGGAAACGTGAATTACCAATGAGCTGCTTGTAGCACTTTTTTGTGATAAACGAGCATTAAAGTGCTATATTCCATAATCCATACTAGTATTTATGAATCTGAAAAACATTAAAGTTTACTAATATTATAGTGCTTATTTTTGCAGATTGGAGTTCATTATGATGGAAGATTTTATGAATTTGTGCCATGGAATGGGGTTGTTTGTTGGGAAATTGCTCCATGGGGTTCTTGGTTCATTTTTGGAGAGAACGAGACACACAAGGTAACTAAACGATTTTAAGCTATTTCCTATGCTGAGTATTTTAAAATCTGGACCTGTAATTTTCGACGAGTTCTTTTGTTTTTTTTTTTCTTCTTCTTGTAATTCACAATTGAAAGCCTGATACTTAAAAAATTTAGAATTGAGAACTCCTGAATTCAGGTATCTGGTATTTTAGCCACATATAATGGACTTATTTTTTATTTGAAAATACTGAGTATACTGAGTAGTTTTATGGTCTCTGTTTTAGTAACAATATATTTGTTATTTATATGCAGGTTGAACTGGAAGCAACCACAGAAGACTCTGGTACCGCATTGCGTGCTCCAACTACAGAGGCAGGATTTGTTCCTGCTTGTAGAGATACTTGTTTCGGTGCACTGAGATTACGGATGTGGGAAAGAAATTATGATGGCAGTAATGGAAAGGTTCTACATTGTGACTTATTTGTTTCTTTTCTCTATTTTTTCTTTCTTCCCTATTGTTTTCCATACTAGCTAGTCTTGCAGGGAAGTTTCTACTTTGATGAGGTGAGGGTGTGATGTAGTCCTAACCTCTTGTCATTCTATTCTTAAAATCTAGTGATAGACCAGCTCGATCAATGGAAGTATTGTTTTACCCTGTTAACATTTCTTTATTGTTGTTGTTTTGGGCTCTGAGTTTTTGTTATTTGCATTATCATTCCAACATGCTCTTCATTATATGATACTTGTTTCAGTTTATTATAATATGCAAGCTTTATTGTAGATAGTAATAGTTTGGAAGATATTCATTCTATGATATTGCCTTTGAAACTTCAAAAGGGCAACCAGTATAGGTCTCTTGGTCCATGAATTACCAATAACCTTAGGTGATTGGATGGTTCCTGCAAATAAGATTGGGAGCTCTCATGCCCTTTATCTACAGTAAAACACAGAACTTGAAATTAGGAACTTTGGAGTTCCTTGAATACTGATAATCTTGGGAGCTTTCATGCCCTTTACCAATAAACTTGGGACTTTGTCATTATCTTCTTACGTTGAATACTGATTTTTACTTACTATCCTTTTGTTTGCTTCATTCTTGCACAATAATGACACTGAAGCACATCGTGGCTATTTGGTGAACTGAACAGACTCCGAAGCCACATTATATCTTTCTTTGTAGTGTGTTTTTTGTGCTGATGTGATTCACGAAGCTTCTTCATGAGTTAAAAGCACTTGAATTTTTCTGATTTGTAGAATATATTGGATGTTACAAGCGATTTGGCAGCCCTAGAGGTTGGAGGAGGCCCTTGGTTCAACACATGGAAGGGCAAGACCTCCATGCAGGAGCTCATTTCCCAGGCTCTTAGAGTTCCAATTGATGTCGAAGGATTTTACAATTTGATTCCACTACTCAAACCGCCTGGTCTATAGTCATTAACCGTTTGCGGTACTTTTAAATCATTTATTTCGTTCTTGAATAGAATCTTGGTATTGTTAATCGAAGTCTAGTGTCCCATCATGCGCCTATAATTTTTAAGTGCTATTGATTAATGTATCTTTTTTTTTTTTTAAAGCATAAACATTAATTTATTTACCTGCCTACTAATAACTTTACAACTAATTGTACGATTATACAAAAATAATGTATTATTTGTTGGAGAATGCTTTTTTGTCACATGTTGGTGCATTAAACTCGTATCAAAATATGATTGATTTCATGTTAGTAACTTCTCTACAATTATTTTGACATTTCACGTACCAATAATATCCGATAATATTGACACATGATTCATGTTGAAAGCAAGAAAAATGACTTTTGTGCTAAAAGTGGGTATTAATTTTCTCATTTTTTTAGAGAGTCTTTATTAGAAAATATGGATCAATATCTTGGAAAATGGTTTTTTTTTTATGTTTTTTTAAGTTTTTTTTAGATTTAGATTTTTGTATTTTTAAAAATTTACTATCAAAATATAGGGTATTTCATAAATTTTTAAAAATAAAAAAATAAAAAATTTGAATGGGGCTTTTTGATTTTGATTTTAATTTTTTCTTTTTTATTAAATCTTTTTTAGAAAGAAAATTAAATTTTATGAATTTTATATGTTATTGGAAGAAAATGATTAAAAGTATAAAATTTGTAATTAATAATAAAAATATTTTTTTTTTTTTCAAGTTTAAAAAAAAATAATAAAAAATATTAAATTTTTTTTTTAAATTATTGTATAAAAATTATTATAAAAGTATGGATGATTATTTATATAAAAGAATAAAAATTGAATATTTAATCATAAAATATAAATTATAATTAAGAATTTTATTAAAATTAGAGCTGTCAAACTGGTGGATCGTGTAGTATTTGGGTCGGGATTCAACTCAATTATTAAACAGGTCAGAAAGTACAACCTTAACTCAACCTAGGTTGATTCATTTAACTCGTGTAAATATATTAAATAATATATATTATATTTTATAATATATAAAAAATTAGAGATATTATATTGAGTATCAACTTATATTTATGTAATTTATTAACATAATAAATTTTAATTAGACTTCAAAAATTAAATTAATTTAAGCATTATTTTAACAAAAAAATATAAAAGTATTAATTAATATAAAATAAAAATAATATCAATAATCATAAATATTATGATACATCAAATCTAATATGTTAAAGTCTCAAACTGTAACAAAAACGTCTAACAAAAATATTTATCATAAATTCTTTGTAAGTAAAAACTTGTTTTAAGTCTAAAATAAATAATCAATAATAAAAACATACAAAATTAAACTAAATAACATATTATTATAAATTGATAAAAATAAAAAAATAAAATATGAAATAAATTTAAATATCATCTCAATAATATTTCAAATTATAAACCTATAAAATAATTAAATAAAAAATAATTAACTACATACCGTAATAATTTTAGTTATTTACTTGTGTTATTTATATGGGTTATGGGTTACCTAATTAACCCATTAAAGTTTGATTTTTTAAATAATTAAACGGATTGATCTATTTACAATTTATCGTATATAAATTTAATTTGAATTTAATTATTTTTGTAGGTTGATTATGTCAAATTTGCTAATAGTATAAAAAATTGTCGGCTATAATTAAAATATGGTATTTAAGTTCCGATACCTGTCGGTAAGAGTACCCATTGTTTAATAAGTTATATCAAGGAATATCCGTTTTGTGATACTTTAAAAAAAATAAAAAATTGAATAGTAATCACAATTTTTTTTTTATAGAAAAAATTGTAAATCTTGATAAATCCGAGGAATTGGTAACTTAATAGTATTCATGTTATAGCTTTAAGACTTATTATTTTTTATATTATTAAAGAGTGTCATTTTAATATTCAAGTTTTTTTTTTAGTATATTTTTCTGTCAAAATGTTACAATAATTTTATTTTTTATCAACAAAAAGTTATATATAAAATATATGTCTTTAATAATGAGGGGTAATTTTAGATTTTATTTTTATAAAAAATTATTAATGAGGAATATATGACTTATTTTAACTTTATGAAAATAAAAACTCTAAGTTTTTATTATTGTTGTTATTATTATTATTATTATTGTTACATAATCATTTTAATTATTAACTTTGTAATTAATTTCAATACAAAATTTTATCTCAATAATTCAATAAACAAAATATTTGAGAATTGGCTAGAAATATGATAATTAATTTAAAAAATTGGTATATTTTAAAAATTAATACGTAAATCTTAAATATAATATTTTATCGCAATAATTCTCATGAACAAAATATTTGAGAAATGACTTAAAATATATAAATTGGCTTAAAAATTGACTTTTAAAAAAAATTTATATGTTGATCTCATGTTTAAAACTAATTTTTAAATATTTTGTTTATTGAATTATTAAGGTAATATTTTGTATTTAAAGTTAATAATTAAAATGATTATGTAACAATAAAAATTTAAAAATTTTATTTTTATAAAGTTAAAATAAGTCATATATCTCTCATTAATAATTTTTTTTTAATAAAAATAAAACTCAAAATTACCCGTCATTTCTAAAGACATGTATTATGCATTTTTTGGTAACTAAAAAATAATAAGTATAGAAATAATAACATGAATACGAACCCCAATTGCATTGGTATTTTAACTGTTTCTTCAGAAAGAAAGACGAAATAATATTTACTTCGTCAGTTTTGCCATTTTTTTGTTGCCTTGATAAAGACGAGAGAGAATGGACAAAATATTTAGATCTCTGTTTCATCTTTGCTGCTTGCATAAAATAACTTTAATGATATTATTTTAATAATTATATTTAAAATTCGTGGTTAAATCATTAAAAAATCGTTATTAGCATGTTATTGATAGATAGATAGATAGGATCAATGATCAGTGGTATTTATTTTTTACACAACTTTTGAAAAAATTAGTAAAAAATATATGGCTTTCTCGTAAATTATTTTATTTATTTTAATTTCCCTTAAGTTAATTTTTACATATTTAAAATAAATATGAAATTAATTGTGAAAGTAAAATAATATTTAAAATATTTATTTAGTGTGTTAATCATCATATAATTATAGTCCTTATTGAAAATCATCACATGATTAGAGTCTTTATTGAATGAGATTCTTCTTTCTTTACCATATTTAGAATCCTTATTTAATATGAAAAAAGATACTTAAAGTATAATTAATATCAATAATTTAAAATATAGAAAAAAATTTGTCTCAAACAAATATTAACCGTAATTTAAATTTTTATAAATAACTAGGTTTGGGATACTTGCTTTGCATGTACTCTTTTAATTTGGTTTTATTTTTATTTTTGAATGATACTATATATATTAAATTATTATTTGGTTTTATAGAAAAAAAATTGTCTCAAACAAATATTAACCGTAATTTAAATTTTTATAAATAACTAGGTTTGGGATACTTGCTTTGCATGTGCTCTTTTAATTTGGTTTTATTTTTATTTTTGAATGATACTATATATATTAAATTATTATATGCATTAAGTAACGTGTTTATATTAGATTGAATGTTAAATTTGAATGGTGACACGTTGAATTAATTATCAGATCACTTACTAATTTAATCTAATTATATTATGATATGTAGACTGATGTATGTATTAAATTGTAATAAAAAAATATTTTGTTTATTTTTAGACTTGCATATTCTTTTTCTAGACTTTTAAATATTTTTGCTTAACAAAAAAGAATAAAGATAATGTTAACATATTTGTCAAATATATACAAGGTGTCAAATTTCTATTTTAGTATAGTGTATATAAAAATAATAAAATTGTATATATATATATATATAAAAGATTTTTAGTAAGAATAAATATATAAGAGAAATAAAAATATATATTATGAAAAAAATTCTATCTACTTATTCATTTTCTTTAAAGATTTTAACAAAAAAAAATTGTTAAATAAATGATAGCTACTTAATTAAAAATAATACACTTTGTATAGTATTAATAGATAAAATAAATGAATAAAAAATTTATCGAAAAACAAAATAAATGGGGGCAAAAAATCTTCTTTTTACGAGAATTTTTTATATATTACGAATGTAAAAAATGTGGATACATAATGAGAGAAATAGATACAAATTAAATGATGAATGTGGGAGAAAAATATTGAAGAAAATTTGAGTTTATATTTATCTTAAAATACACTTATATAGAAGAAAAAAAAAATCTCTTTTTATATATACTAATAAAAATAGATATCGATAGATAACATATATAATTATAAATAGTTAAATAAACATATTTTTGTTTCCTCAATTATTTTAATTGATTTTGGTAAGTCAGTTTTCGAAAAGCAAATCACCCAATCGGCCCATCTGAAGATTCAGAGCAAGGACTATAGTGGATAATACTATAAAGTAACAATATAATATAGACATGCATTTCACATTTTAAGCATTTAAAGAATTGGGTCCAATGGTACATCCTTTTTCTCAAGTTTGACATACCACTATGCCAAATCTATTGTTTTACTATAAATCTCCATCAATCAAGCGCTCTCTCTCTCTCTCTCTCAATTAAGAAAAGAAATGGGAGCTTTTGTGGTAGCTGGCATGTTTTTTAATGCTCTTGTAGTGATCCTCATTGGGCAACAAACAGATGCTGTAATTTCCACAGAAACTCAAAAGTTGATCAACAAGGCCAACAAAAATGGCCCTTATTTGGGATTAGTCATTCCCAATCTCTTTGAAATGAACCCTTTAATTAATTCTCAAAACTACACCTCTAGTAACCTCACCATTGATTTTCAAGGAAGGAGATTCCGTTTTGCTATCATTGCCCAAAAGAAAGCCATATTAGTCATGACAGGGATGGGCATGGTATGTACGTACTATAATATAATATTGAATTTATCATTTCTTTTTTGGTCCAGTCTACCTACCTTCCTAAAATGAATAGTAAATAGAGTATGAACAGATCCCACCAATCTCATATTGAACCAAAAAATAGTTTCTAATTGCTTTTTTTTTTTTTTTTTCTTCATCTCTTTCTTTATGGGTTTTCATAGATTAATGCGGGCATAACAACTCAATTATTGCTGGGCTTATTTGACATAGAAGGAGTGGTTCACTATGGAGTAGCTGGAAATGCCAATCCATCTTTAAACATTGGAGATGTGGCTATTCCAAAGTATTGGTCTCATACTGCTCTTTGGTTTTGGCAAAGGTATGGTCAAGGACCTGAAGACCAATTAGCCTTTGAAGCAAATGGAGGATCCACCAGAGATTTTGGGTTTCTTAAATTTGCAAATTATACAATTAATACTACAGATTCTACTTCTAGTGACAATACTTTGAATAATATTTGGTATCAACCAGAGGAAGTGTTTCCTGTTGATAGCACTCCTGAAGTTACCAAACACGCCTTTTGGGTCAAAGTTGATTCCTTTTACTACAATATCTCCAAAAATCTTGAGGTAATATTTCATTTTTGCATACTACAATCAAGAATTCTGTACGTTTTTAATCACATATATATTCCTAAAAATTTATTGGAGCCTTCAATCTTACATTTTAATTTTGATAAAAAAAAAAAAAAATTCTTATTTACAATCTTATATAATGTTACAACTGACAATATGTACATTGCAGAAGCTTACATTAATTAATTTGTACTGAACTAAAAAATTCTTAATTTTACGACCTCAAATCTTTAAATTTAAAGTCAGTCTAATACAGTTCCAAAATTTTAAAATTTTTGGTCATTATCATATAGAATTTATGATTTTTTATTTTTCATAAACCTAGTCCCAAATAGTTTAAAATTTATATGTTAATTATGAAATTAAAAATTAATTTTTGTATAACTTTAAATTACTTAGATTAATCATGTAATATATACGAGTTTACAAACCAATAAAATTGTATAATAAAGTGAAGACACTCGCTACTCACTACTGACTAGGTATTGGAGCTGGAAGGTTGCGTAAACTCAACAACATGTTTGGCCACAACACCAAAGGTAGTGACAGTAGAAAGGGGAGCGAGTGGAAACATTTACTTAGACAATGCAGATTATCGTACCTTCATTTATGACAAATTCAAAGTGAGTCCTGTGGATATGGAAAGTGCTTCGGTGGCGTTGGTTTGTTATCAGCAGAGAGTGCCATTCATTGCTTTCAGAGCTCTCTCTGACTTGGCCGGTGGAGGCTCTGCTCAATCAAATGAGGCTGATACCTTCTCCTCATTGGCTGCTGTTAATTCAGTCAAGGTTGTGTTGGAATTCGTCAATCAACTGTCAACTACTTCTGCTCATTCAAATCTCTTGTTAGATTGAGAGTACACGTCACTTGGAAGTGTTCATTGATATTCTTGTAACATGGACTGTGTCATGATTTATAAATGTGATGTATCTTTTCAATCAATCTTCTCCGTTATCTTCAATCAATCTATCGGTTTTTAAAAGGAAAGAGAACTTTAAAATTTTATGTTTGGTATTTCACTAATTTTTTTTTAAATATATTTTAATTTTCTTAAATGATACATTTTAAATTTTTAAAAATTTTAAAATGTATAATTAAGTTTAATTTTTAAATACATAATTTTCATGTGACCCTTTATAGGAATGTTTTTAAAATTTTAATTTTTTTTACTAAAATAAATTTAAAAAAAAAAAAAATCAGTTTCTATTAAAAAAAATTATTTAATTTTTTAAAATTATAGTAAAAAAAATTAAATTTTCAAAATTACTCCTTTAAAAAATCATATGAAAATCATGTGCCGAACAAATTGAATTTTTTTGAAAAATTATCAAAAATAACATCCTAAAACTTATAATAACAAAACTATAAACCCAATAATATTAAATGTGTAACATTCAACATTGAATAAGTCAAAATTGTTGCAATTTAATTTGAATGACGTTTAATTAGAAGGACGTTTAAAGAAAAATAATGTAAAAGTCATCTTTTAATTGTAAAAATATATGATTTGAGCTATATTATTATTATAAGTTTTAATGGTGCTATTTTTGTTATTTTTTTAAAAAAAATTAAAAATTAAACTTAAGTATATTTTTTCTAAAATTAAGAAACTTGTGAGATACTAAACATCAGGTGGGTTACTATTGATCACTTTTCTTGTGGGAATAGTTTTTATCTTGCACACGAGAACTAAGTTGTAAGAGTTTTTTTAGAATTTAGATGATGACCACTTCTTTTTATCATAACTTAAATATTACAAGTGAAAAAAAATTATTGAATAATAAAAATAGGCTAAATTTTTTTAAGCGAATCAAAAATTACTACTTCACTTATATGTATTAAGACTTTTCCGTTAAATGATGACATACTGAATTACTGATCATCAGATCATGTATTGAACTATGGAGACAACATTCATATGACACGGAAGTCTCACATTACGGATCGAACTGGGCACCTAGGTGGGGTCCTTAACTCCTTATGGTGAAAGGAATCGTATTGTTTTTGAACTGGGCTCAATTTATGGCTGCGCTGGAAGTCTTCAATCGCGCACTCTTATTTTATTATTTTTGAACAAATATTGTTATAAACATATATATATATATAATGGTCATAACGTGAGTTGTGCCGAATAATAAAAAAGTAGAGCTGCCGCTTAGAAGAAAATTGCAGCTGCTGTATTCATTTGAGAGTCCCATATCTACACATATTAGATTAGTCATTATGTCTTTCACCCATTGGTGGTCAACGGTATTAAAAGAATATCAACCAATAAGAAGATGAAAGCTGGGCTATTCGGTTTGATGATCATAAAGTCTTTAGCCAAGTAATTAGCTTGACTTTACTTAATTCATCAGAGGCTAACGGCTTGTTCCATCAAAGAAGAAATTAACTTAACAGAGGCTATTCGGCTTTTTATTAGAGATAAAGCACAAGTGGTATTCCGCGATATGATATTTCGTAAGTTCGATTACTTGATACTCCACGCTCTCATATTTTATGCCATTTATTTCATATTTTATTGTCTATATAACTTTTTATTAATTAAATTATTTTATACATACATTAAATAATTTTGTATATAATCTTAATTATTTGATTTGATTATTAAAATTTTAAAAAATTATTTTATTAAACATGTATTAAATATTATTATTTTAAGTTTTGCTAGTTGAATTAGATTTAATTCATTATATATTTTAAATATGTTAGTTGAAGATTATTTATTATTAAATCTATCTAGAACACACACGAGCTCTTGTGATTTTAAACTAACCTTTTTGCAAGTTGTTCCGTGGATGGTTTAGTAATTCATGTTACAACATTAGCTTTGATTCATACACCTACTTTGTAGAAACCGTAAAAGAATAAATGACTTAATATAACATTGTATTTGACATTGACATTCTGTTTGCTTTTCCTTAAATTGCTCTATGACAACGTTTTGAGTATATAATTTTACTTTTTTTTTTTATCCTTGCTCTCATTTCTATTGCAATCCTTAGATCTAGATACAAAGAAGCAGCAAAATAGTTTAACCAACAAATGAACAAAGGATGCCGAAAGTAAAAGAGATGAAGTATGTTGGTTAATTACATAAATAAATGTCTTTTTTTGTTAATTTTTAATGTAAATAAGCATCTTTGTGTTTTTTCCCATTTCTATTTGTCATTTTATTAATTGGCACCATCAGTATGTAACCAAGTTACATACTTATTTAATATGTATGTAACACAGTTTATATATCAGAAATTATGTATGTAAACTGTATTATATACTTATTTAACATATATGTAACACAGTTTGCATAGTATGTAAATAATTTACATACTTGTTTACATAGCATGTAACACAGTTTACATACATAATCTCATTTAATATGTATATAACACAATTTACATACTCATGTATATAGTATATAAATTGTGTTACATACTCATTTAGCATGTATATAACACAGTCTACATAATCATTTACATAGTTTACATAGTATGTAAACTGTGTTACATACTCATTTAACATGTATATAACACAGTTTACATACTCACCATAAATATGTAAATAGTTTACATACTATCATATTGGTATATAAACTCATTTACATACTGACATATTGGTATGTAACACAATTTACATACATGTTAAATGAATATGTAACATAGTTTACATACCATTAGTATGTAAGTATTATACAATTAAGGATATTTTTGTAATTTATCTAATTTTAATGTAATCAAAACTCACAGCTTTACTCCTATTATTGCTAGTTTTAAAAAATACAATTTTTAACCAAAATATAAGTTATTTAGGCTAATTACTCGACCGTAAAGATAGAGTAATGGCTCATTAGTAAATTACATTGGGCTTTATCTCTGAATGGTAGTATACGATCTAGTCTTGTAATTGAACATTTAATTTTTATAGTAAATAGTTAGGTGGTCCAATAAACTATCATTATTATAACTTAGATTGTTTTTACCTAAAATTTTGGTGTGTTATTTTTTATTTTTGCACTTTATTTTTATATGCGATTGAATAGGTTTAAATTACACAATTAAAATTCTATAAAAAAAAAAAAAATTACACAATTAAAATTTGATAAAATTAGAAATAAGATATTCATCCCTTCTAAGAATATTGGTTCAGTAATTCATAACTCTCAAACTTGACCTGTCAGAGCCTGAGATTTTCTGCTGCCATAGAAGTCAAAATTGACTTTTGTGTTGACAATGTGTAAAGTGTCTTCTTTGTGAACAATTTGTTGTTTATAAATGATAAAGAGTTTAATTCTTAGCTCTTATTTGGTTGTTTTGACTTTGTATTTCATCCAATTCAGGATTGAAGTTCTTTCTGTTATTAATGCCTGTGTCTTTTTGGATCAAAGATTGGTTATTCATCTGGATGAGGTTAAATCTAGGTACCCAGTTCCTTCGGAATCTTGAAACAGTAAACCATGTATTTCAGGCATCTTGCCATCTTCTCTTGGAGTTTAATAACGACTTTTTTCTGGGTGGATTTACGTACTGAGTTTTGCGCTTTGTTTTATTTTTACATGAGATGCTCATTTGCAATTACTTTTTTGTTTGATTCAGATATTGATATCAGAAGGAGTTGTAAAGGATGAATGGAAAAACTTCATTGGAAGTATTGATGTAAAATGAAGATGGTTTTTTAGATATTCATCTTTATTTCTTTAATTTTTCAGTGTTTTATTCGAGGCTCTTGGAAAATATGGAGTAAGATTTTCCCTTAAACTTATTTTTCGGCCAAGTTGCTTGCGGTTGCGCACAGAACGAACTATTCTTTCGACTCTTAATGAAGAATTGCTTTTTAATTGTCTGTAGAACGTTTTACTATAAACCTCTAGTGATCCCAGCAGAAGAATCGGAACGCTATGTTCTTTTTATTTTGTGCGTGTATCACAAGTTTCAGATTTTGTAGGATATTTTTTTCTTAGTAGTATGAATATTTCTACGTAATTGTAGAAAGTTTGTGTAATTTGTTCTATTTGTTAATAGTTTTGGGTTTAATAGCACCGTATAAATTCGAATTAATAATAAACATAAGATAATAATGCATAAAATAATAAAGTTATATAAATAATAAATATTAGTATTAATAACATATTATTTTATTTATAATGAAAAATAACTTTATAAATTATCCTTCTTTTACTAACTTAAGTAATTAACTCAATTTACTACCCTACCTTAGTTTCTTTTTAAATTCCAGTTCCATGTTTCACACTTACTCCTAACCATTTCCCCATTTTTTCTAAATTATTAAATTTTTTTTTTTCATTTTTTTCATATACATATGATTTTTTTTTTTTAATATGTTGATTCAATTATTTTGAACCTTTATTTATTTTATTTTTTTTACATAAGTTTTAAATATATATTGATTTGAACATACATTAGTTTACACTGGTTAGAGGGTGGGGTGAAGATTATTTTAAAAATAATCTGTATAAATTGGCTATTAAAAGGATTTTTTTTTATGTGCATATTATTACAAAGAGTTTGGTAAAAATAAATGACCCGACTAATTAGGGCTGAACAATGAATTGAAATTGCATGTTTTTCACTAATTTGAATCTAATCCAATTCGAAACAGATTTGAATATATATAATTTGAATCCGATCCGATTATGTACTCAATTCAAATTAATCTAAATTCGAGCAAATTGAATTTTTTGGATATTGTCATAAATAAAACATAATATATAATAACATTTAAATTTAAAATTAGTACATCGTTAAGAAAATTTAATTATTTATAATTACAATTAAGAGAATCAAAATAATAAAAAATTTGCTATTAAACAATATTAAATTATTATAAAAGATATAACATTTATATTTATTTTTAAATAAAAATAATAATTTAATGTAATCATGTATAATATTTAAATATAATATATTAAAAATAAAATATGCATTTATTTATAATTTTAATAGTAATTTGGATAAGATCCGATTGCAGCGGATTATAAAATATATATGTTAATTTAAATTAATCTGAATCCGACGGATCGAATTGAATGTATTTATTTGCTAAACTCTGAGACTAATTATTGGTGGATATAAATTAAAATGAGCATAATGATCTACCAAAAGAGTACTTAGCCCAAACAGCAAGATAACAAGCCACTAGATTAGCAATTATAGCAGTAAAAATAATACGAAAAAAAGTTATGAAGTGTAGATAACGTAGAACATTACCCATATTAAGCAGCCCCAAGTGCAAAAGATCCTCAGAAGTAGACTGTAATCGAAGAAGAACATCTAACGAGTCAGAAGAGAGTACAATATGCTGGGCATCCATTTCAAACGCTGGCTTCGCCAGTTTACGCAAGGCAAGTAACTCAAGAGTAGTAGGACTCAATACATGAAGAATTTTGTACGTTCGTGCGAGCAACCCTTATGACCTCAAACAATAATATTCAACCCCGACATCCATTTGAATTTAACAAATAAAAAGAGATTAACAAATAAAAAAAGAGAGTAAGAAAAAGAATTCAGCACACAATAAATTTAAAAAAAAAAAAAATAGCACTTTCACCCATGTGAAGAGCGATCATGATAGCTACTAATTACAATAAAGAAAAGCAAATTGTGAAGTTACAACTCCACTGATGAAAAAAAAAAAAAAAAATTACAACTCAAAGCCATTGACCAAGTGAATAGATGATATAAATTATTGATGGAGGACTATGGTGGAGTCATGATGAACAAACGACAAAGTGTTGAGTCAGCTGCACTTGAATAATTGAAGACAGAATTTATAAAATTACAAATAGTGCAAGTTTAAATCAGACTCTCCTAAAAAAGTAAACCCATACATATATTATTGGTTCCTTTGAATCCACATCCATTTTCTCCGTATTTTCCAGCCTGTAGTGTTTCCCTGAGATTCTTCCTATAAATTACCATTAATTGTTAATGTATTGGAGACTTCTTTATCAGTGTTCTTTAAGTAACATTTCTTTTATTTAGGCCTCGAAGCCGATAGAAATAATTCCACTATTTAATTGTCTACTTGATAATTTAAAATAGAGGTGAACTCAAAAGGTTTGATAATTAAAGATTTTGAAAAGGAATGAACCAGATACAGAAGGAGAACAAAACTATTATGAAAATTTCTTTAATAATAAGCTATAAAACAATCAAACTCAGCTTTTTATATAGTGGGTGAATTATAAAAATTAGTGGACTAAACTTTTTAGATTAAAAAAGTATTTAGTTTGATTCGAACTGTAAATTGAAATATGAAAGAGTCAGTCTTAGGGTGATTGATTGACTAAATAAATTCTACTATTACAACTAGAATATAATGTAGAGGAAAATATATAAAAGAAATATAATTTTTCTCTCAATAATAAATTCAAACAAAAATTAAAAATATTTGCATCACGTATATACATTGTATAACAATTTCACCCATCTGTACATAACGTGCTTGAAAGGAATATAATTTACTACAATTATTGCCCATAAATTATTTTATTATTCTATGATACTAATTTTTTTTTTTTTTTTGAGTAAAATTTCAACAAGTTTTGTAATTTAATAATTCATTAAAAAGTATATTACAAGTTAATATGTGAAAAATTCGTAATTTGAACAAGCTCTGTGGCATATAAATATCAGTTTGGGAGTATAATAAGCATAGAAAACAATGTGAGAAGAAAAAAAGGGGGTAAAAAACAGACTTTATAGAACTCCATTTAAGGAGAGAGGAGACTACATCAAACATTTACCAGCGTCTGACTCAGAGGAATATTATTTCATAGCAAACAACAATACTAATGGCCAAAAT
Source organism: Elaeagnus macrophylla (assembly GCA_029378325.1). Classification (NCBI taxonomy): domain Eukaryota; kingdom Viridiplantae; phylum Streptophyta; class Magnoliopsida; order Rosales; family Elaeagnaceae; genus Elaeagnus; species Elaeagnus macrophylla. The sequence continues at coordinate 21,527,636 of CM055649.1, read as the reverse complement.
AGCCTTGGGAACCAGCCGAGAGGCTGCGGAGCCAGACTGCATTAAAGCTCTTGTCGTTGAGTTTATCACTACTTTCCTCTTTGTCTTTGCTGGTGTCGGATCAGCAATGACTGGTGGTATATACAATTCACATTTTTTAGATTTAACATTCAATTTCACTCCTATATAATTTTGCCATTAACTTTTATTATTATTTAAAAAACTATATTTAATTTATGATTAATTTGTCCATTTTTTCCAATTTCGTTTTTGCTATCTCATGAGAGTATCAAATTTCTTGATTAAGATTTATATATGCTTGTTTATATGATCCTAAGAATTTTATTTATTTTTGTATACTTTGGTTGTGGGCAGATAAACTAGTTGGTAGTGCATTAGTGGGCTTGTTTGTTGTGGCCATAACACATGCACTAGTTGTGGCTGTCATGATTTCTGCCGGTCACATTTCCGGTGGTCATCTCAATCCGGCTGTCACTCTCGGTCTCCTCTTAGGCGGCCACATCACCGTCGTCCGATCTATACTCTACTGGATCATTCAATTACTTGCATCCTCAGCTGCTTCTTTTCTACTCCAATACCTCACTGGAGGATTGGTAAGTCTAAATAACATTTATCAATTTTAAGATTAAAATTTTAATTAATTTAAACTATATATATATATATAAATATATTGTTCTTTCTTTTGTGCAGAATACTCCAGTTCATACACTAGCAAGTGGTGTGGGCTACTTCCAAGGGGTCATATGGGAGATAGTCCTTACATTTTCCTTGCTGTTCACAGTCTATGCTACCATAGTGGATCCAAAGAAGGGAGCTCTTGATGGGCTTGGCCCAACTCTAACTGGGTTTGTCGTTGGGGCCAATATCATAGCTGGTGGAGCCTTCTCAGGTGCTTCAATGAACCCAGCAAGGTCTTTTGGGCCTGCTTTGGTTAGCTGGAACTGGACTGATCATTGGGTTTACTGGGTTGGGCCTTTGATTGGTGGTGGGCTAGCTGGGTTTATTTACGAAAACTTCTTCATAATCAGAACCCATGTCCCAGTTCCCAGAGAGGAGGAAGCTTACTAAGTTCCAATGATTCTAGTATTTGTATCTCTTCTTCATTACTATATATTGTCTTACTCTATGTATTTTCTCCTAATGCTACTTATTGAATTTCAACTACTGGATGTATTTTACCAACAAAAAAAAAAAACTATTCCCCTCTCCTCTTCTCAAAACCCCCCCCCTCCCCCCCAATAAAAAATTGATGGCTACTGCTGTAACAAATGAACAATTTAATGTAGTAGTTGGTTAAATTTACATTGTTTTTTTCATGGGTTGTAACATTGCTACAATTATTTTTCATTAGTGACACTTTTATTATAGTGTAATTAATTAAATAAATATAATAAACAAAAATTGATTGCATGATATCATTAATTTTTATAAATATTTAGGGCTTATTTAATAACGATTTTAATTCTTGATTTCTAATTTTTTTTAAGTGATTTTTTAACCATTTATGTTTGATAACGGTTTCTGATTTTAATTTTTACATTTTTAAGGAATCATTATCAAAATATGGGGTGATTCATAAATCTTTAAAAAAAAAGATTTTTGAATCAGATTTATGATTTCTAATTTTTTTCATTGGATCAAATATTTATAAAAATAAAAAATAAACTAAGTCTTGTAACTTTTGCATATAATAAATACGGAAGAAAATGATTAAAAAATTAAATTTAAAAAAAAATAAACAAAATTTTTCTTTATTTTAAAAGTTATTTGGAAAAAATCAAAAAGTCTTACCAAACAACTTTGAGATGAATTTTTGATTTTTTTTTTTAAATTACTAAATTTAAAATTTTATCAAATAAATTAGTGATTTTTTTTTTTTATAAAAAGTTAAAAATTTTAAAATTAATTATTTAATTAAAAATTAGAATTGTTATCCAACGTTATTTTATTTATTTCTGCATGCCGTTTTCTTTTTGTTTAAAGACAACAGGCTTACTGATTCTTACGCACAAGAAGACAAAGGGGAAATTTTGGTTCTATGTCATGATGATATAGAAACATACAGTATTTAAAGTCGCATCGAACAACCTATTTCCAATAAAAGACTAACAACGTAGAAAAGAAAGTCCAGTTGATACTTATTTAAATACACTGGCGATGGTAACAACTTTGCCATACTTACTAGGTTTAAGTTGTTCCTAACTAAATTACAATTTCTTTGACAAGATAATAATAAAGTTACAAGTTTATGCTTATCATAATCAGTTCTATATATGTTGTAGTTTATTATCATATTATTTCATAGGAGATATAAGATGTAACATTTGTGATGGATCTACCTCATTTTTTTCTTTGAGTTTGGAGTAGTCATTTTTGAAAAAGAAGAAAAAATTTGCAGTTATTTTTGAACTATTTTTGTTGAAATCTTAGCAGTTGAGATTCAACAATAGCTAATATTAAAATGGAGAATTAATGCAGTCGACACCGACTTTGACAAATACAGTAATCTCACCTACCAGTAAAGGAAAAGTGAAGGAAAATTGATGCAAAATTTCTCTATAAATAGAGAAGAAGAAGAGCATCAAAAACATACAATCTCAAAACTCACAAACTGAGATTTAGAGAGGAGCTGAAAAATATAATCAACTGAGAGAATATTACAACAAAATTCAAGCTGTGAGATAAAAGTGAGGTATTCCTGCAGAGAGTGATAAATACCTGCAGAGATAAAAATAGTGAGAGATTTACCACACAATAATGAGTGTGAGAAATATACTTTGTGAGTGTAATATTGTAATACCTCAAGTTTGGGCATAAACTTGAGAGAATTGTTGTATCCATTTTTGATATAGTGGAAGTTTTTTCAGAGTTGTCCCGTGGTTGTTTCCCTCTCATATTGAGTAGGTTTTTTCACGTTAAATATTTTGTGTCACTTTACATTACTCCTGCACATTTATTATTCATTATTCTCAATCTATCCAACACTCCGCTGCGCCACATATATCCCATCAATTGGTATCAAAGCAAAACATGATTACTGCAAATAGTGAAATTGCTATTCAAATTTTTTAATAGTAAAAGTATTATTCATATTGTCGAAAATTTGAGTAAGTACTATTCACAATGCATTATTCACGAATACTATTCACGTGGTACTATTTTGCAATGGTAATTTTTACAAAATTTGAGTATAAGCAAGGTTAGTTCACAAAAAACAAAAAGTCTAGTGATAAAACAAAAATTGAGAAGTTTATCAGCAACAATAATTTTACCCTTTGGTAGAGCATAATGAAGGATATTTTCATTTAGCAAAAAATTCATAAGGCTTTATTGGGTAAAGCCAAAAAGCTAGAAGCAATGAAAAATGAAGATTGAGATGAGATAGATGAGATTGTCGCCAGTACAATTCGTCTTAATATTTTCGATAATGTTCTTCAAAACATTAATGTGAAGGGATGCAAAACTGTTTTAGATATCTGGAACAAGTTGGAGAGCCTATACATGACAAAGAACTTGTCAAACAAGTTCATGATATGGGCAGATTTATATCAACTACGGATATTGGAAAATAGTGATTTCATGCAACATTTAAGTACATTTAATGATATGATTTTCCAACTTTAGAATTTTGATATCAATTTCTCAGAAGAAGAAAAAGCAGTTTTACTATTGGTGTCCCTACTTTCGTCATCTCTCATGTACGGAAAAGATAAATTGGTCTTTGAAGAAATTTTCGGAGTACTTTTGTCTCACAGTAAAAATAAGACAAAAAGATAATGAGTCACAAGCCCTTGTTATGGAGAACAGAGGGAGAAGTAAAAACAAAAGATAGAGGACCCAGACAGACAAGTTCAGAGGAAGGTCAAAGTTAAGAGGGAGAGACAATAATTGCTTCCATTGTGGCAAGTCAGGCCACATAAAGAGAAATTGTTGAGTATGGAAACGGTTGCAGGAAAGAGGTCAGACGGTTACAACAGCAGCAGTAGCAACAAGAGAAAATGAAGATTTTGTGATAATTGTTGATGAATGTCTACATTTTAGTGATAACATGATTGAATGGGTCATTGATACTGGTACATCTTATCACGTCACGCCCCATAAAGAGTTGTTCTTTACACACAAAGTAGGAGATTTTGGTATTGTGAATATGGGAAATACCACATGTTCAAACATAGTGGGAATTGGAAACATTTGTGTCAAGAAAAATGTTGGGTTCCAATTAACATTGAAAGATGTGAGGCATGTTCCTAATTTATGCCTCAATTTGATTTCTGTCAATGCATTTGACAAAGAAGGCTTTCAGAACCATTTTAGTAATGAAAAGTGAAAACTCTTCAAGGGGTCCTTGGTTATTGCAAGAGGAGAAGCTTGTTGCACACTGTACAAAACCCATGAGATAGTTTGTAATAATAGGTTGAATGTGGTAGTAAATTCTTCACCAAGTTTGTGGCATAAAAGAATAGGCCACATGAGTGAAAAAGGACTGCAAATTCTGGTAAAGAAGAAACTTATTTCCTTTGTCAAAGGTAACTCTCTTGACCCTTGACCCTTGTGATTACTGCTTATTTGGAAAGCATTATAGAGTTTCATTTAGTAGTTCCTCTGTAAAGAAGTCAACACTACTGGAACGAGTGTATTCTGATGTTTGTGGTCCTATTGAGGTTACATCACTTGGAGAAGCCAAATATTTTCTAACCTTTATTGATGATGCTTCGAGAAAAGTATGAGTATACTTGTTGAAGACGAAAGACTAGGTGTTTGCTAATTTTCAACAATTTCATGTCATGGTGGAAAGAGTGACCGAAAAGCAGCTGAAGTGCCTTCAAACAGATAACGGAGGTGAATATATTTTCCATGAGTTTAGAAATTATTGTTCTAAACATGGTATTCAGCATGAGAAGACAGTACATGGTACCCCACAGCACAACGTTGTAGCTAAAAGGATGAATTGCACAATTGTAAAAATAGTACGATGCATGTTACGAGCAACAAAGCTACTAAAAGAATTCTAGGGAACAGCTGTTTAAATTGCTTGTTATCTCATCAACAGACCCCCTCAGTTCCTTTGAATTTTGACATTTCAGAGAAGGTTTGGACGAAAAAAGATGTTTCTTACTCTCATCTAAAGGTGTTTGGGTGCAAAGCTTTTGTGCACGTGTCAAAGGAACATAGGTTGAAGCTGGATGACAAAGCCATTAAATGTATCTTAATTGGTTATGAAGATGAAGAATTTGGCTACAAATTTTGGGATCCTAAAACAAAGAAGGTTCTAAGAAGTAGAGACGTGGTCTTTCAGGAAGGCCAAACAATAGATCAACAACCAAAAAAAGCTCTTGTTGATCTTCCTCCCTTTCCTTCTCCAACAGAACAGGACAATGGAGAAGAAGTGCAAGATGCAAGTGGCGGCACAGAGTTGATACCAAAAGAAGATGATGCTGAGGAAGATTTACCAACAGAAGAAGATGAAGGTGCTAAAGAAGATATGACAGCACAAGAGGATAATAATCAGGGAGAGTAGAGAAGAGAACTGTTGAATAATATACGACAATTGAGAAGGTCAAACAGAGTCATACAACCTTCCAGACAATATCCACCAAATGAATATATCCTAATTACTGAAAAGGGGGAGCCATAAAGCTTCCAAGAAGTCAAAACTCATAAGGAAAAGAAGCAGTGGATAAAAGCAATGGAGGAAGAGATGAATTCCCTTCATAAGAACCAGACTTATGAGTTAGTAGAGCTTCCAAAAGGCAGAAAAGCTCTAAGAAACAAGTGGATATATAAATTGAAAGAGGATGACATCACCAACCAAGTCAAATACAAAGCCTGCTTGGTTGTGAAAGGATTTGGACAAAAGAAAGGCATTGATTTTGATGAAATATTCTCTCCAGTTGTAAAGATGTCCTTAATCAGAGTAATTTTTGGCTTAGTAGCTAGCCTAGATCTCGAGATTGAACAAATGGATGTGAAGACTGCATTTCTTTAAGGAGATCTAGAAGAAGTCATCTACATGCAGCAACCAAAAGGGTTTGAAGTCAAAAGAAAGGAGCACCTAGTGTGCAAGTTAAAGAAAAGCCTGTATGGATTGAAGTAGGCCCTACGCCAATGGTACAAGAAGTTTGACTCATTCATGGTAAGTAATGAGTTTCGAAGAATAAATGCAGACTCTTGTGTCTACATCAAACATTTACCTGGTGGAAAGTTTGTCATCTTGCTACTATATAAGAATGACATGTTGATAGTTAGTCAAGACACCGAAGTGATCAACAAGCTGAAGAAGGAATTATCAAAAGTCTTTGACATAAAAGACTTAGGTCCAGCCAAACAAATATTGGATATGGAAATAATTCGTGACAGGAGATCTATGAGATTATGGATGTCACAGGAGAGATATGTTGAACGAATTCTTGAAAGGTTCAACATGAAAGGAGCGAAGCCAGTTAGTTCACCTCTTGGTGGTCAATTTAAACTCACCAAGAAATCATGTCCATCTTCAGAGGAAGAAAAGATGAAGATGGAGGTCATTCCATATTCTTCAATTGTTGACAGTCTTATGTATGTTATGGTTTGTACTAGACTAGATATTGTTAATGCAGTAGGAATTGTGAGTAGATTTCTGTCAAATCCTGGCAAAGAGCATTGGGAAGCAGTAAAGTGGATCTTCAGATATTTAAGGGGTATATCAAAGTTATGGTTAAGCTTTGGAAAAGGAAAACCAATCTTGGAAGGATATACAGATGCAGACATGACATATGATCTTGATGGTAGAAAGTCTACATCTGCATATATGTTTACTTTTGTAGGGCTAGCCGTATCTTGGCAATCAAAACTACAAAAATGTATTGCATTATTCACAATAGAGGCAGAATATATTGCAGTCACTGAAGCTAGAAAAGAGTTGTTGTGGATGAATGTTTTTCTCCAACAATTGGGTTTGAAGCAAGATGAGTATGTGGTTAACTATGATAGCTAGAGTACTATTGATTTAAGCAAAAATGCCACATATCATTCTCGCACAAAGTACATTGATGTAAGATATTATTGGTTATGCCAAGCACTTGAAAAGAAGCTAATTCAAGTGAAGAAGATTCATACAGACAAGAATACTGCGGATATACTGACAAAGGTTGTTTCTAAACAGAAACTTGAGCTATGTTCCAAAATAGCTGGAATGAACTCCAAATGATAGAGCTAAAATGTGATTCCTCACTTCATGAGGCAGAGGGGGAGATTTGATGGGGTCTGTCTCATGTTTTCTTTCTTTGAGTTTGGAGCAGCCATCTTTGAAGAAGAAGAAATCTGCAGTTGTTCTTGAGCTGTTTTCGTTGAAATCTTAGCAGTTGAGATTCAACAGTAGCTAATATTGAAGTGGAGAATTAATGTAGTCGGTACCGGCTTTGACAAATGCAGTAATCTCACCTACCAGTGAAGGAAAATTGATGCAGAATTTCTCTATAAATAGAGAAGGAGAAGAGCATAAAAAACACACAATCTCAAAACTCACAAATTGAGATTTAGAGAGGAGCTGAAAAATATAATCAACTGAGAGAATACCACAGCAAAATTCAAGCTGTGAGATAAAAATGAGGTATTTCTGCAGAGAGTGATAAATACCTGCAGAGATAAAAATAGTGAGAGATTTACCACACAATAGTGAGTGTGAGAAATACACTTTGTGAGTGTAATATCGAAATACTTCAAGTTTTGAGAAAATTATTGTACCTATTTTTGATATAGTGGAAGTTTTTTCAGAGTTGTCCCGTGGTTGTTTCCCTCTCATATTGAGTGGTTTTTCCACGTTAAATATTTTGTGTCACTTTACATTACTCCTGGACATTTATTATTCATTATTCTCAATCCATCCAACACTTCATTGCGCCACGTATATCCCAACAACTTGAACATTAAATAAATTTATTAGAACCAGTAATGATTCAATTGGCATCAAACTGGGGGTACACTATACATAGCTATACCTACAATGAAAATAATTTAGTAAAAATAGTGATACATCTATAAATCACAAATTTTTTTTCTGGTTAGAACTAACCTCAAAGCCAGAATTTGATAGGCTCTGCAAAAAACAGTTAGAGCATTTTAAAAGTTTTACGATGGGGGAGTAAATTGTTTACAAAATTAAGGGTATTTTGTTTCTGCTTCAAAGACTAAAATAAAAGAACTTCTGATGGTAAAAAAAAAAAAGATTCTAAATCAAACAAGAAAATTTCTAGAAGTGCTTTCTGTTCAGATAGCTCATGTTGCTTATTGACAAATTGTGTATCTTTCTGAAAGCGACCCTGAAATTGCTTTTGAGTGAAACAGAATCACCAGCAAAAAAGCCATAAACCTTGTACAAGCAACTGTCTGGATCATGACCAAGATCACACATTTAGTGAAGATTGCTGTCTTTTGTACAGTGATTCACCCGAGGTTCTCTCAGTTCTTTGGAACCATTGAACTGTTCTCTGAGCTATCTGCATCCAAATCCTCCTAATTCTCTCTTCTTTCTTATTGTTACCTTCACCATTTGAAGACTCATTGTCCAATCTATTACTAACTCTTCTAGACTCTGTGAACCTTGGAAGATGTACAATCTCAGACATTGATCTTTTCTCATTTGGAATAAGTAGTCTTATTGAGTTTTGAACTTCATCAAAAGAAGTAGAAGCAGGACTTGAAATCGAAACTGAGCTACATATCTCTAATTGGTTTGAATTGTAAAATCTTTTCCTCTGTATATCTTCTTCAAACTTCTCAGTTTTATGATCATTATCAGAGAATCTTTGGCCTGACAAAACACCAAGCATCTCTGAGCTCAATGACAAGAAATCTGATGAATTAATATCACTCCATCGATGCCCAATAACAACTTCTGATATCACTATCTTGTGTTTGAACTTGTGCAGCATCTTCTGATCACTATTACCATCTTCATGAACTACCAATTCTTCTTTTTTAAAGTACTTATCCACTTCCTTCCTAAAGTTGCTTTCAATGTTGAGAGGACTTTGCTCTCTTTGAACAAAGAGCTCAAGATTTGGATCCTCCATTAGATTCAAAGGGTTTAATAAGAATCTTGAACTATTTGAATATGTGATACTCTTAACATCTGCAGGATCAACTTTGTACCTACAAAGAGGGCAACTAGAGTGACTTTCAAGCCATTTGTCAATACAATTCATGTGAAATGCATGTTTGCACTTAGGCAATAAGCGAAGAATTTCGGTTTCTTCGAATTTCGATATGCAAACAGAACATTCCAGGCCTTCTTTGGAACCTTTAAGTGAAGAGAACCTGAAAAAGGGAAGTGATTCAATCACTGTTTTATCTATCCCGGATAATCTTGACCTTGATCGAGTCAGTCCTTGAAAATTTTGATCTTGACTGGGGATATTATGTCGATTTCTTTGACAAAATTTGGCATAAGCAAGAAGGATAATAGTGAGGGAGAACATGATTGAGAGGATGCCTATGATAACTGTGAGGCCTAGACCGATTGGACCAGGAACTGAAGGCTGAGCAGCCGGCTGATTTTGGCATTTGGCATGGAAGATTAACGATAAGAATATGACAACACCTCCAATTTGGTTCATGAAGAGATCTACTTATTCAGATGTTAACAATTCTGAAGCCAATGGAGAGTTTTCAATTCTTTATAAATGTTTTATTGGGTGTGTTGACCCTTTAAGTAGACAAATATATATTGTAATTCATTTTCATTAGATATGGTTGGGAATTGGGATCAATTTTTATCAAAGAATTTTATATTATAATGGGTCCCTGGATAGAGATATTTCGTTTGGTTGTTTGGTTTCTGGTGTTTGTCTAGCTCAGTTGTTTCAAAGAATCTACAAGCACACATCTGCATACATGTAAATAGTTTATAAAACTTCCATAGTCATGATAGGTATGTGGAATCCATATAAAATTTTGCAACTGATAAATACACTTGAAAACTTCTTCTTTTCAATGATATAATAAACTTGCAAGAAATAAAGAGTAGGTACAACAATATAATAAACATTAAAAGCATAAGAACAAAACAATAAGATAAAACTCCTAGTTCCACTACAATGGCCTAAAAGGAGATAATATAGGATCTCTTGCAGGTAGAGTAAATATCAGCTACATATGATGCTTTAGGTTATTTTACTTCAAAGTCTAAGAAAAAGTTTTAAACTAAAATGCTTGCATATGACAATATTAGAAGATTAGCACACATAAAAGATTAAGAGTTGAGTTGTGCCACATGAAGACAGTGCTTGTTTCTTTCCTTTTTCTTACATAGAACCTCAAGCTCAAATACCATGTCAAAGTGTGTGGAACACCAATTCTCCAAATAACTTAAATTGTTAGGAGATACGCCAACAATCAATTTTTATATCTAACGTTTTTATCCCAGCGTTATTTCTTCCAGTCACTTTCTTTCCTTCTTTCATTGCTAAGAAAAAGAGGCTGCTGAACCCATCACACAAATTGGGTTTGTATCATAATAGTTTGTTTAATTTCATCAAGATAATAAATTAAGACTTTTGGTGAGAACCTGCCATAGAAACAAAAATTTTATAGCTGTTTGACTCTGAGAACTCCAAGTGCATTCAACCTAGGCAATAATTTGGGGTTCATAAAAAACAAAATAGCATAGAATTTGAGTGATGGCAAAAACCTATTATCCTCACTGTCTTAGCATAGAACTATATCATCATTCATAATCTTTCATTATATACATTACACGATGAGTCGCTTTAGTTTGCTGCTTGGACGTTCCTTGACGCCTTTCCCGTTATTATTCTAGTACACGTACCTGATTCTTGACAAATAAATGCAAGTAGGCTCCTATTGAAAGTCCCAATAGCTCCCATGAACCTACCAAGCCCACAATTAAACCAACTGGCCCAACACAAAAACCATTGGCTCCGATACCATTTGATAGGCCCAATAGCTCTTATGAGTTTTCACAAGGCAATGAACTTTTATTCCAAAAAATTGACACATTAGGTGTGTTCTCATGCACTTATAAAACATTCTCTCACTAGTATTTTATGAATATGGAACTTATTTATTCTTAATTCTCAACACACACACACACACACATATATATATATATATTACATTAACAGTTCTTCATGTCCTAATGACATGAAAAACATGTTCCACTCTGCACTAAGAAAACCATTATAGACATTATCACCAATCTGCTTATCATTTGTTGCTATTATTCAGGGAATGAAATTGGCATGAAAGTCCCATGAAATCCATATGGAACTCTGTGTGGTAATGTAATTTTCGCAACTGGCTCACTCGAAAACTTCTTCGTGTCAATTATATAAACCTGCAAAAAGATAACGAAAAATGAATACGGATATCATAGCGTTAATAAAATTGATAACTAGACACTAATATCATATTCTTACTTGGGAGATGTTAGTATCTTCATTGTGAACAAAAGTGACTATCCAACCATCATCTTCTTCAACACCTCCCTCTTTTGAAACAAAAGCAGCTCCACTGCAAAAAGTGTTCTTCTCAAACATATGGTACTCCACTTTTGTCACCTCTTTAACCTCTCTTTTTTCCTGCTCAGCAGAATACATAAAATTTAGATCATAACCATGAATTATACAAAACTCAAAGAAAATAAAGTTATTTAAGAATTTTGGATGTGTAGAACTTAATTACCAACGAAAATCTTGCATCTGGATTTTCAAATTTTAGTTTTGCTAGACCTCCAAATTTGAGCAAGCCTGCCTCAATCAGATTTGGAAATTACATTAGAAATAGCATAGAGAAATATAAGAGTAATATTTTAGAGAAGATTATTTTATAGTTACCCGAAGTAGAGCTTGCTATGGAATCAACAACTTGAGCATACCCGAATCTATTTCTAACACCAAGAAAATGTTCATTGATCACAGGAAAATCCACAGAGAATTCTCTGCCTGTGAGATTCTTCTCTTCAATTTCACCGGTATGCGTGTTTAATCTCCATTCATAACAACGTGAAAATAGTAATCCATCTTCATCTGTAGTGTCAACATTTTCTTTACCAACACCTATAGGCTTAAACCTTCTTGAAAACCATTCAAATTTGTTAAGACCTCTATCAGGTCCTGGTATGATGGACTCAAGAGCTCTGCATCCTCGCACAATGACCTGTTTATCCTCAAACAAAAAGTAATTACAAAAAAACAAGAAGTTTAGTTTTTTAGTTACTCATTCATTCAAAAGCAAACATAAGAATATTATTGATATTGTGCTACCTCATGTTCATCTTCAAAACAATTAAAAATGTGAAAGGTACAATTTGGTTCAACTTTAAACCAGCAGATTGAATTTGAATCACCATATCGAGGCATGACACCAATCCTTGCGTATCCTTGTCGGTTGTATTTTATCAATCTACATAGCCACCATTGATTTAAGAAAGCAAATTATAGATCCATTTTCAGGGGAAATTATCAAGGTACTTTAATTGATCTTTAAAGTCCTCCAAAATGGATTAGAAACTCACGGTCCTCCACTAACGAGTCGCATTATGTCTATTGTGAGAGGAAAATCCATTATCACATTATACCTATGCGGTTCACAAACTTGTTAAGCATTAAGATTCATTCCAGCCAAATGAGTAGTAATTAGAAGTATACAAAGTTCAACTATTATGTACCTCTGTGTAACACCTATGTCATGGCAAAGGCTACATCTGTCAAGTTTAAGATCCACTTTATGAAGTAATTTCTTTCCATCAGCTGAGACAGGCAAAGATATGGCTTAGTAGAAATTTTAAGAGGCATGTCTTATATGAAAAAAGCTTTTAAAAGAATAGATTATACCAGAAACTATTCCTAGTTCAAGGAAAGGCTTAGTTGCATCCACACCAAATATAACCAGCTCTCCGGAGCCTGGGGCTCTCTGAAACATTACAAAGAAAATGAAACAAAATTGACTAAATGAAACATGTGAATATTAAGTACTACCTTTGGATGGCTGGTGAAAGGTCTAGTCCAAGCTCCACAGATATCCCAATTGCTTAATGTTTTCAAGGTCCGAATGTCGATTTCTTGAGGCATATGATGTTCTGCAATTGAATATAACTTCCTCGCATGCTCAAAAACATTGGTATTGCTTAGATACTTGTTAACTTTGCCAAACCTCAACTGAGACACCCAAAATAAAAAATGTATCGGAAAAATTGTTTATTATTTTGCCATACAATATGCTTATTAGGTGTGCTCCATATGCTTTACTCTAAAACCCCTGCCCAAATTTCAGCTTCATCAAACCCAAATTCAAGTGTCTAAGCTCTACAACTTTAAAGGATGGGTTAGTATTGATCAGATCTGTATATTATATCTGGTACAAGCTATAGGTTCTAAGAATGCTGTAAACTGTTTGACCTATCTCCTATACACACAAAATGGTCACCAGTTCTGATAGCTGTGGGAAAAAGTAACTCATCAAAGAAAATATGAAAAGTAGATTGAGTATATAAAAATGTAAATTGGGTATAAAGTTGAGATGAAATATTTTTCATAATAGGTTAAACTTTTTGTAGAACCCAGGCTCAAAAAGTAGTATTAGAGTTCGGGCTCAATTTGCATTTTGTGAGCGCACAAAAGGTAAATTCCAATTTGAAAATAAGCCTAATTTTGAACGAATTGTGGGCCATTTATTGGATTGGGATGAAAACTCACTGATATTGTTCTAAACTTAATTAGACTCTTGAATGTTAGGCCACTTGTTGGATCGTGATAAAAACTCAATAATATTGTTCTAGATTTATTTAAACTTTAATTGCAATATTATTCTAAAATTTATTTAAACTCTCAAAATTTAATTAAGTTCACGTGAATTCTTTGGCTCTAAATCATTTGGACTTTTGAGATTTTATTAAATTGAAGTGATTTATTTAATCTTTTCTTATATTTGGTTTTTAATATTAGGGCATGATTGAAGTCTATCATATTTTAGCACAACTAAGCAAGCAAAAAGAAAAAATAACATATCTAAATCTCTTCAAAACTTATAACAATAGAAATAACGCACTCATACCAGCTCATGTCCCTCCCACTTCTTTAATTTTCCGAAATTAATATGCCTACCATATTTAAGAGATAAGCAAAGAGTATTGCAGGCGAATCGCCTTCAATGGCAGGGAGGAAAGAGGGTCTATTTCTTTGTTTCTCTAGTTTATAGGTTTCTGTCTTAACATGTTTGTTGTTGTATTTGATAATCCAATTGCCACTTTCTTTACTAAAATACAAAGCATGAAGCATTCCTTCTCCTTCTATCCAAGTATGACTTGATCTTCCAAATACAGATTTTGTTGATTTTAATCCTCCAAAAAGAGGATTTGGTCCTGCAATCGATAATAACAACAATCATGTGCAATACCGTAATAGTACCTTCAAACTTAACACACAAAAATTTCAAACGTTTCCAGCTTTTGTCCTCCCTATTGGCCTTTTCTTGCACTAATATAATTAAAATAATCAAAAAAGCGCATATTAATTTGGCTAATACCATTTCTTACATAGGCACCCTCAGGAAAATCCTCTGGAATGTTCCCTTGGATATTATTGATAATAACAGCTCCTCCCAACTCATCAACCGGCCCAAAATTACTCTGCAATAAGTACAAAAACCACATATAACCTATCGAAAGTAAAAGCAATTAAGCCAAAAGACTAAATATCAATCAAAATCAATCATTGCATGAAAGAAAGGATACCTGAGATGGAAGCAAAGGTTGATCAACAAATTCAAAAACCCCATCAACAAAGGCATCCAAAATTTTGACACAAGCGTTTTTTATGCTTTTCGTGACATCTATGTGGATGGGGTTTTGTTGCAATACTCTCAAAAATGGCTGGTTCAAATAATAATAAATATCTCAAGTCAGAATATATATAGATATGGCTCATTAAAACTAATAAGAAACAAAAATGTGATGCAAAAAATGGCCTTAGGGGTCAGATTTGAAAGTATAGAAATTAAAGGTCAATGACAAATTTTAATGAGGAAAGACAAATATGGACTAAACCTTGACCTTGATAGCCTTGCGAAGTGTAGCATTGAAGTGATAATAGTTGTCTGAGATCACAGAGGGTTTCTGTTGAAAACAGCAACTTACTTGAAAAGCTGCATATGAAGAAGCCATGTGTTTGAGTCTATTGACTATGTACTTCTGTCTCACTGCACTCTTATCTTATATACCTCAAGATTCGGTGAGTTATATGTTGGGAAAATTTTTTTTTGAACTTGTTGTTGAATGTTCATCTCTACGATCTTTAAGTCAAGTTTTTATAAGATCCAATTGTGATACTATAAAATCATTATAAATAATACTGCATTTGAATTTGGCTTCAAGGCACGACTTTATGTCGCTGTCCTTGACGCTATTTGTCTCCATCAATTCGGTGATACACTAGGGTTTAGCAAATATGCCTCCAAGATATAATGAAGCTTCTTGTTGTATGCGGTGTGCATTCACGAAAATAACTCAAAAACATCTTTGACTTTAAAGAGCACTCAAGATAATTAATATTCTAAATTTGCAATATTTAGAACACTAACTTGATTTGTACATAATTGTAGTGAAAAATATTAGAGAACATTTATTATCTATTTTCTTATTCTTTCAATCTATACTTTTAATGGCCTAAATGAATGACCTATTTATAGAATTCCATGCACCCATTCAATTGGGTTACAACTCTTTAAAGAGTTGTGACTTTTCTAAAAGTCATGTCTTTTAAAACATATGTAATTGTTTGTAACAATTACAACTTATCAAAAAGTCATGTCTTTTTACTTAAGTCACAACCTTTCAATATATTATTTCACTTCTAAAAGTTGTAACTATTTAATATGTATTTTGTCAAAAAGTACTTACCAACTATTGCAATCTTTTAATCAAATGCTATGTCATTTTATTTTAAAAAATGTTCCAACATTATACTTCCAATTACAATGAGCACGTAAACCAAAGTATATCTGTAATATTAATTATAATAGAAAATACTTGGAGAACTGCATACACATCATGAGCACGATATTCTTTCACGCACATGCTCCTGTGCCTATTAAAATTATGTAAAATTTTCTAATACATTATTCGCTCTAACATAAACATATATATAAACCTACTATTTGACATGTGAAATTCAAACATAAATATGTGTGAAAGGGAATATATGCAACACTTGTATTAAAAGATTTTTCCGAAAATCATAATGTGTGTATATATTAGTATAATATATCCGTCTTTGCATATCATGTCTTACCGTTTATTTAAAAAAAAAAAAAAAAAAAAGCTTATTCATTCATTTGCTTCATGACCTATTTAAGATAATGTAAATTTTTTTGGGCACAACATTGAAGATAATATAATTGGGTCCGTAACCTTTAAACTCGCACAATTTATCTTTAACGTTCTTGAATTTGATGAATTTAGTTAAAAATTATAATTTTGGTTAAATTAATTTAACAACATTATATTTAATTATGATGAATTTTTTTTGATTTAATTATATAATATAATTTTATTTTATATATAAGGTTTTATTTTTAACCTCT
The DNA here is from genome assembly GCA_029378325.1 of Elaeagnus macrophylla. Classification (NCBI taxonomy): domain Eukaryota; kingdom Viridiplantae; phylum Streptophyta; class Magnoliopsida; order Rosales; family Elaeagnaceae; genus Elaeagnus; species Elaeagnus macrophylla. Next base: position 21,511,061 of record CM055649.1, on the reverse strand, counting down.
TTTAGAAAAAAAAACATATATTAATTTTTCTTATAACATAAATGAATATATGTTTTTTAGTGTTATAAAAAAATAACATGTGTATTTTTTATTAAGAAGTTAAAAATAAAATTAGTTAAATAATTGAGTTATTTATGTACCGAAGGCTAATTGAAATGTTCATGGATTAAATTGTAAAACCATGCAATTAGAAATAGTTGAGTTCAATTCTTCTGTACCGTTTTCAGTGTATCATTATATGTGCTACTAATATGTTGCAAATATATGGGCAAAAAAAGTAAAAAAGTTGGACTACGCGCCCACCGGTTAAAAACTAGCGCTCATGCATTTCAAACAGGATCGACAATTCTAAATCTCTGCTCCATTCTGTCGGTTTCTTTAGTTTGCATTTAGGTAGGGTGTCAATCATTTGCACGTTCTTGTTGTAGTCGCTTGATTGTGCATGCTTATATTCGTATTTTTATAGCCAGAATTCATGTTATAAACAATTTAAACTATTTTTGCTCAAGCTATTTATTTATTTATAATAATAATAAAATTTAATATCTTTACAAACATAAAAATAGAATTAGTGCTTAATTTTAAATTAAAAAATATCATTTGTGTCACAACACAAATGATGTCAAACTGGTAATAAATAACATTTTTCTTGTAACATACTTACGTGGTTTTTAACGCACTCTCATAATTTTAAGTTTATGTGTGACATATGTTACTGATGACAAAGGACACGAAAGATTAATCAAGAAGAGCCTGGCTTTTTTCCCTGCGTCATTCACCTCTAGTTTGATATACCTAACGGAAATTTATCCAAGACAAACCACGTATTTCTTGTCAATCAGTAATTTGATCCGTTTGTATTCAATAGGCACATTATTTTTAATCTAATTTAATTTAATCCACTATATAAATGGCGGTGTCCACATATTCTGACTTATTTAGAAGAAAAATAAGTAGCCAGCTCAAAACCATTAATGCCAGCAAACAGAAGTACAGATAGTAGCTGCAAATGTTATCATTCAAATAGTAATTAGCTCCTTTTCTTTTATAAACCGAGAAAGTTGAAGGCCATATAAAATAATCTCATTCCTGGAAACAGAAAAATATATGAGGAGAGAGTTTTTGAAAACTCTCTGTTGAGAGAGAGAGAGAGAGAAAAAAGAGAAAAGAAAAAGAAAGAAAAAAAAAAAATTGAGTGCATTGAATTTTGGATTGTGAGTTTAAGTATTTTATTTAAACACTGTAATATTATCTCTTATAACGAAAGTAAGTTGCAACAGCAAATTAATTTTTTAGGTGAATTATATAAAAAAATTGTGTGTTATTTTTTTACTCTTATTTAATTTTATTTATTATTTTGCTCCCCGTAAATCTAGTCACGAGAATTTATCAATTTTTTTTTCCAAAACACACTATTACTGTGATTCTGTTAATTGCATAGGATTGACTGAGCTGTGTTTTAACCTAAACTAGTTCAAAGATCTGGTACGTTTAAATATTATTAACGTGAAAGATGAAGACAAATCATTATTATATGAATGTGATCGACGAATTTCCAAACCATGCCCCTATGATGTAGCACATTGATCAAACATCCAAAGATTTTAGTATCCTTTAAATGTTAAGTATTAGGAAAGAAACAGACAGAAGTAATTATTAGTTTATTAAAATTTAGAGAGAATACTAAATCCATTATTGGTAGGAAAGGATCAATGATCAGATAAAATATGAAAATTTGTTTTTTTTCAAGTGGTATCTTTTCTTATCAGATACCTCTAAAATCATGATCATAAGTCACAACTCACAACTGACATGATGTGTGTGGTTGTCAACAGCTCAAACTTTTATGCTGAGGTGTACATGTGACTAAAACCTCTCAAAATGCTTATCCAATTTTTTTTTTTTTTCGCTAATCTGAATAGACTTAAAGTCGTGAGACATAGTCTATAGGAGGGGACTCTTGTGTCTTTTAAGAGTATCCAGCCAAGTCAGCAGGTAGGAGAGATAATAAGATGTCGCCTACTCTGTTATTATTGGAAGCCCATTGTATCAGTTGATGTGCTCGATAATTAAGGTCTCGAGGAATCCAGCGGATTGAGATCATGTTAAAGCAAGAGAGATGTTGATTCATATCCAATAAAATTTGTTTTGTAGTGGGAAGGATATTGTGCCAGTTTTCTTCGAGTAGAGCTTGAATTACAATTTGATTATCACCTTCTAGATAGACTGGTTGATTTGAAAATTGTTTCAAGTAGTTAAAGGCGGCAGAAAAGGCGAGAGCTTCAGCTTCTTCACTACTAGCAGCATTTCTGAAATCTACCCAGGCATGAGTTGTACGGCCATAACTATCTGTGGTGATGAAACCCAAGCCAGCAGTCCCATTGTTCCAAGCAGCATCAAAATTGACTTTGATGGCATTATGAGGTGGAGGTTGCCATGCATGAGGGATGGCTATGGATTCCCCAATTGCAGATTCCCTAGTCCAAAGAGGGACTATTTTAGATCTGAATTCTGCAATGCGATGTTGAAGTCTGTGGATAATTTGCTGTGGATTTAAGACCCGGTTTTTAAATAAGACTTCATTTCTCAGCCACCATATTTGCTCCATCATTATTGTTGATACTAAAGTGAATTCCTTGGCACTGATGTGAATTGGCAGCCATTTCTTGGGAGGGTTTAGCACAAAAGTTATGTAAGTGAAGATATCAAGTTTTTCCAAGAATTCCCACCTGATATTCCATTTCCACAAAGGTTATGTAATTGGATAAATGCTTATCCAATTAGATTTACATAATCAACGCATTTTCTAATAATCAAACGGAAAAATATGTGAATTATTTATATAGTTTAATAAGCACTCAAAAAATTATTTTAGGAAACAGAAATTTTACCTACTCTCGATGATGACCAGTACATTAAAAAAAAAAAAAAAAATTGATCTAACCATTAAATTAAAAAAAAAAAAAAACAATTAAGGTTGGAAGGATGGTTGGCATGTAGCCAGAGATGAGTGTGAAGAATGCTCTAAAATTTTCAAAATCTCTGCGATTAGTTCTTGCAATTGCCCTATTTTTGTTGATCATCATCACTCTAGTAAGCTTCCCCTCCAGCAAACCTCACTACAAGAAAAAAGAACTTTAGGTACGATTGTCTTTGTACATATAACTGTATCAATAGTCACTATCGCCATAAATTCACCTTTTAAGTACTACAAATTAATATAATGATTTAAAAAACTTAAATTAAACTAACTATTAACATATATTATATGTCTATGTATGAATTTTTTTTTAACTTGCTAATAGTGATCAAGATTTTCTTAATTGATATATAATATCTCTCATATATCTCATAATGAAAAAATTATACTCTATTTGTAAAGTAATTCAGTTTTTGAAATACTAGCCTTATCAATATAGAGTTGGAAATAAGTTCTATCGTTAATTGATAAATAATTTGTTAAATAAATAAGTTTTTTCCAACTGATAAATAATTTGTTAAATAAATTTACCAAAATGTGTAGATTAAAGCACATATTTGTTTCCTCAGTAAAAAAATTAACTTTATTCCATGCTAAGGAAGAAGAACCATGTTAACTTTACATAATAAATGTATGAAGTAATAATAGAAAACAATATGAATCGGCAACTTTAAAGGAGGAAGAAAAAGGAAATAAACAGTTAAAAATTAAAGAGACGCAAAAATTTGGTAAGTCCATATTATGATAGTGTCTCCAAAGTCATATCATTTGTCCATAATATTCATCCTGTGACTAACCTCAGCAAGTGTTTTGCGGTGCTTAGCATCTTGTACAGAGACTTCCTTCTTCAAATTGTGAAGCCTTCCATCGATCTTTAGAGGAAACAAAAAAAAAATAATCTTAGCATCAGACCAGAAAAACTTTCTGATTGAATTGCCTACGCATTCCAAAGCCATACCTGTTTTCGAAGATCAAGCAGTTCCTTGCAAGAATCTTTGAATAGAGATAAATGCTTATCTACCTCAGGAAATACAGGGTCAGACACTTCTTGTGCAAATTTTACGGCATCTGATCGGACTCGTACATGACCATTTGGCAAAGCGTCATTCCCACTGGCATGTCCTTTTGATGAATCTGTTTCTTCTTCTTGGAAGGATGGCAGAAGATCATTTACCAAATTTCCAAACAGTGCATCAAAAGAAAAACCCCCCTACAATTTAATAAAACAGAACAGCGAAGTTTTATTTTATTAACAAGGAAGCTTCCATGTATTGTCCGGCTTTGAATATGAAGCCACATACTTTACAACTCCTTTACTTTGAAGTCATCTATATCCAAAATGAGAGGAAGCGAGCTAACAGATGAAGATTTTGGGATTCCATCACCTTTGATTTCATCTCTACTCCCATTCATCTAATACAAATTCAAAGAGAAAAAAATAAAAATAATTAAAAAGTAGGACACTAAAAACAGAGTAACTCAATCCAATCATACAACCTATTTCCAGATCAAACGAGAAAAAAAATTAAAGTAGCATAGCAAACAGAGTAACTTAATCCAATCACACAACCCTAAACCAACCCCACTCGAACTTCACTCACCGATTCATCGCACAACACCACCTCTGTCTTCCTGGTCTTGAGCCATATAGTACCAATAAAGTTAACATCCACAAACGGATCAACGACACAATTAAAAGCCGATTTCAGGTCGCCGATTTCAGGTCACCGGAATGCGAAGCTTCTAGAAAGGAGGCCAATGCAACGGCGCCGGACAAGGCTAACGGTGCAGGCTACTAATGACGCTGACAGAGAGATATCAACGGCATTGGATTGTGTGGGTATGGTGGGCGACGGTGCAGGGACGAGTCACTTTCGTTCGGGTGGGGAGGATAAAACGATAATACAAAGATTTTGTAGAGCCGCTTAGTAAAATCCTAATTATTTGTCTTAATAACTTTCAAATACGGTTGTTCTTTAGGGAGTCGCCTAGTAGAATCTTAATTATTTGTCTTAATGACTTTTAGGTACGGTTAATAATTGTTCCTAAAAACCTTTTACTTATGATTTAGGTACGGTTGTTAACCGTAGTTATAGACTTTCAGGTACGGTTAACTGTACCTAAATCTAATGTAACAACCGTACCTAAAATTTTTTGTAAATTTTCACAAAATGTTCAGTGTTTTGGTTCACTTTTAGGTATGATTAACTAATTTTTTTAAAAAATACGGCTAATCGTATCTAAAGCTATTTAAATATAATTATTTTCAATTTTTTAATACTAGAACCGTACCTGAATGAATTTATTGTTGTAATGCCTCCATTGGTTTTTCGGTAGCTTTTAAAGTTCGCGTAATTTATTCTACACAATAGGAGATAAGTTAAGAATAATTCTCAAAATTAATCCTCAATTACCTTAATTTAAAAAATTGAATGTGAATTAAACTTAATAATTTTAGTTATGTAAAAAAAATGATTAAAACTAACTTACACAAAGGGGTTAACTTCGATTCCTTCAACAATTAAGCCAGAATGTGGACTACATTAGCCTCCATGCATCGATCCTCTTCTATACCCATATCAAGTTGCTCATCATCATGGTCATGATCAAATAAACTATATAATGTCATCACCATCATGATCATAACCAATACCACCTTCATTAAAATACTCACTCAACTCAACTTGAAACCATCATCCTTTCTTTAATTTTAAGAGGAAAGAGCGTGCATGAGCGTATTTCATCCGTTATATATCGTCTCGCTCAAAGTTGTTTAGGGATGAAGCAAAAATGTGATTTGCAAGTGAAACTACCAACTCTTCTGAAAGTTTTTAGTTACAGACCAAATATACTTAAAGGGATGAATAGATTATTTTCAATTTTAACAGATTTTAATTATTTAACCTAAACATAACGACTAGACATACAATTGCGTGTAAAAATAAAATGCAGAATTAAAGAATAACAAACGAGATTTTTAAGTTGAAACAACTTAGGCCACAATAATGACTTAGAAGAAAAACCACTAGTCTACTAAACTACCTAATTATCTACTATGAAAATCAATATTCAATTACAAGCTCAAGTCTTAGACTACCCTTCACAGATAAATCTCCCTTAAGTAATTTACTTACGAGCATCGCTCCTTTCACAGCCTCTACAAGCTATGTGTCTAGATTCGGACCAACATTTCAATCTACTCGAATTTTACGAGATCAATTGAACCTATCAACTTTGACAAATTTGAGTCACACGAAATGCCGAACACGTCACCTTTTGTACCTGAAACGTTAACACAAATAACACAAGTGCAAAGTGTGTCCTAGAGTAGGTTTAATAATGAAAAAGCTTAACTAGCAGGTTTAAGTATATATTGTAAAAACCAAATCAACAAGAAAACTCTAAAATGGTCATATAAAGTTCAATACCATGAAGAACAATTAGGCATATGAATTATTCAAACATAACCACACAATATATTTAAATAATTAAATCAAGAAAGTGTCTAAGATTAATAGATGAAAAGAAGAAGACTTTTCTTTTAAAAGCTCAATCAGATGTATAAAATATTATATTCAGTGTGATATATTTTTCTCCAACAAAAGTTGTTTATATAGAGTCCAATTTGACCTAAAAGAGAATTAATAATAAATGACAATTCTACTCATACAAGGATTCTGCTTTCACAATTAAATAGGATCAAATTGGTTTGAACTAAAAGAGAATTAATAATAAAGAATAATTTCACTCATACAAGGATTCTACATTCACAACAATTCTACTCATACAATCATTCTGCTTTTAACATTAAATGAGGTCAAATTGGTAAGCAAGAAAAGTGGAACAAATTATCAAAATATCTCGATCGATCGACCAATGTGTCTCAATTGATCTAACCATAGTCGATCGATTGAGAAGCTTTACTCGATCGATCTACCTGTGTTGAGGGCACCAGAAATCCAACCCGAGAATATTTGATCGATGCTCGATCTATATTCGATCGATAGACAACCTCACTCGATCGATCGATCAACGATGAGCTCGATCGATCAGGCAAATCTTATATTGATTTAGTTAGCACAAAAATCAACCTGTGAGTCTCCAGAATGAACTCAATCGATCTACGTACCCCTTCGATCGATCGAGATGTGCACAATTTTTTATTTTAGCCCATACTAAGTGTTCGTGCTCAGTTGTGTGAGGGTGTATGTATGAAACATATATTTTTACCTGGTACATACATATTGAGAGCTCAGTAGTTTCTTCAACTTTGATTGATTGACTTGATAACGAGCCTAGATACTAGATTACAATCAAACATTTTATCCATGAAAATTGCCAACACTCATAAACCTTACAATCTCCCCCTTTAGCATTTTCGTGTGACAAAATCACACTTTCACTACATAACGCTCATAGGTAAATAATCATTACATCAATTACACACTTTTAATAGTGGAACTATCTATGATCCAATGGAACCATCTTCGCTTGATAATTGATATGCTCAGTGCATTGAAAAGAAAGACCAACAAAGAGCCACACCAATTTGGCTTGAAAACCTCATTGTTTATTAGTTTAGTGTACATAGAAATGTGAATGAAATGTAGTGCATGCACACTATTTTGAGATGGACCCTAGCTCTTACATTGTTTTATCCCTGGCTAGGTTGAATAGATTTCTTTCGCCTTTCCCCAGCTTCGAACTTGAGACCTAACCCTTAAGTTCTCAGGTTCCTAGAAACTGGTACCATTTGGGCTTATGTAAGAGCTAGGGGACCCCCCCAGAGATATCCCTATATGTGGCGAGATATGTCTCAAAACATTAAAAGGTGCACTTTTTGTCATCGGAGCTGTCCTCCAGACTCATAAATATCCCCATTAGCCCCAGCTCTTACGGTGTTTTAACTTGGCTGTTTCAAGGGTTTCTTTCGCCTTCCCCAGCACTCGAACCTGGGACCTAGCCACTTAAGTCCACAGCGAGTGTTGCTACCAGATGGTACCAGCTTCTAGGAACTTGAGTACTAAAGGGTTAGGTCTCAGGTTCGAAGTCTGGGGAAGGCGAAAGAAACCCAATAACCCATACAGCCAGGTTTATACACCAAAAGAGCTTAGAGGGGATCCGTGGGAATATTCATGAGTCCGGAGATGCTTTTACGATGACAAAAGGGGCGCATTTTAATGTTTTGAGACAGATCTCGCCACATGTCAGGATATCTTTAGGAGTGCCCCTTAGCTCTTATGGTGTAGTACCAGCTTTGTTGAACCTGTGTACTTAAGGGTCAGGTCATAGGTTCGAGGTTAGGAAAAGGTGAAAGAAATCTGTTAATCCACACAGCCTGGTTTATAGACCGTAAGAGCTAAGGGGGACCTCAGAAATATCCCTATATATGACGAAATCCGTCTCAAAACATACACAATTAATGAATTCAATATCTCCCCCTGAATCCAATGTCTTCCCTTAAATATATAGCAACATAAATAATGAGAATGATGTGACATGAATTACTCTCCTCCTTTTTGACATATAAAAATGATAAATTATGAAATAATGAAAATAACATGGATCACTCTTCCCCAAGTTCAACAATTATCGAAGTAGGCTAAAAATGTTAATATTATTTGTAATTGATCATATTTTTTTAAATAAAAAAACTAAATTACTACAGAAAAATAATAAATAAATTAAATTATTCTGATTAATATAACTAAACAATCATGGGTAGATTTTACTAGTTATACAAAAGAAATTAGATTTGCCAACTCACACAAAACCTCGCTGTTGACAATTATTGTTAAGTGACATCAAGAACAATTATTCCATTTAAGTTTATCAAATTTTAATACCGGTAGGTAACTTAAGCATTATTTATAAATATAAATGTTAATTTAATCTTGTTAGATAAAATATACAGCTTGATATGACTTAATTTAAAATTTAATTAAATTTGAATAAGTTTCGCTCAATGATTTTGAAAAATTTTAGGCCCAAGCTCGTAGCCAAATATTTAGATTACAAATTTGGCTTAAATTTGATTAAAAATGCGAGTTAAATATAAATTTTATAAATTTTCATTTGTAAATTCAATAAAAGGGAAATTACATTAAGTAATACTAATTAATTTGCAGAGTGCATCGATAGCGTTAGTTAAAATATACTTTCAGAAATTTCCCTTACTATGTAAAGTGTGAAATAAATGTCTCTTATAAATGAATTATTATGTACAATAACACTTATTATAGTGTAATAAATGTTAAAAAAACTTATGACTAAATGATATATAATTTTAATTACTATATAAGTAATATAATTATTTAAAAATAATAATACTACATACTACAGTAGTACATAATAGAGAGTTATTTTAAAGGGTTTGATATTTCATAAATATTCTAATTTTTAAAAAGATATATTTTAATTTATTTTTTTATTGTTACATTATAGGTCCTCTAATTTTCTAAATGATATATATTTAAGGTTAATTTCTTCTTACCAAACAAAAAATTGACATTTTTTTATACATACAATCACATGACTTTTTTAAAGACACAAATAGGTATAATTATAGTTTAATGAAAAAAAAAATATAATAAAATTGTTTTGACCTCTAAGATAAAATTAACTTTGAAAACATTGATTTTGCAAAAAATAAAATTGAAATAATTTTTTTTTAAATAGTAATATTTTGGCCTTTGAGAAAAGAAGTGATTTTGTAAAAATTAATTTTGCATTAAATTGATTTAATTTTTTTTTAATAATAAAATTATTTTGACATATGAGATATAAGTGATTTTGGATAAAAGTATATAAAGTTTTTTATTATTAAACATTAAATAATAAATTTTCCCTATTAAAAATCATGTGATTTGTCTGTGTAGAAAAAAAAGTCAATTTTTTTTAATTAAATTTAAATTTAAAATTTGAAAAATTAAAAGACTTATAATGTATCGAGAGATTAAAATATATATTTTAAAAAGTTAGGGCGTACCAAATCTCATTTTGAATGTTTGTTACAAATTTAGCATAAAAACTAGTGCCATTTTTTAATTAAAGAAAAGGTCATTTCGGTACAAATTCTTTCTTTTTTATTTTAAAACAAATTTACAATAAGGTAAAGGGCGTAATTGGGTTATTGCTTACAAATTCGATACTTTAGTGTCTTACTTAACTTTAATTACTTTACTTTTCATAGTAAAATATATGTCCTATACTAATAATTCATCTAAAAAAATCGTGCACGAAAAATATGACTAAATTCTAAGTAACAAAAGAATATTAAAGTGATTCAATTCATAGTTGGTGTTGATTTTTATACCATGAGCACGGCATGAACTCTATCTAAATAACTTCAAAGCCAGCTTTTAGACTTCTATACCAAGTTGGAAAATAAGTGGGCCTATATAGTTCAGCACCAAAATTTTACATTTCAATTTAGATGACTTGACTACTTTTTAGATAAATTATAAATTAGAGTAAAAAAAAAAAAAAATTAGATAACTTAAAATAGTGGGTATTTTAAATGCATTTTTTTTAAATAGGTTGTTTAAGTATTATTAAAATAAAAATAATTTTATAAAATTATGTATTTTAATATTAATTATTAATATTTATATCATTTTATTAATTTTATATATAATTATATTATATTATTTTTTAAATCAATCTTATCGTGGATAAAAAGTAAAATCATTGGGTAAATAAATGTTAGAGAGATGTAATGATTTTAAATTTGTAGTCTATGTTTATATTAATATTAATTATTAATAGTAAAATATATGACTGATTTTTTTAAAAAATTTAAAATTATTTAATCACGATTTCATTCCTTGTAAATGCTAAGTAAGTCGAGCTTTTTCATTTAATAACTACTCAATAATACTGCAAAACTTTCACGCTCTTTAAACGGGCGTGGGGATTACTTTCCTCAGTGAAAAATGTCCCTTTTACTTGATAATAATACAGTTTGGACTTGGAGCCAAAATTCTCCTGTCTGAGCAGTGAGCACAATTAGACTCCCAACAACAAGACGCAGAAAAATTAAGAGGAAAAGGAGCAGTTCGAAAAAGAAAAGAAACCAAGTAGCTCACAGTTTCCCAATTCTCGGTAAAGACATTAATCAAAGGTGCTTCCTTTTCATTCTCCAAGCTTTCTTGTCTTCTTATTTCTCTATCAGTCAATTGTTATAGATGATCAGAAAGTCCGGCAAAGAAAGGGAGAAAGAAAATTCGGAGTTCAATTGTTAAGAACCGACTTTTAAAAGCCAAATTTCTTTTGTAACACTCACTATAAATTTGGAATCTTTCTTTTTTCTTTTTGGGTTTTCATTTTTCTCATTCACTCTGTAGAATAACGACAGCTGTTTCTTTGCTTGTATAGTTGGAAAGATAACAGTTTCTTTCTTGGATGCTTCAAGTTCTTGTAATTATTACTTTATTTGATTCTAGGTTCACGATTGTTTCACTTTGTATTTATTGAGTAAGTTTCTGCATGATGAATGGTTTGATTGAATTTTCTGTTTTTCTTGTATAAAACCCCGAATTTCTTCTTCTTTCTTGATGGGCAGAAATATTCTTCCAATTGGTTTCAACAACTATTTACAGTTGTGCATGTTACTCTGCTGTTGTTATTTTGGATCTTAATCAAAATTGTTTGGATACCGAGAAAATATTGGTTACATGATTGGAAGTATTCCATCTAAATTGACAAGTATTTCTAGGACTTCAATTTTCTCGAAGAAGACTTTCTTTATTTGCTATTTTCTCATGTTGCTGGTTCTTCTCTTGATATCTTTGAGGTCTAAGATAAGTAAAGCTAAATATTTTCTTCTAAATTGTTAACTTTCTAGATGCTTTATGTAACATGCAGGTAGATTATGGTTTTGGAAAGCCAGCTAATTACACTCAATGAAGTTGTTTTCCAAAATGTTTCAGAGCTTCTTACATCTATGTCAGGGAGAAACAAGGAGATTGGTAATGGTCATAGGAATTATGTTTGCTATGATTTTAGGGTTTCAGTATGTTGAACTTCCTAACGGCAATTTTATATCATCCTTATTTTCTGCGGGAAAGGTTCAAGTACCGGGAAATATTAGCCTTCAAAACGGTGATTTGCAGGCTAGATATGGGGTTGCTAGTGAAAGATCATTTCCCAATGATTCAAATTATAATGGTACATATGTAGTTCAGTATATAGCTAATAATACAAGGACCTCTAGTTATGTATTAGATGATTTAGTTGTTCAGGAAGAGGCTAAACCACCCGAAGAGAAGAGATCAAGTGAAAAGATCAATAGCACATATGACAGTTCTTCAAAAGGTGGAATAGGTAAAGAAAGTAGTAATAGGACTTCAGATCATGTTGGAAATGCCGGTGTTGAGTTTGGATTCATTGTACCTGCAATAGCTCCAATTGGTCCTAATGATTTTGTGACCCCTTTACTTTCAATACCACATGTTGATTTATCACCACATACAGCACCAGCAATAGAAACAAATGTTAAACTGCCTACCATTTCTGGAAACTCCAACATATCTACAACTTCCTCTGAAAACAAAAGGCCAGAGCAATTACAAGGTGACACAGAGCGAAAAGAAACTTCTCATATGTCAGAAGTCCTAATTGAGAAGAATATACGGCCTGAGGTACAGAAGTTAGCAGTATATACAATATCTGATATGAATCACTTGTTTCACGAGAGTCGTGTCTCCTCTAATTCACTGGTATGTATGAAAAACTATTGCTTTAAGTTTTTCAGGAATGACTAAATTTTCAGTAAGTTAAATGATCTAACAACCTCTTTCTCCTTCTGGAGTTATTTGTAGATACCACATTGGTCTTCACCGGTTGATCATGAATTGCAGTTAGTGAAATTGCAAATTGAGAATGCACCCATCATACAGAATGATCCAGATCTTTACGCACCTCTTTATCACAATGTTTCAGTGTTCAGAAGGTGGGATAATATAATCCATTTTGTGTTCCTCTTTATGGTATGACTTGTTTGAAATTCATTTTGTTTATAAATGGTTATTGCAGAAGCTATGAGTTAATGGAAGAAACTCTTAAAGTATATGTATACAGGGAAGGAGAGAGACCTGTATTACATACTCCAATACTCAGGGGCATATATGCTTCCGAGGGATGGTTCATGAAACTACTGGAGACTAACAAAAAGTTTGTTACTAAAAACCGTCGGAAAGCCCACTTGTTTTACTTGCCTTTTAGCTCAAGAATGTTAGAGGAAACCTTATATGTACCGAATTCTCACAATCATAAGAACCTTATACAATATTTGAAGAACTATGTGGACATGGTTGCAGCAAAATATCCTTTCTGGAACAGGACTGAAGGTGCTGATCATTTTCTTGTTGCTTGTCATGACTGGGTATAATTTCCATGCTTCCTTCTGAATTTCAGATTTATGTTTTCTCTATTGCTTACTTGTGTAGGCAAATGGTATTTGACCTCACTTTTTCATTATTCTATCGACCACATCAAATTGTACTTTGTGTGTTTCGCACATGTGAGTTGAAACAAGGAGGATTGCCAGACTACTAGATGAAAAACAACCAATGTTGCATTCACTATATTTTTTCTTGGATTATACTAAAACAAGGAATGATTTTCTTCATAATGATTGTCATAAATTATTACTCTTTGCTTGAAGCATGAAAAACTTAGGCTCGTGAGTCATATTGATCTGTCATGTCATGTTTTCATAGAAATATTCCTCATTCCTCAGGCCCCTGCAGAAACAAGGCAGTATATGTCTAAGTGCATAAGAGCACTTTGCAATTCTGATGTCAAAGAAGGTTTTGTTTTTGGCAAAGACGTGTCACTTCCTGAAACATATGTTCGTTTACCAAAGAACCCTCTCCGAGATGTTGGAGGCATACCTCCTTCAAAGAGGTCAATACTTGCTTTCTTTGCGGGGAGCATGCACGGTTATCTCCGGCCCATTCTTTTGCAACACTGGGAAAACAGAGACCCTGACATGAAAATCTTTGGCAAACTTCCTAAGAGCAAAGGCAATATGAACTATGTCAATTATATGAAGAGTAGCAAATATTGTATCTGTGCAAAAGGCTTTGAAGTGAATAGTCCTAGAGTGGTGGAAGCCATTTTTTATGAGTGTGTTCCAGTGATTATATCAGACAATTTTGTGCCTCCCTTTTTGGAAGTTCTGAATTGGGAATCATTTTCAGTATTTGTGATGGAGAAAGATATTCCAAATTTGAAGAACATACTGCTTTCAATTCCAGAAAAGAGATTGAGGCAAATGCAGTTGAGGGTGAAAAGGGTACAAAAGCATTTTCTGTGGCATCCTAGGCCTGTGAAATATGACATCTTTCATATGATACTTCACTCTATTTGGTATAATAGGCTTTATCAAATAAGACCCAGATAGACAACTTGAAGCTTTTAATACATATTGGGTTGAGTCCCATTTTAGAATTTTTTGTTAGTGAATAAATATTTGTTATATTTTTGTTGTAATTATAAAATAAAAGACGTTAAGAAGGTTATAAGCAATCAATCTTTCTTTGTGATAGTCTGTTAAATTTCGTTGTGAGAATAAGAAAACATGATACCAAAATAATTTTATAGTTTTTTGTTAATTTAAAAAGAAATATCAAATATGATGTAGAATTAATAACAAGAACATGTTAAGAGTGAAAAATAGAATTCATGGTCCATAAACACGTGTCTGACCAAGCACACACAAATGTTGCGAGGACGGTCTGAACGGATAGAAGTTCATCAAGTGGAATGCCAAGTACTTAGCAAAAAAAAAATTGGAATGCTATGTCTATTAAAAAAAATGTTAAGAACAAAAAAATAATAATATATATATATATATATATATATATATATATATATATATATATATTAAAAACATCAAAAATTCAAATGATTGAATTAATATTGAAACGTAATTTATAACTTTTTGTCTGTAGTAATATATAAATTGCATAAATTATATAATTTTGTGGTTAGAATCTAAGAATTAAGTAAAAAAAATTAAAAATTTAGAAATTAAATTATATAATTTAAATATTTATAAATTATGTTTAAAACTTTAAATTTAATTAATGTTTAAAAAGTAATGATATAGTTTAGCCAAAAATGTCTTCAACCTCAACTCTTGCCCGAGTCCGAAGTTCGCATATTACTACTTTACCCTCCGTTCTACCTCTAAGGGCGTAGTTCTTCAACTAGTTGAGAAACCTGGAAAGCAGTTAAACATCATTATTACTCTTCTTTTCATTTAAATAATCTTAAGACTATTAATATTTTTTTTTTTTCGGAAAATTTGTATAACTTGTTTTGGAGCTGATTATTCTTCAATAAGAAGAGGATTCAAAGAGAAGAGGATAAAGATCGGATCAGGTCAATAGCAAGAATAAAGATCTATGGCTACAGAGACCAAAACAACTGTGGCTAAGGTCAAACCAACTAACCCTCCTGGTGGTTCTTCAAAGGGAAAGGTTGATTCTTCTGTCAATAGGAAGAAGATTGAGAGCTCAAGTAAGCAGATTGTGGATTCCAAGCAGAAACCTGTGTCAACTGTCAGAAAATCTGAGGTAAATTCATGATAACGCTAGCTATATTTTGTTTCTGATTTTAATTTGAGCTGGAAATTATTGATTTTCTGATGGGTTTTCAAATTGGGTAAATGGGTATGTAGATTTGTCAATTGGTTTATTTATTTATTTCTTCTCAGCTGTAATATCTGAGTTTGTTGGGGGATTTGGTATCTTGTTCGATTTTTATTTTTAGTGAACAAATCTTATCCTTCTTGTGGTGAATTGAATATCCTAATACGGTTTTCGAGATTTGAAGGAACAATTTACAATGAATCTCTTCTTTAGAGATAATGGTTTGTGCATCTGACGGTTTCTGGTTCTTGGTATCAGAGTCTATTGGATTAACTTCTATTTGGTCAGTGATGGTATACTATGTTAATTGCTTAAATGTGAAGGTAAAATTAAAAACAACATCAGTATCATCAAAAACAAAAACAACAACAACTACAACCACAAAGACTACGACTAAAGTGAGAGAGAAGAAAGTCTACACTTTGCCTGGCCAAAAATATGATATTCCAGAAGAGGTTCTAACCCTTACCTGCAATTTTTTTTTTTTTTTATAGACTAATGACTTAGTGGGTGAATTGACACATATACTTGTACATTTTGTTGTTTCCTATTGACAGAGAGAACCCTTGAGGATCTTCTATGAATCATTGTCCAAACAGATACCTTCCAGTGAAATGGCAGAGTTTTGGTTAGTATTTTTCGTTTTTCCTTTCTTAGAACCTTCCTTTCTATATGTGATCAATTAGAGAATTGACCAACTTAATTATGTCAGATACTACACCTTCTCATTTGTGGAATTTAATACATTTTCTTTTTCCTCTTTTGCGCATAGTTTATTAAATTTGGTAAATAACTTCTACTTTTTTCGGTTCTTCCAAATGCTATTGGTTAAACATTCTTTTTCCCTGTTAATGACTGTTTACTCTCCCTAACTGAGATGCGGGAGTGGTATGATTAGAGAACTATAATGAAAGTGTATGGGTGATTTGTTTATAAGCTTTGCAAAAATGAAGCTTCGATATACACTTATTACCTGTGAAGTGAGGTGATTAATGGGAAAGCTGTTTACAATCGAGGACTAACCAGAGAGAATCAAAGAAGGTATGAAGAGGCAAAAGGAGAAATTGTTGGACTCACTTTTGTTTTCTAATTATGTTTTACGGCATCATTTGTGAACTCATCTCATCTCAAGAGTTGAGATGAAAAGAAGTGCTCAAAACTCAAATCTGAATAACTTTATGCCTTTGCTGTGCCTAAAATAGGTGTGAAGGCCTTTAATGTTTTTTCCATTCAAGTTCTTATAGTTTTGTCCTATGTTTAGGTAACAGAAACATACAGAATATTTTGAACTATTAGTGGACTAGTCAGATTGAACAACCTTTTTTATTCCCTTGCAGACCTGCATGTGGTTATAGATTGTGTTGCCTTATTGCTTAACTTGGCATGATTGTGGTTATAGATTGAGTTTTTATTTGACAAAAGTTCTTGTGAACTTTGCAATATTATAATTTCATAAGTTTCGGTGGGGGCTTCTATTCTCCTGCAGATGAGGATTAGTTCGGTCAATATTTTTCTTCCTAGTATGATGCAGTTGTGTCATTGAATGGAATGTGTTGTTAAAGCTCTTGGAAGACATGTTTAACATGGCATCCAAAAGACTTTAGTAACTTCGCTAGGCATCTTTTTAGTACTTTCTGTCTGCCATATACTTGCAAGCAACTAGCATCTCACCTTGTCTTGCAAATTTATCCTCAAAGGAGTAATGAATAATAGTTATTCCTTTATCCAAACTCTTGACCTTGAAGCTTCTCAAGACGGCCCATTAAATCTTTATGCAAATGTGCTCTGGAACATTTAATGCTTTAGAACCACACGACAAACTTGGTGTCATCCCAATGGGTTTACTTAGAAGCTGCATTAGTTGGATCAATGGGTAGCATACCACTCCTGGTACTACTACTTTTTAACTTGTAGAAAAAGTGGTTTTCATTGTGCTTTGATCTATTCCGTTAATTTGGTTGTTTGGTGGTATTCCCCACATCTCCATCTCCATCTCCTGTTGAAGAGCACTGATCAATAGAAGTTCTGTTTTGCTGACCAAAAAAAAACAGTTTTTTTTTTAATCATTTATATTGGAAGCTTCCATACCTGGTATTTCTCATATCCTCTTGAACATTGTGCATAACCTGTCCTTTCAGGATGTATCAACCTATAATTTTTTTGGGGAAGCCTGTTTAGACTCTAATATTTATTACAATAACGCCTTTGGATCTATTGCATAGTAAAATTAATTGGAGAGCTTACTTTGTTTATTTATAACTAGCATTTGGAAAACAAGTTACTAACTAGTAAGCGAGGGGTACTCACTAAAATCTAGTTTACAGTTTTAGCTTTCCTCTTCTATTTTCTTCAAAATAAAGTTGAAAAGTTTTTGCATAATTTCTTGTAGCTCAATTTTTTGAATTATGCTACCTAGTGAAGTTTGATGTGACTGATGGATACTTAGTTAACAAAAACTCGATTTGAAATGTTTCCTTTCTCTATAGTATATGTAATTAGATGCAGACTCCATTTTTGAATGTATATAGGTTGATGGAACATGGTATGCTGTCTCCTGAAAGAGCCAAAAAGGCATATGAGAAGAAGCAAAGAAGACAAAAGGAACTAAGGATGGGAACTCCTATTAAAACTGCTACGAAACCGTCGAGTAAACCCGAGAGTTCAAAGAGGCAGCAACAGGCATCAAAGAATGGTGATGTAAAAGCCAAGAAGAGAATTTCCAATGAAAGTGATGACGATGACTTTGTTTTAAGTCCAAAGAGAAGGAAAGGGTAAAAGAAACAATAAAAATGACCCCTGTTAATTTCTACTAGGTTGTACCTGTTGGAATTGCTCCATTGTGATTCTTAACATTTTTCATCAAACAGGCCAACCTGACTTGTATTGAAGACATTCTTTTATATTTAACAGCAACTCTTTGATTACTACAGTTGATTGAAATTCTTTAATTTTCATCTGCTGAAACCCTATATTGTCTTCTTCTTATTCATTTTGGGATTTTGTTTACAGTGATATACGTATGTCATTCTCTAAACTACATATTTTACTTTGTTTTCCTAATATTTTGTGGCTGTCTGATACAATTAGTGTTGGGCAGTTATCCATGGGTCATTGTCGATGCCTACGTTAAATATCTAAATACTTGTTTTGAAACAACTTTTGTCTAAATCACTTTATTTCATACCAATTCTATTAAAACTTTCATAAAATTTTTGAAAGCACTTCACATTAGTTATCCAGTGTAAAAGTTTGACTATGAGTATTTTTGTAAACTCACAAGCTGCAAACTCATTTCAGACAATAATTAAAGCGATAAGCAAGCCATTTATGCCCTTTAAAAGAACTGTTTTCTTTATAAATAATCGTATAAATGAGCACAAAGTAATAAGTAGAGAAGGCTTATTCTTGACTAGTTCCTGTATGAACGAGTAGTCATCTCCACCATTTTCATGAATTCTCTTTACAAATAAATAGTTATGCTAAAAAAATACTGTATTATCACTTGCTGCTTTTATATAATTTCCAAAACTAAAAGAAAGTAACTGAAAATTCAGTCAAAGAAGTATAGAGCTTCGGAATTTCAAACTGACTTCTCCTGCCAGTTTTGCTGGCAAGTAAATTAAAGGAGAATAGGTATCTAGCACTAGCTAGTAGTTGGTTCATTATTTCGCAGCCGCGGCATTGCACAGCTGTGTGAGTGTGAGTGTGAGTGTGAGTGTGAGTGTGAGTGTTACATTAATTATTATGAGAAAAATGAAAGAGAAAATTTTGCTATTGGTTTAAGCACTCTCACGATTATAACGATTCCAGCAAATAATCCTTTTTCTTTTTTAAAACTCGCAATTATAAAACAATACTTTTATACTTACATATTTTTATTGTATAAAAAAATTATAATTATGTAAATTTATATTAATTATATTATAATAGGTGATAAAATTATTTAAAAAATTAAATTATTTTTTTTTATGTAGATATGTACACTGTATTATATAGTAAAATAATTTAAAAATGAAAAAACTATTCCTACCGAAAAAACTATAAATTTCTTTTATATACAAAAGAATTTTTATTGCTGGAAGAAATGTCATTGCTTTTTATTCCAAATTTATTGATTATTTATAAAGTAGCATTACAAGCTAGTAAAAAATTATTTTATTATCTCAAATAAACATGTAACTCAATTTTAATTCTAATTAAGCAACAACACTTTGGTCAACACACTATAACATGAGTTTGTAAATATGTGTGCATGTAAAATTTCTCAAACAATGATGCATGTGCAGATGATTTTTTTATGTGAGCAGTGTTAGGAAAACTGATACTGACAATGATGATTCAGTACTTACATAATTTCATGTAATGTCTTGTAAGTGATTGATTGAAGTAGTTATGGTAGCTTCATTTACCCAATATCCAGAAAATTCAGGCCCTCCTTAATTCCAACCACATGAAACTCCATCCAATTATGTACAATTTAATGAAGATATATATATATATATATATATATATATGGTTGTAGCCAACCACCCTTTCCACATATGGGTTTCAGTTAATTAATTACAGGTTTTTAGGTATTTTTTAATATTATATTTTATTATTATTTCATCTCAAAGATTTTTGCTTAAATTTATAGCTAGGAGAATTAATATGATCTTGTCCACCCTCAACCATCTAACTAACTTGATCGAGAGCCAAATAACTCGTCTGCATCACTATATAGCTCAATTAAATTTCGTGTCTGTACTTAATTTGTAGCAACTAGCAACCGATCTTCAAGGAACGAATGTTAAAACAGTACCTCAAAAAAGAATTAATTATAAGCTCAAAACCCAAGGAGAAATAATTAAATTCTTGTCATCGTTCTACAGAAGTGCTATACATGTACAGTAAGAAGATGGGGGTAATATGAAGATTTTTGTTTGTTTCTTAGAGAAATTAAAAGTGTGAATAATAGAAGATAAACACCATAAAAAAAGAGCAAAATTGTTTCTTCTTAGATTTTTTCGCATAAAGTAATACCTATAAAAGTTTATAAAAATATAGATATTTTTATTCTAAAATATTAATATAATAAATGAAAATACTCATAGTTTTATAAATTATTTCATAAAGAGATTTTTTTTTTTTCTTATCCTATCAATCGAGTAAAGCTTTAATATTATGTCAAAATTTATAAGAAATATAAATATTTTAATTTTAAAAGGTTAATTTAATAAATAAAGACATTTATAATTCTTATAAACTTTTTCATAATATTTTATATTATCAATATGTGAAATTTATTTTTTTTCTAACAATTTCTTAAGAAAACATATGCACTAACTAAAATTTTATTAGCATGAAGCATAATGTTTAACAATACCTTAAAAAAAATTAATAATTTCTTTAATTTTATCTCAGCTAATTTTTTTTTTTTTTTTTTATCACTAAGAATCATGAATCTATATTTAAGCTGGAAAAAGTATCTTTATGGTCTTTAAATTTTTGCTCTGAGACATTTTAATTCTTCAATTTTTAATTACTACATTTTAGTCTCTAACTCTACGAAAATATTTGAACTAAAAGTATACCTTTAATCGGCTCATCCGAAAATTTTCTTTTAATGAGAAACAAACCCATTTCTTTCCTGAAATATCACAACACTTCAAAATTAATAATGTGACTAACTTATATAATTTATTATTTTTACAAGATGTCATTAACTGTTTATTTTTATTAATTTTATCGCACAATTATGAATAATATTATGATTTTCTTTTAATACCAACAAATACAAAATCTTCTACTTTTATTTAAAAAAAATATTTACAAGTATTGCGGAAGTGTTACATATAAAATCGCATCTAATGTAAAATGTTTTTCATTTTTATTATAGAAAAATCGTTACAATTAAAACCGCTTTTTTGAGCCGTCCATGCAATCGTGCTCAATTCTTTAAAAAAAATTATTAAAAATAACATAATTAAAATTTATAATAATAAAATTAACATTTTAATAATATTAAACATTTAATTTAAACATGTAATATTAAACGTTTAATATTGAACTAGTCTAAATTATTGTCATTCGATTTCAATTGAATAAATATTTTTAAAAAATGATATATTAATTATTTTTTAATTATAAAAATATAATTTTGTATACAAAAATTATTATTTTTATTATTATAAATTTTAAAATATATTATTTTTGTTATTTTATTTTATTATTATTATTTTTTTTTTTCGTTAAAGCGAGTCTAATATCACCTAAGCGAATTTGGAAACAAAATGTGCAAGTGCTTTTACTATTTCATTGAGTGCTGAAATTATTTTACCTCTTGACCAAACATATTGGCAAATATGTCAGAAATAATTTTTTTATTTTTATTACTTAGAATACACAATAATTTAAAACAAATGTTATTATAAATATAATTAATAATCATTATGTGGTACTTCATAAAGTGTTCGTAATAATAAATCTATCTAAATATATTGTGTAAAAGTTATGAATTTTGTGGGAAAAAAAATGCATAAATTTAAAATTTAAAGCATGTATTTCGATGTTAAGCTTATGTCTTATTTATCTTCTTATCTTCAATAAGTTATTTTTTGAAAATAAATAAATAAAATATCGTGATGACAACTGGGTGAAGGGTCGCTTTGGGAATAAAAATCTATCCAGCACTCAGCAACAATGACAAATTTAACATGTGGGCGGTGAAGTTCATTTAAAAGTACTAGTTAAGCTGAGCCTTATATCAATCTTCGTGAGACCCCATTTAGGAACCATAGGTACCCCCATAACTCTATCATGGTTTTGAGACATGGGGCCCAGATTAGATGTCACCATTTTGTTTGGTGCCTGAAGCCTTTGGTATTCAATGCAAGTAGCGACTACTACCAGTTTATATGTGAAATTGACCATCACCCTTCAATATTCAGTATTATATGCTCCAATTCCAATATTCGTACCCAAACAACCCAAGAACAAACATGGTGTTCATTATTTGAAGAAATAGATTTTATCCAAACCAACCCCCCTATTCAATTGTCTTTAGCTTTTCCGCTTCAATATTAATTGCTTATTGTTAATCGCTTTCAACATTCAATATTTAGCTTTGTAGCGCGAGTTCAAAGATTTATTATGAATTACCCATATTTTAAGTTAAGAATTCTAGGTGATCGTTGTGTAATTTTATTATTTAAAAAATTTTCACATCCTCATCTTATTAGTCATAACTTTTAGCTTTAAATACGGGTTCGGGTTGGTATCTTTTTAGTATTTATATTAAAAAAATTTATTTTATCAAAAGGGTTTTTTTTTTTTTTTTTTATATAATTAATTGAGTAATTTAAAGATATTACTCAATAAATTTAATAATATTAGGTACCAAAATATTAGTATAAGTACCAATATACCACAATCGTATACGGTCAACATATTTCATTCTAAGTTTAATTCATCATTTGTGTTTTTTATTGCTTCCACTTAATAATCTAAAAATTCTACGTGTTCTAATCTTACCAATATTGCTTTCAGCTTCCAATACAGTCAACATTCTCGTCTACATATTTCATGCTATTTTCGAACAAATAGAGAGTGAGCGATCGCTACTGGTTTATTTTATTTATGGAATTGTTTTCGTGTAATTTTTTTTTATAACAATATAATTAAATTTTAACAAAAAAATAAATAAATAATGAATATATAAAGCGGTCCCCATAAACCAATACATGCTTTTTATATAGTTATTTGAATTTACTCCTTCTGATAATGTCCGTCGAGTAAGTCAATCAAATGAATTCTTACAGGTTGGAAAAGCGACAGAAGATATTAAGAGGATAAGAATGAAATGAAGATGACAAATGAATGGTGAAACCTTGGGTTAAAAAACAGTGAAAATTTGCTTACAGGTATCATAATTTTTAAGTTTAATTATATGAAATAATTTAATTTTATGTATAAAATTTTATTTTTAATTTTTTTAAAAAAATATGTCTACTTTTTTATAATGTAAATAAATATATGTATTTTAATTTTTTCTTTTTTTTTCTTGAAAAGAGTTAAAAATAAAACTAGTTGAATTATTATATTATTTATATATATTATGATATTTTTTTATCAAACGAGTACATTAATCTCGTAATGATTGGGTTAAGTACAAAAAATACTGTAATTTTTTAAAATAAATATTTTAGCCTTATAATTTATAATTGAAGTATTATTATTAAAAATAAATAATCATAATTGTATAACTTTGTTTTAAAGTCAACACTCTAATCTAATAAAAACATTAAAATTAAGAATTTATAGTATTTATTTTTTATAAAAAAACAGAACTATTGTTATTAAATTTAAAAATTATAAAATTAAAATATTTATTTATACATGATAACTAAACAATGGTATTTTTTCAAAATTTATAAAACTCCTAATAATATAACAATTAAGGAATAAAATTATTTAAATTAAATAATTACAAATTCTTTTGCTACCTAAGTTTCGTTAAAAAAAATCACCAAAAGGTTGGATAAATTAATTGCGTGGTACTTAGGGTAGACTGGTAGAGTAGCAATGAGGACCCAATTCTACCACCGGAGTCAGCAGGGAGACCCATTTCTTCTCTGGGTCCCAAATCGCTTGGTTTTTTTCTTTTCTAAAAGTTCGGAAAAATAATGCTACCTTCCTCCAATTCTATGGCAATATACACTTTAATTATAAAGCTTATAAATATATAATTTAAAGGCAAAATGTTGATGAAAATTGTATACTTGAGTATATTAAATTATATTATTAATTTTTAAATTTATATTTAAATTTTTAAATTTTTAAATATTATAATTTAGTTCTTAAATTTTTAAAATTTTATACATAAATCTTAAAATTTTAATTTAAAAACATATATTATAATACATAAGATATAATTTATGTATACATTTTTAAAAATTTAAAGATTAAATTATATAATTTAAAAATTTATGGATAAAATTTTAAAAATTTAGAAATTAAATTATAAAAATTAAAAATTTAAATATAAATTTAATTAAAATATAGAATAATTAAGCGACTTTAAAAACAGTGACAGAACCGTTACATGTGCATCACCTCGTGTCATTTCACATCTTTTGACTTAATCAATGGTTCAAACAAAGGTGGATATGTTCACAGAAGGACACATATTAATAGTTATATATATATATAATATTAATTTTAAATTTAAGATTTTTATTATTTAATAATTTATATATATTTATATTAAAATATGATAATTAAAATATATTTTTTAATTAAAAATAATTTATTATTAAAAAATTCAAATATAATTTTTTATTTTATATATAACACTCCTCTTAATATAAATTCTAAATTTATCCCTTCATTCAAAAAAAAAAAAAAAAAATATATATATATATATATATATTAGTCAAAATAATTTTATAATGAACATCTCACCATTTTTATACTTACTTTTATATTTAACTGAATAATTAATATCTGATGCACATAAAACTTATACATACATCAAGAATTATTTGCAGTTTTTAGGGAAAAAACAAATAGACTTTTGCAACATCAGGATTCCAACTTGTCTCCCTCTCCACGTGGTTAAAAGCGGTAATGCTTCCTTATTTATGTGACATTAATCCCCCAAATATTTGGTGATTTTCACAGAAAATTTGCTGAGTAAAGTTTTCTCTTGTTCTCATTTTAAAAAAGGATTTCGCTTTTAAAAAATTGTTCATGTTCGTGTGCAAAGTGCTTATTACTTCTTTTTTTCATGTTGTAGTTTGTAAAATAAATATTATTATGTATATGTGAGTAAATTTTAATTAATTTTTTTTAAATTGAGAAATTCAATTCAATCATTTGTATTATTAAGTGTCAAATGTTATTGAAAAATTAATTCTTCAAAAATTTAAATTATTAGAACGAAAATCAACATTAAAAAAAAAAAAAAAAAGTATTTTTTAAGCAAATTAAAGCTACTTTTGAAGATAAATAAATAAAATGATGAGAAGGGGGATCTTTTATGTCATTGAAACAAGAAGCATATATAGATGAGAAAAGAGAGATTTAAGTAATTCAATTTGAAAAATATTTTTACCATCACTTAAAGCCTTCGAGCATGCGGACATAATATAATTAATTTATATAAATAATTTTATTATTATTTTAACATCATATATTTTTTAAGTTAATATTTAATTCAATAATCAATAGCATTACACTTTGAATTTAGACGTACAGAAAGATTTTCCAAAGCCCATGGATACTAAATGACAAAATTGGACGTACATTTGATTTGTACAAGAAATAAAAAGAGTATAATTTTTATGAAAAGTTTGTTACACGTTTATAAGAGTATATTACTAGAAGTGTTATTTTTATAAGCTGTGACATGTGAGAATGTAAAGATCATTTTCATAAAAATAAAAAAGAGATAAAGGAATGTAAGTATCATTTTCAGTCGAAGTTGCCATTCCCATCTTTATAAATGTCATTGGATGAGGTGTGGCTCATTGCACTATTATGGTAAAACCCCAAAAAAAAAAAAAAAAACAAAAAACAAAAAAAAGACGAAGGCGCTATTCGATCTAACAAACTATACTTCTCTCAGACTCAACTTTTCTTTTTTTCTTTTTTTTCCCCAGTAAACTCTCAGACTCAACTTGAATGCCCTTTCTTTTACTTTTCTGTTCTGAACCTCTCAACTCTCTCTTTCAAGTGTCACCCAAGTCATCTCATTCTTGAGTAAAGCAAAGAGCCAAAGGCAGACTCTATATAGTTGTAAAACTAGCACATAAAAATGAGCAATGAAATTCAAAGTTCAGAAACTGAAAGCAGTACTTCAAACTCAGTCTCATCTTCATCCCCATCTTCACATTTAAATTCGAAAACAGAGTTGCCACAAGAGAATAAGAAAAACAAGCGCATTAGAGATTCTAGCAAGCACCCAACTTACAGAGGAGTTCGAATGAGGAATTGGGGTAAATGGGTCTCTGAAATTAGAGAGCCCCGCAAAAAATCTCGCATTTGGTTAGGAACTTTCCCAACTCCAGAAATGGCTGCTAGAGCTCATGACGTAGCAGCCTTATGTATCAAAGGCGACTCAGCCATTCTCAACTTTCCAGAATTCGCTGATTTGCTTCCTCGTCCTGTTTCAAACTCACCTCGTGATGTTCAAGCAGCTGCTTCTAAAGCTGCCCAAATGCACAAACTTGGATCACAATCTTTTCTTTCATCTTCATCTTCATCTTCATCGTCGCTTTCTTCACTTGTTTCAGCAATGGATTTGTCAACTGAGTCGGACGAATTGAGTGAGATTGTTGAACTTCCGACTCTTGGAACCAGTTATGAGTCAACCCAATTGAGCAATGAGTTTGTATTTGTCGACTCTGAGGAGAGTTGGGTTTATCCACAGCCATGGCTGCAGAGTTTGGAGTACTGTAATGGGGGTGTTAGTGACGAGTTTGTTATGACAGAGAACACTTTTGAGAGTTCTTTATGGGGTTACTGACCATAAGTTTGTAAACTGTGAGTGTTATTTTTAATATTTTGTGAATCTATTTTTCTGTTTGTGTGTTAAGTCCTTGTGATTTTTATTTCAAGGGCTTAAACTCTCTCTGTTTTTGTCGCTCTGTTTCTTTGTGATAGTGTTTCTTTTTTCCCATGTAAATGTAACCTTCTAACTGTACAGTGTTAGAACAAATTTCATAAGCTTCCTTTTTATGCAAAAATCAAAATAAAGGACTCTGTTAGACTGACTCTGTCTCTATTTCGTCAATAAAAGATAGTCAATATGTAGTAACACCTGCTCCTGGGTTTCATTTCATCTATTAGTTCTTTTTCTTTCTTTTATTTTACCGAAATTTGTGAAATCTCTAATATCAATAATCTCCTGGGTTTTATTTGTATTTTATATTATTAATTTATTTAATTATTATAATACTTATATATTGTTCATCACCCTCATTCTTTGAGCTAACTTTAAAGAGTGAGATTTAACTTATTTAACATGTTATCAGAACAAAATTGTTAATTTATAGATAATACGATAATTAGACCCAAACTCAAGCTACGTATGAGTGGGTATTGAATCGATATTTGTATTTATGTTCTACATTATTAATTTATTTAATTATTATAATATTTATATATAATTAAAAATTCTCTCTTTCTCTCTCTCTTTTTTATAAATAATTTTAAAAAAGAGGCACAATCCATTTAACTAACAACTATCGTATTATGCCTCCTCCTTGTGTAGGTGGTTTATTGTAAATTTTTTTTAAGGGTAAACGTAGTATATTGTAATTAACTTATTTCATGCATTATTTGTATTTTGTTATGCAATTAATAGTGATTTTAAAAATTATTTACTTATTTTCCGAGTAACCAAAGAAAAAAGAAAACAAAAAATAATTTGTTTTTCCTCTCCATCAAAGCTAACAAGTGTGTTTGATAAAATAAAGACTAAACTTATAAAAATACAATTATTGCATTTGTTGAGTTTATAGTTTATACTATCAAAGTTTTATTTATTTATTTTTTATATCAATATGAAAAAAGTTTCATTTATATTATTTATTAATCTCTGTCTAATGGTATCATTTGTCAATAATAGATTTAGATTAAGATAATTAGGTCTTATAATTAAAACAATAACATATATTATGACTTGTGATGTGGAGACTATCGAAATTGTTTAAATTATAGTTTTTACATGGTATAAAAAAATTAAGAAAAGAAATCAATGCAATAACTCAATGGTATTTTTCTAAGTTTATCTAAATGGCTAAAATAAAAATAAAAATAAAAAAATTCAAAGCTTACAAGTGATTAAGTAAACAGAGCAGATAAGATTATAAAATTACATGAGACAGAGAAATTAAAGAGGGTCTTGATCAGAGTCCAATTCTTTTTTTAATTGTTGAAGCTATTATTGGGGAGACAGACAGCAGAGGGGTGAAAGGGAAACATGATCAACTTTGAATTAGACAGTGACAGTTACTTTCCCTCCAAGGGTAATATTATCATTTCTCCATTTTCAATCTTTTGTAGCTCTTTAATTTTAGCTATAAAAAAAAAAAAAACAAAAACAAAAACAATTTAATGTAATCTTACTTTCATAAAGGTTGGTTTGAGTCAGGTGTTTTTGGAGTTTAGCTTCTTCTTTTATTTATTTATTTAAGAAAAAGTAGTGGTTATCAAACCAGTGTCCTATTATCCTTTGATATTGTTGTATAAGGAAATTCAAAACATATTGTTTTTATTAAAAATATATTTTTATTAACTTTTTTTTTTCTTTTTCGAATCAATATTTTTATTAACCAATACAATAAAGTGCAGAATACTTATTACAACTTTTATTAGAATTATAAACCAGCTTGTCACACATATATTAATTATATTATGTTATATTATAAAATTTTCTTAATTTTTTTTTTATAATTTTTAAAATTATTTTAATAAATAATATATTATAATTAAAATTAATATAAATTTATACATTCTTTCAAACCTAAATAAACCACACATTCGAATGATGATTAAGAGTTTGAGAATTAAAACATGCTATTAGAAGAAAGTAGGAAGCCTGTGCTAAATAAGAGGATAAGTCTTTAGGCATGAAGCATTACTCTTGGACAAACCGAGTGACAGCTTTCTGAACAAGCGAAGAACTCACCATTCACCAATCATGTTATTCAAAATAAAATTTAAAAATCAAGAAATTCCAGAGCTAGTTTCTTCCCGATAATGATGAAAACTAAGAACAAGTCTCTGAATCAAAGATTGCAATAAGTATTTTCACTATTGCCTCTCTCTCTCTCTCTCTCTCTCTCTCTATATATATATATATATATGGTGATATGCTTTATGCTTAGATCCTAAAGCTCAGCATTGTAGAGCTCAGTGGGAAAGAAGTCACAAAACGAATAATTAACATAAAAACATGACAAATTTGCAATGTTTTTTTGGTTCAAAATAATTAGTGTTATTTTTAAGTGAAGTTATTAAGTTAATGCCATATAATAATGGAATATCAATATTTTATTGTGAAAAATGAAACTCTAAAAATCCTAAATTTTAAAAATTAATATCAAATTATTATAAGTGACTTTTTGGCCTGCTCTCCTTGAAGAATTGTACTGACTACTGATCAGGCTCTGTTCCTTTTCCCCATTGTCAATAGTTTTGTTTTTTTTTTTTCCTTTTTCTTATAACATATGCTGATTAATTATTGACATGGACTTTGAAACTTGAAACTTGTAGGCAGTAGCATTGTATAAACGTGGTGTCTAATATTTCATTGAATATGAGTTTGAATTTTTCATCGTGTACTTTAAAATAGTTATTAAGTGTGTATTTTAAATAAATTGTAAGAAAAAAAAAAAAAAAAAAAAAGAGCTTAAAAATAATCAACAGGGGGCGAGAAATTCCAAAAATTTGAGCAGAACTCCAAAACTCTAAAAGAAAACAGATATCTATGTTTATTTAAAAAGAAAAACGCATACTTAATATTTAGAAGTACCCGCAGAGAGAAAAATGTATAAGTAATTTGTTTTTTTCTAACTCATACTCTAAATTTGAAAGAACAAGTAATTTTTTTTAAATTAACCACTTAAATCATAAGAAAAAAAAAATTAATAAATTATGAATTATTTTTCAGCTCAAGCCTAAGATGTACTCTCGTTATGAATTTGACTAAATAATTATAGTCATAAATAACATTATTGAATTAATATATTTTATTTTATATATAAAAGTGTGTAAATATTTATTAAAAAAAAATTGGTTTTAATATTAAAGCCTCAAAAAGTGCATAGTAGGTCTTGAAAAAATAAATAGAAATGAAGCAGCATAGGACACTATGGGCCATAAGACAAAATCCATTCCACATCCGATAGTCCCCCGTGTTAGTGACAAATAGTAATTTTCAATTATTGCACCTTTTTTTTTTTTTTTTTTTTCTTTTTTCTTTTTTCTTTTTAAAAAAGAGTATCAAACTTTCTTTTTTTCCTTTGCAAAGAAATTAAAGAGTATTAAACTTTTCAGATATTTGAAAATAAAATATAAAAACTTTTCAGATAGCTCCTGTACTAGTGCTTTCTTTTACATGTTATAGTAATATATCTGTATATTAATAAGAAATTGCCATAACTTGACAGAACATTGGCAAGGCATTTATATAACGTTACAACTTACAAGACATTGGAATAATGTAGCAAGGTATATTAGGGATGGCAATTTGACCCGTCGGTTCGGATACTTGCAGGTATTCGACCCGTTCGGGTCAGTTTAGTTCGGAGCAAAACGGTTCGGAAACGGATCAGAGCATTATCCATTTGATTTAAAACAGTTTGGTTCAATTCAGTTCGGGGAAAAAAATTCGTTCGGTTCGGGGCACCATTCAGGTACTTGCTTATTTATTAAAAAATTTAATTACATAAAAATTTATAATATTTTTTTTTCAATTTTTTTAAAAAAACGGGTCAACAGTTCAGTTTTTTTGACCCGCGGATATTATTTAAACTGAACTGAATCCATTTTGTCTGAAACCGTTTAGTTCAATTTGAACCGCGGGTCAAAACGGTACCCGTTGCCATCTCTGAGGCATACAACTTAGTAGGACATTAAAATAAATGTGATAAGCATGAACATAAGACATTACAAGACATTAACAAATCATAATAAGACA
The DNA here is from genome assembly GCA_029378325.1 of Elaeagnus macrophylla. Lineage (NCBI taxonomy): Eukaryota > Viridiplantae > Streptophyta > Magnoliopsida > Rosales > Elaeagnaceae > Elaeagnus > Elaeagnus macrophylla. Next base: position 21,479,737 of record CM055649.1, on the reverse strand, counting down.
TTGATAAAATGCAACAAGGTATTTGCACGTCATAATAAATTGACATGTTGTAGTAAGATGTTAGCACTACATAATGGTGGCGTTTGGTTCATTGAATGTAATCATAATCGTAATCGTAATCGTAATGGAATGTAATGTAAAGGAAACAGTATTACTATTATAGTGTTTGGTTTAGTCACTGTAATCAAATAAAGAATCAGTATTACAGTGTCTGATTTGACTACTGTAATGGAATGAAAAACACAAAATAATATTACATTAATACTTCATATTCAATGAAGTTTAAATAAATTTATTTTACTATTATTTTCTAAATCAAATAAAAAATATTTTAATAAAATTATATAATTATTTTAAATTCAATAATTTCAATAAAAAAAAAGTAATCATAACAAAAAAATAATTTAGCTTATACAATTTTAACAATTCATAACAACAATTAGTAAAATTTAATCACAACAATTTTAACAAAAAAATTACAATTTCAACCAATTCATAACAACAATTAATAAAATTTAATCACAACAATTTTAACACAAAAATTATAATTTCAACCAATTCATAACAACAATTAATAAAATTTAATCACAACAATTTTAACAAAAAAATTACAATTTCAATCAATTCATAACAACAATTAATAAAATTTAATCACAATAATTTCAGCAAAAAAAAATATTTTATCAATTAAAAAAATACAATTTCAGCTGTAAAAAAAAAAAAAGAAATTTCAGCACGAACGGCGGATTTGATCGTTCGAGCACGGCGCACGGCTGGACGACACACGGAGGGCGACGGCGAGTCCTGGTTCGACGGCTGGACGACACATGGAGCGCGGGGGAGAACTCTGGTTCGAGTGTTCAAGCGCCGGGGAGAACGCTGGAACTCTGGTTCGAGCGCGGGGGAGAACTGGTGCGGCGAAGCTGGAGAACAGACCTGAACGATGGCGAGAAGACCGCGAATGGTACCGGACGAGAGCGACGGCTTCAACCCCCATGGTCGGCGCACGAACGGCGGCTACTGATTCCTTCGCAATTCCTTCACACGAACGGGACGGTTACTGTTCATTACGAGAAGTAATGTAATCCCCTTTCATTGTATCAGCACATGTAATCCTCTTTACTTCTCTGTATGTAATCAATTACATTACATTACATGTGTTTGTACCAACCAAACACTGTTGGGATATTTGGTACACTGTAATGGGACATGTAATGCAATTGATTCAGTACTGTAATCGTAATACTGATTCCTTTACATTACATTCCATTACGATTACGATTACATTCAGCGAACCAAACGCCACTTGTAATGTGCAGAATCAATTACATTATATCTCTTATTACACCCAACCAAACACTACCAATAAGATATTATCATGTCATGAGAAAATATGGATATATGATTGCATTGAAATAACATGACATAATGTAGTAATAATACATTAATACATTGACATAGTGTGTTAATTAAGGTATAAGTTTAACTTAGTGCAAGGCATTAGCACAATGTAGTCGGAGCTCCGCTAAACATTGCCGATCCAAGTGAACTTTCAATTTAAAGAATACTGCCAAATTCAGACTATGTTCCGTTCAAAATTTCCACCACTTACGAGTACAAGACTATGTATGGGAAATAACTAAAATTTTAAATTAAAACTATTTCTAAAGTTAAATTATATCAAATCTAATTGAAGTAAAATACTGATCAAGGGATACATTAAAATAATATATGTACTAATTAAGCCAATCCCAATAAATTTCCTTTAATTGGTTTTTCTCTAAATTTTATTTGTATATACTGAACTATGATGATTATTATTATAAAATTAATATTAACTTTAACTTGGTACAAAATTATCCCAAATTTATTTGTTTAATAACTATTATCGTAGTTAAAATTGTCAACAAAAAAATAATAATTACAAAAACATTTTTACATGAATGATATTTATATGAACTTTTCATTATTCTTTGACAAATTTTAACTATACGATACTTATACAACAATAATTTAACTTGGATAACAGTTTTGTAACAATTATAAAATTTAGTGATAATTAGTTTTGTAACAATCACTTTGACGGGTAAAAAAATTTGTTTATGATTTATTTAATTATAGGTTATTAAATTTGATAGTACTCATTGCTAACATTATTTTTCTTCCCGACCCTCCAAGATCCTGACCATATCTTTCCTCTTTTGGCAAAACTTATTTAATTTTGGGAAAGGTATTTAATTAAATAGTATAATAAATCCAAACAAGAAGAAGAAGAAGAAGAAGAAGAAGCTAGAAAAAGTAGATAGGTAGATTAAAAGTATACAATAATTGTGGGAATATAGAGCAACTACTTCAAAATAATATAATCATTAATTCATTTTAATCATCACATAAGTACGTCAATAGAAATAGAGGTTCGCAAATCATGGGCTCTATGGGTAGTTGATGAATTCAAAGAAAAGAAAACAACAATAACATGAACATCACGGCATGTATAATATAGATAGTACCTAACATTGATTAGTTATTTATACCCTCCCCCCAAACAATCAACTAGATCATAATGATCAGTTGATGGTATACAATACATTTTAAATTATAAAATTTACAAATTGAGTGGAAGACAAATTTGCATTAAAGAGTAAAATCATGTATAATTATTGAAACAATATAATTACGTATCCAAGAAAATTCTTTAAAAGATCTTTGTATTTGATTACTGAATTAAATCAATATATAATTTTAATTCATTCCAATAAGTCAATTACAAAAATATTAAGTTTTTGTCAGATGTCTAATGTTGGAAAAATAATTAGTGAAAACAATAAAATTAACACTTCTTAAAATTTATAATAACAAAAATAATACTTATTGTATTCAAACTTATAATTTCACAATTAAAATAATAATTCATATATCATTTTTTTTGAACTCTTATTTAATTAGAATTGAACAATGACAAATTAGACTCGTTTAATATTATATATTTAAATTGAACATTTAATATTATTATCATGCTAATTTTATTATTATAAATTTTAAGAGTATTATTTTTAATAATTTCTTAAATAAATTAATTTTAGGTCTTTTTTCATCGCAAGAGAATATCAACTTGTTACTTAAATACATTGCTGGTGAATCAACTTTTAAAGGGCTCTTTGACCAGCTTTCTTACAATTTATTTATCACCCCTTTGATAAAAAATAAAATAAAAAATGGTGCACCATATATATGATTATGAATATTAATATCCTCCTCATTATTTAATATAAATGTGTACGTATAATATATCTTAAATTAATGGATTGTATCAATTAAACATATAAAACGAGAGTATATCAAAAGAGAAAATAATAAAATGTGGGACAGAAAATTAATGGGAAAGGAAAACGACATTTATAATTGATAGTCGGGAAGAACACGTACAAATACAATTGTCCTCAATCGAAAGAGATTTAAAAAAATAACTTTGGATTTTACTTTGTGTGAATAACACATCAGTCTAGATCTTAATTGATGGTATTAATTGGTAGCTAGTGTCTTTAAGTCTTAATCCAATAACATTTAAGCACGTTATGCGAAAATGAAATATGAAAAAACAAGGAGGGTTTTACATCATCCACGTATATATGGGAATTTTCATATAGACCAACTAGTATTGTGGTTTGTGGTGATCAAGAAAATGTATTGGCCATGTATATATCATCATCATCTGATATTTCTTTTCATATATATGATTCTATATTTCTATTCCACTATACTCCTTTTTCATCTCAGCTTCAGCTTATAATCAGCACCAATATGGATTGAAAAAAAAAAAAAATTACATACTTGTGTTAGTTAAACTGACTCTTAGGTTTTAACAAATAATTTTATGTTAGGCTTTTTAATTAACATATATAGAAATTGTGTAACATTAATTGTTGATGAAGTACTGTTAATTGCCATTACTTGCTTGAAAAGACAACACAATATTTTTATGATAAAAATATATATATATATTATTTTATTTTATTTTATTTTTTGTGTTCCCTAATTATTAAGTAGTCCAAGTAAATGACTTATTTGGATTTTGTACAGCTATATATATATATATATATATATTGTTGATGCAATATGAAAATTTAAAAGAATCATTGGATTTTTCGTATAAACCAATAATTTTTTAGTATGTGGCGTACATGCATGATATATAAAGTTGTTATTTCACATCTTGATATATATATGATGGCCCCCACCCACCATAATTTGCAAAGCAACTTGTTCATTTTGGTCCAACTCAACTTTTTATGAAATAAGTTTAGCTGGCTTGGCTAGCTCCCAAATAATGAAGATCGAAGAACTCTCTGATCATTATAGTAGGGAAAAAAAAAAAACAAAACTTGCTATTGATTCTTCTTAAATTTTCCCATATGCATCCAAGCAAACACGTATGCCACGCGGAACACATTCGTTTGCGACCGTCCAACTTTAATTAAGTATACCACTTCATAGTACACCACCATATAAAGCTATGTCATTTACTTATTGCACTTAAAATTTACTTTTTTTTTTTCTACTTTTATTGAAACTACAACGACAAACATGTAATTTAAAACAAAAAAATAATAATAAATTTATAAGTCTACCAATCTAAGTACCATTTTATAAAATTAAAAAAATCTTAAATAAGAAAGGAGAATTTGATCCAATATCCCACATGGCCATATTATATATATATATATATTCAGAGTTCGGACACCACAATCATTTTGCTTTTGGCTACAAAATAGAGATTGCTTTATATCTCTGATCTCTCTTTATTAAACGCGGTTTCTCACTTTCTATATAAATCTCTCGAGAAGTCAATTATACTACTCAATTGACCCCATTCCATAATCTATTAACCTTTTTTATGGCTCACTTTTCATTTTTGTATCTTTTGCCCCCCTCCCCCCAATGCTTTTTTACTTTACTCATTTTTGTCTTTGTCCCTAGCACTCGACGTCAAAATGGACACTTATAAAGTTGTTCCTAAAACTTAACACATGTTAAGCATTTTTTGTTTGGTTTAAAACTATCATAAGGTCATGCATGGTGTTGCCATGTAGATAATTGCTCTTGCTACTTTTATACAAGTAATACAACTTGTTCTACCCATTATAGGCATAATTTGAGATATATCTTTGGGCTCAAATATTAGGTGATTGTATTTTTATCATATTTTCTTGTGCAATTATGATTGATTGATCAGACTAAAAGTCTTAAAACTCTTTCAGTATTATCAATGAAATGTGTTAAAAGTGTGGTTCGATAAAATAAAAAAGCAATCAAGAACTAGAGATTTAGGTTGTGTTTGGAATTGATTCTTTTTTTTTTCTTCTTTTTCCTTCCTAAAATCTGTTTTTCGTCGCACAAAACTATTAGTGCCGAAATTTAAGCTCTTTCTTTCTTTCTTTTTCAACTCAAAAATATTTTTATGAAAGCAATAACTTATCCAAACACAATCTTGTACAATTTGGTGGGAATATTTTTTTAAAAATTTGATTTCTTGAATTATTTAAAGTTAAAAACTTTTTCTACCAAATGATAAATAGCAAGTTGAATCGAATCACAAAATCCTGAAGAAATTTACAAGTTAAATACTAAACATATATAAACTTTACTAGTGAACTACCAATATTTAAAGTTAATTTAATATTAATAAAAGTGGAAATATTGCCACATGCATCACTATTCCTTTCTTCTAAAACAAATTTGTATAGGGCGACACACTTTTATCTAAAGTTAGCAATAAAAATGTATTTTTGATTTAGAAATTAAATGATTAATTTATATATATATATATTATTTAAAAAGTATTATGCCTTATAGACTCTTATTATTTTATATGTTATTCATCAATTAAACTGTCCACGGCTATTTATAAACTTTGTTGCATTCCATGTCAATCTCACTTTTGGATGCATGCACTAGAACATTGTTATAGTTAAGAGACGAATCCTAATTAAAGAAGGAAAAGAAACATATTGATTATCTGTTAAAATGCTACTTTAAACATCACTTAGTGACTTTATCCAACGTTGCCAACTTAGTACTGAAGTCAAATTTGATATTAAATTAACATTCATAATCAAATACTATTAGAAAAATATTCACTCTAAGGGCCAAAATCTGCTACTGCCCAAATTAACATATATTGGGCCTTAAAATATCATGATGGCCCAACTTATTGGAAATCAAATCTTGGCAAACGCATGAGTTGCGATGAGCCCAAACACCAATCACTTATGTTAATTTAAATAACATTCAAATTAAAATGATATAAAAATCATATTTTTAATAATAAAAATATGTTATTTGAATACAGTATATGCTATTTTTGTTGTGACAAATTTTGAGGGTATTATTTTTGTTTTTTTCCCATTAAGTTTTTACCATTCTATTAAAAAACTTGTAAAGATTAGTAACTATTACTCTTATAGATTTAATTATTTTTGTTCTGCTGATAAAATTCTCTAGTTAAGCGTAATTTTTGACTCCATACATATTCTTAAAATTAATTTATATCTAATTTGTTTCATAAGTCTCATTCTCAACTCAATTTACAAGCATCCCTTTTGTCAATTTTGAATATTTTTTATCCGCTCAAAGTTTTGAAGATCATATTTTGATGGCTTCATTTTAAATACATTTCTCATTTTTTAACATGGTATTTTGTATATAGTCATGCATCTCAATATTAAAGAAGTTATTTTGTACACATATTCATGTGTTTTCCTCTTTTAAAACACCCTATTTTACTCTTAATTGAAAAAAGACAATATGAAAGCTCTAGTAATTTGAAAGAATTAAGATTACCAGCTTACAAAAACTTAAATTAATGAGAGATGGATAAACATATTATATTTTCTTATATGATTAATTTAGTCTCAATTTTTTAAATAGATGAGTTTTGGTCCTTGTCTTTTTTCTTTTTTATAAACTCAAAATTAGAATTCAAAGTTATATACATTCTACATATATAAATAAATTTAATATCTTCAGCTACAGTAGTTTGTAGACAAAACTTTAAAGTTCCTATCTTTTCTCTGATTTTAACCAATTTGATATCAACCTTTACAAATTGGACCAACTTATCGCACATAATATTTTCTCTAGTACAAATCTAAATCGGATGAATTCAGTATTAAAAATAAGAATATAAAACACTTACAACTAATTTTCTTCTAATTTAAATTTAAAAAAACTCAAAAACTATATTACTAATTGTTTGTTTTGTAACTAGTTTCAATTTTTGAAACAATGTTTTCAAAATAAATATTGTTTGATAATTAATTATATTTTCAATTTCAAAATTAAGTAGAAATTCAGTTTATATTTTAACACATGCCTTTTTATTGTTTTTCAACTTAAAAAAAAAGTTTTGAAAATTATATTACAAGTTCACTTTTCGTTTCAATAGTAACCTTTACATATTATTTTTTGTGATTTCATAAACATATTTTTTTACTAAACGAATTTTTGTTGAAAAAATAATTTCACTAAACATGACTTTTATAATCTTAAAAATACTAATTGAATACTTCTGAATTTTAAAAATATATTAAAAAAAAATTGACTGTCTAAAACGAAGTTCTTTAAAAAGACAGTGTACTTTAGAGTTCAAATGTGATGCAGAAATTAAAGTTGACGTTTCGAATGAAGAAGACATAGCACATGTAGGCATGTAGCTGATATTGAATTAGTAACATCTTTGTGTGTGTGTGTGTGTTCAAGTGATATAGTATTATCTAGCATCGCCATTCTTATATACATATATATTTAATTTCTGGTATTTGTCTATTAACTGAAACTCGGCAGTTGCTATGCTCACTACAAATTTGCCTGATGGTAAGTGGCACTTTTATAAAGTCTCTTAAAAGAATAAAAAAAATAGAATGTTTATTGAGCAATTTATAATTTTTTTTTTAAAACAGCCATTAATTATCCTATGTTTTATAAAAAAAATTCTTTTAAAACGGTCACTAACTGTTCTATTTTTTGTAGAAAAAATTCTTTTAGGACGAGATTTTTTTTTAAAAAATTTTTTTTGTTGTATTTGCCCAGTACTAAAATCTATATATAATCTGTACAAATATTAATTTCATTCCAGAAACACGATTCAGAATAAATTTCATTCCAAAAACATCCATAATTTACATCATATATATATGATTTAAAGCATAGCTTTACATATATTATCATAGTGCACAATTAAATTACAGAAATATATATATATATATAAAACATATAATCTAAAGATTAAAACTAGCTACATACAAACTAGTTAATTGTTTGAAAGATAATTATACACGTACATACACCATTTTTGTCTTAATGTTAGTGTTAACAACTCTGTTAGTATGTACCGATTCTTACTTAAGAACTACAATACAAGATATGTAAAATATTTTAATGCTACATAATAGATAAATAATATTACGTATTAATTTGAATATAAATACATAAATAATAAAGTTTAAGCTTATCGGTACATTATTTGTGCTTGTATTTTTAATAAATTTGGTGACATATCTCTGATAAGATATCTTAAAATTCACGTACTTGATTGCATAATAAATATTGTCTACCATCTTATTAAAAAACGACTAACTAAAAATTTATTGGCACTTGCCTTTTCCATTTCATACTTTTTGTCTAATAACTTCCATAGGTCTTTAATCGTCTTCTCTTATTATACTCATTGTACTAGGAGTTGGTTAATCTCGTGAGTCATAGTAGGTCTCACCACTTAGTTCACATTAAGTATATTCACAAATGAAATCTCAATTTAGGATGCTGGAATGGTCATTTTTAAAGTTTTAATTTCTAAAAAATAGTAGTAATAACCAAATGTTAAAACCAAAAAAAAAAAAGTTTGAATTGGAAATTGAATCACAAATTAAACTACTCTAAAAAGCTATAAGCTTTAAGAATAAATAAAGGTTTTGAAAACAAAATTTTAGTAAGATAATGGAAAATTTTTATACTGATGAGTAGAATAATAATAAAGTTTGTAATCAGTAACTAAAAAAGAACAAAATTGATTAAAAAAATTAAATATAATATAGGCAATAAAATGCAAACTCTAAAATAAATACAAAAGGAAAACTTAACAGTATATTAAGCAAGAAAAAAAAACAATAATATGAAAAATCACCACCAGTTCTAGAGAAACAGTTGATGATAAACACATAAAACTAATAAAGTGATATATATCAACTAAATAAAAAATGTAAAGCTCAAACTGATTTACAAATTAAAAAGCATCAATAACAGTGTAAAACCAATTCTTAGAAAAGAATAAATTTTTGTATTAAAAAAAATCAGCACGAAAAATAACTGGCACTGATACTCAGTTGTTGATAAAAAAAAAAAACATGTAAATAACAATAATAGGAGGAAAGTAATATCAGTAAAATATTAATAAAACAATAATAAATAAAGGAGCAATATCAAATGTAGAGAAATTGTTAATTTGTAAGAAAAGAAAATAGTAACTAACAAGCCCAGTAAAATTGAAACATATATAAAGCATAAACTAAAAATTTAACAACCAGTTTTATTGTACAGAAAAGATTACAACTTGTTTGTCCAAGAAATGGAGAAAATTATATTAAGATTGTAGAAAAAATGTGTTGAATAAACAAGTAAACAACAAATATTGTATAAATTTTTATCAAAATTATATAAGCACAAATACATATAAATTGTCAATACAAAATTCAAAAATAACATAAAATAAATTTGTATAGAAATAAACAGCACTGGTGTATCACATGATTTTCTTAAAAATAGTTTTTTTTTTTTTTTTTGCTCATCATGGGTGGTTTTATAAGAGCCTACATCTGGGGAGAAATTATTAGTAAACATTTATGGCATGAAAAATATATTTTGTCTCATATACTATTGGGAAGAATATCACATACTTATCATATGGTCTTTTTCATACGAAATTTTAAAAATATGTTTAATTATGTCTTTTTCTTATAATTATGTGTTTTGAAATGGAAACTCACAAATTGAAAGATTAAAAAATATATATTTAAATAATTATGAAATCTACAGTATTGTGTATCTTAAAAAGAGATCATAATAATACATTCTTCATGAGCCTCTATAAGGAGGTGGTAATTGGCAATAGAGTAGAGACTATGTTTGGTTGGTTCATTAATGGAAGCAGAACAGAGTCATAAAAATGAGATTGCATTATTGAGGGAAACAACTAAATATAAGTAAATTTAATTGATTTTTAACTTAAAATTTTACAATAACTTTCGATTAACTTGACCATGTTTCAAATAATAAAACATTAAAACTAAAAAAAAAATGTAGATCAAATCATATATAAGACCTGAAAAGTTAAAGCCCAAGTATATAATTGTAATATCCTAAAATAAAAATAAAATAAAAACAATTATTGTTATATTAAAACAGTGTTAAGGATAAGTATGAATTTTAAAAAAATAAAAATAAATAATTAAATAAAAAGATTTGGCAGATCATGTATGGATAAACTCTACAAAAAAATAATGTATTTAAGATTTTATTAAATAATAACAATAAAGATAATAATTATAATAATAAGCTATTATCTTATTTTGAATAGAAGTAATATATTTAGGTTATGAAACCTAAATTCTTACGTTCTTTTTCTTCTTCTCCTCCTTCAAAACAACAACAAAACAATTAGGTTAAATACTCTTAAATCATATCGTTGAAAAAGAAAATTATTGTTAGTCTCTCTTTGATCCATAAAGGTAATTCTTCTTCATCATTATTTCTTTAATTTCTTTTAATATTTTTATTAAATAATTTATATTTAAGATAAGAATTTGATAAAAATATGATCTTGGAGGGTTGTATTCTTAAAGTTATGTTTGATGATGATTTTTGGAATGTTTTAAAATAAATTTTTGTATTACAGTTTATTGAATTTTCAATAGCAGTGGATAAAACGAACGTTTTTTTGTATTATTTTCGTGATTTTTAAATCCAAATTTATTTTTATATTAAACTAGACATCTCAACGATTCTAACGCATATTCGTTTGTCAAAAATTTCCACATACTTATTTTTATATGAAATTTTGAAATTCATACTTTAAATCTGTCAGATTCTGAACAACTCGAGTTCCTGAACCATTTCCTATATTCTACGATTGAAATTGGAACCTGAAAATTTTATTTAAATAATTAGACATGATAAGGAAAATTTTGGCTTTTGAATCATTGATAAATATTTTTTATTTAATTTTTTTATGGTTTTACGAAGTTTAAAGTTTTATGCTGAAAATGAAACTAGTGACAGTATTGCTCGGAAATTATGGTTTTGTTAATAGTGATTGGGACTCCATAATCGATTAATATTTTTATGAAACGATTATATATGTGTTAGGATTGATCTGATAAAATTTCGTAATTTTTAGATAATTATTTGAATTTTAATTGATTTTATAATTCAATGTGTTCAGTGTTGAAAATCTAAAAGACAGATTGTTGTAATTTAATTTGAACTCAATTTTACGTATGAATTTGATCTCCAAATTATTTGAAACTTTTTGTGTGTAATTCCATGTATGTTTTTTGTATGTACTAAAATCAGTTTTTAAAAATTAATTTTAAATATTTTTATAAAAAATGTTAAGCACAGCATGTACGCGTTTTGTGTACTAGTTTTTAAGATATATATATATATATATATATAAATTGAAAATTATATATATATTTTTTAATTAAAGAATTAGAAAAAAAAAAGATTGATTTGTATAGGTTTTATCATAACTTATAAGTTATAATAACCTTGTAAATAATTAATGCCTAAGTATTAAAAAAAAAAATGAAAGGAAAGGAAAGAAAAAAATATATATATTAATAAGCTTTGATAGTATGATTGTAATTTGAAACTTTACAAAAAAAAAAAAAAAAAATAAATAAACAATAATAATTGAGTTGTTCTTTGATTTTGAAATAGGCTAGGAGTACAGAAAAATACTTTCTTTGCTGGTCTAGACTTTTGTTTGAGTTGCTACGTTGAGGTAAGTAAACTTATTATACTTGAAATATTAAGTGGTCTGATTATTTTGTTTGTATGCTTGTATGACTTTATTATATGCTAAGCTTGTTATTATAGATATAATTCATATTGATGGTTCATGTGTGTAAGGTCAATTGCATAAACATGTGTTTGTCATGTGCATATTTGCATACATGAATGTTAAAGTTTTTTATATCAAAAAGGTTTCATTTTATTAAAGCAAACACGTTTTCGTGAAAGGTGTTTTGATAGAATGCCTTTGACGATCGTTATGATTTGACTTTGAATGGGAGCATATTGTATTTGTTTGGGCCGTATGGGGGACGTGTCCCTAACTTACTGAGGATATCCGGGGGCATTTGGTTCCTTACCATTAGGTATGGACGTATTTGTGCATGTGAGAATTTGTTATGGAATTCCAATTGTGCTCCTTCGATATTTGGCTCACTTGTACTTACCCTTCATGCGTGCCAATCACCGATGGGTGATTTATTTGTATTGGGTCACCGACGGGTGACGTATTGTTTTGGCTCCACAATTATTACGAGAAATCAAGGCATTCTATAAAAAAAGAAAAATTGTAAAGAAAAATTGCATTGAGAAAAATAAAGTTTTGATTGGGTAATGACCACTTTTTACATATTCATTTTCATGATCATGTATAACTAGAGTATGACATGGTGTTAAATGGTTGTTGATGTGTATGCTTATTATTTCATGTATGATGAAGTTTGCTTACTGAGTGGTATCACTCACCCCAATATTTACTTACATCTTTCAGGTAATACATGAGGAGGATTTGATACTTTTTCTAGTCTTTAAGAGTCCCCTTAGAAAGTTAAACGTTTGTTATCAGGTTTCTATTTAATTAAATAATGAGCAACTACGACTCTTAGTTTTAAGTTTCAATCAGGTGGTTTTGTTCCGGATGTTTTGTTGAATAATTATGTTTATGGATTATATTATTTCAATTTATTATTGGTGATAAATATGATTTTTGGGTTAATTTAATAATCAATTTATCGGGGTGTTTCAGTTGGTATCAGAGCGCGGTTTAAGATTCTGTAGACTTAAGATTTGAATAAAGGGGGACTTATTTGTGTCAAATCCAAGTAACTCATGACTTGCCTTAGCACATACTTAATAAATTTAACACTTGTGTGAAGCAATATTGTTTGTATATGCTAATAATTCTCGTACCTTTAAGACTTTCTCTTTGCTAATAGAAATATATCGTTATGATCTAATTACCTCAAGGATAGAAATGGCACGAGGTGGAAGAGGAGGAAGAGGTGGAAGAGGAGGAAGAACAACTGCTCGAGCCCAGGCTGCCACTCGGGCCGCCGCTCGTGCTGCTAATCCCGTTGCGGGTGCTGAAGGTCAAGCCCCATTGGATGATCAAGAAGCTCTTTTAGGCACCATGCAACAGTTTATGCAAACGATGACACAAATGATGCAGCAACAGCAACAACTTGCCCAACCTCCCCCACGTGCTGAAGAACCTAGAAGGGAACGAAATGTTGTGACTGAATTCAAGAAGCATGCTCCTCCGACTTTTGATGATTCCCAAGATCCCTCTTTGGCTGAGGAATGGATAAGAGATATGGAACACATCTTTGAATTCCTAAGGCCTTCTGATGAGGAAAAAGTGATTTGTGCTACTTATATGCTGAGGAAGGGAGCAAGGTTTTGGTGGAACTTGGAAAAGAGGGCAGAGAACATAGGGCAAAACCCAATTGGATGGGAACGATTTAAGGAGTTATTCTATAAGAAATACTTCCCACAAACTCTTCGTGATCAAAAGGAAACCGAGTTCTTGCAACTGACACAAGGCTCTAGGACACTAATTGAATATGAAAGAAAGTTTGAAGAGTTGTCCCGATTTGCCCTCCACCTAGTGGACACTGAAGAAAATAAAGCTCGTAGGTTTGAGAATGGGCTTAAACCTGAAATTAGAAGACATGTGAAAGTCCTAAGACACGCCACATATGGAGAAATTGTTCAAGCAGCTCAAATAGTTGAGCAAGATATGGTGCAAACAGTTGTTAAGGAGGTACCAAGGAACCCAACTCATGGGAGACGTTGGGATAAGAAGGACGAGAGAAAATTTAATACAAATCGAGATTTTAGAAAGAAGCAGAGGACTGAAGCCCCAACCAACCAAGACTACCCAATTTGTGATACTTGTGGTAAGACACACCCTGGTGTTTGTTTCAAAAAGATCGGAGCTTGTTTCAATTGTGGGAAGACTGGTCATTTTGTACAGAATTGCCCAGACAAGAAAAGTGATGCTAAGGATGGACAAAAAACTCAAGGAAGGGTTTATGCACTCACTAGGCGAGAAGCTGAAACAAACTCAACTGTGGTAGCAGGTAATAGTTATCTATGTAATAGTAATTCTTTTTGTATCGTTAGCTTTATATAATTTTGTTGTACTTGTTTATGTGATTTTCCTGAATATTAATTTGATTGTTATAGTATATGATTGTAATTGTATGCTTCTAGGTAATGTTTCGGTGTGTGGATATGATGCTTATGCTTTGTTTGATTCTGGTGCCACACACTCTTTTGTATCACGCGCATTCCTTGATAAATTAGGCATTAGTCCTAATGAGCTAGAAAATGAACTTTGTGTCTCAACTCCTTCTGGGGAGTTCCTCTATGCAAGAGAAACTATAAGATCTTGTAGGGTTAAAATAAGGGATCAAGATTTGGATGCCAATTTTATTGTGCTTGATATGTTTGACTTTGACATTATTTTTGGCATGGATTGGCTATCTGCTCATCATGCTAACGTCAAATGTTTTGAAAAAGAAGTAATCTTTAAACCTCCAAATGACACTGAGTTCTGCTTCATCGCTCCTAAGATTCATCAATCGCTTTGGCTAATATCAGCAATGCAAGCTCGGAGGTACCTTAAGAAAGGGTGTATGGGCTATTTGGCTAGTGTTGTAGACAATGGTAAGGGACAATTGAAAGTTGAGGATGTCCATGTCGTAAAGGAGTATACCGATGTGTTTCCTGAAGATTTAACTGGGCTTCCTCCTGATCGTGAGCTTGAATTTGAGATCGAGCTACTTCCTGGTACTGCACCGATATCTAAAGCACCTTACAGAATGGCACCGGCTGAATTGAAAGAACTAAAGGAGCAGTTGGAGGACTTGTTGGCTAAGGGTTTCATTCGTCCTAGTGTCTCTCCTTGGGGAGCGCCGGTCTTATTTGTGAAGAAGAAAGATGGAACAATGAGGCTTTGCATCGACTATAGAGAACTTAACCGGGTAACCGTGAAGAATAAATACCCCCTCCCAAGAATAGAAGATTTATTCGACCAACTTCAAGGTGCAAGTGTGTTTTCCAAGATTAACCTATGTTCAGGGTATCATCAATTGAAGGTCAAGAAGGAAGATGTGTCAAAAACTGCTTTTAGGACAAGGTACGGGCACTATGAGTTTCTAGTCATGCCTTTTGGATTAACTAATGCTCCTGCAGCCTTTATGGATCTCATGAACAGAGTCTTCAAGGAGTATTTAGATAAGTTTGTAATTGTGTTCATCGATGATATTCTTGTTTACTCAAAGAGTCAAAATGAGCATGAGGAACACTTGAGAAAGGTACTCGAAGTGCTAAGGGAGAAGCAATTGTATGCAAAGTTTAAGAAATGTGAATTTTGGTTAGATAGAGTGGTATTTCTCGGACATGTTATCTCTGGAGAAGGAATAATGGTGGACCCGAGCAAGATTGAGGCAGTGACCAATTGGCCTAGACCCACTAATGTTAGAGAAGTGAGAAGCTTCTTGGGATTAGCGGGATACTACAGAAGATTTGTGGAGGGTTTTTCCAAGATAGCAACTTCCCTGACTAAGTTGACAAGAAAGAATGTCAAATTTGAATGGAATGATGATTGTGAGAGAAGCTTTAAGGAACTAAAACAGAGGTTGGTAACAGCTCCAGTATTAATAATTCCATCAGGATTGAATGGGTACGTAATCTATAGTGATGCATCTCATAAGGGATTAGGGTGTGTTCTAATGCAAAACGGAAAAGTTGTGGCTTATGCCTCTCGACAATTAAAAAACTACGAGCAAAACTACCCTACACATGATTTGGAGTTAGCAGCTGTGGTTTTTGCTCTAAAGATATGGAGACATTACTTGTATGGCGCAAGGTGTGAAATATTCACTGACCATAAGAGTCTTAAGTACTTCTTCACTCAAAAGGAGTTGAATATGAGGCAAAGAAGATGGTTAGAATTGGTGAAGGACTATGATTGTAGCATTAACTACCACCCTGGTAAGGCTAATGTCGTTGCAGATGCTTTGAGCAGGAAGTCTGGGGGGAGTCTGGCAATGTTATTGACTATTCAAAGAAATATTTTAAGGGATTTTGAGTCACTGGGGATTGAAGTTGTCAAGAGAGGTGACACCGCTTACTTAAGCAACTTGATTGTTCGACCAACATTAGTTGACAAGATCAAGAAGATGCAGGGTAGTGATTATTTTTTTAAGAAGGTCATGGATGGTATTGATGATGAGAAGTATTCTGACTTTCAGCTATTATCTGATGGGGGCTTGAGGTTTAGGAATAGACTATGTGTGCCCAAAGATAGAGAGTTAAAGAGAGAAATTATGATGGAAGCCCACAACTCCCCGTATTCAATCCACCCAGGGAGTACTAAGATGTATTTGGACTTGAAATTGATATACTGGTGGCCCAAAATGAAGAAAGAGATAGCACGATTTGTAGAACAGTGTTTAACGTGCCAACAAGTGAAAGCCGAACATCAGAGACCCTCTGGACTGTTGAAACCGTTATTAGTACCCGAATGGAAATGGGAGCACATTGCTATGGACTTTGTAGTGGGTTTGCCTAGAACTCTAAAGGGCTATGACTCAATTTGGGTGATAGTTGATCGTCTTACCAAGTCTGCTCACTTCTTACCTGTCAAAAGAACTTTCACCTCTGACAAGTATGCACAGATGTATGTTAATGAGGTTGTGAGACTACACGGTGTACCTGTGTCCATTGTATCCGATAGGGACCCTAAGTTTGTGAATCCATTTTGGGTAAGCTTGCATAAGGCGATGGGTACTCGATTAAACTTTAGTACAGCTTTTCATCCTCAAACTGATGGGCAATCAGAAAGGACTATACAAATATTAGAAGACATGTTGCGAGCTTGCGTTCTAGATTTTGTGGGGAGCTGGGATGAACATGTAGCGTTAATAGAGTTTGCCTACAATAATAGTTACCAGTCAACGATTAAGATGGCTCCCTACGAAGCTCTGTATGGAAGGAAGTGTCGATCCCCTGTGCATTGGGATGAAGTAGGTGAAAGGACAGTGTTAGGGCCCACATTAATTCAAGAAACTTGTGATGCAATCAAGAAAATAAGGCAGAACATGATAACGGCTCAAAGCAGACAAAAGAGCTATGCAGATAGAAGTAGAAAAAAATTGGAATTTGCTGTTGGAGACATGGTCTTCTTAAGGGTTGCTCCAATGAAAGGAGTCATGAGGTTTGGTAAAAAGGGAAAATTAAGTCCAAGATACATTGGACCGTTTGAAATTTTGGAGAGAGTTGGTGATGTGGCTTATAGGTTGGCATTACCTCCAGCACTGTCGAGAGTACATAATGTATTCCACGTGTCTATGTTACGCAAGTATGCTCGTGACCCGTCTCATGTAATTAGTTATGAGCCACTGGAAATTAAAGAAGACCTAACCTATGAAGAAAAGCCTTTGCGCATCTTAGACCACAAGGAACGAGAATTAAGCTCCAAGAAAATAAGGCTTGTAAAAGTTTTGTGGAAGAATCATACAATTGAGGAATGCACGTGGGAAGGCGAGGATGAGATGCGTGTCAAATATCCTAATCTATTTGCTAATCAAGGTATGTTAAATTTTCGAGGACGAAATTCTTTAAAGAGGGGAGAATTATAATATCCTAAAATAAAAATAAAATAAAAACAATTATTGTTATATTAAAACAGTGTTAAGGATAAGTATGAATTTTAAAAAAATAAAAATAAATAATTAAATAAAAAGATTTGGCAGATCATGTATGGATAAACTCTACAAAAAAATAATGTATTTAAGATTTTATTAAATAATAACAATAAAGATAATAATTATAATAATAAGCTATTATCTTATTTTGAATAGAAGTAATATATTTAGGTTATGAAACCTAAATTCTTACGTTCTTTTTCTTCTTCTCCTCCTTCAAAACAACAACAAAATAATTAGGTTAAATACTCTTAAATCATATCGTTGAAAAAGAAAATTATTGTTAGTCTCTCTTTGATCCATAAAGGTAATTCTTCTTCATCATTATTTCTTTAATTTCTTTTAATATTTTTATTAAATAATTTATATTTAAGATAAGAATTTGATAAAAATATGATCTTGGAGGGTTGTATTCTTAAAGTTATGTTTGATGATGATTTTTGGAATGTTTTAAAATAAATTTTTGTATTACAGTTTATTGAATTTTCAATAGCAGTGGATAAAACGAACGTTTTTTTGTATTATTTTCGTGATTTTTAAATCCAAATTTATTTTTATATTAAACTAGACATCTCAACGATTCTAACGCATATTCGTTTGTCAAAAATTTCCACATACTTATTTTTATATGAAATTTTGAAGTTCATACTTTAAATCTGTCAGATTCTGAACAACTCGAGTTCCTGAACCATTTCCTATATTCTACAATTGAAATTGGAACCTGAAAATTTTATTTAAATAATTAGACATGATAAGGAAAATTTTGGCTTTTGAATCATTGATAAATATTTTTTATTTAATTTTTTATGGTTTTACAAAGTTTAAAGTTTTATGCTGAAAATGAAACTAGTGACAGTATTGCTCGGAAATTATGGTTTTGTTAATAGTGATTGGGACTCCATAATCGATTAATATTTTTATGAAACGATTATATATGTGTTAGGATTGATCTGATAAAATTTCGTAATTTTTAGATAATTATTTGAATTTTAATTGATTTTATAATTCAATGTGTTCAGTGTTGAAAATCTAAAAGACAGATTGTTGTAATTTAATTTGAACTCAATTTTACGTATGAATTTGATCTCCAAATTATTTGAAACTTTTTGTGTGTAATTCCATGTATGTTTTTTGTATGTACTAAAATCAGTTTTTAAAAATTAATTTTAAATATTTTTATAAAAAATGTTAAGCACAACATGTACGCGTTTTGTGTACTAGTTTTTAAGATATATATATATATATATATAAATTGAAAATTATATATATATTTTTTAATTAAAGAATTAGAAAAAAAAAAGATTGATTTGTATAGGTTTTATCATAACTTATAAGTTATAATAACCTTGTAAATAATTACTGCCTAAGTATTAAAAAAAAAAATGAAAGGAAAGGAAAGAAAAAAATATATATATTAATAAGCTTTGATAGTATGATTGTAATTTGAAACTTTGCAAAAAAAAAAATATAAAATAAATAAACAATAATAATTGAGTTGTTCTTTGATTTTGAAATAGGCTAGGAGTACAGAAAAATACTTTCTTTGCTGGTCTAGACTTTTGCTTGAGTTGCTACGTTGAGGTAAGTAAACTTATTATACTTGAAATATTAAGTGGTCTGATTATTTTGTTTGTATGCTTGTATGACTTTATTATATGCTAAGCTTGTTATTATAGATATAATTCATATTGATGGTTCATGTGTGTAAGGTCAATTGCATAAACATGTGTTTGTCATGTGCATATTTGCATACATGAATGTTAAAGTTTTTTATATCAAAAAGGTTTCATTTTATTAAAGCAAACACGTTTTCGTGAAAGGTGTTTTGATAGAATGCCTTTGACGATCGTTATGATTTGACTTTGAATGGGAGCATATTGTATTTGTTTGGGCCGTATGGGGGACGTGTCCCTAACTTACTTAGGATATCCGGGGGCATTTGGTTCCTTACCATTAGGTATGGACGTATTTGTGCATGTGAGAATTTGTTATGGAATTCAAATTGTGCTCCTTCGATATTTGGCTCACTTGTACTTACCCTTCATGCGTGCCAATCACCGATGGGTGATTTATTTGTATTGGGTTACCGACGGGTGACGTATTGTTTTGGCTCCACAATTATTACGAGAAATCAAGGCATTCTATAAAAAAAGAAAAATTGTAAAGAAAAATTGCATTGAGAAAAATAAAGTTTTGATTGGGTAATGACCACTTTTTACATATTCATTTTCATGATCATGTATAACTAGAGTATGACATGGTGTTAAATGGTTGTTGATGTGTATGCTTATTATTTCATGTATGATGAAGTTTGCTTACTGAGTGGTATCACTCACCCTAATATTTACTTACATCTTTCAGGTAATACATGAGGAGGATTTGATACTTTTTCTAGTCTTTAAGGGTCCCCTTAGAAAGTTAAACGTTTGTTATCAGGTTTCTATTCAATTAAATAATGAGCAACTACGACTCTTAGTTTTAAGTTTCAATCAGGTGGTTTTGTTCCGGATGTTTTGTTGAATAATTATGTTTATGGATTATATTATTTCAATTTATTATTGGTGATAAATATGATTTTTGGGTTAATTTAATAATCAATTTATCGGGGTGTTACAATAATAATCTAGCAGTAGCACAGAGCATTAAGCTTTTAAGTTCATGGGTTACTACGTGGGATTTCGCGCGAGCTATTGGTGGTGACGGCGTTGGGTGGGTGGCAATGGCGACAGAGATTTAAATTCGCGAGAAAAATATAGCTAGGGATTGGATTTTAATTTCAATTAAATGAGGTTCAAATTTGCAAGGAGACAGTAAAGTAAAAAAAATTACACATCCATTCTTTTAGCTGTCCTAAATTGTGTAAATTCTTTTAAGACAGCTAAAATAGTAACATATAAGACAGCTAGTAGTTATCCTAAAAGAATTTTTTTTAAGACAATTAATAGCCGTTTTATACAATTTCGATTAATTTTTTTTGTAATAACTATCCTATATTTTTTATAAAATGGCTATATACTTAAGACTACAACTACAATTTTATTTATTTTTTATTTTAAATTTGTAGCAGTTTTATATTATCAAAATTGTAGTAGTGGCTATATGCTCAAAGGAAGAATATTATTATTAGCTAACTGGTCGATTACCTGGTTTTGTTGTGATGATTATATTGATCGTTAATTTATTTATTCCATTAACCCGTTCTTAATTAATTTTGTTTTGAATATTATAAATATACGTAACTGAGTTAGACACATTCACCTATTTGTTTAACACGTCACACGAGCACTGATTTCTAAATTCTAATTAATGAGTCGTTGCTTAATTAATACCCAAGCATTAGGAAAGTTTACGAGTAATATTTGTTTAGAATCTGATGTATAAAAACTTAATTCATTCTCACATTTAAAAATTGATTTATCAGCGACTTTTCTCTTTGTTATTTTTGTATTCTAAATTTTTTTATTTTTATTTTTGTAGTTATTGTTGTTTATATTAAAGAAAATCTATAAATTAGTATCTCAAATATGGTTGAAAAAATATTAGGAAAAAAATAAAAAAAATTAGTCATTTGTCTTTCTTTTATCACTTACTCAAAATAAAATGATTAAGTTAATAACAAAAAAAAAAAAAATTTTAAACTGTGTTTTTCGACATAACTAAATTGACTATTTTTTCAGTGGTTTCGAGAGAACTTCCATATGATAAGAGAAAAGCACTTTAAAGTAAAGTAGGTCAAAACAGATTTCTTAAATTAGTGGGAGCAATTATATATACGTTGACAAGTAGATCAAAAATTGAAACTATGGAAACTTCTGCATTGTTTTTAAAACATGGTAGTTTCGTTTTTTTTATTATTATTTTTTTTATCGTTAGTAGTTACTCTTAGGGAGAATGGGAGGAGATCTTTTAAAGTCATTATTAAATTACCTCATTTTGAAGAAAAATAGGACAAATTACAATTTATGCCTCGTGAGTTGCTTATTCTCATTATGGTAGTTTTTGCTTATTTCTGCAAGCAGCTCATTAGTCATGAATCAAACAAAAATGATGACCAAATTAATGAGAAATCTATCAAATAATCTAGGTGGGATATGATAATGCTCCTTTTTTTATTGACAAAAACAAAATATTTAATTCGAAATCAACGAAAATTAAGCAATTGGCTTAATGTATTTACGTCATTGAGCATCAGCACAAACCACATTATAAACAGGGGATTGATGGGTGTAATTTGCATTGTCCACACTAAAAAATAATTGCACTAATCGACTAATTACACTAATTAATTTTGGTAAAATTTTCAATTATTTTACCATTACTCTCTCTCTCTTTTTTTTTTTTTTTTATAAACCACAACTAATTTTTTAATGC
This sequence comes from Elaeagnus macrophylla, assembly GCA_029378325.1. NCBI lineage: Eukaryota > Viridiplantae > Streptophyta > Magnoliopsida > Rosales > Elaeagnaceae > Elaeagnus > Elaeagnus macrophylla. The sequence continues at coordinate 21,457,304 of CM055649.1, read as the reverse complement.
TACAACTTGATTATTAAATAGACAATTATGCCCTCACATTCTACACTCTTTTATGAACTAGATTATCAAAATCTCTTTGTTCAGTAAATTTTTTATCGAATAATACAAAGCGGAATCCATTTGCTACTATTCTACTAAGTAGTATCAGCACTCCAGCAGTGAGTTCGAAATATTTCGTTTATCAGTTTTTTAGTTTCTTAATAAAATTTAGATGTAAAAAATAATTTGAGTTTACTTAAAAGAGTGAGCCCGTTTTAATTTTATGGAATAAAAATCATCTTTCGATTTAAGGAATTAATATTCTTAATTTTACTGTGTGCTTGAAATAAAAAGTAGATGATTTTTTTTTTTTTTTGTCAGGACTAAAAAAATAGATAATTGAGATTTAAAAAAATAAGCATAAAATCATGATCCTAAATGTAAAGATAAATTCGAAGGAATTAAAAAAAATATAAGCAAGAGAGAGAGAGAGAGAGAGAAATATTGTAGAATGTTGGGTAGAATTGTTTATTTAATAGATCAATTATTATTATTATTATTTTAAAGTAATATGTCAAAAACCCAATTCAACTTATTTATTTAAGATAAAAGATTAACTTAGGGTATATTTAATAATGATTTTCACTTCTATTTTTTTTTTTTCAAGTATATTTTAATTTTTACATTTTTAAGGAATTGTTACCAAAATATGTGGTAATTTATAAATCTTTAAAAATTATATTTTTGAATTTAATTCTGATTTTTGATTTTTTTTTTCTTTTCATTTTTACGAAACATTTATTTTATAGAGAAACAAAGTCTTATGATTTTTGTATGTTTAAATATTAGAAGAAAATTATTAAAAACTTAAATTTTTTAAATAATAACAAAAAAGAAAAAGAAAAATCATTACCAAACAACTAGCAGGTGACTTTTGATTTTTTCCTTCTTAAAATAAGCACTATAAATTGTTATCAAAGATATTCGTAATTATTTTACAAAATATTTAGATATAATCGTTATCAAATATTGTCTTACTTAACTTATGAACTCAAATAAACCCATTCACTTAACTCATGAGCAACTTACAAGCTCTATAAGGTCACTATGGAAAAACACATTTAAAAAAAAAGTGTTTTATATTTTTATTGTTGTACAAAATAAATCAAAATATAATATTTATATTAACATTTTTGGTTTTTAAAAAAATTATAATATTTTTTTTTAATTTTTTCATAAATGTAAATGATGCAACTCACGAATTGCTCAACCAAACTAATTTAAAAGTAAGTTGAGATGAATTTAACTTACAAAAAAATACAGACCGATTAGATTAAGTCATAGACATAGTTCACTTAAAATGAATTGAACTTAAATAAACTGTGTCAGTTCATTTCACTTTTAGTCATAATTAAACTAATGATTTTATTGTTATATATTGTGGGGGAAATTTATTCATAATTTTGTCTGCCACAATAATTTGAGTGATTGAATCATTATTGTTTGATTAATGTTGATTATTATCATCGTAGGAATCAGAAAGGGCATGAAGAGACAAAATGCAATTACAATGGTAGACTAGCATTAGACAATATCGAATTCATTATGTATTTATGTGGAACCACTTCATCAAGTCCAGAATGCCAAGTGGAGTTATTTTATTAAAATATTAACTAATTCGGGTTAAATTTCATCATAATGTAAGTTATTTTCTTTATTTTAATTAAATATCTTAATGTTTGTTTGTTTATTTATTTATTTATTTTTTGAATCATAAACATCCGTTCGTTGATCAAGCTTCTAGTTCTACATACTTTCAAAATTCAAGTATGCCGTAAACAATCAGCTCACAAGGAGAAAAGCTTCAACAGTTAACGAACACTACTACAAAACTGTCCTGTTAAAGAGCTCCCAGTGGTTCTCAATAATAAACCTACTATTTTGGTGTTATGCCTGTGGAATAATAAATTAATTGAATAACGTAATATTTTTTATATATGAGATTTTATTTTTAACACTTATTATAAACGAAGTTTTATTTTTAACCACAGTATATATATATATTAAGTAATAAGTAATTTAAAATCGAAGAAATATTTAACCTTAGGATATTAATACGCTTACGTCAAATGGCTGGTTAATGAAATTGGTTTTCAGAAGAGCAATGATAATGATAGGAATATTATATAAATTCATAATGAGACTGAAATGCGTCGTTAATTAGGCTTCACTTTTGTTCGCCATGTGGAAGCAAAATCTTGATGATTTTCCAACAACTTTGACATGGCTATAATACAAAAAAAAAAAAAAAAAGTTACATAGAAACGATTAAATTTAACTAGTGGCCAACATCTTGGCCCAGAACCCACATAAATAAAATACTATGCAACTATAAATATGTTAGCAACTTGATGAGTTGACCAAGTTGTTGTTATATAGTTAAAACCCATTGAGAAGCAAGTTGGGACTCCCAATTTCCCAAATAGGTATGAACTATGAAACTGAGATACACGTAATTACAAATGTTTCTTTTCTTTAAGTAATGATCAATGCCTTCATTATATAATATAATCAAATAATTAAGTAGCTAATGTAGTGTATTTTTCATGGAAAACAATATCATTACTTCATTCGGAAAATAAACTTAAAATGTTGCTTTGTTTCTGCTCCACTTTGGACGGTTATATAATCCAATTCATTCCATTATTCTATGTTTTTAACTCTTGTTTTTTTTAATTTATTCCACTACTTAATTAGAGGATGATAGGTTATTTACAAGTCTTTTTATTTATTTTTTAAACAAACTCAGATAACAAGTTTTTGTTTTGGACATGTTTCGAACCCATGCTGCTCGTTACAAACTTAAATCATTGCACTATAACACAATTAACACCAAAAATACTTTAAGGATCATGAGGATTTGAACAAGTAATATTTTCTAATGCAATTTCAACAAGTTTTATTGAAAAATAAAAATATGACTAAAGTTTTCTACATACACTGTCGTTTAGTTTTTATCTTCAGAAAATATGGAGGATTTCTTTGTAAAATGTCCATGAATTTTGCTAATAATCGTACACATAGATGCGTGTGTATGCATATAAGGTGCGTGGCACTAATCTATTCTTGAAAATGTGAGATCAGCCTAGCTAATATAATCGTTTGATATGTATTTGAGTATGAACCAACTAAATTCAAAGCATTTTAAAGTAAAACATAAATTACAAATATTGCCTAGGAGAATAGAAAGAAACTTCTAAAACTACTATTACTAATGAAATAAGTTATAAAACTTAAATCTACAACCTCCAAGTTATAGGGCACCACATTTTCACTATTGGTGGGTGATGGACTATAAAGTGTTAATTAGTAATTATTGATTTAATTTTAAATTAAAAATATGATATTATAAAATAATTATGTAATTATTTAATAACAGGAGAATTATGACACATAAATTATTATTATTGTATACATCAAGTCAAAATAAGAGCATTTTTCTTATACTAAACAATGTAAATTTGCATAGCAATTATATTTATTAATTTTATTGATATATTTGGACACAAATTAAGATTTAAAGACCCCTTCAATTTGATTGAATTAAACACAAAAAAGTTTAATGAAATATTATTGATAATTAAGTTTATATCTTTCCATTTCCAACTCGAGAGAAAATTATTTCTCTGTATTAAAATGTAAGGAACTATTCATGTATTTATACACAGATCTATCACATCAATTATTGACATAAATTCATATTAAAAAATTATTATATGTATATTAATTAGACTACAATTTAACGCATATACTTACACAACATATTAATTCTAACTTGTATAAATCTTTAATATATGAGTTATAGCGTCAGTAAAAAACATGTTAATTTTTAAAATGAAGGCATATGGAAGAATTTATACCTATTATTATTATTGGCTTCCTATACTCTCGATAAAATCAATTTTTGTATTCAACATTTTACTTGTTATTAAAAAATATTGGTCCCCCAACTTTCTTAAAAATTTAAGCTGTTAGGAGAAGAGCAAATTATACTTTTATATATTCATCACTCTCTCACAAGTGTTAGTTTTATGTACCATACAGGCCAAATACTTGCAACTCAATAATTGGGGTTGCTAGGTCTTGAATACAGGATCTCTAATTCTGATATCATGTTGGAAGTTGTTGGTCGTCAACTTTTCTCAAAAGCTGATAAATGTATAAAAGAAATGTTGGCCCTCCATCCAACGGTGTAAATTTTTGATAGAGTTGATATACTAATAACTTTTAACATGGTATCAAAGTTAAAAGCCTTGAATACAAAACTTCTAGCTTTGATTCCATGTTAAAAACTATTGGTCGTTAACTTTTTCAAAAGCTAATAAATATATAAAAGAAATATTGGTCCTCTTTTCAAAGGCGTAAAATTTTGGGATAGTTGATATACCAACAATTTTTAGCATGATTTGTTTAAATCATTTGATTTGATTTTTTTTTTTTTTTTGAACAAGACTATAATTAGTGTAGTTAAATCTCTAATTTGAAGTTTGAGTAAACAAATATAAGGCATATAAGGGAAAGGGTAGTTTGCGTGATTGATGTCCTTTACAAGATTTCTCATTTTTATATTATACAAATTCGAACAACATAAAATAATTGAAGATTTTATAATTATTATAACTACCCTTGTCATTTTTATAATAAAGTTATAAAAAGAGAATGAATATCTATAATTTAATATATATATATATATATATATATATATATATATATATATATGTTAAAATTTGTTAAAAAATAAACTTTTTAAAAAATTTAAATTGATAAGAGAAAGACCAATAATTTAATATTTCTAAACTCTAATTGTATTCATAATTTAATACCGTGTGTTACTATATAGTGTTCTAATATTAGCTATATAGCATAACTGCATGTGTGTGTTTCTATATATATATATAAAGCGAGTACACTCCTATTGATGTATACTGAGAATTGGTATATATGTTCAATTAATGCTAATAACCAGGAGGTTCCAAATCATGACAGGCCAATACAATTTTCTATGGGAGAGCTAACTTATATAACTATTTTATCATACTCCAGCTTTATAGGATCTTTTTGGCTGAAAGAAGAATGCATTTATAGTCATTAATATATTTAACAAAATAAAAATGAAAATAATATATCCTATAAATAATAATTATGAACAAGATTCTGCGTATTTTTTTAAGAAACCAGATACATAATTATAAAGAAATTTTGTGCATTTTTATACTAATAGTTATTTGATAATTGTTCTAGTAATTAATAAAACACTTAATAACTGAAAATAAAATAGCTCAGTTGGTACTGCAACTAAATTACATGTATAAAAACGTGGGTTTGAGATAATAAAGATGTTTAAAATGTGCATAAAAACTTTTCGACAACTAGCCTCTAGTCCTAACTCACTATGATATTTTCTAAGTAGCTAATAAAAGGTGTCATTCTTTGATTTTTTTTGTAAAAAAAAAAAACTTAATAATACCATAACAAGTAAAATCATCAAAGTGATTTCAAATTTTAAATTAAAAATTATGTGATTTTTTTTTTTGAAAAAGAAGTCTTATAATATTAAAGTTTAATGTAATTTGACTTTAAATAAGAAAAAATGTGTATTATCGCCAGAAAAAAGAAATTAATTTCCAAGCTAGTGATTTCAAGCAAAGTAAAACCATGTTATGATTTTATTATCTCATTAGTTGATATATTTATTTAATTAATATTACTTTTAATTTAAAAAAATTAAATGTTTCTCATGTCATGAATTTTTTTTTAATATATATATACATGGGCTTAAGGGAATTAAAATAAAGGAGTTATGTTTAGCGTATTACTTTTTTAATCCTGCTAGAGCTCATGTCTATCCCATAAAATAGGTCGAAAAATGAAAAAAATAAAATAATAAAATTAGTACTCTTTAAATTTGTAATAATAAAACTAGCACTTCTTGTGTTCAAACTTATATTTTTACAATTAAAAAAATGATTAATATGTTTTTTTTCTTTTAACACCTATTCAATTAAAATTAAACGACGACAATTTAGACTCGTTCAATATTTTACGTTCAATATTACTGGAATGCTAGTTTTGTTACTATAAATTTTAGGGGTGTTATTTTTAGTAAATTTTCAAAAATAAAATGAATTCTTTTAAAAATTTAAAATAGTGGAAGTATCGATTGTTATTTAATAATTATAGTTATTAGGCTTGAAAATATAACAATACCATGTTCTTATTTATTCTTAAAACTAAGCTAAATAATAGGTAATTGTCTTATGTTTAAAAAAATTGAATTTTAAATTAAAATTCTGAGAGAAATAGTACACGTATATGTACAACTAGAAGTACATAATAATTATTGTTGTGTCCTATAGCGAATAAAATTCCATCAATCAAGATTCCAACTTGTAATTAATTAACTAATAGTTTATTTCAACAATAAATAATTCCATATAACTTATTGCTTTGCCTGCCATCTTATATTTGTATATAAATACCCCATTCCCCATTAGCAATGTAATTTACCGTTAACATAGCAATTAATCTTCATTTTGTATATGGCTTCTATAACACCTTCAGTACCCATCTGTAACTTGTCTACTTTGCGATCATCAAAAGTGAGAGTTTCTGATTATTATAATTATCATCATTCGAATCCTATTATAAACAATAAGCTTAACAATTACAAGAAGATCAGCTATGTTGTTAGTAGCTTTAATTTACGCAAAGATCGAAGCTTGACCATAGCAAATGTTGCCACCCCTCCATTAAGAAAAGTTGCTCCGAAGACGAATAAGAAAGAAAATGGACGTGTTGATGAGTTGATGAGGAGTACTGGACATGTTGCCTGGACCAGTGTCCCCCAAGAGAGATGGGAAGGAGAGCTTCTTGTTCATGGAGAAATACCTCTCTGGCTGGTATTTATTTAATTCATTATTTTTTTTTTTATTCTTAAAATCTTTATACTTCCTCCTTTCATTCGGCCCTTTTTTTGTACTTACACTACGTAGTGTAGTTAAAACTTGTTACGTACCTCTGCAAAAATTACATTTGGTTTAAGGATCAAATATATTATATTTTTTTATTCCCAAATATTTATAAGCCTAATTCAAATATTTTTCATTGAATGCTTGTCAATTGAATAGGATTTAAGTCAAACTTAGACTAGTTAAATTCATTTAATATTTAAATCAATTAACTATATCATATTCAATAACATTGGGTATAATTTTTACTGTTATAATGGTTCAGGGGTATTTTGAAATAATTTTCCAAACAATTTTGAACAATAATTCTATATATATATATATATATATATATATATATAAATGAAGATTAATTATATGTGAATTTAAACCACATATATTTGAAAAACTACAATATTATATACACAAAGAAACATGTTCGATCAATAAAGATGAATTTTGTCCCGTAAGAGATTTTGCTTTCTCAGTTATGGTGGTTTATATTTTAGTTTTTGATGTTCTAATTTTTTTATTTTTTTGTTAAGACTGGACTGAAGTCTGAAGTTAATTAGAGAAACAGTTTTATTAAAGAAAACATAATCAATTTTAAGAATGCTACATATAACTTGCTTAATTTGAAGATTTTGAAAATTATTTACATGCATCGCAAATTAATAGTCATAAGCTAGCTTCTTTTTCCTTTTCCTTTTTGAGTTTGGGTAATTAATTTAAATAAATCGATGAGAGTGGCAGGACTAGTTTAGCTTAATTAACCAGCTAGAGAAAAGAATGTGCTGCTCCATCTGTGAACGAGTAGTGACAAATTACTGTAGATCAGTAATTAGGTTAAAACTATTCAACTAATCTGCCAAATCAAATTAGCAATCATTCCATCGATCCTCATATGTTTGTCAGAAACAAGAGATCAATAATATATACAATTAAAGTATATTCCTCTTCAATGCATTATTATTATTTATTAATTGTAAAAAAAAAAAATTGTTTGTTTTATACGTTGTCTATGTATTTACTTTCTTAATTATGTTATTCCTTCTCATTTGTGTAATATCCTATTTCTCAGGTTGCTTAAATATGAGGTCGTCATTAATCCACATTCATTTTTGAAAAATTATCAAAAACAATACCCCTAAAATTTATAATAATAAAATTAACACCCAATAATATTAAACGATAATTAATATTGAACGTTTAACATTAAATGAGTCTAAATTGTCTCTGTACAATTTGAAACACCTCAAATTAAAAGAGCATTCAAAGAAATATGATATAATAATCATTTTTTTTAATTATAAAAATATATGATTTTAATATTATTGGTGCTATTTTGTTATTATAAATTTTTAGGACGTTATTTTTGTTCTTTTCCATTATTTTTTATTGATCAAATAATTGCTTTAAATTAACCATCAAGGTTTATGACTCTCTAATTAAGACAATAAACCAATTAATTAATAGTAACGTCCATGAGAGCCTGTAGATCCGTATGCAACTGGGAACTTGACATACTATATAATTAATTAACTCAATTGAGAAATTAATAAAGAGATGATTAATTAATTTAAATATATATTACATGCAGAACGGGACGTACCTAAGAAATGGACCAGGAATGTGGCACATAGGAGACTACAACTTCCGTCATCTCTTTGACGGCTATGCGACACTTGTCAAGCTCCAAATCGAGAATGGCCGCCTAATTGCCGGCCACCGCCAAATTGAATCGGAAGCCTATAAGGCTGCCAAGAAGAACAGGAAACTTTGTTACCGTGAATTCTCCGAAGTTCCAAAAGCAGACAACTTCCTAGCTTATGTGGGTGAGCTAGCAAACTTGTTCTCTGGCTCGTCTCTAACTGACAACGCCAACACTGGAGTTGTTACACTTGGCGATGGCCGGGTAGTTTGCCTAACTGAAACACAAAAAGGGTCGATAATAATCGATCCCAACACCTTAGATACGCTAGGGAAGTTCGAGTATAGTGACTCATTAGGGGGCTTGATTCACTCGGCTCACCCAATTGTGACTGAGTCAGAATTCTGGACATTGTTGCCGGATTTAATAAACCCTGGTTACTTGGTGGTGAGAATGGAGCAGGGAAGCAATGAGAGGAAAGTAATAGGACGAGTCAATTGTAGTGGTGGACCATCACCCGGTTGGGTTCACTCTTTCCCGATGACTCAACACTATGTAGTTGTTCCTGAAATGCCTTTGAGATATTGTGCTCGGAATTTGCTTAGAGCTGAGCCAACTCCTTTGTACAAGTTTCGGTGGTATCCTGAGTCTAAAGGATTTTTCCATATTATGTGCAAGACTAGTGGCAAGATTGTAAGTTAAATATAATCATCAGATCATTTTCTGTACTTACAATTCTTTGCTTGGTCTAATTTTTCCTTTTTTTTTTATTGTCTTTGAAGGTGGCTAGTGTGGAAGTGCCACTATTTGTAACATTTCATTATATAAATGCATATGAAGAGAAAGATGAAGAAGGGAGAGTCACAGCTATAATAGCAGACTGTTGTGAACACAATGCAGATACAAGTATATTGGATAAGCTTAGACTTCAGAATCTTCGCTCTTCAACTGACCAAGATGTTCTACCAGACGCCAGGTACAGACCTATTATTAATATATTTCACTACTTATTTAGTAATAGTTATTATCAATCTAGTTTTGTGTAATTAATGTATGGGGTTTTATTTTTTGAAATTAATATTTGTGTATATATATATATATATATATATATATACACGTAGGGTTGGGAGGTTCAGGATACCATTAGATGGGAGTCCATATGGGAAGTTAGAAGCAGCATTACCACCAAATGAACATGGAAGAGGCATGGACATGTGTAGTATCAATCCTGCTTATTTGGGCTTAAAATATAGATATGCTTATGCTTGTGGAGCACAACGTCCTTGCAACTTCCCTAATACAATCACTAAGGTAATCTAATTAAACCTCTAAGCTCATTTCCAGCTTTGAGTCATACAAACCACTTAAAAATAAAAAAGGAATTATACTAATTAATTTGAAAATATCAATAAATTACAGATTGATTTGATAGAGAAAAAGGCTAAAAACTGGTATGAAGAAGGTGCCGTGCCCTCAGAACCTTTCTTTGTGCCTAGACCAGGAGCAACTGAGGAAGACGATGGTGGGTCTACCTTTTGTATACCCAAATGCTATTACTCTTTAATTATTTAAAATAAGTATTTTTTGATCGGAGTTGTGAGGTTAATTTAATTATTTCAAACTAATATTGCAGGTGTTGTAATCTCGTTGATTAGTCAGAAAAATGGAGGTGGATATGCTTTACTCTTAGATGGTTCCACATTCAAAGAGATCGCAAGAGCAAAGTTTCCTTATGGTCTTCCCTACGGCCTGCATGGATGCTGGGTTCCAAAGAAGTAATAAAAACCTATCCTGAAGAAGATTCTAAACTAATATTGCCATTTTTAGTTTTAAGTTTCCTTCATTTGTAGTACTACTAGAAAGAAGCATATAAATACCTTATGGTTCAAATACAGAGATATGTATTCAAATGCCTATGTTTTTATGAGTGTAGGATACGGGTATGTATCTGGGTGTCTTTGAAATTTTAGGATACAGGGATATAGATTTGTTGTTAGAGTCCAAATATTAGACATGCATACCTAGACATTGCACTTAATTATGTAAATTATTAATTCTGCTTTATAAATATTAATTATTTTGAGCATTTAATAATATTTTTATTAAGTTTGTTTTTTGTTTTTGATTTTAGTACTTTTCATTGATTATTACTATTTTTAGCATTAAAATTGACTAACATTTGGAATAAAAAAATTACAATAGCTATTAAACCCCAACCCAACTTTTAAGGGTTTCAACAAACTATCCCCATAAAATAATAGCGATTTCATTGTTCTGTTCTCTCAAATTTAAAAGAAAAGGATGTAAATATACATACTGTTCTATAGAAAGCAGCAAGTTAACTGAAACTCCAGCTCCATCTCCTCTTATTCTCAATAAGTTTATGTAAGGTTTATTTTGTATTGACAATTTTCGTGGACAAAATGTTTGATTGTAATCTAGAATAGGAATTCACCGATTAATCAGACGATACATGGTGATGGAGTCATCAAGCTTGGAACGCTCATATGACAGGTATAATATTATATCATGCATACATCTTCACACAATTAAGCACGACACTTAGTATGGATCGTAACGAAAAATGTAATTGTGCACATATTGGTCGATCGATCGAGAGTATTGATCGATCGATCGAGTGGTCGATCGATCGAGACTGAGACAACTTCGATCTAGGTGCTCTCTGTTTGGACTGGATCGATCGAGCAATTGGATCGATCGATCGAACCCTTTTCGATCGATCGAGTATAGAACAACTTCGATCCAGGTTCTCTCTGTTTGAGTTAGATCGATCGAGTTTTGTGTATCGATCGATCGAGACCTTCTCGATCGATCGAGACCTTCTCGATCGATCGAGACGGCCTGTCGATCGATCGAGCCAGTATTATATTCCTACTCAAACTCTTTTTGTGTATTCGACCCATGTGTTACTTTTATCAATTTGACTCATTTAATGAGAAAGCAAAATTCTAGTATGAGTAGAAGTGTTAAGAAAGTAGAATCCTTGTGTGAATAAAAGTGTTGTGGAAATAGAGTCCTTATTTGCGTAGGATTGTTTTAATTGTGGAATCCTTGTATGAGTAGAATTCTTGTGAGAAATAAATGCTGATGTGAATAGAATCATTGTATGAGAAGAATTCTTTTGAGAACTGAATCCTGATATGAGTAGAGTTATAGTGAATTGCAAATCCTATTTGAGCTAGGATTGGACTCTATATAAGTGAAGGGATGTTTGTGCATAATTAATCAACTTGAGCATTTAGAATTATACAGCACTAATACTTTCTAGCATCTGAATTGTGCTTATTCTCTTCATCTATTGTTCTTAGGCTTTTTCATGTTTTATTCATATGCCTAATTGATTTGCATGATATTGAGCTTAATATTGAATGTTCTAGAGTTTGCTAGCTGATCCTGTTTTTACATCGCATGTTATTGAATCTGCTAGTTAGGATTGTTTATTGTTTGAATCCGCTCTAGGACACACATTGCACTTGTGTTTTTGTGCTAACGTTACAGGTGACAGGTTCGGTATTTCGTGTGACTCGAAATTACCGAAGGTGACGGGTTCGGTTGATCTTGTGTGACTCAAGTAGATCGGAACGTTGGTCCGGATCCAGACATCTAACTATTGGAGGCTGTGAAAGGAGCAAGCGGCTCGTAAGTAAATTACAGAAAGGGGGATCTATCTGCGACGGGTAGTTTCTGGACTCTATGGTTGTAATTGAACATTATTTTCATAGTGGATAGTTAGGTGGTCCGGTGGACCGGTGGTTTTCCTCTTAGGTCATTGTTGTGGCCTAGGTTGTTTCCACCTAAAAATATCGTGTGTCGTTTTATTATTCCGCATTTATCTTTACATGCGATTGCATGTCTGGCCGTTGTGATTAGATTATATAATATTTGTTGAAAATTGAAAATAACCTATTCACCCCCCTTTAGGCTTATTAGATCCGTAATTAAAAACTTTTTCAGTTTACAATGCTGAGTCTAGCACAAATCAAATTTAAGGACGCTTCAGAGTATTTGGTCACTTTTGGTCAGTATAAACAGCAGCAACACCGTCTAGTTCCAGTAATTTGATCACAAGTTCCTTGTTCAAGTCCATAGCCTCATCATCTACCTGAAAATCGACCAATTTTGATCGCATTTTTCGCTTCAAGCATGAAAAGAAAACGGCAATAACATTTTAACAAATTGGTTCAGTCAAATAACTGAAAAGCTACCAATAACATTCGGGATTGTCAAAATACCTCAACAGTGGTTATTGGAATTAGCTCAGAACCATTATCCGTCTCAAAATTTATTCATTCTTCACGTAGCTTTAGGACTACTGCTAAGTAGTTCTCAGATGAACTTACAATTTTAAAGTAGTTGTAAGCACAAGATATCAATTAAACCATAGCTTTACGCAATTTTACAAGCTAACCTCTTGGCTGGAAAATTAATTGCATTATGTAGTTCATAAGGAAATTGCTAGCATCTGTAGAAGGATTATGCAGTGCGATCAGCAAATAACAAGATTTCAGAAAATAGAGTTCTAGCCACATACATTTCTATCAGAAGCATGACCACTAAGGGGTAAAATACCTTTCTGATTCATCTTCTTCGGTAACATCCTCATAAACTGTCGCTTCAATAACATCCTCAGCACCAGTATCTAATGCAATAGCAAGGAGCTGATCCTTGTCAACTTCTGTTACTTTAATATTTACAACCAAAACGCGTCTAAATTTGAACATAACAGATCCTGGATCTGCCATCTTGCCACCATAATCTTTCACCACCTCTCTAAAGCTGCAACATATCAGTTTATTTTATCTGTCAAGACTTCAACTACCATACTAACTCCACCATAACCATACACCTATCAGTAAAGTAACAGTCCATTTAGCCAAAAAAATATCCCCAAGCCAAAAAAAAAAAAGACACTGTAGATAAAATGGTGATTGGCAGTGATATAGATAATAATCTAAATTCGCCAACCTCATATACTTTTTCAAGTACAACAGCTAGGACTTGGGCCACCTTTTTTTTCCACTGCATTACTCAGTACAATGAACTTTCTAAGCTATAACAGAAAGGGAAAAAAAAAAATTGTTCATTGCATATTAAAATCATTTATACATGCAACAATTTATAGCTCAAAAGAGCAACACAAAAATAGCTTCAAAAGCTATCCTGCTCTAATCCTAACATCTGCACGAGGCAGAGAGTTGAACCACAATGCCAAACCATATTACGCGTTGACCTATTTACTATTTACGATTAAGAGCCCTAGCTACTAACTTACGCATATACAACTTCTTTTCCAATCCTTGAGTACAGCTTCGCCTTTTTGGCATCTTGAGCCTCCTGAAAATAAGATACATTAACAATCCTGATCATAAGCTCCAGAAAACTTTCTCATCTTCATCATACATAAAACAGCAGCAGACCCAATAAAACCTGCAAAAGTACTAGAGACATGAAACACAAGCATATATTATAAAGAACAGAGGATGCTCTCTTTAGAGAACAAGTCTATTTGTTTTAGCAGCAATCTGAAACAGAAAGCTATGAGAAGCATGATTAAAAAGCATTATATTATACACAACACTGGACGATTTTTACCGAGAATAAATCCATTTGTCTAATTAATCTGAACTTGAACAGCATGGAAAATAGAACAGAAAACATCAATGAGTAATGCCGATCGTAAGGATAAAGGACAAGTTACATTAGAAAATAAAATTGACTATTGGATTCCTAAGGCAATTTGGGATTTTCGTCCAACAGATGGTATTCAAAAAGCGGGGGAAGTTTACAAGTCATAAAATTTCATAAACAAGTAGAAAAGTTAGCTACAGGAAAGAGAAAGGAAAAAAAAAATAGCAAATTTAGCAAGAGAAACAATCCTACAACAATTTTCCGAAATATTGATTCTTGAAAGGACGATAACAGAGCATGAACAATTGACTTGAAAATCAATGAAACCAAAATTAACACTCGTATGAACAGAAAGATGGAGCAATACGGAGAGAGTATCTTTCATCCAGCAATTTTGCAAGACCGCCTGCCCATAGCTAGAGGAGAGAAGGTCCATATTGTTCTGAGCCGATGATTTGTATGTTTTATTCCGTAAATCCAATCCCACGAAGGCAATGATGGCATTTCTGAATATGAAGATAAGTTCCTAGCAAAACCACCATTATCTAAATCTCAATTAAGTTCTAAAATCAGTTCAATAACCTTTATTTTCCCTCCATATGAATAAGAATATTGAATGTATTTGAAAATTCAAGAGAGAGAAGTTACTTTGAAAAGTGAAAGACTTGGGGCATTTCGAAGAGAACCCATTTGAGACTCTGTGAGTAATTGCTCCAAATGCTCTGATTAAAGAAGACGAATCCATTTTTCAACTGACTGAGTATTCTTCTTCGGTTCTCTCTCAGACGAATAGCTGAAACTTCTGTTTTTGTGATTTTTATTATTAAATACAAATATCTTTATATTGATCTTTTATTCGATATTTATATCTAATAATAAAAAAATATATATATTATTTATATCTAATAATAAAATATATATATATATATATATATATATTTAAAAAATATAAAATATATTTTTTAAAAAATAAAATCATTATTTTATCTAAAATATTACTTTATTAATTAAAATTAATAAAATAATTAATTATAATTTTAATTAATAAAAATATATCCTAAATAAAATAATAATTTTATTTTTTAAAATATATATCGTCTAATTTTTTACCATACAACACTTTACAAATACCGGTCTTTATTCATAGTAGATATCTCAAATAGATTCTAAATAAGCACACTTTTTTTATAAGTTAACCCATGAGCCCAAATTAAAAATATACGAAGTTTTTTGCTAATAAAACAAATAGTTGGGACAGAATTAATTAGTTGGATTAGAGTACTATTACGACTGCGTTTTGCTAAGGCGATTTAACATTTTTATCCTTCATTCATTTGAAGTATCTCGCAAGTCTTTTACCACACCTGGTGCCAACTGCCAACAGACATTCCCTCTGTGTCCTTTGACCATCTGAGAGGCTTCCTACGCAGGGGTGGATCTTCTCATTGGTTAGGGGGCTGAACCCTAGGTAAATTTTTTTTTAAAAAGTTAATTATATATATATTTTTAATATAAAATAAATTTTATTTATAGTAATATATTGTGTCTAATTTTTATGTACATATTTTGATATATATTAACAAAATTTAATAAATACTTGGATAAAAATAATATGAATTATTAATAGAGTGATTAAATATATACACATTTTTTCATGTATTTGATAACTTAGTGATATAAATAAAATTGCACTAATATATTATATAAAAATTCTTCTTAAATGTAATAATCTAAAAAAAATTTAAATATTTAACTTTACACTCAACCTCATAAAAACTAAAAATTAAAAAAGAAGAATCATATAATAAACTTTAGACCAAAGTTTTTAAGTTTCTATAATTCATATATTTAAATTTTCTTATATTTTGTATCAATTCAAATTTTAAATTTATCTAATATTATACAATTTGACATTTTATTTTAATAAATATTTGAATTCATTTGAAATTTTATTTATATAAAAATTATAATTTTTTTTGTCCTTAATTTTTCATTGATTTTATTTTTAGTCTTATATTATTTATCAATATATAATTTAAAATATAATCTCAATATTAAAATTCTAAATCATATTTTATTTTGTACATTTTTATTTTTTCTTTTAGATATAATTTTAACATGTATAAATTTTGACGTATTTGATTTAATATTTATTAATACTTATTAACTTATTATATTTTTGTTGATTAAGTTTAATTGAGAAGGAACGTAATTTTGTTTACTTTATGTCTCTATTATAATATGATGTGAAAAATCTAATATTAAATTGAAGAGAATAAACCGTAGCTCTTAACAATTATATATTATGATGTATTTTTTATTTTTTAATATTTTAATAAATTTTTTACTTTAAATAAAAAAAAATTACATTTTGACCCCTTTAAAACAATTTCTAGCTCCGCCACTGTTCCTACGTGTCCTTCAACCCACAGTAATCCCAAATACTTTTGTGTCAAGCTCCGGTCCCTCTAATGGAATCAAACTCCATTACCACACCATCAAACACAAGCAAAGCTAATCAAAGCTTCATTTCAATAAATTGGCAAAATAGATTCATCCGAACCTTCCTAAGTCAAAGGACGATTTTGCCGCTTCAAGTGATTTGTGCAAGTTCTTGTGCTCATAATTAAAGTAACGGCAAATGACTCACTTTTATTGAACTATGTCACTAATGGTTATTACAAAGTATGACTTTGTTTCTGATTTAATTTGGGTTAAATTATAACGTAAATAAATGTATATTTTTTTATAGTAAAAACAATTAAATAACTGACTTTTTTAAAGCTTATTGAAAGCAATAGGTTAACTAACTGAATGAAAATTCTTGTTTGTGTCAGTAGTTTGTTCTAAAGGATCTAATGGGCGTTGACTTAGCAACGAATGAAAGACTTTATATGCCGCTATTTAGATTCCTCGTGGCATCTCACCCATAAAAAATGAACGAAAAGAGTTACATAGAGTGGGGCGAGGTGTGGTGATATCCAAACAAAACTAAAAGAAAATCAAGGTATCAAAAGTGGTATAATAAATTAGCCTAGCATTTGCTTTCTCGATCAAAGAGTACTTAGCTCTAATGGTTGTACGCCTTCATCGAAACTGGGAAAAATAGTCCTTTCGAATTTGAGAGAGTGGTTGATGCGAACCCCGCAACACGATTCCTATCGACCCAACTAGCTACGAGGCTAGAGAACCAAGAGAAGACGGTTCAAGACCCAACAACAATATTGGTAGGGATTTCTAAGCAAAACAACAGATTTTGGCTGCAGGAAACTCACCTCCACACTTGGATATTACGCACCACGCATGGAGAAGAGGGCGAATGCCACAAAGGGATGCAAATCCTCTGATAAGTTCTTGGTTTGCATTGAAGCAAAGAGCATCTTGGGCTCTCAATTTGTTTTCAAACAAATTTCTCATAAAATGATCAAAGATTACATTTGGGCTGCTACCATTGTCCTTATATAGTGTACAAATAAAACCTAAAAGAAAAGACAAGATCTGGGCCATTGGATTTGATCCAATGGTCAATATTACAAATTTTACATTTGCGCCGTGGCGGGAAAATATTCATGCCGCGGCGAGGAGGCTCGGACTACAAAAGTTAAAGTAGGCGGGCTGCGGCGGAGTAAATTCCATGCTGCGGCGAGGAACCAAAGCATCCAACCCGAGAGGTTTGTGCCGCAGCGCCCAAAAGCCATGCCGCGGCACGCACGTCCTTGATCCTCTGCGCGCGCGTTTGCTCATCCTGCGCGCACATCTGCCGAGCCCTCTTGTTCAAACAGAAACACTCGCGTCGAGGCGCACATAGTTCATGTCGCGGCAAGCACCTCTGGCCAAAAATCCATACGAAAACAGAAAGTTGTTCGCCGCGGCACAGCTCAAAATTTCAGAAATTCCACAATTAGCTTGGCACTCCCATGTCTCACATGTTGGTACCCTTGCTCGTGTTGTGGTATGCCTTTCTGCGCCCATATTTCACCCCCTTCTCAACTTGGTCCATGATACGTGTCGGGCCCTATTGGTGGCGCGATCTGGTTCGTATCAGTGGTCTAGTGATCAAAAGTACAGTCCGATATATAATCAATGTTGTCATTTCGAAATGCCTGCTTCAGAGTGATTTATGCACCAAGTGTTTAATTCGACAATATATATATATGTTATTTTGATATTAATTTAATTATATAAAAATTAATATGCTATTTTAGACTTTAAATCCACATATTTTTGAAAAAAATTATTTAACATTTACATCCTTTACAAGGGTGATTGGAGCTCCAACAAGATTGATAAAGGTCTGATGAGATCACCAACAAATCATCAAAAATCCAACAATGTCATCAATCATTATTACCAATTATTTATTTAATGTGTTAATAAGAGAGTGAGTAATTTTGTCTTTGTGATTTTTATGTTTTATTTTTACTATTTAAGTAAGATTCACATTTTTAGTAAATTCATTCTATTTAGATTGTATAAAGTGTATGATTTTGTCAAAGTTGCATTTCTATCTTTAGTTATTTACTAGCATGTTTGTCCAATATGTGTAGAAGTTAGGAAAAAAATATTTGTTAAAAGAAAAAATCACTAAAGGTCACACTCACATCTTCTGAATTATTGGTATTATCATAATTTTAGCAGTCATAGACTATGCTAAGGTCATGTTCGAACTCAACATCGAGACGCAAATCTCAAGCTTCGAACCCTCATTTTTAATATCTACCATAATCATGACCTTATTACAAGCTATCTAACCAACTAAACTACTTATTTATCGTATATAAATTATGTATTAATTGTGACAAAATTAGTACGAAAATTAAGACCTGTGAGTAAAATAAGGGATGAGACGGTTTGGACTTGTAGACTTGATTCCAAAGCCCAACAAGTGGTTAGGACAATTGTGTAAGAACATACAAGAATGCGTCTAGAAGCCATGTATTTGGAGCTTTTCATGGGATGTATCTAAAATTACCCTTTTAAAATTTGAAGAACCATCATGTGGGAAGTATGGGCTATTAATCAATGGCAAATTTGTTGAATTTTGTTGACCGTATCAACTTGCCCAATTTTAAAACGTTAATTCCAAAGAAGAAAAGGTTCATGTTACATATAATACTACACTAAGGGGGCGTTTGGTTCGCTGGAATGTAATCGTAATCGTAATCGTAATCGTAATCGTAATGGAATGTAATGTAAAGGAATCAGTATTATGATTACAGTGTTTGGTTTAGTCACTGTAATAAAAAAAGGAATCAGTATTACAGTGTTTGGTTTGACAACTGTAATGTAATGGAATACAAAAAAAAATTATATAATTATTTTAAAAATACAATTTCAAAAAATAAAATTTCAGAAATAATACAATTTCATAACAACAATTAATAAAAAAATACAATTAATAAAAAATACAATTTAATTTAAATTACATTTAAAAAAAATTACATTCAGAAAAAATACAATTTTATAACAATAATTAATAAAAAATACAATTTAAAAAAATTACATTAAAAAAAATATAATTTTATATCAATAATTAATAAAAAATAATACAATTTTAAAAAAAGAAATACAATTTCATATAAAAAATATAATAAAAAAAAAAAAAAAACAAATCGCGATGGCTGCTGGAGTACTCGACGGGCTGGACGACGGCCTGAACGGCGACGCTCGGTGGACGACGACGCGAGGCGGCTGCTGACGCGACAGAGGAGGCGCTGGATCGCGATGGCTGGGCGCGCTGGTTCGCGATGGCTGGGCGCTGGATCGCGATGGCAGGAGGCGCTGGTTCGCGAGCTGACGACGACGGTCTTGGATGGACGACGAGCTGGACGGCTGGCGGCGTCAGGGACGGGATGCGACGACGGCGATTGGATGGCCTGGCTGGTTCGCTCGCGATGCAAGCACGGCGACGGGGAAAAAAAAAACAAATCGCGACGGGGAAAAAAAAAACACTGTTCATTCAGCCTTCAATTGTAATCAGTTTTCAGCCTTTCAAGGTGTGTAATAATAATTCCCTATCTATCAGTAATGGGATTACATTCCATTACAATTCTATAACCCAACCAAACACAGTAATATGTAAAAATAATTACATTCTCTCTTCTATTCCTTCCAACCAAACATGCACTAAAATCTGTTTCTAAGTAATGGGACGGAAATTATCAACAACAATAACAAAAAAAAAAAAAAAAGTAATGAGACAGAAAATGCTATACGTATGATATGTCCATTACCTAGAGTCGGCCCATAATGGAAATGGTGGGATAGGCCATCGACGTTGAAATTTTTTTTTATACATTAAATATATTTTGAGTGAGAGATAAATTCAAATACTATATTTATAATTTTTATATATTTGTAGTACATAAAATGTTCTTATCAACGCTAGAAGAAAAGTCTCGGATGGTTGAGAAGAGGTAGGTGGCTGTGGAGATTTTTTTTTCCTAGCAAAATATATTTTGGACCGGTGGACTTTGAATATATCAATTTTTACTAAATATTATGTGGCGCAGACTATTGCTTGTCACAAGAAAAGTCTCGGAAGGTTGAGAAGAGGTGGCTGTGGAGATTTTTTTTTTTTTTCCTAGCAAAATATATTTTGGACTTGTGGACTTTGAATATATCAATTTTTACTAAATATTATGTTGCGCAGACTATTGCTTGGAGGAGACTATGGATGTTGATATTTGAGAATATGTGGTTTTTGCTTAGTACTACTAACGAGGAATTATTAATTATTCGTAGAGCATATTGTTTTACTAATCAAATTAATTATTTTTATAATTAATTATAAAATATTTATATATTTTTTTAAAAATTATTGAACTAATTTTGCTTTATGTAATTCTAAAGTATAACATAATTATTTAATATTTACTTTCTAATCACTAATTAATTTTAAGAAGGATATGAATAATTATTTCTTCAAAATTTTATAATTAAGCGTGCTTGACTTTAAAAAATTTAAGAATAAATGTTCTTTAAAAAACGCATCGATCCAACATTAATTCTTAACAAGTAGATAGAAACTTAAAGTTCCTTAACTCTTTATTGATTGATATTACAATCTTTCCCAATTTTATTTTTTGATAACTACACTACTTATTCGTCTCATTTAAAATAGTGTTCATCTTTTCGATCCAAAACTTCCATAAATTTTAGGGGGTATTTAAGATGGTAGAAAGTTTCCATAACATAACAACGTTGAAATTTATCGTGTATTTTACATAGTAGAAAGTTGGGAAATTACTAAAAGTAGCACCTCCTAAAAATTATAATAACAAAACTAGCACCCCTGTGTTCAATTAAAATTGAACGTTTAATATTGAACGTTCAATATTCAATTTGAACGTAAAATATTGAACGTTCAATATTAAATAGGTCAAATTGTCGTCATTCAATTCTAATTGAACGGATAATATTGAACGTTCAATATTGAATGAGTCTAAATTATCGTCGTTCAATTTTAATTGAACACAGGGGTGCTAGTTTTGTTATTATAATTTTTAGGGGGTGTTAATTTTGTTATTTTCCCTAGAAAGTTTTCATAATATAGAATATTATAATAAAAGTCAAACATATATAATATAAGAAAAATATTAAGTACAAATAAATTTATATATTTTTGCATTTAAATTATTATTATTATTTTAATACTTGTATTTTTTGATACAGTATAATAAGTTATGTGTACAAATATATATTTAGGATCATTTGTTCTAATATAAAGAAAAATAAAAAAAGGAGAATAAAAAAGCTTAAAAATTCTTACAGATTTCAATAATTTAGAATAACCAATTAAATTAATATTCAGCTAAAAAAACGTTAACCAAACTAATAATAAATAATTCTAAAAATATATTATTATTTTCAATAATAATTGAGCAATTTCTTTAGTCAATAAACGCTAGCTACTATTTCCGTCCAAGTGGGAAAATAATTGACCAAATCTGTATATGGAGAATAGGATTTCTCTCTTTTATTCAAAGAAATGGACTATTCTTTTGGATCTTTTCATTTGCATATCTTTATACACCTTCTTGACTTGAGTACATTATTCACAACAAATCAAATAATAGTATTTTTTTTCCTTAAAAAATTCATGATGATGATAATTCTTCTCTATATCGCAAATATTTAATAAGAGTTTGTTAATTGGTGTATACCTTCCATTTACATTATTTTTTCAACAATAAAAAAAAACTTTTCAATTACAGTAAATTATTTGTCTCTCATGCCAGAGAAAATTATGGTTTTTTACTATAAGATCTATTATTCTATTTGATTTAGATAAATACAACCTATCACAAATTTGAAAAAAAAAAAAAGTACACTCATTGTTACTTAATTTTTACAAATTAAATATATTAATAACTTTTTTTTAAATTGATATATATTAGTTATCTAATTATGATAAATGTGAACATTTTAGACCAATTTTTGTCATTTTAATCACTTTATTTTTAAAAAAATTTAACTTTTTGAAATATTTTTCTATGCAAACATCTATTAACCTCTTGTTACTAAGGTTTAATTTGATTCAATTTAAGTTTTTTATCAAAAAAAGATTCAAAATATCAAAATTAGCAATAAATGACTAAAGTGTGTAATATTTAGATAATCGATATGCACAAATTTAAAGAAAAATGATCAATATATTCAATTTATAAAAATAAAATGATTAAAATGTTATGATACCTACAAATGAGAGGTGTGAGGATTTCAATAGCCAAAACAAAATATACGCCCCTTGTTAAGGTCTTTGTAACCAATTATATTTTCAAATTTTAAGTTTTTAAAATGAGAATTATTTGGTAACTAATTTTATTTTTAAGCTCAAAATTATTTTAAAAATTGGTTATATGTTTACATACTTTTTTTATTTTTCAAATTTAAAAAATAAAAATTTTGAAAACCATATTATAAATTCTTTTTTTTTTTTTCGCTAATATATTTTGAGTTTACTTTTTTTTTTTTTTTTTTTTGATTAGTTATATTTTTTTTTACTTAAAATAAAATAAAATAAGAAAACGTAATTTTTTATCGAACTAAGTTTTTTTTTCTTTTTTTCTTTATCCAACTCAAAATTACCACTTAATAGTAAGTTAAGCTCAAATCTAGATGCTTATAAATGGAACGGTTGGTGAGACAAAGACGCAGTAAGAGATATATTAAAGATATTATTTTATATTATTTAAATATAATATTAATATAAATTTATAAATAATATAAAGGCTATTTTTAATTCCCTTCGATTTGATAACATGTAATTAATTTTTTTTTAAGAGGCTTTAAAACTTTTTTTTTATTAATAAAAAAAATATATACTAAATTCAAACTTAAATTTTTAATAAAAAAATTAAAAATTTTACTACTTAAATTATAATAAATTTTAAAACAAAATTTTCAATTAATCCTTCCTAATTCTGTTCAACTTTGACAATTCTAACATGCTGTCATTTTTAACCGCAGAAAAATAAAAAACAAAAGAAAGCAAGATTGAAAAATAGTACAGTTTACTTTTTTCTCACTGTTTTGAAATATAAAGAAAGGAAAAAAAAAAAATCGACGTGAGCCAAGTGGATGCTATATTTAACTATTTATGAAGTCTATTTGTGTAACACTATGATAAGTGAATTATTATATATGAGGTAGGACAGAAGGAGGAATTATTAAGAAATAAGTAAATTGACACATATATATTTTTTTTATGAGATAAAAAATGAATGTACAGAGTCTTCCAAAAATTTATATTAAACGGTATTTAAGAGTTGGTGTGAAGAATCTAAAGATTAAATAAATAAATATATAAAATCATAAAATAATTGGTTGAAAATAGAGGAGTTTATATGTGCTAATAGACGGACCATTTAAAGAGTTAAACGAAATTATAACTTCAGTTAACTTGTTTATAAAGAATTATATATATATATATATATATATATATTCTATCTAATTTTTATATATATATTGTAATATATACTAATAATATTTTATAAAAATAAGATAAATTGTAAATAAAATAATTAAATATACATATTTTTTTTATATATTTGATAATAAATTAGAGATAAAAATAAAAATAAAATAATATAAATATAAATTTTATTTGTAAATGTACGAATTAATGTGTGGGTGGGTATCTTTACCAATTGAAAAGAAAAATATGACCTATCCTCTCCTCCTGTTCCAGTACTCTAGCTCTCATTCTCTCTCCCTTTCTCTTTCTCTTTCTCTCCTTATCTTCTAATCTCATTTACATAGAGATATTCGTAGGGATAAATCGGGTTAAAAATGGCGCGTGGTATTATTAATATATATTTTTAAATATAATTTTAAGTTTAAAATTTTAATCATATTTTATTTGTTATATTTTTATTTTTTTCTTTAAATTTTAATTTTAATATTTATAAATATTGATGTGTTTGATTGATCTTTCTATTTATTTAAATTTTTTAGTTAATAATTTTTTTTTACACATATGATATTAATACATATTAACTTATTATATTTTTATTTAATTTTCGTCATATGTTTATTATAATGTGTTAAAACTCTAAAGTTGTTTTATGCTAACTCTATATTTTTATTATATTATAACATGCAAAAAATTTAATATTAAATTGAAAATAGTTTATCGTAGCTCCTATTAATTACATATTATAATATATTTTTAGTTTTTTAATATTTTATAAAATTTCTACCAAAAAATTAAATAGCAGCCTCCATTCAAAAAAAAAAAAAAATCTAGCTCCGTCTCTTCAAGTTTTTCTCTATATATTGCTAATCGTATAGCTACCATATATTTCATCACAAACACTACTACCACACATATAAAATGGGAGACAAAACATCAAAAGATTTAATATGGGGAGACGTAGAAGAAGATCAAAGTGTATTGGAATTATTAGATGTTAGTAAATATGTTTTTGGGTTTGTAGAATTGGCTGTAGTGAAATGTGCCATTGAGCTTGGATTACCTGATATTATTGGTTCTCATGGAAGACCCATGACACTCTTAGAATTGTCTAAATCATTAAATTGTGCTACTCAATCTCTTTATCGCATTATGAGATTCTTAGTTCACAAAGGAATATTCAAAGAGAGGAAAGCAATTGATGGTACCAAAGGCTATTCAAAAACACCTACCTCACAACTATTGAGATCCGGAGAAAATAGTGCAGTTACTGCAATCTTGTTTCAAAATAGTCCTGAAATGTTGGCACCATGGCATAACCTTAGTGCCCAAGTCCTTGGCCGTGTGGATTCGCCATTTGAGGCTACACATGGCATGGATTTTTGGAGCTTTATAGGCAAAAACCCTAGTCACGACCAGCATTTCAGTAAAACCGTGTCTCTTCTAGCCAAGAGTACAATGTCAGCAATAATTGACAATTGTAAAGAGGTGTTTTATGGACTCGAGAGTGTGGTGGATGTTGGTGGGGGTAATGGGACTGCCTTGGGCATGTTGGTTAAGGCTTTTCCTAAAATTCGAGGTATCAACTTTGATCTTCCTCATGTGGTGTCTGTTGCACATAACTATCAAGGTGTTGAACATGTTGGCGGCAACATGTTTGAATTTGTTCCAAAAGCTGATGCTACTTTTCTCTTGGTTAGTATATATATATCATGCCTTTATTTAACTCATCAAGTAGGATTAGGTATAATTGTTTATAGGGTTTTCTTTTCTTTTCTTTTCTTTTTGAAGAAAGAAATAGTCCTTATTTATATATGAATTAACCTGTTTTTTTTATTTTATTTTAATGTAAATATTGTTGTGCCTATATATATATATATATGTATGTATGTATCTTTGTTATTCACCACTGCTTTTATTGCTGGACAGAGGGTTCTTCATGACTGGAGTGATGATGAATGCATAAGCATACTAAAGAAGTGTAAAGAAGCTATTCCTAACGATAACAAAGGAAAAGTGATAATAGTAGAAGCAATTATTGAAAACGATCATAACAAAGAAGATAAAATAATAAATGGGCTCTTGCTATTGGATTTGGAGATGATGGCTCACACCAATGGCAAAGAGAGGACCCTAAATGAATGGGTTTATCTACTCAGAGAAGCTGGATTTACTCGACACAACGTCAGAACATCTTACGCTGGGTTAGAATCTATTATTGAAGCCTTTCCTTGATTTTTATTAGAAAATTTTAATATGAGTCAGGTGCATAAATATTTATTATATTTTTATAATCTTAAAAATATATGATCTCTTTTATTAAAGAAGAGTCATTCACTCTATAAGCCTGATTTATAAAAATTTATCCAACATTATGTGTGAGCTGACATATGCTGAATAATAATTATGGTCTTGTGTTTCTTTTAATCTAGTGTTGTTTTTGTGTCATAGTTGTAAGAATTGTCTATCACCAATAATGAATGGCTGCCATATTTGAATTTTATAATTTTGACTTTAAGTCAATTTCAGTCAATTTCAGTTATTTATATTTAAAGAAATACACTTGAATCCTAAAAATTATATAAACGATATAATTTGAGTTCTTTTTATAGGACATCCATTGTACCATTTTCACTAATATATTATAGGACCAAGTACACATACTTAAAAAATAATAATAACAAATGTGCAAAAACAAGACATGTGACTCTTAAGTTTATGGGTGTGTAAAAAATTCAATCAATTTAATTAATTTAATTCAATTTGTTAATTTTTAAACGGTTTCAATTTGATGATCAGATAAGATCAAAAATTTTCCAATCCATTAAGTTCGGATCAGATGACAAATTTTACCAATACCATCTAATCTAATTCAATCCAACAAAAAAATTAAATATAATTACATTTATATATGACATATTTTTATTATACATCATATAATACATTAATAATATTAGTAAAATCCTCAAAACCTAAACAAAAAATGTAATTTATTGTTTGAATGAATTGTTAGTTTTATTTAATCGAATATTATAATTTGTATTGTATTTTTTTTATGTAAGTTTAAGCCGTACTTTAATATTTTTATTTGATTTTTTTAAAGTTTATTTTTCTAGTATGTTTATATTAAATGAAAATTTAAATTTTTTATTCAAAATTGTTAAAAAAAAGAGCAAAATAAATTTATTGATCGAATTCAACTGATTTAATCAAAAAAGTTTTCAAATCAAATGCAAATTAAGATTCTTCAATTAAATCAAAAGCTCATATTAGATGCAAATAAAATCAACGTTTTGATCGGATGCACCCCTCTAAGTTACGTTATGTAGCCCAATACCTTAAATTTGATTGGATTTCAAGGTGTCAATAAAGTTTTACTGCAAGGCCAAGGCTATTTTTTTTGCATACACGCATGGAAACATAAAGAGGTGAAGCTTATTTTTCTATCTTTTCAATTATTTTTTACTGAGATAAATGGGAATTGTGTTATTTGCGCTCAATCATTTCACACTTTTAATGTGTTAATTTTCTCTTCTTAAATCACTAAATCCAATGTTTTTATAGGATATTATTTTTGAGTATTTTAAAGGACATGATAATTAGTGGCAATCAGTAATTTTTTCTACATTTCAGCTTATTATGTGTTTTATTTATGTGAGGTATGTACATTGCATTGCTTTCGTGAAAGATATAAAAAAAAAAATATTGGTATTATCATAATTTTAGCAATCACAGACTATACTAAGGTCATGTTTGAACTCAACATCGGAACACAAGTCTCAAGCTTCGAACCCACATTTTTAATATTCATCGTAATCATGACCTTATCACAAGCTATCTAACTAAACTACTTATTTATCGTGTATAAATTACGTATTGATTGTGACAAAATTAGTATGAAAAGTTGAGACCAATGTGTAAAATAAGGGATGAGACGGTATGGACTTGTAGACTTGATTCCACAGCCCAAAAAGTGGTTAGGACAATTGTGTAAGAACATACAAGAATGCGTCTAGAAGCCATGTATTTGGAGCTTTTCATGGAATGTATTTAAAATTACCCTTTAAAATTTGAAGAACCATCATGTGGGAAGTATGGGCTATTGATCACTGGCAAATTTGTTGAATTTTGTCGACTGTATCAACTTGCCCAATTTTAAAACGTTAATTCCAAAAACAGAAAAGGTTCATGTTACATGTAATACTAGACTAAAATCTGTTTCTAAGTAATGGGATGGAAATTATCTACAACAACAAAAAAGGTAATGAGACGGGAAATGCTATAAGTATGATATGTCCATTACCTAGAGTCGGCCCATAATGGAAATGGTGGTATAGGGCTATAGGCCATCGACGCTGAATTCTTTTTCTATACAGTAAATGTATTGAAAAATAAATATATTTTAAGTGAGAGATAAATTTCAATACTTTGACCTCTTATTTTTAGAATTCTCTCGCATTGAATTCTTAATTTATATTTATCTCTTTCTTATTATACTTACAATTTAAAAAAAAAAAGTTCTCATCGAACGCCAGAAGAAAAGTCTTAGAAGGTTGAGAAGAGGTGGTTGTGGAGATTTTTTTTTTTTCCTAGCAATATATATTTTGGACTTGTGGACTTTGAATATATCAATTTTTACTAAATATTATGTTGCGCAGACTTGTATATTAAAAAAGTTATTGCTTGGAGGAGACTATGGATGTTGATATACGAGAATATGTGGTTTTTGCTTAGTACTACTAACGAGGAATTATTAATTATTCGTAGAGCATATTGTTTTACTAATCAAATTAATTATTTTTATAATTAATTATAGAATATTTAAATATTTTTTAAAAAATTATTCAACTAATTTTGCTTTATGTAGTTCTAAAGTATCACATAATTACATACTAAATAGTTTAATGTTCACCTTCTAATCAATTTTTAATTTTAAGAAGAATATGAACAACTATTTCTTCATAATTTCATAATTAAGAACTTTAAAAAATTTAATAATAAGTGATCCTTAAAAAACGCCTTGATCTAACATTAATTCATAACTAATGTAAGTAGATATAAACTTGAAGTTCCTTCAAATTTTATCAATTGATATTACAATTTTTTCTAATTTTATTTTTTGATAACTATACCACTTATTCGTCTCATTTAAAATAATGTCCATCTTTTCGATCCAAAATTTATTTTAGCGGGCATTTTAGATGGTAGAAAGTTTTCATAACATAACAACGTTGAAAATTTGTGGTGTATTTTAAATAGTAGAAAGTTTTCATAATATAGAATATTATAATATAAGAAAAATATTAAGTACAAATAAATTTGTATAATTTTGTATTTAAATTTTTTTTCTTTTAGTACTTGTATTTTTTGACACAATATAACAAGTTATGTGTACAAATTTATATTTAGTATCATTTGTTCTAATATATATAAAAAAAAAAAAAAGGAGAGAATAAAAAAGCTTAAAAATTCTTACAGATTTCCATAATTTAGAATAATCAATTAAATTAATATTTAGCTAAAAAAAACGTTAACCAAACTAATAATAAATAATTTTAAAAATATATTATTATTTTTGTTATAAAGCTAAAGAAATAAGAGAAAAAAAAAATAGAGAGAAAAGCAAACAAGTAGAAATAATTCTCATTTATTATTTTCCATAATACATTGTTAAAGACCCTATTTATAGGATTTACAAGATAGAATATGAATTTCGAATATAAGATATGATAGATGTTGAATCTCTAATTATTTCTAATTAAATACAAATTTATGATACAATAAAGAAAAATATTCATTTAAAATAAATCTAACCATAAGATAGATATAACATATTTAAGATTTGACATTCAAATTATAACACTGCCTCTAAATGTCAAATGCATTGAGAATATGCCTCGTTTAAAACATTACTAGAAAAATCTAATGAGACAAAAACTAGCAAAGGAAAAAAGAGTACATTATTCTCATGCAATACGCTTAAGTTACCTCATTAAAATTTTTACAGGAAAACCCAGTGGGACAAAACCGTGAAAAGGAAAAAGAGTATAACGGGTATACAAATGTGCTTCTCCTGATGATGACAATCATTTGACATGAGATGCCCCTTTAATTGACACATTTTAACCTCACTATGGCAATCTCTCAAATATTTAAGTAAATGTAATAACTTATATCGAGTGAGCCTACTTGGTCGTCACTTGACTTTTTATGTAGTACAATTTCATAGTTGTATGCTAAATGTAGTTACTTCAATAACAATAGTACATTTAAATACTAATTTGTAAGGTACATGTTATTTTACAAAATAACTTATTTTTTCAGTCATTAGAAACCTTGCACTTATAAAACATACTGCAATAATAATAATAATTAATATATCCAATTTATCATAAAATTCATCATTTTGTTCTTCTGAAAGGTTTAATATTTGTATATGCTCTAATAACATTCATCAATATTAATAAATACACTGAGCATCAATTATCTTACTAAATAGTACCAACTGATTATAAAATGAAGAACAATATGAGATAATTTTTATATCATGCAACCAAATAGTAACTGGATATATAATGTGAATATGTTTTATCTATAAAAAGTAAATCAATATAAGTTTATCTCTCTTTAAGATAATTACTTATTTTGCCATATCTTTTTGAAGAGCACATGAAATAATTAACATGCTTTATATCCATAACAAAGTCAAATGACTTGTAAAAATATTAAATTTTAATGCTAATGTGAATGCAGAAGATAATATTAAAACTTAAGTAGTCATTCACATTATTTTAATAGTACATGCCTATGAATTATTATAACAATAAATGACATTTGAAATTAATGCTTTTATAAGCAATAAGTATTATTAATTTATTTAAATCATTAACTATATATAAATAATATTATGTGAGCATTAGTCACATTTTAAAGTCATTATATACATACGAGAGTAAAATTTTGTATCTCACAACCTCATCGTATTTTATATAAATTCATGTGTTTTCAACACATTTTACATTTTAGGCACTTAGAAAACTAATCCTTATAAATATCTATCAAACATCTTAGGTGTTCATACTATATCTATTTTACTTTGCGCATAAATGAATAGATATATGCCTGAAATAATATTGTGTATTTGGTCAATACTTTTCTTTGTCGACATTTAATAACTTTTAACATTATTCAGGATTCTTATTATCTCTTGCTTATCGAAGAGATAATTAAAGAAAATATTTTGTACAATATTAATATATTAATATTTTATTCCTTCCGTCATCGAAACGATATCATTTTATATCAGGTACGAGAGAGTCCATAGGAGTCAATAGTTATAATCTTTTTCGATATTATTTCTTAGAGTATTAACTTTTTTATTCCAACAATAATAATAATATTTTTGTATCAATATAATTAGTAAGTTTTAGATAAATTATAAATATTTGCTGCTATTTTAATGTCCTATAGAGACTTCAATAATTGCTCGAGCATTTTGCAACTAAATTTTTCACTATCTAAATGCATCGATAATATATAGTACTCTATTATCGAGTAATTTTATAAACCTCATGTTCCGTAAAATGGATGCATTTTAAGTAATTTCATGCCATTAACTTTTTTCTCTCCTCTTAATGGCGAAAATAATTTTTATTTATAAAAATATATAACAAACCTGCTTACCCTTCAAAGAATTCAATATAAATGAAACTCAAAAGACATATTTTTAAATTTATTAATCGGCCCTTTCCATGTGTTGAGTCGGTGTAATTAAAGCAACTTTATTTTACTACTAATATAAGTTGCAATTAAAATAATAATAATAATAAATTTATGATTTAAATTGAACACAAAATATATCATGTTCTATAACAAGGCTAACAACATTATTTTCATAATATACAATTTTTCAAAGGCATGAGATTCACTATCAACTTTTATTAAATATAGTGAATTCATTTTGCCTTAGGAACATGTAACATATATAGTTATTGAATAAAAAAAAATTTAGACTTTGATCCACAACCATTATATACTAAATAAATTTTAATTATTTATGATAATTATTAAAACTTTTATTTATCAAAATTTATTTTATATTTGCGATATAAATTGGAAGAAGCTTTTCAAATATTGACTTATAGTCATGTATTTGTGGCATTATACTTTAAACCAATATATGCATCATCCATGCAATTTTAATCATAAGATTGGTCTTTCGAAAGACTTTTTAAGTTAAGCTTCTATCTGTGACTTTATATATTATTTGATTGTAGTCTTGAATGTCATTATCGCTAAATATATTTAAAATATTAAATTTTTCATTACTTTGAGAAATTTGAGCACAATTATATATAATATAATTCATTATATTTTAGCTCTTCAAAGCCTTTTATTGGATTATACATGAAATTGTGTTAACTCATATATTATTCAACAATAATGAAAATTGTTGCATCGTCTTTGAGACACATAAGTATTCACCATTTAAATTGATAGACAATAGTTACTAACCCACTTTATATTTTTTCATAAATCATTATTCATCAATATCAAAATAGGGATATATACTAGATAATATTGATAAAATATTAAATCTTAATTAATATTCTCTTGTTTTGCTTCTGTGGAATTAGAGCTCAAATACTTTATGATTTTACAACTCCAAAATAAATTTTATTTATATGTACGAGCTTTCAATAATACAATAAAATTATAATTACCACATTGACAATATTAACACAATAGCTTAAACCAAGTACATGATCATTATATAATATTCACTTCTTGTAATGATATGATCAAAATGTCTTTATTTTTTTAATAATTTAATCAAGCACATAATATTTAAATATATATGTGTGTGTTTCTCTATTGTTATTTTATGATTTACTTGTAAAGATAGCATATGAAGGATTCATAAATGTTGCTAATTTTACTCTCAATGTTGCTATGTAAGCATACACGAGATTTATGTATATATTTCTTTTGGCTCTCAATAAAATATATGATTAAATAACATTTTTTTTCTCGAAAATTTTTCAAATAAAAGGTTAATGATATTAATCACTTAAAAATCTTGAATGATCAATATTGGATAGTGATTATCAAATTAATCACTTGCAATCCTTCAAGATATATTTTTCTCTTTTGATTATATTCAATTCAATGCCAACATTAAATGAAATTCATTTCAATGAACATATAATCAAAATGTTCTTATATCCATAATCATATTTAGGATATATACTGTTTATATAGATGTTATTATCTTGCTATTTTAATAGCATATTTTACTCATAAAATAACATATAAATATTTTTATGATGTCAGTTTTTCTCTCAATATTGCTACTTAATAGCACACACTAGGTATTGAATATATTTCATCATATATTATGTTAGCATTGTAGCATGTGAGCTCTCAATCAATAACATAGATGTAATTCTAAAATATTAAATTTTATAATTTTAAATATATATTTCTATTAGCATCATAGCATGTGGGCTCTCAATCAATAATATTATAATTCTAAAATATTGCATTTTTGAGTTTAAAAGAATAATTAAATTTCTTATTTTATTATATATATGTAAAAAAAAAATTGGAATACTTTAGTAATATAGTAACACAATTAATATTTACTAAGAGTGCTCTTAGGAAAGAATGGTGGGACAAGGCCTCCTTAAAAGTCATCTTCCTAGACAGAGCAACGTTCCCAATAATGACTAGTGGTACAAAGGCTTTCAAGAACAAGCCTCCTAGCTAGACAAAACTCACTTAGATCATATAATTTATACAACCACACACACTAAATAATATGAAATGTGTAAATCCAAATAATTCAAGAATATCAAAATTTATTAATCATTAAACCATAACTCTACAAGTAAAAGTGATATACCATGTTCCTGCATATTGCTACCGAAACTAGAATTAATCAAAATCATATAATCAAGAGTTATATATATAACTTCTTCTTCTTATTATTTTTTTTATTATAGAATTTTTCTTTGTACATCTAAACTAAAAAAAATCAAATTGAAAATTAACTTATGTAATACATATGCATGTATGGATTATAAAACATGACAACTTATAAACTGATTAATCCAATGCTAAGTAAATTAATTTGATAATTAATTCAACCAATAAATTCAATCATAATAATTAGGACACATATTTTGTAATGAATAATAATAATAATAATAGGACTCAAAGGTTATCATATATTATATTATTATATATCTAGTATCAAAAGTAATTAAAATAAGTAATAACATATACTTTATTAAAGTTATTAGCATAAATCTTAATGATTAATTATACTATCTGCATGTCATCCTTAAGCATTCATGGCATCAATTTTATACGAAAATAAGGTTTTATAGGCTCATAAGAAATAACCTAAGACAGTCACCATATGTAAAATATACAACAAACGAATCATATATAATCTATAAGAAAATAAATTACGTATGTCAATCAATGATATAGAGAACTTTAATATTCCGTTATTTCACTAAATCTGATGATATTGATTCATTAACAACAATTTATATATATCACTTTAGCAACATATCAGTTTTCAAAGAAACATCAAGATAAGCACGCCTATATATACAATTTAATAAATAAATAAATAATTGTATAATTAAGGTATCATCAGATAACTTTTTGCTCAAAATTTAAATTCTAGCCACAATTTTAATCATAGATCGGTTCAATCAATATCAATTTTTCAGTAATTAAATTTTATAAAAATTTAAAATTGCCAAAAAATAATACGCAACATAATTATACATGAAAACAAATTGCTCTTGTACCCATTGTTAAAGTTATTAATCACAAACTACAAGTTATTACCTGTTTCAATAATATAACATATGATTAGAACATAAAATACATACTTTGTAAGATCGTTATAGAAGTTATTGATATATATTAAATCTCAAATAATATACCTATAGATCTCCATCTTTGAATAAAATAAAATAAGAATGAGATAAGACTACAATATAAATATATATAAATATTTATATATAAACCAAAAAACTTAATAAATTTATAAGGCAAATAAATTATAAAAAATGTTGATTTATGATACCCAATTAAATCAATCAATAAAAAAAAAAAATATTAATAGATTTTAAATGAAAATAATATTTAAGTTTAATAATAAAGAATACAAAGATTCAGGAACTTGTAAATATTTTGATCTGGCATTATACTACAAAAGTTTGTGTTATATTATAACTAAAGTCATTTCACATGTATAAAACCACAAGTCTGGAATAAATATTCTTGTTGATAACGTGTTATAAAACTAAAGAAATAAGTAAAGAAAAGTAGAGAGAAAAGCAAACAAGTAGAAGTAATTCTCATTTATTGTTTTCTATAATACACTGCTAAAAATCCCTATTTATAAGTTTTACAAGATACAATATGAATTTTGAATATAAGATATGATAGATATTGAATCTCTAATTATCTCCACTTAAATACAAATTTATGATACAATAAAAATAAATATTTATTTAAATAAATTTAAACATAAAATAGATATAATATATTTAAAATTTAATATTCCAATTATAACAATTTTCAATAATATTACAAGCAATTTCTTTAGTCATTAACGCTAGCTACTATTTCCGTCCAAGTGGGAAAATAATTGAGCAAGTCTCTCTATGGAGAATAGAATTTCTCTCTTTTGGATCTTTTCATTTGCATATCTTTATACACCTTCTTGACTTGAGTACATTATTCACGACAAATCAAATGCCTGCGTAAGTAGATCTTTCTTCTTCTTCGTCACATTGTAATTAATAGTATTTTTTCCTTAAAAATTCATGATGATGATAATTCTTCTCTATATCGCAAATATTTAATAAGAGGTTTTAATTGGAGTATACCTTCCATTTACATTATTTTTTTCATCAATAAAAAAAACTTTTCAATTACAGTAAATTATTTGTCTCACATGCCAGATAAAATTATGGTTTTTACTTTAAGATCAATTATTCTATTTGATTTAGATAAATACAACCTTTCACAAATAAAAAAAAAAAAAAGTCCACTCATGGTTATGTAATTTTTAGAAATTAAATATACTAATAACTTTTCTTTAAATTGATGTATATTAGTTATCTAATTATAACAAATGTGAACATTTTATACCAATATTATATTTTTAATCACTTTATTTTTTAAAATTTTTAACCTTATGAGATATTTTTCTCTATAAACATCTACTAACCTCTTGTTACTAAGGTTTAATTCAATTCAATTTAAGTCCTTTTATAAAAAAAAATCCAAAATATCAAAATTGAAAATAAATGATTAAAGTGTCAACGTTTTATACTTAAATTATTGATGTGTATAAATTTAAAAAAAATGATAAATATATTCAATTTATAAAAATAAAATAATTAAAATATTATGATACCTATAAATAAGAGAGGTGTGAGAATCTCAATAGCCAAAACAAAATATACGTCCCTTGTTAAGAGCCTATTTTGTAACCAATTATATTTTTAAATTTCAAGTTTTAGAACGAGAGTTATTTGGTAATTAATTTTATTTTTAAATCCAAAATTAGTTTAAAAATTGGTTATATGTTTACATAATTTTTTTTATTTTTCAAATTTAAAAAATAAAAATTTTGAAAACTATATTCTAAAATTATTTTTTTTTCGCTAATATATTTTGAGTTTACTTTTTTTCTTTTATTAGTTATATTTTTTTAACTTAAAATTAAAATAAATAAGTAAACGTAAATTTTTTTTTTATCAAACTAAGGTTTTTTTTTTTTTTTTTTATCCAACTCAAAATTACCACTTAATAGTGAGTTAAGCTCTAATCTCGATGCATATAAATGGAACGGTTGGTGAGACAAAGACGCAGATTTTAAGAGATATATTAAAGACATTATTTTATATTATTTAAATATAATGTTGATATAAAATTTATAAGAGAAATTACCAAAAATAGCACCCCCTAAAAATTATAATAACAAAACTAGCACCCCTGTGTTCAATTAAAATTGAACGTTTAATATTGAACGTTCAATATTCAATTTAAACGTAAAATATTGAACGTTCAATATTAAATAGGTCTAATTGTCGTCATTCAATTCTAATTGAACGGATAATATTGAACGTTCAATATTGAACGAGTCTAAATTATCGTCGTTCAATTTTAATTGAACACAGGGGTGCTAGTTTTATTATTATAATTTTTAGGGGGTGTTAGTTTTGTTATTTTCCCAATTTATAAATAATATAAAGGCTATTCTCAATTTCCTTAGATTTTTTTAAGATAAATAAACCCCTCATCTGCCAACCACCTCCTCATCTCCCAACCACCTCCTCATCTGCTAACCACCTCACATTTATTCTTTTTAAATAAACAGCTCATGTATTCTATATATATATATATATATATATATATATATATATATATATATATATATATTTATTAAATAATACATATTTTTAGTAGATAATATATATTTTTTTCTTTTAAAATAATACATATAATTTCACATTTTTTTTATTATACAACATTTAATTTTTTTTCTTTATATAATATATATATATTTTTTTAACAATATTCACTTTTCATTAAATATAAATTATTAAATTATCTCTAGCAAAAAAAAAAATTATTAAATTATAAAAAATATATATATGTTTAATTATAAAAAATATATATATATATATATATTTAATTATAA
Organism: Elaeagnus macrophylla; assembly: GCA_029378325.1. NCBI lineage: Eukaryota > Viridiplantae > Streptophyta > Magnoliopsida > Rosales > Elaeagnaceae > Elaeagnus > Elaeagnus macrophylla. The sequence goes on along the minus strand of CM055649.1, from coordinate 21,419,364 downwards.
TAAAATATATATATATTTAATTAAACATAAATATATATATATATATATATATGTATATTTTTTCATTAATTTCAGTAAAAAAGAAAAAAGAAAAAGAAACAGCAAAAAAAGGGAGGAGAAGGGAAAAAAAACAAAAAGAGAGAGAGAAATAAAATTTATATATTTTTTTTATAAGATAAAAAATGAATGTACAGAGTTTTCCAAAAATTTATATTAAACGGTACTTAAAGAGTTGGTGTGAAGAATCTAAAGATTAAATTAAAAAATAAATAAATAAAATAATTGGTTCAAAATAGAGGAGTTTATATGTGCTAATAGACGGACCATTTAAAGAGTTAAACGAAATTATAACTTCAAATATATTCTGTATATTAATAAATATTTAATAAAAATAATATAAATTATAAATAAAATAATTAAATATATATATTTTTTATATATTTGATAATTAATTAGTGGTAGAAGTAAAATTATAATAATATATTATATAAAAATTATTTGTAAATGTACGAATTAACGTGCGTGTATCTTTACCAATTGAAAAGAAAAATATGACCTGTCCTCTCCCTCTCACTCTCACTCTCACCTTTTTTTTTTTTTTTTGCTAATGAACCAAACCTAACAAAACCAGTTAAAACTGGAATTGAAGGGAAGGTTGAAATACACACACAGAAAGCGCTAAACTCTCGATGTGGGATATGGAACTTGGTCAACACACGCACACGGAGAGGAAGGTTTTTTTGCTAATGAACCAAACCCAACAAAACCAGTGGTATTACCTTCTTCTAATCTTATCTTATCTTCTACCCTCATTCTCACTCTCACTCTCACTCTCACTCTCACTCTCACCTTATCTTCTAATCTTCTCACTCTCTACTCTCACCTTATCTTATCTTATCTTATCTTCTCACTCTCACTCTCACTATCACCTTATCTTATCTTATCTTATCTTCTCACTCTCACTCTCACTCTCACCTTATCTTATCTTATCTTATCTTCTCACTCTCACTCTCACCTTATCTTCTAATCTCATTTACATAGAAATATTCGTCCGGATAAATAGGGTTAAAAATGGATCGTGGTATTATTAATATATATGTTTAAATATAATTTTAAGTTTTAAATTTTAATTATATTTTATTTGTTGTACTTTTATTTTTTTTTTAAATTTTAATTTTAATATTTATAAATATTAATGTATTTGATTGATCTTATTTAATTTTCGCTATAAATTTATTATAATATGTTAAAATTCTATAATTATTGTGTATTAACTTTATATCCATTATACTCGTATTAATTATATATTATAATATATTTTTAGTTTTTTTAATATTTTATAAAATTTCTACCAAAAAATTAAATAGCAGCCTCCATTCAAAAAAATAAAAAAAATTCCTAGCAACACCCCTGCAAATTTTTCTCTATATATTGCTAATCATATAGCTACCATATATTTCATCACAAACACAACTACCACACATATAAAATGGGAGACAAAACACCAAAAGATTTAATATGGGAAGAAGTAGAAGAAGATCAAAGCCTATTGGAATCATTTGATGTTAGTAATTATGCTTATGGGTTTATAGAATTGGCTGTGGTGAAATGTGCCATTGAACTTGAATTACCTGATATTATTGGTTCTCATGAAAGACCCATGACACTCTTAGAATTGTCTAAATCATTAAATTGTGCTACTCACTCTCTTTATCGCATTATGAGATTCTTAGTTCACAAAAGAATATTCAAAGAGAGAAAAGCAATTGATGGTACCAAAGGCTATTCAAAAACACCTACCTCACAACTATTGAGATCTGGAGAAAATAACATGGTTGCCGCAATCTTGTTTCAAAATAATCCTGAAATGTTGGCACCATGGCATAAGCTTAGTGCCAAAGTCCTTGGCCGTGTGGATTCGCCATTTGAGGCTACACATGGCATTGATCTCTGGAGCTTTTTAGGCAAAAATCCTAGTCACGGCCAGCATTTCAGTAATTTCGTGTCTCTTCTAGCCAAGAGTACAATGTCAGCAATAATTGACAATTGTAAAGAGGTGTTTTATGGACTCGAGAGTGTGGTGAATGTTGGTGGGGGTAATGGGACTGCATTGGGCATGTTGGTTAAGGCTTTTCCTAAAATTCGAGGTATCAACTTTGATCTTCCTCATGTGGTGTCTGTTGCACATAACTATCAAGGTGTTGAACATGTTGGCGGCAACATGTTTGAATTTGTTCCAAAAGCTGATGCTACTTTTCTCTTGGTTAGTATATATATCATGCCTTTATTTAACTCATCAAGTAGGATTAGGTATAATTGTTTTTAGGGTTTTCTTTTCTTTTCTTTTCTTTTTGAAGAAAGAAATAGTCCTTATTTATATATGAATTAACCTGTTTTTTTATTTTATTTTAATGTAAATATTGCTGTGCCTATATATATATATATATATATATCTTTGTTATTCACCACTGCTTTTATTGATGGACAGAGGGTTCTTCATGACTGGAGTGATGATGAATGCATAAGCATACTAAAGAAGTGTAAAGAAGCTATTCCTAATGATAACAAAGGAAAAGTGATAATAGTAGAAGCAATTATTGAAAACGATCATAACAAAGAAGATAAAATAATAAATGAGCTCTTGCTATCGGATTTGGCGATGATGGCTTACACCAATGGCAAAGAGAGGACCCTAAATGAATGGATTTATCTTCTCAGAAAAGCTGGATTTACTAAACACAATATTATAACATTTGACGCTGGATTGGATTCTATTATTGAAGCATTTCCTTGATTTCTATTAGAAAATTTTTAATAAATATATGATATTTATTATATTTATTATAATAAATATTTATTATATTTTAATAATTTTAGAAATATATGATCTCTTTTATTGTCATCCACTTTATTGTTGAGCCTGATTTATAAAAATTTATCCTTTATTAGACACTATATGTGTGAGCTGACATATGCTGTATAATAATAATGGTCTTGTGTTTCTTTTAATCTAGTGTTGTTTTTGTGCCATAGTTGTAACTTGTAAGAATTGTCTATCACCAATAATGAATGGCCGCATTGAATTTTATAATTTTGACTTCAAGTCAATTTTAGTTCTTTATATTTAAAAAAATACATTTGAATACTAAAAATTATATAAACTATATAATTTGAGTTCTTTTCACAGGACTTCCATTGTACCATTTTTATAAATATATTATAGGATCAAATACACTTATTTTTAAAAAAATAACAAATATATAAAAACAAGTTGTGTGACACTTAAAGTTTAGGAGTGCATAAAAAATTCAATTCATCTAACTAATCCAATTCGATCTGTTAATTTTTAAACGATTTCGATCCGATGATCGAATTAGATCGAAATTTTTCTAATTCGTTAAGTTTAGATCGGATGACGAATTTTACCACGTACCATCTAATCCAATTCAATCTGACAAAAAAGTTAAATATAATTACATTTATATATATGACATATTTTTATTGATCATTCTTATTTTTATTATACATCACATCATATCTTAATAGTATCACTGTATCAGTAAAATCCTAAAAAAAAAAAGCAAAAATTTTAATTTATTATTTGAATGGATTGTTAGTTTTATTTAATCAAATATTATAATATGTATTGTATTTTTACGTAAGTTTAAGTCGTACTTTAATATTATTATTTGATTTTTTTTTAAGTTTATTTTTTCTAATATGTTTATGTTAAATGAAAATTTAAGTTTTTTATTCAAAATTGTTAAAAAAAAAAAAAAGTAAAATAAGTTTATTGATCGAATTTAACCAATCCAATTCAAAAAAATTTCAAATCAAATGCAGATTAAAATTTTTCAATTAAATTAAAAGGTTAAATTAGATGCGAATAAAATCAAGGTTGTGATCCAATGCACACCTCTATGTATCCCAATACCTTAAATTTGATTGGAATTCAAGGTATCCCAATGCATACCTCTATGTATCCCAATACCTCTATGTGGCAATAAAGTTTATTGCAAGGCCAAGGCTAGTTTTTTGCATACACTCATGGAAACATAAAGAGGTGAAGCTTATTTTATCTATCTTTTCAAACTTTTTTTACTGAGAGAAATGGGAATTGTGTTATTTGCACTCGATCATTTCACACTTTTAATGTGTTATGAAAGACAAGTGTGAAGCCATTTTCAATTTCTTAAACAATGTCAAGAGGGATGGCTTATTTGATGGAATATTATTGCAATTTCAAAGGATGACCTAAGCGCTTGCATCATCAAAGTGATGAGCTAAGCGCTTGCATCATCAAAATGATGAGCTAAGCGCATGCGTCATCTCTCCAAATAGTAACATTTTTCTCTCTATAAATAGAGAGCTCATTTGCTCATTTCCATCATCCCAAAATCTCAAACATCCTAAGCATTCCAAGCTTTTCCACTTAGAAAAGTTCTTTCCTCATTGTGAGAGAGAGGTTAATTGTATTCTCCTAGTATAAGAGAGAGAGGTATCTTGTTCTCTCCTTGTATTTAGAGAGAGGTTGTAAATCTTTCAGTATAGTGAATTCCTTCTGGCCTTTGCCCGTGGAGTAGCCCGTAATCATTTTGGGTGAACCACGTAAATACTTGTGTCCATTTTATCTTTATTTTCTCAACTTTACTTTGATTGTGTGTTAGCTTCAACCTTAAATTTCCTAACAGTGGTATCAGAGCTTTGGTTGTGGGTATTGTTCACGGTTCACGTATATAGTTACTATTCAAGTATACGGTTACTGTTCACATATACGGTTACTGTTCACAAAAACAATTATTGTTCACGTGTAATAGTGGGAGCCGGTTCAAGTAAGAACCATATCAAAAATGACGACAACAACAAAGTTTGATGTTGAGAAGTTCAACGGAAGTAATTTTTCGTTATGAAAAATGAAGATTAAAGCAATTTTGAGGAAGGATAATTGCTTGGAAGCAATTGGAGAAAGGCCAGCTGAGATCATTGATGATCAAAAATGGAATGAAAAGGATGGCAATACAATTGCTGATCTACACTTAGCACTAGCGGATGGAGTTTTATCCAGTGTGGCAGAAAAGAAGACAACAAAGGAGATTTGGGATACTCTAACAAGACTGTACGAGGCCAAATCACTTCACAACAAGATCTTCTTAAAAAGGAGACTTTATACTCTTCGAATGGCGGAATCCACATCGGTGACCGACCACATCAACACCTTGAATACTCTATTTTCGCAACTTACATCAATGGGTTACAAAATTGAAACAGTTGAATGTGCGGAGCTTCTACTTCAAAGTCTACCTGACTCGTATGATCAACTCATCATCAACCTGACGAACAACATCCTTACGAATTATCTAGTTTTTGACGAAATTACAGTTGCTGTTTTGGAAGAAGAAACTCGGCGTAAAAACAAAGAAGATAGACAAGTAAGTTCGCAGCAAGCGGAAGCTTTGACGGTGATGAGAGGAAGATCAACAGAACGTGGCTCTAGTGGGAGTCAAAATCATGGTAGATCGAAATCAAAAAGTAAGAAGAATCTCAAGTGCTACAATTGTGGCAAGAAAGGGCATGTCAAAAAGGATTGTTGGAGTAGAAAGAGGAATGGAGACCCTGAGCCACCAAATGCTCAAGGGAATGTAGCAAGTACCCCTGATAATGGTGAAGTTCTATACAGCGAAGCTACAACAGTAGCTGAAGTCAGAAAGCAGTTCTCTGACGTCTGGTTATTAGACTCAGGAGCAACATGGCATATGACATCTCGAAGAGAGTGGTTCCACAAATATGAACCAATCTCAGGAGGTTATGTACACATGGGTGATGATCATGCTTTAAAAATCGCTGGTATTGGTACTATCAAAATAAAAATGTTTAATGGTACAGTTCGCACTATTCAGGAGGTAAGACACGTGAAGGGCCTGAAGAAGAATCTATTGTCTTTGGGGCAGATAGATAGTCTTGGATGCAAGACCCATGTTGAAAATGGGATTATGAAAATTGTCAGAGGTTCGCTTGTGGTTTTGAAAGCAGAAAAGATTGCAACGAATCTATTCATGCTTAAAGGGAAACACTACAGGAAGCTGATGCGTGTGTCGCGTCAACCAGTAAAGGAGAAGAATCAACAATGATGTGGCATCTCAAATTGGGCCACATGTCGGAACGAGGTTTGAAGATTCTCTCCGACAGAAAGTTGCTTCCAGGGCTCAAATCGGTAAATCTACCTTTCTGTGAGCATTGTGTTACAAGTAAGCAGCATAGATTGAAGTTTAGCAGATCTGATGCAAGGAGTAAAGGCATTTTAGACTTAATTCATTCTGATATATGGGAATCACCCGAGATGTCCCTAGGAGGTGCAAAGTACTTAGTGTCTTTCATTGATGACTACTCTAGGAGATGTTGGGTATATCCAATCAAGAAGAAGTCAGATGTGTTTCAAGTGTTCAAAGACTTCAAAGCGCAGGTGGAACTTGAATATGGAAAGAAGATCAAGTGTTTAAGGACGGATAATGGAAGAGAGTATATAGATGGCGAGTTTCTTGCACTTTGTAAGCAAGAAGGTATTAAAAGACAATTCACAGTCACATACACGCCTCAACAAAATGGAGTGGCAGAGCGGATGAACAGAACTCTTGCAGAAAAGATAAGAGCTATGTTGAGATCTGCAGGTCAATCCAACTCCTTTTGGGCAGAAGCAGCCAAAACTGCATGTTATGTGGTGAATCGGTCGCCATCAACGGCAATTGAGTTAAAGACACCGATGGAGATGTGGACTGAAAAGCCAGCAGATTACTCTACTTTACATTCATTTGGATGTCCTGTGTACGTAATGTACAACGCCCAAGAAAGATCGAAGTTGGATCCAAAATCTAGAAGGTGTATCTTCTTGGGATATGCTGATAGTGTCAAGGGGTATCGCTTGTGGGATCCCACTACCCGCAAGCTCATAATCAGCAGGGATGTGATCTTTGCAGAAGATCAATTACAAAGAAAAGATGGAGTCGATAGTACATCAAATGAGAATTCAGAGGCTACAATAGTTCAGGTGGAAAATAATTCAATACAAGAAATTCAAGATTCTACTGAAGCAGCACCACAACACGATGTACAAGAACCAATTGAGTCTGAGGCTCCAGAAGTTCGTCGGTCAACTCGTGAAAGAAGGCCGCCAACTTGGCACTCGGAGTATGTTACTGAAAGTAATGTTGCATATTGTCTTTTAACGGAGGATGGAGAGCCATTAACTTTCCATGAAGCTACAAGTAGTTCAGATGCATCTCTGTGGATGACAGCAATGCAGGAAGAAATTGAAGCTTTACATAAGAACACGACTTGGAAACTAGTACCATTACCACATGGAAGAAAAGCCATTGGTAACAAATGGGTCTACAAGATCAAGCGAGATAGCAATGATCAAGTGGAACGGTATCGTGCAAGATTGGTGGTAAAAGGATATGCTCAGAAAGAAGGTATTGATTTCAATGAAATATTTTCCCCAGTAGTACGACTTACAACAGTTAGAGTAGTATTGGCAATGTGTGCAACGTTTGACTTACATCTAGAGCAGTTGGATGTAAAAACTGCATTTCTTCATGGAGAACTTGAAGAAGAAATTTATATGCTTCAACCAGAAGGTTTTGCTGAAACAGGCAAGGAGGACTTGGTTTGCAGGTTGAACAAATCTCTATACGGTCTCAAACAGGCGCCGAGGTGTTGGTATAAGAGGTTTGATTCCTTCATTATTAGCCTTGGATACAACAGACTTAGTTCAGACCATTGTGCATACTACAAAAGGTTTGATGGTGATAATGACTTTATTATCTTGTTGTTGTATGTGGACGACATGTTGGTAGCAGGACCCAACAAAAATCAAATCCAAGAATTAAAGGCTCAATTGGCTAGGGAGTTTGATATGAAGGACTTGGGACCAGCAAACAAGATTCTAGGGATGCAGATTCACCGAGACAAAAATAACAGGAAGATTTGGCTTTCTCAGAAGAACTACTTTAACAAGATCTTGCGACGCTTCAACATGCAAGATTGTAAGCCAATATCTACCCCACTTCCTGTTAATTTTAAGTTATTCTCAAGTATGTCTCCTAGCAATGAAGCAGAGAGGAAGGATATGTCTCGAGTACCGTATGCATCAGCAGTGGGAAGTTTGATGTTCGCTATGATATGTACAAGACCAGACATTGCACAAGCAGTGGGAGCGGTCAGTCGATTTATGGCGAATCCTGGTGGAGAGCATTGGAACACAGTAAAAAGGATCCTTAGATACATCAAAGGAACCTCAAGTGCTGCATTATGTTTTGGAGGATCAGAATTAACTGTCAGAGGTTATGTGGATTCAGATTTTGCAGGAGATCTCGACAAAAGTAAATCCACTACGGGTTATGTGTTTACACTTGCAGGAGGAGTTGTAAGCTGGGTTTCTAAATTGCAAACTGTTGTGGCTTTATCTACAATGGAAGCAGAATACATGGCAGCTACACAAGCTTGTAAGGAAGCAATCTGAATTCAAAGGTTATTGGAGGAACTTGAGCACAAGTAGGAGAAGATTGTTTTGTTTTGTGACAGTCAGAGTGCCTTGCACATCGCAAGAAATCCAGCCTTTCATTTCCGGACAAAGCACATAAGGGTTCAATACCACTTCGTTCGAGAAGTAGTAGAGGAAGGAAGTGTGGATATGCAAAAGATTCACACAGATGAGAACCTAGCAGATGTAATGACAAAACCAATCAACCCTGACAAGTTTGTATGGTGTCGATCCTCTTATGGCTTAGCAGAGACGTAAGCAGCAGGGTTTGAGCAAAGGCTAGTTGGAAGAGATAATCGTGAAAGATGACTTCAAGTGGGAGATTGAAAGACAAGTGTGAAGTCATTTTCAACTTCTTAAACAATGTCAAGAGGGATGGCTTATTTGATGGAATATTATTGCAATTTCAAAGGATGACCTAAGCGCTTGCATCATCAAAGTGATGAGCTAAGCGCTTGCATCATCAAAATGATGAGCTAAGCTCATGTGTCATCTCTCTAAATAGTAACATTTTTCTCTCTATAAATAGAGAGCTCATTTGCTCATTTCCATCATCCCAAAATCTCAAACATCCTAAGCATTCCAAGCTTCTCCACTTAGAAAAGTTCTTTACTCATTGTGAGAGAGAGGTTAATTGTATTCTCCTAGTATAAGAGAGAGAGGTATCTTGTTCTCTCCTTGTATTTAGAGAGAGGTTGTAAATCTTTCAGTATAGTGAATTCCTTCTGGCCTTTGCCCGTGGAGTAGCCCGTAATCATTTTGGGTGAACCACGTAAATACTTGTGTCCATTTTATCTTTATTCTCTCAACTTTACTTTGATTGTGTGTTAACTTCAACCCTAAATTTCCTAACATGTTAGTTTTCTCTTATAAAATCACTAAATCTAATGTTTTTATAGGATATTATTTCGGAGTATTTTAAAGAAAATGATAATTAGTGACGATCAGTAATATCTTCTACATTTTAGCTTATTATGTGTTTTATTTATGTGAGGTATGCACATTGTGTTGTTTTCGTAAAAGATATATAATAAAAATAAAAACATTAAAATAAAGAAAATTTTAAAATGTTATTATTTTATGGAAATTAAATATAAAAAAACGTAGTTATCCATTTTGCATGGTAACTTGGCGCGTCAAACCTTGACACAACACAGATATTAATACAACAATTATACCACTAAATTATTTATAATAAAAAAAAATTACAAATTTATTATCTAATTTTATGAGACCACAAAATAGCATTCAAAATACTAGAAACAAAATATCATCAGTTTCAATGCCGTTACTAACAGAAGGAGTCACTTTCCCCAATTTTTCATATTGCTCACTCATGCATATTATCAAACCAACACGTGTAATATAGGATAAGCCATAGGCTCGTAATAAGGAGGACTAAAGAGACAAGTGTAGAAATCAAATGCCCCATTTTTGGCTGGTTGAGATTAACGCTGAAGAATCTATAAAATGGGGAATTTATATAAGAAACTTATTATATGCATCTAATTGCTTAAAACTTTAAATTTGTGAATTTTCAATTCCTGACTAGAAAAATAGTGGGAAATTTAAGGCCCATTGTTTGAACATGGTCTTAGGAATTTTTAAGTTTAACCACCAGAAAAGTTTGTCTGATTTGCTGCAAGCTGTAGGGTGATAGGGTCCAAAAGGTTGATCATTTGTTTGGGCCGACGCCCACAGGCCATAGTCTGTCTTTGTCAGAGTCTCCTTTCTATTTTTACTGGCATATATATGTAGAAGTTGCATCAGAATTTACAAACTGATTTGTTACCAAATTCGCGTAAAAAGTTAAGTCCCATGAGTGGAATAGAAGATAAGATGGTATGGACTTGTACACCCGATTCCGAAGCCCAAAGTGATTGAGACAATTGTGTTTTACAATTTTTAAGAACCATCCAAAGAGGGAAGCATGGGCTCTTGTTGAAATGCTTCACTTACCTCTCTATTATTGCTATCGGCCATGTTTATCTCAAATACTTGTGTACTCTTACATTTCTCACTCTTTTCTAGATTGAGATGGGAATTTGAATTCGTTGCTATTAAAAGATGGTCATGGAAATTAATGACCACGCGACAAATCAAGAAAATTACATATTTCAAAAATAAAATAATGGATTTGTAAGCAGCGTGACGTGCACGTGAGGAAGTGGAGATAGGGTCCAATGTCTCCCATTTTATGGAAAAGAGCCTTGGCGATTGAGCCCATGTCTCCACGACTCCAACCCAATACATGCATATTTCTCCTCGCCTGGGTCTCGCACTCTTATCTGTCTTCTCTTCTCTTCTTTGAAGTATTAGGAAATGTAACTCTCAAGTAAAAACATAATTTTGATATTGATTAGGGTGTATTTACGGGTTTTACTTTATGCTAAAGTCCTAACTATATTATTGTATTTGTACGTAAAATTTTCATTAAATTTATAAATAATTTTTTAAACTTTTAAAATATATAATTTACTACTCAAACTTTTAACAATATAGTTTTATTAAATTTTAAATTGTATAATTTAATCATAAATTTTTAAAACTTCATATATATGTTCCAAAATTTTCAAAGACCAATACGTAGCTTAGTAGCAAAGTTAAGATTTATATAAGAAGGTTTAAAAATTTGAGAACTATAATATATTTTTAAAAATAACTATAAATTTATTCAAAATAATAATAATTAGGGAAATTATTTAAAATATCACTACTAAAACTTATCATAACAAAAATAACATTCATATCTTGAATTGAGAAGTATATGAATTAGCATTATATGTGTTATTTTTGTTATTATAAGTTTTAAGGGTATTAATTTTGTGATTTTCTTAATAATTAAGCATTTTCTTTACCGGTTTTATTATGTAATGGCTGTAGATATGAGAAGAAAAAATCAAATATCGTTTCAAGTTTAAAGATAGTTGGGGTTGACGAATTTTCTTTTTAGAAACCTTAATAGTTGGAGTTGGCATTTGAAGTTTTGAATACATTATTGTTTGAGAAAAGGACTGGTTCTTAGTTCTTACCATCTGGACTAATGTGGCCTGTGGAACCAGTAGAAGGAAAACACATAATGGGTTTTTCATCATTATTTTATTTTTCAAGCAAAATTTTCATTATTAAGTTGATCACATAGTCTTGCTACCTAATTTAAAAAATAATAATAATGATGATATTGCCTAATTTTGAAAATTAGTTAGTGGTTGCCATGTTAAAGGCAATTCACCAAACTTTGTAGCAATTCTTTTTAATAAACCACATATACACACACTAAGAAAGAGGGTTTTTAACTGAGAGAAAAATATAAATGGTCTGCTGAGTTATTTTCAACCTAAAAATGCTAGAGAACCTAAGTTAGTAGGGATATTTTTAACTAATTAAAATGTCTAGTTTTATTTACATATTTAATATTTTACATGTTATAATCTCGAATAAATAGAAAGTTTAGGACATATTGCTCCTAAAATGTCTAAGTTCGTAGGGGTACGTATTTCTAACTTAATTACTTGTAGGCAAACTAAATACCAATCGATAAATTGATCTTGCATGAGAGCTTTTAAAAGTCACTATTAATGCTATCATCGAAATGTATTAAATCCAAAAGTCATTGTTGGTCAAACCCATGGATGGGCTTCTAAGCTCATACTTTCTAACTTTTAATGGACTTTAGAGTAATAGAAAAAGGCTAGTAGACTATTTGACTATTAGGAATCTGAATCTCTATTCTCTGCTACATATGATATTCTTTTTCTTATATACAAAAATAATAGTTAAAGATTAAGATGAAGAAAAAACAAGGTTATAACTTTATGTACATTAATAGTGTTGGGTAGAGAGTAGTTGTTTCACTGAACTAATCTGTGTGTGTTGGAGGCCATGCATCACAAAACCACTGAATAGTGCCTGAGAGCACAAAACAGTGAGAGAAACATGTGAGAACCGCAAACTTTGTGCCCACGGGTACAACCAATTCCATTAATTCTAATGAATTAATGCATAATAATATAACATTCATCAAAAACTCAAACTATATTATGATGTACAAAAGAATTGTTTTATTATATTTATTGGGGAAAAAAAAAAAAGACAGTAAATTTTATTTTTAAAACTTAATGATTAACTATAATTAAACTTTAAGTTGGATCAAGGGTGCCTAGGATCATGGATACATGAAAAATGCTGTGTAATATGACTTTTATAATATTGTTTCATATCAATATTCTATCATCATTATTGATTTAATTTATTTTTTATTTTCGCTTTTTTAAAATTAATAGTTTAAATTGAGTAGTTATAAAAACATAAATTCAATTTTTTTTTACCTTTTTTAATATACCGCTGCATGCACTACCAATATGCGGCAAGCATGTGGGGTAAAAGTTGTTAGAATTGTTTGTTCTTGTTATATAAAATGTGGATTTTTTATACACATGCTTATTAACACACGAGGGTTTGGGGGCTGAAGCCCCGACCGAATTTTCTAAAATTTACATCTCCTTGTCCTGCGTCCACTGCTCCAGCTTCACACTAGCCAGCAAAACAAATAGTAACAAAATCCATGAGTCCAAAACAAACCTTTAAAGCCCTTGAGACAATACCCATATATAAAACCTTGCTAATCATGATAATAACTGCCATCTGATTTTTTCCTTGCGCCTACGACTATATCTTTGTTTTTGTTTCTCAACTTCACTTCTTTGCCTCTGTTTCACAACTCCACTTATCAAGTTTTTCTTCTACAATTAAACAAATAAAATTTTGCGCCACCTGATTTTTCCCTTGCGCCTACGACTGTCTTCCTCAGTTTTTGTTTCTCAACTTCACTTTTTTGCCTCTGAACTCCACTTATCAAGTTTTTCTTCTACAATTAAATAAATGAAATTTTGCTTTCTATCAAGATATTAACCATCAATGTTAATAATAATTATATAGTAGTATTTTTTCCCTCTGTTTCTAGAGGTGATAAACTTTAGCCCCTCCTATAAAAAATTTCTGACTCCGCCCTGGTAACACCCAAACTAACACAGTCAAAATAACACAAATAATCTCCATCCTATGGAACATAACTCTCCCTACATTATTCTCTTAATCTTCAAGAAATTTTTGTTTTAATTCAACATCACAGTAAAGTTATTATTATTATTATTATTATTATTAAATAAAGAAGAGTGTTAGCAACACTTCTTAAAACTCCATCTCACTTTATTTATTAACATGTGTTATATTTTCTTAAAAAAAAAAAAAGCAAAAATTATTTTAACACTTCTTAATACATGTTAATGAAAAAAAATGATAGTATGTAAATAAAAAAACAGAAGAAGAAGGAAATATGTCCCAATAATACTTTACTAATATCAAGAACGTTTGAACTCAGTTAATACACGTAGAGATGATGAAAATGGACAAAGTGCTAGTGTTAATTAAATAAAGTAATATATATCCTTCAACTAATTGTATTTCTTTCTTTCTTTCTTTATTTATTTTTCTTTTTTAATAGAAACCCTTCAACTTGTATTTCATGAATAAATAAATAAAAATTGCATGTATATTTCTTGGAGTTTTAAAAATAAATTAAGAGGAAAAAAAAAGAGAGAAGAAGTGAGGAAATTTGTGCAAGAAGATAGAGATATTACAGGAGAACCCGCCAACAGGATTTTTGGTTTTGCAAAAAAAAAAAAAAAAACAAGTGATATTGAAATATCTTTGCGAATCTATACCTACCTTTTATTTTTATTTTTATTTTTTTTCAATTTCATAACGTTTCTAACATTCTCTGTAATATAACAAATCCCCAGTCGATCACTATAGCAGGTTTTTCACTGAAATTCATGTTATTTGATTCTTAATTTTATTTGTCCTAGCTTCCTCACCTCAGATTCCTTTGGAATGCTAATTTCTTCTCTTCTTCTTCTTCTTTTTTTTTTTTTTAATTTAAATTTCACTAATTTAATTAATTAAACCCTTATTGACAAAAAAAAAAAAGTATAAATCATGATTTACTAGCAATGTTCCTTAGTGAAGGACATTAATAGTAATTACTAGTTAGGTAGGAGTGGAGTAGTGTTTATAGGTCTCTTCGTTATATGATCAAATGGAGATGTTGGGGTACTGTCAATGGAGATAATATAACAGCTTCCTTTCTTACCTACTACTTATTGGCCAAACAATTATATGAAATTAGATAGAAAACAGTTGAAAATGGAACTAGAATTAGCTAGGTTAGATTAATTGGCTGATTATTTCAATATTAGCTAATTTCGCCACTAATTAATTTTCCGAATTAATCATGCACCGAACTCAATTGATCATGTCAGTAATAAAATTTTCATTTCAATTAATCTATTTATTCATCCAAACCCAAACTGAGATATATATACTAATTAATTACGATTAAGAAAATGTTAGCGTGAGTCATATAATTAATGTTTATCTGTAATAGAATTCTAAGTTGTACATAGTTCTATTTGGTTTAGGACTCTTGTATTTTATCTTCTATATATACCTCTATTATGAGGTAGTAATACAACAAGTATAATATTTCATTCAATATATTTAACTTGGTATCAGAGCGAAGGTTCGTAAATAAATTTTACCTTCTTTTTCGTCCACCGCCGCCGCCGCTACGCACCGCCGCCACTCCGCGCCGCCGTCCCGCACCGATCTGCCGTCCGCGCACCTGTCCCGCGCCGATCTGCCGTCCGCGCACCTGTCCAGGGCCGCCTGTCTCGCGCGATCTCCAGCGCCGCCTGTCTTGCGCGATCTCCAGCACCGCCTGTCGCGAGATCTCCAGCACCGTGCCGCGAGTTCCCCAGTCCAGCGCCGTGTCTCTGCTCGCGTGCCTCTCTCAGTCGCCACGCCTGTCTCCGCCGCGCCTGTCTCCTCCCCTGCAGCCGTCCAGCGCCGCCATACCAAATCTGCCTCCATCTCTACAAACCCTAGCCCATACATCAAAACCCTAGCCCATACCAATTTTACCCTAGCCCATACATCAAAACCCTAGCCCATACCAATTTTACCCTAGCCCATACAATTTAGCCCCAATTTTACCCTAATCCACTTACAAAAAAAAAATCAGCCCAAACTCCCTTGGCCCAATTTCAGCCCAGGGTCAACTCAGTCAATAATCAGCCCGGTCAACAGTCAAAGTCAACCGTTCACAAAAAAAAAAAAAAAAAAATCCGCTGCATATTATTATTGTCTGATTCAATGGAAGATTCAAGAATGAATCAAAGTTCAACGACAACTGAAATTCCAAAATTTGAGGTTTCTGTCAAGAGTTCAGAAGGTGGCTCTTTTGGTGGTACCAAACTCAATGATACCAACTTTCGAACATGGAAAAGGCTTATGTCCGTTTATCTCCGTGGGATGCACAAAATAGGACATGTGACTGGAACAATTAAAGCTCCTCCTGAACATGATTTGGAGGCCTATACTAAGTGGGAAGATGATGATGGCTTCGTAATGTCTATCTTATTTAGAGCCATCACAGATGATGTACTACAGATGGTGGAAGGGTGTGACACAGCTGAGGCCATATGGCAGACTTTAGGAGACCTCTATACTAATGAATCTGACTTTATACAGGTCCACGAATTAATGTGCCAAGCTACCAGCATGCAACAGAATGGGCAACCAGTGTCTATGTATTTTACCAAGCTAAAGAATACATGGGCTGAAATTGATCAGAAACGTCCGTGCAAAATTAAAAATCAGGAGGACCTTGTATGGTACCAGAAAGAAAAGGAGCTTGAGCGAGTTCATGCATTTTTAAGAGGACTTGATACGAAACATAATAGTGCCAAGGGCGAATTGCTCCGAATGTCAGACCCTCCAAGCTTGACCACAACTTTTACATACATCCGTAAGGATGAATCTCAGCAGGAAAGTCTTAATCAAGCACATGTTGAATTATCTAGTCTAGCCATTCAAGCCAAATCCAAGGCACCTTTTCTCCAGCAACAGAGTTCAGTTCCACTTCATCAGCAAGGACCTCCACCAGGCTTTGCCAATCGTCCTCGTCCTCATTGCTCTTATTGCAATGAAGGAGGACATCTTCGAGAGACTTGCTATAAACTGAACCCTCACCTTAGACCTAAACGGCCAAATTATCGTTCTAAAGCGAAAGCAGCTGCTGTACAAGTAGTACAGGAGCCCGATTTCTATGGTGTGACTGGACAGGATCATCGTGTGACATGTGAAGGTACCCCTATAGCTTCAGTAGCTGGTCGTGGTAAGTTTGGTTTGGCCTTAAGCGTTTCTCAATTTGTTGGGTCTAATACTTGGATTATTGATTCTGGTGTGTCTGATCATATGACTTATGATAAATCGTATTTTACTGAGTTATCTTCCCCTCTAGTGTCTTATGTTACAAATGCTAACGGTGAAGCTTTTCCTGTCTTAGGAAAGGGGTCAGTCCGTATCACTCCAACTTTACAGCTCTATAATGTTTTATATGTGCCTGACTTATCCCATCATTTAATATCTGTCCCACAGTTGAATACTGAGTCTCAATGTTTTGTAACCTTTTATCCTATGTATGTGATTTTTCAGGATCTTCTTACTAGGAAAATAATTGGTCGAGGGTATCTGAGGGGCAGATTGTTTCGTCTGGATCAGAACTACGCAGGGGAGAAACCAAGAGCACAATTCCGCACCGCATTGACCTCGAGTTCTGACAATCTAAGTGAAATTTGGTTATGACATCGTCGCTTAGGGCATCCTTCTTTTAGTCTTATGAAAAAATCTATGCCTATTTTGTTCATTGGTGTTAGTGAGTCTGTTTTACATTGTGAGACGTGTGTTTTGGCCAAAAGCCATCGTATTACTTATTCTCCTAGTATTTCTAATAAAAGTATTGTTCCTTTTGAGTTAATTCATTCTGATGTTTGGGGACCGAGTAGAGAGCCCACTGTATCGGGCATGAGGTATTTTGTTTCGTTTATTGATGATTGTACAAGATTGTCATGGGTTTCTCTTCTTCGAACCAAAGATGACGTCTTTTCAGTTTTTCAGAACTTTCGTACTCATGTTCAAACACAATACAATAGCACCATTAGAGTCCTACGTTCTGACAATGGGGGAGAATATGTTAATCGTATGTT
This sequence comes from Elaeagnus macrophylla, assembly GCA_029378325.1. Lineage (NCBI taxonomy): Eukaryota > Viridiplantae > Streptophyta > Magnoliopsida > Rosales > Elaeagnaceae > Elaeagnus > Elaeagnus macrophylla. The sequence goes on along the minus strand of CM055649.1, from coordinate 21,401,721 downwards.
TCAAGATTTTTTCAAAACACATGGAATTGTTCACCAAACTACTTACCCACAAACACCAGAATAAAATGGGGTGTCTGAACGAAAAAATCGTCATTTACTTGATATGACTCGTGCACTTCTATTTAGTGCTTATATGCCAAAATACCTTTGGGGCGATGCTGTACAAGCTTCCGCCCATCTCATCAATCGTCTTCCATCTAGTGTCCTTCACGGCAAAATCCCATTTGAGGTTCTTGCATCTCATATGTCCTTGTCATCATTTCATAATCTTCCTGCCCGTGTATTTGGTTGTGTTGCTTTTGTCCATGTTCCTAAAAATCAGAGGTCCAAGTTAGATGCCCGTGCAATCAAATGTGTGTTTGTTGGTTATGAAGGTTATCAGAAAGGGTACAAGTGCTTCCATCCTCCGACCAGAAAATATTATGTCACTATGGATGTTACCTTCTTTGAGGACATGAGTTATTTTTCCTCACCTGATACTGCTCGTCAGGGGGAGAATTTATATTTTGAAGAGTTGTATCATGGTGAGGGGGAGAATTTGGAATTGGAAGACTCACCTACTGATATTTCTATGGGTCCAGTTGAGATTCTTAACCCATTGAATCCAGTAGTGGAAGGAACAGATACTCCAAGTGTCCAAGCACCATCTCCAACCACAGAAAATGAAAATGAAGATACTGTTGTTCCCTCAGGCATCACTCATACCCTTGATCAACAGCTCCCTGGTACTGAAGGTCACTCATCTGAGGTATGTATACCTACTGATACTAATAGCGTTGAGTCTAGTGTTGGACAGTATGTGTTACCAAATAGGTCTACTCGAGGTCAACCACCCAAAAGATATGAACCAAGTATCCATGCAAAATCAAAATATCCAGTAACCAACTACATGTCTACTAAAAGATTGTCTAAGCTATATGAATCATTTGTAAATCAAATATCTACTGTATCAGTACCTAACAAAGTGCAGGATGCATTGGGAGACCCAAAATGAAAAAAGGCAATGGAGGAAGAGAAGGAGGCATTACAGAAGAACGATACTTGGCAACTTGTACCTTCACCACGAGGCAAAAAGGCAGTTGATTGTCGATGGGTATTTACTGTGAAACATAATGCTGATGGATCTGTGAATCGGTATAAAGCCCGCCTTGTAGCAAAAGGGTTCACTCAGACGTATGGTGTAGACTACGATGAGACTTTTGCTCCAGTTGCCAAAATGAATACTATTCGAGTTCTACTTTCGCTTGCTGCAAGCTTTAATTGGCCACTTCGACAGCTTGATGTCAAGAATGCGTTCCTTCATGGAGAGTTAGTCGAGGAGGTATACATGAATCTTCCACCTGGGTATGTAGCTGTCTCTCCTGGTAATTTTGTATGCAAATTGAAGAAGTCCTTGTATGGGCTCAAGCAATCCCCTCGAGCCTGGTTTGGAAGGTTTTCACAATTCATGCAGAAGGTTGGTTACAGGCAAAGTAATTCAGACCATACGCTATTTCTCAAACATCAAAAGGGGAAGGTAACAGCTCTAATTATTTATGTTGATGATATGGTAATTACTGGAGATGATGCTGTTGAGATGGATAAATTACAGAGACAGCTAGCTGATGAGTGCTCAAAAAGTACTAATATTTCGTGATTAATTGTGCTTAATTGTTTAATATATAGATTCGTTTTGATTATTTATTCGATTAATTTCATAAATCTATCCATTCGGAGTCACGGGTATATTTTAGTGCATTTCAGGTGTTTTTAGCGTCAAATGAGTCAAATAATGAAAACACGCAAAGACGGAACACTTACGGCGCTCGGATCACGAGTTACGGGCTAAACGAGACAAATATGTAAGCCGTACATATTGAGCCAGCACATATGTAAGGGGGTACATGTGAAGAAACTGAAGACAACGCTCGCCTCGGCGGGGAAAATGCATGCCGCGGCGGGGAGCTCTCGGGTTTTTACATTATTTTCAGAATTTGTGTTGCGCCGCGGCGGGGAAAATGCATGCCGCGGCGCGCCTATTTCTATTGCAATCAGGAATCCCTTACATCAATAAATACCCCCTTAGACCCCCCTTACGAACAGAACTCGAATTCATACACAACTCTTACACTTTACAATTTTGCAACCAAACAAGAGATTCAATCAACTTTGGGAGTTTTGCTACACAAAAACAAAGCAAGAGAAACCATTCTAAGGATCCAAAGAAGCCGTCGACAATCGAAGATAAAGCTTTTGGAGAAGAACGTTATCCCATCCATAAGCGGTATTTAGCTCTAGGTTTTCTTTGGTGTTGTAGAATTCTATTTTTCTTCTTCTTTCGTTGGAAGGTATGTTCATATTTTATTTGTCTATGAATATTGATATAAACATGTCTGGCTAGTTTTATTATGGATGTTTAGTTTGTGTTGCCATGTTTGCTAGAACTGTGTATGGTGAATGTTTTATTGATTTGGAATAAATGAATTACTTTTTGATTAAGAGCATGTTTAGATATTTGATTATGAATAATCATGGGCCCATTTGATGTTCGTAGTTAGGTTGAAAAATCTGAGAATTTAGTTATAGGAACGTCACCTTAACTTTATTCCGAAACGCTTAATCAAAGCTTCAAGTTAGTGACTTAGTCATAGCATTAATTTGATTGGCATGTTTTCCTTGCGCATAATTTGATTGCTATTTAATTTACCCCCGCCAAAGGCAGTTAATTAGTTAATCAACAAAGAGACCTACCCCCGCCAAAAGGAGTTTCGTAATTAAAAGGAAAGCCGGTAGTTTAGTTTAAATAGGACATTCATGTTATTTCACCATACCTTTTCGATGCAAGCATGGTCAACCAAGCTAAACGTTCATACATCCTCCACTGATCTTCAAATCTATTTGAATTGATTGTGAATTTGCAATATTGTTTTCGTTTAATTGTTCGTATAATTGTTCTCGTCACAAAGCAAGCACCCTTTTACAGTTTTACTAGCTTTAGGATTCTAGTTACTTAGAATTTTAATTTCACTAGAACTCTATTTAATTAGCCTTTTATTTTCATTAGAACTCTATTTAGATTAGGAAGAAGGTTATTTTAGAACCACTGCAATTCCTTGAGAGATCGACCTTGGAAGTTGCTTATCACTTCACTACGAGTGATTCGTACACTTGCGAGTACACATTTGAACACATCACTAGCCTCTGAGTTTGAGATGAAGGATTTGGGTGAATTGAAATACTTCCTAGGAATTGAGGTAGCTAGGGGGAGCGAAGGAATCTTTCTATGTCAGAGAAAATACATTCTTGACCTACTAACTGAAACAGACATGTTGGATTGTAAACCTATTGACACTCCTATTGAGCAAAATCATTGTCTAGCAGAATATCCAGATCAAGTACCAACTGATCGAGTTCGCTATCAGAGGTTGGTTGGGCGCCTAATTTATTTGACACATACTAGACCAGATGTCGCATATGCAGTAAGTGTGGTAAGTCAGTTCATGCATAACCCGAGTGAGAGTCACATGGATGCAGTTATGAGAATTTTAAGGTATTTGAAGTCAGCTCCAGGGAGAGGAGTAATGTTTACTACACACAACAATCCTCTTGAAGTTTGTGGCTTCACAGATGCAGATTGGGCAGGAAGTATTACAGATAGAAGGTCAACATCGGGCTACTTTACCTTTGTGGGAGGTAATTTGGTTACATGGAAAAGTAAGAAGCAGAAAGTTGTGGCACGGTCTAGTGCTGAGGCTGAGTATAGAGGTATGGCTCATGGTGTTTGTGAACTGTTGTGGATAAAAAGTTAATTGTTTGATTTGGGTCTCAAACTCAAAAATACTATGGAGTTGTATTGTGATAGTCGAGCAGCCATTGACATATCACAAAATCCAGTACAGCATGATCGCACTAAACATGTGGAGGTTGATCGTCATTTTATAAAAGAGAAGCTAGATGCCAAACTCATTAGCTTTCCTTTTGTTCCCACTGAGAAGCAACTTGCAGATGTGCTCACCAAAGGAGTTTCCAAGAAGACGTTTTATGACTCACTAAGCAAGTTGGGCATGGTCGATATGTATGCGCCAACTTGAGGGGGAGTGTTAGCATGAGTCATGTAATTAATGTTTATCTGTAATAGAATTCTAAGTTGTACATAGTTCTATTTGGTTTAGGACTCTTGTATTTTATCTTCTATATATACCTCTATTATGAGGTAGTAATACAACAAGTATAATATTTCATTCAATATATTTAACTGAAAATATGATCAAGTATTGTTTTATGGTCAATTTCCACATTGACATCGACTTATATATATTCGGTTGATTGTTTTGGCGAACCACTAGATTAAATTCAAGCAAAGGTGTAGCTATCCTTCAATTCATTGAAGATATGGCCTTATTGTGACATAAATACAAAGTCACGAGGAAACAGTTGATAATATTAATATATATTTAAAAAATTTCATTACAAAATTGACTTTTTAAATTTATAAAATAATATCCATAAAGAAAGTAAATTATGGATACTTTCCGTTCAAATTGTAATAGATTTGTTATTTATGGTAGTCCCATTTGATAATATGATCCCTGTAAAAGAACACTCGGGATAAACTCGATCATGACCCATTAATGGAACATCTGCTTCATATTTGTTACAATCCAAACTATCATTCTTATATCTCATTTATACGAGAAACACATATGATTGCTGGCAATAAGATAGCTAGCTTTTTAACTGATTACTATATTTTATACAAAAACGAGTTCAATCCTTTCTTTTTCTTCTTTTTCACTATTTCTAGTTTTCAAAAATTTAGTGATGATAAAATATTTGATAAAGGATTAACAAGGCTAATAGTTCCTTTCAATAATACCTATCAGACATAATTGAAACTAATTTTGTTCAAGCTAAAAGTTTAAAGATTAAACATGAAAATTATTGTCATAAATAGTTTCAAGGCTTAAAAAGCACAAAGAATATTGAAGAGTGTTTTTTTTTTTAAACCACTTATGTCTAAAATTATTTTTAAATTTAAGTTAGCTCGCTTATTGGGATGTTGTTGGTGAAAACAAAATAAACCAGAATTACTAAAAATTGGATTCATAAATTACCAACATTTGGCAAATTAAGAAATTTGAGATTAAAATTAAAAAATAACGAAATCGTAACCAGTCTACGAAATCCAAAATTAAGTTAGGAAAAATTGTCCTCCTAGAATAATTAGGGGAAAAATAGAAATTACGAAATTAGTCTAAAGTTTAAACTTTAAACCTCAGGAAAACCTCCACCGGAACATCACCTACACTAGCACCCACTAGATCAGCTGCCTGAAGTCGGGTCCCGCGTGTTGGTGAATCAAGTAATCATCACCGTTGGTTGAGACATCAAACACCATATTCTGATGATGATGATGTCGTTGAAGGAACTGTTGATGCTCTTGGTGCCTTAACATCTCCTTCTGACGCCTAAGCTCCAAAACCTTACGGTGTGAATTCGAGTGCTTCGTCAGCATGAAAGTTGGGCTCGAAGCTGGTCGATACTCTGGAACTAACCGACCCGATTTGTACCGAACTCCACATGCATTACAAAGCGTTTTCGGGCCCATAGGCCCAGTTCTCCACTGAGGTGTCTTGTCGGTAGCACAATGCAGACATTTTCGACCTTCACAAGACACAGAACCTCCTTCTAAACCTTCCTTCTTCTTCGCAACATTTTTAACTGTTTTTTTACCAGTACATGGTTGAGGCAGTGAAAGCGGAGGTGCCGAAACGACAACGTCCAGTTCAGACGACGATGTCGTTTCACTTGTTGTTGTAGTCGTTGTAGTTGTTGTTGGAGAAACTAAAAGCAAACAAGACGTCCAATTGCATGGAGCTGGACGGGACCGTTTGCTTCGAGCCTTTGCCGGAACGGAAACATCGGTGTAAAAAACTGATGCGTTTCGGTCGGGTTCGGATTGCAATTGACGGGTCTCGCAAGCTTCGTCGACAACGGTTGTACTCCGAGATTTCATTCCGGATATCAGCTGAAGCTTCTGCAAGTCCTCGCTGGAAAATGATTCCTCCACGAAATTCGATAGCCATTCTAGCTCAGCTAAATCGTCGTACTGTAAAAGTACATTAAAGAAGAATTAGTATAAAATTAAAAAGAAATATCCCAATTGTATCTTCTTCATTTTTAATGTCTTTATCTTTTGTTAATTTTATTCAATTTTGTATAGCGTAAACGGTCCGTTATCATTGGCCAAGGAACTGAAACCAATATCAATTAAAGTTTCAAGAAACCAATTTTCTATATTCTTATTAATTCTAGCTAGACAAGATAACAGAATATAAATATAAAAAAAAATTAATAAATAAATTATTCTTAAAATTATTATCCCATCTTATTTGACGATCGTGTGTAATGTATTATTGATTTAAGTCATTAAGAATATAGAATGTGTATATACCGGGACACAGAGATCACTAGAGAAATGGTTGTCAGTGGCATTTCGGCAGCCGATATCACCCACAAAGTTGGTGGTTTCGGAGCCGGAGAGTGAGGAAGAATTACAGCTGTCGACGACGGTGACGCTAGAAGAATCGGTGGAATTGCCGGTGACGGAGTCAAAGGCAGATTCGGCAGCAACGATAGCATCATCGTTTGTGAAATCGAGGAGGTCTTCGACAACGAATGGATCGACGGCATTGCCTTTGTTGGTGTTATTGGTATCGGAATTAGAGTAGAGCTTTTCGGAGATGAATTGGGGGCAAAAACTAGTGTTTTGGTATAATTCAGGAGCTTCCATGTGTATAATTTGGTGTGCAATTTGGGGAAAGTTGTGTTGGAGATATGTTAAGGCTAAAGCTAAGGGTTAGGGAATTGAGTGTTAGTGAGAAAATAGTGAGGGAGAAAGTGTAAAGATGTGAAAGGGAGAGAAGTGTGAGAATGTTGTGGTTTTGTGTTATGAGAGAGAGAAAAAATAGAGCGTTTATTTGCGTTTGAAGGGGGACAAGAGGACATCTAAAATGGAGGATTTTTGACGAAATAAAAAATAAAAGTTACGTTGTTAAAAAAAGTAAAAGTAAATGAATAAAAAATATGATTTAAAGAGGCTTTAATTGGGTTAAAAAGAAAATAAAGTAAGAAATTAGAGAGTTACTTTGTTGCCCTTTTTCTTTTGGTGTTCTTTAATGTTTTAAGCTTACCCGTTTTGTCCTCATAAGACATTGGGGTCTGGTAAGGCATGGGTGTGATTAAATATTTTTAAGAGGCATAATTTTTTTCTTTTTTGAATTTTTTCACTTGTTTTAAGTAAACATAAATAACATAGAAAGAGGAGTGAGAATTAGACAAATGGGGAAACACATTTCACCTAACCATTTCCGAGGCATTTACTATTTGCTAGTAACTTTAAAGTTAACGTAAAAACAGATGCACATTATACCTTCCTTCCACCTCTCTCACCATTATGTGGCATTATGTCATAGTTGTGCTAATCTTATTAGTGCATTAAGTACGAGCAATGCTATCTAATACTGTTTAAATAAGTATTACCGTACACCATCACTTACAAGTAAAATTACAATTCATCATGCAATAAACAAGCAATAAATATGACATATATTAAAAATCAATATTTAGCATATAAATCTTGAAAAATTATTACAATATTTAGTAACGATTAATAGCATTATCAATTTTATTTAATGGTTAGATGAGATCAATAAGTTAACTAGTGCGATAAAATTATATTGAGTAGGAATTGGTTGAATTTAAGCCATATTAAAATAAAAATGTCTTTCATTCTCTTACTTTATTTTTATTGAATCAAATTCATGTAATTAGAATTTATTAACATGTTTCCAATTTTTCATTAATTCAAATTGGATTTGAAATTTTTTAACTCAAAGCTAATTTGATGAGATTTGAACTTTAGACATTTAAGTGCATAATAGCACACAGTTTTACTAACTGAATTGTGAAGGAAGACATTGGCAATATTATATTTTTCATGAATGGATCATAAATTATCTTACTTGTTATTGGTATCGCATACTTAAAAGTAATGTTGTAATTTTCATGTTTGAGTTATTTCTCAATATAGATTAGAAATTGCTATTAGATAATGCTAACTAACTTTCTATATTTGTGAGACCATTACCAAAGATATATCAATAAAATTTTAACAGCCGATCAAATTGAATGTTTAGTGTGTGTGTGTTTTTTTTTCCTTCATAAATATGTTATAAACCATTTCATTTCGTCATATAGTTCCTACTCCAATATAATTAATGTTATTTTTGACTTATTTCAATTCACGAGTGAAACATTCACCAAGTAAGCTAATAGAAATTGATCGATGTCTAACATAATTAGTTTATGAAGCATTGCAAAGAATTGTAGCACGGCCATATTATTTTCGATTAAGTTTTTAATGCACGTGCAGCCTGTGATAGCCTGTGATAGTGAAGGTGAGAACCCAGTTGTACAACAATAATCACGGCATGTACTACACACAATCATTAATCCCTATGCAACTCCACACTCTTGTTGCTTTCAAATTACAATACCAGACACTCACATGGGCAGTTTCGTCAAAGTTAATCAGCACAAAACTCTAAGGACAAAGACGTCAGTTGAGGTAAATAAAAATAATGATTAGTTAATGAACTAATAATGTAGTAGTTAGTAGATAATTAAGTGTTCAAATTCAATCCTTAGGAAACGATCTAGCAGGTTTGTCGCTGAGACTTGTGCATTAGCGTCCAAGTTTACAGCCTGATTCCTCTGCTTTAATTTCATCAAAATTCGTGCTTATATTTTTAAAAATATCTTCTGATATTCGCCCCTCTATTTAAAAAACAAAGAAAATAAAATTCTTATAATATACTCTTAACCCTTCTGTTTAACTCTTTATTAAATTCCAAAACCTCACTTGTAAGCACGTCTATTACAGCTCAATTTGATGAAATGGAGGGCCAAGATTACACCCAACGTGTCTCCCTCTTCTCAGACCCTGCCATTTCGGTTGTCACTTTTTCGCCCCCACCATGCCATGTAGGATTAAGAGCGCGTCTTACGTGAATCATTCATAGTCTTGTTCTTAAATTTATATTTGTCATTTTTTTCTTAGAAATTTAGTCATATTGTCATAATTAAAACGATTAGTTTTTTGGATTATTACAAAATCGAAGTTAAGCCGCTGTGGTCATTAACGTGGTTAGTTAACGAGAAATTTAACATGCATGTGGATGGCTCCGTAGTAGAGTTAAACAACTAATTCATAAATGTCGGCTATGAGTGAAACGTGGCAGATATCTACAAGTGAAGGATGCGAAAGGTGGGACAATTATGTTGACGATGCCAATCCCTAGACGATGTGAGTCTGCTTCTCGGAACGGATAAGGTGCTACTGCTACAGTACTTATGTATTGCCAGTCAGTATTTATCTCTTCTTCATATCTTTATTTCCTTTTTAATATTTCATTTTTGTGAAATTATTAAAAATAATAAATTAAAATTTATAATAATACCTAGAATAATTTTTAATTAAACAATATTTTTTATTAAAAAATTTAAATTAACACAGATTAATTTAAACGATCATTTAATTGAATAGTATTAAAAAAAAATAATGTAACAATCATTTTTTTAATTATAAAATATATATTTGAATGCAATAATTGTTATTTTTTATTGTAATTTTTAAGTAATGTTATTTTATTATTTTCTCATAATTTTTCTAATTTCCTGTTTATAATTTTTTATATCATTCTTCATTTATCAGTTTTTATGCTTCAATTAAAAGGAAAGCCTGAAAAAGAAGAGTGTACTTGGGCGTTGCTTGGTTCAGTAGGTTTCATTTTACAGAGATTTTTTTTTCCTTTACTTTTTTTTTTTTTTTGCTTCTTTTGACACTTTGAATTTTCGCCGGTCTATTTTCAGTTACTAATTAAAATAAGTGATAATATTAATATAATTAAAATTATTATTGATATGATATTTTTTTATTAATAAAAATAATATTAATATATAATTAATTATAAAAAAATATTAAAAACATAAAAATTTATACTAATATCAATTATATTATAATATGTGATAAAATTATTTTGTAAAAAAAAATAATTTAATTTTTTAAATAATTTTATTACATATAATAATATAATTACTGTGAATAAAAAAAATATATAAATTTATATATCTATAATATTCTCCTAAATTATAAAATATGATAATAAATTTATAAAGTTTTATTATAAAAATAACAATATTAATTGATGCAATCCCATTTTCGTTTATTTTAAATCAACTTTGGCATGGTGTGGGTCCAAAATGCACGTGATGGAGGCGGGTTAGACTGTCAGCGATCCATGTGGGTGCGTAGCTCGTGCCTAAAGCCAAGACTGACGGTCATCAAGGAGACGTGGCGAGTATCTATTGTGCCATGGATTTTTCTTTATTTTATTTGATGCTTAGGTTCAATGTACTGTGGTCCCTTTTTAATACTTTATGGATAACGTGATAGCACGTGCCGGTTGGTCACGTGAGTTACGGACAATGCACGTGTAGCATCTCATCACAAACTCGTCTTGCATTTTCTCGCATTTCACAACCATAGATTAACGAGATACATAATGTCTTCAGAAACTAATCATCAAGTACGCCAAGTTTGATATTTATTAAATTTAACAAGTTCAACTAATATTCTTGTAAGATAATTACATCTATTTCTCGTAAATATTTAAGTAATGGGATAAATATTTTAGGAGATCTTTTTATTAAAATTATATTTAATTATTTTTTCTTTAATTATGTGCACTTGTTACAAAAATTGCTGAATAACATCCACAACTCAGTTTCATGAATTTTGTAAAAAATCCTCCTCTTGATATCTTATTTTAGAGTTTTGAACAATTTTAACAAAAATTTCCATATATATTATTCTTAAAAAATAAAAAATTTGAATATCAATATGATATTATTACTAATAAGTAGTAGATTAGAATATATGATAATATGACGTGAATGAATAACCTTGACATGTTACAACAAGAAACCCGTTGATGAGTTTGTTAAAATGTCAAATTTGATAAAAAATTTCAAATATCTAATGCTATTATTATTAAGTTCAAATTTTTCAAATTCAAAAACAATACATTGAATGTTTAGTCCCTTTTTTTTTTTTGTTGCCAAACTATCTATCTCACACCCTATTAATTGGAAACGTACTTGTACTTGTACACTAACCAATTTTCGTTAGTATTAGAAAAGCAGTCCATCTGTTATGTATCATTACAAGAGCTAGTTTCTTTGAAAATTCACTATAATTGCAATTTGCAATATAAATCAATTGAATACAAAATTTTGACAAAAAACACACTTTTAAAAGAGACGTGGGTTCTAAAATAATTATTGTTTGAAAAATTATCAAAAATAACATTCCTTAAACTTATAATAACAAAACTAGCATCCTAATAATATTAAACGTTTAATATTGAACGGTTCTAAATTTTCGTCGTTCAATTCCAATTGAATAAGTGTTCAAAGAAAAATAACATATTAGTCATTTTTTTAATTGTAAAAATATAAATTTAAACACAAGTGGTGCTAGTTTTATTATTATAAATTTTTAGGGTGTTATTTTTGTTATTTTTCCTTATTATTTTTGTTGGGTAAGATAGTTGTTAATTTCCTTTGGTGTCTAAAATAGATAGTAGTTCCTATACCAGTTATTGTAATTAGGATTTAAAAAAAAAAAACATAATTTTTTTTTTTTGTTGGAAATAAATTGAAAAGATACGCTTCAATTCAGTCATAAAAGGATATTCAGTCAAAGGATTTAAAAAAGAAAAGGCCCAAAGTAAGGAGACAGGCTTGAAATGCAAGCCCCAATTTCTTTTACAGTTGCTGGGTAAGGCCCTTCTTCTTGCCCAATTTCCTTGTCGAATGATAGCTCTCTCAAATGAACGGCTTTTTCGGGAGAGTCCTGTTATGCATTATAAGTTTATAACATGAGTTCGCAAGTCATTTTCTTTCATTACTGTTGAGTTTCTTTTGAAAAAAATATAAATATTAGTTTTTAATAAAATCAACATACACATGATTGGGTGGGGAATACAATTGTTAATTTAATAATTTCTTATTTTTATTTTTTCTAAAATAACCAATTACACAACTTACACATTTATTTAACTTTAATTCAAGTCATTTTTTTGTCCACTTAAATATATATCATTGATGATACAAACATGTTACCTTCAAAACAGTGTAGAAAACTCCATCTAGAGATCATGTATGTCTATGATAGTGTAAATACAAACTCTTGCTACTATTTAACTTTCATTTTTGCTGACCGAACTATCACAAGTAGTTATCTGAATTAAAACCATCCAAATATACAAACTAATTGTCGTGCTACTATCCAATTTTCTCTCTCGTAATTGCATATAATTTTCTTAACTCAACGTGGGTTTTTGACACTAAGACCATACACATTTGCTATTGAATTTTCTTTTTCTATAAGTTGATTAGTTTTATGATCACTAGTCTATTCTTTAATCTTGATTAATATGTGTTTTTTCTCTTTTTTCTTTATAATTTTGAGGGGACATTTATTTATTTTTGCCATCGATTTGTTAATTTTTGTTTTGTTTTAATCTTGTAATCATCTTCCAAATTTTTATTTTGAATTTCAATTTACTTAAATAAGTTCAAGAATCTCTTCGTCCAACATTTCTCATCATGATGTAATTATTTTAAAATTTACCATTTTCTCAAACCCTCGATCTAACAAACTTTCTTTCTTCATAATATATTGTAACCGTACTATCTAAAACTTTTTCATTTAAAAGCACTCCAAACCATTACATATAGAAAAAGAAGCACTCCAAACCACTACAAATTCACATATAGAATAAGACAAAAGCAAACAACACAACACATCATAACTTAGATAGACTACTTAAAAATAAGACAAATATATTAATAGCCAAAGTCTTAAACATTGGTGCTAGAGATAGCAATGTGTCGGTTTGGGTCAGATCTGATCCGAATCGTTTTAACCCGCGATTTAAATTGAATTGAACCGTTTCAGACAAAACAGATTCAGTTCAGTTCGGGTAATATCCGCAAGTCAAAAAACTGAACTGTTGACCCGTTTTAAAAAAAAATTGAAAAAAAAAATATTATAAATTTTTATATAATTAAAATTTTTAGTAAATAAACGGGTACTCGAATGGTGCTCCGAACCAAACTGTTTTAAATCAAATAGATAATGCTCCGATTCGTTTCCGAACCTTTTTGTCCTGAATCGAACTAATCCGAACGGATCGAATACCTACGAATACCCGAACCGTCGTGTCAAATTACTATCCCTAATTGGTGTTTCAAGTTATTGTCGAACTTCTGCACTCCATGGTCATCAACACTAGTGTGTCTCAAACCACACAAGAATACAAATGATTAAAAAGAAATAATTTTATTATTATTGTTATTACATATTAAATTTATCAATCTTTTTATGTTTTACATTTCATAACTTTAATGATTTTTTTTTATGTACCATTATTATTATTTTTTAACGTAAAAATTTATTGAAATTGTTGAAATTCCAATCTTTTTTTTTTTTTACTAACATTTTATTTTATTATTTTTATGTTAAAGATTATTGTTGATAACAACTTTGTGATGTGACTAAATTTAAGGATAGTTAGAACTTTGATAACTTACATAAATTAACTCCTATTAATCTTCGATATCTAATTTAAAAGCTTAGTTAATATTTAAATTTTATATTTCATTCTTAATAAATGCATCCACAATTATATGAGCAATTGCATCTGAATTTTCGACAATGTTTTTCAACTTCAAAAAACTGACGTTTTCTAACTTCTAAAAACTACCTCGTTGTTTTAATTAAAAAACCAACTTTGAAATTTAACTTCCCAAAAGCTGTTTTTTTATTATTAAAAAAATAATTTTTATTCAGTTTATGAGTTTTACTATTTATTATAATTATTATCAAATTTATTATTTGCATACGATTATATTCGAAAAATCTTTCCAACAATATAACAATTTGATTTTTTTCTTACAAACTAATTTTTCTTAGAAAACAACTGTTTATTTTTTTGATATTATCTTCAAAATTTAAAACAAACTTTTGAGACTCACTTTTAATTAAATTCTTCAATTATATAATCAAAATTAAAAAAAAAATTGTATTCAAAGTCGATCTTTAATATTTTTTGTTAGTCACATAAGAAATATTTATGATCTTCTTTGTGCTAGGGGAATTTTTCTTATTAATATTGGCAATTTTTTTTTTGCTAGTATTGACAATTTATATTTGTTGTAAAATTAAATCAGGCGGGTGAAGTCAAGATCATAGGAATTTCTCTAATGAAATATAAGCTCATTATTTAACCTAAGGAGAAAGGTTTGCAAGATTATTTCTTGATATAAAAGTGCATTGGCATGGTATTATTAAAGTGCTCGAATGAGTGCTCAACAACTCAACAACTTAGTTACTGATATTCAATTAAATCTATATCTGCCTTTCTAAGCTATAAAATTTATTTTTATTTGTAAATATTTATAATGCATTTTTATAATCTTTTAAGTTGTGTTAAGACATTTTATTATTATTAATGAAATTATTCTCTTATTGTGCTAAAATAAACATATATCATTGCATTATAACTTCTAAGAGGCAATTGAGTTTTTGTCACTCCAGTTTTTATATTTCCAAGTTATTCACGTTATTTCAATTTGAAACCCAAAAAAATATGTTTATTATATCATGAAAAATAAAGAACATATGTGTTTTGTATTTTTAAAATACGAAATAATATATATATATATATATATCACTTAAAAAGGAGTCATTGAAGTATAAACTACTCTCTCTTCTTTTTGAGAAATTTTTATATATTCTTTATGAATTTGGATTGTTGATGATGTCAACGTATTAAATATTAATTCTCATTTTTTAAAATTAATATCCAAAATTTATTTATTTTACTGCATAACATATGTATAAGTATTATATATAAAAAAAAAATTCCTCTTTGTCTACTTACCGTGAAATGTAAGGCAACTTGCCAACTTCACTTCCAAAAGACATTAGAACGATGGACGCAAAGATGGATAAGGCCCAAAAGATAGGAAACAAGTCCTTTACAACAAAATGGGTCCATTGTGATAACCAGCCCTCATTGGACTATAATACTTTAACTTTATTTAATTCGTAGAATAAAAATAAAAATAAAATTTAATAAAAATATTATTATTATATTTATTTGAGTAATAAAATTAAAATTATGATAAATATTAAGATAATATTTAAAATATTATAAATGAAATAAAATTAAAAGTAATTTTTTTAAATAAAATAGAATGAGAAAAAATAATAAATAATTATACAAAATTATAATTTTGTTGAAATAATTTACATTCGATTTTTAATTAATAATTAAATCAAGCATAAAAATAGCTTGAATAATTTTAATTATAATTTTTATTACTATTAATCAAATATAACTTTTATTCATTACTCGGGGAATTCGGTATCCATATTTCAATGTTTTTAACTGTGTTTATATTTTGCTAATGAGCAATTTTGTTTATTCAAAGCTGTTTTTGATAATTATTTTAATTTATAATTTAAATTGATTAAATTGTAACAAATTCTGTAAATTTTATGAGCTTGGTGGGCCGCTCAAAATTAAAGGATTAACTTGTAAAAAGTAACATTAATAGTACATAAAAACACCACACTCTTTGTCCCATATAAATTATTAATATAAGAAAATTTGTTTAAAATATAACAAATATTAAATTATCTTGGATATAATTAGTTGAAAATGAGATTTGCAACTAAACGAAAATGGGTTCCTATATAAATTTTGACAATGGATGAGATATTTTGATAATTAATTTATGTATAAATTATATATTTATAGCAAATTAAAGTTACTATACTATAATTTTGTAAAAAAGAAGAGAAATTGGAGCAATATTTTTTGTTTGAATTGTTGAAGTTAGGTATTATACAGGTAATGACAAGTAAAGAATAAGTAGAACATATGATGTTGCTTCAATATTCTTTTTAAAATTCAAAAGGAGAAAAAACAAAGTTTTGATCATGTTCATAATTAATCATATGTCAAAAAAGAAATGTAAAAAAAATAAAAAAACACGTAATGCACAATTAACTAAGTGCCAGTTAAGGAATGTTAAAAACTAATAATGAGATCTTTACCGTTTCCTCATCATATTTGATGCTTAAATTAAAATCAAAGAAAACTAACTAGTGACTGACACTCTTTTCCTATTAGTGATATAGAATAGATGCACATTTGATTGTATTCGATAACATGTTCCCTAACCACAAGGCCAAAACTTATAAGAGAAAAACAGCAAGAGGCAAAAAGGAAGAATGCCACTTATCTTATTACTATCAAAATTTTACTTTTTCTAAATACCTTCTCATTACTATAAATTACATAAACAGTGAAGTTGGATTTTTTATTTTATAAAAAAAGCTACATAATTTAAATACACTTATTGAAATAAATAAGACTAATATTCACATTTCTTTAAGATTATGCCACTAGCTTTTAAGTATTCAGTTAAGATCTATAAACATCTTTCTGTAAAACGAGTCAATTTCACAATATAATCTAAAACATTAACCAATTTTTAGAGGTATATATATATACACATCATACTCTAACAACGTGAATATTTTTTTTTTTATTAATTAAAGGAAAGAAATTCGCATCAGAAATCACGTATAAAGTGCAGCCGCCGAATATTCTCGTTTGAATTTAAAAAAACAAGAAACAAATTGAAGTGAAGTTGACGTTACAAAATGAGTAAGGCCAAGCTGGGCTTTGGTGGGCCAGAGATCTCAATAACTACGCTGGGCCCCACAAATTAGCTGTCGGCCCACGCCAAGGCCGGGGCACTGCCACTTTGCTCACTCCCATTAACTTGTGCTTGGGTATGTTGGGTCGGGGTCAATATTTACCAAACTGTGAGCTTAGCGTGCTTTTCTATA
Source organism: Elaeagnus macrophylla (assembly GCA_029378325.1). Classification (NCBI taxonomy): domain Eukaryota; kingdom Viridiplantae; phylum Streptophyta; class Magnoliopsida; order Rosales; family Elaeagnaceae; genus Elaeagnus; species Elaeagnus macrophylla. The sequence goes on along the minus strand of CM055649.1, from coordinate 21,384,689 downwards.
GAAATAGATTTTCCTTTTTTACTTTTTTTGGCATGAATTTTGTTATTTCTAAACAGGTCTTGGTGAATATTTTCGTTTTTTTTTTTTTTTTCTTTTATTTTTATTTACTTATATGGAAATGGATATCATGTGTAATATCTGTTGCATGCATTACAAGTTAAGCATGCCCCTGACTTAGATTACGATAATTTGGAAGGTAAAAACAGATCCCAAATAAAAAATTATAAGAGCTAGATTGCAACAACATCGTATGGAACTATGGGTTAAATATATTTAAACCTGCATTAAAACACATTCACAATGTTATAATTTTTTTTAACATGTGTATGACAGTATGAGAAGAGATAAGGTGGTTTATCTTTTTAGTTTGATGGTAAAACTTACTGTTCTTGCATTTCAAATCAAATCACTTAAGAAAAATTATAAATAAAACTATAAATAATTAATTTTGTGGACTTATAAGGAGTTACAACCAAAAATATATTCAAAAAAATAGGCTATTTGAAATTTAAACCTAAAATTTAATTTGAGATATAGACGTATAACAATATATTACATTCACATTTTTACTGAGTTAAAAGTATTTAAAATATAATTTATTTTAATAAGCTGTAAAATTAAAGAATCTCAAAGTTCCTACTTAAGTAATTTTTCAAAAATATATTGAAAAATATTTATTTAAGTTAAAAAATTTGATTAACTTTTTTTCCTATATAAGAATTACTTTATTATATATATATATATATATAATAAAGTAATTCTTTATTAATATAAATAATAAATATAACACACACATGTTTATATATATATATAAACATGTGTGTGTTATATTTATTATTCTTTATATTAGATAAAAAAAATTATATGAGAATTTTATTTTCTTCGTTACTCGATTTATTTTTTACAAATAAATATACTTAAAAGATGAAATTTTAAACTATGATGATAATATCCCCTAAAGCTTAAATAAATGAACTTTGGTGTCGACACAATATGTTGTGCTGAAAAAATCAATTAAAAATTTAATCACTTTTTATTTTTAAAATAATCATGTCATTGTTTTTATTCCTCACAAATAATACCATTAGTATTATCATAAAATAAAATAAAAAATTAAATATCATAAATTTGTGATAAATCTTAAATGATTTGATAGAATTTGATTTGATAGTATAAAATTATGTCAAATAAAATTGTGACAAATTAGTTATGTTTGTAATATTATTGTGATATGTAGTGATGGTCTAAAGAAAAATAACTTCTAAGATGATTTTTAAGGATTTGGATCGTCTAATTGTTATTGTTTTTATTTGTTAAATTTAAGTGAAGTATTTTTAATTTAAAAATTAAATATTATTTTTTATTAATAATTTTAAATTTATCGATATAAAATAAATAGTTAAAATTTAAAAATAAGCATAAGTAGGAAAAAAAAAAAAAAAAGTGTAAGAACTTAATGCAATTTTAGCACGTACAAAAAGTCATTAACTTACTTTTATTGAATATCATCTATTAAGTATACTTAAGTGAAAATAGTGGGACGGCGGTTTTGCGTGAGTCACTTGTTTAAACCTTAAAGAATTTGTTTTATTTTATGTAACAATATTCCGCAATAACTAAATAGTATTTGAAAATAAAATAGGAAACTTAAATTCAATTTTTTTTTTATAGAACTTTATTACAAAAATTAAGAAAACAAAAAGGAGATCACAATGATAGACATGTGGTGGGTGGCTGATTTGCTAAATATGATGCTTTTAAAGCAGGACGGAAGGGAGATAAACGGAGATTGATCACGCGTGCGGGGCCACCTGCCTTTTTGGGCCCATAATTGTGGTCCACTACTTACTACACCCCATACATAGTCTGGCATCAACCGCACGCAACGCACTATTCGAGATTGTATTTAAACAATACTTCTATTTACCCGAATGCTTTTTATTATGCTATATAAAAAATAATTTTTATTATAATTTAAGGCACATAAAAATTTATTTAACACAATTTAATTAATTTTATATTAAAAATAGATACTATAATTATTTTACCTTCTCATATTTCAATTTTATAATAAATATACACTATTTAATACATAAAATTATCATTAATATTTTATTTGTTGAGATATAGTCTTTCTAAACCTCTTTTTAGAATGCCATCAGAATTTTATATTTATTATAAAAATAATACTTTATTTTTATAACAATTTAATCACATTACTATTAAAAAAATAACTGCACAATTTTTTGTCATTTTAGTTTTTTATTTTTAACAACATTAAATAAAATATGCTTTAATTGGAATAAAATGTAATCAAAATAATTGAAAAAAAATTAAAGAAAAATTAAAAACCTAAAAAATAATCATTTATGTAATAATTTTTTTAATAATAATAGGAATAAATTATCACAAAATATAAATATAAAATTTATGGATTATTTTTAAAATAAATGTAGAACATGCACGGTCAGGGACGTACCCAGAAATATTTTTCTAGGAGGGCTGATATATATTAAAAAAAATTTAATTTTTTTTATTTATAATATCAAGATTTATAGCTAACATTGAAAAAATAATATAAACTTAAAAAATAAACAAAAAAAAATTATTTAAGTTGTGCCCGACGATGCTTTATAACATAAAATTCATCAATTATCAAATCAGATTTAATTTTTTTTGTAAACTCTCTTTCAATATAGACAATCATACAATCTTGAAGAAATTCCTCCTCCATTTTATTTCGAAGTGATGTTTTAATGAGTTTCATAGCTAAAAATGCACGTTTCGTAGTTGCTGTAGAGACTGGAAGGGTCAACACCAAACGAATTAATCTATCAATCAGATAGTATATCTGTGACTTTCTTGTTCTAACTAGCTCTTCACACAATTTAGATAGAGAATGTATGTTTCAAAAATCTAAGTGTTGTACAACAGTCATCTCATAGAATTTCAACTGACGTTTTAAATAACATATTTAATGTAATAATGGTGAATTGTTATGAAAAAAATGAATACTAAATACATATAAATTTATAATTAAATAAGTACTTAAATTAATAATTATATAATATTTATCGATCAAACGTTTAAAAGCTATAATTTTTAGGAATATATAATATATAATTATTAATATGAGTATAAATTAAAATATAAATATTTTAAATATTTAGTATTTTTAAATAATAATACATAACTATAATAATTTTATTTTTTTTATAAAAAGAAGAAGAAGAAGATATGAAATGCACAGCGTTTCAAAACCTAAAAATAAAACAATAATTAATAAATAGCAGATAGTAAGACAGCAGAGTAATTGAAAGTAATAATTTGATTAGGGTTTTAATTAATATAATATATTAAATTATATTTATATTATAAATATTTATTAAAAAAATAAATAAAAAAAAACTGTCCGGGCTGAAGCCCGGTACAGCCCGTGCCTTAAGTCCGTCTCTGTGCACGGTTGTTCTTTCTTTAAAAAAAAAAAGCTAATATAATTTTTTTTAATTTGTATTTATGATAAATCTTTTATTATAGAAAAAAAAATTACAAGTGCAATATTATATTAAATTAAAATTGATGAGGGTGAATAGTATTAGATTATTTTCTAATTATTTATTGATAGTAAACAAAATGGGATCAATATTCTTCGAATAATTGGCTTAAATAGCTCGTATTTTACTTAAAAATTATATTTTTCAAAACTAGCAATAATAAGACTAAAATTAGGGGTGGACAATAGTTGAGTTGATGAAAAATTGAAACCAACCTAAATATTTCGGGTTGAAAAATACATAAATCGAAACCGGCCAATAAACACTTCAAATCAAACTAACCCAAATCAAAAATATTTGGGTTAGGTTGGTAGTTCGGCCCAAAATTTTAAATTTTAAAAATAATTTATTTTTTAATTATAAATTTGATGTCTATATAAAAAAAAATAACTTATAACCCATGCAAATATAAACTTCAAAAAAGGTAATTAAAGGGATTATGGGAATATATGTAATGAAGACTTTTTTATAGAGGTAAGTTAAAGAGAGAATTTCTTCTTTAAGCGATGTGAGACTAAAAAAATTAAATTTTTGCTTACATATTATATAACTTATAAATATATTATTATACATTAAGATAACAATATTAGGATTTAACAAAGTGATATGAATGCTAAGTTATTTCATGTCTAAGTTAATTCAAATTCATAAGTAATACATTTCTTTAAAAGTTAATTAATAAAAATTTGGGTTAGGTTGGGTTCCATAAAAAAAAAATTCTCAACCCATTTCCGACCATAATTGGACGAGTTGGTCGGGTTATAATCCGATATATCAAAAAAATATTTTGAACCCAACCCAATTCGGATGAATTGGGTTGGTTTGTACGGGTTCAACAGGTTGGTTTGGGTTTTGTCCACTCCTAACTAAAACTGTGAGTTTTGATTACATTAAAATTAGATAAATTACAAAAAGACTCTTAACTGTATAATACTTACATACTAATAATATGTAAATTGTGTTACATACATACTCATTTAACATGTATTTAAATTATTTTAAACATATATGTAAACTTTGTACATAATATGCAAACATGTATGTAAACTGTTTATATAATATGTAAACATATATGCAAACTGTTTAAATAAATATGTAAATTTTTTACATAGTATGTAAACATGTATATAAACTGTTTAAACATGTATGTAATATATATGTAAATTGTTTACATACTATGTAAATTGTTTACATATTATGTAAATAGTTTATATACCAAAAATAATATAACAAAAAATTTAATTTATTTACATACTATGTAATATTTGTTACATACCTAAATTTTTCGATATTATGTATTCATAGTTTAAAAATTGATTTATTATAGGTTAGATCAATTTATGAAGCAATTTTTTTTTTACATAAACTGATTCAACTCATATATATAATATATAATATATTTTTTATATTTTATTTTAATTTAATAAGTTTATTAGATAAAAAAATTAAATATATATATATATAAATTAAATTAACCCTCTTACTCTCTCAAGTTATTAATTTTACTAAATTGTATTTTATTTGGGGGATTATAGATCATTTAGTCCAATAACTTTACTCACTTAATACATTAATTTTATAACTATTAAAGTAAGCCTATTTAATCACATAATTTTAATTTTAAGTCAAATTATTTCAAATTTTTAAAAATTATGTTTTTTTTAAAGATAAAATTAAATTTTATATTTATATTTATTTTTATTTTTTGTGCAGATGCTACTTTACCACCAACTTGGCCATAACTCTTTATTATTTAAGTTCCCTCCTTCTTCTTTCTCCTTTATTTAGAGGACTTCGGAAAATTTTTAAAGAGATTGTGAACGATTATGGTCTTTGTATCCATTTTTTCTTCTCTAATATTATCTTATTTTAATAGAATGTATAAATCAATTATTTTTATTTTTAATATATATAGTTGATAATTTAATAAATAATTAAGAATAAACTAAGTTTTTTTTAGAGTAAAAAGATGTTTATTAAGATTCCTAAAAGCATGAAACATTTGCTAGAATTATTCTAATTCAGAGGTGAATAAAAATGCTAAAATATACATAAAATAACTTCAATCTTACAAAATTCATAGTTAAAAGAGAGAGAACCGAAGAGATGAATAAATTGGAATAAAAAGAGAAAAAATAATAATATCGATTAGAGAATAACCATTAAAACATTTGTTAGTTAGGAATTGAGAGTCAGAATTTTGTTAATATTTTTTTTGTTTTAAATAAAAAATGTGAAATTTAATTTTATGCTTAAAAAAATATAATTTTTAAAATTTGAACTAAATTAACCCAAAATTAAAATTATAAGACTAAATGGACCTACCATAATAATTATAAAATTAATGTGTCAATTGAATAAAGTTATAGGACTAAATAGACCCAAAATCCGATATTTGGTACCAACTATGACAAAATTGACTATAAATATTTTAATAAAATAATTAATGTTTAAAACATAGTTTTATATTATAAATTTTATTTAAATCAATACTTAATTCATTTTTGTATTTTTATTATATTTTAAAAATAAAAAATATTATTTTTAGTTTGAGATAAAAAAAAATTTATGATACATAATTTTATAATTAAAAATTCAAACAAATTAATCTAAGTATTCAATATGGTTTAAATTTGCATTTTTTATTTTTATATTATACAATACGATTAAATTTTACAGTTAAATATATAACAATATCAAAATTATACAATCAATTATTTTAATATTGTATAAAAAACATATTTTAATTGTAGATTAGTATTGGTTAAAACTTATATGGGCTCTTTTAAGGAGAAAAATTAGTGGGTAGAGCCAGAAAAATATGTGGTAGAATTTAGGGCGAATAGTTTTATTTATTTTTAATTACTTATAGAAACAAACTGCAAAGATAATATTTAGTTTTTTTTTTTTATGAAAAAAGATAATATTTAGTTAAAATTAATAAAAATAATTTTGGAGTTATTTTTGTGTTTGGTTTAATTATTAATTTAAAATAAAATATAAAATATTCTAAAAAAAATAAGAAATATTCATTACTCCTATAGCTCTCAAAAATACATTGAAATGCTTTATTTTTCTTACATATTTGTATAATAATTTATTATTTTATCTTATTTAAAAAAATTATTTTTTTTTATAATTTTACTTTATTTATAATTTAATTTTATTGTTCAAATAAATATAATAAAATAATATTATTTTTTTAAATTTTATTTATTATTATTAATATTTTCATTATATTTTTGTCCAACGAACCATATAAAGTCTTTATCTTTGGATGCGGGAAATTGGATGATCAGACTGAGACACCCACTTCCGTTGGTCTGCCAATTTCTTTTCAATTGAACCAAAACTATTGTTTTTTTTTTTTTATTTGACGGCCAACTTTGAAGATTGAGTTGAGATTTGGAAGTTTGATTGAAGAAGATGAAAGTAGAGGGCCATATATCCATTGACTTTGTGACATTATGTAACTAAATGGGATTGACCCTTTGAGTATAGTTTTGGAAAATTATTATGTTAAAAAAACAGACTCATTACAGTGTTTCTTGTGCTCAAGTGGGGTTGCCAACTTTTACTAAAGACTATTTTCTACCCTACTCTATCGTCTTGTGACTTTGTCATAATAACCATAGGCCATAACTAAAGTAAAATCCTGCAATAGATAGGCCTTATTTAATTTGAATGTCAACTATCAAGTAATTAGCTTCTCTTTTTCTAAAAAAAAAAAATTATATAATATAATTAACTGGTGAATTTTCTATTTTCTATTATTATTGTTTAAAAGTGCGTATGTGACTGATATATTTATTGAATAAAATGATGCGTTGGTTTTCAAAAAAAAAAAAAAATGAAAAGGTAAATATGTGAAGTTTTTAAGGTTATTGTCAAGGACATATGGTAAGCAGTGATCGACAACAGAGTTTAGATGATGTCATCGTGTCAAGGCTGACAATAGCTACCAATTATAATACATTTTTCTACGATTATGTTCATGTTTATGTTTTTGTTCTAAAATAATGTATTTGCGAATATTGTTTTCTCTTGAGTTAACTGGATGTGCACGTTTACGTACACATATTACATGAATTTGTACAGCATTATTATTATTATTATTTTATAGGAATGCACATGCGTGTATATTGCTTTTATTAAGTAACTTATGTGTACATTAATGTTCTATAATAATGTATCTACATACATACATACATTATTTTTTAAAGTATTATACAAGTATATGTACATGCGTCCATTGTTTTTTAAAGTGTCGGAAAATAGAAAGTAACAAACAAAATCTAGAAGAAAAGCATTTTCAGCAAAAGGAAGAGCAACGTAAACATTAAAAAACTAAATATATAAAAAAAAAGAAATAGAAAAAATGATATATGAAAGCCAGAAATACTTGTTTTGAATCTGTAATCTTTTGTTTCCGGTATTTTGGGGTGTCTCATATAAGCCATCCACGCCATCTCAATATTACTTCATATTTGCCTTTCCAAGTTCCAACCTCTCTCTCTTTCTCAGTTCCTCAGAGTCTTCGTTCAGTCTCTTTCACCTTCAAAAACAACTCCGTTATTCCCTTGTATGAATCATCTTTATCTGTGACGCATCATCAGTTACCTTCATATATACTTAAAAAAAAAAAAAAAAAATCCAATAACAAACTCAGTCTTTGATTAGCTAGTTTCACTATGACATCCCATCAGTCTCAAATAACCTTCTCTTCTCCCGAGTTCTCACTTTTCAGCTGTTTGTTTCTTATTTTTATCACAGGAAATCTCCATTCTCAGATATAGGGAAAAAGAGACAAGGGTTTATAGAAAGAAGAGAGAACAATTTCTTTTTTTGCGGAAAAGAGAAACTGGGTCCAGTACTTACATAGTTGATTATAGCTGGCAAGTATAAAGTTACAGTCTTGAACGTGAGTGAAGATGGTTTTTTCAATATGATTGATGAACTAGCTACTGCGGGTCATTAAGCTCATCAAGATTCTTAACCAACAAAGGTGATTTTCCTCATTTCTCTAAGATTGAGATTGTTCCATTCAAACAATCTCCCATTCCTCTGTTTCTAATGAGCTATTTATTGTTCTGAAAAAGACTGAATCTTTTTCATGAAAGTTGTTGGCTTTGGGGAAGAACAATCGATTTCATTACTGGGTTTGTTTTTGTGCCTGAGAAAATGAGTAGTGAGGAGCTTATGGCGGTGACTTCATCTTTCAAAGGGAACAAGATGGGTATGGATAATGGCAAATACGTGAGGTACACGCCAGAGCAAGTGGAGGCCCTAGAAAGGGTCTACCATGAGTGTCCAAAACCAAGTTCAATTCGCCGCCAACAGCTTATTAGGGAATGTCCGATTCTCTCTAACATTGAGCCTAAGCAGATCAAGGTCTGGTTCCAGAACCGCAGGTATAAATTTCACCACTTTGGTCAATTAAGATCACTGGGTAATATTCTCCTGCAAAAAAAAAAAAAAAGTTTTGATATTCTAAATTTTCCTTTTTGGTATGTAAACAGATGTAGAGAGAAGCAGAGAAAAGAGGCGTCCAGGTTGCAAGCTGTGAACAGAAAACTGACGGCTATGAATAAGCTGTTATGGAGGAGAATGATAGGTTGCAAAAGCAGGTCTCACAACTGGTTTACGAGAACAGTTACTTTCGCCAGCAGACACATAATGTACTCAATCGTGTCTTCTTATTTAATTTCTTATACATTTAATAAATCGAAAGGAAAGTTAATAAATTTGCATTCAAGCCTATCCAATTGAGTCATACGGATACTATACTAAGTACTATTAGGAAACTTTACCAGTATTCAAAAAGTTGGGTATTAGTGATTTTTAATTGTGGATTTTTGAGATAAGCATTTCTTTGTTTTGCATTTCAGACTACTCTAGCCACCACAGACACAAGTTGTGAATCGGTGGTGACAAGTGGTCAACGTCATTTGACTCCTCAGCATCCTCCAAGGGATGCCAGCCCTGCAGGGTGAGTCTAATTTATTCTTCTTGTTGGGTCCTTTTCACTCTTTGTGCCGTGCCTTTCGAAGTCCTTGTCTATCTTGTTGTTGTAATGCTATCGAATAATGACATTGAGCTTGTATGTTTCTCTAGACTTTTGTCCATTGCAGAGGAAACTTTAGCAGAGTTTCTTTCAAAGGCCACTGGAACTGCTGTGGAGTGGGTCCAAATGCCTGGGATGAAGGTTAATACTCTTTGCCATCATCATTTAAATTGTTTTTTAATTTGTAAAACTCCATTCCTCACTTTGTCATTAACGAGAAAAAAACGTTTAAAGGACCATAATTTGCTTACTTTCTAAGAAATCTGCACTCTGCGGACAAAATAATGTTTATATCTTTAGACAGTTAAAATGTTCCATTATTCCTTTCTTTTTCTTTTTTTAATGAAAAAGATATATTATAATTCACTTTTTAGCTGTCTTTTTTATTATCCTTTTATTTTCTTCCCTTTGGGTGAGGGGCTGAATTACTTCCTTTATTTTTAGTCCCGTTTTTTTGTTCAGGTTCAATTGGTCCCAAAATTCTATAAAAGAGCAAATAAATTCAAAAAATGATTTTCTGTTCAAATAAGACAGCAGAATACATGTGATCTTATTTTTCATGAGTTTTTGAATGTATTTCATCCATTTTTGCTTCAAATGAAGCTATAATATCTTTCAAGTTCACAATTTTCAAATTGAAGTTTTTTTTTTTTTGGTACAGTAGGAAAAATATTTTAAGCTTTTTTATTACATATGAATCTTTTTTTTTTTTTTTTGAATTTTTTTAGTTGTTGAAGCTTGAAATTACTAAGTTAGTCGTATTTAATTTGGCGCGTGCTTAACAAATACATTTTTTCGTAATATATAATGCCTTCTTTCGTTTACGTTATGTTAATTAACCAATTTGACTACTTTTGCTAAATTACTGAACCTAATTGGCCAAACTAATAATTACATTACTTATTTTGCAATAATTATTATGGGACTAAACTGACTTTTTTCCGTTTTTCATTTTTATTATTTGAGGGCCTCAGAGAGAGTACTGTCTTTCATTTATTTTATAGTCAATATCTCATCTTTATACAGTAGAGTATTTGGTAGTAGTTGTTTCTTGTAGGACATTGTCTTTAAACTGCTTTTTTATTTTATTATGTTATTAATGATAAATCTGCAGCCTGGTCCGGATTCCATTGGAATCATTGCTATTTCGTATGGTTGCACTGGTGTAGCAGCACGTGCATGCGGCCTTGTGGGTTTAGAACCTACAAGAGTAAGTCCATCTTGATTCATTCTAAAACTCTTGGAGTTTTTCTTATAACCCCAAATAATCATTCATGTTTTTCAAAGGTATCTGAAATCCTCAAAGATCGGCCCTCATGGTTTCGTGATTGCCGAGCTGTGGATGTTCTAAATGTGCTGTCCACTGGAAATGGTGGAACTATTGAACTGCTTTACTTGCAGGTATCTAGTTAGTTGCTGAATCTTCTTTTGAAGTTATTCACATAATTAATTGTTACAAAATATTTTCATAACAACATTCTAATTTTTAAATGCCTTTGATTTAGCTCTATGCACCCACTACTTTGGCCCCAGCTCGTGACTTCTGGTTGTTGCGCTACACATCAGTTATGGAAGATGGTAGTCTTGTGGTATGTTAAATATCTGATACATTTACTTTATGATCCCCTCTCTAAAGTTGTTTTTCTGTAACATGATCAAATTATGTAATACGTGATAGGTCTGTGAAAGATCACTAAATAACACTCAGAATGGTCCGAGTATGCCACCGGTGCAGAACTTTGTGAGAGCAGAAATATTGCCAAGTGGGTATCTGATAAGACCTTGTGAAGGTGGTGGATCAATCATTCATATAGTTGATCATATGGAGTTAGAGGTACAGAAACTTCCTTGCTTATTATAATGAATTAAGCTTACTTTCTTGATGAATTTATAATTCTGACACATTATTACTTAAACTAGCCTTGGAGTGTACCTGAAGTCCTCCGTTCACTTTATGAGTCTTCAACTCTGCTTGCTCAAAGAACAACTGTTTCAGTAAGATTCCTTTTTCTCAAGGGATTGTTGTTCTGTTAAATTATTTTTTATTATTGTTAAAATGGTGAGATTCATATGCATATTGAGAAATCTAATGTTGTAAATTGGGGCATTTTTTCTTAACAGGCGTTACGACATCTAAGGCAGATATCTCAAGAAGTTTCTCAGCCAAATGCTACTGGTTGGGGAAGAAAACCGTCAGCACTACGTGCTCTTAGTCAGAAATTGAGCAAGTGAGTTTCTATTGGCCTATAGATTATTCCTTGTAATGTGGTCCATTTGGATAAATGGTCATGTAATAATATTTTATTTCACATGCCAGGGGTTTTAATGAAGCAATCAATGGGTTTATGGATGAAGGATGGTCTATGCTAGAAAGTGATGGTATTGATGATGTTACTCTTTTAGTGAACTCATCTCCTAGCAAGATGATGGGTGTAAACCTTACTTATGCCAATGGATTCCCATCTATGAACAATGCAGTGTTGTGTGCTAAAGCTTCCATGTTGTTGCAGGTAAAGATTAAGCAAGTTGTCATGAGATCTATGTTACATATAGCTTGTTGTGTTTAGTCAATGAGCATAAATGTCTCAAGTTCTGCTACTGATTTGGATTTTTATTTATATCTCTTAGAATGTTCCTCCTGCAATACTTTTGAGATTTCTGCGAGAACACCGATCTGAGTGGGCAGATAGCAGCATTGATGCTTATTGTGCTGCTGCTATTAGAGCTGGTCCTTGTAGTCTTCCTTGTTCTCGAGCTCCAAGTTTTGGGGGCCAAGTTATTCTTCCACTGGCTCAAACCATTGAGCACGAAGAGGTAAGAAATACGGTGTCTAACTTTAGCTGCTGATAACATTATTCTTTATATGGAAGTTAAATAGTCAAACATGGATAAAGTTTCATGGTTTTGCTGTTATTTATTTGTTTGTTTGTACCAACTTTTCCGTATATTGTTGTGGATTATTTTCTAACTTTTGGTTATCTGATAGCAGTTTCTCGAGGTCATTAAACTCGAGAATATGGGCCATTATCGGGATGATATGATCATGCCAGTTGACATTTTCCTCCTGCAAGTAAGTATACTTATTTGCATTCAATTCATAAAATAAGGTGTTTGCATTTTTTTCCTATCTTAATCTTGTTTATGAGCTAAGAAAGCAATCACTTTTCAGTTAGAAAGGTCTAGTTCATAATGTAAAGTAAATATGAACATTATGGTTAGGACTGAATGTTTACTCTGATTGTCTATCATTACACTGGCTCCAGCTTTGTAGTGGAGTGGATGAGAATGCTGTTGGCACTTCTTCTGAACTAATATTTGCTCCAATTGATGCTTCTTTCTCTGATGATGCACCAATCTTATCTTCTGGATTCCGCATCATTCCTCTCGATTCTGGCACGGTAAGCTTTCCATCAAACGAATGAAATATTTTTCTTGTTTGAGTTTGTGTTCTTTAATTATTAGCTCTGAATGCTGCAGGATGCACCTAGTTCAAACCGTACGCTTGATCTTGCTTCTGCTCTAGAAGTTGGATCCACAGGGAACAGAGCAGCTGGTGACAATGCTGCTAATTCTGGAAATAGAAAATCTGTTATGACAATTGCATTCCAATTTGCATTTGAAATGCACCTTCAGGAAAGTGTAACTGCAATGGCTCGACAGTATGTTCGGAGTATAATAGCCTCAGTTCAGAGAGTTGCGTTGGCATTGTCCCCTTCTCCTTTTGGTTCTAATGTTGCTTTGCACTCACAAACTGGTAATCCTGAGGCACAAATGCTTGCTCGTTGGATTTGTCAAAGTTATAGGTGTGTCTTTTATGATTTTAACGTTGTTGTTCTGCTTCTGTATGATCATTTTGATATTTGCTACATTGATAACAAATATGCATTTTTTTGTTTTCAATTTTTGGAACGTACTCGTGTCATGAATTTCATTCCTTTCCATAAATTGGGGTGTTGAATGGTATATTATGTCAATTGTTGATGTTTTAGGTGCTTTCTTGGAGTGGAACTACTAAAAAGTGAAGGGAGTGAGCCCATTCTTAAATCCCTTTGGAACCACTCGGATGCAGTCCTATGCTGTTCTTTGAAGGTATAGCTCTGGCTGGCGGATAAGATTGGGTTGTTTTCTGTTGGATCCTCAATAATAATATGGATGAATGGTGGTTGCAGGCAGTGCCATATTTAACATTTGGAAATCAGGCAGGACTGGACATGCTAGAGACAACCTTGGTTGCACTTCAAGACATAACTCTGGAAAAGATTTTTGATGAGAATGGAAGGAAGACCCTCTGCTCTGAGTTCCCACAGATAATGCAACAGGTACTATTTTTTATTTCTTGACTATTATATGAACAACACATAAAATGGAAATATATGTCCAAGTATATATAGGGATTAATTATATTGTTGTGTGGACGTCAGGGTTTTATGTGTCTCCAAGGTGGTATCTGCATGTCAAGCATGGGAAGGTCAGTTTCGTATGAGAGAGCAGTGGCGTGGAAGGTGTTGAATGAAGAAGAAAACGCTCACTGCATCTGCTTCACTTTCATTAACTGGTCATTTGTATGAAGCTATACATACATATTTAGCTTAATTAGGACAAGTTTTCTTTCTAATGGACCGTACCGTACCTCAAACGTGAGCTTAATGTTATGCATCAAAATCACCCCCCATTTTTAATTGCATGTTCTTAATGTCCTTTTGCTATATGCGTTTTTAACTTATAGCTCTCATTAGGCTTCTACCTTATTTTCTTTATGATATATTTTGTTTAATGAAGTAGACCATTCTTGAATATCTCTACTAATCAATTGTCATTGACACATGCAGCCAGCATTAATGTTTCTCTTTTCAGTCACCATATTATAGTAATAATTGTACGTGGGATTTGCCACACTTGTTTGTTCCTCTCTGTTTCTCTATCCTCTTTATCCAAGAGGGAATCTATCTTAATTGGAAACTATTACACCTAAGTTTGAACTATGAAATTAAATAAGCTTCTTATTTTTGGTATTCAGCTAAGCAATATTATCCCCCACCAATATAATTAATTAATTGCTGTCTAATTCATCCTTTCCATCTCAAAACTGTTTTTTCATATGCACCCCTTAATTAATTGCTATATATATTTGATGAAAAAACCCTCCAGTGTATATTCATCTGCATTATTGGAAATATATTACAAGAAACAAAAATTAATATATATATATATATATATATATTTTTTTTTTTTTTTTTCTTTCTTCTTCTGGAAAGAAAGTTATTAATGATACTCTAAATACAAGGACGTATGCCATACAAATTTTAAAAAAAAAAGTAGCTAGGGAGTCATATCTTAGGATTGTGATGGATACTGCAATACAGATTTTAGTGGTGTTAATTGTGTCATGTTAGTAATGTTCATGTTATTTGTGTCGTGTTTTCGTGTTTGTTGACACATTAAAAAATTTACTTGAATTTTTTGTGTGTTATAAATAATAAGAAATAACAAAATCTTTAAGAATATAAAAAAAATTATTGATCAATTCTTATTAAAAAAAAAATTCGTGTTCGAATCGTGCTATCGTTGTCAAAAATTGTCACGCTAAAGTAGACTTCTCCTTCTTGTCAACTTCTTTGTGCAATGAAAGTTAAGTAGATTTTTGTTCTGCTCAACACTTTCGACCAAAAAAAAATATATGGTAGCAAATTGACTTTTCGTAACAAACTCATTAGTTATTTTAAATTATGGGGAGAGAGATTCTAACTCACATTCAAAAGAATATGGAGCACTAACTTTATGACGAGTGATTGACTACCATCCAACATCTTTTAACTGTAAAGTTTACAAAACATTTTTAAACTTTCGTGTTGTTTGAACCGAAATATTAACTATAATTAACGTTATAATCGTTTAGTTTTGCACATGCGAATCAAAATTCATCCATATTCAGTCTCACATAAACAGTTAACGAATAAAAAATATTCAACCTTGAAAGGAATGATATATATATTTGTAGCATCAGTCAACCAAGAAAAAAGTATATAAATTAATACATGCAAGTATCAAATTCAAACCACAACAGTGAGTTCCTGCTCACATATGATAAAAGGTATGCAAAAGATGAATTGGAAATTTTTAAAGACATGGAAGCCTTTTTTCTCTTCTTCCAAAGAAAACAAAATTATAATGAGAAAAGGAGAGATTTTACGAAAAAAAAGACACGAGAGATGTAAAGAAGCTTTTTGAATGGAAAGATATAGGGCAAAGGGACTTTTTTTGCATTGTCTCCAAGACGAATGATCAAAATCTTGAAGATGAGAACCCATTTCAGATATTGATCATGTCATATCATGCCAAAATGTCAGCTAGTTTAAATTTATGTGTTTAGACTCATCTTGAGGATGGAATCTTCTAAACTATGTTAGGCCTCATCATAACTTGATCTCATGGACTTATAAGACAAAGGGATTCTTGTTCTTGTACGTCAGTTCCATCATTGATCTCATCAGCCCCAGCAAAATCATAATATATGAATTAGAGAGATGAGAAACTTGGAAATAAAAAGGTTATTGCGCCGGCCACAACTAACAACTTTGATTAGAAAGATAATCTAATGTCTATCTAAAAAATGCCCATTGCCGAATGCATATAATATAAAATTATACACTCTTTACCGGAATAGTGTTCATTGGTAGTACACAATTTACTCCATAAACACATTTTTATTTGAATAGTTTTATATGGAATTTAAAGTTGAGATATATAATAATGAAGTGATTGTGAGACAATTTATTAATAATATGTTAATTAAATTATGATAAGTGAATTATTTTATGCATAAAATTATAATAAAAAGAATTATAGTTTTTATTTGCACTATCAAAACACATTAATTTGAGTATTGTTATTTTAATTTAGTTTTTTAGTATTATTTTTAGTTATGCGGTGAAATACTCGAATAGTATTCGACAAAGACATATATTGTTGCAACAGTAATTTCTCTTTATTTTGAATTGAAAATATAAATATAAAAAAATCATTCGGTATATATATATGTTCTATTTATTTAAATATTTTTATTTTTAATTTCTTGAAAAAGAATATATATATATATATATATATATATATAATATATATATATATATATATATATATATATATATATATATATATATATATATTATATATTTTATGTAGTAAGAACAACAATATATATTTTATTTTGAAAGTAAATCTCTATATGAAAGAATGTTACATCATATAATTAAAAATAAAAAATAATATTAATTTACGAATAAACTAGTATACGAATTTATTAAGATTTAATAACTAATTAAATTTAAGGCAGATATACGTAAATGATATGAGAGTACATGATTAACTTTTAATTGAGGCTCCTAAACTTCTAAGGCCTAACGGATTCTTCATTCATATTTTTGCCATGATATACTATCTTTTCTTTTATATATATATATATATATAAACGATATTTTATATATGGATATCTTATCAACAATTTCACAACTAACATACTTATATCTGCAATATTTTGTCAAAAAAGAAAAAAAATTATTTACAATGATACTTTATCGACAATATCTTTATCAAAAGACATGAATATCACGTTCTATATGATATCCAATAAAATTTCATTGGACAAATTAACAAACAAACAAAAAAGGAAAAAAAGAAAAAGAAAAAGAAAGAGGCCTTGAAGATTATTATATATTTAATTATGAATTAATATAACTAGCATTTAGTTTATCTACATTTTTACACACACTTCAAAGTTACAAAATGGCAGAATACATAATAAAATCATCAAACAAAAACAAAACATTAAACAAGCAACAAGATCAATTAAGCCCTTGTGTCTTGATGAACTACAGCATACAAGGTGTTAATTCGCACTTTATGCTTTAATAATAAAAAGTAAAATAATTAAGAAAAACATAAATTTGGAGAAAAATAAAAAGGAAAAGAAAAATCCATGGTTGGAGTAAAAATTACAATTAATTAAAGCTGGGAAGAAACTCGAAGGCTTGAAACACAAGAAGGTGTATTCATATACTCCAAGTTTTTCAGCAAGTCATTGGCACTTGGCCTAGACGTTGGATCACCAGCACTGCAGTGTAGGGCTAAGCTCATGGTCTCAATTATCTCGTTGGGGTTGCTTGACACGAGTTCTTTGATTGTATGATCAACCCACGTGTCAAGATGACAGTCGGAGTAGCAGTACCTAGCCCACTCAACAAAATCGTCGTCGTCGACACGAAATTCAGAGTCGGACGGGCCTTTTCCGGTAAGCAATTCGATCATGATCAGCCCAAATCCGTAAATGTCACTCTTCTCTGTTATGCACCCTTTATTTGCTTCTGTACAGTTAACATTAAATCCCCACTTATCACTTGCAACAAAATAAAACGAAACAAATTGATTACGACATTAGCATAAACTGATAAAAGCAAGTACAAACTTTTTTTTTTTTTATAATTATAAAACATGCTATCTTCACTATATTATATCATTTTAGCTATAAGAATGCCGACAAAAACAAGTAGAAGAAACTTAAGAATCATATGATTTAAATTCCTTGTATCAATTTTTTTTTTTTTTTTTTTGAAAAACCTGTATCAATTTTATTTTTAACTATTAACAAATGAAATATGTAATAATTTTGCATCATATAATTCATTTTTAGATGTAATTTTATTTTTAAATTTTTATATAACATCTTTTTTTACTTATTTTTTTAGAAGTGCTAAAAGTAAAATCAACGAGACATATAAAAACTAGAGCAAGTAATATTCTTCGAATAAACAATACATTTATATTCTTAAAGAAAAAAAAAACTTTAATTTTTAAAGAAAATTACAAAAAATAGCACCCCTAAAACTCATAGTAACAAAACTAACACCCCTAATAATATTGAACGTTTAATATTCAATTTGAACATAAAATATTGAACGTTCAATATTAAACGAGTCTAAATTATCGTCGTTCAATTCTAATTGGATGGATGTTAAAAAAAAATAACATATTAGTCATTTTTTTAATTATAAAAATATAAAGAGTACTAGTTTGTTATTAGAAATTTTATGGAGTGTTAATTTTGTTATTCTCTCATTTTTAAATTATCAAAAAAGAATGCTGATTAGATCATAATGACAAAATTTTTTTTTATGACAATCATAATGACAATTAAGAACGGTAATTAGCAATAAACTTACAGAGAGAAGGGTATCCTAGCAAAAACAAACAATCATAGCCACACAAAAAAAAAGTGAGGGTAAATTAGCATTTGAATACGTACCTGGAGCAACGTATGCAGAAGAAGTGAAACCCTTGGAATCGGTAGACACCAGACCGGGAAAGCTCAAAATAAGCTTAACTTCATCTTTTACGTTTACGATAACATTCTCCGGCGACAAGGGACCAACCACGTAACTTGGAGAGCGATAACAATGCAAAAACTTCAAAGCTTTGGCAATTCCAAGAGCAATGTTTCTTCTACTTTGCCAGCTTAAATTTCCCGAAACTTCACTTAAACTTTTGCCTTCAAAATACTCATAAACAAAAAAAGCACTCTTTTGAGATCGACATATTGCAATCAACTTCACAATATTGGGATGCTTTAACTTATAACCAAATTCCTCAACTTCTGACCAAAAGCTCTGTTCACTTGAACTAACATCATTTACTTCCTTTACTATAAATCGAAACCCTTTTACAGCTGACTTTCCTCTGTATGAAAATCCCTCTGTTCCCATTGAAACAACATTTCCTTCTTTAGCTGACGATAAGATATCTTCAATTTTAATCAACTTTGACGCCTTGATATCGAAGAACTTAAATTCCCAAACTCCATTTTCATTCTCAATTTTCTTCAGCTCCAAACCTCTTCTTCTATACAAGAAAACATAGGTGAAGATAACAAGCAGCGCTATAAAAGCAGCTAATAATGGTAAAACAGAACAAACAGTGATAATGAACCACCGTGAACGTTGATTCCTGAAGGTCTTTCGATTACATGGTCGTAACCCAGTTTTAGAATTGTTGCTACAAATATCGTTACCGATTACTGAGCTGACATTTATGGCTAAGAAAACTCCGGTGGACGGTAAGCTTCCATTGAAGTGATTGTGAGAGATATTTACTTCAACAAGTGAAACAGAGCTGCCTAAATCCCTTGGAATTTCGCCGGTTAATTGGTTTTCCGATAAATCCAGTTTTCCAAGAACCGGCATTTCGGCGAGACTTTTGGGTATTTCACCTGTAAGCTGGTTCTGGCTGAGGTCAAGACTCACAAGCCTTCGACATGATGACAGTGCTTTTGGGATTTGACCGGAAAGCATGTTTCGACTCAACTTTAATTGCATTAGTTCCAAGAAGTTTCCAAAACTTTGTGGGATTACCCCCGAGAGGCTGTTGTCCGATAAGTCCAAGTTCTCGAGCTTTTCGCTGCCGAAAGAGTCGGGTAAATACCCGAAAAATTTGTTCCCGGCCAAATTCAGCATTTGAAGTAATGGCATATCCCATTTACGATCATCAATTCTGCCAGAGAGATTATTGGCCGAGATATCAAAGAAGTACACCAGTGGAAGTTTTGTCCATTCGGGCGATAACTCGCCAGAAAATCGGTTGTTCTGGAGACGAACTCGGACTAAGCTCTGGCAGTGACTCAAACTCTTTGGAATTACTCCCTCAAGAGAATTAGAGAAGAGTATGAGCTTAACGAGCCTACCCGACACGCATAGAGTATCGGGAATGTTTCCGGTGAGACTGTTAGTAGAAAGGTCTATGATGGTCAGATTGTTTCCCTTCCCGAGATCTTTTGGGATTTCGCCCGATAACTTGTTGGACCATAATTGAAGGACTTGAATCTTAGGCAGAGAAGCCAAAGCACTTGGAATGTTTCCCGTAAAGTTATTAGAGAAAAGGTGAAGAATCTCCAACTCTTGGAGATTAATTACAAGCTCGGAAATCTCACCAGAGAGTGAATTATCACTAAGGTCCAGAGAAATCAGCTTTTTGAGTCCGAAAAGTGATTTTGGTATCGGACCCGTTAGTTTATTTTGATAAAGGAAAAGATACTTAAGTTCTGTGAGATTACCTATAGATTCTGGGATTGTTCCTGTGAGATTGTTGTAAACAAGATCAAGATGATTGAGAAACTTGAGCTCTCCAATCTCTTTTGGAACTTCACCAGTTAGATTATTATATCCCAAATATACCCACTTCAACTTCTTCATTTGGCCTAATTGGTTTGGGATTTGGCCAACAAGTTGATTTGAAGCCAAAGTGAAAGACTCCAAACTGGAAATGTTTGATATGGAAATTGGGATTTTCCCAACAAAAGCATTACCTCCAAGATCAAGATACTTCAGGCTCGAGAAAGATCCAATATCTTCTGGGATTTTTCCAGAAAACATGTTATTGGAGAGGTCAAGTACTTGAAGTGAAGAAACAGAGCCTCTTGGCAATGGACCTGTAAAGTTGTTATTGCTTAGATTAAGATGCCGAAGTGAAGACCCAGCAAAGAACATGTCAAGTGGGATTTGGCCTGTGAGTTGGTTGTTTGAGAGATCAATGACTTCAATACCCTGCAACTGGAAAATTGATGCTGAAACTTTCCCGGAAAAGTTTTTCCCAGAAAGTTCAAAGGACAATATGCGAGAGGAATTATTGCATATTATTCCGTTCCACTTGCAAATATTAATTGCTGAAGAGCTCCAGTCAGTAAGGTAGTTCAGAGGGTCTTTGATTGATGATTTGAATGATAACAGAAGCTGAAGTTGATTATCACTATGATCATGCATAGCGTTTGTTTTGTTTGAGCAGAGGAAGAATAATAACATGAAGATGACGAAAATGATCGATGTGGGATATGTTTGATGATGTGGCTTCTTCATCATGATGATCATTTGCAATTCAACTCTCATGCATGTATATATAAATATATATATATAAGATCTTTGCAGCTTATTAATGTGGTAGAACCATTCTACCTTAAATACTCCTCGATTGGATCAAAATCTGTGTTCATGAATAAAATGAAGAAAATTATGCGCTGTGCTTCAAAGAATTGTGGAGATTTTGTAACGTTGAGTGAGCTTGAATTGAAATGGAAGGAGCTTGAGGAATAGCTAATTAGGAGAGGTTGTGTTTAAATAGAGAAATGATAATAGGCTTGGAAAATGAAAGAATTACGAGAATGCATCTCGTATTTTTAAAGAATCTATATTAAAACATTATTTTCTAATTGCATTTTAAAGACTTGGTAAAAAAAATAATATTTTAATAAAAAAATTTATTAAATTAATATTATTTATTTTTAATTAATTTTTTTTATAAAATTAAAGAATTAAATGATACTGTTTTTAATATAAAGAATTATATGATCCAAATAACTTAATAATTTCTGTGACACCTTAATATAATTTTAAATCTGTAACTGCTCATATTAATTCACTTTTAATTGAAAATTTTCAAATTTTTTTTTTTAATTTTTTATTGATTATTATTATTTGTAGAAAATATTTAAGTAAATTAAAATTTTCTATAAATTTGTAAGTACATAATAATGAATGGTTTTTTGCTTTTTTTTTTTTTTTTTTTAAATTCTATTTTTTTTTTTAATAGTTTAAAGTGTTATATTTATTCTTATTTTTACTCGTTAAATGTAAGTTAAATAAACAGAGAACACAACTTAGACACGAAATTGTTGAAAGAGAACAGGCCGGATGTTGGAAAAGGAAAGTGAGTTTGTCGGGATATAAGCTTAAAATGCTCTTTTTTTTTTTACTGGCTCACTGACTTGACAGTAAATGATGGGATACTGACATGGATTTTTTCTCTCTTTAACCGTTGAGAAGTTTCACAAGTTTTTCTCTCTTTGATCCCATTTGTGTAGGACTCTCATTTTGTTCTTATTTACTACTAACTCCATAGTCATAGACGTAGTCACTCACTTCTTTTTAAAACTATATTCATGCAAGAGTTTTGAACAATAATTTTTGTGTTAAGCATATTAATTTTTTTTATAGTTATTGTCTAAAATGTATACGCATCTTGTAAAGGAAAAAAAAAACCTCTCGAATAAAATCAGTTTGGCAGCCACAAAGGCTGATATTTTCGCATTTTAAAACACTTAGGTTGCGTTTGGTTGGTTGTAATAGAATAAAAAATGTAATTGATTCTGCATATTATAATGTTTGGTTATATTAAAGAGATGTAATGTAATGTAATCAATTACAAATGAATAAGTAATGGGGATTACATAAGGGGAATAAGGAAATGCGTTTCCTTTATGTATCTTTTTCCAACGCATTTTCTCTCTGCCTTTCGCGAGCTCTTCGTGCGTCGTTTGGAATTCAAAGCCGCAGCTCTCCTTCTGTGCCGTTTGAGCTCATCTCGGCGCCGTCACACTCCTCTCGTCGCCGTCCAGGTCACCAGGTCTCCCCTCCCGCTTGAGCTTTCCTCTCGGACCCCTCGCACCAGCTCACGTCTCGCTCTCTCATCTCCGTCGCCTCCTCGCACCAGAGCTCATCTTGGCGCCATCGCACTCCTCTCGCCCAGTGCAACCGAGAAGAAGAGTCTTTCAAGATAACAAATTTAATTCCAAGGTGCTCACTTTCTCCACAATGCCTATAACCACCTAACCTGGTCTCTGCACCCATTTTAATGGATTTTGGACATTGAGTCATCAGTAGAGGAAATTTTCCTGGTGGTTCTTCTGGGTTCTCTCTTGATTAGCAAACCCACTTGGGAATTTGTATTTGGTTGAGTACTTTGTTTCATGCCAATCACTTACAAGAGGAATTACTGAACTTTTTTCTGGTAACTCCTTCCTCTACGTCAGAGCTTTAATTGTTTGTTTTACTTTAAGTACCGAAAAAATCAATTAACTTCCTATGGAAATATAATCATATTTTGCTAATATATGCAATTATGTATGTTTGGCAGTGACTTTTCCCTAATTCATGCCAGGCCTTTTCTTGTGGATCTGTTAAGTTTTCATGCTTTTTTCTAGCTTTATAAAGAGTAAATGCTGTCCTTGATGTTCAATATTATAAGCTTCTCATGCTATTATCCTGTTTTATATTTAATTTATTATCCTGTTTTATATTTAATTTATATAACTATAAATAATAATTTATTTATTTATTTGGTGAAATTGAAGTTAAAAACATGATTTCAATTTTTCTTTCAAAATAAATTGGATTATTGTTCATTTTTGCTATTAAATTTATATTGGAGTGAAAAGTTTCTAGATATTATATGTTCTGATTTATGACCAAGGATATATGACTCTAAAAGGAAGCTTGGGTTATTCATACATTATTTCTGTAATTTGGCATTGGTCAAGTTTTTCAGTAGCTGCTAAACCAGCCAAGTTGGAGGAAAGAACTGACCTTGATGTTGTCGTTTTTTTTTTCCTCCATCCAAATTGTTATTGAGAAAAAAAATGTTAGTTGTGTTATTATGAGTCATAAATGACATTGTGATTAAACAGTCGACAGTCAGTCTAACTCTTGCTTATAAAATGGTTGCCAGGCAAGATTCAGCTTATCTCATAGTTGTTGGAATGGTCGTTGGGGGAGGATCACCATCTGTGACTTCTTCATCTTTGCAGTTCTTTCCGTATTTGCCACTATCTCCCGGGATAGGATCACCATGTCAATGGTACGGGGAGCTCAGATCTGAAGAGAGAGGTTGATTTTGATCCAGCTTCTTCTTGCCTGTACCAACCATGTTGCCGCTGGTAGTATTGAACATGCCAATATTAGCCTGGAGCAGTTTTCGCATCTAGCCTGTCCTGATGGTGACAACATGCAGCGCATTGCTACATACTTTACTGAGGCACTTGCCAACAGGATGCTTAAAGGTTTTCGAGGTTTGCATAAAGCCCTCAATTGTACGAAAATGTCATCAATTTCTGAACAAATTCTTGCTCAAAGGTTGTTCTTAGCTCTGTCCCTTCGTTAAGCTTGCATATATGGTTACAAATCAGAGAGAGTAACAACGTGAAGAGGCGTTGAAGTTCTGAAATATGTAATCAATGTCTTTTTTTTTTATCAGCATTTTTTTTTGTTGATGAAATTGTGATTTTTTTTTCCTAAAATTGTTGTGATTAAATTTTATTAGTTGTTCTTATGAATTGCTGAAATTGTATATGCTAAATTTTTTTTTTGTTATGATTAAATTTTTTTTGTTGAATTTAAAATAATTATATAATTTTAAAGAATATATTTTTTCCCTTAATTAAATTTCATTCCATTACAATGGTCAAACTAAATACTATAATATTGATTTCTCTTTTGACAGTAGCCAAACTAAATACTGTAATAGTAATACTGTTTTTTTTACATTACATTTTATTATAATTACATTCAATCAACCAGACGTGACTTTATTGTAAAAAATTAATGCATTCATGGACAAATTGAGTAAACACCTTGCAAAATCTCTTATATTTCAATCAAAAGACCAATAATGCATTCTTCTTAATTTTTTTTAGCCAAGAGTACCATATTGGAATTAGGTCGGATTGTAATTCTATCAAAAATTTTAAAAAATAATAATTAGTATTAATTTTAACTTAAATATTTATAAAATAATACTTATTAATTAGACTGAATTATCAATTTTATATTTGATCACTTTTATACCAAATTTTTTCAATTTGACATCTTTAAAATATATAAATTGGTCAATAAATTATTCTTTAAATTAATGAAAAATTATTAAAAATTTATATTATTATATTTAAGTGAGAATAATGATAGAGCATATAACCTATAAATATTATAATTACAAACATATTTTAAATAATGTAACTATTAAGAGTATATAACCAATTTGGTTTATTATTGTCACAAGGTGTTAGTTATTTGGAAAAAAAAAAAAAGATTTACTTACAACATTTAAAGTTAAATTGCTAATTACAATAAAATTTATTAAAATATCTGTAAAATTATGAATATGATGAGCAATTTTATGTTAGATTGTTTAAATAATGTTATTAATTTGACAATTTGGATCAAATTTATCAATAATTTTAAAATTTTATATAAAATTTATTAAATTAAAATGCAAGAAAATGAAATGACATGCTCATCAAACAATTTGTCAAATTTATTATAATAAAATATAATAGTTCTAAATTAATTTAGCATTAGCCTAAAAAAAAATGTTTCTGGATTTGCCTATGATTTGTACTTATTTAACAGTAATAAATAATTGGAGTTTGGGTAGTCATTGTTGAATCTACCAATGTGTTCTCATTGGCTGTTTTGTACAGTTATCTTTGTCAGACATAACTATGAAGAATAATTATCAAGTCGTATGAAAAGAGTTTTTTTCCTGAATTAATTAGTATGACTCTTGCCATAAAAATAAATCGCTTATATAATTTAATATGTAAATGGGGTCCTTTGTCAAAGGCAATAAGAAAAAGATGATAAAATTCAAAATTGAAATAAAGCGCTCCCTCAGCATGTAACCAGCAAATCTTCGAACTCTTTTACTTGTACAATTTGTATTGTTATCTTGGATTAATCGTCCTACTGATTATGTGGGATGAGGAAAAGAATAATAGAGCCATGAGACGAAAAGATTTATAAAAGTCCTGTTATTTTAAACCAAAGTGTACTTTAGTCTCTTAATTTATAAGAAGTGTTTTTAAGTCTATTTGTTTAAAAAAAGTATTTTTAAGTCTCTATACTTGTAAAAAAAAAAATGTGTCAATCAATGTCAAAATTATTTTTTCATCTAATTTTTCATTAAATATAACGGAACAGTACATATATCACATCCATGTTTATATTTTTTTATAAATATATACGTAAAAAATTAATATTTAATTAAAAAGCATTATATATTTTTTAATTTAAAAAAAAAAGCTTAAATAAAATTTTCAATGTAATTTAAATATAATTTTAAATAAAAATTTTATTATCTAATATCTAAAGTAACAACTTAGACAATGAAAGTTTTATTTAAATTTAATCGAATTTAATAAAATTTAAATATAATTTTCATTTAATTAAAAAGCATTATATATTTTTTAATTTTAAAAAAAAAGCTTAAATAAAATTTTTAATGTAATTTAAATATAATTTTAAATAAAAAATTTATTATTTAATATCTAAAGTAACAACTTAGATAATGAAAGTTTTATTTAAATTTAATCGAATTCAATAAAATTTAAATATAATTTTCATTGTTTAATAAAAAATTTATTTAAGTTTAATCGAAAGAAATTGTTAAAAATCATAATAATTAAAAATTATTTAATTTGATATATATTTATCGAAAAATAAAAACATTTATATGATACATGTACTATTTTTATTAGGTTTAACGAAAAATTAGATAAAAAATTAACTTTATCATTGTTTAACATTTTTTTACAAGTAAATAGACTTCAATATATCTTTTTCATAAATAAGTAAATTTAAAGACACATTTTATAAGCTAAATGACAAAATAACATCTAATAACTAAACAAATGAATCATTATGACTCTTCATCCTATAAAAAAAAATCAACAAATTATATATTCAATATAAAGAGTCAATCTTAATCGTATTTAATTAATAGACATATCATTTAACCCAAAAAATAAAATAAAAAAATCGAACAGAGTCCTGTAAAAATAAGATTGAAAATGAACTTTTTTTTTTAACTCACCGCTCTAGTGTTAATCTTAATTACACATTTTTTATTGAATATAAATTTGAAGTTATATTCCTAGTAAATGTATATTATTGGATTGGTCCTATTATTATAAAATTTATCTTATGATTCAAAAATAATTTATTTATTTTTATTTTTTTTAGTAAAAAAAATTATGTTTATTTTATTGAGAGGTTAAAATAAAAATTTATGAATAAATAAAATTAAGACATACAATTAAACCTAAAATCTAACCTTTTGATATTAAAACAATAATGTTTAACAACATTTTAAGTTTTTTTAAGTTTTATAGATTCTACTTTTTAATCTTAATATTTTTAATCATCTAACTTTTATAGATTAATTTTATGTTTTAGTCCCTTAATTTTTTTTAAAAAATTTATTCTTTAGTCTCATATTTTTTTTTTTTAAATATTTAGTTCATAACTTTTATAGATTCTACATTTTATTTCTCTAAATTTGATTCAAATATATAAAATTGAGAATTTTAATATATTATTATGATTTGCTTGAGTTCAAAAACAAAATTTCAAACTGTGATTAAATGTAAATTTATCCAAAGGTAATGTGACTAATATTTGATTCATTTTAACAATAAATTTTATATTAAATTGGATTAAATTTGTCAAAATTAGAAATTATGGACCAAATCTTAAAGAGAAAAAGTTAAGTAACTAAAATATAAAATATATAAAATTAGGGTACCAAATATTAATAAGAAAAAATAAAAAAAAACTAAAGCATAAAATTAGTTAAATAAAGTATAATTTCCTAAAAACTAAAAATTATAAGATTAATTATGAAGTGTTGGTTCAAATTAATGGTATTTTAATATTGTAAATTTTGATAATAAAAAAAATAAAAAATAGGGTTACTTTAACTCTTTTTATTATATCTATTTACAATAATAATATGTTATTAGTACGAAGAAATAATTCTTTTAAAATAATAATGCAGTTTTATATCTTCAAAATATCACAAATTATCTAATAATATGAAAGTTTCTGCGAGCTCAATGATAGAATCAAATCGTACACAACCACATGAGTTACATCACAAATTTATTATATTTCCAAAAATATTAGTGTTGGAAAAATATTTATTAATATGTGGGGCCACACATGTAGTTTTAAATGTGTTATGCTATCTTTTAGTTTAGCCAATTAAAAAGTGATCTATAAAGTTTAGTTTTGGCTATCGGGTATTAAATTATCGTGGAATTAATGTGTAGAGACCGAACTTGTAATTAAGTAATATATATTGCTCTTTCCTTTTCCTTGAAGGAAAAGTATACTTAAGGATAAAGTTTACTTGAAGTGAAGCTCTTAACTTTTCCTTGAAGGAAAAGTATACTTAAGGATGAAGTTTACTTGAAAGTGAAGTATACTTGGAGAAGAAGTATGCTTGGAAATAAAGTAAACTTGATGGCTAAGTAAACTTGGGGGCTAAGTCTCTTACTTTCTCTCCAAGTCTAATTGCCTATATAAATTGCTACTCTCTTGTCATTTGTGCACCACAACAACAACAACAAAATAAAGGCACCACACAAAACTAAGGAGAGAGCAACTATCTTTGTGCAAAGAGATAGACAATTAGATTTGTGCTTTTGAATTAGCGAAGCCACTATTGGATAGAAGAACACTATGGATTCAGGTACGCTTCCGTTACAATTTCTCCCTTTTCTTTTGATTCAACATGGGATTTAGAAAACTATGATTTTCTCTTTTTGGTAAAAACAATTTCTAACAAGTGGTATCAGAGCCTACCCATGGTTGATTCAAAAGAATCTATGATTTTTGAGATTAATGTGTTCTGTATGGTGTGTCATGAATCTGAATAATGATTGACATTATCGACATTTTTTCTTCCAAATTGTTCCTTTGTGAAATATGGATTCAGTTGTTTTCAGTTGCCTGGTATCAATATATATATCTGGTATGCACATGGATTTTGGACAATCATTAAGGCATGCCGATTATATATATACAGTTTATATATATATATTACTTTTCGGTTTATACAGAATTCATTTTTGAACAGTTTAAAATTTTGATTAATTACATGACAATTTTTTAACACTTATCTAGTATTCTGATTTATTTAATTTATACAAGATGTCACCAAAGTGACCTCTCTTGTGTATATTGATCTTGGGAGAATAATTGGATATGATGTTTGTGTATGTGTAATTCATGCGGATATTAACCAATCCAAAGAGGGGTTTAATATTTGGCCGAATTACACACGCACCTGCGATGATAATGATATGACAATTATAAAGGTGACCTCATGTGAATAATGAATCAATGCAAACATGAATTTATTATTTGACATAACTTATTGTCATTGTTTGATCATTGCAACAAGAATACCACTTACAGTTAATATCACTGTCCAAAGACTTGATATTAATGTTGTGCTGGGTATCTTGAAATGTTGTCATTAATCAATTTAAAGACTGTTTATTTTTGGTTGTTTTATGTGAGCATAATTTATTTATTTAATTTTGTTCTGGATTCAGCTTTAATGTCTACTACTACAATATCTGCCAATATGAACAATGTTCCAATGTTAAATGGAACAAACTTTAAGGACTGGAAAGAGAACATATTGATTGTTCTTGGCTGCATGGACATAGACTTGGCATTGAGAATGCCAAAACCGAATAATCTCACTACACAAAGTACCCCTGAGGAAATTGCGTACTTTGAAAAGTGGGACCGTTCGAACAGGCTAAGTCTTATGATCATGAAGCGTGGGATTCCAGAAGCCTTTCGAGGTGCAATAACAGATGACAATATCATTGCCAGTAAGTTCCTTGAGGAAATTCAGAATCGTTTTGTCAAAAACGATAAGGCTGAAACAAGCACACTCTTAGCAAGCTTGATTTCAATGAAATATAAGGGCAAAGGTAATGTCAGAGAGTACATCATGGAGATGTCTCATCTTGCTTCAAAACTTAAGGCACTAAAGCTCGACTTATCAGATGATTTGCTTGTGCATTTAATTCTGATCTCTCTTCCTGCACAATTCAGTCAATTTAAGGTCAGTTATAACTGTCAAAAGGAGAAATGGACTCTCAATGAGCTCATTTCATTTTGTGTGCAAGAGGAAGAGAGATTGAAGCAAGAGAGGACTGAAAGTGCTCATCTGTCAAGCACTTTTAAGGGCAAGGGTAAAAGGAAGGATAAAGGAAAGGAAGTTGCTGTTCCTGAGGGTCCAGTGCAAAAGAAACAGAAAAGTAATGAAGGTTGTTTCTTCTGTGGTAAGCCTGGACATCAGAAGAAGGAATGTGCTAAGTATAACGCATGGCGTGAAAAGAAAGGTATAATTCCTGTTTTGGTCTGTTCTGAGATCAATTTAGCATCTGTACCAAGAAACACTTGGTGGGTAGATTCTGGTGCTACTACTCACATTTGTGTTTCTATGCAGGGTTGCCTAAACTACCGAGAGCCAACTGATACTGAAAGATGTATCTTTGTGGGTGACGGCAAGTCGGTAGAAGTGAAGGCAATAGGGCATTTTAGATTGTTATTAAAAACTGGTTGTTATTTGGATTTAAAAGACACCTTTGTTGTACCGTCTTTTAGACGAAATTTAATTTCCATTTGTGTTTTGGACAAATTGGGTTATTATTGTTCATTTGGAAATAATCAGTTTACTTTGTCTTTAAATTCAAATGTCATTGGTACTGGTTTACTTAATACTTTTGACAATCTATATTTGCTGGAAACTGTCTCATCTTATAATGAAACCTTGCATATAGAGTCACGAGGTACAAAGCGAAAATTAGATAAGGAAACTTCAGCCTCATTATGGCACAAACGCCTAGGTCACATCTCTAAATCTAGAGTTGAGCGACTTGTGTCTGATGAGATTTTAGAATCCCTTGATTTTTCAGATTTTGATGTCTGTGTTGAGTGTATCAAGGGAAAACAGACCAAAATGAAGAAATTAGGTGCAAATCGAACTACGGGCGTCTTAGAATTGATCCATACGGATATTTGTGGTCCATTCCCTACAGCATCTTGGAATGGTCAACAATATTTTATAACATTCATAGACGACTATTCTAGATATGGGTATCTATTTCTTATACATGAGAAATCACAATCTTTGGACGTGTTCAAAACATTTAAGGCTGAAGTTGAATTACAACTCAACAAAAGGATAAAGAGTGTCAGATCTGACCGTGGTGGTGAATACTACGGTAGATACGACAAATCAGGTGAACAACGTCCGGGACCGTTTGCTAAATACCTAGAGGAATGTGGAATCGTTCCCCAATACACTATGCCAGGGTCGCCTAGCATGAATGGTGTATCTGAAAGACGAAACAGGACTCTTAAGGACATGGTAAGAAGTATGATTAGTCAATCTACTTTACCAGAGTCACTCTGGGGTGAAGCTTTAAAGACAGCAACTTATATCCTGAATCGGGTGCCAACTAAAGCAGCTACAAAAACGCCTTATGAACTTTGGGTTGGGCGAAAGCCTAGTCTAAAGCACTTGCGTATTTGGGGATGTCCTGCTGAAGCGAGGCCTTATAAACCTCATGAAAGAAAATTGGACTCCAAAACCATTAGCAGCTACTTTATTGGCTATGCAGAACGATCAAGGGGTTACAAGTTTTATGATCCTACTAATAAGTCTATATTTGAGACGGGAATTGCAACATTTTTTGAGGATGTTGAGTTTGGGAGGGGAAATCGAGTTAGGAACATTGTCTTTGAGGAGGAAGAGGGAGTAATCCCAATTCCTGCTACTACTTTTCTTGACAATGTGCAGGCTTCTGTACCTGTCGGTGATCAAGAAATGAATTTAGACCCTCGGCAAGACAATGTTATTCAACCCCTCATACAAAATGAGATAATTATTCCTGAGCAACAACCTCAAGAACCTGCGCCATTGAGGCGATCCACGAGAGAAAGGAGATTTGCAATTTCAGATGATTATGTTGTATATCTCCAGGAACATGAGGCAGAAAGTGGAATGTCGGAAGATGATCCACTCAACTTCCGCCAAGCCATGCAAAGTTCCAACTCTCATAAATGGATTGAAGCCATGAATGAGGAGTATAAGTCTATGCAAGACAATAAAGTTTGGGAAGTTGTCCCATTACCGGCTGGTGCGAATCCTATTGGTTGTAAATGGATATTTAAAACCAAAAGAGATTCAAAGGGTAATGTGGAAAGGTATAAGGCACGTCTTGTAGCCAAAGGCTTTACTCAAAAGGAAGGAATTGACTTTAAAGAAACTTTCTCTCCGGTTTCTACGAAAGACTCTTTCAGGACAATTATGGCGCTTGTTGCACATTTTGACCTTGAGTTGCATCAAATGGATGTCAAAACAGCGTTTCTCAATGGTGACATTGAAGAAACAATTTATATGGTACAACCAGAAAACTTTGTGTTAGGAGATTCAAAGAATATGGTTTGTAAATTGACGAAATCCATATATGGACTCAAGCAGGCTTCTCGTCAGTGGTACTTCAAGTTTCATCAAGTCATTGTCTCGTACGGTTTTGAGATGAATGTCGTTGATGATTGTGTGTATCACAAGTTCAGTGGGAGTAAGCATATTTTTCTGGTTTTGTATGTCGATGACATTTTACTTGCCACAAATGACATAGGCATTTTGCATGACACCAAGAGATTTCTATCAAAGAATTTTGAAATGAAAGATCTTGGTGAAGCTTCCTTTGTATTAGGAATTGAGATACACCGAGATCGCTCTCGGGGTATATTGGGATTGTCACAAAGGAACTATATTGAGAAAGTTCTCAATAGGTTTGGCATGCAAAATTGCAAACCAGGTGAAACCCCAGTCTCTAAAGGAGACAAATTTTGTCTCAGCCAATGCCCAAAGAATAGCCTTGAAATTAAAGAAATGCAGAAGATTCCTTATGCTTCGGCTGTAGGGAGTCTAATGTATGCCCAAGTATGTACGCGTCCGGATATTGCGTTCATAGTTGGCATGTTAGGCAGATATTTAAGTAATCCAGGCATGGACCATTGGAAAGCAGCCAAACGGGTTATGAGATACTTACAGAGAACAAAGGAGTATATGCTCACATATAGAAGATCAGATCGGTTAGAGATCATTGGGTACTCCGACTCTGATTTTGCTGGATGCCAAGACAGTAGGAGATCCACATCAGGTTATGTTTATCTGTTGGCTGGTGGGGCAATTTCTTGGCGGTCTGCCAAGCAAACGCTTGTGGCTTCATCCACCATGGCCGCAGAATTTGTGGCTTGTTATGAGGCATCAAATCATGGAATATGGCTGCGAAATTTTGTCACTGGGCTGCGTATTTTAGAGGGTGTTGAAAGACCACTCAAATTATTTTGTGACAATAAATCAGCGGTTCTATATTCTAACAACAACAGAAGCTCAACGAAGTCAAAGCATATTGACATCAAGTTTCTAGTTGTAAAAGAAAGAGTACAGAGTGGTCAGATTTTTATAAAGCACATTGGAACAAACTCCATGATAGCGGATCCGCTCACAAAGGGACTACCACCCAAGGTCTTTCACGAGCATATTGCTCATATGGGTGTTATTCTATTTGAGGATACTTTGGTTTAGTGGGAGTTTGAATTTGGTTTGTTGCTTTATGTTGAACTTCAGATTTGTTATATGCATATATCATTCAGTTTACTTTCTGCAGAAGTAAAGTTTTGGTTTAACACACTCTGTTAAGTAATGATCTCAATAAAGAATAAAGTAGGTCTAGTTGAAAATAGACATGTTTGGATCACATTACATGTAATTTTCATACTACACATCCATGATTGATCTATGTCATTTGGTTGTATTGGTATATGTGACCATTGATGGATTTAGTCACGATAAATGTGACGAAGATCGCTTTGATCCTATATCAGTATGATTAATGGACGAGATTGTTCGGAAGTACCCTGATTGTGATGGCAATTTTATGAGCTCATAAGGTTATGCACATTTACAAAGTTACATATGTGGCCCAGTGGGAGATTGTTGGAAAAATATTTATTAATATGTGGGGCCACACATGTAGTTTTAAATGTGTTATGCTATCTTTTAGTTTAGCCAATTAAAAGGTGATCTATAAAGTTTAGTTTTGGCTATCGGGTATTAAATTATCGTGGAATTAATGTGTAGAGACCGAACTTGTAATTAAGTAATATATATTGCTCTTTCCTTTTCCTTGAAGGAAAAGTATACTTAAGGATAAAGTTTACTTGAAGTGAAGCTCTTAACTTTTCCTTGAAGGAAAAGTATACTTAAGGATGAAGTTTACTTGAAAGTGAAGTATACTTGGAGAAGAAGTATGCTTGGAAATAAAGTAAACTTGATGGCTAAGTAAACTTGGGGGCTAAGTCTCTTACTTTCTCTCCAAGTCTAATTGCCTATATAAATTGCTACTCTCTTGTCATTTGTGCACCACAACAACAACAACAAAATAAAGGCACCACACAAAACTAAGGAGAGAGCAACTATCTTTGTGCAAAGAGATAGACAATTAGATTTGTGCTTTTGAATTAGCGAAGCCACTATTGGATAGAAGAACACTATGGATTCAGGTACGCTTCCGTTACAATTTCTCCCTTTTCTTTTGATTCAACATGGGATTTAGAAAACTATGATTTTCTCTTTTTGGTAAAAACAATTTCTAACAATTAGAACCACTAGTTCTCCCCTTCAAACGATAAAATAATACTTGAGAGTGAAGTGAAAATCAACACGGCCCCAGCTGCTTAAGGTAAGGGAGTACCCATGCTAAAAAACAACATCTTGAGGTGATCTGTGTGATGACTTTTAGAATCTCATTTCCATACTTTGGTTAGATTATCAGCAACTACCATTTAAAAAAAGAAAAAGATTTACACAATCGAAACAAACAAGAGACAAAAGGGTAGGAAAGAAGAAGAGTGGGGAAAGGGCAGAGAGATTGAAAAGGAAAAGTGAGTTGGCTTTACGCATATAGATGGTCGTGCACCAAATTTCATTGTTATATTATTTATACATAACCATCAAATAATATTTTAATTATTTATTACTTATAAAGTAATTATAAAATCATTTAAAAATTAATTAAATTATATTATGTGTATAATATAGGTATATAAATTAATTTTAATTGCATGATTTAATTTTCTTCATACATGAATTTTTATTTTTAACTTTTTTCAAAATATATATATATATATATATATATATATATATTATATATAATATATATATATATATTTGTTAAAAAAATAAAATGGTTTTTTTTTTTATTATGAATGATTAAAATAAAATTAATTAAATTAATTAAATTATTTATATATACGAGTATAAAAATTATATTTGAATTTTTTAAATATGAGCTTTTGGCTCTATTTTCTGGAAGGAATATACAGTGTGTGGTCATTGTCGAATCCGGCATGCTTTGTTCATCTCCATATTCTAGGGCTTTACGCCTTTACCCTTCCTTCACCTACACCTCACGCTCACCCTTTTCAACTCTAAGTAACTTTTTTTTTCTTTTTTCTTGAAGAGTAATGAACTTTTTTATACTTGTAACTTGTAAGTAGAATAAAGTCATAAACACACCAATGGTCTAACAACTCCATAAGATAAAATTTTAGTAATAAATTAAAAGTAATAAGTACAAACCTTATGTTAAAATAAAAAATTGTCTTTAATAAAAAAAAGTAAACACACATCTTTGAAAAAAAAAATTACGAAAAAGGTTTATGCATAAATTATATATCTTAATAGTTTTAATATTACATTATTTATGTTTTAAATTAAATGAGTTTCTTAAGTGTAGAAAAATCAAAATTTGATTCTAAATCTGTCAATATTAACTTAAATAATTAAAAGTTATGATTTTTATAAATATATCTTCTAATTTACGTGTATAAGTGTATTTAATATTTCTTCTACCTATCCTAAAATTTTCCTCTATTGAAATATTAAACATTTAAAATTCTAAAGCCTACTATAAAAGCAAAAAAAAAAAAAATTGTATGTAACATTATAAACATGAATTCAATGCATATTTTAATTTTAAATGTGTATAACAAGGTGTTGAGCACTTTTAGAATTTGTTTTTTAAACACAGCTAAATATAAATGTGTTAGAAATGTGTCTCTAATTGAGTCAATATTATTGAACAAATTAATAGCACACTATAAAAGTCAAAAATTTATGGCTATCTTCATGTCAAGAAACTCAAAAGTTGGTGCAACTAATTGAGAAATTGTGCAACCAACCCTTAACAATTTGCACACAAATTTTTCTATAAATAGAGAAGGAAATCAAGCCATAAAATAATCTCTAGCAATTCATTTCAAGAGTTACATTTGAGAGAAAGAGAGAGCAAAATTAGGAAGCTCATTTTGGTAGCTTCAAAGTGTTGGAATTAACACATTTGATAGTTGTTCTTCTTTTGTTTGTTAGAGAAAAATCTCTAAATTTTGTATATTGTGATCTTGAGGTATTTGAGAGTTTGTACCCACCATGTAAACACCATTTAAATAGTAAATTATTCTCCTCATCTTTGCCCTTGGATTAGACCTTACGCTGAACCACGTAAAATTTGTGTGTCCACTTTATTATTTATTTTCTCTACGTTTGGTTACCGCAATTGTTTGTTACTCAATTGAGTGCTTACTATTTAGAAAATTTCTGTCTAAGGAGATTGAAATTTGATGAGTCTTCTATGTTGTTACAAGAAGAAAAGAAAGAGTCTCCAAAGGAGAATCAGACCAATGGTGCTCCACAGCAGGTGGAGTTAAAGAAAGTGTCAGTTGATCCAGTTGAAGTCATGGAGGAAGACAATAATTCTCTAATGACAGAAGATGATGAAGAGGTTACCACCCAAGAACCTACACAGCAACATGATCCAATTGCAACTAGAAAGGAGAAGAGACAAACTCGCCTACCTGTTTGACTGGCTGATTATGACTTTGGAGCATATGCACTTTCAATAGTGAATGACGATGTTCTGGCCACTTATAAGGAGGTCATTGACAATGTTGAACACCAACAATGGAAATGTGCAATGGAGAAAGAGATGCAATCTCTTCATAAAAATGAAACTTGGAAGTTAGCTCGACTTCCTAAAGGCAAGAAGGCAATTGGATGCAAATGAATATTTGCAAAAAAAGAAGGATTTCCTAATAAGAACAATGTGGGCGTCAAGGCAAGGTTGGTAGCAAAGGGTTATGGTCAGAAAAAGGGCATTGACTATAATAAAGTATTTTCTCCAATTGTAAGACATGCTACTATTCAAATTTTGTTAGCTTTGATTGCACAATATGATTTGGAACTAGTTCAACTTGATGTCAAAACTGCATTTTTACACGGTAATTTGGAAGAGAAAATCTATATGACTCAGCCTGATGGGTTTAAAGTTACTGAAAAAGAAAATTGGGTTTGCAAGCTAAACAAATCGCTATATAGTTTGAAGCAATCACATAGACAGTGGTACAAGCGATTTGATTAGTTCATGATTGAGCATAAGTACACAAGAAATAAATTTGACCATTGTGTATACTTTCGCAAGCTGAATGATGGATCTTTCATTTATTTGCTTATATGTTGATGATATGCTGATAGCTTTTACAAATAAAGATGAGATTAGATTGCTGAAGCTACAGCTGAATTAAGAATTTGAAATGAAAGATCTTGGTGAAGCTAGCAAGATTTTGGGTATGGAGATTCATAGAGACAAAAGAAGAGGTAGAATTTGTTTATCTCAAAAACAATATTTGAAGAAGGTACTATAATGTTTTGGTTTGATGAACAATCAAAACCTATTAGTACATAACTTGCCTCTCATTTCAAGCTTAGTATGTCTTTGTCTCCTACCACAGATGAAGAACAAAAATATATGTTGCATGTTCCTTATTCAAATGCAATTGGCAGCTTGATGTATGCTATGGTATGTACTAGGCCTGATATTTCACAAGCTGTTAGTATTGTGAGCAGATATATGCACAATCCTGGAAAAGGGCATTGGCAAGCTGTGATATGAATTCTTCGGTACATTTTAGGTACTGTAGATATTGGTTTGGTGTTCTAGCAGGATGAAAAGTTGGTGATCGGTTATGTTGATTCCGACTATGCTGGTGATATGGATAAGCGTCGGTCAATTACTGGCCATGTGTTTACTTTTGGTAGAGGACCTGCAAGTTGAAAGTCTATATTACAACCCACGGTAGCTTTGTCAACTACAGAAGCAAAGTATATGGTAGTCGCTGAAGCTGTTAAAAAAGTTATATGGCTACAAGGGTTAATTGAAGAACTTTAAATTACACAGGAACATCTCAATGTTTACTGTGATAGTCAAAGTGCTATTCATTTAGCAAAGAATCAGGTCTATCATGCAAGAACAAAACACATAGACGTTCGTTTTCATTTTGTGTGGGAAATTATCAACGATAGGAAGATACATCTTTTAAAGATTGGAATAGTTAATAATCCTACAGATATGTTGACCAAGGTAGTGACATCAGTCAAGTTCAAACATTGTTTGAACTTGATAAACATCCTGCAAGTTTGAGCAATTACGGGTGTGTGGCAAAGATAAAGAAAATCATTACTAAAAGTTCTTGGCTAAATTTGATCAAAGGTGGAGATTATTAGAAATATGTCTTTAATTGAGCCAATATTGTTGAACAAATTAATAACACACCATGGAAGTCAAGAGTTGGTGGTTATCTTCATGTCAAGGAATTCAAAAATTGGTGCAACTAATTGAGAAATTATGCAACCAATCCTTGACAATTTGCACACAAACTTTCCTATAAATAGAGAAGGAAACCAAGCCATAAAATCATCCCTAGCAATTCATTTTAAGAGTTGCATTTGAGAGAAAGAAAGAGCAAAATTAGGAAGCTCATTTTGGTAGCTTCAAAGTGTTGGAATTAACATATTTGGTAGTTGTTTTTCTCTTATTTGTTAGAGAAAAATCTCTAAATTTGGTATATTGAAATCTTGGGGTAATTGAGAGTTTGTACCCACTTTGTAAATATCATTTGAATAGTGAATTATTATCCTCATCTTTGTCCTTGGATTAGGCCTTACGCTGAACCACGTAAAATTTGTGTGTCCACTTTGTTATTTATTTCTCTGCGTTTGGTTATCACAGTTGTTTGTTACTCAATTGAGTGCTTACTATTTAAAAAAGTTATGTCTAAGGAGATTAAAATTTAAGTGACTCCAATATGACCCTTCAATTTTTTTTGGAAGCTTTCTTATAATAGTAGTATTTAAATAAATTTT
Source organism: Elaeagnus macrophylla (assembly GCA_029378325.1). Lineage (NCBI taxonomy): Eukaryota > Viridiplantae > Streptophyta > Magnoliopsida > Rosales > Elaeagnaceae > Elaeagnus > Elaeagnus macrophylla. The sequence continues at coordinate 21,345,128 of CM055649.1, read as the reverse complement.
GCACGATAAAATGTACGTAGGGCATGTCACATAACGTCATTGTTTACCAAGTTGAAGATATTAATTTAGTTTGTTTCACTTCCTGTCATCCACTAATTTATAAGTGGGTTAGTGGACACACGATAGCAACCTAAATTAATAACTCATTACTTATTGCTTAAAATGTCTGCATACTATCTGTAATGTTCTTATATCGACTATATTATATGTAAAATTGAAAATGATTTTCGATTCAAAAGAGAAAAAGGAAAAAGTGATTGTGATACAAATCAAGCATAGTATTCTCCTTTGCAGATATTTTTCTCTAATGAAATCATAACTTGTGTCAACGAGTCATTTGTTTAATATCTCTTCTACATAACACCAAGTGTAGTTACAAAGTCAATAATTTGATATGTTTTATGTTATATAATTAGGCGAAACTATAATGTGCAATTTAGATTCATCTCTTGAATAATAAAAAAAATTTAGTCTACTTTCTATCGATTTTTATTTTTTAAATTGGAGACCAAATGAAAATAAAAACAAATGACTTTTTTTTTTTCCCAATACAACCGACCCCATCCCCTTAAATAAGTTGGTCTCTATCTTTCTTTTGAAATATGTAGGGCTTTATGTTCATAGTGCTCCAATTCAATCACAAAACCTAGCCGAAACTTTAGTAATACTTTTTTTTTATGACTATATAAGAACTTTGACATGCACTCTTTGTATGATCAATATATTAATTTGTCCTTTTTCTGCTCTGTTTATAAACAAGAAATTTCCAGATGCATTCGAGGATTAAAAGGTCTACAATGATCCTAAAATGGGTCCATTTGGACCATAGTGATGGGCCTAGTAGCTGACCATTTTAATTTTTGGATCAATAGAGAAAATGAACACCCAAAAGAAGGGCCCAATTATCCCTCACATGGCCCTTGCGTTTCCATCCGAGAACCAGCTAAATTAAACCATAGAGGGATAGTGTATGTCTTTACATTTTTATGCATATAACTTCATTTTTTTTTTTTTTTTGCTAGATGAATTTTAAATTAATGCACCAATGACCATTGATGACTAGCTAGGGGATCAAATCATGTATGTCTCCATTATTATTTTTTATGTGATTAATTTATTGTTAATTTTTAGGCTTAACTATTTCTTTAGTTCTCAAATTTTAACTAAATTTACATTTAAGTTTTAAATTTTACAGTCCTAAACTTTTAAATTTTATAATTTAATCCCTAAATTTTTATATATTCACACATAAGTTTTATTTTGAGTACTAAAATACATATTTTTTAAACAAAATTTTAGAATCTATGTATGAATTTTTAAAAATTTTGGGACTAAATTGTATGGTTTAAAAATTTAGGAAGTTATGTGTGAAATTTTAAACGTTTAGGGATTAAATTGTAGAATTTAAAAATTTGAAGACCTTAGTGTGAATTTATTTAAAATTTAAAAACCAATAATATAAATTAGCCTAATTTCTATCAAAATCATTATTTTCACAAATGCTCATTTTATATATTTTTTTTAGCATAATAAGGAAATATTTCATTAATGATAAGAAGAGATCCCAATACAAATATAAATTGAAGATAAAAAAGAAAGCACATAAGCATTTAAAAATGAAATAAATTTTATATGCTCATTTTATATTTAATTTTACAATTTTACAATATTTTTGCGGTTATAAAATTATGGTATATTACATATTATATTATATATGTAAAGAAAAATAATGATATATCTAAAGTGGATTTTTTTTTTTTTTTGGAATAACACAATTGACATGCCTTCAAGATCAAAGCCTTAATTTTACATTTATATTATTCACAATGAGATTTTGGTATGATTGAGCATGATAATTAGATCTTAAAAGTGAATACAATTGGATAATTATTTTGTAATTATATATATTTTTTAAAAAGCCCAAACTACCTATATAAATGACAACACATTCTCGACGTTCATCCTTGAAAAACAACACTTGACAACCTTTGTGCATTGTCAATTCTATTTATTTCTCAATAAAATAGTAAAGATTAGAAAATGAACAGATTCCTTACACATACACGGTGCTGAATTGTTTGAAAACGAGATTATTGACACAAAATTAATTTATGCAGATGGTAGTGGGTTTATATTTTTTGTTGTTGTTGCTATTAACGTAATTATTAATAAAAAAATTATGAGTTCAATTGTTAATTTAAAAAGGAAATTAGTATACAAGTGTCCTGTAGCATATTAATTTCTTCTAATTAAATTAATTTTAAAATAATATATTTATTATATATAAAGTATACACATAATTTATATATATTATGTATAATTAAAATATTATTTTAACATTAATTCAAATATATGTATACTGTATTATATATAGGTTCAAGCACAGAAGGTACTTATCCAAATAAGCGAAAAATATGAAATATTATTTTCAATACCTCATAATTCATAAATGAACCCAAGTAAGAAATTTCTTTAGGACCATCCAAAAGTTTATTCTCAATAATTATTTTATATATTTATTATTATCATACAAATATTAATTCTATACATTATAAATTAAATATTTATAATTTAATAATTAAAATTATTGGATCTTTAACAGAATCTTCAACTCTGATATCACGTTATAATTTATTATTCACATACTATTCTAAAACTTTAAACTATCGGAAGAGAGCCAATATTACTTATATTCTTTCATAAGTGTTAACTTTAAGTACGATAAAGACTTTATACTTATAATTGTTAGGCTTTAAATACAAATCTCATATAATATTAGAATAATGTTAGAAGTTGTTTGAAAACTAACTTAAACTATTAAAAAGAGAATAACATTACTTTTATATATATATATATATATATATTCTAAATTTTCAACAAAAATTGAAATAAAATTATATCAGCATTTTAACCAGCCCTTAAGAAAAAACTTTTATGAAAAACAAAATAACAAAGATTTCATTTATTCCTAAAATTATTATTTTTTATTTTAATTTACTGCTAAAATTATTTTTTATTTCAACTTATTAATAAAATTACCTAATTAATATTCATTTAATTTAAGCAACAGAACTAACAAAATTCAAAATTGTGACCATAATTGAGGGTATTCTTGTAGTTTTACTTGTATAAAGTACAATAAGAAAATGAAAAGAGAAGAGTTAAAAACCAATCCCGTTCTGAACTCTCCGTACAGCCCCACGATATCCAAGAACCACATCGCTCTCCATCGCGAATCACCAAAGTTTCTAGTTTTCTTTATTGACGAGATTGTCCCAAGATAAAGGTTAAATGGGGCAAGTCGAGGCAGTGATTAGTGTTGCACGGAGTGGCAAGGGGGAGGTTGGTGTTGGTGTTGGTTTTGCAGGGGTGTTTGTTGAAAATTTTTAGTTTGTTCGAGTAGTTAATTAGGGCTGTTGGTTATTACTTCATTATTTTTAAATTTTTTACATTATATTAATAAAATTATAAAAATATCACTTTCAAAATTTCATTAGTTTTGATGTCATTATTAATTTAAAAAAAATTATATAATTTTAGTAATAAATTGACCCAAAAAAAATAATAAATCGACAGAAAATTAATAATATTAATATTAAATAAAACGGTGGCCCATAACAAAATCGTAAAATCCACTCACAAAACCCAAAAACCAAAATATCGAACAAGTTAATAGAATTACGCCACGTCGGCAATTACAATCTTTCGCTGTCTCCACCCGCGGGTCCCAAACTATCTCCATCCACCTTCCTTCCATGAACAAAATGTGGGACCCCCACTTCTTACGGATGGTTCAGATTCGTCATCTCAAGTCTCAACCGTAACAAATATAGCCAACGTATCGATATTTTTTTTTTGCTAAACCTCTTTTCTTTCTATTTAATCGGAAAAAAAATTACTATAAACAGCCATCACCATTTAACGCGTAATCCTTTTACATCTTGTTTTCTCTCTGACTCTCTCTATTTCTGATTTTGTCATTCTTTCTCGCTCTCTGTGATTTTGTTAATCTTTTTCTCTCTTCATCGTTTTCTTCTCCCACTGTAGTTCTTCCAAATCCATCTCCAGCAATGGCTGCGCCGGCGGCAGAGATAGAACAACTCACATCCGGCGCCAGCAATCGCATAATCCCAATTCTTAAAGCCCTTCGAACATCTCTCGTGTTCCTTCACACGTTCTTCCTTTCTCTCTTACTTCTCGTCCTTCCTCGTCGTCGTCGCCGGAGCTCTGCATCATTTTCGGACCAGACGCCTCCTGCTTCGCCATCCAAGAAGAGGAAATCGGTATGGAGGAGAGAGGATGAGGACACCATGAGAAGGAGAGCGTTGGCTGAGGGCTTGGACATGGGTTTTGGTGATACCAGTAACGGGGACTTCCACTTCCGGTGTAGCACCTCGTTGTTCTTTGGGTTGAGGCGAAATACTCTCTTCTGTCGCTCTTGGTTCCCGGTTTCCGGTGAATTGAAGTAAGGTCTTCGTTTTTTTTTTTTTTTCCCTTGAATTTTTGTGTGTTTATTATACAATTTATGCTTATTGCTTATGGTGATTGTGAAATGCGGGGTTTTGGACTTTACTCAAATGATGATCAGATTGATATACTTTTTCAACGGAAACCTTTTTGATTCTATGTTAATGGGGATTGGTTTGTCTGGATTGAAATTATAGCTGTACTGGAGAGGAAATATTTTACCTGGTACTTAGCTGTAATAAAAACATTGTCGATTAAGTAACTAATTAGGTTAATTCTATAACTAACTAAGACACAGGGCATTGTTAATGCTCTGTTATCTTTTTAATGGAGCTTAAGGTATACTAATCTTTATATGACTGAGGTTTTGTCGAAATCAGGCTTTTGTCATGAAATTTTATTTTCAATGCGCTTTGAAGAAATCAAACAAGACATATGGACAGAATATTTTCAAACTGTGTGTTCACATGGAGTTAACCTCAAGTTTAGCTTCTAGAATTGTATTCCTGACTGGAAGCGGATTGTTGTCACTCTTTGCATATAAAACATATTTGAGACAGAAGTGAAGAATGAAATGCGATGATCCCTTTCTGCTCTTTATACAGTTTCATTTATCTTCAATTGTAATTGCCTCTCCAGCTTTATAGCTTTGTGCTAATAATTTTTACTTCTGTAATTTCAGGGGTATTTTACTCATCATACACGGACTTAATGAGCATAGGTAAGATAAGAGAATCTATAATTGAGGTTTTCCGTATGCTCAATAGTTATTCATTTGTAAGAGCTTGCAACATGCAAAGTATATCTAATTTTACTGCATAGTGAACTATTTTATAGTTTTTCTTTTATTTTCCTTTCATTTGCAGTGGAAGATACGTTAATTTTGCAAAGCAACTAACCTCTTGCAACTTTGGAGTCTATGCAATGGACTGGATAGGTACACCCATTTTCCATGATGTTGGCAATTTTTATTGTTTTGAGTTTCTATTATAATGACTCTGCTAAATCACTATGATTCTAAAACTTAAGTCAACTTTATTTGGACGTGTTTGTGAATATAATTAATAGGTTTTGAACGTCAATTAATTGGTTTTCTTCTCCAAATAATCTCATTAAAACTGCCTGGCTTAGTATATGTGTAACTATACTTATGTGGTAGGTCATGGTGGGAGTGATGGATTGCATGGATATGTTCCTTCACTGGACCATGTTGTTGCTGACACTGTAAGTTCCCGAATCTTTTCAGAAAAATTATTTGGAAATCAGTATCAATTTTGAGAGCCTATGGCAATTTATTACTAAACAGAAACTCTTGCTTGAAAGTTCTGCATATACCTTATGCAATGAAAATGATAATACGCATAATTTACTTCTCTTTTTTAACAGGGGGCATTCCTAGAAAAGATTAAATTGGAGAATCCTGGAGTGCCATGCTTCCTTTTTGGCCATTCTACTGGAGGGGCTATAGTTTTGAAGGTCAGGCACAAATCTACATACTAGCTTGTATAATTGATTTGTTCTCCGACTTCTTATTGATATAAATTTTATTTATTTATTAAGGCTGCCTCGTGCCCGCACATTGAATCAATGCTTGAGGGTATTGTGTTGACCTCACCAGCTTTGCGTGTTAAGCCAGCTCATCCTATTGTTGGGGTAAATTCTTCACTAATATTGGTTCTTTTTTTCTTAACTCCTATTGGACACCCCATAAGTAAACATATCTTTATTTACGGGGTGATGTTGGGGTAAATGGTTAGTTTTAAAATTCAACTTGGCAAAGGTGTTATATGTTGCAATTAGACCTTATTTTTTCCCTCCCTCCCCCTAATGAATTGCGGACTTTCCGTCAGGACACTAATGAAATATTAGATTACTTGGCGGTTGTGAAAGAAATGTTAATGTTTGTTGGCTGCAAGCCTGTTTGAGTAATGTGTTTGACGTGTATATGCAGGCAGTGGCTCCAATATTTTCTCTGATTGCTCCGAAGTTTCAGTTTAAAGGTGCAAATAAAAGGGGCATTCCAGTTTCTAGGGATCCTGCAGCATTGTTGGCAAAGTATTCTGATCCATTGGTCTATACCGGACCAATAAGGGTGCGAACTGGCCATGAGATATTGCGCATTTCATCGTATTTATTGCAAAACTTCAAGTATGTTACTGTTCCATTATTCATCCTTCACGGGACTGCAGATAGGGTGACTGACCCGTTAGCCTCTCAGAACCTTTATGATGAGGCAGTATCCAAGTTTAAGGACATAAGGCTTTATGAAGGTTTCTTGCATGACCTTCTATTTGAGCCAGAACGTGAAGAGATTGCACAGGATATAATTGACTGGATGGAGAAGAGATTGAATACAGCTGGCCTAGAAGAAAATGTCAACAGTATTAAATAAATTAATAGACTCTTCTTCTTTCTAACTTATAAGAAAAGAATAGTAGGAGTCCTGGGACTAAAGCAATTAGATTGGTAATGTATACGTATTTTGCTTGGTCGTCAATGACATTTGTATAATTTTACGTAGTTAAGTGACGAGACTTTTCTGGTGCGTCCGGTCTTGCAGATTTTTTTTTTTTTTTCCTTTTTCTTTTTTCACTTAATTTTTGGTGGAAATCTGTAGTGCTAAGTCGTGCAAGACTTTCTTAGTTATGCTTGGTTTTGGTCACACACACACAAAAAAAAAAAAAAAAAAAAAACCTGGAAGATTGAGTAGGAAATTGGAGAGGGGAGCGAGACTTGGTGTTGATATATTAAATATATATTTGTGCTAGGCAGGTAATTAAAGCGTATATCGTATTAAAAAATATAGTCGTCTTAAATTTAATTATGTTAAATTATATTATATATATATAATATATATATATATATATATATATATATATATATATATATATATATGATGTTTGACGAAGATTATATTAGTTATATAATATAATTGAATTAAATTAATTATATATATTTTATTAAAATAATTATATTTAAAATAAATTTTTATTATAAAATTTATTTAAATTAATATTTAATTTATTTTTATATTTATATTATAATTTTAAAAATAAAAATATATATTATTTTTATTTTTAATTAAAAAAATAAAATATATAATTTTATAATTAAAATTAAATATTTAATTATATATAACTTATACAATTAAAATATTAATACGGCATAATAAATATGGTAAGAGTTTACGTTATTTTCCTTAAGTTGATTTTTCAAAGAGTGGACTCTTTGTTTTATGAATGTAATTTCTCAAAATTGACAAATGTCGACAATTTTATTAGTTATTATAGTTAAAGTATTTAAATTTAATAAAAAAAAATTACAATTTAATATATCAAGTTTTTAAAGATGGCACAAATATTTAAATGATTAAATTTTAGGTTTTTTAAACATTATTTTTTCAATTATATTTAAAAAAGAAAGTTAATTTCTAAATCACATTTTTTAAATAATTTTTTTCAAAAATAAAAAAAAAATATAAAAATTAATCATTTGTGTCGTGGCTTTTTAAAAATTGGTGAAAGAAATTGTAAAAATAAAATAAAAATTAATGGACATAACTTATGCATACCAAAAAGCTAATGTAATTTTCCGGCTACCCGTCCTCGTCAAAATTGGAAATAGATTTACATCCGGATCACAAATTTGCTTCTAGTTAAGAGACGTGTATGAAAGAAGATCCTCAGGCTTCTTTTAACCAAAGATTCTGATCCACTAATGTATTCCATTTACTCGTATTAGGGTTTAAGTAACGCATGGTCCTGACCTGAGGTAGTCCCAAAATTTACTCATTTGAGACTTTCGTTTTCATCTTCCTCATTTTCCTCACTTGCAGTGCTCTTAGTCTATCTTTTGATATTTAATTACCCATATTTGATTCTCAAACATCTCCATAAATTTAAATCACAATATTTAAAAAAAAAAAAAAAGGCATGTACCTCTCACAGTTATTTTTACAAATCTATATCCCAATAAGGAAGAGAAATGCTTATGGGGAAAATACTAGTATTAGGATCTGATTAACATTTTTATATTAAAAAAGCCAACTATAACATGAATTTAGCAAGGTTTTTATTCCATTATTCCCAAACCTTAATGGAAAAACAATACAGAGCATGAAAAACAACTTTATTATATAACTAATAAAATTGACCATTGGATTATGAGGTATCAATTTGTTAGAGAGCATCTTCTAACTTGTTTGCCACAAACTGAAGACTACGCTCAATGTAAGACATCATATCTTCAAATCTCCACTCTTCAACTGGATCACTAACAAACGACCATTGGATCTTGCAACCAGCTTTATCAACATCATCATCACCGTTAATCGGGAATACTTCCCATGTTGCAACGTATGACTTGAATCCCACGTTGTTATCAAGAATCTCGTAGGTCAAACACCTCTTGATTGGATCAATCATCGTTAGCCTCTCTTTAGCCCACTTGATTGTCGTCACATCTTGGCCGTCGATTGACGAAGTTGAGGTAGAAGAGCAATACCGTATCAGACCCGGCTGGCGATGAACACCCTCAACATAAGAGCACGTGTCCACAGGGAACCATTTGTGAAGGTTACAGAAATCTTCAATTAGAGACCAAACTTTAGTTGCTGAAGAGCCTTTTAACTCAATTGAGGCTTTGCCTTGCCATTTTTGCTGTTGAGTTTCTTCTTCAGCCATGTCTGAGATAAATTAGAGAGTTGAGAGAGAGACAATTGAACAGATAGATGAAGAAGAATTGCCACTTAAAATTCTAATTTGGCTTGATATAATTATTAGCAAAACTTTAAATTGGATTAAAGTCAATTTGGAGCAGAGTGATTAATAAGTGGGCAACCTTTTTTTTTTTTTTTTTTTTTAATGCCATCCAAGGCTTAGTTGGCAGCATTTTGAATGGCTTTGAAGAACCGCAAATGCTGATGCTCTGTTTCACTCTAGCCACATTCGTGAAAATTGGAATAATATCTTTTTCCAGCTGGGTCCCAACTTTCTATTTATTTACTCGTATAGCACGAGGTGATGCTTGCAAAAGATTCCCAGTTTTCATATTTTGTGGTTTTAAAATTTGAACACACTTTCAATTTTCAACTGGTCAATTAAGCACGTTGTCGTTGTTGGGGACTTTTCTTTTTTTTTAATTGTTGTTTAATATTAATTTTTACTATCTAAGTTTTCATAATTTTTATTTGTAATATTATAAAATTATAATCATACGATATTTAAATTTAATTTCAAGACAAAATTTTAATTTGCTGTTTTTAAGATGTTATTTTCGTAATGAACTAAGATTTAATAAGTACATCTCTAAGAAACAATAAAGCCTCTTATTTTTTACGATATGTATTAACGAAGACAATCAATAATACCTTTAACTTTGAATAAAATTAAAGATAATTACTATTATAAATCTAAAATATTTAGAACACTAATTTTATTTGTATATAAATTATAATAAAAAATATTAAAAAATAATAATTATCCTTTTTGAAATTTCTTTTTTTTAATTATCTCCATATTCATATATTTGTAAAATGTTATATATTCATTCAAATAAAATTATAACTCTTTGATAAATTATAATTTTTTTAAAGAATCATATGTTCCAAAGTTTATGTATTTTTGAAACCAATATAATTATTTTTAATAATTATAATTCACCCAAAAGACTTATGTCTGTAAAATGTCATAACCTTTTAATAAATATTATAATATTTTTTTTTTATAAAAATTGAAATTAACGTAAATAAATTATTACAATTTTTGATCTAAATATTATATTATTTATTTTTGAAAATGTTGACAATTAAACAACCCATTGTTTTATTATTATCCTATATATAAATATTAATAATTTTAGGAAAATAGGCTACATTAGACCCCTTTTATTAATCTTATTCTGGACTAACCCCTATTAATAAACTTTCAAATATACCCCTTTACTCATTATATCCACCTTTTGTCCACTTTATATATATATATAATATACATATATATATATATATATATCATTTTTTCTAATTATTTAATATAATTGAAATTTGAAAGTAAAGATTCGAACTTCTTGAAAAAAATGTTTAGTTTTTATTCATTGTACTAATAGAAAATGAACTTATTTAATCTTCACAGATATAACTAATTATTGTATAATCGATCCTAAAGCTATAACACATAAATTAATTATTTATAAAGATATATAAGATTTTAAGTTCATCTTAAATTTAGTACTGCGTTGATATTATACATGTGCTGCTCTATGAAATTCTGGATGAAATGGAAATTGAATTAGAAAATTTAGTGAATATTTATTATACGTCATACATGTGGTGCTCTATCGCTATTATAAGACGGATTACATCATTCTACTTGTTGAATTAAAAGAGAAAATACTCGATTAAATGAAAAATATAAGTACCGTACACGTGAAAAATATTATCTTATGCATAAATGACATATGTCCAACTCGGCTCCGGTGAGTGGGGTTGCCGGCCGGTCAAAATTTGATCAGTTGGACGATTGTCCAACTGAGCTCCGGCAAGTGGACATATGTGTCCTCTAAAATATACTCCTCTGGTTTTCAGTTGGACACATGTCCAACTCTGTTGAGGTGAGTTGGACTTACGTCCAACTGAGGGGTTATTCTGGGCAGTCTAGTTGGACATGTGTCCAACTCGGCTCCGGCGAGTGGGGTCGCCGGCTGATCAAAATTTCATCAGTTGGACAGTCGTCCAACTGAGCTCCGGCGAGTGTACATATGTGTCCTCTAAAATATACTCCTCTGGTTTTCAGTTGGACACATGTCCAACTCTGTTGAGGTGAGTTGGACAGTCGTCCAATTAAGGGATTATTAAGAGCATTTTTGTCATAATATGTAAAAAAATCAAGTGGAGGGGGTCATATCAGATTTTTAATAAATAGGGGGTCATAACAGCATATAATCCATAATTTTATTATAATAGTGAGCTAATTTATTCATATAAAATACTTAAAATTATAAAATTTGTAGAGGCATGTAGTGGCCCACACAATTTACCCCTCCCTCTGCCCCAGCATGCCTCATGCATCTTCCATCTTGTTTGCCATGAACTGAAGACAATTCTGAACAAACGCTTGCAATTTTTCAAAAGTCCACCCTTCAACAGGATCGCTAACAAACGACCATTGGACCTTGCAGCCGGCCTTATCACCATCATCATCACCGTTAGTCGGAAAGACTTCCCATGTTGCAGCATACGACTTGAATCCCAGGTTGTTATCAAGAATTTCGTAGCTCAAACACCGTTTAATTGGATCAATCATTGTTAGCTTCTCATCAACAGTCGTTGGCGACACATCTTGGCCTTTGGTTGATGATGGTGGGGTTACAGTGCAACGCCGAATCAGACCCGGCTTGCCAGCAACACCCTCGACGTAAGAGCACGTGTCCACAGGCATCCACTTGTGAACGTTGCAGAAATCTTCAAATAAGAGAGACCAAACTTTGGTTGCTGATGAGCGTTTCAGCTCAATAGAACTTTTACCTTGCCATTTTTGCTGATGGGTTTCTACTTCAGCCATCACAATTAATTGTGAGAGAAATTTTTGGATAATGCAAAGAGACAGTGCAGATAAATTGTCACTTTAATTTTTGGAGAGCTAACTGAAGATCAATCCTTTATATTCTAATTTGCCTGTGTTGATATATTATTATAAAAACTATATATTAGATTGGACAAGTCAAATTTTTTTTTTTTTTTTTTTTGACGGAGGACCAAGTCAATTTTGGAGAGTGAGTTTTTCCATTTGAATAAGTGGGCGTATAACATTCCATCACTTTTGATAAAGTTTAGATTCCATTAATTTAAATGAAGGGAAAATTAAACTATAGAACCCTATAGTTTTCAAAAATAATAAAACCATCCATCAACTTTAAAAATAGATAATCATATCCTCTTAATTATTAAATTATAAAATTTTCTCTCAAATTTCTTGATTTTTTTTTCTCCCAAATACCTCAATTGAAAAAAATTGAAATAGTAACAAAAAGAGATGCAATTATTATTTTTCAAACATGCATATTTTCTTTTGTTGTTATTTTATGAAACTTAGAGGAAGGTGAAGGTGGAAGATTTTAGAGATAGAAGTATAAAATTTAATTAGAAAAAGAAGATAAAAAAAATAAGATTATAAGGATAAAAGAGAGAACAAATTTGTTCTTAAACTTTATTCATAATTTTCAATGTTTAACAAGTTCACTAAAACATAAAATAACACACCTATATATGCTTATACTAATGGACCTTTATGTTTACGGACTTTAATGCATTTAACAATAAAATAACAATAATATAATGGGCTAAATTAATAAACTTTATATGAGTTGTATGTTCCTACGTCATAAAGCATTTATAATTCAATTTAGAATGTATTATACAATGACAATTAAGTCAAGAAAACAAAAATTTATTGTAAAGGTCAATAAAAAACTATTATTTGGACAATACTATATTTTTTTCAAGCTGTTAGTCATTGACTCAATGAATTGATCATTATGGATATTTGAATTTATATTATTATCAAAAAATTTATTTATTGCAAGTTGTTATTTTACAATAACTAACGTGACAATTTATTACTAATTTTAAAAAATAAATTCAACAATATAATCGGTTATAATTTATATATTAGTTATTATAGAACAACAACTTCATGTAAAAAAAAAAAAAGGGGTTCTATTATTGTATTCAAATAATATATATTATTATAGTATAAAATAAATTTCTAAATGATTTTACTTTTCAAGACACGCACAAGGTAGTGCTTTCTATCGCTCTCAAAATCTCATCACATCCATATATTGGGCATAAATTAAGGATGGCGTTAAATCTACGTCCAAATAGCCTGTATTTTTATGTTTTTAATATAGTATTTACGGACAAAGGGTCGTAAAAGTTATTTTTTTTAATAAGTGGAGTAGGTTATCTACGTCCAAATAGCCTGTATTTTTATGTTTTTAATATAGTATTTACTAGGGATGGGAGTCGGTTGGTCGGTTCGGTTTTTGACTCAAAAAATTAACCGAATCGATTTGGTCGGTTAGGCATTTTTATAAATCAAAACCGACCTACCTATCAAAACTAATCGAACCGTAAACCAACCTATTTAATCGGTTTGTTCGGTTCGGTTGGTCGGTTTGGACCTACTATATTTATTAAAAAAATATATACACATAATAATATTAACTGCACTATAATATAATATTAATTGAATAAAATCACCAAAATTAAAGTCATGTAATAAGTTTTAAGCTTATATAAATATATCATAATGATAATATGTAAATATTATCATATTTAAATGCTAATAGAAATAAAAAATACGTCATTTTACATTAAAAAAATATTATTTTAAATATGTAGGTTTGGTTCGGTTTAAATATGTTTTTTTTTCCATCTAAACCTTAACCGAACATATTTAATCGATTTTTTAGAAAGTTGAACCGAACCAAACCTACTAAATTATTATAAACCGACCTAGAAGGTTCGGTTTAGATCCGATCTAGTCGATTTGGTCGGTTTTTTTATTTTATGTCCATCCCTAGTATTTATGGACAAAGGGTAGTAAAAGTTATTTTTTTTAATAAGTGGAGTAGCTTTTTTTTTTTTACTCACCTCAAATCATTTTACTTTATAAAAATAAATAAATTTATTTTAATTTATGTTAATATATTCAAATTAAAAAAAAAATTACATAGATAAAAAGAGATATTGTGGAAAATAAATTAATCTTTTTTATTTATTTCTATTTTTTAACACAATAATCTTATACTTACAAATATGTTATAATATATGCAAGTTTTTTTAAACAATAAACTAACTTTAGAACATGATTCCATATTTTGACTTTTAAACATATAACTTTTATTTATTTTTTTTTGGTTAAGAGAACATATAACTATTTATTATTAATTTTATTAATATTTATTAAAATTAAATTAAAATATTGTATCAAAAATATTTTTAATTAACTAATCACTTTATTTAATTCTTATAATTTTTGAAAAATTGAATAACAAATGAACACTATTATATACACAAATATATCACAATTTCAATTAACATAATAGTTTTTTATTATAGTTTAGTGAGCACAACTATAATTATTAATAAAACTGTGTCATGTCATTTATGATAGATCTCAAATTCATAGCATTTTTTATATTAAATAGGTACATTCTCTCTCAATAAAAAAAAATTAATTGTATAGTACATCTCCATTCTTACATAAAGTTGTATTTTAATCACCCAAGAAAAAAATATGCTCATTTTTTTATGATATAAATGAATATATTTTTTTAACATTGTAATAAAATGAACATATTTTTTCAACATCGTAAGAAAATGGCATTTTTTTTTTTTTACTGAAAGAGTTAAAAATGAATCCAATTAAAATAACTAGATTATTTATGCACAAAAAAAATTATATGCTCAAAAGGTGATATATTTGTGAACATGAGATTATTGTGCTAAAAAAATGGCAGCAAATAAAAAAAATTAGTTTATTTATCACAATATCCCTTATCATATAGGTATTTTTTTCGAATATAATAATATAAATTGAAGTAAATTTACTTCTTTTTAAAAGCAAAATAACTTGGGATGAACCATTCAAAAAAAAAGTAACTAAAGTGTTTCACTTTCAAAAAAGAGTGACTTTAAATGCACTCATCATAATTTTTATAATAAAAGTTGCTTCAAGACTCTATAACTTTACATTAAAATAATGTGATAAATAATATCGCGTTAAAAATAACTCGATACTAGTCATTTAGTGCATCACTATTCACAACAATATTTAAAATTGTTTTTTCTTTTTTCCTTTTTTAAATATTAATAAAAGTTAGAAAATGTAAAAAATTGTTTTAATTTTTATTTCATTTTAATTATATATTTTTTACTAAAATTAGTTTTATTGTTTCATAAAAAAATTATATTATTTTTATTAATTAATAATATTATTTTTATTTAAATAAATTAATATTAAGTATATAATGAAAATTTAGTAAAAACAAATTATTATACAACCACAATAACATATAAACATTAAAAACATTAATTAATTAGTTTGATATAATAATTGATATGAATCAATTATTAAAAGGGAAACAAAAAGAATATATTCATTTTAATATAATATTTAGTGTAATAAGATATAGATAAAAAAGAAGAAGAAGAAGAAGATAATGTAGGTTTGTCTTAAAATTTAAAATAATACAAAAATTGTATTAAAATGAAGTTTTAGGTCGAAAGATGATCTAATTCCACGTTAATTTTAAAGGTATGACATTTGTGCCCTTGGTTTCGTTGCCATCAAAGCCAAAAAGTCTTTTACATTTTGTATTTCCTCTGTCTCAATCTCCATGCAACGTACTGTTCCAGACAAGAAGAAATGAACATCACCACCAAATAGCCTCAAGCTTGGACTTCAGATTGCCATATATTTTTTCACCAGTCATACAATGCTTTCATAATATATGCTTCACCAAAAAAACTTCATGGTCCTTTTATTTCTTTATTGTTATAATCATCAGTAAAATGCCTTCGAAAGAAAAAAAAAAATTCATCGTTGTTGATTTATGGCTTCCTATCATACATAGATAATTAGGTGAAGTGTGTTGGTAGTCCTAAGATAGTAACAATTTAATTTCTTAGCTTACTATTAGCTTTAATTTGAATACTATTTTCATTTAAATTTGACTATTGACCAAGAAATTGGATATCATGCATCGTGCTGCTCACATGACATAATTTACAAGTATATTTTTGGAATTAAAAAAATTGAGATTAAATGCAGCTTGGACAAAAAAAAAGGTTTACTCTTGTTATATAGAAAAGAAGTTAAACATTTATGCATAGAAAAAAATTATTAACAGTATAACGTCAACGTACGGAGATTGAAGTCAAAATGGTCAACTAGTTGAGATTAATAAATTAAAACTAAATATTAGTTATTTTTAGGGTCACCTTATTATCATAACAATAACCAATAGGACTAATTTTTAAAACAACTTAAAGGGAAGTTATTTTTTTATAGTTATTAATACTTTCTTAATAATTTTTCTTTTAAAATATGCAATCCTCTGTGTTTATTGTCTTTATAAAAAATTGAAAATGTTATTGCACTTAGTCACGTTTATTCATCCCTAATGAAAATTTGAAAGTAATCAAAAATAGAAGGAATCAAAAACAATAAAACTAAATTTCATGAAAAAATCACAAAACTAAATTCCTAAAACATAATATAATAAAAATAGCATATCTTAATACTGTTTTATATTATTTTTAATTAAAATAATTATGTTGTTTTTGTTATTATAAGTTTTTAGATTTTTTAAGGTAATTTTTCAAAAAAAAAAAAAAATTGTGTTTGCTTATTATATAGTAGAATTGCAATAAAAATTATTATTATTTACTAAAATGCTCTTTTGAGGGTGTAATTATGGTTTTATATAAATAAAAAAGATTGACTACAAATGATAGATTCGGAATAAAAAAACTTAATAATTTAATTGAGTGTAAAGTTATTTTTATAACACAAATAAAATTAATAATCTTGATTATATCATTTTATGTAATGTTTATGTAGTGCGAAACTACCAATATGACAAAAGAGATTAAAAAATGAAATATCTATACATATCTATAGTAATATAAAAAGCCGTAGTTTGGCTTTCGACGATCATACTTTTTTGTTTTTTTATACTTTGTAAAATAATATTAAATTTAAATTTTTTTTATAACTGTATATTAATTTGTAGAAAGTAAATTAATTGATACTATTAATTAATAATAATCTCACAATCACTTTATAATCTTAATTTTATGTTAAATCAATAATTAATATATTACTTTATATATATACTAACTTAATGCATATAACATTAATTAAAAATAAAACTTATACGTTTAAATATTAGGTATCATATACTTTATATAAATAAAAATATTTGTTATTATGTAACTTATATTATTATATCATTTAAAAAAAATTGTGTACAATAACATACTAATGCTTAAATTTATAGAGAGATTATAAAATTGTAACTACTTTCTTTATATTTTAAAATATATTTTTATTGTGTATAACGACGATACTCATTTACAAACTAAACCACACATATATTAATTGATTATCTAAATAATATTTTATTGCCACAATTATAAAATAATTTATCATTAATAATAATTTTATTTAATATTAATAACAATAAAGTATAATTAAATATAAAATTATAATAAACAATTCATATATTTTTACATTAATCAAAGTTGTATGAATACCTTTAATTTATTTTTTGTAATAATTTTTACACTTGTAAGAATAAAATATACACAAATAATAACATATTTTATATAAAATAGAGCTCAAAACCTTATGATGAATTATTTTTTACAAGTTTATATTTATTCTCAAGTTACACATTTTTTTTTTTTTATGGTTCTTAGTATTAACCTGAAATAAACACTATAATACTAAATAAAATTAAGAAGTTATTTTTAACTTAAAATATGTATTTTAATTTATTGTTTTTTGAGTTAACAATTTATAAACCTAATATAAATATAATTAGTTACAAAATATTATATAATTTTAAGTAAAATGATACAATATAAATTATTTATCAATAAAATTAAAATAATTAAATAAAATATTATATGTTTATAAATAATTAAATACAAAATAATATATTTATAATATCATAATTACATTAACTATTACTCAAATATTTTATTCTGTAACTAATTAATCGAAATGATGCACCTGCTGCCACCGGTCCTAGGATTGCCAGAAAGACAAAATGTTACTTAACAAATTATTTTATTTTTATAATCTTATAATCTTATATATAGATATTAATAATTTTATTCTGCCCCAGCATGCCTCATGCATCTTCCATCTTGTTTGCCATGAACTGAATACAATTCTCAACAAACGCTTGCAATTTTTCAAAAGTCCAACCTTCAGCAGGTTCGCTAACAAACGACCATTGGAACTTGCAGCCGGGCTTATCACCATCATCATCACCGTTAGTCGGAAATACTTCCCATATTCCAACACAATACTTGAATCCCATGTTATTATCAAGAATTTCGTAGCTCAAACACCGTTTAATTGGATCAATCATTGTTAGCTTCTCATCAGCGGTCGGTGGTGACACATCTTGGCCTTTGGTTGATGAAGGTGGGTAATGAGTCACACGCCGAATCAGACCCGGCTTGCCAGCAACACCCTCGACGCAAGAGCACGTGTCCACAGGCAACCACTTGTGAACGTTGCAGAAATCTTCAAATAAGAGAGACCAAACTTTGGTTGCTGATGAGCGTTTCAGCTCAATAGAACTTTTACCTTGCCATAATTGCTGATGGGTTTCTACTTCAGCCATCACAATTAATTGTGAGAGAAATTTTTGGATAATGCAAAGAGACAATGCAGATTAATTGTCACTTTAATTTTTGGAGAGCTAACTGAAGATCAATCCTTTATATTCTAATTTGCCTGTGTTGATATATTATTATAAAAATGATATATTAGATTGGACCAATTGATTATAAAAATTAAAACTTTGATTGGACCAAGTCAAAAATTTTTTTTTTTTGACGAAGGACCAAGTCAATTTTGTAAAGTGGTTTATCCATTTGAATAAGTGGGCGTCTAACATTACATCACTTTTGATAAGGTTTAAATTCCATTAATTTAAATGAAGGGAAAATTAAACTATAGAACCCTATTGTTTTCAAAAATAATAAAACCATCCATCAACTTTAAAAAATAGATAATCACATCCTCTTAATTATTAAATTATAAATTTTTCTCTCAAATTTCTTGATTTTTCTTGATTTTTTTTTCCAATTTCCTCAATTGAAAAAAATAGAAATAGTAACAAAAAGGGATGCAATTATTACTTTTCAAACACGCATATTTTCTTTTGTCGCTAGTTTATGAAACTTAGAGGAAGGTGAAGGTGGAAGATTTTAGAGATAGAAGCATAAAATTTGAATAAAAAAAGTAGATGAAGAAATAAGAATATAAGAATAAAAGAGAGAACAAATTTGTTCTCAAACTTTATTCATAATTTTCAATATTTAACAAGCTCATTAAAACATAAAATAACAAATTTATATATGTTTATAGTAATGAACTTTTAAGTTCACGAACATTAATACATTCAACAAACAAATAACAACAATGTAATGGGCTAAACTAATTATATGGATTGTATGTTCCTACATTAAAAAGCATTTATAATTCAATTTAGAATGTATTATACAATAACAATTAAGGTAAGAAAACAAAAATTTATTGAAAAGGTCAATAAAATACTATCGTTTGGACAATACTAAACTTTTTTCAAGCTGTTAGTCATTGACTCAATGAATTGATCATTATGAATCTTCGTATTTATATTATTATCAAAAATTCTATTTGTAACAAGTTGTTATTTTACAATAATATGACAATTTATTACTAATTTTAAAAAAATAAATTCAACAATATAATCAATAATAATTTATATATTAGTTATTATAGAACAACAACTTCATATAAAAAAAAAGTGTTCTTTAATTATATTCAAATAATATATATCATTATATTATAAAATAAATATCTAGATGATTTTACTTTTCAAGACGCGAAAGGTAGCGCTTTGTATCGCTCTCAAAATGTCTTCACATCCGTCATCCTGGAGAAAATTTATACATTGGGCATCATAAATTAAGGATGGCGTTATGGATGTGTCCAAATAGCCTGTATTTTTATTTTTTATATAGTATTTATGGATAAAGGGTAGGAAAAGTTACTTTTTTTTTTTTTTAATAAGTGGAGTAGTTTTTTTTTAATAGCTCACCTTAAATTATTTTATTTTATAAAAATACATAAATTTATTTTAATTTATGTTAATATATTTAAATTAAAAAAAATTACGTACATAAAAAAAGGTATTATTGAAAATAAACTAATCTCTTTCATTTACTTTTATTTTTTAACACAATAATTTTATGTTTATAAATATCTTATAATATATACAAGTTTTTTAAAACAATAAACCAACTTTATAAAATTACAAGATTTCACATTTTTATTTTTAAATATATAACTATTTTTTTTTTAAGGAATCATATGGTTATTTATTATTAATTTTATCAATATTTATTAAAAGTAAATTAAAATATTGTGTCAATAATATGTCTAATTTATCAACCATTTTTTGTTTAATTCTTATAATTATTGACAAATTAAATAGCAAATAAATACTATTATATATACAAATATGTTACAATTTTAAATAACATGACATTTTTTTATTTATTATAGTTTAGTGAGCATAACTATACTTTTTAATAAAATTGTGCCCTGTCATTTGTGAAATCTTTCAAATTTATAACATTTTTCATAATAAATAGTTGCATTATCTCTTAGCAAAAAAAGATTTAATTGTATAGTATAACTCTCTTCTTACATGAAATTTTATTTTAATCACTTAAGAAAAAAAAATATGCTCATTTTCTTACAATATAAATGAATATATTTTTTAATATTGTAATACAATGAATATTTTTTTTTAAAGTTGTAAGAAAACGGGCATATATTTTTTTTTACTGAGAGAGTTAAAAATAAATCTAGTTAAAATAACTATATTATTTATGCACCAGAGGCCAAAAAAAAAATTATATGCTCAAAAATCAAGATATCTATGATCATGAAATTATTGTGCTAAAAAAAATGACAGCAAATAAAATAAATTATTTTATTTATCACAATACCCTTTATGATATAGGTATTTTGTTTAATATGAATATAATAATATAAATTAAAGTAAATTTGGTTCTTTTTAAAATAAAGTAACTTGAGATGAATTACTAAATAAAAAAAAAAGTGACTAAAGTACTTCACTTGCAAAAAAGAGCAATTTTTAATGCACCTCATCCTTTTTTGTTTTATTAATAAATATTACTCCAAATTATATAACTTTGCATTAAAATAATATAATGAATAATATTCCGCTAAATATAGCTCGACATTGATCATTTAATGCATCACTATTCACAATAATATTCAAACATTTTTTTGTTCCTTTTTTAAATATAAATAAAAGTTATAAAATGTAAAAATTTGTTTTAATTTATTTATTTTAATTATATATTTTTTACTAAAATCTGTTTAAATTATATTATTGTTTGAAATATATATATATTATTTTTATTAATTAATAATAATATTTTTTTATTTAAATAAATTAATATTAATTATAGAATGAAAAATTAGTAAACATAAAATATGTGGCCACGTCTAAAAATCTAATATCTTGTTCTCACTTAAATATATAGAATTTTTCAAAAATGATCAAGCTAGAATTAATAATTATATATAAAATTAATATTCAATTCATTATAGTATTGATTCCAAGAAATAATTAACATTAACCTTGTTCGAGAAATATATGATTCTCAAGATAAAGTGTTTGATAATTTTCAAATTGCATGTAAATAGTGAGTTGTCTACAGACATTTAACAATCATATTGTCTTGTACAAAAATAATAGTCCTAAGTAAAGAAAACATATTCCAACGAGCTATCATTTGCCATTTTTATCTTCATTTTTCTTCTTAATTCTTTTAGCACTTTGCTTTGGACTACCTTTGCTTCGGATTATATTTGTTGGAAGATCTGACGTGCAACATAACGTTCAATTAGTTCAAATATGACAAAGTTTACGAGACTATAATTTAAAATCAAATTAAATATAAATATTTTACCTATATATCAAACATTACATTACATTTTGTTTTTTTTTTTGGGTCAAAAACATTACATTTTGTTGAGTTCCAACTTTTGCAGCCACCTCCATTACACTTTGAGTTCCAACTTGTAGTGGTACCTATACAATACAAGTAAACTACATGAATTTAAAAAAAAAAAAAAAAAAAAGGATTTAAACATAAGATCCGAGTTTTTAATACTCATCATCATAAGAACCATGTGACAACTCTCTTGCTTTCTTTTTGGCTCTCTTAGCTTGATACTTAGAGATATTAACATGGACTTTCTTTTCTTTTCAATCAATTTTTTTGCTCCAATTTTAGGTTGTTCGAACAACAACTCCAAATAATATTTAGCGACAGGTGCGATTTATATGTTTGAGATGTTTGATACCATACTCTCATTGACATTTATGGCTATCCTAATGATGACACTTTTTTATCATAAAAAAATTGTGATCTAATTAGTCTCATAATAGTCATTTTCCAATTACAACCTTCATTCTTATATATTACTTCCACCCTATTTTTGATATTCCTTTTGCAATGTATCTTTATCCCAAATCTAATTTCATCTAGCTATCCTGACAACTTTGACATCAGCAAACAAACAATATGTGTATAATTTGCTCAATTTTCTCTACATCAATGTCATTCAATTGAGTTATTATAACATCATTTTCAGCATCATCAATCTCATATTCGTCCTCTTCATCACTATCTTTGTGTGCATGATCAATACCCTCACCTACATAATTATACTGATGTACTTTAGCAACATCATATACCTCATCATCAACTTTCCCTAATTCACACTCACTATAATCTTCCTCATTTTCCTTAATATATATATATACTCACTTTCATTTAGAATTAATTGGTATAAAATTAGTTATATACTCAATAATTTCAACATTCACTATCTAATATTGAAGTCCCATGTTCCCTTTAGATCCAGGAATCCTATAAAAAAAAAAAACTTATGCTTATCATAATTAATCTCTAAATCCTCTTTGAACGTCGATAGATTGATATTGTCCTTATCACAAAAATCCCAATACACTTCTCTTCCTCCTTCATGCACCAACTCCCATTTCTCATTACAAATCTTCCATCTATAATAACTTTTTTGTAAAATAATCATCAAATGACACAAACAATATCTAATTAATTATACTATTAAAATGCAATTAAAAGCTCAACACAAATATAGTCATATTTATTTGACTTTGGCTTAAACAAAGTAAAATTAATTAAATATTATCAAATAAAGTTGGTAGTATTAGCAAGTAGAAATATTGAAGCAAATAGTATTGATTTTAGAATCTCATACATATAAATGACTTCGATTTTCAAAATATAGCAGATATATTATCACTAAAGTCAAATATAAATATAAAATAAGATACGCACAAAAACCCATCCCTAAAAAGACAAAATTCAAGCCTGGCAAAGGGGAACCACTAATATATATTGTGTTCTTCCGCAAACCCATTAAATAATCAATTCTATAACATGAAGAAGAATTTAAAAGAAGAATCTTTTACTTTTAGCGATAAAAGGAGACTAACCATACCATACAATATATGTTGTAACAATTACGTAAATAATGATAAGAACGAGGTTACCAATTTACTGAAAATAATACTGCTTGGGTTGAGTCGCGGACTAGGTCGCTCTCTTTAAGACGTTTCGCGGCTCTGCCCAAATTTGTGCAAGCAAACACAGCCTCGTCGTCCCCAGGATAAAACAGCCCAGCAAAAAGATCTGTCTCGGAGTTACACTGCACTGATGAACTCCGGAATGCTACACCTGTAAAATAATTTGGTTGCTCGGAAACTAAAAATATATTTATTTTTGGTTTTTCTTTTCTGGATCTTTTCTGATGCTCAGTAGTTAGAGCGAGATAGAGAGAGAGAATTGGGAGAGAATTGTGAGCTGAAGGGATGATTTGAGTTATGAGGGGTCTCCTCTATTTATAGGCTGGGGGTGGCACGAAAAACGGAGCTCAAAAGAACGGACGCGGGTGGAGAACGTGCAACGTTCACACGTTCCGTAAGACTCGGTCCGTAACGGAACGGAACGGTCACAATTACAACGGTCACGACGTGGTAACGGGAAGGTAACGGTTATATTTGGGTAACGGGACTGTTGGAAAAATTAATTTAATAAATAAATTTTTATCAAAAAAAATAAAATGCCACCTCACCTCACACACGCACTCGGCTCGGCACGGCGCGGCCGGTCGGTCGGACGGACGGCGGCGGCGGCGCGCGCGTGTGTGGTGGACCCACAATTGCCTAGGTCCTCCCCCCTTCCACAAAAGTGGGTGCCCCTTGGGGCCCAATCCCATTAGCATTTCTTTTTCTATATATATGCTTTCAAGGTGGAGTGCAAAAGCAATGTGGGACAAAATTTTTAAGAGGAAGTTTTTTTGGCATCTTTTCCTTCTCTTTCTTTTTAATCAAATTCACTATTTCCAACAATCCCCCACTTGAATTTAATATAAAAATAGTTTTTCATCGAGCAACCGATTAATCAAAGATATAAGATTGTGCATAAGCAGAAGGTGTCTTTCGACTTGAACCTTTGCATAGTGTTGATGCTTTAGAATATACTAGAGTAACTCGTAGTTTTGAACTCTATCTCTAACAACATTACACACACAACCTTTCCAAGGTGTAGTTCGAAAAGCCCGTGCTTTACGGCCATGCACGTATATCCCAGTATAGTGAATGCTCTAGTAAATTTTGCCCAAAATTTCATAGGAAGCGGCCACACTTCCACATTCACATAGGTGAGTCTATCAAGAGTACTCCTGTAGCTATGTACCCCACTCCACATAGAGTATAGAACTCATTAAGAGTTAGCAACTAACTCATCCTTCTGTCGCTTCAGGAATTCATGCTTCTAACAATATAGGATGGGACTCATAATAGCATGATTCATCTTATATCACTTCATGACTTGTTATTACCCATTGAACTTATTTCTTGGGATCTCCAGTCTATAAGTCGGGTTACCATCACAAGTGACTCTTCATTCCAAGGGCATTAGTCCCATTCCTTTCGAGGTTTTGAAAACCTTCTCTCTTGCTAATCCTTTCGTCAAAGGATCGGCCAAATTGTCATCAGTACGTACATGATCCACTCTTACAGCTCCTGTAGAGAGAAATTCTCTAACAGTACTGTGCTTACGACGTATCTGTCGTCTCTTGCCGTTATAATAACGGTTCTGAATCTTTGCAATAGCCGCGGTGCTATCGCAGTGGATCAGGACGGCTGGTATCGGTCTTTCCCATAAAGGGATCTCAGCTAACAGACTTCTTAACCAGCCTGCTTCTTCACTAGCAGCAGCTAGTGCTATCATTTCGGACTCCATCGTAGATTGAGCCAAAATTGTCTGTTTCTTAGACTTCCAAGAAACAGCCCCACCAGCAATGCTAAATATATAGCCACTAGTTGCTTTGGAGTCTTCTGAAAGAGTATTCCAATCAGCATCGCTGTATCCTTCTAAAACAGCGGGAAACTTCTTATAGTGTAATCCAAGGTTCATTGTTCTCTTAAGGTACCTCATGACCCTTTCAATTGCATTCCAATGCTCTATACTAGGTCTACTGGTAAACCTACATAGTAATCCCACAACATAAGCTATGTCGGGCCTAGTGCAATCAGTAGCGTAACGTAAGCTACCAATGATGCTCGCATACTCAGTTTGTCTAACACCGTCTCCGGTGTTCTTGAACAACTTTACACTAGGATCATAAGGGGTACATGCAGGTTTGCAGTTAGAGTAATTATATTTCTTTAAGATCTTCTCAATATAATGAGATTGATCTAGAGAAAGTCCCTCTTCAGACCTAGTAACCTTTATACCTAGTATTACACTCGCTTCACCTAGGTCTTTCATGTCAAAATTAGCACACAACAAGTTTTTCACATTATTTATAACATGAATATTTGACCCAAAAATTAGCAAGTCATCCACATATAAACATATAATTGTGCAAATGTTATTTTCTGTTTTATGATAAATGCATTTGTCACTTTCATTCAATTTGAATCCATGTGAGATGATTAGATTATCAAATTTTTCATGCCATTGTTTAGGTGCTTGTTTTAGACCATAAAGAGATTTATCTAGTTTACATACTTTGTTTTCTTGACCTGGGATTACAAAGCCCTCAGGTTGGTCCATATAAATCTCTTCTTCTAATTCACCATTTAAGAAGGCAGTTTTAACATCCATTTGGTGCACCACTAAATCATGTATAGCAGCTAGGGAAAAAAGCACACGTATGGAAGTTATTCTTGTGACAGGTGAATATGTGTCAAAGAAGTCCACATTTTCCCTTTGCCTATACCCTTTGGCTACAAGGCGAGCCTTGTATTTTTCAATAGTACCGTCGGGTTTTAGTTTCTTCTTTAGTATCCATTTACATCCTATAGTCTTGCAACCAGGAGGTAAGTCGACTAAATGCCAAGTTCTATTAGACTCAAGAGAGTCCATTTCATCATTTATGGCTTCTTCCCATAAGTTGGCATCTAAAGAAGATAAGGCTTCTTGAATGGTTTGGGGATCTTCCTCTAAGGTATAAGCATAGAAGTCAGACCCATAATCCTTAGAGGTTCGAGCTCGTTTACTTCTCCTAAGTTCAGTTTCTAATTCCTCATTTTGTTCACTAGTTGTAGCTATGGGTAAACTACTAGAAGACGAGCCCCCACTATTCTTCAGTTTAAAGGGAAACCTATGTTCATAGAAGTCTGCATCATTTGATTCTATAACTACATGATCTTTTAAGTCATAGAATTTATAAGCTTTACTATTTACTGCATATCCTATGAATACACATTCATATGCTCTACTAGCAAGTTTATTTCTTTTTGGATCAGGGATCCTAACATAGGCTAAACATCCCCAAGTTCTTAAATAAGTTAAGTTAGGTTTCTTATTTTTCAAAATTTCATAAGGTGAAATTTGACTAGTAGATTTAGGCACTCTGTTTAGCACATAGCAAACAGTTAGTAAAATTTCTCCCCACCAATGGGAAGCAGCACCAGAGTTTAATAAAATTGCAACAACTGATTCAGTAAAAGTTCTATTTTTTCTTTCAGCTTTGCCATTCATTTCAGGAGAATAAGGTGCAGTTTTTTCATGTATGATTCCATGGGTTTTATAAAAGTCGTTGAAAATATTGGAATCGTATTCAGTGCCTCTATCACTTCGAAATCTTTTTATTTTTCTGTTAAGTTGATTTTGAATTTCAGTCAAAAATGTTTTAAACATGTCAAAAGCTTCACTTTTATTTTTCATTAGATATACATAAGTATAATCTGAACAGTCATCTATAAAAGTTATAAAGTAGCGTTTACCATTTCTTGTTAGAGTTCCATCTAGTTCACATATATCAGAATGTATTAAATCTAACGGTTCTGTTTCTCTAATTACTGATTTATGTGAAGTTTTGGTTATTTTAGCTTGACTGCAAAAAACGCATTTTTCAAAATCATTCATTGATAGTTTAGGAATTAGTTCTAAGTTGCTCATGTTCTTTATTATTCGTTTATTAACATGACAAAGTCTAGCATGCCAAACATTAAAAGAACACAACATGTAAGCAGAAGAAGATACTTTATTAATTTCAACATTTAATTTGAACATGCCATCAGTGGCGTACCCTTTCCCAACAAATACATTATTCTTAGTAATTGTATACAAATCAGCCCCTATAGTTTGAGTAAACCCAGCTTTGTTGAGAAGATAGCCTGAGACTAAGTTCTTTCTTATCTCTGGAGTATGCAGGACATCCTTCAAGATGACAGTTTTTCCAGAGGTAAATTTTAATTCCACATCACCAGTACCAGCAACTTTAGTGGAGTGCGAGTCGCCCAGCAGCACTTTCTTATCCTCAGACACGGAATAGGACTTGAACATGTCACGATCATAGCAAACATGGCGAGAAGCACCAGTGTCCACCCACCACCCCTCAGATCCACCAACAAAGTTGATTTCAGATATCATAGCTATAAGCTGATCTTCGGTAAGGTTCGCCTGCGGGGCAGGACGATTCCTGTTCCGGCAGTACCTGGCCAAATGGCCAGGCCTGTTACAACTATAACACATGAATGTGTTATTTCCTAAGGGGGGTTGAGTTCCAGGTCCAGGTCCATTCCGGGGAGGATTTTTATTTTTATTCTTGTTGTTACGGTTCTGGTTATTATTACGATTCTGAAATTTCATGTTTCTTCCTTTTGGTTTCAGAATGACAGAGGGGAATTTTTTATTGGAAGAGTTATTTGAGACAACAAGTACTTCATCTTTTTGGTCTTGTTTTCTGGCTTCTTCTTCTATTCTTAGTCGGGTTATTAAACTTTCTAGGGAAAATTCTTTAGTTTTATGTCTAAGAATATTTTTAAAATCTTTCCATGCAGGGGGTAATTTATCAATAATCACAGCTACTTGGAATTGTTCATCTAAAGTCATACCTTCAGAAGTTATTTCATGTGCTATCTTTTGCAGTTCATGAGATTGAGCTTCCACAGATTTGTCATCAGTCATCTGGTACTTCAGATACCTGCTGACAGCATACTTCTTGGTTCCAGCTTCCTCAGTGTCATATTTCTTTTGGAGTGCATCCCAAGTTTCTTTAGCTGTCTTATCAGAGTTATAATAATCATACAAATCATCAGCTAAACCATTGAGAATAAAGTTTTTGCATAAGAAATCATTTTCCACCCAGGTGTTTAAATCCTTAGTTGTTTCTTCAGTAGGAGGATTTGGCAGTGTTGGTTTTTCAGTAGTAAGAACAGAGGCTACTTTTTTCATTGTTAAGAAAAATAACATTTTTTGTCTCCATCTTTTAAAATGTAGCCCCTCAAAACGAAAAGGTTTGTTAAGGTCAGCAGTTAAATATTCAGTAGACATGGCAGATGAAAACGTCTTAAAATTGTTGTAACAATTACGTAAATAATGATAAGAACGAGGTTACCAATTTACTGAAAATAATACTGCTTGGGTTGAGTCGCGGACTAGGTCGCTCTCTTTAAGACGTTTCGCGGCTCTGCCCAAATTTGTGCAAGCAAACACAGCCTCGTCGTCCCCAGGATAAAACAGCCCAGCAAAAAGATCTGTCTCGGAGTTACACTGCACTGATGAACTCCGGAATGCTACACCTGTAAAATAATTTGGTTGCTCGGAAACTAAAAATATATTTATTTTTGGTTTTTCTTTTCTGGATCTTTTCTGATGCTCAGTAGTTAGAGCGAGATAGAGAGAGAGAATTGGGAGAGAATTGTGAGCTGAAGGGATGATTTGAGTTATGAGGGGTCTCCTCTATTTATAGGCTGGGGGTGGCACGAAAAACGGAGCTCAAAAGAACGGACGCGGGTGGAGAACGTGCAACGTTCACACGTTCCGTAAGACTCGGTCCGTAACGGAACGGAACGGTCACAATTACAACGGTCACGACGTGGTAACGGGAAGGTAACGGTTATATTTGGGTAACGGGACTGTTGGAAAAATTAATTTAATAAATAAATTTTTATCAAAAAAAATAAAATGCCACCTCACCTCACACACGCACTCGGCTCGGCTCGGCACGGCGCGGCCGGTCGGACGGCGGCGGCGGCGCGCGCGTGTGTGGTGGACCCACAATTGCCTAGGTCCTCCCCCCTTCCACAAAAGTGGGTGCCCCTTGGGGCCCAATCCCATTAGCATTTCTTTTTCTATATATATGCTTTCAAGGTGGAGTGCAAAAGCAATGTGGGACAAAATTTTTAAGAGGAAGTTTTTTTGGCATCTTTTCCTTCTCTTTCTTTTTA